>CM060921.1:293527154-294924654 GCA_030737875.1 Allium sativum | reverse complement strand
GGATGTTAAAGCTTTCCAATTTACAGTGATTTTTTGAAGCATACTAGACATGATTATTCTTTATTTATGATAGCAATCTATTGTACACATTGTGGCAATTTAAGAGTCTAAACTCAGGTTATTTATGTTTAAGCACGTTACTATAATGTTATTTTATTACTGATGTAAAAGGCTTTTCCCCTAGAATTAATGAGAATAGATTATAAAAATAATACTACAAGCTTACATATTTAGCACTCAATCAATTCTAACATTTTATTCAGTACTCCTAATATATATTTTTTTAGCAATTTTCTGTTCTCAGTAAAAGTGGGTATATCATTTGTTCTTTAGTTTATGGCATTTTGTGATGTTCAATTTCTATCATGAGACGAAATAAATTTTGAATCCTTTGAGAGAAAAGATTGGATACACATATGAAATCAAGATTATTTTTTTTGTAAAATATCAATGCCAAAGTTTTTGCAAGCATTTCTTGTGTACTTAGATGCTTTAGACATAAAAATATTTAACTATTATATAAAACAAGCGCATAAAAAAATATAAATACAAAAATAGAATTTTAATATAATGCCCCTAACATGAGTATAAGAAGAAAAAAATATGCCAATGATAACATAAATAAAACTTACCACATGCCACCACTGCCATTCAGATTAATTGATGGGTTTAAATTTGGCATCTTCATTGAGTTACAAATATAACTAGTAAAACAGAGAAAAAACACCAATTAAAAAAACAAGTGCACTAGTTTGTGTATTATTTAATGTGGGGTACCTCTTTGTTCACTAATATAATTTGTTCATGTTTATTATGCTATCTGACACATCACACATGTCTATATGTTTTAAACTTGCACATAATACCAGCCGCATGAACACAATGCTTTGCTGCTAGCCCATACATAGAAGCAGATTTACTGTGAATGGAATCAGAGGCAACGCAACTAGCAAGACTAAAGAAGTGTAGTACATGGAGGAGGAAAAACTAAATCCTATTCAACGTAAGAATAGACGGAACAATCAAAATATTATAAAACATACACACACAAGCTCAATTACTGATCTAAACACCGGGTGTGCACACAAACATAACATGTACATGCATATTTAACAAACACGCTAAGCTCATTTCAGCTTCACTTCAAGATTAGCCATTTTCATTTACCAAACGAATAATCAAATAATGTTTTTTATTCAATCACATATGAAGAAAATGGCAATGGGTATGTTAGAGAATATGCTACAAGATAACCTATTAGGATATATTTTATGGGATATCATAAATTCTGCCTTTAATGCTTTCCTTATATTTGATTGTAAAAACTTGTATAAAGGGAGAAGGATTTCTTTTTTAATGGACAACACAAATTAATAAAATGTAGTCTGCAATTGTTCATTGCTTTGTCTCTCTCATCTCTTTGTGTCTGAATTCTAACATGGTATCAGAGCAGGTCAAAGAAAGGAGAGAGATATGTACATATATATTTAAAAAAATATATATAAGGAAATCATTAAAGGCAGAATTTATGATATCCCATATTATGAAGATAAAACAGGAAACCTATTAGGATATATTTTATGGGATATCATAAATTCTGTCTTTAATGATTTCCTTATATATATTTTTTTAAATATATATGTACATATCTCTCTCCTTTCTTTGACCTGCTCTGATACCATGTTAGAATTCAGACACAAAGAGATGAGAGAGACAAAGCAATGAACAATTGCATACTATATTTTATTAATTTGTGTTGTCCATTAAAAGAGAAATCCTTCTCCCTTTATACAAGTTTTTACAATCAAATATAAGGAAAGCATTGAAGGCAGAATTTATGATATCCCATAAAATATATCCTAATAGGTTTCTTGTTTTATCTTGTAGCATATTCTCTAACAGGGTAAGACAATTTATGCTAATTCTTGCATTATAAATATTTTTATATTTGTAATGTCCCCTCGTCAAAGCAAATATGGTTTCTTCTTTCCTTTTTTTTTTCCAGTTTTCAGATACATAGTTACCAATAAGAAATTAAAATATGCAGCCATATACTTTCACCCATTTGCATAAAGCCAGAGTATGCAAGATTGAATAGAAACATCGATATAGAAATGCATATGGTTTAGAAAAAATTAGGCACATGTATATTTATCCAAGTCATAGTTATAAAGGCCGAACCACAAGTTAAACCATGGTAGTTACAATACATTTATTTCTATTTTAAACAAAGATACTTAAAATTTGTAAACCAATGCACATAGACACACTGGATCAATCAACCACGCTGAACCTACTTCACTACCTGATTCGTATAGTCATTATAATGCAGATAATTGTGCATTAAAGTTTAGCAATATGGCAACTAAACAAGCTGCTTTAGATGTACATTTGGTTCCACATGCAAAAAAGATTTGATGTTAAAGCACACTGAGTTTAAATGGTCATTCTATTGGCAGTGTAATATTATTTGAAGCAGACAAGTTAAATGGCAAGGTAGAAATTATGTTATTTTCTAGTCATAATTTATACTCCAAAATTTTTATCCTGATACTTAGAGCTTCTAGAGGTGAAACTTACAAATTCTTTAGTTTCCTCTTAACTTTTTTAGGGAGCTGTATATTTAATCAACCAAATTACAAAAGACTTCTAGCTAGATTTGCTGTCAATTTATACCTGAAAATACGAACAATCACTTTTGCAAATCTAACCGTTTTAGAAAACTTTAACAAAAATAAATGTGATCATGCTATTTTCCTTCCTACATTAGCTAGACTTGCTGCCAATTTATACCTGAAAATACGAAAAATGACTTCTGCAAATCTATCCGTTTTAGAAAATTTTAACAAAAATAAATGTAATCATGCTATTTCCTTCCTACATTAGCTAGATTTGCTGCTAATTTATACCTGAAAATATGAACAATCACTTCTGCAAATCTATCCATTTTAGAAAAAAATAACAAAAATAAATGTAACCATGCTATTTTCTTCCTACATTAGAGAATGAATAAAATCGTCAATTTTTTTCCCTGGCCCCAAGTAGCAGCAGTCATGTTGCCTAGGTGGATACATGTATATTTTATATGTCTTTTTGACATATGAATCTTAATTCATATATGCTGCTTACTTTGAGTGGCAACTTGAAAAAATGCTCATGTTCTGTTAGGTGCAGATTGCGTATACTCAAAAAACGTGGTCCTTGTTGAAATTACATATAAATATACTTTTATTTTCTTCCAATCTCACTCATACGCGCTTTCTATTATCTACACACCAAAGAAAAAAGTCATAGGGAGGCTAACCAAAGTTTTAGCTATAAAGCGTGCACAAACAGGGCGACAAATTAATTAGTAGGCGCATGTTTTCTGCCAATGACACTCCAAAGACATGCACACGGTGAAACTCACAAAAACTTATTGCTGCTGTATACAAATCAAAAGACGAATAAATAGGAATAGGCTTATCCATATTTTATATCTTTAAATAGGTTCAATTTAGATTATATAGCTAGTAGTGCATAAATGCACATACTTTTCTCTAGCATAAATAATTTGATCTTTGTTTTTTGAGGCTGAGTTACATTTATTTGAAGAGCCAAGTTTAAATGTTTAGCTCTATGTTTTCACACTAGTAAAAGCAAAAAGGCAAAGTAAAATACATGCGTAGGTGTGAGTGTATCAGTAAAAAGAAAAACCGTTCACTTATTTAATTTTTGAATTAATTTTTGAAAACTCTTACTCTACTAATTTAGGCAATTCATTAATTTCACTGTTACCACGAAGATGAATTTGTGTCATTGCAACATATGAATATGTAAAGATTCGCATCGTATCTAAAATGCACATAAATATATTTGAATTTTGCTTGTTTTCAATGTGTAAACGCCGCTGAAGAATGTAATTGTTTGTCGGGAAAGAATATTTAAAGGCAAATGATTAAATGAAGTAGATAGCGATGGCGGGTCAATTCACTACACCATAATGGCCAATTGACAACTCTTATTTTTTCCAACTGCCAACACTTATATGTGTTGTAGACTAGTGACACTTATATGTGTTGCAGTAGCAAAAATGTGTAACCAAAATTGTGCCAACACTTTTATGTGGTGTTGTGCTTGGTCAAGTCTTCTTTTGTAAGGGCAAAAGGGTAACTTGTCGCATATAACCCTAATTGGATGTTCAACGCTCAGTCCTCTAACACTTATTCTTTCCAGGCCGCTAAAAACGCAAATACACGTTGAAATTGAAATCACCGTTCTCATCAACATCAGAGAAACTCGAAAATTGAAATCTACGATTAAAGAATGGACTTCGAATTAGGGCTTGTAGGAATTGGGGATTCTTGGAATCACGGCGGCTTCTAGGAATCACGATTTGAGGTAAAATTTCGATTTCACTTCTAGGAATCCTCTAAACCGTGAGCTTTTTCTTCCTCTAGATCTGAAATTCAGAACATATGCTTCTCATTTTCCTTTATTGGTCTCTGGTGAATTAGAATTTGGCATGAATGGATTTTAGGGTATTTTTTTATTTGCTTTTTTGAAGGTCCTGGCCTATTTGAGAGTCGGTTTTTTGATACTTTGTCCAATGCATATATACTGGTTCACTGCTTTAAATCCAGTATCAAAACTGATCGAAATATGGCTTGCATCAGCATTCTAGATCCAATTTTGTTGAGCTCCTGAGATTTGTATGAATCAGATTTGTGTAATTGATTTGGGGTGGAAAGCATGTATAAGCTTATTGAGCTATATCTGAAATCAGATCTTACATGAGCTTAGAATTTCCAATTTGTTCTTGGCAATTTTTTTAAATAAAACTGGAATTGTTAGATAAATCCTTGATCTTGCTCAAGGAATTACGAATCTGAGCAGATTGCTTTTATATTTTAATTGATAATCCGAGTGTGAGTTTTGTTATGGCGATATAGTATTACTTGTTAACTATACGGATCATCTGGATTCAAATTTTGATTAATTTATATTTCATTATGTTTGGACAAAAAGTCTGTTTTAAAACAAATTTATGTTATTTATTTTTGGGCTATGAAACAGATATATTATTTTTGTATCAATTTACAGAAATAGACAATGAGATTTTGTCATATTATTTTTCTTGGATTTTTTGTTTCTTGTAAATAGCTATATTCGAATTGGTAAAGCTATTATAAACTGTATGTGATAGAGTGTATTAATGTGTAAACCAGGGTCAATCAAGAGATCATTTACTTATCATTTAGGCAAGTTCTTCATTAGTTTTGTAATTTGGTGATTTGATATGTCAAAATCATTTAGGCTTTCAATAATTAAAAAAAATGGATGACTACATGAATTACAGGTTAATATTTCCGTTTTATGTAGCTCATGTGATATTTCTTACTACACACAATATTGTAAGTTCGTACCTTTGAGTTCATCACATTATTTCTGTCTTAATTAAGTATATGGGTTTATGACAATGAATAGTTATTACTTGTGTGATCTGTTGTTATGCCATCTAAACTCCAAGTCGCTGATTGTACGCCATATGTGATCATGTAGTATTACTTGTGTATTACTTATATATATGTTATCATCTGCGCATATATGTATATATGTACGCCATATGTGATCTACATGTTGCATAACTCCTACTTGTTAAACAATTGAGAATCAGAATCTGTTTCTTAGTCACATTTTCAGTTTTCAGTTAAACCATTTTTAACAATGAGAAAATTTTGAGTTCTCTAAACTCCTACTTGTCAAAGACTTGTTTCAAGTTCTCGAAACTGCGAAACTGAAACTGAGCAATGCTCGGTTTCGAGTTCCGAGTACTCGAAACTGGGCAATGTTCAGTTCAGTTTCGAGAACTCGAAACTGAAACTGAGCAATGCTCAGTTTCAGTTTCAGTTCTCGAAACTGCGAAACTAAGCAATGCTTAGTTTCAGTTTCAAGAACTCGAAACTGAGCAGTTACAAAACTGAAACTGAGCAATGCTCAGTTTCGAGTTTCGAGTACTCGAAACTGGACAATGTTCAGTTCAGTTTCGAGAACTCGAAACTGGAACTGAGCAATGTTCAGTTCAGTTTCGAGTTCTTGAAACTGGACAATGTTCAGTTCAGTTTCGAGAACTCGAAACTGAAACTGAGCAATGTTCAGTTTCAGTTTCGAGAACTCGAAACTGAAACTGAGCAATGTTCAGTTCAGTTTCGAGAACTTGAAACTGAAACTGAGCAATGTTTAGTTTCAGTTTCAGTTTCGAGTTCTCGAAACTGCGAAATCGCTTTGTGTAACGCCTGAAACATGCAAATTTACTGGTGAAAGAACTCCTTCACATCCTGCATTTGCTTCGGTAAAATGCGAGAAAGACATTGAAGATTGTGCAAGTTTGCTAAAGAAAAACAGGATACTGACTAGATGCGGCAAGTCGTTTGGAATAAATTTTCTTTATAGTTTATGATAATGATTTTGTTTACTTGGGCTCTGAAAAGTAAACTTTTTTGTGCTCTAAAAGATGACAGGATAATACAAAAGAGGGATAATTTGGAAACTAATGAACACTGCTTATTGAAAGAAGAGGGATAATTTGGTATATTTCTTTTTTATTTTAAAGGCAAAAATGGAAACTAATGAACACTGCTTTCAGTTAAATGATAATATACATAACAAGGAAAGGAAGTTATGTTCTTGCTTGTAGAAATTCATATCGCTGGCATAAGAAAATCACTGAAATATGACTATGGATGATTTCATTATTGATCATGCATCTAAAATATTATCTCTTTGAATAACAAGGTGTATATGGCTGATATATCTAACTTGTTCAACATCATTTGTACTGTGGGTTATAAACTTAAATTGTTTATGAAGCTTTATCATGTTATAACATTGTTTTGCAGCAAGTATCGAAGACACATTATGTACAGCGTTAAAGGTTATAATATTTGTGCTAATTTTTGATTGTTTTGGTGAATAACTCATCCTTTTTCCTTCATATTTAAAATCCAGAGATTAGCAGACCAGAAAATAGAGGGCATTCTCCTGCATTGAATATAATTATAGAAGCTAAGAAGGAAATAGACTCTGCATCTAAAGGAGCTCCTGTTTCATTTTCCGATCTCATTCAGTATGCAGGTAAAGTAGAACTCCCATCCGAAGGTGTAATAATCCTCACTAGTTATTGCCATAAATGCTGTAAATTTCAAAAATCCCAGTTTAATTTGTAGTTCAGAATTTACTTGCGACTTTGCTTAGCTTAACCACCATTTGATTGTAACTAAATTATGAAGTGTGACAGCACACCTTTTTAGTGGTTACTGTATAAAGACTAAAAAAGGCGATACATATGTTTTATGTAACAATAGTATTGGACACAGGTTCTAGCAGAAATATTGTATTATGTATAACATTAAAATAGAGACTTAAGTTCTGTTGAAATTAATTAGTGTTCACTAGTTTATCTTTCTTGCAATATTCACACATACACTTAGAATTTGCAACATATCAAGCTGGAACATTGCTTTGCCAAAATTAATCTAGGTTTGTCTTTCAGTTTCTAAGGATTTGTAATCTATGCCAAAACAAATAACTGTTTTTTTTTTCTTTTCTTATATACTGTCTTTTTTTAGAAGCAAACTGTGCATATCGTCCGTGGATTGCTGAAACTGTGTCAGTGGCTTGCTGAAACTGTGGATTGCTGAAACTATGCTAGTGGATATTGTTGTTGTTTATTTTTTTTCTGTAGATGTCTTCATACTCAAGACCTTCGACTGATTACCGTGATTACTTCCTAGTGTATTCAGATGATTCAGATGATCCTTCTCAAATTGTTTGTTCAGCCGAATCTTGTAGGCAACTCCATTTAGCATCTACGAGAGAATAGAGTCGAGCTTACAAAGAGATTTGGCATTATTAAGTGTTCAGAATGATATGGCACCGCCTACTAGATCGACAACACCAACAAAATTGCCATCCCTGCCAATATTCAATATTGGAGAAGTACAATCTCGAAGGTTGCTATGTCATTGCAACATTGAACCAATATTCAAAACATGCTATTTGAATAAAAATGTTGGACGTCGATATTTTATTTGTGCAAACACTGGAACTCTTAGAGACTGTGGATTCATCCATTGGATTGACGAACCATTATGCGATCGTGGTGTGGAATTTGCGTTGAAGGTTCTTGAAGAAAACAGAAGGCTTAAATAGGAGCTTAAATTGCAAGATTTCATCGAGTTCAATAGACAAAAGATGTGTCAAAATTAAGAAGGTATGACTTTGAACTTATAACATTTAACACTATCTGAAACTTAAATGATGCTATTTAATTAAATGCACGCAGGAAACATTGAAACGGAGAAAAGGATAAATTTTGGTGGTACAAGCTATGCAAAATTTTGGATGTAAGGTTCGTTATATGGCTGGATTTTTGCATTTGGTACTTGTAGACTTCAAATATGAAAAACATCTGGCATTTTGTTAATTATGTATTGTTTTTACTATGGAATTGGATATTGTATATGTGTTGAATTTAGTATCTTTATGTATTATTATTTTTTGTTTGTTTGTACTTTGTTGTTGTCATGAATATGGATTTTTTTTCTTATGGATTTCTTTACACGTTGTTATGTCGAGATAATATCATAGCTGAATGCATATTAAATAGAGCTTATGCCACCTTATATGCAAATATAATTGTTAGCAATGAATACGTTTGCAACTCTTACAAGTGTTACCATATCTTATGGTTCCAACATTTATAAGTGTTAGCAATGAATATATTTGTAACTCTTATAAGTGGTACCATATCTTATAGTTCCAACATTTATAAGTGTTAGCAATGAATTTCCTGTAACACTTATAAGTGTTACCATATCTTATAGTTCCAACATTTATAAGTGTTAGCAATGAATTTCGTGTAACACTTATAAGTGTTAGCAATGAATATATTTGTAACACTTATAAGTGTTAGCAGTTACTCTGCTTGTAACACTTATAAGTGTTACAGGAAATTCCTCACAGGCCGTTGGTGACACATAAAAGTGTTACAGAAATTAGTTGTAACACATATACTTGTTGGGAATCCACTGTTTTGGTGTAGTGATTGTTATTATTACGATGACACAAAATTGATTGCATTTTATTTTCCAAAATTTATTGGAAATTATATTTGAACTGAATTCATATGTCATCGCTTAACTTCTATTAGTTAAGATGATAAGCTTTATAACTACACATTATAGCAACCCTCACTGATGTTCTTCTCTCTATATTTTTGTTGTTGTAGAATGCTATATTCTACAAATATAAGCCACTGATTGCAAACTGTGTTGCTCTGTAGGTTTCGTTGCACGCCAGAGCACAGGAGCATTCCTAAATAATTTCTGATTTTTAGTACTTAATTCTTACATTCTATTCGTTTATTTATTCATTTATAAATGAGCAACCGGTATTTGAATACAAAAGAAATGCTCTCACATAGGGTATAAGAAACAAACTAAATTGATGAGCCAGTTAAAAAGTAGCATGTTGTTAACCAGGAACACACTAAAAACAAGTTTTTATCTAAGGTGTAATGCAAAACTATCTATATTACATATATCATAAGTTTAAATAATAGATCAACTAACTGAAAACAAGTTTTTGTCAAAGGTGTAATGGAAGTGAGGATAAGCAACTCAAGTTAAATTTCAACCTCATACCAGTTCATGTGTTCATTTAAACATAGCATTAAATAATAATGCAACATACCAGGTACCTAAACAAACCCAGTTCCAGCATGCTCGACATGTATGATGTCTCCAATATAGTAAGCAATGCAAAAATAGCCAATACAAGTAACAAAGGGGAACAAAACTGCTAAGAAAGGATGACTATATTTGTTTCACCTGATCCATCTTCACATCCTCAAGCAGCCTGAACCTCCTTAGGAATTTTCCACTGCTCCTTTCTATCCTGTACCACCTGTCCTTCTCATCCACCTCTTCCTTACTCCTTTCTCTACTTATCTGAGTCGGGTTGCCTTCCTCCACTTCCACCTTCACTTCTTCCTTCTTCAGACCTGGCAAATCTTCTTTAAACACGTGTGCCTCTGGAGTCTCCCTCCAGTCGATGCATGTGTTTGCAAGGGCTGCAGTCTTGTTGTCAAAGGCAGTGCGAGCTGCTAGGGATTGGAACAGAGTTGTCGGGGATTGGAACGGGTCGAACAAATTGAAGGAGAACGATTTGGACAGATCGACGAGGAGCGGGCTTAAAAGACTGTTCCTTTGTCCAGAGGAACTAGGGCCATTTGCGATTAAAAATTAGGGTTTAGAAATCAAGGTGAAATTCTGAATTACCTGCGAGCATTGAACCCTAAGCCACCGCCGCCTTGTAGAACGGCGGAGATAACAGGAGAAATCGAATTTTTAAGATTAAGGAAAGAGTCCTTATTTTTTTGTGTGGATTAACAAAATGGTAATGAATTGAGCTATACGGTGGGAAAGGGGTGTATTGGATGGTGTATTTAAATTTAGAAAGGTCTATACCAATTGCAAAATTTAGAATGGACTTTGACCGTACTATACGAGTTTGCAACGGACTTAAGCCATTGCTATTTCGCAACGACTCTAGGCCGTTGCGGATTTTCCGCATTTGGGTGTTGCAAAATTGCATGTATGGTGTAGTGATGCTTTGAAAAAAAATGGTTTTTATTATTTAAGTTATAGAGTCCAATAGTAAAACGTCATGTCATTTCATAATTGCCTAAAGATGTCTACATGCTATTTATATGAGTACTCTATCAATCACTACAAAAAAACATCGAATTAAAGACTGAAAATTGCAGTCTTTAAACTAGTAATTCAGTCTTTAAATTATACTTAAAGACAGATCAAAGACTGAAATTTCCGTCTTTGAAATATTAGTCGCAAAATAATATTAAGACTGACGCTTCAGTCTCAAAACATAAAGACTAATTTTACAGTCTTAAGTATGTTTGAAACTGAATTTTAAAGACAGAATTTCTGTCTTTTATCAGTCTTAAATTAAAAATAATTTAAGTAAAATATAAATCATCATAACCAATTTAATAGATCAACATTGCAATTTCACACACACCATAAATATAATTAGCATTGTATAAAAATTGCATAGCATTACAATGAGGCATAAATATGTCTACCATTCAGTTTACAATCATATTCAAGCAGAACATGCATTAAAAAATATATGTATATACGAAATTCCAACAAGGAACTTAAGATAAGTCAAAACAGATTACATTAACTGAAATGTAATTCAACATGTTCATTACACATGTAATTTCTGAAAGGAAAAAAATGCAAACAAGTCCAATAAACATGTTACTTTTGAAAGGAAAAAGGGCAAACAAGTCCACAAACAAATGTAAATAACAAAGAAAACAAGTGATGTGGAGAAGCTAATCAATCCATACCCTCGTGATGTTGGTGTTCTTTGAAACTGCAAGGTGATTGATAAGGCATAGAAAATCCCGGTAATTGTTACACATGTGCGAAAACTGCTTCATAAACGGCAGTTGTTGCATTAGATTAGAAAATGACTTGTTTTTTGTCGTGTCAGTCTCGAATGTGCTGGAACGCAAAGGCGATTGCTGTTGCAATGGATATACTCCTAACGACAAAGATTTGTGACCTGGTACATAAAATACATCAAAGTGTTTAATAGGACAAGAAGAAAATTTGAAACAAATTTTTTCTCTTTACGAGTTCAGGGAAAAAAATTGCAAATAAAATGGTATATACATTGCTTGTTTTCATTCTTTTCTTCTAGTCTATTTATTGACATACCTCTACAGCTTCCTAACTGGTAGTTTACACACATAATATTAAAAATAAGTCAGTCCTGAAACCCCGTTTGACACTTAAATGCACATGTTTTAATTTATACTACATGAAAGTTGCATCTAATTCAATACAAATAATTTTGGTAACAAAGAGAATAAAATTAAATCCATTTTATATACTACTAGGCAACGTTGTGAAAACCAAACTACGAGTAAAACCGCGATGACTTAAGGTTTGAGGTCTGATGGTTAGGAACCGAGCATTGTTTGTTACTACTTCATACATGCTAAAATTCACATAAATGAATGAAAACCAAAACTGTACAATTAGCAACACTAGTCAAAATGTTTAAAACTATTAAATGAAGTGCAGAACAATAGGTAGAAATGTGTTAAGCTATTGACTGAAGTGTAGAATAACATATAAAAATGAGAGAATTTTTACAGAATATGTGAAACTGTGATTCCCGATATATTTTCACGATCATAACCTTGGTATGATCATCTAATAATCTTAATAACAAAGGAGGTTGTATTTATGTATTATTTACTATATAGAACGACATTTAACCCGCACAAGAGATCTAAAAAATAGATGAAATATGAGGATTCGAAGATAGTTAACTTGGAAAAACGATGAGTTAAGAAGTCCTACAATCACACACACATTCGCAAAATATATGGTACAAAAAATCATTTTGAAAACATGGAATGTTTATCTATAAGGTAGGAATGATTTACCAAATTGCCTTGTTATCAATCAAAACACAGCAGACATTTGCATAGCAACTACCGAATATCAATCTGCAGGGATGAAGAGATCCGCACGGGAGGAGCAAAGCATAGCATCCAAAGTTCTAGAAAATGGGTAAATTAATTTATAAGAACTGACAAAATTAACTACATAATAAGCTGAACCTCATCAATGCAAAATAATTAAATGTACCTATATTTCTACCTAATCCATCTAGCCTATAGCTCTATATAATCACCTATCGAGCAGATTCTAAAAGGAACACCCACCTGCTAGGTTTAGTGTACTTTTGTTAAAATAAATTTTCAATCAATGGCAAGCATGTTAGACAAGGAAAGTTATACATTATTCCATTATAAAAAAGGGGATTGTTAAAGGGACTCCATATTTGATTAAGGGGAGGACCAATTTTAATTTAGTATATAATTGTTATTTGGAGTACAAAATAAGTTAACCTCCCATTAAACATATAAATAAAAATTCCGATATTAACCTCCAATAATTCTTATTAATAAAAACCATAGAAATCTAAATCTTAATTAATACCTACAATTCAACGCTATACGTAAAAATAAAAAAATGGATATAATTAAAGTAATGAAGACACAAGAAAGTTTCATGGGAAATCGAAAGGCATCAAATAGGGTAATTAATTGTAATTTCATATTGGAATTGACATGTTAAATTTAAATTAAATGCAAAAAAGAAAATTTTAATCTAACATGTTGTGTATTTTATATTGTTGTTTACTTTGTCAACGTTTTTTTTTAATTGTTTTTTTATTTCTGAAAGCACATGTTTGTATTTAGCGCTGAATTTAGTACGTTAGGTTTTAACACAAGTGACAAGCCAGGGGCATTTATGTCTCATTTTCTTTTTCTTTTAAAATATTTTAGACCCTCTCTTAACAAAAAAAATTAAGCTGGAGTGCCCTTAAAATTATCTCAACCAAAATTGGAGTCACTTTAACAATCCCCATAAAAAACGGTAATGCACGTTGCATAACAACATAATCTAAGGTAACAAATTGCAGTGCAATATAAAAAATGATTATTGTTAACACTAAGCCAAACGTAAGCACTAAGCACACTTGACAATGAAATTGTAGATCAGAGGATCTAATCACAGCGGAAATATATAACAAAAACAAAACTGAAAATGAAAGAACACAAAAAGATTTAACGAGGTTCGGCAATCGCCTACGTCCTCGGGCAAGAGAGAATGATTTTATTTCTTACGGTGGAGAAGCAAAAGGGGAGAGATACATACAGGTTTCATCACAACTCTCTCATGACGGCTGAAGCCATAACCCTCACATAAATTTTCAGCTCACACACCCTAAAACCCTCACAAATGAGACAATATATATTATGGTGTTTGGGCTTTAACATGTAATAGGCCCATAAGGCTTTAACATAAAAAAAACTGAAGTGCACGTGACTGCACAAAAAATGCAGCATACTTCACAATTCTCCACCTCGGATCATGCACAAAAGCATGAGACGATCATACACAAAGCTCTCTGATTGCCACATATCCAGCTGCACCACCAAAGTAGCTGCCTACGTACCCAAAGGATCAAGCTGCCGTAGTTCATCATAATGTCTCAGAACGAGACTTCACAGTGTTCCGAAGAACCTCCACCCCATTGGGGTATCATACATCAAACATACAAAACATTAATCAAGTTAAGACAATGCTTGAACTTGACACTAGGAACCACTTTAGTCAACATGTCTGCGGGATTCTCTTTTGTATCAATCTTCACCAAGAGAATATGACCTTCAGTTAATACTTCTCTAATGAAATGATAACGCACAGCAATGTGCTTTGTTCGGGCATGATGAACTTGATTCTTTGCTAGGTGGATGGCACTCATACTATCAGAATACACAGGAAGTTGATCTTGCACCACTCCCAAATCATCCAACAAACCTTGCAGCCATATAGCTTCTTTGAAAGCTTCAGTCACAGCCATATACTCCGCCTCGGTAGTAGACAATGCTACCGTCGATTGCAAAATCGATCTCCAACATATAGGACCACCTGCCAATGTAAACACATATCCAGTAGTGGAACGTCTTTTATCCAAATCACCTGCATAATCCGAGTCCACATATCCAACACATAAACGATTGTTGTTCATGTCTCTCACAAATTCCAAACCCACATCAATAGTTCCCAAAAGATATCTCAAAATCCATTTGACCGCATTCCAATGCTCTTTTCCAGGAGCATGCATGTAACGACTAACCATACTCACGGCATGTGAAATGTCAGGTCGTGTACACACCATCGCATACATAAGGCTCCCCACGGCATTAGCATACGGTATATTTGCCATAAATTGAATTTCATCATTGGAAGAAGGACACATAGTTGCATTTAATTTAAAATGAGCAGCCAAAGGTGTACTCACTGTTTTGGTGCTCTCATTAATGCCAAACTTCTTTAATACCTTCTTCAAATATGCCTTTTGAGATAAACATACTTTACCATTCATCTTATCTCTTCGAATTTCCATGCCAAGAATTTTCTTAGCATCTCCAAGATCCTTCATTTCGAATTCAGCCGACAACTTGCACTTTAACATCTCGATTTCAGATTTGCAAGCCGATGCAATAAGCATATCATCTACATATAAAAGCAAATAAATGAAAGAACCATCATTTAGCTTTTTCAAATAAACACAATGGTCATGGTGGCTTCTAGTGTATCCTTGATCTAACATAAAACGATCAAATCGTTTATACCATTGTCTCGGAGATTGTTTCAATCCATACAATGATCTCTTCAATTTACACACAAGATCCTCTCCACCGGAAGCTTTGAATCCACTTGGTTGAGACATATAAATTTCCTCCTCTAAGTCACCATGTAAAAACGCTGTTTTTACATCCATTTGAACAAGACTCAAATCATATTGCGCTACCAAGGCTAACAAAATGCGAATAGAGGAGTGTTTCACAACCGGAGAAAACACTTCATTATAGTCAATTCCCTCCTTTTGAGCATAGCCTTTTGCAACTAGTCTCGCCTTGTAGCGGACCTCATTCTTCTTTGCTCCTTCTTTCTTCGCATATACCCACTTGCATCCAATTGCTTTCTTGCCTTTTGGAAGTTTGGTGAGAACCCAAGTGTCATTCTTGTGAAGAGATGCCATTTCTTCACTCATAGCCGCTATCCATTCCTCACATTCAACACTATGAATAGCTTGCATATATGTTTCAGGAATTCCTTCATCATTAACAGATAAAGCATATGTTACACAATCTCGAAACCAACCCGGTTTCTTGATATCTCTTCTTGGTCTGCTAGTAGCAATCGATTCCTGAACATTCCTCTCAGTTTCTGCTTCTGAATCATCAGCACTACTCGGATCAGCAGTGCTTTCATCAATTTCAGCATCATATTCTGCCATTTCAGCAGCAGTTTTTGACGGTTCAGCAGCAGTTTTTGACATAACAGGAGCAGTTTTTGACATATTAGCAACAGTTTTTGTCCTTTCAACAGCAGTTTTTGACCTTTCAGCATCACCTGGAGCTTGCGATACAACATCAAACTTCACACGCTGCACATTCTTGGGATTGTTGGAGCTGTTTGGGCTGCTAGTGCTAATTTCTGTCGATTTAGCATTATTTGACTTCAGCATAGCATCTTCATTGAATGTAACATCTCTACTTATGATCATCTTCTTTTCAACAGGATTCCAAAGTTTGAATCCTTTGACACCATTCTTCATGCCAACAAATATTGATTCAATGGCACGTACACCAAGCTTATTGTCTTTCACATGATACCAAGCAGAACAACCAAATACATGAATCATATCATAGTCATAAGCAGGCTTACCATACCATACTTCCATAGGTGTTTTACCTTTCAATGCGGATGAAGGCAACCGATTGATAAGAAAACATGCATACGTAACAGCTTCAGCCCAAAATGCTTTACTCAAACCAGAATTTGATAACATACACCGTACTCTCTCCAACAATGTACGATTCATCCTCTCTGCAACTCCGTTCTGCTGCGGTGTTTCTCTAACGGTGAAATGTCTTTTAATTCCTTCATCTTGACATACTTTGTGGAATGGATCACTAGTGTACTCTCCACCGTTGTCTGAACGAAGCACTTTGAGTTTTCTTCCAGTTTGAGTCTCTACCGCTTTCTTCCATCTCACAAATACTTCTAGAACATCACTTTTCTGTTTCATAACATACACCCATACACGTCTAGAATAATCATCAATAAAAGAAACAAACCAATGCTTACCTCCCAAAGATGCATTTTTGGAAGGACCCCATACATCCGAGTGTACATAATCCAAAACACCACTAGATTTATGCATTCCTTTACTGAAATGAGACCTGGTCTTCTTGCCTTTCACACAATGTTCGCAGAAATCAAGCTTACTAACAGCAGCCCCTTTCAACAAATTTTGTTGTATCAAAGTATTTAATGACTTCTCACCTGGATGTGCAAGTCTCATATGCCATAGCATTGACATTTCTTTAGCTGCAACTTCACTTTGTTCAGCTGTAGCAACATCTCCAATCACCGTTCTTCCATTCAAGTAATATAAGTTGTGACGACGTGTACCTTTCATAATAACCATAGCACCAGAAACCACCTTTATAACACCATTTCGACCGTCAAGTCTGAGCCACTTGGATTCGAGCATTCCTAAAGAAATCAAATTCTTTTTCATACTTGGCACACATCTCACATTTTTCAATTCTCTAATTGTCCCATCATGCAACTTTAGCCGAATGCTTCCAATACCCACAATGCTACAAGAATGATGGTTTCCCATCAATACTTCACCTTCAAATTTTGTAAAACTTGAGAACCATTCTCTATGTGGAGTCACATGAAAAGTTGCTCCCGAGTCTAGTACCCACTCATCATCTTCTGCCAAAAGAATTGAAGGCATTGTGATTAAGGAAAAATCCGATTCAGCCCCGTCATCTTTGTTGGACTGCATAACATTCGCTGCATTTTTCTTTTTCTTGTCTCGCTCCTTCACTTTCGGACAATCTTTAGCCCAATGGCCTTTCTCATGACACCATGCACATTCATCTTTAGCTAAACGTCCCTTTCCTTTAGATGGTCCTCTACTTTTATCACGACTTTGGCCAACATTTTTCTTATGGTCATTTTTTCTACCCCTCACTACTAGAGCTTCACCACTATCTTCTCTAGAGATGTCATCTCTATGCATCTTACGAAATTCTTCACTACATAATGCGGTGACAACTTCATCATAAGTGAGCTTGTCTTTGCCATGAATCAACGACTTGATTACGGGCTCATATTTCTCTGGAAGAGAATTCACCAAACATATAGCCTTTTCTTCATCCGGAATGACCTCATCATAATTGACCAGTTCGGTTAAAAGCTTGTTGAAGGAATCGATGTGCTCCGTTAGAGTTGCATCCTTCTTCATATTAAACCGATACAAATTTCTCTTCAAATGAATTCGGTTTGCTACATTTTTCACGAGGTATTTTGCTTCAAGCTTCTCCCACAACACTTTTGGCGAGGTTTCATGTTGATAGTTCACTCTAATATGGGCTTCTAGGCAGCCTCTAATCGCAGCCAAGCAAAGTCGCTGATTCTTCTCCCACTGTTTGTCGGACCAATCATCAGGCTTTTCTTCTCCCAAGCAAGCTTCTAGATCCAAGTGTTCAAGAGCATCGGCCACATCAGTCCTCCATAAGCCGAAGTTATTGGTACCATTGAACTTGTCTACCTCTAACCTTGCTCTATGATAAACCGTTCTCTCCTCTTTTGGTGCTCGAATAGTTCCAACAGTCGTAGATGGACTTGATCCAGTCATATTCAGCACAAACACCTTTCAGGAATAAACACAAACACCTTCTGTGCACTTCAAAAAAAACACCACCACACCTCCAGAAACTGAAACCGGGTGCTCTGATACCAATTGTAGATCAGAGGATCTAATCACAGCGGAAATATATAACAAAAACAAAACTGAAAATGAAAGAACACAAAAAGATTTAACGAGGTTCGGCAATAGCCTACGTCCTCGGGCAAGAGAGAATGATTTTATTTCTTACGGTGGAGAAGCAAAAGGGGAGAGATACATACAGGTTTCATCACAACTCTCTCATGACGGCTGAAGCCATAACCCTCACATAAATTTTCAGCTCACACACCCTAAAACCCTCACAAATGAGACAATATATATTATGGTGTTTGGGCTTTAACATGTAATAGGCCCATAAGGCTTTAACATAAAAAAAACTGAAGTGCACGTGACTGCACAAAAAATGCAGCATACTTCACAGAAATGAATATAAATCTTCTCGTTTTTTCTATAAGAAATATACCATGTTCATGCAACCTGAAACTCTACTGTAAATCCTGAAACTCTATAAGAAATATACCACTAAAAAGGGCGAGGAATAATCCTAAAGCATGCACTGTTCAGAAAATTTATGGAAAAAAAAGTAAATCCTATATCGACTACTGCAAGGAAAAAAAACAAGATGTAAGGAAGCTAATTAAAACATTAAATGATATCGGAGGATCGTAATAGTAACTTACATGAATTAAGCAACACATATAATGTATCATAGTTGTCGGGAGAAGTCATACATAAATATTCCAAAAAGAGAATTATTTCTCAATATTGTAAGTTTGATTATCAGTAATTTCAGCATCAACAGCTAGCAGTTGTATTGTAATGTGAACGCAGACATTCACCACCATAAATATTAATATGCAAACATTTAAGAAACAGTTATTTTTTCCATTTCAGGCCTAAATATATTCAAATAAATTAGAAAAAACATTCTTAACTGATTTGACTTGTTAAACAATGTGCACACATAAAATATTTGTATTGGTGTATATATAACTAAAGAATATTTATTCAAATTTCTAACAAAATAAAGTGGTTGGACTTAAATAATTATAAAATATTTTAGAGATATTACTACTAAATACACATAAAATTTTCTAAGTCGATTACAAATACTATCCTGTTTCGAATATCAATGCAATGGACATACCATGGAAATGACAACATGTTTTCCGCACAATGAACATTTTCTTATGAACGATGAAACATCCAGTTTAATTTCAAAAACATTTTAACTTGTTTAAGCAATTAAGCCTAGATTTAGTTTGTTGATTGCTCAGATAAAATAGGTATTTCTGGCAGGTTCTGGGAAAATGACTCATGATATTAAAACAGTTACCTTGTAAAAGCTGTAAAGGATGTAAGAATCAAGGGTGTTTGGACATTACCTAAAAAGTTTTTTTTTTAAGTTGTGGTTATATTTCAAAAGGTATAAAAGTATAACCACATTTACGTATGAAAGTATAACTTTGTCAAAGACTTCTCACCACACACATGGGTACTAGAGCAAAGTCCATTTTTTTCAATCAATGGCAAGTATGTTAGACAAGGAAAGTTATTCATTATTCCATTATAAAAAATGGTAATGCATGTTGCATTATAACATAATCTAAGGTAACAAATTGCAGTACAATATAGAAAATGATTATTGTTAACACTAAGCCAAACATAAGCACTAAGCACACTTGACAATGAAATGAATATAAATCTTCTGTTCTTTTCTATAAAAAAATACTATGTTCACGCAACCTGAAACAACTATGAATATTAGATGAATTAAAAAAAAGTCTTTTTTCATTTACGTTTACCAGGGATGATGAATTCTCCTTTCTATATTCTATATTAACTGGAAGCTTTTTTTAAGAAGTATTTTGAATGATCCCATACTGCCAACTCAAACAGCACTCAATAGCAATAGGATAACCATATTATTTCTCGTTAGATAATGTTTTTTCAATCATAAATTAATAATGAAGTAGATGCAAAGGGAAAATTGATATGTTAAGGCAAAAAGAATAAAAAGGAAAACAGACTAACATTCCAAATGCAACTCACCCATTCACCATGTTTTTCTTACTCTTTTTCTTTACTTCATTCAAAATTGGTAAACTAACGAAATTCTTCGACTGATTACCATTAGTTCTCATTGATTTTGTGCATCCAATAAACCCACTCATTCATTAACTTAATTCATTTTAAAGTCGCTTTAGGGTAATAGGATAATCAAACTATTTTTTGTAGTCATCACAGAGCTTTTCACATAACTAGATGAGCCTAAAGGAAATTGGATAGAAGTGCTTGTAAAATTCTTTATTGTAAAATGAACTGATAAACTGATGAACTGTACAAGTGTGTAACGTTAGCTATTTATAGAGATATAGCTAACTAAGTAAATGCGGAAAGGTATTGGGCTAAAGGCCCAAACCCGACATATATGATAATACAAGCAGATATACAAATGAACGTATTTTATTACCCACCCTCAATTTTATCTAGGGTTTGCTCTCTACTTTTTGGGCCTCCTTCATCAATCTTCATCTCGCTTCTAAATTTCACAAAATTCTTTGCTGAAAGCGGCTTTGCAAGGGCATCAGCTTTTTGGTATTGAGCAGGAACGTGATTTACATCCAATTTTCCGGTGGTTGTTTGGTCTCGAACGAAATACAGATCGATTTTGATGTGTTTGGTGCGAGCGTGTTGGATTGGATTTGCTGAAAGTGATACCGTGCTCAAGTTATCGCACCAGACTATCGGTCTCTTGCTGGGTAGAAACCCTAGCTCTCTAAGAAGAGAATTTATCCACATAACTTCTGCCGTGGTGCTCGCTAATGATTGATACTTCGCTTCAGTGCTTGAACGAGAGATAGTTGGTTGCTTCTTCGAGCACCAAGAGATAGGATTAGTCCCCATGAACACACAGTATCCGGATGTCGATCTGCGATCATCCGGATCTAACGCCCAGTCTGAATCACTGTAAGCTTGAATATTTAACTCTTTATTAGCTGTTAATTTGATTCCATAGTTTATTGTTCCACTTAGGTAGCGTAGGATCCTCTTAACAGTCGTACAGTGTTCAGTAAGAGGTGATTGCATGAATTGACAGACTTTATTCACACTATAACAAATATCAGGCCTAGTAACAGTTAGGTATTGTAATGCACCCACTATGCTTCTGTACTTCTTGACGTTCTGTATTGCTTCTCCTTTGTGTTTGGACAACTTTAGATTACTGGTCATAGGGGTTGGCATTGGTTTAGCTTTATCCATTTTGGCACGAACAAGTAATTCTGAAATGTACTTGCTTTGAGATAACATGACCTCATTTTTAGAATTCTAAATAACTGGCATTCCTAGGAAGTAATTTAAGTTGCGCAAGTCCTTGATGGAGAAAGTTTGATTCAAGTATTGCACTATTTTGTTGATCTCGGTTTGATTGCTGCCTGTAATTAAAATGTCATCAACATAAACCAGTATAAATGTGACATCAGTCCCATTTCTTTTGATATGCAGAGAATTGTCTGACTTGGCAGTAATGAACCCCAATTTTGTAAATGTGTCTCTAAGCTTGTCATACCAGACCCTTGATGCTTGCCTTAACCCATAAATGGCCTTGTTAAGCTTGCAGACTAGGTTCATATTTTGTCTAGTTTTATAACCATCTGGCTGCTCCATGTACACATCTTCTTGTAGATCTCCATTCAAAAATGCATTTCAAACATCAAGTTGCCTTATGCACCAGTGCTTGTGTAGGGCAATGCACATAATTATCCTTATTGTTGTGTGTTTAACCACAGGGGAAAAAGTCTCTTTGAAATCAAAGCCATATTCCTGTGTGTACCCCTTTGCTACCAATCTAGCCTTGTGTTTTTGTATGCTACCATCTGCTGCCTTTTTCAATCTATAAATCCATTTACATCCTATGATATTCTTATGATTAGGTGTAGTAAATAGGTTCCATATTTTTTTTTTAATTAAGGCAGCATATTCCTCATCCATAGCATTTTTCCATTCTTGACACTTTATGGCTTCATTGAAGTTAGTGGGCTCTTTGTTACTCATAGCTATAGCATATATTTTAGGCTTAAATATACCATGCTTAGCTCTTGTCATCATGTGATGCTTGTTTTGTTCATGTTGTTCATCTTCACTGCTTGAATTTGTTGTGGTATTGTTGTTCCCATTAGCTGCTTCCATATCAGTACTTCCATTATCATCAGTGTTATAATTTGCATCACCTTCTCCAATTATAGAGTTGTCATGACTGTAGCTTGATCTAGTGCTAGGCACACTTTCTCCATCCTTCTCTTCATTGCACATATGTTGTTTGTTGTTGCATATTGTGTCTTCAACTAATTCTGGTGGTTCTATAATATACCCGTCACTGTTAACAATCCTTTTGGTGGTTCTAATGTCCTTTTCTGCAAAAGGAAATTTATGTTCATCAAACACAACATGTCTAGAAATGTATAACCTCCCATCATCATTCAAGCACTTATACCCTTTCTGGTTTTCTGCATAACCCAGAAATGTACAAGGGCTTGATCTTAAACTTAACTTATGTTTGTTGTAGGGTCTTAGGCAAGGAAAACATAGGCAACCAAAAGGTTTTAATCTGTAATAATCTAGTTTCTCACGATGCATCATTTCATATGGGCTTTTGTATTTCAATATTTTAGTATGCATTCTATTAATTAAATACACTGATGTCATAAAGCCTCTGACCAAAACTTTAATGGTACTGAGGATTGTGACATTAATGTGAGCCCAGTTTCAACAATGTGCCTATGTTTTCTTTCAACAAGCCCATTTTGTTCTGATGTATGTGGGCAGGTTATCCTATGTAAAATTCCTTTATCCTTAAAAAATTTCTTTAGAGACATGAATTCACCTCCACCATCAGTCTGCATGATTTTTAACAGTGCAGTGTATTTGTTTTTCAACGAGTGTTACAAACTGTACTATTACATCATATGCATCTGATTTATTTTTAAGTAGATATATCCATGTATACCTAGTAAATGCATCAACAAAGGAAAGATAATACATGTATCCATGATCTGTTTTCACTGGAGAGGGACCCCATAGGTCTGCAGCAATGAGTTCAAGTGGTCTGCTATATTTTGTATCTGACCCGGTGAAGGGTAATTTGTGGCTTTTGCCAATTTGGCAATGTTTGCATATATAATTATCAGGTACACACTTGCAATCAATATTATTTTCATCTAGAACATGTTTAACAGTTTTGATATTTGGATGTCCCAATTTACAGTGCCATTCATCAAAAGTTTTATACATGTCATTATTGTTATTAATATATTCAACATTATAGCAATGGGTTCCAATATCAGTGGCATGTCTTGACTTCAAGTTCTTGAACTTGTATATCCCCTTATCCAAACTACCCTGTAGTAATATATTTTTATTCAGTAAATCTCTAACAAGGCAATAATTTGGGTGAAATTCGAAGTATACCTGATTATCACTAGCAAATTGTGATACACTAATCAAGTTTTTCTTAATCTTAGGCACTCTAAGTAAATTGTTTAAATAGAGTTCCCTTTTTCCATTAATGTAACCACATCCTATATGTGATATACTAGTAGTTTCACCATTACCCATTAAAACAGAACATGTACCTGAATAGCTTTTGTTCTCCAGATTCAAATTTTGTAGATTGTTAGTGACATGATTAGTTGCTCCCGAATCTGGGTACCAGTCATCAAGATTAATATCATCTGATTTGTTGGTCTCATCATTAGTTGAACCTTGTGTCTGCATTCTTGACCCTTCAACATTTGTTCTTTGTTGCCCCATTTGTGTGACATTGACATTTGGTCCTCTTTGGTTTTGCTGATTCACATTATACTCTGTGTTAAACCTGAAATAACACCTACGCAACATGCCCAAATTTTTCACAAATCTGGCATTTCACCCTGTTATTGTTATTGAATCTGCCTCCTCTGCCTCTACCCCCTTTTGCCTGCATTACCTCTAAATCCTTGATTTTCTTGTTTGTATTTTTGACCAGTATTTCCTTTTTTGTTGACCTTTGTTTCTTACTGTGGAGGCATAGTTGACGGAAAATTCTGACTGAGAGGATCTTTTCTGTTCAACTTTTCCTTCATATGCAAGAAGGGATGAGTGCGCATATTGCAAGTCAAGTACTGTCTTTTGTGAGGCAATAAATGTTAGTATTGATTCATAATCATCATCTAATCCTCCAGTAATGTAGAGAACTTGTTCACTTTCACTAATCACATGCCCAGTAGAGTTTATCTTATCACACAGAGTCTTTACTTTGGATAGGTATTCATTCATGGACATCTCATCTTTTCTTATGCATTGTAACTGTCACCTGTACAACATTACTCTTGATGTCGATTGTGCACTGAAAATTTGTTCAATAGTATTCCATACTGCATAAGATCTATTGCAACCTATCACTTGTGATAACATGTTTGCACTTATTGATGATATTAGCCATGATACAAGGAGGCTATCTTGCTTTTGAAATCTTAGATAGTCTTCATTACTGACTAGATTTCCTTCTTTGTTGTGGATCATAACAGGTGGGATCAACACTGTTCCTTTGATGAAATCAAGAAGACCATATCCTTTCAACGCTGCTTCTACTTGAAACTTCCAAAGCATGTAGTTATCCTCATCTAATAGGATGTCATTGGGTTTTATTAACTGGAAGCTTGGCGATGGAGGTATGGTTGGTGGTGGATTGGTGCTCGAATTGGCTGAGCTAAGCGCAGCATCATTAGTTCCAGCCATTTGACGGACAAGAAAAGCTTTCTTGGATGATGATGAGATTCTTGGATGGAAAAAACACTGTTAAGTGTTTTTCTACAACCAGATCTTTAATCAGAAAGGCCAGGTAACAGAAGGAAAAGAGATTCTCGGATGGCTAGATCACCAGAGACGGTGATTTATGCAACCAGATCTCGCGCCAAATGATGACTCAGGTGTCAGATGGCTGGAATTGCAGCCAAGATCGTGGAAGATGATGAAAATACTCTGATTCTACCTCTTGGCGAGGCAATACACAATCAGATACGACTGCTAGGAACATATACAGATTGGAGAGGGGTGTAATCTCCAGTGATGAAAATTTTCCGAGGAGAATGAATACAAATATACTCTCTCTCGAACTTGTAATCTTTAATTTGTGTCGTTAGGCTTTTCGCTTTGATACCCTAAAGGAAATTGGATAGAAGTGCTTGTAAAATTCTTTATTGTAAAATGAACTGATGAACTGTACAAGTGTGTAATGTTAGCTATTTATAGAGATATAGCTAACTAAGTAAATGCGGAAAGGTATTGGGCTGAAGGCCCAAACCCGACATATATGATAATACAAGCAGATATACAAATGAACGTATTTTATTAGAGCCCTCTTGGTTTAATATTAAAGCATGTAAAATATCCACGGCCCCCACATAATTAATGTTATATGTTCCTTTAAATACAAACTTTCCTTCCAAAAAAATCCATTTCTTTCATTGGGCACCACCCACATGTCATAGGTTGCATGCTCCATGCCAAAAACATGCACGCATCTCCAATGCTTGCATGGATTTTGGGCAATTCCTCATGGATGAACTGTTTTCCTTACATGCAATGTCATCCTAGGCTTTTTGTATCGTCATATATCAAAGTAAAAAATAAAAAAATTATTGTGTATATTTTAGTGCATTTTTGTATAGGATGAAAGGAACTGGCTGATGATACAATAATGTCTAGTTTGACAATAAGAGAGCAGTGTATAACAGTAAAAGAGAAGTGTTTACCAACAGTTTCTTTGCAGTTTCCTTTTCCCTTTTATATTATCCATTCTTTAGGGGGTATGATTTTTAATATCATGATTTATGTTAGGCTATATACATTCAGAATCGTGTGAACAATAGTTTATTATAGTTAATAGTAAATGCAGAAATTATCTCTTGTTTGATTCATTTGATTAAAAAAGAAAAAAGAAGAAGTGGAAGATGATATATATGAAGTTATAAAAAATTAATGCATATTTATCAAAATGAAGTATTAGATTGATGCGCTAGACTTGTGGATGCTAAAAAAATGTCGCTTTTTGTGTCAACTAACTATCTGTATCAGCAACAGCAAGCATAACAGTATAATTTTTGTTATACAAAGTCGCTACTATGTTGTTCAATGATGAATCTTACGAGTAAATAATATCACAATGAAACTGTAGCTTTCAATTATCTTTTGATATAACTTCAAGTTTTATTTTAGCACAATTATGCGATAGCTACAATGTATAAGATATAACAAATATAATTAACCAATAGAATGATTTTTTTTGAAATTTTGTTTGAAACTAACAAAAAGAAATTTTTGGTTTTTTTCTTCAAGTAACTCTCATATGGAAAAATATATACCAAGTGTTTGCAGCTAACACTGTGTGGATGTAGTATTTTTCACTTTCCCCAAGTATAGACATATTATGTTACAAATCAAAGTGTGTTTTTGACAACCTTTGATTAAACCACAAGACATAATTATGGAAAAAAAAACTCCTAAAGATATTCGCCTTCTTTGAGTAAACCAAAATGTGAAACATATGACTATAACTAGGTCATTTTGACATATACTAGTGCGTTAAAGAATGTTGCATGTTTTGCTTCCATTAGAGCGTTAAAAACAAATGATTATAAGTATATAATTTTTACTTACACTAGAATTAAAAACTCTGAAATGTTTTAGTTACACTAGAGTGTTACACATGATTATAAGTAGATTTTTACTTATGTTTACTTCATTATGCATGCACAGTAAACAATAGAGCGTAGAGAAAATTCATAACCGTGCAAAATCAGCAACCATGAAAAGCATATACTGGGGATGAATTAAAGCACGATACTTCGACTGTCAGGAATTTACATTTACTTAGGTGGTACTCAAACAGTCCAAGAAGTATCTATTTACATAAACAATCTTAAAACCTATATATTCATACAAAATTACCAATTATGTACCCTTTATTCATAAATACTGAGGTCCTAGAAAAGGAATTGATAATTTTTCATTATAATTTATTAATTTCACTACTTTATTTACAAAGTCTAACACCAGCAACAACTTGCAATACACCACTGCCTAGTTTTGAAGGAAGGAAAAATATAATGAACAATGAAAGAAAAAAGGTGAAAATTAAAAGAAGAAGCACCTTTAGAGGTGAAATACTAGGAGTTTCCAAGACAGAGACTGCTATAAAATGTCGGAGAGGAGAGCCATTTGAATCAAGCTTGAAATCTATAAGCATCATCTTGTTTTTGCTTTTGCAATCTGGTTTCAGGTATTGTAATAATGATATGAATGGATAAGAGAGATAGATCTGATCAGGAAAAGGGTTTTATTGAATAGGGTTTAGAAGGGAGAGAGATCAGACTGTAGTGATCAAAGAAAAAGGGGGTGATCAGCACAGTTTTAAGCAGGAGGTGAAACAAGATTAGCACCAGGTTTGGCACTGCAGAATGAATTCACACGAGAAAATCTTGAGAGAACAGATGATCAACTCGTGGGTTGAGAAGAGAAAATTCAAGACTGGAAAACAGAGAGAAGAAGGTGAAAAAACAGAATACTTTTTATTACTGAAAATCTGCATGAATGTTTACATTGCTTAGGGTCTTATTTATAGTTGCATTACATTACTTAATTAACAGGATTTACAATAATGCCATAGAAACCCTAATCTGCCATATTTCCTTGTTTGTGCACGTGCACACATGCATATCTTCTTAATTTAATTGCCACGTGCATTTCAACACTGGAAATCGTCTTGACATGCTCCTACGTCTTCTCTAGTGTCTTTGAATTGTTCAGTTTGATTGTTTTTCGTTGCCATTATTTGTGCTTTTCTTTCATGTTTGATGGAATGCCTATCACAGTTTTATGCATACCGTGTGTTCGACCAAATGTTATAGCATAACAACTCCCCTCCCCTTGAAAAGAAGACCATGTCTCAAGGTCTAATGTAGGAAATTTCTTGATTACGTCCCAGTAGTCTTCCCATGTAGCATCTTCAGCTGGTCTATTTCGCCATTTAACCAAAATTTGTGCAACATGCTTGTTGTTCTCGGGGACTAGTCTTCAATCAAGGATTAGCTCTGGTTCGTGAACTAGTTCTTCAACATATGATGGATGATCTGACTGTACTGTTAAACGAGAGCCAATCTTCCTTTTCAGCTGACTTACATGAAAAAGAGGATGAATTTGAGACCCTTGAGGTAGATCAAACAAGTAAGCAACTTCCCCAATTTTTCTTAAAATTTTATATGGTCCATAGTATTTAGGAGATAGCTTTGTAGTCTTGTTCATACTAACTGAAATTTGTCTGTATGGCTGTAACTTAAGATAAACCCAGTCATTGATATTAAAATTCCTTTCTGTTCTATGCTGATTTGCAAATTTTTGCATTATGTCTTGAGCTAAGCTGAGGTTATCTTTAAGCATAGTCAACACTGATTCTTTAGAAAATAATTGTTGCTCCACTTGTTCCACTTTGGCTGTGTGTGGTACATATGATAAAATAGTAGCTGGTTGTTTGCCATAAAGTATCTCATATAGGGTCATTTTGGTCGATTCTTTATATGTAAAATTATACCAAAATTCTGCTAAAGAAATCCACTTCAACCATTCACTAAACAAAGCATCTCAAATAGGTTTCTAGCATTTTATTCACAATTTCAATTTGGCCATCTGATTGTGGGTGATAGGCTAAGGAGAATTTTAGAGAACAGCCTTGTATAGTGAATAATTCAGTCCAGAAATTGCTTAAAAAGATTGTTTCTCGATCACTTACAATAAACTTTGGCATACCATATAATTTAAGTATTCCATCATACAAAACTTGAGCTACTGTAGGAGCAGAAAATGGATGCTTCAATGGAAAAAAATGGGCATATTTAGACAACCTATCTACCACCACATAAATAACTGAGTATCCATTACTTTTTGGAAGATGAGTAATGAAATCCATAGATAAATCAGTCCAGACATTTTCAGGTATTGGTAGTGGTTGTAACAGGCCAGGCGATGGTACATTTTCTGATTTTGATTTCCGGCATATATCACACTGTTTAACATAGTTTTCTACTGATCTTTTCAGGTGTTTCCAATAAAAAAACTTTTCTAATATTTTTCAGAGTCTTCTTCATACCTGAATGACCCCTCAAATGTGTAGAATGGAAGTCAAATAATATGATATCAATGAGCTGATTGTGAGAGTGATCAATCAGGATTTTCCCTTTGTAGAAAATTAAGTCTTCAATTAATTTTTATTTTGAACTATCAACAGCTCCATGTAAAATTTGCTCCTTCTTTAAATGATAGAAAGGTCTTGTCTGAATTTCTTTTCTGAGTTCTGAAATCCAATCAGCTTGCACCAGTGTAACATTATTTAATTCAGGCTGATCATAGATTCTGGACAAGCTATCAGCTATTATATTTTCCTTACCTTTTTTGTATTCAACCGTGTAGTCATATCCATGGAGCTTTGCTAACCATTTTCCTTGAATTCCAGTTGTGAGCTTCTGAGATAGCAAATGCTGGAGACTCTGATGATCAGTTCTGATGATGAATTTCCTGCTTAAGAGGTATTGTGACCACTTTCTTGTTGCAAAAACTAATGCCAAAAGCACCTTTTCATAAGTTGATAAATGCAGATTCCTTCCTTGTAATGGTTGACTGATATATGCAATGGGTTTATTATTTTGTAGAAGCACATCACCGAGTCCTTTGCCACTAGCTTCACATTCTACAATGAAATCTTTAGAAAAATCTGGCAAAGCTAAAATAGGAGGATTAGTCCAAAATGATTTTAATTTAAAAAATGAATATGTGGCTTCTTCATTCTAGTGGAATGAATTATTTTTCAACATAGATGTTAAAGGTTTTGTAATGAGGCCATGATTTCTTATGAATTTTCTATAGTACCCTGTAAGGCCTAAAAAGCCTCTTAAAGCTTTAATACTGGTGGGTTGTGGCCATTGCAAAATTGCTTTTATTTTGTCTTTGTCAACTGCAATCCCTTGATCTAATATAATGTGTCCTAAATATTTAATATTTGAAGCAACAAATGAACATTTAGATAGATTAATAACTAACTGATTATCAGTCAGTGTTTGCAGAGTTATTGCTAAATGTTTCAAATGATTTTCCCAATCAGTACTGTATATAAGGATGTCGTCAAAAAATACCAAAATAAATTGCCTTAAATATTGTCTGAAAATATTGTTGATGAGTGATTGGAAAGTAGATGGGGCATTAGTAAAGCCAAAAGGCATAACAACAAACTCATAGTGGCCTTCATAAGATCTAAATGCAGTCTTATGTATATCATTTTCATGCATTCTTACTTGATGGCAGCCTAATTTCAAATCCAACTTTGTAAAAAAAATTGGTCCATGCAGTTCATCAAGTAAATCATCTATTAATGGTATTGGAAATTTATTTTTAATTGTCTGCTTGTTTAAAGCTCTATAATCAATGCATAATCTCCAACTACCATCTTTTTTCTTAACCATTACAATAGGAGCTGAAAAAGAACTAGAGCTAGGTCTTATAACTCCAGAAGAAAGCATATCAGTAATTAAAGCATCTAATTCTTTTTTAATAAAATGAGAATAGCTGTAGGGTTTTAGGCAAACCGATTTAGAGCCTTCCAGAAGTGGAATTTGGTGATCACAATCTCTTTTTGGTGGTAGCTGATTTGTTGGAGTAGTGACTGCATGAAATTTGTCCAAAATTTGTTGAATTTGTGGATGAATTTAAGGAGAATTTGATGCAGTGGTTATAGCTGAGAGAACATGAACTGTAAGGATGCTGCATTGAATTCCTTTGTTGCTTTTTTTCCTTCAATTGTTTTTATTTCATCTTACAAGAGTCCTTGCCACTTATATTGTTTCCCTTTATAAGCAAATCTAACTTTTAATTTCTTAAAATTAAAACAAATTTCATCATGCTCTTTCATCCATTGTGCTCCCAGCACCATTTGGCATGAATCCATGGGTAAAACTAATAAATCAAGTGGCATTTTGCACCTTTGGTAGTGTAATAGAACATCAGTTCATATTTGTGACCCTGCTAGTTTATGACCATTAGCTACTTGCACTCTAAAGGGTTTAGACTGAGAGTGATTTAGTTTTAATTTTTGAGCTAAAGAAGTCTCAATAAAACTGTGTGTTGAACCAGAATCAATAAGAAATACCACTGTTTTATTATTGATGATCCCTTCAATGATATTGCATGAAAAGTACTTGGTGTTTCTGGTTCACTTTTAACTTCTGTTAATTTAATCTGATCATCATCATCATTGTAATGACCCAGAAAAATGCGATCTTGGTTATCCGATATACAACACATATCGAACATCCAAGGATCGAAAATAACCGAATAGTTAATGAAAGAAATTAGAAGGTGAGAATAGATAAGATAGAAACTTAGAATAGAAGAAGAAGAAGAACATAACATCAGAGTAACACGAACCTCACAACGGAACGAATAACATATAATAGATAACATAACTTTGAAATATAACAGTTATGTATACAATAGCACTTATCAGAGTACAGCACTTACAACACAGCGGAAATAACTATAGCTATATGATCTTGAAGCCTCCTGCTCCAAGCTCTTCCAGTATATCTGTAAAACCCGACTACTTGACTGCCCGTACAAATTTAGGCACCCAAGAGTTTAGGGAAAACAACAAATAAACTCCGGGTCAGTCATGTGACTGGTGTGAATAAACTCAAATCATTTAAAATAGGTATATGATATCTCAAAAGACCACGCCGCATAACGGAACGGGTTTTCCCTTATGAGAATCCAAAATATCTTTATATCAAAAACCTTTTGATATTAATATAATGTCTATGTACAAATAGATATCAACTAGCAGAAACGCTTTCATCTCACGTTCTACATATATAGTATACAATCAAAACCGCAAGCACGTATTGGGTAATGGATTTTCAACTATGACAAGGTATGGAATCACCTTTCGATCAGTGTACTCTAGGAACGATACACTGGAGTTCAACAAGAACATCTTGCAACTCAGCCACACATGACCGACCACTCATTTCGCTTGAGTGTATCGAATGTACATCACCAACGGTTGGGATCAGCAACCGTTCCCGTATATATATATGGGACAACATTGATAGATTAAAAGAAGCAAATGAATATTCACTAGATAGGTGATTATACACCCTACTTCGGTGCGACCGACTTGGCCATGCTGCCTGCCCGATTTCTGTCATTTACCGGATGTGAGGCTAGAAGCTACGCTTATATTTTCACATACCACATCTTCATCCACTTAGAAATGTCACATCGTCATACCCGCCAAATCACAAATTGACTTATCCAAAAATAACACGGGTATACAGCTAAGAGAAACGAATTCCTCCGCCACCAAACGTGAATACGTTTGAACAGATCAACTTACGCGATCTATTGGATATACTCTGTCAGACCTTCGTCCATACAAGTTGTCCTGGGACTGGACAAACCGAAGGCACTATTCTGTAAACAGGATAGCCCTTGCATTTTACTCCGTCTTCAATTATCTTTGGCATATATGATTCGCAACGCTTATGCCAATACAGAGTGGTTCTATGGATAATAATCCAACCGGTCTCTCCATATTAACAACGTAAAATGGTCAAAACTTCGATAGTCTGTGATTTAACTATCAAATGAAAACATGTCCGTGTACAAACAACGATCTAAATTCCAAATGGAATGTTAATCGATCAATCATCATGTATATCTATACATATTTCCTTATTTTCTATGTTTTAGAAGATATTTGTTATCAACGTTGGAAAACATTTCCATTGTTTATTTACGTATCACTATCCTTCTACAACTATCAGACTCTAACTATAAACTAACAAGAGAACAACTTCCTAAGTATAAACCCCGAAGGCCGAAACCAACATCAGATCGATACCCAGGAAACCATTCAACTTATGAATCTCTAGTCAGATTCTAATTTTGCTTAACTCTATATTCTTTAACTCCATTCGCTCAACTCTAGATCGTAGCGATCACAATGGTTACGCCTGATTCCCTCAGGAAACATCCGAACGCCGTAGGCTATTTACAGCCCTGCGAATTACGCTAGCAGTCGTGCTAAATGGCAACTCATCCTGAATAACTATGTTTGTTTTAACTCTAACTGTTTAACTCTAACTGTTTAACTCTAACCGGTTAACTCTATTTGACTAACTCGACTTGACTAACCCCTTTCGAATAACATATTCGATTAACTAACTTTCGAATACCATATTCGATTCTCCTTTTTAACAACGTTTTATTCATTTGAAAAGATTTACTTTTAAATAACGGTTCTACACTTTAAAAATGATTTCCTTTTTATAACGTTTCCTTTTCAATTCTATTTGTAAATGGTTTACAAATAATCCCTTTTCAAATTTATTCTTGAAATATTCTAACTCCTTAAATTCCCGGGAAAATTCGCCATAACCTCCTTTGTATCGGGAGCATCGGGAAAATCCCCAAACCCGCCACACGGGCCTTTCCATTCAAAAAGAAAATGGTTTGAAATTATTTCCTTTTCAAATATCTCCTATTTATAAATATTCCAATTTATAAACATTTCTTATTTATAAATATTCCACTTTATAAATATTATATTTTCAATATCACTTTGAAAAATCTCCTTTATCTACATTCCGGTATGTCATGGTATTCAATCATATCAAATCACGATGTTCAATATCGTCCATAAAATACAATCAACAACAGGTTATAGTTCACATCATATATCAGAATATATGAAAAACAATAAAATAACTGTTGAGGAATCCAGTCGGATTCCTCTAACCTATTTCCCTGCATCACAGATGTTAAACAATATAGATAACATCACTTTCAATTCCATATGATATATCTTGTTAAACAGAATCAATATAGAAATTTAACTAACTGACTAGCAGTTCAATCAAACAGTCAACACACAATCAATCAGTCCATATTTAACAGTTCTAAAAATATAACATGAAAATATAAACTGTTCAGAGTTAGTGAGATTTACTCACATTTGGCGCGTTAACCGTTTAAATAACTGGTTTGCGTTATTTGACTGCGATGGACAATTTATTTTGCCATAAATTGTAACGAGCTCAGATTCACTCCCAGTCAGCTCCATTGTGTAGCCACCGTCCATACGATCCCACTGGATCTTGTTTCGCTTAATTCTGATATCGTATGAGATAGTTACACATTTTTAAAGTTCATCGGTATTTAAATATAAAACAAAAACTTAACTTTCCTTTATATATAAGAATATGGGCTCCACCCCTTACTTAAGCCCATCCGCTCCCTTGAAAGCCCAATACCCTTACCCCTTCTTCTACAAATTCGTCGGCCACTACCTGTAGCCATTTCCGTCCTTCATCCTTCCATGGTTCGCTCCACACTCCACCGTTCAACCAACGAACGCCACCATGATTCTTCTCTTCGCGACCTCTCTCTTCTGATACCCTTCACACACAACTCGGTTCTCCCATTCACAGTTCGTCGACAGGTCCGCTACAGAGGTAACGACGCCTTCCACCATCGAATCGCACCATGAAACCACAATCGAAGCCAAATCCCTACACAAACCCAAAACTGATCTCGGATTCGAGCATAACCCCCCTCAAACCCTCAAACATTGAACCCTAACCCACGGTGGAACTTCCGAGCTCCAATATATTGCGTCGAGTCTACTAAAACTTGTACTGAGTTGAAGCAATTTGCACCAGGGATTCAAAGATAGTTGTTTTATGCTTTAGGTTTTTGTTTTGAATTGATATGAATTTCTTTTATTCTCTTTGCTGTGTTTGCATTTTGTGAGGAGAAATGGTTCGGTTTCTCCATTATAAATCTTAAGGGAGTGGCTGAAAAAAATAGGAGACGTGGCCTGTTTGTGTTCACATGTTTAGATATTTTTGTTGATGATTTTTTTTATATTTATTTTTAAGCTTTTCGCTATTGACATTCGTTCTTAAAAATTCCTACGATCACACACGATGCCCAAAAATCACGAAAATTGACATGCATTTATAGCTCGACATCACGGTCCCAACGAAACTGGTTTCGTCAAATTCCGACTTCGTATGCTCACACAGCGTATTTTTAACCGTCGAAATACTGACTATTTCTCAGTCTAAAAATCCGTACGATCACACAGTGACTCTAAAAATCACCAAACTTGGAATCTGACAACTATTTGACATTGCGGATCCAACAAAACTGGTTTCGTCGAATTCCGACTTCGTATGCAAAAGTGGCTATTTTTAACGCTCTAAATAGCCTATTTTAATATATAAACATATTTAAGTATAATTAAATTAAATATTATCGTATATCTTCACATATGATATCGTACCGCTCCAGAATATCATATCAGAATTTACAGTTTGATATTTCAGATTTTAGATTTATCGATATTCAGTTTATACTGAAAATCCATTTATAACGTATATAAAGCGTCGCAAATTATAAAGGAATTCTACAGCGACTTTTCTGAAATTTGATTTGGACATACATCAAAATCTACACAACGAAATCTCGATTTTTCTCTTCCACTAGAAAGATATACTCCACCAGCTCCACACGTTTCTTGTTTCATAGAAATCCGGCTTAAAACGAATCACGTACATTCAGTTGAAGTTCGAATCGCCAATTATCGAACTGCAGCGTCATTTTGAGCTCGTTTATAAATATATTATAAACTATACGTTCAACTGTCGTCGATTCAATATAATCTTTATTATATTTCGAATCGAAACTCCACCAAATCTCGTATGCTATTCAATTCACATGATATTGTGAATTTCACTATTTCCGACTATTTCGACATTATAATATATTATTATATTATAATTATTTATTAAATATTCAATATTATTTAATTGAACGATCATTAACTTCTCTAAATCACCAATTATATAATTAAATAAATTAATTATATATCTCTAAAAATGCGGGTCATTACATTCTTCCCCACTTAAAAATAATTTCGTCCTCGAAATTGCTAAGTTAGAGAACGACCCTATCTATTGGAATTCCTAAGAATTTTTTACCCCTTATTTCTGATTTTAACTGAACCAATTAATATCGACTAAAATATTTATTCATTCCGACTAACTAAAATTTTCAAAAATTCTAAAAATTTTCTAACACTTTAAATTTTCGGAAAATTTCGCCAGCACCTCCTTTGTACGGGGTTACCGGAAAAATTCAAACCTTGCCACACAGGCCCTCTCCAACCCAAAGAAAATCAAACAGCCAAGCGGCTTGCCAATTCGGCTCATAAATCTCATGCTTATATCAAATATAAACTTGTACCTTTTTGTTGGGTATATCAACTTTATCCCTTTCACCTGCTGTCAATTCAGTATATACCAATGTATTTCCAATCAAACTCCAACCAAGTTATTCTTAACCCAACCATTCTCTTATTCAAGCCGAATTTAATTTCAAATTCGAGTTTCAAATTCCAAACTCTCAACTTATCATTTCTAATCCAAATCCAGATTATCCGCTAATCAATTCCATTTTCATTTAACTTAGTCAAGGTTAAATTCTAATTTATTATTCACTTTCACCATTTAAATCCATTTAACTTCATAAGTTAAATTTAAATTTCAAATTCCTGGGTTCATTTCAAATTAATTTGAAATCACAATACCAATTTAAAACCTTTGAATTTTCTAAACAACTTGTTTTCTCAAAACAATTCAAATCAAAATCTTTGGTAGTAATCCATCACTTAGAACTCGAAAATCACACCGATGATACTGCGCAGTCATCATCGGAATTATTTTCCAGTGACCCAAGTGCTTTCAATACTATCATTTTCAAAACCATTACTAAATACATCCATTTTGAAAACATCTCAAAATCTCCCAGGAACTTAAAATTTCCTTATTTTAATTCCTAATCTGGTTTAAATTCATATCCAATTCATCTTATTTCATATACTTTACTTATATGAATTCTGATTGGTTATATATAGCCATTTCACATTTTATAATCTTACCCGATTATAATTACTACCAACACATCCTCTATATGATAATATATTACATATCCATACTGTGTCGGTCCATCGTATTCAAGTATTTATTTACTCCTACCGATACAGTGGATCAAACTGATCGACCAGAACTCATAAACAACTCAGCCAATGAATCCCCACAATATAAAACCATTTTTATATCAAATACAAAAACGCACTCGTATATATACACTCAAACTCAATCTAGGGTGTTACTAACCCTATCCCTACCGAGTCACGCCACAGAGCCAAGTAATTCTTAACTTAAGCTCTGATACCAACTGTAACGACCCGGAAAAATGCGATCTTGGTTATCCGATATACAACACATATCGAACATCCAAGGATCGAAAATAACCGAATAGTTAATGAAAGAAATTAGAAGGTGAGAATAGATAAGATAGAAACTTAGAATAGAATAAGAAGAAGAACATAACATCAGAGTAACACGAACCTCACAGCGGAACGAATAACATATAATAGATAACATAACTTTGAAATATAACAGTTATGTATACAATAGCACTTATCAGAGTACAGCACTTACAACAAAGCGGAAATAACTATAGCTATATGATCTTGAAGCCTCCTGCTCCAAGCTCTTCCAGTATATCTGTAAAACCCGACTACTTGACTGCCCGTACAAATTTAGGCACCCAAGAGTTTAGGGAAAACAACAAATAAACTCCGGGTCAGTCATGTGACTGGTGTGAATAAACTCAAATCATTTAAAACAGGTATATGATATCTCATAAGACGACACCGCATAACGGAACGGGTTTTCCCTTATGAGAATCCAAAATATCTTTATATCAAAAACCTTTTGATATTAATATAATGTCTATGTACAAATAGATATCAACTAGCAGAAACGCTTTCATCTCACGTTCTACATATATAGTATACAATCAAAACCGCAAGCACGTATTGGGTAATGGATTTTCAACTATGACAAGGTATGGAATCACCTTCCGATCAGTGTACTCTAGGAACGATACACTGGAGTTCAACAAGAACATCTTGCAACTCAGCCACACATGACTGACCACTCATTTCGCTTGAGTGTATCGAATGTACATCACCAACGGTTGGGATCAGCAACCGTTCCCGTCACTAGATAGGTGATTATACACCCTACTTCGGTGCGACCGACTTAGCCATGCTGCCTGCCCGATTTCTGTCATTTACCGGATGTGAGGCTAGAAGCTACGCTTATATTTTCACATACCACATCTTCATTCACTTAGAAATGTCACATCGTCATACCCGCCAAATCACAAATTGACTTATCCAAAAATAACACGGGTATACAGCTAAGAGAAACGAATTCCTCCGCCACCAAACGTGAATACGTTTGAACAGATCAACTTACGCGATCTATTGGATATACTCTGTCAGACCTACGTCCATACAAGTTGTCCTGGGACTGGACAAACCGAAGGCACTATTCTGTAAACAGGATAGCCCTTGCATTTTACTCCGTCTTCAATTATCTTTGGCATATATGATTCGCAACGCTTATGCCAATAAAGAGTGGTTCTATGTATAATAATCCAACCGGTCTCACCATATTAACAACGTAAAATGGTCAAAACTTCGATAGTCTGTGATTTAACTATCAAATGAAAACATGTCCGTGTACAAACAACGATCTAAATTCCAAATGGAATGTCAATCGATCAATCATCATGTATATCTATACATATTTCCTTATTTTCTATATTTTAGAAGATATTTGTTATCAACGTTGGAAAACATTTCCATTGTTTATTTATGTATCACTATCCTTCTACAACTATCAGACTCTAACTATAAACTAACAAGAGAACAACTTCCTAAGTATAAACCCCGAACGCCGAAACCAACATCAGATCGATACCCAGGAAACCATTCAACTTATTAATCTCTAGTCAGATTCTAATTTTGCTTAACTCTATATTCTTTAACTCCATTCGCTCAACTCTAGATCGTTGCGATCACAATGGTTACGCCTGATTCCCTCAGGAAACATCCGAACGCCGTAGGCTATTTACAGCCCTGCGAATTATGCTAGCAGTCGTGCTAAATGGCAACTCATCCTGAATAACTATGTTAGTTTTTACTCTAACTGTTTAACTCTAACTGTTTAACTCTAACTGTTTAACTCTAACTGGTTAACTCTATTTGACTAACTCGACTTGACTAACCCCTTTCGAATAACATATTCGATTAACTAACTTTCGAATACCATATTCGATTTCTCCTTTTTAACAACGTTTTATTCATTTGAAAAGATTTACTTTTAAATAACGGTTCTACACTTTAAAAATGATTTCCTTTTTATAACGTTTCCTTTTCAATTCTATTTGTAAATGGTTTACAAATAATCCCTTTTCAAATTTATTCTTGAAATATTCTAACTCCTTAAATTCCCGGGAAAATTCGCCATAACCTCCTTTGTATCGGGAGCATCGGGAAAATCCCCAAACCCGCCACACAGGCCTTTCCATTCAAAAAGAAAATGGTTTGAAATTATTTCCTTTTCAAATATCTCCTATTTATAAATATTCCAATTTATAAACATTTCTTATTTATAAATATTCCACTTTATAAATATTATATTTTCAATATCACTTTGAAAAATCTCCTTTATCTACATTCCGGTATGTCATGGTATTCAATCATATCAAATCACGATGTTCAATATCGTCCATACACACACAATCAACAACAGGTTATAGTTCACATCATATATCAAAATATATGAAAAACAATAAAATAACTGTTGAGGAATCCAGTCGGATTCCTCCAACCTGTTTCCCTGCATCACAGATGTTAAACAATATAGATAACATCACTTTCAATTCCATATGATATATCTTGTTAAACAGAATCAATATAGAAATTTAACTAACTGACTAGCAGTTCAATCAAACAGTCAACACACAATCAATCAGTCCATATTTAATAGTTCTAAAAATATAACATGAAAATATAAACTGTTCAAAGTTAGTGAGATTTACTCACATTTGGCGCGTTAACCGTTTAAATAACCGGTTTGCGTTATTTGACTGTGACGGACAATTTATTTTGCCATAAATTGTAACGAGCTCAGATTCACTCCCAGTCAGCTCCATTGTGCAGCCACCATCCATACGATCCCACTGGATCTTGTTTTGCTTAATTCTGATATCGTATGAGATAGTTACACATTTTTAAAGTTCATCGGTATTTAAATATAAAACAAAAACTTAACTTTCCTTTATATATAAGAATTTGGGCTCCACCCCTTACTTAAGCCCATCCGCTCCCTTGAAAGCCCAATACCCTTACCCCTTCTTCTACAAATTCGTCGGCCACTACCTGTAGCCATTTCCGTCCTTCCTCCTTCCATGGTTCGCTCCATACTCCACCGTTCAACCAATGAACGCCACCATGATTCTTCTCTTCGCGACCTCTCTCTTCTGATACCCTTCACACACAACTCGGTTCTCCCATTCACAGTTCGTCGACAGGTCCGCTACAGAGGTAACGACGCCTTCCACCATCGAATCGCACCATGAAACCACAATCGAAGCCAAATCCCTACACAAATCCAAAACTGATCTCGGATTCGAGCATAACCCCCCTCAAACCCTCAAACATTGAACCCTAACCCACGGTGGAACTTCCGAGCTCCAATATATTGCGTCGAGTCTACTAAAACTTGTACTGAGTTGAAGCAATTTGCACCAGGGATTCAAAGATAGTTGTTTTATGCTTTAGGTTTTTGTTTTGAATTGATATGAATTTCTTTTATTCTCTTTGCTGTGTTTGCATTTTGTGAGGAGAAATGGTTCGGTTTCTCCATTATAAATCTTAAGGGAGTGGCTAAAAAAAATAGGAGACATGGCCTGTTTGTGTTCACATGTTTAGATATTTTTGTTGACGATTTTTTTTATATTTATTTTTAAGCTTTTCGCTATTGACATTCATTCTTAAAAATTCCTACGATCACACACGATGCTCAAAAATCACGAAAATTGACATGCATTTATAGCTTGACATCACGGTCCCAACGAAACTGGTTTCGTCAAATTCCGACTTCGTATGCTCACACAGCGTATTTTTAACCGTCGAAATACTGACTATTTCTCAGTCTAAAAATCCGTACGATCACACAGTGACTCTAAAAATCACCAAACTTGGAATCTGACAACTATTTGACATTGTGGATCCAACAAAATTGGTTTTGTCGAATTCCGACTTCGTATGCAAAAGTGGCTATTTTTAACGCTCTAAATAGCCTATTTAAATATATAAACATATTTAAATATAATTAAATTAAATATTATCGTATATCTTCACATATGATATCGTACCGCTCCAGAATATCATATCAGAATTTACAGTTTGATATTTCAGATTTTAGATTTATCGATATTCAGTTTATACTGAAAATCCATTTATATCGTATATAAAGCGTCGCAAATTATAAAGGAATTCTACAACGACTTTTCTGAAATTTGATTTGGACATACATCAAAATCTACACGACGAAATCTCGATTTTTCTCTTCCACTAGAAAGATATACTCCACCAGCTCCACACGTTTCTTGTTTCATAGAAATCCGGCTTAAAACGAATCATGTACATTCAGTTGAAGTTCGAATCGCCAATTATCGAACTGCAGCGTCATTTTGAGCACGTTTATAAATATATTATAAACTATACGTTCAACTGTCGTCGATTCAATATAATCGTTATTATATTTCAAATCGAAACTCCACCAAATCTCGTATGCTATTCAATTCACATGATATTGTGAATTTCACTATTTCCGACTATTTCGACATAATAATATATTATTATATTATAATTATTTATTAAATATTCAATATTATTTAATTGAACGATCATTAACTTCTCTAAATCACCAATTATATAATTAAATAAATTAATTATATATCTCTAAAAATGCGGGTCATTACAATCATCATCATCAGAATATTCAGTTTCAGTATCAGAAGTGTCATCAATATTTATAACACCCTCCATAATATATACTTGTTTTGTTTTACACTTATGTCCAAGGTTAAATTTTTCAGTGCAGCCATAGTAAATATTATTTTTCCTTTTTTACTTAATTCCTCAGGTGTAAGTCGTTTAATTTTTGAATTTTTGTCAAGGAATTTGCTTCCAGGTTTTGAAGCAGAGGAAGAATTACTATTCTTTTTATCAGTAAAAGATTTCCTTTTATTTTTTGAAAGCCATTTAGTTTCAATTTTTTTTGCAAGGCATACTGCATGATCAAAATCTGAAGGGTTATTTGCTATGACATGATATTTTATTTGTTCTTTTAACCCACCCAAAAACTTTTCCAAATAATGTACTGGAGAAACATGTTCAATCAGACTCTCTAGATTCTCAAACTGATTCACATAATCCATGACTGAACTAGTTTGTTTGAGAGAAGAAAACGTATCATAAGGTCTATCTAATTCATTGGGATTAAAGCGTACCTGAATTGCCTTTGTAAAGACTGACCAGTTTTCATAATCATTAGTGTTTCTGGAATATCTATAGAACCATCGCAATGCTTCTTTTCTTAAGTTGTATGAACATAAATGTACCCATTCTTGAGGATCAGTTTCATTGTACCTAAAGAAATTTTCTACCTGTCTCAACCAATCAACTACTCTGTCATCACCAGAAAATGTAGGGAAATCAATCTTGAAATTGATTTTTGAAGAATCTTTGGTAGTACTCATCATAGTGTCATCATTTCTGGTATGAGTTGATGTTGTTCTTGGATTATATTCAGTGTTCAATCTGGCGTTTACCTATGAATTTCTGAATTGGGTAACATCCATGATTGAATTTTCAGGTCTTGCAAGAATAGATTGGCTTGTATTTGGATGCATAAAAGTGTTTGATCTGATTTGTTAGTTGTTTCCTTGTTGTTTGTGATTATCAGATCGAATGGGAGTACCTTGTGATCTTTGATTTTTGTCATTCAATAGGGAAAAAAAATTCTAAGGATTCTTGCATACTTTCTTGCATATTTTCCATTTTCTCATTGAGATCACCTATCTTTTCTTTAACTTCTTGATTCTGATCTGATAATTGTTGAGTAGTTCTTTCCAGTTTCCTTAAGCTATTGCTGGTCCTGTTATTAAACATGCTTTGTCTATTCCAGAGTTCATCTTGTGATAGCTTGGTGGTATCTGTGTCTTCAAGTTGTGATGATGCTTCTCCACGGATTCAAGAATGGCAGGATCAATGAGGTGAGGGTCAGGAATTGTCTCACTAGAAGGCTTTGAAACCAATTTGTAAGCATCATCTTGTTTTTTCTTTTGCAATTTGGTTTCAGACATTGTAATAGTGATATGAATGGATAAGAGAGATGGATATGATCTGAAAAAGGGTTTGATTGAATAGCGTTTAGAAGGGAGAGAGATCAGGTTGTAGTGATCAAAGATAAAGGGGGTGATCAGCACAATTTTAAGAAGGAGGTGAAACAAGATTAGCAACAGGTTTGGCACTGCAGAATGAAGGATTCACACGAGAAAATCTTGAGAGAACAGATGATCAACTCGTGGGTTGAGAAGAGAAAATTCAAGACAGGAAAACAGAGAGAAGGAGGTGGAAAAAAAAACAGAATACTTTTTATTACTGAAAATCTGCATGAATGTTAACATTGCTTAGGGTCTTATTTATAGTTGCATTACATTACGTAATTAACAGGATTTACAATAATGCCATAGAAACCCTAATCTGCCATATTTCCTTGTTTGTGCACGTGAACACATGCATATCTTCTTAATTTAATTGCCACGTGCATTTAAACACTGGAAATCGTCTTGACATGCTCTTGCGTCTTCTCTAGTGTCTCATAATTGTTCAGTTTGATTGCTTTCCGTTGCCATTGCTTGTGCTTCGAGTTTTTCTTTCATGTTTGATGGAATGCCTATCACAGTTTTATGCATACCATGTGTTCGACCAAATGTTATAGCATAACAAAATCCCTAAATCTTTCCAAGATTGGATCGTTATGAAGAGATCAAATCCATCATCGCCGAATATGTTTATTCAATCGCAGTAATAGATCGACTATAGTTTATTCTCATGAAATTGGGTTTTCTTCCGATTTGGGGCTGAAGCGGGTATTTTTCTGAAGGATTGAAAAAGGTTGAAGGCGACACGTGATCAAACGAACGTAGGACCGTCGGATGAGTAGATTATTATTGCAGATCATGACATAGATCCAACAGCTCATATCATTTTTGCATGGATCACAAGAAAATCCAAGGGTTCATATTATATTAAGTTTTAAATAAAAATTTCCAGAACAAATTGGGAAAGTTGACGATGAGTGAATGTGAAAACAAACGTGATTTGCAAAAATTAAGATATAACCCCAAAGTACATTTTCAAAATGTGTTAATATTGCTTTTTGTGTGTTGCTAAAATCATCAAGGAAAGTGCTTTCTAATACCATGGATAAAAATAATTAACCTTATAAATTTTATGTACTTCCAAATACCAAACTAATTTCATATGACATTCAGTTATCGTGCAAAACTATTTTGCATGGCGAACAACCATCGATCAACATTGTAACACCCCACCTCCGCCAGGGTGGCTCTTGCAAGCACTCTGACTTTGGAGGGGCGTTTGTACTGGGTAAACATGCATAATGATATATCAAGGCAGAACAAGAACATATGTATATATGTAAACAGAGTAAATAAGGTAAATAAAACAGCGGAAGATTTCAAACTATTTCAAAACAAGTCTGGTACAACATAATGTCAACTTTCCAAATACACAAGTCTAGATAAAAACACATCACTGAAAAACTGAAATACATAAGTACTATCCCCAAAATAAGTGATAACCATAGCTAGCTTCATGTCAAGACCGTACATGAGATAAAATCCCACAAGCAAGCGATCAGAAATCCAAGCTAAGCTCCAATATTCCCACCCTGAGAACCTGGGGGGGGGGGGGAACGGAAGAAAAGAGGCGAAAGAAAACAGGTCAGTCAAAAAGACTGAGTAAGCCCTACTACAATCAATGTAAACTGATAAAGTTAACTGGCATGAGAAGCAGGGATGAACATAAGGATAATTACATACTAGCATGGTGAATATCTAACAGATAGTTCAAAGGAGTCATCACATAATCAAGGTGAAGTTTTTCACCACAGGTGTACCAGCATTCTAACATGTCATGTATAAACAAGAATTTATCCCTTGGCCTAAACTTGGCCCAGTATCAGGTGTTTGACTTAAATCAAGATCCAACTTCTTGGTACCAATTCTAGTATAACAGGATTAGGTGTTATCCCAATGTTTACATCGAAACAGGACGAAACAGAATGGTCCATACAGAGATAGAGTTTGGGAAAAATGGGCTTTTACCACCCTAACAGATAAAGTACAGAAACGGAATGCTAACAATAATGGGCCTTTACCACCCTAACAGAACGGTACCATGCAGAAACAGACGGGTGTTACCACCCAACAAAACAGACGGTACCAATAGAATCGGACAGAGCTAAGTGTACCCTAAAGTGGGAACCAATTGGCACAGGCATATTTACAGATGTCACGGCGTCTTACATCCTCAGAGGCAGACCGGGATCCATGCACGCACATGACCCGGTTGGAACGCACCATCAACACCCATCGCCATTATCAGAATGAACCACTTATAATTAGTTCAGTAAGCGTGCCCGGACCCTACCTACAGTTGGGTCAAAGTTTTGATACCAGAAAGGGTTACTGACTAATATGGGTCCCAAACAACAAATGACACAAGTATTCCCCCTTGTGTCCCCAGACTATCAGATTCAGATTAACTTATTAACAGAGTTCAGACATACAAAGTTCAGACCATCAGTTTTCAGACTAACGGATCAGATAACAGATTTACAAACTTGCCTAACTTGGTGTGGGTCCTACAGATCCGCAAAACAGGTTCGTTTAATTTATCAATCAAGTTAGTTTATCCAGACCAGGTATCAAATTGGTTCTCAGCCTTATCAAATTACTGAGTTGGATTGGTTAAGTATAGTTCAACTTAACCCCGTTAAATTACCGAGTTCAGATTGGTTAAGTATAGGTTAACTTAACCCCGTTAATTTACCGAGTTCAGATTGGTTAAGTGTCATAGGTCAAATTTACTTAACCTCATCATGTAGCATTAGTTAATTAATGTGCCTTAACCTCTCACATTAGACTTTGTTGCGGTTACTAGTTAAGCCGGTCGGTTCCGGGTAGCTTTACACCACAACTTGGTCTAACCTCGGGTTCAAGGTACAACATGACCAACTTCTCACATTTGGTCCTATTGTTTGTAGCAACTAGTTAAGCCGGTCGGTTCCGGGTAGGTTTACGCTACAAACTCAACCCAACCTCGAGTTGGTCACACTTATATTTTCTAAGTGTCATGTCCATTATGTTTCCAAAACATATTACAAGTTTTCAAGCATTTGGGTAGACCTAACTTAATAGGTAAATTCCCAATGGGTAGACCTAACTTAATAGGTAAATTCCCACTCTTATGTTTTTATGTCCTTTAAGTTTACCCAACCCCAAACGCAATCCCATCGCTTACATATCGCAATAGCGCATAAAGGATAGAAAGAGGGAACTTGGCATAATCATGACATAAAGGTGTTGAAGCCACAAGTTTAACATGGTGGCATATGAAATGTACATATGTTCATATACTTGCATATTACATTTTTAGGCCTCAAAAGCATGCATAAAACCAAACTTAGCATATTGGTGATACATGGTGTTAAATGACATGTAGAAGTTGCCATAAGTTCGCATTTAGCCTCACATGCAAGTTATCATAAGGGATATGATAACTTACATGTTGCCAAAATGCAACCTTTAGCATAAAGCTTGAAGCTTTAAGCTCATAAACCCAAGATAAGCTTGCATAACATGATAACATGAGCAAAATGATCAACCCAAACTTGCATAACATAACTTGCATATCATATGGCAAATTGCATATCATAACATAGCAAACTTGCATAACATAACATGGTAAGCTTGCATATCATAACATGGCAAACTTGCATAACATAACATGGTAAGCTTGCATATCATAATGATCAAACACAACTTGCATCATTCATTAACTTTAGAGTTTAAATATGAAAGTAGAAAAGGGCTTACAATGCTTATGAAGACACAAAAATATATATAGATTGAGACAAACCCCTTATGCAATCAAATAAACCCAAAATGCAAGCTCCAATAGAAAAACCCTTGAGCCAAAATGACCAAAACCCTTGCTTTATGATGTAAATATGGAAACTTGACTTGAATGCAAGCTAATGACACTCATACAAGCTTGAAAACACTTGTATGCATTGAAAATCTCTCATAGAAATGACTTAGGAATTTTATGAAGAGAGTGGAGGCCATGAGAGTAATGATTTTGCCATAGTTTAGTTAATTGAATGAATAATGATGATTTAGGGTTAGGTTAGGGCCTTATTTATAGAGATTAGGATTAGTTTCAACCTTAGGATTAAACCCTAATTCCAATCTCAGCCCTTAAAACCAAATCTGGCCCCAAAACCTAACCAAAAACCCAAAATGGTGCACCAGGCAAAACTGCCCGGCTGAACCAAGTCGATAGCCAAGTCGACAGGGATGTCGACTTGGGTCCAACCAAGTCGACTGCCAAGTCGACAGGCCTGTCGACTTGGTTGGCTTGGCGTGAAATTTCCCGCCTAGCCTTCCAGGCCCGAAATTCGAAATTTGAACTTGAAATTCAAATCTGTTTTGAACTTGAAATTTTCTGAAAACTTTATTGGGCCTTAATCGGGTCATACGGACTCCGATTTTCGAAAACTCGGACTCTATTTCGCGTATTTTTCCGAGACGAACGCAATGGCATAGCCCGTTTCCCCTGATTCAGATTTATAAATTAAATTCTGCCTTGATTTACGTTATAACAGGTTATCAGAAATACGGGTTGTTTCAAACATCGTTTTCAAGGTAATAACCACAGCTTTTCGATGGTTGATCGCCGTAGAGAACGGTGTTGATCGGCGTTGCTCGCTGTGTGAAAAAAAATGAAAGTCGTGTGTGCTAAAAAAATTCAGATGTCGCCTTGTGAAATTTTACATATTATGTACCACGTTTTGGTTTACTTTCTCATTGTAAATAAGCTAAACCATTGCACTAGATATTTAAGCACCATCAAAAATTCTTTAACAGCTATTAATATAAGCTTTTCTTGTAGTGAATCGAACAGTTTACAAAAAAGCATACCATAACTTAAATGTGACAGAGCATCCAATAGTGGATCCAGAAGAAAGGCAGATATTAGAAAAAAATACCAAGAGAAGTCATGACAGATGCAAGGTCAAGGCACTAGGGTTTTGAGGCAAAAGTGAAGTGATGCCTACAAGAAATTTACAAATAGAAATAATATGTTAACCAATGTTAATTTCCATCAGCGCTAATCGTTTTTTAATAAGAAACCTTAAGTAAATAAGCAAATTTTAGAAAACAAAAAAAAAACTTCTTGATTGAGATGATGAGCTATGGTGGCTTCAGGAGTGGTAATAAATGGGTCGCATGAGAATTGTGGGAAGAGGGATGAAAGTTTTCGGCGAGAGAAAAGGAATTCCAATTTGTAGTTTACAAGATAGGTTACATTTCCAATTTGTAGGTTGTGCGCACAAAATATCTGCATATGTACTTGCACATAGGGTGTATACATTCTTATATTAGTTAGCTTTGGGTTTAAGGTATTTATTTTATGTTATTTTTTAGTTACGAAACTTACATTCGAAGTAACAAGCAAAAACTACCACATACGAACTCTACTCGTAGTAAATTTGTAATCCTATAATAGTTTAATATTTCGGACACGATTGAACTGTTTTCGTCGAATTCCGAGTCTGTTTGTAAAACTTTCTTGATAATCTCAAACGGTTAAATAATACGCGTTTAGATCACATATGGTCACAAAATAGATCTAACTGACCCCAAACTGGAAATCTTACAATAATTAATCATTATGGATTTAATAAATTTCGCTTTATTGAAAATGATGGTCGTTTGAAAATTGGTTATTCTTAAATTTTATATTTGATCGATATAGTATAAATTGATCGTAAAATAATTCAAAATAATAATAATAAATTATTATCATCGTATATACGTAAATAGATTTTCATATAGCTCCAAACTAGACATATTTCATCCATGACTCAATATTTCAAACTTCAGGTTAAACGGTATTCATTTTATAAAAAAAAAACTCGTTTATATTATTAAATAAATTGTTACAATTTAAAAATTGTTACTACCAAAATTAACACTGAGACAGGCTAACGGTGAAGGAGTATCAGACCATCATAAGCATAGAAGAGCAATCCGGAAGCAAAGACCCGACACAAGACAAGCCCGAAAGCATAAAGGAAGCCTTCGGAACAACGAGTAAATGACATCCTCATCAAAGGATGAAGCTTGGATCTAATGGAAAAAGAGAATACCGGGAGGATAGCTCTGGCATGGAAAATAACTAGCATAAGCTCATTTCTGGAGACAAGTCACCTAAAACCGGAAGCAAATAAAGATGGAACAAAGACCTACAACCTGATACCAAAGAAAGGCGAAAGGGCTATCAGCACTAACTTCCTTATTGCAATACAGAAGGAGACGTAAACATCAAAGGCACAGAGCTCGAAAAATGAGGAAGCTATCCGGAAGCCAACTACCGGGACTCAAGCTTAATAAACACCGAAAGACAATTTCAGTAATCAACGGACAAGATGCTGGAAGCACCCCTTCGGAAGACCGAATCCCACTTCAGGAATATGCCGAAAGGCAAGTTAAAGCTTCTAAAAAGACAAACTATCCACTCTTATTTGCTTAGTGTTGATACCGAAAGGTGTGGCGATTCCCGAAATAACACACTTGAAGCACTAAGGCAAGCCTCATGAAAAATTAATAGTAGGATCAAAAGCTCATAATCGGAAGCTCATAACGGAAACCAAAGATATCCATACCAACAGGTTGTTATCGATACAAGGAAGGGAGAGACAACGTTAAAGAGAAGTTCCAAGGTCTGAGACCATCCTTCCGAGAGACGAAGATCATCCTTTTGAGGGCCGAAACCGACACCCTGACAGCAATAAGCAAAGCCAAAAGAGCGACCGAGAGCCAGAGCAACTAGAACCAGAAGGGAAAGCGACTGATAGATGCTTCTGCTGGCCCAATGGCAAAAAGGCCCTCGATTTGTCTATAAATAAGACCCTAGGGATCTCATTTTTGAGGCTGAATTCTCATTTCTCATTCTTGTACTCTTTTCTTTTAGAGTAAACCCTAATCTCTAAATCAATTTGGGGATTTCTATTGTAATTACTTATACTTCAAATCAAAGATCAATAAAGAGCGGATCAACACTTAGCATATTTCTTATGAGCTACTTATGAGCTTTCTTAGTTATTTCCCACACAAAGTGCTTTGTGCTTCCAACGTAGCAAAGGCTTAATATAGAGGCTTAAACCCTTCTCAAGATCATTGCGGAACCTCTTCCTACAAGCCATTTAGCTTTCTATCTAGTGTTGTGCTTTAGAAACCCTTATCCCTAGGTAACTTTTGGTTCTTAAGTCGTTTGAGCGTGATACTCACCCCTTGAGGGTAGAGTAACTAATCTTTCAAACTTTAAACCTTGATATCAAGGAAATGGTGTAGTAACTCAAGCATGTAGAAACTAAATAACCCCATTTTTCCCTTAGGTCTACTTCCATAGACCTATCTCTGGTGTTGACAAAAAATATCGTTAACATAAACGATTCCATAGCAACTTTCTGGAAATTTGATTTGGGCATAACTCATAATCTTGATTTTTCACTTCCATTAGAAAATATAGTTAAGTAGATTTGAACGTTTCTTGTTTCAAAGAAATCTGACTTATAACGAATCCTGTATATCCAATTAAAATTCAAATTGTAATATTACGAACAACCCCGATGTTACAAGCTCGTTTTAAATTATATTATAAATAATACATTCAAACATCGTTTTATAAATAAATTCATTATTATAATATGAATCTATACACAATTAAATCTCTTATATTATCCAATTCACACAATATTGCAAAGTCAACTATTTTCGACTACTTCAGAAATTAAGTTTATTATTTCGCTATTTATATTAGTTAAATAACCAAATTATTTAATTCAAAGTCGTTTAAATTAACGAACCATTATTATATTGATTGTTAAATTGTTAAAAATCTGGGACATTAGACTCAATATAGTTTGGTTTTTGAATCAATTGGAAAAGTAAATTCATATATTTGATACTTCTAAAACGATACCGATTTAGATTATTTTGAAAATGAGTTTTGATTTTATAAATAAATATCTATCTGGGCATATTTATACATGAGAAGAACGATTATTATTATTATTGGAAAAAGGAAAACATATATAAATACCAAAAGGGAGATAATTACCAATCTCTGGTGGCTAACAAAAACGATCTAGTAGAAAATTAAAAACCGTAAAAAGTAGAAAAACTGCCTAAAATAAAACATAAACCCATCACAACACACAGATACACAAGAGCCCCACTCACTCAAAGAACAACAAAGTAGAAAAGGAAGCCAACAAGGCAAGTAGAGAACCAGAAACCAAAGGGCAAAAGCTAGGGAACTCCTCACAGCTCCAACCGAAAGAAAGCCCTGGATCTCCGAGCACCCGCCACAAAAGTCTCACGCTCCAGCCAAGGGAAGTAGTGCCAACGAGCCGAACAGGGACAATCCAAGTAGTCACAGACACACAAACCAAAAGCTATCGTGCTTGCTCCAGCTCCCTATATCTATAGAGAACCTTACGAAACAAGAGAGCACCAAGGAACCATCACTAGACACATGCTAACCCAAAGCCTGCACATGAAACAAAAAAATCGGCTTTGGGGGAAGGGGAGCGGGAGGACAACCCAAAAGGATAACACCAACCAAGCACAAAGTCAAAACAAATCAACCAACATCAGATCGGGGAAAAGGTCCAAAAAACATCGAAAATACAAGGCAAACTCTGCAAGCAAGAACGAATGATAGCCAAGAAAGGCATGTCACAAAAAGCAGGGAAAACATCATCCTTAACCCGTCGAATGATGGAAGACGGGTTCATGGGAACCTCATCGAACACAACCTTATTCCGTGTGCACCAAACATGCTAACATATCATATAAGGAATCTGACAGAAAATGATAGATCGAAGGAACTCTTCGGTAATCCCTTCCAACGAAAGGCGAAGCAAGTCAAGAAAAGAGAAAGCATTACCTCAGAGACCAACCTGCAGATTCTCAAAGTAAGACTAGACAGCTCGACCATAAAGACCCTCAAGAAAAAAATATTGATGAAACTTCGAATATTTTCAATGTAATAGTATATAAGCTTATGCTTAAATTTGGTTGAAAAGTTTACAAAATTGAAATTTTCTTTGTAATCAACTATCCAATCAAATTTATTATCCATCAACTAACCTCAATAACGGTAGTTAATTCCACAATTTTCCTGAATAGGTTTTGATTGATAGAATAGATATAGGTTGCATTAGTTGGTAAAATTATAATTATTTTGATGTTTGAAGAGTGGAAGGAATAGTTAGGTCTTGTGCATGTGTAGAAAGGAATAGTTAGAAAATAGTTATATGATTTTTTTAGTAAGTTTGGGTATTGTCTTATTAGGATGTTAACGAACATTAAATACAACTTAAGTTATTTTTTATAAGGATGATGTTATCAAATATATATCATTATTCACGAAACGAGTTGTTATGTAATTACAACAAGTTTTAATTACACTCACATGATTTACCAACATTAATAACTAGACTTGCATTAGATAAAAACGCTGAATGTTTAATTGATTTAAGACTTCTTAAAAACTGAATTAAAGACCGATATTTAGTCTTTAAGCGGTTTTAATGATTATGAACTGAATTGAGACTGGATCTCAGCCTTTAGCTTGGAATTTTAAATACTAATTTTTCAGTTTTTATTCTATCTCAAATTAGAGACTGAGTAATTTCAGTCTTTATTTTTCAGTCTTTATATTGATGTTTTTTAGTAGTGAATGTAATGAGTGGACAGTTCTTTCTAAAGCAATATATATATAAGAAAGACATTTGCATTGATCTCTTCTCTCTCTGTTTCTTGTATTTCTGCCAACATGAAGCACAAAGATAGAAGAATTTTTTTTTAATAGAGAGCAACTTGATTGTAGATTTATACACTCTTTTGGTGCTATATACAAAAAATAGTAGTATAATATGGCTTGTAAAAAATACTATATAATTAATGTTAAAAAAACTATCAATAGTAGTGTCAATAGCATAATAGAGGTACAAATAATCTCATATCCACATACATATCCAGAATATCTTTTGAATATGGTAGGTTTGTATCCATAGATATTGGATGAATGTTGGAATTCATCCTATTTGCTCAGAGCTGTACATCTAAAAAACATATGAACTTTTAGTTTGATATAAAATCGTTTGAATGCTAAATCTTATAAAACTAATTTCGAGCACTGAATATCATTTACGTATGAAACTCTATTACCATGATAACGCAATAGATATCAACCATTTGCCATGCTACAATAAACATAATATAATGTGATATATTGATAAAAGGTAGACAAATACTGTCTGAGTTGAATGTCTTGCAACCACATCCATATTTATTTTGTAAATTTTGGATATTTTCTAACCGTGGATATGGGCATGGATGGATTATTGATTATTTTGGCATCGTTTGATAGGCCTAAATATATCTAAAATAAAGTCTAAGCTTTCAAGAATATATTCTTCTACCACTTTCTCTTTTTAGTCCAACAACTTTGTATGCACTTTTGAATCCTTTATGGATTGAAGTTTTTCGATCTTCGCGTCTTAATAAATACATTAATTAGTCAAGATATTAGTGGCTTTTCAACAATTTTTCCATATTAAGAGAAGGGGATTTATCCCACAAGGACAAACTCACCAAAAAACTTGCCCAAAAGGACAAGAGCCCAAAAACTTGTCCAAACGGACAAGTTTTAGTGCAAATGGTGGAATTCAGCGGGGTCCCATGTTTTTCCACTTTGCACTAAAACTTGTCCTTTTGAGCAAGTTTTTTACCCCTTGTCCTTTTGAGCAATTTTTTTGGTTTTTTTGTCCTTCACAATTTTTTCCTGTTAAAGAGATTATTAAAGATATTAATATATGTGCATTAATAAATACATTTAGTAGAACGTGGTTTGGCATATAAATACATTAATTCTATTGTAAGAAATATTTGTGATAGAATAGCACAACAGAATTGAATCCAAAAAGCAATACAACATTACTTCTAAATTTATTAACCTTTGTCATACAAATTAAAAGTTACTTTATCAGCAAAATGTAAGCATGAGTTAGATGTAAGCAAGAGTAAGAATTAGTAGACGACATCATATATTAATAACTAATTATTCCACATTGATAGAATTCTTTTTTGATATAGAATCCTTGGTTCTTATTAAGTCATATAGAGTATACGTGGATTTGATTTCATGCTATGTGAAAGACTTGCTAAGTTGAAAGGGTATAATTCCATTCAAAACACTAAGAAGCAACTATAATAAGATCATGCTTTCATTTCTCAGTATTGTGCATGCATATATGTGCTAAGATTACAAATTTAGTATTATCATGAACAACATGAAAGTCATGCAAGTTAATAGAAATTAAGACATTATAAATAATTTCTACAATGACAAATATACGATAAGTAATCAACATTTAGGGGGCTGCTAGAAAATAAAGTTAATAGGAGATAAGGACAATAGGAAACAGACTTACTCTACTTTCAACGGTGCAAATGCTTATAAATAATATATACAAAAACAACCAAGATATGCAATTTATCTCAACCAAAAATACTACCGCCACGTATCAAAGCACCAAATAGTTATGGATTTAATCATGTCACAGTATGAAAATAAATAGTAAAAACTTGTAATAATAAGGAATAAAAAATATTAGTAGCAAAACATGGGAAATAATTTAATATTATAGGGTGATATAATTAACCCAAATTAACCTAACTTAGAAGGAAAAAGTCAGACTGTGAAAAAATATGTGAAAACAGAAAAAAAAAATGTAAAAGTAAATGTCAACCAACTTAAGAAAAAAAGTGCTAAGTCGAAAATGAGAAACCTTATCATTTCAATTCACATCACATATAAAGAAGTTTGTTCAAGTTAAAGACACAAAGAATACTATCGATAATAAACTGAAAAGGATTTTTAATGAATAACCATCGAAATAGTCAGACATACCCTATTTAATAACAATTTGTTTACGAAATCGCCCACTATAAATGGAAATACAAATGGAAAATGATGAACGTGTAGTACCATAAAAGATCAGCTCAGTAAAACGTCTTGGAAAATTGCACATTAACATAAACCACTAATTAATTCATACAAAAAGATATACATATGACAATTATCTAGATAAGGATATATAATGATAATATAAGATATATGTTGTCAGTTTCAGCTAACTATTATCCAGCTATTAAAAGCATCATCATTTTCTAATCCTCTTGGTCCAAAACCTGGAACAACATTTTACCCCCAAAGCCAGCATAGTACAGCGCATCAATGCTAGAAAATCCGAAGCAAAAAATAGAAGGGCAAGTGAGATTACAAAAAATCTCAACTAATATATTAGTATACCAGATTAGACAACTAATATAATGAGAAATCAATTATAACATAAAAAATTATATTGTAGGTTAGATTGGCAAGTATGCTCTTACTGTCTACCCACCCCAAATTAGACAACCAAAAATGCAAGAAACACAAGTAGTTATTACTTCCAGATTTCATTACCAAAGAATTAGAATATCCCAAAAAAAAAGTACCTAAAAGAGAAAGTTTATGAACAACAAAAGTAAGGCTTGTATTTTGAAGCTATCAAACAAACCTTGTGCATATGAAAAACTTAATAAAGTAGTCTATGGGAATGAACAACTTTTACCTAACTGCATTTGGCTCTGTAACCCTGTACATATGAAAACCATGCTTACATGTAAAAAAACCTTATTTGATAATGCACAAAGAATCAAACCTCAAAAAATTGGCAGAGCTTAGGTTTGTTAGGTAGTGTCACTTGTAGTTAAGATTTAATTTCGATCACTAATTCAGCATTGATCACCAACGAAGTTAGCTTCGATTTGTTTATTATGTTTCAAGATTTCAATTTTGTATGAAATCATGTTGATAAGCATATTATTTTTTAAAAGACCTCAATCTGGACACTCCACTTGATATAAAAAGAAAAACTGTTGCTAATATAAAACAAAGAATCGAAAAAATGTAGACATAGCCACTATATTCATAATAGATGATAAATACCTACTGCACTTGATACAATTTTGTCTAATTTTGTTCAGCAGACTGAAGTAGTAAAGAGCACCTAGGAATATAATCATATTTTCCTTTAACTTCAGATTTCAAAGTGCCTCGATGTCCCAAAATTTCAGTGCAGACTTTAGTGTATATTTCAAATATACATAAACACTACCGTTTATATTATGACCATGTAAGCAAATAATTATACACATGAGATTCGATCAACAATGCTAATTTATAAAAATGGTTTGACACATGACAAACTTTCTTATTTTCAGTCCAGACAAAATGAAGATGATGAACAATTCACATAAAAATTTAAAGTTTCACTGCAATGAATGAGCATGTTAAATTTCACTTGTTTTCGTGATTATTAATAATGATATAACCATTCTACAATGGTAGACAAAGTCATATCAGCATGATTTGCCAATTGCAACAGCCAACAAAATGGAGTAAAAAACACATTGTTAGTCTCCTATTGTATAAAATTCACTAAATAATTGATATTATGTTTAAATTCACATCGTACAATTTATAGTCTTGAAACCCCTGTATGATAATAAAGTTATGCCTAAAACCACTGGTATATTTAAATCAGCTTCATAAGTTCCTCGCCATTCCATAAAAAAATAAAAAAAATAAACCATAGAACAGTGTACCATCCAGTTTTTATCCCTTCATGCTTATCGTTGTAGTTTAGACATCCAACAAACAATAGACAATTCCCAAAAAGGAGCATTTTTAAATGGAAAAAGTGATTGAAATATAAGCAAAGAGAACAATCAAGCTCATGAATGGAAGATAACATATGGGAAATTATAATGTACGAAAGTGCAAACAAACTAAGTAGTGTAAATTAAAAAAAAACATATTTCACCGTAATATACAATCAAAAATGCTATATTTCCCGATTTAGAGTGTGTCAAAACTTACGACTACTAACGATTTTTGCGGAGGGCCCATGACTGAATGTACATAATTATCTCCGGATATCATCAAATTTGTACTACTTCGCACAAAACACCCAAATATCTTTCGCATACAGTAGAAGTGCCCATATACAATTATTCGAAAAGGCTAAAATTGGAGTTGAGAACTCAAAATTTTATCATTAGTTCTAAGCTTAAACTTCCAGAATCTCATGCCAATTTGATGACAAAACTTCCATTTTCTAAGACTGGGAAAACTAAAAAAATGTGAATACACAACTTTAGGCTTAAAATCTTATGGTTTTACGAAGCATAGTTCAAAATCATTTGTTACGTTATTACAAAAGGTCTCCTCAAATCTGTACATTTCAAAATATTTGGTTAAGTACAAAAACAGAATTGTATTTCACTTGTAGGAAAGGAGAAAATAATAGGCCTTAAATTAACCATTAGCAGTAAGCAGGAGGTGCGAGAAACAATGGAGGGAGAAATTAACTTTTCACTGGGAGAAACAATTGAAACATTGAATGATGGAAAAACAGAATCAGGGTTCTATAAAGCATGGAGAAATAAATCGGGGTTTTATACATGATACGATATGCGAATAAAATACACAAATGGTAATAGTATTATACCTTGTACTGGACCAAACTAAAATGCAGCCATGGCCACTACTTTTATTGATGAACTATCGGTAGACAGTGTCAGTTTCAAGGGTTTGGACGAATAGAAGAATTAAAGGAGCAAGTTAAGGTGACAGCAGGAGGTAGGGGATTAGAAGAAGGAGGTTTAAGGGGTCGAACAAGGGGGGAACAGACGAGATGTTCACCTAAAATGGTGATGAAAAGGAGTAGGAAGTGAACAAGATACAAGAAACAGAAAGAGTAATTGAAGAAAAAATAGATTTGTTTTATTTCTCCACACCATCCATACATGTATTGCCTGCTATATATATAGGCTGGACCCAACGGTCACTAGACTTAATCAACATAATTACATGAAATGCCAATACATTAAACATTTATTCACATATATAGTAGCAGCTTCGTCCCGTGAAATGACCACGCATGCACCTTCCTTTAACCATCTCTTGTATTATCATCTTTATGTAGAACATCATCTTTAATGGTCTCAAGCAGAACTGGGCCATAACAATTCCCCACCCCTTCAAAACAACCTTGTCCTCAAGGTTGAGCCAATGCTTCTTCGACAATTTCATCATCTTCCCATCATTCATTGCGGGTATACCCGGATCAAATATAAATATATTCTTTTCACTAGCCTCTACATTATTCATCCCAGTAGCAACTTTTCTGAGAAAAATAATTCTGGAAATGCTGTCCATTTTGTTGACAGATAAAGCAGGTTTGAGCGTTTTTCCCAAAGTTTGTTTGGGAACAATTTTAACATCAGAAAGCTCCTGGGTTATGTTTTCATCAATCGAAGCATATCCATTCAATTTGATAGTCTCTGGGATCCTTTTACCACCTCTGTTCCCTGAATCCTCATAGACAAACTCGTATCTGTCTCATGTAAAGTAGGAGCATTATTTGTGTCATCTCCAGTAACAACACCCACATTCCCATTTCGCTTCAAAGCTTGTCGTTAAGAGAGGATGTCATGGAGATACGACCACCGGCAATGAGAGAAAATTTGCCAACTGTAGTTTCCATAGGCATATCCTTATTTTATGTTTCCTGTAGTTTGAATTCACCATCTTTTGCAATAGTTTTCTCAAGTATATTTTCATGAGATATATTATTATCAACTGTAGCATGTCCATTCGATTCATCATCCAATTCTTTATCAGTTCCTGGAAAAACAAGCTTGTCACTTGTTTTGTCATTCTTGTCATGTTCTTGCCCACATTCATTAGTTGAAATGTCCTCTTCTCTGAATATTTCAGCATGCTTGATGCCAATTTCATCAAATTTATCATCTTCTTGAGAGTATGCAGGGGGTGGCTGGGGTGTAGCAACAATTTGCTGTTGGAACCTGCATGTAGGAAGCCAAGCCACCCATGTTTATTACATAGGTATGCCACCAACCACCACCTACCGCCTCACCAACCGCGCCACCAACCCCCCACCAACCATCTCCTCTCTATATATACATCCTTCCTCCTCATAAATCTTATCTCATCCCAATCTCATTTCAAATCCACTAAGAAGAAGAAGAGAGTGAGATCGAGTGTTGTGTATAAAGTGTTCTGCGTAATCACTTTGTAATATTCTCTGAAATAAAAGATCTGCAGCAGCCCGGAGACGTAGGCATAATTGGCCGAACTCCGTTATCAAATTTGTGTGTCTCTTACCATTTCTACATTTCATTTCTTTTCTCCACAAATGTAATCATAAGGAAATTTGCGTAATTTCCCAACAACTGATATCAGAGCCATAATTTGTTAGAAAAGAAATTAAATTCGAGTGGGAGCGATGGCGACGGATGAAGGAAAGGTGAAAATCGAGAAGTTTGATGGAGCCGACTTTGGCTTTTGGAAAATGCAGATTGAAGATTATCTGTACCAGAAAAGGCTTTATCAACCTCTCTCAGAAAAGAAACCAGAGAATATGAAGGATGAAGATTGGGCTCTTCTTGATAGACAAGCTCTTGGAGTTATTCGATTGACGTTATCTCGCAATGTTGCTTTCAACATAGCAAAGGAAAAGACCACGGCAGGTCTTATGGCGGCTCTCTCCAGTATGTATGAGAAGCCGTCGGCCTCTAACAAAGTTCATTTGATGAGGCAATTGTTCAATTTGCGGATGACAGAAGGTGCATCGGTAGCTCAACATCTCAATGAACTGAATACAGTTACTACTCAGTTAAGTTCAGTTGAAATTGAGTTTGACGAAGAAGTACGCGCGTTGATACTTTTGTCTTCCCTGCCAGAAAGTTGGAACGCTACTGTCACAGCAGTGAGTAGCTCGTCGGGAAGCAATAAGTTAAAATTTGATGATATTCATGATATGGTTCTCAGTGAAGAGATCCGGCGAAGAGATTCTGGTGAGTCATCAAAATTTTCAATTTTGCATACACAATCAAGAGGAAGAAATTCAACACGAGGAAATGGACGTAGCAAATCGAACTACCGTGGTAGGTCGAAGGACTGGAGATCTAAATCCAGAAATCCCAATGGCTCAAAGACCATTGAGTGTTGGAACTGCGGCAAGACCGGACATTACAAAAATCAATGCAGAAGTGCACCAAAGGATCATGAGGCGAAGGCAGAGGCAAATGTTACTTCTACCTCAGGAGGAGATGAAGCGTTGATATGCTCTTTGGAGAGCAAGGAAGAGTCTTGGGTGCTAGACTCTGGAGCATCATTTCATGTCACTTCGCAAAAAGAATTCTTCGAAAGGTACGCCTCTGGAAATCTTGGAAAGATATATCTTGGTGACGATCAACCTTATGATATTGTTGGTAAAGGTTCTGTGAAGATTAAGCTGAATGCGTCAGTTTGGGAGCTAAAGGATGTCAGACACATACCAGACTTGAGAAAGAATTTGATCTCCGTAGGACAATTAGCTAGTGAAGGCTATACTACGATCTTTCATGGTGATGACTGGAAAATTTCGAAGGGTGCAATGACGATTGCTCAAGGCAAGAAGAGTGGTACTCTTTACATGACATCAGGAGCGCGATGTTCGATCACTATTGCAGCCAGCAACGAAAATTCCAACATATGGCACCAGAGGCTAGGCCATATGAGTGAAAAGGGAATGAAGATTATGCACTCGAAGGGGAAACTTCCAGGTCTAAAGTCAGTGGAAATAGGCATGTGCGAAAATTGCATATTTGGAAAGCAGAAGAGAGTCAGCTTTCAAATAAGTGGTAAAACCCCAAAGAAGGAAAAGCTGGAGCTTGTTCATTCCGATGTTTGGGGGCCAACGACCATCTCATCCATCGGTGGAAAGCATTACTTCGTTACTTTCATCGATGATCACTCGCGAAAGGTATGAGTTTATTTTTTAAGGCATAAATCTGAAGTGTTCGAGGCTTTCAGGATATGGAAAGCTATGGTTGAAAATGAGACAAATCTAAAGATCAAAAAGCTTAGAACTGATAATGGAGGTGAATATGAAGACACCAGATTCAAGCAGTTCTGTTATGAGCACGGAATCAAAATGCAGAGAACCGTGCCGGTACGCCTCAACACAATGGTGTAGCTGAGCGTATGAACCGAACGTTGACAGAAAGAGCCAGAAGCATTCGTATACAATCAGATCTACCGAAGCAATTCTGGGCAGAAACAGTCAACACAGCAGCTTATTTGATCAACAGAGGTCCTTCGGTTCCATTAGAACATAAAATACCAGAGGAGATATGGAGTGGAAAAGAGGTAAAATTATCACATTTAAAAGTTTTCGGTTGCATAGCATATGTGCATATTGGTGATCAAGGCAGGAATAAACTTGATCCCAAATCCAAGAAATGCACTCTCATCGGCTATGGCGAAAACGAGTTTGGCTACCGCATTTGGGATGATGAAAACAAGAAGGTGATCCGTAGCCGAGATGTGATTTTTAACGAAAGAGTAATGTACAAAGACAGACACAAAACAGAAGTCAACGACTCAAAACAGAGTGAGTCAGTATTTGCAGATGCAAACGATATTCCAGATAATCTCATCACAGAACCGACTATAGAAAGTGCTCAGCCTGATGAAATCGTTGATCTGAGTAGTGCGGACCAGTCTGACACACTACAACATCCTACTCCTGTTCCTGAATTGAGAAGATCTTCTCGACCTCATGTACCTAACAAAAGATACATGAATTATTTGTTGCTGACTGATGCAGGGGAACCTGAATGCTATGATGAAGCATCTCAGACTGAAGATGCTAGTAAGTGGGAGCTTGCCATGGAAGATGAGATGAAGTCTCTTATCTCCAACCAGACATGGGAACTAGTTGAGTTGCCCATAGGAAAGAAGGCACTTCACAATAAATGGGTGTATCGCGTGAAAGAGGAGCACGATGGTGCCAAGAGATACAAAGCTCGACTAGTTGTCAAAGGATTCCAACAGATGGAAGGAGTGGACTACACTGACATTTTTTCTCCCGTTGTGAAACTCAATACTATCAGGTCAGTATTAAGTATTGTTGCTATTGAAGACCTTCATCTTGAACAGTTAGATGTGAAGACCGCATTTCTTCATGGAGACTTGGATGAGAAGATATACATGCACCAACCAGAAGGATTCTTCAAGAAAGGGAGGAAGAACATGGTGTGCAGACTAAAGAAAAGCTTGTATGGCCTGAAACAAGCCCCAAGACAATGGTACAAAAAGTTTGATGGATTCATGCACAAGGAAGAGTTCCAGAAGTGCAATGCTGATCATTGTTGCTACTTCAAGCGATATAAGTCTAGTTATATCATTTTACTACTTTATGTTGATGACATGTTAGTAGCAGGATCAAATATGGATGATATCAGAAGGTTGAAGCAGCAACTATCAAAGGAGTTTGACATGAAAGACTTAGGCCCAGCAAAGAAGATTCTCGGAATGCAAATCACTAGAGATAAGCAGAAAGGACTCTTGCAGCTATCTCAGGCAGATTACATCAATCGTGTTTTGCAGAGATTCAACATGGACAATGCTAAGTCAGTCAGTACACCATTGGCCAGTCACTTTCGCCTATCCAAGGATCAGTCCCCGCAAACCGAGGAAGAAAGAAATTTCATGAATGGTGTTCCTTATTCCTCGGCTATTGGAAGCTTAATGTATGCCATGGTCTGTACGAGACCAGACATTGGCCATGCAGTGGGAGTTGTTAGCAGGTTCAGGTCAAATCCAGGGAAAGCTCATTGGGAAGCAGTCAAGTGGATTTTGAGATATCTACGAGGTACCGTACATAACTCTTTGTACTTTGGTAAAGGGCAGGTTAAAGCTCAAGGCTATATAGATGCAGACTTTGGAGGCGAAGTCGATCATCGAAGAAGTACTACAGGTTATGTATTCACGGTTGGAACTACAGCTGTTAGTTGGATGTCACAGGTACAGAAGATTGTCACTTTATCCACTATAGAAGCTGAGTATGTAGCAATCACCGAAGCTAGTAAAGAGATGATATGGCTTCAAGGTTTGTTAATTGAGCTGGGATTCAAACAGGAAATGAATGTTTTATACAGTGATAGTCAAAGTGCAATACATTCGGCGAAGAATTCAGCATTTCATTCCAGAACCAAACATATCGGACTTCGTTATCACTTCATCAGATCTCTACTAGAAGATGATGTGTTAATACTGGAGAAGATCGAAGGAAGCAAAAATCCATCAGATATGTTGACAAAGACGGTAACTATCGATAAACTGAAGTTGTGTTCAACTTCAGTTGGTCTGCTAGAGTAAAAAGAGCAGAATGACTGTTGCATCGATCAAGGTGTGAAGACGGATTGAAATCAGTCTTCAAGTGGGAGATTGTTGGAACCTGCATGTAGGAAGCCAAGCCACCCATGTTTATTACATGGGTATGCCACCACCTACCGCCTCACCAACCGCGCCACCAACCCCCCACCAACCATCTCCTCTCTATATATACATCCTTCCTCCTCATAAATCTTATCTCATCCCAATCTCATTTCAAATCCACTAAGAAGAAGAAGAGAGCAAGAAGAGAGTGAGATCGAGTGTTGTGTATAAAGTGTTCTGCGTAATCACTTTGTAATATTCTCTGAAATAAAAGATCTACAGCAGCCCGGAGACGTAGGCATAACTGGCCGAACTCCGTTATCAAATTTGTGTGTCTCTTACCATTTCTACATTTCATTTCTTTTCTCCACAAATATAATCATAAGGAAATTTGCGTAATTTCCCAACATTTGCTTCTCAGTTTGCAGGGTTTCTTGGACATAAGATGAAACGGGCCTGATATTAGCATCATTTCACGTTGTCTTGTTTTTCTTGGTTCGATTCCACGCTCTCTCAAACAATTTTGCTACAACAACTGCCTGTTTAAGATTATTAGGTCTAGAGTTGATAACATCATACCTCATCTCTTCTTTAAGCCCTCCAATAAATCGATCCAATAAGAATTGTGGAGGGAGAGTGTCAAGAGTAGCTTGAAGTACTTCAAACTTAGAGAGGTAAGGCAAGACTGTAGTTGTTTTCTTTAGCTTAAGATTAGGAGAAAGTGGGTTATTCGAACTAATATTGTGATGTTTAAGTGGTTCTGATGGTTGTAGAAGTTCAGGTGAAGGAAGGCTATTTGCAGGTGGGTTATTTAGGATACCGAAGGTAGTTTTTGGGCTGTTGTCGGATTTTTTTGAATCAGGGATAGCGTTAGATGTAGCTACAACATACGGATTTGGTGCTAAAACTGCTGATGCTTCATAGGTCTTCTTTATCTTTTCGGAACTAAACCGCATCATGATCTCCTCTCTGAATACCGGCCAGGCTTTGTGATTAGGAATATTGTTAGTATACCAAACGTACCATTGTAGTGTCTCTTTCTTGAGATATAGAGAGCACATGTCTACCCAATATTTCTCTTCTATATAGTGCAGTCTGAAGAACCTTTCCACTTGTCTTAACCAATCAGACACTCTTTCTTCATTTGAAAAAAGGGAAAGTCAAATTTTAGGGATGACGAAGGAGAACATTTCGAGTATTTGTATGGATAATAATGATAAGGATGTGGGTTTAGGTGATTCAAATCTTGGTATGGCATAGGAGGTTGCGTAAGAGGATGGAGACGCTGATTCTTGATTTGCTGGACCCCTTGAACTATGGTGACGAGCATGTTGCCTATCTTTTCAAAAGTTGTATCTAAATCTTGACCGAACTGCTCATATTCTTTGAAAGATTGCTCTCTTGGATCTTTTGATAGATGAGGGTCAGAAAGTTAAGGTGATAACAGGAGGTAGGGGATTAGAAGAAAGAGGTTTAAGGGGCCAAACAAGGGGGAACAGACGAGATGTTCACCTGAAATGGTGATGAACAAGAATAGAAAGTGAACAAGATACAAGAAACAGAAAGAGTAATTGAAGACAAAATAGATTTGTTTTATTTCTCCACACCATCCATAGGTGTATTGCCTGCTATATATATAGGCTCAAAATTGTTGTTTTACCCGATTAAGATTCAGCTATTTCACCCGAACGTGAGATAAAGACTTGAACCCCCTGAATTTCGCTTTAAAATACGGATCTAAAGTCCCATTTTTCCTCTCTGTTTTTGGTAAAATACCCGAAATCCTTTCGGGTACTCTAGCATTGTTCATATAGGCTGGACCCAATGGTCACTAAGACTTGATCAACATAATTACATGACATGCCAATACATTAAACATTTATTCACATATATAGTAGCAGGTTCGTCCCGTGAAATGACCATGCATGCACCTTCCTTTAATCATCTCTTGTATTATCATCTTATGTAGAACATCATCTTTAATGGTCTCAAGCAGAACTGGGCCATAACATACCTTGTAACGATGTGATGCCCAACCGACCACGAGAAAGGCCGGTGGAAGTTATGAATTTGATAGGGTTAGGGTTTGTTGATTTGAGGTGAAAGGGGAAGAGAATCCGCAGGCAAACGATGAATTCAATGCAATAGGACGGGCTACAGCCATGCGGTGGAGTACTGGAGGATGAACACCGCTGATTCTCTGGGGAGAGCGACGGGCACGGGGAGAGCAGGACTGATGTTTTAGGCGAATTTTTAGGGCAGGAGACGGGGAAGAGAAATATGGAGAAGAATCACGAATATATGTGAAAGAAGGCGGTTCAGTTTTAATTAAGAATTGAAATTTTGGAGGCTTGTGAGGGCTTTAGTGAAACCCAGTAATTATATAATATAGTATAGATAATTATTTGGGCCCATCTATTAGCACCCCTACAATTGCTTACTACACCCCGGTCATAGCAAAAAGAAAATTAATGTCACTTTTACCCTTTGACAAATGATTAGATTTTTTTTTTCTTTATTATGTCTCCTCTTGCAAAATATTTAACTACTTTATGCATCGTTGAAACAAAAAAATTCCTGAGGAAGAGATGTAGGCGATCGACTACAAACTCTACCGACAACAATGAAAGGCAGCACACAAAAACGACAACGCGCAATATAAACGTGAAAACTAAAAAAATAAACCTAATTAGTGATTGATGTTGGAAATATAAATAACACTAAGACTAACATGAAAACTGTATTTATAGCTTTATATTTGAACGTAAGAAAACTTAAAAAAATTCAAAATAGTGAAATAATGAAAGTAAGAATAAGAGAAATGAAGTAAACAGGAAAGGGGAATTTTGGGATAAAGTGGGTGGATAAAGAAAAAACCGGGGTGATAATTTTATTTTGAAATAATCGGGGTGGAAAGAGCAATTAGAGGGGTGCAAATAGATGGAGCCTAATTATTTTACCCACTAGTTCATTCTCCCACCCAGAAACTTCCACATCCCGTCGTGCTCACCCACTAATCTTATATTTAACTCAACTATCATTTTTTCCTTCTTCCTGTTCTAAACTAAATCTTATTGGAACGGTCCTATCTGGTTCATCATTCGAAACCATATCACATCACGGACTGATGAAATGGAATGAATTGAGACGGTATTTTGTAAATACGTAATTATCTTGAATATATCAACCATTTCTTTATTTTCCGATCGCCTGGAAGGGATAAAAGAAGCGTCTTGTTTTTTCTTTAAAAATTTCTAATGTCTGGTGGATCTCTTAGTAGGATTCGAACTCAAATGAATTTCTGACCATCTGTCAGAGAAAAAAGAACGAATTGATCTTATAGGATTACCAAGAAATTCTTCGATTTCTTTCGAAAGCAGATGATTATTCATCTGCTTCTCACGTTTCGTGAATAGCGGGGACATAGAGAAAGATCCAAAAAGGCATTTTGGGAATCGATCTGATTCTATCTCTGTTCGTTCCGTTTGAAGAAAGGAAGGATCCCAAAGAATCGATCTTTCTTTTAGTCGTTGAATCTCTAATTGATCAATTAATGTGTGATATTTTGAATTGTCATTTCTAATGGAATCTCTACTCAATCCATCCCCTCCGTTATGAATCCTCTGCTACCATAATCTAACCCAAAGCAGATGACCTAAAATAGCACAAAATCCATAAATCTACAACAATGATTTTCGCCTTAACCCCGACTTTTATCACCTACCCATACCGCACTCCGCCACCATCAATACCCACCACCTCTGCATCTGCTCAAAATAACAATCACCTCACTTGCCTACGAACTAGAGACATTACTCTTCAAAAAATTTGAATCTTCACTGCGATCGAATATCCAAGTGTTGTGAAAGAGAAAACAATCGCTGCTACGCAAAGTGGGTGAAGACGCTCATATTTCCTTCAGCCAATAAAGGGGACTACGATGAACTTGCCGACAACATTAAAGATGGATTTGATGTCCATTTTGTGGATGCTTACGACCAAATATTTGAGTTGGTTTTTGGAAGCACGCATGCATGACTGCATCTGATTCAAGCTCATTGCCTTTTTCTTCTACAGTTGTTCACATTCCTTCGATCACACTGTGTTTGCCCATCAGTTTATTTTTTGACTTGTAAGCTTGGAATTGTCGTGGGCATATCTGTATATGATGGGTATATCTGTGCTAACTTGTTACATAAAAAAATATATATGACGAAGAAAAAAAAAACAATTGAATATCTAAATTAGAATCTAGATTTACGAAGTTCTCAATACCCTGATATAAAGCAGCAACATGTTCACCGAGACTAGGAAAGCTGAGAGTGGTATCAACTCAATATTCGTTTGGGTTTCGATTTGGTTGATTTTGTTAGTTTCGCTTTGTTAGAGATGATTTTTTAGTTTAAATGCAGTGTATCTTGCAAGATTAGCACTGTAATAGAAATGAATTATTATTCTAAATCCAGTGTATCAATGAGAAAAGGATCATCTTATCACACTATGGATTCACTTGTATCTGGCACTATGTTATGAAAAAAGTACAAATTGTGCGTGCAAATACATTGTCATGCTTGTTTAAGATTGTAGAGAATTTAAAAGATAAAATAAAATTGATTAGTATACACGTCTGATCTTTAAATCGTGCAAAGTTTAAAATTGATCAAGTACCATATTTCAGTCTTAAGAACTCATTCTCTTCAACTACTTAAGACTGAATTTCGGTTTTTATATTTTAAGACTGAAAATTTGGTCATAAATAAATTTCGGGAATTGAGATTCAACGATTGAAATTTTAGTCTTAGATCTATCTTTAAAATTTATATAAAGATCGAACTGTTACATCAGAAACCGAATTTTTCAATCTCTAATTCAATATTTTTTTGTAGTGATTACAGTAAATAAACTAGAAAACTTTCTGCCATGGATATCTTAAGAAAACTTTCTGCCATGGACCATCGTCTAAGAACCAATGCTTAATACTAAACTATACAAAAGTATTGTTGGTGAATTACAGTATGCAACCATAATAAGGTGTGGAATATGGTTTAGTATTAACAAAGTGTCTTAGTTTATGCAGGAGACTTTGGATGAATATCGGAAAGCTGTAAAAAGAATATTAAGGTATTTCAAAGGCACAACAAATTATGGTCTACTATTGAAAACATGCAAAACATTAAAAATAATTGGCTATGCTGAAGAGGATTGATCCAAATGATAGAAAATCAATAACCGAATACTGTATTTATCTTGAAGACAATTTGATATTTGCCCAAAAAAATGTCTTGATGAACAGAAAAAGAAGCAACCATTTCTAGAATTAGCACTAAAACTGAATATAGAAGCGTTGTAAGCGCTACTACTGAAATAATGCACACCTCAAAGAGTTGAAAATCAAACAAGAATCAACACCGACATAATGGTGTGGTAGTCAGAGTACAGTTCATATGACAGTGAATCCTATTCTTCATTCTAGAACAAAACATATTGATATAGATAAGTTATTAAAAATGAACTAGTCCTAATATCGATTCGAAAGGGATGTTGAAAAGAATAAACCATGGCTCATACCTGTATCTCTTTATATAACCTAACTATACAAATAATTATATCAAGTGGATCCGCATCTTCTGTCTTTTGGGCGTCAATTGTATTAAGCTAATATGAAACTATATTGTATATAAATAACAAAAAAAGCGTGGAAAATAGGAAGAAGAACAAAGTTAGAAAAAAAAATTAATCAAAAGTATGACAATTTTTAAAATTGGGGAGAAGGACAAGTTGTAAGATAAAGTGAAAATGGGAATGGGCCCCTGAATTCCACTTTTGCCTAAGTTTTATCTTTCTCACCAATTTTAAAACTTTGTATGCGTTTGGTTAAAAAATTTGATAAGTTTGTCCTTCACAAGAAATTCCTCAAACTAGCCACCTTCATTGTGTAAAATGGCTATTCGTAAAATATAGTACTCATTTGATTCTATCATTTGATACTAATAAAATCTCATTTCATCGTTCTCTTGAATATAATTTTTGAATCGAAAAGCATCATATTTTGTTTTGATATCACAAATTTTATCAAATAAAGAGGGAAGGTCAAGCGTGTCACAACCTCAAAGCCATATGCAGAAGCTGGGGAGATATCGTGGGTCAAGTCAGGGGGTGCCAGTTAACGAGTAACCGAATGGGTGTTAATGGTTCAACAGGATGGGAGGAAATGTTGTGTGTTGCTTGGACGTGAAGACTGAGCCAATGCATGAATGAATTATTAGATGATGAATATACGTATGAAGTTTCAAAGGGGGCTGCAGTATATTGGAAAACTATGAAGTTTCAAAGTTGATTGTATACTTGATAAGGCTTTAAAAAAATAATGAGTTACTAGATGATGCAATACGACTATAGATTCTACAACCAACATTATTAACAACCGTTGGTCATATCTTTTGATCTAACAAAGCAAGAATATATATTATATATACGCGTTCCTGCTTGCTCCTCAAAATAGTCCTCAGAAAAGCTCTTGCGCGAAAAAGAAGTGGTTTGTGCAAGTTATCCATTGTTGAATTTTTCTTGCTTTTGACTTCAGATGTAACTGTTCATTTTTACTATGCTTTTTTGGTGGGCTAAATGAAAATGCAAACCACGCCGATTGACCTCCCAGTAGTCAACGAGACTGCCAAACGTCCAAATTTCGACAGTCAGACACGCAACAACCGAACATTTTCCGGCGACCAAAGGAGGTAGACAATAATTATTTGTGAGCTACACTTATTTACCTTTTTATATATACTAATCCACCTATGTTCACATTTTCAACGTAAAACTATTGTTCAAAGTTTTATTGTGCAAGAGAAAAATTTGGCTTTGTTTTGAAACTTTATTACAAAAATAGATCAATATCAAAAATAATTACAAATATAGCTCGGATTTTACCAATCCAACGTTGATTCAATCAAAATACATTCGTGCTAATTCAAATCACGCCGGCCTTGCCTGATTTTTTTATTTATACTGACGTCATCTAAAATTGCGCTAGATAAAAACAAAATAGTACAATGCATTGACTTCATTTGAAATGACATAAATAGAATTGTAGAAAAGTTGAATTAAGAGATTATGTAATGAAGATGAATTTTTGTATTTTATTGAATAAAATGAATGTAACGTGGTAACGTGTATATATAATTCACGAATGAAGTGTAACAGTCAAATGAAAAGAGATTGATAGGCTAAAAACAAATACAGCCGAGTACAATATGCATAAGCTCGGTGTACTTAACATTATGTATAAAATAGAATTAGTCGGTTGCATTCCTCATTCTCTTGATACCCTCGTTCAAATTAGGGTTAGGGTTTTGATGCCGAAACCTAATTTGTTGCAAGTTGCAAGGAATACGGCCTCATCTTCAGCTTATTTTGAGTTAACATAGAAGAATCTTCAGCAAATCGGCAGCGGAAGTGAGCAAATTAGCATAGATGGAGATGGAGTAGTAAAATCAGCTTTCATCCTTTAGATCTATTCGCTAAAAGCTTTTGTTGATTTATGAAGTCTCTGGCAGGTTGTATTGCTTTCATCCTTCAGATCTGTTCTCCGGTAGCTTCAATTGGCTTCTGATATCTCTGACAGGTTGCATTGCTCCATAATTTTGAGTTTGTTTCTGAGCCTTATGAAGCTTTTAGATGATAGTTCTGTGGTAAAAATATCAGGTCTCTGATGATATGTAGGCACATAATTCACTAGTAGAATTCCTTTTTGCACTTGCTCACGTACGAAGTATAAGTCAATTTTTATGTGTTTTGTTCGTGCGTGTTGAATAGGATCAGTGGTCATATATATTGTGCTTTGGTTGTCACACCATAAAGTAGGCTTTTTTTGCTTGATGAAATCTTTAACTCCTTCATTACTGATTGCAACCATAGTATTTCTGCAGTAGTACTAGCTACATGATCGACGCTTTCCTGTAGATTAGAAAAGCGCAAATTTATTTTAAACTACAAGCGCACAGATCGTGTAGTATGCAGGTCGAGCACAGGGAGGAAAATTAAATCAAATTATTTATATAATTTCTTGGGCGAGTCAGACAAAACTTGGAGATTGGGTTTAAAAAAACAATAAAAATTGAAACTGCAGTAAAACTATTATTGAAGTGAATCAGATCTGAATCTAATCAAATCTATATTCAATCCAATATAACCTAGGAAAGCAATTAAAAAGCAGAAATTAAAATTGCAGAAATTAAATAACAAACAAAAATAAAATTAGGATTACCGCCGAATCTAATCAGTCGGTCAATCATGATGAAAATAAGTGCAAAAGACAACTAGTACTCTACAAAACCTAATTGTGTAGATGGCACTTGAGACGATCGAGAATTTTGCTCGTTCCGAATCAGCCGCTAAACCGACCAAGACCATTCAAAACCCCTGATTGTTTGAGAACATGACAAATCAGAACGCAAACAGAAGAACATTTCATTGTTTATTACAACAATTCCATCAGAATACAAGAATATACAGAGTATAAATAAATATTACACAGAAAAATATCAGAGATTACAATACATTGAATAGCAGCGGAAAAATAATACAAAACACAACTGAAAGTAATACACGGATAAAGAGCTTTCCGAGTATCTTTCCAGCTGTAAACCAGGATCCTATGAATATAAATCTGCAAAACCAAAACTACTAGCTGCCCGTGTCAAAATAAGGGCACCCAGAGTTTAGGTTAAAACAATAAACTCCAGGTCAGTCATGAGACTGGTGTGAGAACTAAAACAGTTATTAATCTTTATTTTAAAGTTAGGTAAATCAAGGGACCACGGCGTATAACACAGAACGGGTTTCCTCCCAAGAATACCAGTGCATAAAACAACAGCGCAATGCTAAATAAAGAACAATGAAGCTATTATAAGACCCAGGTCCCATCACACAATGCAACACAAGCCGGAGGATAGGGTTTTACCTTATAATAGCCAAAGAATGCTTAATAGGCTAAATTTCATGTTTTATTATTACTATAAGTGTATAGTGTCAAAACAATTTCAATAATAAGTATCAATCATAGACGGCATAAGTGCCCCATCCCACTATGTTGCCATACTAGGCTCTACAATCAAAACCGCAAAGTCACGTATTGGAAGTTGGATTTCCATCGGTGAACCAAGGCTAGGTGCAATCCTTACCGTTTCGAGACAATCTAGCCTACCATGTCTCAGGCTTCAGCCGCAACTGTACCTAGGCAACATGCAGGGCCAGTCCACCTATGTGGATTAAACTTAAACCCTGAACATGCGTTTCCCCGCCCTTTGGGGCGTAAACGAGCCAACGAATGACTCCATCGGTCCCAGATCGACCGATATAACCGAGACGCCTCGCAACAGCAACAACCACACAGGTGAAAATAATATAAATGTCAGCCAGTTTAAGCATTAACACCACCTCTAGCTAGGAAGAAATACATGCCCTCCCTGCCGTCCTCTCCCGTTTTTGGTTCACAACCGGGGTGTGAGGCTCGCGAATCAACGCTACACAAAGCTATGCCACACAGGACGTGCTTTGATCATCAACCACAAGACTTTGCTTTTCAACAAAACCTTGATCAATTGCCACTTAGGCATGCCACACAGGCAATTCACTCCATGCGATTGATATCCATCAATATATAACCCCTGAGCCCGTACGTCTCAGAGAATGGCGTTAAGCAAGAGAATAAATTCTCCGCCGCCAAACAGATATATATTTAATAGAAATCAATCACACAGAATAAAATCCAATGTCAGACACATAGTCCATTTACTAGTTCGTTCTGGGTCTGAACGAAACCGGAGGCACCTTGTACCTCGCATACCCTTCGATCTCCAAGTACGTCTGGACGATCACCAACTGATTCCCTCCTCTTGGGTGCACAACCCAATCAAAATCATCAGTAATCACCCAAATGACGTGAAGACCTCCGGTCTTCGACCACCGTCTTCATCCTCGACACCACGTCGAATCAGTTATTAAGAATGGGATAAACCCGGTCTTTCTGAATAACTCGCGTATATAATAAACAAGTGTTACACAAACACAACATACACCTCATTCCAATTCATCAGCCACTAACCGTAAATTATAAGGGAACAATTCCCCAAATATTAACCCCGAAGCCCGAAACCAACATCAGATCAATACCCAGGAAACCATTCATCTTAACTAATCTTCAGTTAGTTGCTAAATTTCACATTCTTAGGAATAGGTTCCCATTAATTTTATCAAAGATAAATTCCTTAAATTTATTCTTTAATCTTTTTTTGAATATCAATTCAAACCAAATTATGGTTTATCCAAACTAGCCGGGATTAACGAACCTTACCGAAGTAATCATTTGTTTTAATTTCCCAATCCCAACATATTCATCCCATGAAGTAAAACTGGTAATACTTCATATCTAACACCATGGTGTTATCGGTAAATTCAATTACCATTTCACTTTCAAATCTAATTAAAGATTTAACTATCGCCTGGAGCAAAACTGGTTATACTCCATTCTCGATCTTTTCAATCTATTTAAAGATTCATTAAAACCCCACTTAGTTTTAATATTTAACTGGGTTAAAGAATCAATGTAATTTAAAACACGGTTCACGATAAACCCAAAATCACATTCCATTCTATCAGCTTTTAACCGTAAAATAGCAAGTGAGTAATTCCCTAAGTATTAACCCCGAAGGCCGAAACCAACATCAGATCAATACCCAAGAAACCATTCAACTTAACTAATCTCCAGTTAGTTTCTGATTTTCTTAACTCCGTTGGGTCTAAGAACAGTATTATTGAAGATACCGTTCACGAAAGCCCAAAATCACATTTGATATTAAATACAAGGCTCTGAATAGAAAATATATCGGCTTATATTCAATATCAAATTCTACGACCAACAAATATCGTATTGGAAATAACGATATAAATATATCTTTCAAATTTCCAGAACAATATCTGTATAATCATGAAATCCAACATCAAAATATTCCAAAGACAATTTCGATTCAAATCCATTCCCACTTTATATATTGGAAATTCTGGTTATTTTCAAAACCATTCCAAATCCACTTTATTTATTTCAAAAATAAATGAATTATAATTCTAGTTCAAAACTAGTTCATTTCGATAAAAAATCTTCTTTTATCTTTTCAAATATGGAAATTTTCATCCTAATTCTTCTCAAATCATGTCATATGATTTTACACAAATTATCACTATTTTTAATAATTTTATCAAGGCCCGTACAGTCGATTTCCATCAACGGCCATCGAACTGCACTTACAACGACCTTTTCCAAATTTTATTTGGACATAATTCCAAATCCAACGATTAGATTTCCAATCTCTAATATTCATTAGAAATCTCTTTTCGATACAAACCCAATGGTTCCGGTTTTAGGAGAATCCGACGGTCGGATCTCCCGTAATATCCATTCGAAGTCAATGGTCGAAATTCGCGAACTGCCGCGGCGCGGCGCATTCTATTCAGGCCATTATATTATATACATAATATATATAACATATACTTCATCGATTTCCTTTTAAAACGTATTTTATAAATTGTTTTAAATTTGTTTTCGGAACGATTTCAACTTCATATTCAATTTCGAATCAAAATTGAATATTCCACATCATCGATATACAAATGATAATATTTTCAAAACGTTAAACTTTGAAATCACTTTCTTTTCTATATTCATTATAAAAATGAATAAAATCGATATATATATATATCGTTCACGTCAAAATGGCATCAATCTAATCAACACGGCTTTTATTCAACACATGAATATTTTTTCTATTCAACACACGAATATTTATTCTATTCAATACATGAATTTATTTTCTATTCAACACATGAATTTACTTTCAATTCAACACATGAATTTATTTTCAATTCAACACATGAATTTATTTTCTAAATTGGAATGAGGCCCAATCAATTACCACATAATATTAATTATGTGGATTTTCTACAACATATGTATATAATAACAACAATAAATCATCAACCATCATCCAAAGTGCACCATACAACTGCATAAACATTAAATATAAATAACTAACGCTTACACAGTCTATCAACCCATCGATTGACATACAACTAAAGAATCGGGATTAGTGTATGTCAAATATCATCCCAATACCCGTGTGGGGTTTCAAATCAACAAACACAGATTTTTATTTGTGCAGTTGGGCGATGTGTAAAATTTATCATCCCAATCTATATCAGTCAAATCAGTGTATATAAACAAATCGTCCGATTTGTTTATTACTATTTATTTTATACACACGTTAAAAATCATATTTTTAACTATAAAATAGTTTATTTCATTCCACATCACACAATCAAATTTCACAACACAGCAATCAAACAAACAAGCCATCCATGATCTGTGGACGATGGGTGTCGGGTGCTGCTAAACACCGTCTGCATCCTAGTATATATTTCAACTAGAAAATAAATTAAAAGTGAGGAGTTCTCACCGACTAGCTAAACCAATTCACCACGACTCTTCATATGTAGGAAATCTTCATCGTGCTTCCAATGCAGTCTGTTTCACGAAGTTTACATTAAAAATCACATTTTTATAACTTCGCTGTATATATATATATATATATATATATATATATATATATATATCACATTTTTATACCGCTACTATATAGATAAAAATTCTATTTTTATCACGTTATTCTCTATATGAAAATTATATTTTTATATCGCTCTTCTTCCAATAAAGATTATATTTTTATAATGCTCCTTCCTATATAAAAATTATATTTTTATATTTCTACCTCATATATAAAGATCGAATTTTTACTTCGTTACACATATAAAAATCGAATTTTTACTTCGTTACACATATAAAAATTATATTTTTATATCCCTACATGTATAAAAATTATATTTTTAATACTCTACTAATATTAAAATTATATTTTTATTATCATACTTATATAAAAATCATATTTTTATTTTGTAAATCAATATATAAAAATCCTACCTTTCATGTATGATAAAAATCCTACCTTTCATATTATAAAAATCCAACTTTTAGACAATAAAAATTATAACTTCTTATTTTAAAATTCATAAAACTCAGATTTTAAATTGATTAACCTAAACTGAATATTTACAATAAACTAAAACAAGACAAAATAAAATAAAATGAAAAGAAAAAAGGAGCTTACAGCGAAATGGGGGGTTATACACTGGAGTCGGAGGGGGCTGGTGCGGCCGTCCTGGTGGTGTCGGCGGGCTCTAGAGGTGGTACGGTGGCTGCTTTGCAGTGGGGTGCTGATTTGGGTTCGGGGTTCACTGGAGGGGGGAGGGGGAAGTAGGAGAGAAGAGAGGGCGAGGCGAGAGAGGGCGAGGGGAACGCTGTCGGAGATGGCGGCTGGTGGCTCGCCGTCGGCGATGAGGCGGAGGGGGGGGGGGGGGATGGCGCTCGATCGATTAGGGATCGCGACCTCTTTTTTATAAACTTTTCTAACCTAATACTGACGGGGGGGGGGGGGAAGGATAAAGGAGATAGATAATATATTTTAATTTATATATTATTATATTATTATTTCAAAAAGTAACTTTTTATTTCGAGCTCGAAATCGAACCCACCGACTGTCGTCTATAGCTAATTACCCCCATTTCGAACACAATGGGATATGTATCATAGGATGATTCGACTATTTCGACCAGTTTTCGTCAAAAACAAAATATAACTCTATATATTGAATTTGAACACGCATTTCAATTTACCGGAGCCACATATGGACTCTAAAAATTCCCGAAAAATATTTTCTAGCTTCGTATTGACGATACGGTCCTAACAAAACTGATTTCGTCAAATTCTAAGACCGTTTGAAAAATTGTCATTTTCCAGTCGATCAAAATCAACTAAAACTGGTCAAACGCGTTTTCCTTTGCCACGCTCACATATTGATTCAGAAAATTACGAATTTTGGAATCTAGCAATAACTTGACATCACGGATCCAACAAAAGTGGTTTCGTCGAAAACCGAGGTCGTTTACATAATTTCCATTTTTAAGGGCCAGAATTCCATAGCGACTATTCTGAATTTTCAACTGGACATATCTTTTGATTCCCGCTATGAAATTTTGATTTTTTGGATTCTTTGGAAAGATATTCTCAATTATATTCTAATATTTTTTTATTTTGCTAAAATCCGGTTTATTTTGAATCCTGTACATTCATTTGAACTTTGAAATCGAATTTTTGAACTATCGCGCTATTTTCAATTCCTTTTATAATTATAAATAATTATTTATATTCTAACGACGATTTAATTAAATTTATACGTTCGAATTCTATTCAAAATAAATTTCTCGTCGTTATTATTTAAAATAATCCATTTTAAATAATCAAAATTCGCTAAAATTGCCGAAATAAAATTTTTAAATTGGCTCAGATTTCCGGGTTATTACAATCTCCCCCACTTAAAACTTTTCGTCCCCGAAAAGGAACGAAGCCGAAAGTTGTTTCACAAACCAACTCAACTTTCACTATTTTCTTTACGGCTTAAGTTCTTCAACTTTTCAATTTCTAAGAACTTTTCAAATTTTTCAAAAAATTGGCTAACACCCTAAATTTTTGAAAAATTTCGCCATAACCTCCCCTGCACCGGGGACTTGGGGATATTTCATATAGCCTCCCATGGCCTTCTTCAATCCAAAAGAAAAAGAAAAAGCCAAGCGGCTCATAAAATCATCCAAAACCCAAGAAATACAATAAACATGTACCTATTTGTCGGGCAAACAATTTTATTCTTCTCCTCTAGCCTCCTTGCTATAACCTGTTCAATGTAAGTACATGTATATGCATGCAAATGCGATAATTTTTCAATACAATTCACTATTTGGTTCAATTTGGCTAAATGGTTCAAATTTTAATTAATCCACATAGTAATCAAACAACACAATCAACAATCAATTAGTTGATTAGCTTTTCAAAATCATAATTTTGATACATAGCCCAAAATCAGATTTTTGATGCCAAATCACAACAATAAGCCCTATCTAATTTTTGGTTCTCACACCAATCTATTGGAAATATATAAATATCAAACCTTCGAAACTCGAATACCAATTCTGATGATGTTCGAACTATCATCAAAATCATCTCCGGGAGCCTAGAGTGTGACTCTATATCTATCCAGTATATTAAAACTTCGAATACACGTGGATCAGACATATATGCAAAATCTATATATACTGAATTGCCCAAACTCAATACAAAATAAATAATCAAATACGAATAGTTGATTTAAATTTTTAAAACAAAATTTGTTTTCACTTTTATTTCAAAAACACTACTCTTCACACTCGTTCTAGGATACTACTGATCCTATCTCTAACGAGTCATTCTCGTTGGATATTACTAACCCAATCTCTAATGCATTCTTTCGTATGGTTCTAATGTGTCTTGTTCTCTAAGCTTTGTAAACCAAAGCTCTGATACCAAATGAGACGATCGGGAATTTCGCTCGATCCAAATCAGTCGCTAAACCGACCAAGACCATTCGAAACTCCTGATTGTTTTGAGAACACGACAAATCAGAACGCAAACAGAAGAACATTTCATTGTTTATTACAACAATTCCATCAGAGTACAAGAATATACAGAGTATAAATAAATACTACACAAAAAAATATCAGAGATTACAATACATTGAATAGCAACGGAAAAATAATGCAAAACACAACTGAAAGTAATACACGGATACAGAGCTTTCCGAGTATCGTTCCAGCTGTAAACCAGGATCATGTGAATATAAATCTGCAGTATCAAAACTACTGGTTGCCCATGTCAAAATAAGGGCACTCAGAGTTTATGTTAAAATAGTAAACTCCAGGTCAGTCATGGGACTGGTATGAGAACTAAAACAGTTATTAATCTTTATTTTAAAGTTAGGTAAATCAAGGGACCATGCCGTATAACACAGAACGGGTTTCCTCCCAAGAATACCAGTGCATAAAACAACAGCGCAATGCTAAATAAAGAACAATGAAGCTATTATAAGACCCAGGTCCCATCACACAATGCAACACAAGTCGGAGGATAGGGTTTTACCTTATAATAGCCAAAGAATGCTTGATACGCTAAATTTCATGTTTTATTGTTACTATAAGTGTATAGTGTCAAAACAATTTCAATCATATGTATAAATCATAGATGGCATAAGTGCCCCATCCCACTATGTCGCCATACTAGGCTCTACAATCAAAACCGCAAAGTCACGTATTGGAAGTTGGATTTCCATCGGTGAACCAAGGCTAGGCGCAATCCTTACCGTTTCGAGACAATCTAGCCTACCATGTCTCAGGCTTCAGCCGCAACTGTACCTAGGCAACATGCAGGGCCAGTCCACCGATGTGGATTAAACTTAAACCCTGAACATGCGTTTCCCCGCCCTTTGGGGCGTAAATGAGCCAACGAATGACTCCATCGGTCCCGGATCAACCGATATAACCGAGGCGCCTCGCAACAGCAATAACCACACAGGTGAAAATAATATAAATGTCAGCCAGTTTAAGCACTGACACCACGTCTAGGTAGAAAGAAACGCATTCCCTCCCTGCCGTCCTCTCCCATTTTTGGTTCACAACCGGGGTATGAGGCTCGCGAATCAACGCTACACAAAGCTATGCCACACAGGTCGTGCTTCGATCATCAACCACAAGACTTTGCATTTCAACAAAAGCCTTGATCAATTGCCACTTAGGCTTGCCACATAGGCAATTCACTCCATGCGATTGATATCCATCAATATATAACCCCAGAGCTCGTACGTCTCAGAGAAGGGTGTTAAGCAAGAGAATAAATTCTCCGCCGCCAAACAGATATATATTTAATGGAAATCAATCACACAGAATAAAATCAAATGTCAGACACACAGTCCATTTACTAGTTCGTTCTGGGTCTGAACGAAACTGGAGGCACCTTGTACCTCGCATACCCTTCGATCTCCAAGTACTCTGGACGATCACCAACTGATTCCCTCCTCTTGGGTGTACAACCCAATCAAGATCATCAGTAATCACCCAAACGACGCGAAAACCTCCGGACTTCGACCACCGTCTTCATCCTCGACACCACGTCGAATCAGTTATTCAGAATGGGATAAACCCGGTCTTTCTGAATAACTCGCGTATATAATAAACAAGTGTTACATAAACACAACATACGCCTCATTCCAATTCATCAGTCACTAACCGTAAATTAATAAGGGAACAATTCCCTAAATATTAACCCCGAAGGCCGAAACCAACATCAGATCAATACCCAGGAAACCATTCATCTTAACTAATATTCAGTTAGTTGCTAAATTTCACATTCTTAGGGATAGGTTCCCATTAATTTTATCAAAGATAAATTCCTTTAATTTATTCTTTAATCTTCTTTTGAATATCAATTCAAACCAAATTATGGTTTATTCAAACTAGTCGGGATTAACGAACCTTACTGAAGTAATCATTTGTTTTAATTTCCCAATCCCAACTTATTCATCCCATGAAGTAAAACTGGTAATACTTCATATCTAACACCACGGTGTTATCGGTAAATTCAATTACCATTTCACGTTAAAATCTAATTAAAGATGTAACTATCGCCTGGTGCAAAACTAGTGATACTCCATTCTCGATCTTTTCAATCTATTTAAAGATTCATTAAAACTCCACTTAGTTTTAATCTTTAACTGGGTTAAAGAATCAATGTCATTTAAAACACGGTTCACGTTAAACCCAAAATCACATTCCATTCTATCAGCTTTTAACCATAAAATAGCAAGTGAGCAATTCCCTAAGTATTAACCCCGAAGGCAGAAACCAACATCAGATCAATACCCAAGAAACCATTCAACTTAACTAATCTCCAGTTAGTTTCTGATTTTCTTAACTCCGTTGGTTCTAAGAACAGTATTATTGAAGATACCATTCACGAAAGCCCAAAATCACATTTGATATTAAATACAAGGCTCTGAATAGAAAATATATCGGCTTATATTCAATATCAAATTCTACGACCAACAAATATCGTATTGGAAATAACGATATAAATATATCTTTCAAATTTCCAGAACAATATCTGTATAATCACGAAATCCAACATCAAAATATTCCAAAGACAATTTCGATTCAAATCCATTTCCACTTTATATATTGGAAATTCTGGTTATTTTCAAAACCATTCCAAATCCACTTTATTTATTTCAAAAATAAATGAATTATAATTCTAGTTCAAAATTAGTTCATTTCGATAAAAAATCTACTTTTATCTTTTCAAATATGGAAATTTTCATCCCAATTCTTCTCAAATCATTTCTTATAATTTCACACAAATTATCACTATTTTTAATAATTTTATCAAGGCCCGTACTGTCGATTTCCATCAGTGGCCATCGAACTGCACTTACAACGAGCTTTTCCAAATTTGATTTGGACATAATTCCAAATCCAACTATTAGATTTCAAATCTCTAATATTCGTTAGAAAGCTCTTTTCGATATGAACCCAATGGTTCCGGTTTTAGGAGAATCCGACGGTCGGACCTCCCGTAATATCCATTCGAAGTCAATGGCCGAAATTCGCGAACTGCCGCGGCGCATTCTATTCAGGCCATTATATTATATATATAATATATATAATATATACTTCGTCGATTTCCTTTTAAAACGTATTTTATAAATCGTTTTAAATTTGTTTTCGGAACGATTTCAACTTCATATTCAATTTCGAATCAAAATTGAATATTCCACATCATCGATATACAAATGATAATATTTTCAAAACGTTAAATTTTGAAATCACTTTCTTTTCTATATTCGTTATAAAAATGAATGAAATCGATATAAATATTGTTCATGTCAAAATAGCGTCAATCTAATCAACACGGGTTTTATTCAACACATGAATATTTATTCTATTCAATACATGAATTTATTTTCTATTCAACACATGAATTTACTTTCAATTCAACACATGAATTTATTTTCAATTCAACACATGAATTTATTTTCTAAATTGGAATGAGGCCCAATCAATTACCATATAATATTAATTATATGGATTTTCTACAACATATGTATATAATAACAACAATAAATCATCAACCATCATCCAAAGTGCACCATACAACTGCATAAGCATTAAATATAAATAACTAACGCTTACACAGTTTGTCAACCCATCGATTGACATACAACTAAAGAATCGGGATTAGTGTATGTCAAATATCATCCCAATACCCGTGTGGGGTTTCAAATCAACAAACACAGATTTTTATTTGTGCAGTTGGGCGATGTGTAAAATTTATCATCCCAATCTATATCAGTCAAATCAGTGTATATAAACAAATCGTCCGATTTGTTTATTACTATTTATTTTATACACATGTTAAAAATCATATTTTTAACTATAAAATAGTTTCCACTATAAAATATTTTATTTCATTCCACATCACACAATCAAATTTCACAACACAACAATCAAACAAACAAGCCATCCATGGTCTGTGGACGACGGGTGTCGGGTGCTGCTAAACACCGTCTGCATCCTAGTATATATTTCAACTAGAAAATAAATTAAAAGTGAGGAGTTCACACCGACTAGCTAAACCAATTCACCACGACTCTTCATATGTAGGAAATCTTCATCGTGCTTCCAACGCAGTCTGTTTCACGAAGTTTACATTAAAAATCACATTTTTATAACTTCGCTATATATATAAAAATCACATTTTTATACCGCTACTATATAGATAAAAATTCTATTTTTTCACGCTATTCTCTATATAAAAATTATATTTTTATATCGCTCTTCTTCCAATAAAGATTATATTTTTATAACGCTCCTTCCAATATAAAAATTATATTTTTATATTTCTACCTCATATATAAAGATCGAATTTTTACTTCGTTACACATATAAATCGAATTTTTACTTCGTTACACATATAAAAATTATATTTTTATACCTCTACGTATATAAAAATTATATTTTTAATACTCTACTAATATAAAAATTATATTTTTATTATCATACATATAAAAAAAATCATATTTTTATTTTGTAAATCAATATATAAAAATCCTACCTTTCATGTATGATAAAAATACTACCTTTCATATTATAAAAATCCAACCTTTAGACAATAAAAATTATAACTTCTTATTTTAAAATTCATAAAACTTTGATTTTAAATTGATTAACCTAAACTGAATATTTACAATAAACAAAAACAAGACAAAATAAAATTAAATGAAAAGAAAAAAAGGACCTTACAGCGAAATGGGGGTGTAACACCCCGCCTCCGCTAGGGTCACTCGCAAAGGAATGCACTAGCTTTAGAGGGGCATTATTGGTAAACATGCACAGAAATATCACAAGACAGAACATATAAAATAGCGGAAGTAAAATCAAACTTTCATAACATGAATAAATAAGGTCTAAAGCCTTTTACATCAGAGTACATCAAAACCTGTCTTGCAATAGTAAAGAAGCATAAAGACATTTTCATAAATTATTCCCCAAGTAAAAACAGTAAAGTAGCCATTAGCCAAGAAAAGTCCAAGCCATCCATGATGACCTTCAAGCAGAAGAAGTCCGAACTAAACAACAGTATTTCCTCCCTGTAACCTGGGGGGGGGGGAAACGGAAGAAAAGAGGCGAAACAAAACGGGTCAGTCAAAAAGACTGAGTAAACCCTATCTACTATTAGCATAAAAACTAGTAAAGTTAACTGACATGAGAAACTGAGATGAACATAAGCATGATAACAAGATAGATAAGCTAAATCAAAATAACAGGATGAACTACTGAACTCAGATAAACTAAGGTGTCATGATAAATTACGATGTCAAGATAAAACAAGGTATCACATCGTCAGGTTTCTATCAAGTATAATATCCCCAAGATATCTGTCACGTATAACGCCCCGTGATATCTATCCTGTATTTTAGCTCTGCACCTACCGTACTAGTATCCCCACCGTGTCATGTGTTAACCAAGAATGACCCTCACTCAAAAGTCGTGTAATGGTCCATGTCAACCTAATATATCGCATATATAGGTTACTCAACTTGTATGTTTTATTCCATGTAAATGTTCAGTCCCTTGCCGTAGACCATACGGGCTTTCCCATGAGATTCTATATTACTTTAACATAGTTCCATGATCCTTAAGATCGGTTTGGACTGTTACCCTAAACCTAGCTAGGGTCTTCCAACATGAATTGTTGTTTGTACAACTAGGACTTATGCTACCTAGGGCTGCTAGGGATTATGCTTACCTATTGCACGTTTTCGTATCTCGGTTTGGGTTCAACCACCTAGGGCCACTAGGGATTACGCTAACCGCCAACCACGCCCTTTTTCCCACGCATTCATCGTGAATCGCTTTTCCATGACTGTATGCACATGTATCACATCGTGCCATCCGAGTCCTGTCACAGGGCAAATCAAGAAATACAGGACTCGGTCGGGAGCTTTCGATTTATCTGCCGATGCAGATGCTAAGGTCTGTTTTTCTTATACGTGGCTATGGTCCCACGAGACCACTCCCTCAACTAGTGAAAGACAAGACAGGATAAATCCTGTATGAGAACACAACACTGGCCAACCCACATCCAAGCCTTACTGCAACCATAATTAGATAGCAATTATGGTCTTTTGGGTGTTCTCTGCCTTTCCGTACGTACACGCTTGACCAAAGATGGTAGGTAGCCTGACGAAATGCTATCTAGGGTACGACCGTGTATCGTCGACTATCCCCTATCCATCCCCGTCTTTAGGTCGCTCGTATAGCAACCAAGGCATACTCTTGGTTCTTCTAACGCAGACCTTAACCTCTCATGAGCCTAGTATAATCACCTGGCAGCTCATAGAGGGATACCAAGAATATCCTCACGTTCCCCGAAGCCGCTGCTTCGTTACCCAGTTCGCTGGAGCCTTTATCTAAATCAGATACTTGCTCCTACTCGTATACTTAAACGATGACCTACCGTATCAGGTTACTCATCTATCTATGAACTGGTCTAAATTTCCTTGACTAAGAATCATTACTTAGTTATTCTTCAACTAAGGTTTACCACTTAGCATTGTTCCCGTTATCCTTGTTAACTACGGTTATCCACCTAATCCTCAGAACTAGGGTTTACATAATGGATTAAGTGTCACTTAAGTTCATGACTTAACCCGTCTACAAATCCTGTCAAAATTGGCTAAGTATCCAAGTTCAAGGCTTAACCCTACAAACCATGCTCAAGTTGGTTAAGTATATTAAGCAATTCACGACTTAACCTCGTCCAATTATCATTCTAGATTGGTTAAGTATATATTAACTTGACCCTATCAATTTACTTAGTCAAATCGGTCAAGTGTATTCAAGCGATTCGTGACTTAGCCTTATCATGTTTTCACGTTATATTGGTTAAGTATTGGTTAACTTAACCACAATAAATTAACGAGTTAGATTGGATAAGTATAGGTCACTTAACCACATCAATTCATCATGTTTAGATTAGTTAAGTGTTTAACTTAACCCCATTAAACTACCAAGTGGGATTAATTAAGTCTAGGCTAACTTAACCCCATCCGATTTCCATGTTTAGACTAGTTGAGTCTAATCTTAACCCCATTCGTTAACCGTATTTTTCGGTTAAGCGTCATTAAGAAAACTTACTTAACCTTACCAAGTTATCGCGTTGGATTGATTAAGTGTTGGTTAACTTAACCCCATCCACTAGTCATATAAAAATGGTTAAGTGTCATTAGGCAAATCAAGTTACTTAACCTACCCAACCTTGTCATGTTTTGTTAAGTATCATTAGCCTAATCAAATTACTTAACCCATTTGTCCATGTCATATTTGGTTAAGAGTCATTAATCAAATTAACTTAACCCTATCATGTGGCATTAATTACTTAATGCACCTTCACCTCTCACATTAGACTTTGTTGTGGTTACTAGTTAAGCCGGTCGGTTCCGGGTAGCTTTACACCACAACTTGGTCTAACCTCGGGTTCAAGCACAACATGACCAACTTCTCACATTGGGTCCTATTGTTTGCAACTACTAGTTAGGCCGGTCGGTTCCGGGTAGTTTTACGTTGCAAACTCAACCCAACCTCGAGTTGGCCACACTTATATTATCTAAGTGTCATGTCCATCATGTTTCCCGAAACATGTTACAAGTTTTCAAGCATTTGGGTAGACCTAACTTAATAGGTAAATTCCCAAAGGGTAGACCTAACTTAATAGGTAAATTCCCAAGCTTATGTTTTTATGCATACTTACATGTCAACTTCCATGTTATATTTCAAGTCATGTTTTCAAGTTGTATTTTCATGTCATTAGAAATTACCCATAACATAACCCAACGCTTTTAAACTCGCATATACGTTCGCGACAACGTAATGGATTAAAAGAAGAGACTTGGAAAAGGCATGACAAAAATGGATATTAAGCCACAAGTTAATCATGGTGGCAAATGAGGCACAAATGTGTTCATTAACTTGCATGTTACATTCTTAAGCCTCAAAACATGCATAAACCCAAACTTGGCACATAAGCGAATCATGGTGACAAAAGATATGGAATGATGACTAGTAACTCGCATATATCATCATATAAGGGTTATGACTTCATATGCAAGTTGACATAAAGGTTATGAGGGTTCTCATGTTGCCTAATGCAACATTTCAACATAAAGGTTGTAGCTTTTAGCTCACAAGATCAAGATAATGACTTCATAAACTTGCATGACATGATAGCATGTATCATACTCAATGATCAAACCCAAACTTGCAACATGAACATTTAACTTCATAGTTAATATCTAAGAGTATGGAAAGGGCTTACATTGCTATTAAGGCACAAAAGATATGACAAAGCCCTTATGCAATCAAATAGACCCAAAATGCAAGCTCTAACATAAAAACCCTTGAGCCAAAATGATCAAAACCCTTGCTTTATGATGCAAAGATAGAAACTTGACTTGAATGCAAGCTAATGACACTCATACAAGCTTGAAAACACTTGTATGCATGGAAAATCTCTCATGGAAACCATTTAGAAATTTTATGAAGAGAGTGGAGGCCATGAGAGGTAAAATTTTGCCATAGTTTAGTTGCATGAATGAATAATGAGGATTTAGGATAGGTTAGGGTCTTATTTATAGATTAGGCAAGTGTTTTAGGCCATAGGATTAAACCTAGATTCAATCCAAGCCATCAAAGCATGTCTTGGGGAAGAAGTCAAGTGTAGGAACCATCTAGGGCCTTTAGATTAAAGATGAACCATGAGAACCATCCAAATGCAAAATCTGCATTTGAGCGAATCGGCCCACGGGTTGACAGCCAAACACCCTGGATTAACCCCTAGTCGACCCAGCGAGCTCGGGTCGACCTCAAAAATCGGCCGGTTCGGTTATTCCCCTCTCCCAATTCGCTGTTTTGAACATTTTTGCATATTTATTTATTTAATTTTCAATTATATATATATATATATATATATATATATATATATATCAATATATATATTTCTCTGCGCAACCCATTTCACTTAATTAAGTATACTTTAATTTGGGAATTTTTCGTGAAACTTCGCGAGGCCATATCTTGGTCATACGGACTCTGATTTTCGAAAACTCGGACTCTATTTCGCGTATTTTTCCGAGACGAACGCAATGGCATAGCCCGTTTCCCTTGATTCAGATTTTACAGTTTAATTCTGCCTCCATTTATGTTATAACAGGTTATTGAAAATACGGGTTGTTACATTCTCCCCACCTTTTAGGATTTCGTCCCCGAAATCTCCAAGTTAGGAAGAACATATCCTACCATCCATCATCCATCTACTCAAAACATCATCCACAAGCAACCATTGTCCTTAGATGATTTCTAATGCTGTATGAATATATGCAAAACGTGTGTGTACATGTTCCTTAGCTAATGCTAATGATCAGGCCTGAATAATCTTTCTAATGCAAAATATGTATAGTGCCATGAATCCAACATGTATGCAAATAGTCCTAGTCATATAGATACTATATGCGTGCACAATCATTCATTCATATGCAACAACCGCATGATAATACATTCGATTTCATCCATAAACAAGTATAAATACTCGTGCATATGCAATATGAAATGTGACCGAGTCGAGCTAGTATCTAATGTGTATTCGCGCATCCACGAGCAACCACTTGCAACCATATCAATCATAACATGTTTCAAATACATGTTTACATCCATAGGGTTCTACCTAGAATTCCCTGAAACAGGGTCGAGAAGATAAACAGGACAAACTCCTTACAGGGTTTGTAACGGAGAATAGGACCGAGAGGATGTCCACAAAAGATAGCCTACAAGTAAGCTCTACAGAATACAGGGATCAAGGATATACTCCCAAAAAGAGATATCATGCGCGTATCTAGTCTTTGACCATCAAAGTCGTCTTTTAACTTCACGATTTTGTAGCTTCTTATTCCTGTTTCCATAACATGAGCTAAAACTCATTTCTTCGTCGCCTCTCGTTCCACTTGCACTTATCCTTTTCCTAGAATACTTGACGCAAACATGACTGCGTACTCATGATCTCATGCAAGCTTTTCAAAATTCACTAGTGAATCTTGGATCTCGTTTATATACTATAAGGCATTCCATGTAGAAGAACTTTCTCTTGAAAGTAAACAGATGTCAATCAGGTTATCATGCGCACTTACTAGGGTGATCTCTATAACCCATGCATAAATGAAGTAAACCATCCGTCTTATTGGCGAACACCACTCGATCGGGCTTCAAATTTCCAATAAAGGCATCAAGGGATTCTAAGTAACTAGTCATGACAGAACCTCAAAAAGGTTACCCGATACTTCGAGGGCATTACCAAGGCTAGTCAAAAGGTCTAACTACCCTCCTATCAAAACCGAGAGTGGCACCCCCTACTGGATAACCACTTCATCCCTAGAATCCATCCATAGCTTATAAACATAAGCATTATTTCCAAACTCAACACTTGGCATATACATTCCCAAACCCAAACAAGTCATGTATAAATGGACTGATTCTCCAATAGGACTTTGAGACAAAAATGGGATTCTCTATTACGCTAGTACTTAAGGTGCAGAGACTCAACTATCGAAGCAGACTTAAATGATACGAACAACGAAGTCCTAACGGGACGATAGAGAAGAAAAGCTAAACCTTTAACAAGATCGTTACCCTCCTTCCGAGGTACTCTAGAAATGAGAGCATACTACTGCCCTCCCGATGATCTTGTCCTTGTCCCATAATACTTAACTATCCGCCCCGTTTTACCATGCCAAAGGTACTCTCTCGTCATGGGTTTCATTGTTCATCTTTCTCCCTCCTTTGAGGACTAAGCCATACCAACAAGTTGCTCATCCTTAAGCTCGTATCATTTATCCTTCTTTCTCACGATCCTTTCTTATAACGCGGCCACTGGTCTCTCGAGAACCACCTCCATCGTATGGAAAGCACTTTCGTAGGTAGAAAAGACTAGTCGCAGTTAAAACTACTGTGACTACAGATGGAGGAAAGAAAGGAAAAGAGACTCAATTAAGGAAACAAGGATAGTGCTAATGGCCTTTGGGGAATAGCCTTTTTCTTTTAAAAGAAAATTTTCTTGAAAAATGCTTCTTTGTAAACGGTTTTTTTTTCAAATAGTTTTTAGAAGGTCTTTAAAAACTTTTGCCCAGTCTGGTAACCTTCTGCTCTGATACCACGTGTAACACCCCGCCTCCGCTAGGGTCACTCGCAAAGGAATGCACTAGCTTTAGAGGGGCATTATTGGTAAACATGCACAGAAATATCACAAGACAGAACATATAAAATAGCGGAAGTAAAATCAAACTTTCATAACATGAATAAATAAGGTCTAAAGCCTTTTACATCAGAGTACATCAAAACCTGTCTTGCAATAGTAAAGAAGCATAAAGACATTTTCATAAATTATTCCCCAAGTAAAAACAGTAAAGTAGCCATTAGCCAAGAAAAGTCCAAGCCATCCATGATGACCTTCAAGCAGAAGAAGTCCGAACTAAACAACAGTATTTCCTCCCTGTAACCTGGGGGGGGGGGGGAACGGAAGAAAAGAGGCGAAACAAAACGGGTCAGTCAAAAAGACTGAGTAAGCCCTATCTACTATTAGCATAAAAACTAGTAAAGTTAACTGACATGAGAAACTGAGATGAACATAAGCATGATAACAAGATAGATAAGCTAAATCAAAATAACAGGATGAACTACTGAACTCAGATAAACTAAGGTGTCATGATAAATTACGATGTCAAGATAAAACAAGGTATCACATCGTCAGGTTTCTATCAAGTATAATATCCCCAAGATATCTGTCACGTATAACGCCCCGTGATATCTATCCTGTATTTTAGCTCTGCACCTACCGTACTAGTATCCCCACCGTGTCATGTGTTAACCAAGAATGACCCTCACTCAAAAGTCGTGTAATGGTCCATGTCAACCTAATATATCGCATATATAGGTTACTCAACTTGTATGTTTTATTCCATGTAAATGTTCAGTCCCTTGCCGTAGACCATACGGGCTTTCCCATGAGATTCTATATTACTTTAACATAGTTCCATGATCCTTAAGATCGGTTTGGACTGTTACCCTAAACCTAGCTAGGGTCTTCCAACATGAATTGTTGTTTGTACAACTAGGACTTATGCTACCTAGGGCTGCTAGGGATTATGCTTACCTATTGCACGTTTTCGTATCTCGGTTTGGGTTCAACCACCTAGGGCCACTAGGGATTACGCTAACCGCCAACCATGCCCTTTTTCCCACGCATTCATCGTGAATCGCTTTTCCATGACTGTATGCACATGTATCACATCGTGCCATCCGAGTCCTGTCACAGGGCAAATCAAGAAATACAGGACTCGGTCGGGAGCTTTCGATTTATCTGCCGATGCAGATGCTAAGGTCTGTTTTTCTTATACGTGGCTATGGTCCCACGAGACCACTCCCTCAACTAGTGAAAGACAAGACAGGATAAATCCTGTATGAGAACACAACACTGGCCAACCCACATCCAAGCCTTACCGCAACCATAATTAGATAGCAATTATGGTCTTTTGGGTGTTCTCTGCCTTTCCGTACGTACACGCTTGACCAAAGATGGTAGGTAGCCTGACGAAATGCTATCTAGGGTACGACCGTGTATCGTCGACTATCCCCTATCCATCCCCGTCTTTAGGTCGCTCGTATAGCAACCAAGGCATACTCTTGGTTCTTCTAACGCAGACCTTAACCTCTCATGAGCATAGTATAATCACCTGGCAGCTCATAGAGGGATACCAAGAATATCCTCACGTTCCCCGAAGCCGCTGCTTCGTTACCCAGTTCGCTGGAGCCTTTATCTAAATCAGATACTTGCTCCTACTCGTATACTTAAACGATGACCTACCGTATCAGGTTACTCATCTATCTATGAACTGGTCTAAATTTCCTTGACTAAGAATCATTACTTAGTTATTCTTCAACTAAGGTTTACCACTTAGCATTGTTCCCGTTATCCTTGTTAACTACGGTTATCCACCTAATCCTCAGAACTAGGGTTTACATAATGGATTAAGTGTCACTTAAGTTCATGACTTAACCCTTCTACAAATCCTGTCAAAATTGGCTAAGTATCCAAGTTCAAGGCTTAACCCTACAAACCATGCTCAAGTTGGTTAAGTATATTAAGCAATTCACGACTTAACCTCGTCCAATTATCATTCTAGATTGGTTAAGTATATATTAACTTGACCCTATCAATTTACTTAGTCAAATCGGTCAAGTGTATTCAAGCGATTCGTGACTTAGCCTTATCATGTTTTCACGTTATATTGGTTAAGTATTGGTTAACTTAACCACAATAAATTAACGAGTTAGATTGGATAAGTATAGGTCACTTAACCACATCAATTCATCATGTTTAGATTAGTTAAGTGTTTAACTTAACCCCATTAAACTACCAAGTGGGATTAATTAAGTCTAGGCTAACTTAACCCCATCCGATTTCCATGTTTAGACTAGTTGAGTCTAATCTTAACCCCATTCGTTAACCGTATTTTTCGGTTAAGCGTCATTAAGAAAACTTACTTAACCTTACCAAGTTATCGCGTTGGATTGATTAAGTGTTGGTTAACTTAACCCCATCCACTAGTCATATAAAAATGGTTAAGTGTCATTAGGCAAATCAAGTTACTTAACCTACCCAACCTTGTCATGTTTTGTTAAGTATCATTAGCCTAATCAAATTACTTAACCCATTTGTCCATGTCATATTTGGTTAAGAGTCATTAATCAAATTAACTTAACCCTATCATGTGGCATTAATTACTTAATGCACCTTCACCTCTCACATTAGACTTTGTTGTGGTTACTAGTTAAGCCGGTCGGTTCCGGGTAGCTTTACACCACAACTTGGTCTAACCTCGGGTTCAAGCACAACATGACCAACTTCTCACATTGGGTCCTATTGTTTGCAACTACTAGTTAGGCCGGTCGGTTCCGGGTAGTTTTATGTTGCAAACTCAACCCAACCTCGAGTTGGCCACACTTATATTATCTAAGTGTCATGTCCATCATGTTTCCCAAAACATGTTACAAGTTTTCAAGCATTTGGGTAGACCTAACTTAATAGGTAAATTCCAAAAGGGTAGACCTAACTTAATAGGTAAATTCCCAAGCTTATGTTTTTATGCATACTTACATGTCAACTTCCATGTTATATTTCAAGTCATGTTTTCAAGTTGTATTTTCATGTCATTAGAAATTACCCATAACATAACCCAACGCTTTTAAACTCGCATATACGTTCGCGACAACGTAATGGATTAAAAGAAGAGACTTGGCAAAGGCATGACAAAAATGGGTATTAAGCCACAAGTTAATCATGGTGGCAAATGAGGCACAAATGTGTTCATTAACTTGCATGTTACATTCTTAAGCCTCAAAACATGCATAAACCCAAACTTGGCACATAAGCGAATCATGGTGACAAAAGATATGGAATGATGACTAGTAACTCGCATATATCATCATATAAGGGTTATGACTTCATATGCAAGTTGACATAAAGGTTATGAGGGTTCTCATGTTGCCTAATGCAACATTTCAACATAAAGGTTGTAGCTTTTAGCTCACAAGATCAAGATAATGACTTCATAAACTTGCATGACATGATAGCATGTATCATACTCAATGATCAAACCCAAACTTGCAACATGAACATTTAACTTCATAGTTAATATCTAAGAGTAGGGAAAGGGCTTACATTGCTATGAAGGCACAAAAGATATGACAAAGCCCTTATGCAATCAAATAGACCCAAAATGCAAGCTCTAACATAAAAACCCTTGAGCCAAAATGATCAAAACCCTTGCTTTATGATGCAAAGATAGAAACTTGACTTGAATGCAAGCTAATGACACTCATACAAGCTTGAAAACACTTGTATGCATGGAAAATCTCTCATGGAAACCATTTAGAAATTTTATGAAGAGAGTGGAGGCCATGAGAGGTAAAATTTTGCCATAGTTTAGTTGCATGAATGAATAATGAGGATTTAGGATAGGTTAGGGTCTTATTTATAGATTAGGCAAGTGTTTTAGGCCATAGGATTAAACCTAGATTCAATCCAAGCCATCAAAGCATGTCTTGGGGAAGAAGTCAAGTGTAGGAACCATCTAGGGCCTTTAGATTAAAGATGAACCATGAGAACCATCCAAATGCAAAATCTGCATTTGAGCGAATCGGCCCACGGGTTGACAGCCAAACACCCTGGATTAACCCCTAGTCGACCCAGCGAGCTCGGGTCGACCTCAAAAATCGGCCGGTTCGGTTATTCCCCTCTCCCAATTCGCTGTTTTGAACATTTTTGCATATTTATTTATTTAATTTTCAATTATATATATATATATATATCAATATATATATATTTCTCTGCGCAACCCATTTCACTTAATTAAGTATACTTTAATTTGGGAATTTTTCGTGAAACTTCGCGAGGCCATATCTTGGTCATACGGACTCCGATTTTCGAAAACTCGGACTCTATTTCGCGTATTTTTCCGAGACGAACGCAATGTCATAGCCCGTTTCCCTTGATTCAGATTTTATAGTTTAATTCTGCCTCCATTTATGTTATAACAGGTTATTGAAAATACGGGTTGTTACAGGGGGGGTTGTACGCTGGAGTCGGAGGGGGCTGGTGCAGCCGTCTTGGTGGTGGCGGCGGGCTCTGGAGGGGGTACGGTGGCTACTTTCCGGTGGGGTGCTGATTTGGGTTCGGGGTTCACTGGGGGGGGGGGGGAGCAGGAGAGAAGAGAGGGCGAGGCGAGAGAGGGGGAGGGGAACGCTGCCGGAGATGGCGGCTGGTGGCTCGCCGTCGGCGATGAGGCGTAGGGGGGAGGGCGCTCGATCGATTAGGGATCGCAACCACCTTTTTTTATTTTATAAAATTTTCTAACCTAATCCTGACCGGGGGGGGGGGGGGAGGATAAAGGAGATAGATAATATATTTTAATTTATATATTATTATATTATTATTTCAAAAAGTAACTTTTTATTTCGAGCTCAAAATCGAACCCACCGACTGTCGTCCATTGCTAATTACCGCCATTTCGAATACAATGGGATATGTATCGTAGGTTGATTCGACTATTTCGACCAGTTTTCGTCAAAAACAAAATATAACTCTATATATTGAATTTGAACACTCATTTCAATTTACCGGAGCCACATATGGACTCTAAAAATTCCCGAAAAATATTTTCTAGCTTCGTATTGACGATACGGTCCTAACAAAACTAATTTCATCAAATTCTGAGACCATTTGAAAAATGGCCATTTTCTAGTCGATCAAAATAACTAAAACTGGTCAAACGCGTTTTCCTTTGCCACGCTCACATATTGATTCAGAAAATTACGAATTTTGGAATCTAGTAATAACTTGACATCGCGGATCCAACAAAAGTGGTTTCATCGAAAACCGAGGTCGTTTGCATAATTTCCATTTTTAAGGGCCAGAATTCCATAGCGACTATTCTGAATTTTCAACTGGACATATCTTTTGATTCCCACTATGAAATTTTGTTTTTTCGGATTCATTGGAAATATATTCTCAATTATATTCTAATATTTTTGGTTTCGCTAAAATCCGGTTTATTTTGAATCCTGTACATTCATTTGAACTTTGAAATCGAATTTTCGAACTACCGCGCTATTTTCAATTCCTTTTATAATTATAAATAATTATTTATATTTTAACGACGATTCAATTAAATTTATACGTTCGAATTCTATTCAAAATAAATTTCTCGTCGTTATTATTTAAAATAATCCATTTTAAATAATCAAAATTCGCTAAAATTGCCAAAATAAAAATTTTAAATTGGCTCAGATTTCCGGGTTATTACTGGTTGCTAATAAAATAAAAATGCAGAAAAGTAAACGAAAAGTCTCAATTCATGGATTAATGTTTACAATGAGAATACAAGGGTATTTATAGGACACATAGCCAACCTAAACCCTAATTCAATCTATGCATATATGGGCCTGTCTACACAAGAATTATTTTGTCATATCTCATGCCCTTTTCTTGAATTTTTTATAGAAAACAATCTTGAGAATATCTTGTAAGTATCTTTGAGAATATCTGGACCTCTTAATTAGCAATTATTTCTCCTATCTTAATTAGCAATTATTCCTGCCATTTTTATTAGCAATTATTCCTCCCCTCTTAATTAGCAATTGTTCCTCCCATATCTTCCTTGTTTGGCATGTGACTAATTGATGGGAGATAAGATTTCAGGAGATTTCTTCTACCAAAGATGAACATATTTCAAACTCCAAAAGAAAAACAATGCGAAGTCTTCATCTGCAGATCTTCATATGTATATACACAACATTTTGATCTTCATTTTCTATTTTTCTGACTGCATGTGGCTTAGTTGGCATATATGTAGAAGTGACAAAATAACACCAAGTAATATTTATTTATATACAAAAGATAAGATATAAGAGCATAAAATAAACACATTTCTATATTAATCAAATACCCCCCACACTTATCTTTTACTCGTCCTCGAGTAAAATAAAAATGGAAAACTAAACTATATAGGTCACACTTTCATAGGAAACACGATTGCATTGAGCGTATGCAACAAGTCGTTAAACATCTAGGTGTCCCTAGTAGAAGAAGTGGTGTCTCGTGAGAGTTTTCAGTGGATGCTACCCACAAAATCCAAATGCAGTATGCAATGATTTTAATGCAACTATATGAATGCATGGACATATACAAATGAAAAAAACATGATCTATTTCAGAAAAGTGGTACAACAAATTAAATTAACATTTTATAATCAGTTGATTTTATTTAAGATACCTCAAGTTATCACAAATTTTCAATATAATTCAAGTTTTCAAATGTTATGTTATAGTTTGGCCAGTTGGTACGGTTGATAAAACACAGTGCGACCATGAAATAAATTCCTAGTTTGCTTGTCATAGTTCGTAAAGTGGTATTCTAATTTCCTTGTGTATGACTAGTCAAATAAATAAGGTCAATAAGTGTTTGGGCATCATCGCTTATTCTCTATCTCTTTAAAAATTAAAATTTATGATTAATTACATACACCTAACTTAAATGACCAAGGTATGCCACCCATAAGAGATGGAACAACGCTTGGCAAATCCTTAGGTGTGCAGACCGACGCTGACTTTGTCAATAAGGTGTCGGTAATCCTTAGGTGTCCAACTCATAAAATGAGACCAAGATATACCGATGCTGACTTTGTCAACAACATGTTGGATAGAGCTTGGTGGGTTTGCACACCAACACTAGATTTACAAGAATGTTGGATACCCTTGGATTACTAGTATTATTATTATTGAAAATATAAGAACAAGAGAGATTATGTGAATTCAGCTTAACACAACTTAGTTTTAAAGACTCAAAAAGTCAATATAAGTATTTTAACTCCTTCACTCATTAAACAAAGACTACAATTTAGAACAACTTCATGGCCATCACCTAAGAATCTTCCTTTGTATTGATTACACTATTATCCCTCAAATTCAACTTTTCATTAGATTTCTTATTCGGTCTTAGTTGAGAGAAAAAAATACTATCAACTGAATAACAATTGTTTACTTATTTTGTTGTATCAATCTAAAATGAGTCATATCGAGAAAAAAATGGGATGTTACTAAGACTTAAAATGCATGATGGTCTAATCTAAATGCATAAAAAATGAAAAAAAAATGAATGCAATGCAAACCCCCCCTACACTAGAACTAAACAATGTCCACAATGTAAACGTTTCCTAAATTTGAAAGATCATACCCAAAGGTAAATGAGTTGCAAAATTATTTGTAAAATGAAATGAAGTTTAGCCACTATATGCGAATGAAAATCGCATGCAGAATGGAATCTACGATGATAATGAGTATTATGTGAAAAATGAGACTTCTTTTTTCCCCCACACTTGCCTCTATCGAAAATGATGTACGATGATTTCGTATGTGATTTTTGAGGTACAAGAGACATGTTGATAACTTCTGAAATAAAAATATTTCCTACGCAAATTTGGTTATGATAGTTATTTATACCATTCAAATGCGGATTATCCCGTAAAATTTTCACAGGTTTTTCTTCTTGGTCCTCGGTAAGATCAGAGGCTAAGATTATGGGAAAATTTTCTATAGAGTCCAAGTAAGCATACTCAAGGTCTTACGGCAGGGGTTTGAGGTCCAACCTAGGATGTTCTCGTGTGCTAACATTGGTCAACATTCCTTGGTTAGATTTAGATGACGAAGGTTTCCAGTCAAGAAGTTCATTTAGTTCAGAAATGTATTCGAGCTTATCGAAATCGAAGTTGAAATAGTCAAGACACATTTTCAAGGCTTCGGAAGTGACACTGGAGGTTTCATCAATTGTTGTCTGAATCATGTCAATTTCATCAAACTCAAAATCCATAGGAGAATTATGGTGGCTAAAACTCTTTTCACTCATCATTGTCGAATATAGAAAATTCAAAACTTATGGTTGACACACGTAGCTCTTATTACAAAATAAATAACGTACTCAAGTATATCTGATTAATTAATAATCTCGATTTGAAGGGGGAAGAGGGTCTTATGGCCGTTCACGTATAGTATAAATACTAAGAGATACGACCAATATTTTACGGGTAATATGCAACCTCTTTTGCTAGAAGCTCAAAATAAATTGAACTAATATATATCCGCGATCAAACCGTTGAGAAAATCAATTTCACAAAATACACTTTTGTAGTTAGATATTTTGAAAATCAAATTGTGATTGTTGAAAACGATGAGAATGATAACTTCGGTTATGGAAATTTTAGCCAATTAGAACAAACAGGCAATAATAACTGCAGAAATAATAAAAAATTGTACAAGCAAGCCGCTGCCCCTGCAGAAAATTTTCAAGCAATTTCTATATATTTTTCTTTGCAGCAGAACACATGTAGAGTTTAGAAAATTTTACAGTGCGGTATGGTTGTCCGTCTAGAAAAAGTAAGTAGTGTCAATGATTGAAATCCCATTGTTTGCAATTCTTTTGACTAGTGACTTCTTGATTTGTTGTTTGACTTCTTTCTTGCTTTGGTCTTTGTTTGTGGATGGTTTTGTTTCTCTTTTCTTTTGGAAAAAATAAACAAATGAAATGAAAAATGAAAAGAAAAATGAAAACTAAATAAGAATACAAAAAATCTAAACTAACTCAACTAAAAACAAAATAAAAATTAAACCTAACAAAAACCGAGAAGAAAATAAAAACTCAAGCTCTAGACAGAAAGGTTCATAGACTTCCTGAAAGCACACACTCACATTCAAATGGTGAGGCCACTCATTCACCAATATCACTCACGACAAAACAATGCCACCGCAATTTAAAATATGGCAAGTAAAAAAATTATGGCTCAAAATCACATGCCCCAAAAGCAATGGCAGGAATTACACAAAAACAAAATCGACCTCCTAGGAAAACAGATTTTACACTCCTCTAGGTTTTAGTTTTTTTCAAAATAACCACACCCTCCTTCTACAAATTTCGATCGAACCTTACAAAACTCAGGCCCCTCTAAATTCCACAAACCGAAATCTAATACCACACACAAACTCACGCCCCTTTCTCAACTTATAAAATCACGATACAGAATCTATGGTTTGCAAAAAATCAAAGCATACGCTTTTTTTTCTGTGACGGATTTCAGATTCGAAATCAAATCGATTTGGTTTTTCTTTCGATTTGGGTTGAACGTGTGATTATGGCGATTTCGAAATGTTCAGGTGGGTTTTTTCAATTTGGAGGAAGTTTATGAACACGGTTTGGTGATGCGCGAGGAGTAGATGCTATTTGGATGGGAGATTGTGGCGTTTTTGGTTTGCAATCGATGGTGATGGATTTGCAATTGTTGATTGCGGTAGTAAGTTGTGAATGCAGGTGATGTTTTTTTGGACTGGGTTTTGTGAAGAGGTTTGTAGTTTTGGGAGCGGATTGGTTAAGGTGGATGGAGATTTAGAGTGATGTTTGCTGCTTCGCTTCAGAAGGAGCCCAAAACGAGATCTCAGAGGAGATCTCGGGCAATATTTGTGAGATTTGAAACATTGGTAGGAAGTAGGGTTGTTAGTGGTTGATGAATAAGGGTTGTTTCTATGAGGGTTCAGTGTATGAATTATTGTGCCGGGGATGTTGTGTTGATGGTAGGTAGCAAGAAGCTTATACGTAGGGACTAGGAATTTTTTGGTCTGTAGGTCAGATGGAAGATGAGGGATTGTGCATGAAGACTATGGTGAAGTTTGCGGCAGAAAAAGCAGCAAGGAAGGAAACCAACACAGGAGCAGAAAAGAAAGTGCAAAAAGAATGTTTTTTTTATATTTTATTTTAATTATAAGAAAAGGAGATCAAATTGTTGCTAATGTAAAATGAGAAAGGAAAAAGAATGGAAAGAAGCTTAAAAAAATAGCAGAAAATCAATGAAAATGGTAAGTTATTATTTTTCTTTTCTTTTTTTTGTAAAAGAAGAGAAAGGAAAGTAGCAAATGGAAAAAATGGATAGAAAGATTGTAGGAAGGGAAAAAGAGTTGTAATTAGAAAGTAAAAAAATAATGCAAGTTCTTTCTTTTTAGAAAAGAAGGAGACTTGAAAAGGAAGAAAGGAAAGTAGTTGTAAAAAATTTGGAAAAGAAATTGAAAAGAGCAAAGAAATAAAAGAAAAAAAATCAAAGAAAATTTGACAATTCTTTTTTTCCACTAGCTTATAAGATTGAAGTATCAATGAATAATACCAAATCAATCCAATTAAGATCTTTTTCTATATATACAAGGAAATAAAACAAAATAAAATAAAACAAAATAAACTAACACGAATCAGAAATTAAATAAATAATAAAATTCAGTGTTTGCCTCCCCGGCAACGGCACCAAAAACTTGATCGACGCTTTCCTGTAGATTAGAAAAGCGCAAATTTGTTTTAAACTACAAGCGCATAGATCGTGTAGTATGCAGGTCGAACACGTGGAGGAAAATTAAATCAAATTATTTATATAATTTCTTACGCGAGTTAGACAAAACTTAGAGATTGGTTGAAAATAAAAATAAAAATTGAAACTGCAGTAAAACTATTATTAAATTAAATCAGATCTGAATTTAATCAAATCTATATTTAATCCAATATAAGCTAGGAAATCAATTAAAAAGCAGAAATTTAAATTGCAAAAAATAAATAATAAACAAAAATAAAATTAGGATTACCGCTGAATCTAATCAAACGGTCAATCACTAATGAAAATAAGTGCAAAAGACAACTAGTACTCTGCAAACCTAGTTGTGTAGATGGCACTAGTTGCTAATAAAATAAAAACGTAGAAAATTAAAAGAAAACCCTAAATTCATGGATTAAAGTTCACAATGAGAATACAAGGGTATTTATAGGATACATAGCCAACCTAAACCCTAATTCAATCTATGCATATATGGGCCTGTTTGCACAAGAATTATTTTATCATATCTCATGCCCTTTTCTTGGCTTTGTTTTGAGGAATGTGAGTATTTTTGAGAATATTTGGGCCTCTTAATTAGCAATTATTCCTCCCATCTTAATTAGAAATTATTCCTCCCATCTTAATTAGCAATTATTCATCCCCTCTTAATTAGTAATTATTCCTCCCATATCTTCCTTGTTTGGCATGTGACTAATTGAAGTGAGATAAAATTTCAGCAGATTTCTTCTACCAAAGATGAACATATCTTAAACTCCAAAAGAAACACAATGTGAAGTCTTCATCTGCAAATCTTCATATGTATATGGAAAACATTTTGATCTTTATTTTCTATTTTTCTGACTGCATGTGGCTTAGTTGGCATATCTATAAAAGTGACAAAATAACACCCAAATATATTTATTTATATGCAAAAGATAAGATATAAGAGCATAAACAGGAAAATACCCTAAATGACAAAATGAACAAAAAATTGTTCCATAAGGACAAGAGGTTAAATTTTTGTCCATAAGGACAAATTTTAGTGTAAACGGAGGAATTATAGTGGGGCCCTAAATTCCTCCCTTTACATTAAAATTTGTCTGATGGATAAAATTTACCCCCCTTGTCCTTATAGAACAATTTTTTGTTCATTTTGTCCTTAAGGCTAAATACCCCGAGCATAAAATAAACACATTTCTATGTTAATCACTACACTTCTGTGTTTAGCTTCTATGTTGGATCTTGAGATGGTAGTTTGCTTTTTAGAACACCTTGAAATTAGACAGTCACCAATGTATATGCAGTAACCAGTTATAGATCTTCGATCATATTTGTCTGTTGCCCAATCAGCATCACTGTATGTTGTTATGTTGAAGTTGTTGCTAGTCTTGAGTATATGCCATTGTTAATTGTCCCCTTCAAGTACCTTAGTATTCTTTTAACAGCTTTCCAATGCTCGTCAAGGGGATTCTACAAAAATTGAGACACTTTGTTAACATTAAACAATATATCAGGTCGTGTGATGGTTGCATATTGTAGTGCTCCCACCACACTCCTGTATTGTTTTATATTGTCTATGGCTTCTCCCCTGTTTTTACTGTAGTTCTGATTTGATTAGGTGTTGGTTGGGGCTTTGCTTTATGCATATTAGCCCTAGCAAGTAATTTTGAGAGATATTTCCATTGACTTAAATGCATTTCTTTTGAAGACAGCCTTTTTATTCCAATGCCTAGAAAATATGAAGCAGTGCCCAGATTCTTTATTCAAAACTGATCATTCAGGTGTTCAGTCAGCTTTTTGATTTCCTTACTATTGTTTCCTGTAATAATAAGATCATCGACATAGATTTGTATATATATAGTAGATAGATTATTGATCTTAATAAATAGTGAGTTATCAAATTTAGTTGGATGGTAGCCCATGATGTTGAGTTTGCTTTTGAGTTTATCAAACCATACTCTATGTGTTTGCTTAAGGGTATAGATTGCTCACTTTAATTTGTTGACTTGATTTTCATTTTGATTGAATCCCGGGAGCTATTGCATGTAGATTTCCTCCTGCAAATAACCATTCAAAGAGGCATTATTCACATCTAAATGGTTTATAATCCAATTATTATTTAATGCTATAGAAAGAATTTGTCTGATAGTGGATAGTTTCACCACTGGTGAAAAAGTTTCACCACTGGTGAAAAAGTTTGACTAAAATCGAAACCATATTCCTGTGTGAATCCCTTTGCAACAAGCCTAGCTTTATATCTATTGATTGAACCATCTGCATTCCTTTTTAATTTGAAGGTCCACTTACATCCAATTATATTTTTGTTGCATGGTGGATGAACAAACTCCCGTGTGTTGTTTCTTATAAGGACATTATATTCTTCTTTCATAGCTACACTCCAGTTTTTATCTTTGATGGCTTGCTTGAAATTGTCAGGTTCATCAGCCATGATGGTGGCAGCATATGTTTTGGCTTAAATATACCACTCTTTGCCTTGGTTATCGTATGATGCCTGGGTTGATTGACTTGAGGATTGATAGGTACAGTATCTTGGTTTTCTTCAGCAGTTTCAGTGTTTTCTTCATAGTTGATATTGTCATTATTGTTGTCAGTAGTTTGGCTTCTATTGTTACTGCTTGCATCAAGTTGTTGGTTGGCGAGGCTGGATGACTCATGGTGGCCATCAGCATGATTCTGATGACCATTTTGAGATTCAGCAACCACTATGATACTTGTCTTTCCCTAAGCATCATTAATTGTAGGCAGTTCAGGTATAGAAATCTTTTTATTGTATATCTTCATAGTCGTTATCATATTTGATTGTTTTAATGGAAACACACTTTCATTAAAGACAACATGTCTGGTTATAAAGATTTTCCCTTTAGAATCTAAACATTTGTAAACTTTTTGATGGGAACAGTAACATATGAAAGTACAAGGTCTTGATCTGAAATCAAGTTTATTTGAGTTATAGGGTCGTAGATATGAGTAACACAAACATCCACAGACTTTTAAAGTATTGGAATCAGGTTTAACATTATAGAGTTTTTCAAACGGGCTCATACCTTGTAAGATTTTGGATGGCATCCTATTTATTAGAAGTGTAGCAGAATTAAATGCTTCTGGCCAAAATTTCAATGGTAGGGCTGCTTGTGCTAGTAAAGTTAAACCTATTTCTATAACATGTATGTGTTTTCTTCCAATCAATCCATTTTGCTCAGATGTATAAAGGTAAGTTATTCTATGAACAATTCCCTTATTTTGAAAATATTTACTGAGTGGCTTAAAATCAGTTCCACCATCTAATTGAAGATTTTAACACTACTATTAAACTGATTTTCTACCATTTTAATAAAACTTAAGGTCACAATAGTAGTATCAGCTTTGGATTTAAGTGTATATAACCAAGTATATCTAGAATATGCATCAATAAAAGATATATAATACTTAAATCCAAAATCAGAATTAGTAGGAGTAGGACCCCATAAATCAGTGGCAATTAGATCAAGTGGTTTACTATAGTTAGTCTCAGAATAAGGGAAAGGCAGTTTGTGACTTTTGCCCATTTGGAAAAATTCACAGATATATGGTAGTTGAACATTATTAAAGGGTATTTTGTTATCAAGAAGAATTTTCTTAACTATATTAGCACTAGGAGGCCTAGTTTATAGTGCCAACAATCAAATACAGAATTCCTAATACTTGTACTGTTATTATCTAATATATTTATATTGCTAGAATTATTCATTTCAGTTACATTGCAATATAACGAACTAATATCAGAAATTTTGCAAGATTGCAAGTTGAACTTATATAGTCCTTTTACTACATCAACTTGCAATAAGATAGTTTTAGTTAGTATGTATCTAACAGTGCAATAATTAGGAAAAAATTCAAACATTATCTCGAGCAAATTGAAATACACTTATTAAATTCTTCTTGATTTCAAGAACCCTTAGTAAATTATGCAAGAATAATTGTTATTTACCGTTAATACTGCCTTTACCTGTGTGAAAAATATGTATGCTCTTACCATCTTCCATGCAAATGGATTTTTTACCTTTGTAATCTCTATTGCCTAGATTGAGATTTTTAAGATTGTCTGTAAGATGATTGGTTGAACCTAAATTTGGATACTAATTGTCATCATCAATATGATCTGCTCTTGTACTTTCACTTTGGTTTCTTGATGATTCAGGTGGAACAACATCTTCTTTTGCTTGAGCTAAGTTGGCACTTGGGTTGGAATTTTTTCTAATTGCTTGTTTTCTGATTCACTGCATAATTTGCATTGAATCTAAAGAAGCATCTTGGTGCTATATGTCCAACTTTCTCACATATCTGACATTTTGGTTGATTATTGTTGTTGTTCCATCTGCCTCTGCCCTTGGATGATTGACCTCCTCTTTGAAAGGTTTGATCACTTTTTGTATTTTTGTTATTGCTTTTATTACTGCTAGCAGCGTAGTTAACATTTATATCACCATCTTGAGACCTTTTGCTTTTAATTATTTCTTCATAAGAGTATAGAATTGCATGAACATCATCAATAAATGAAAATTGCTTTTGCGAAGCAATAATTGCTTTTGCGAAGCAATAATTGCTTCCACTACTTCGTATTCTTCGGTTAGACTGTTTAAAATAACAAGAATTTTCCCAGAGTCAGGCAATTTTTGTCCTGCTGCCTCCAACATATCACATATGGATTTAATCTTTCCTAGATATTCTCTTATACTAATGTTCTCTTTACTGATTTTATGAAGTTGCTTTTGTAGAACATTATCTTGGCATATGACTGATTATTGAAATATTTTTCGACTGCATTCCAAATTTCTATTGCGGTTTTACAACCTATAACTTGAGGTAGAAGCTTTTCACTGATTGATGACAATTGCCAAGCACTGATAAGTCTATCTTGCCTATGATATTTGTTGAATTTTTCATTAGAAACAATATTATTGTCTTGATCAGTGATGAGTTTTTGAAGGACGTTGATACCCATGATGTAGCCTTCATGTAACAACCCGGAAAATCTGAGCCAGTTTAAAAATTTTAATTTGGCTATTGTAGTGGATTTTAAATATTTAAAATAAATATTTTAAATAATAACAACGAAAAGTATGTTTGAATCGATGTTTCAAAATAAATATAATTATTTTAAATTATAAACAAGGCCTGAAATGGCGCGGCAGTTTCAAATTTTGAATTCAAACTTTGATTGACTGTACCGGGTGCAAAATAAAACGGATTTTAGCGGAACCAAAAATATATAAATCTGTTAGTGAATATCTTTCTAACGGATCTGAAAAATCGAAGTTTTATAGCGGGTGTCAAAAGTTATGGCCAAATGAATTTTCAGAAAGGTCGCTATAGAGAATATATAGCCCTTGAAAATAGACATTTTGCAAACGACCTCAAAATTCGACGAAACCACTTTTTTTGGATCCGAGATGTCAAATTATTGCTAGGTTTCAAATTGCATAATTTTTGAAGTTAATATGCGAGCGTGGCGAAGGAAAATGTGTTTGGTCAATTTCAGTTAAATTGGATCGACTAGAAAATGGCCATTTTTCAAATGGTCTCAGAATTCGACGAAACTAGTTTTGTTGGGACTGCATCGTCAAAACATAGCTAGATTTATTTTTCGGGAATTTTTAGAATCAGTATGTGGCCCCGGCAAATTGAAATGTGCGTTCAAAACAAATATTGAATGTTTTTTATATTTTAATTTGAAGGAAAACTGACTGAAACAGTCGAATGGGCCTACGAAACATATCCCATTGTGTTCGGAATGGGGGTATTTAGCTAAGGACGATAGTCGTTGGGTTTGGATTGGAGTTCGTATGAGATAAGGGGTATTTTTGAATTTTTAAAAATATATAAATAAAAGAAAAATATCATTGGCTAATCATTTTTTCTCTCTCCGCGTTTTTCTCTTTCCCCGATGCGATATACGGCGGAAATGACTTCGCCACTTCCCGACCAAATTCAGACCAATCCGTTCACCCTTTCACCTCCCTTCGGTTGAACTTTTTGAAGCCCTCACTCCCCTCTTCAAATACATACCTGTGGCATCACCCATCGTCGCCCCTACTTTGTGTTTCGTGCCCCCAAAGGTCAGCACTTGCGACCACCACCGTGCTCACCCAAGTCCACCAAGTTTGATGTGGCACCCCCCATTTTGCGCGCCGCTAGTAGCTCTTTCAGGTGGTGCTGACGGATTTTGCTACCGTGCAGCGGTTCGTTCGAAAAATCGAACCCTAGTTTTGAAGCTTCAAGGAGGTATATGGCCTGTATATTATTTTAACTGATTTTTATACTTTTAAGTGTTACAAACTTCTAAAAATCGTATCTTTCTCGTTTGTTGACGAAATCCAGTGAAACGAGAGATAGTGGACTCATGCGGACATCTTCTACATTCTAGAAGAGACCGGATATTTTTCCGAGCCTTCTGCTATTTTTGGTGGAGTGGAACCCAAAGTGAGATTTCTAATTTATAAACGATATGGAAAACAACAATGTATAAATTATATAGTCGATGTATGAGTTATATAAGCATTGTACACCTTATATATAAGCGTTGTATAAGTTGTATGTTCGATGTATAAGTTATATATGCGTTGTAAAAGTGATATATGCGTTGAAATAAATTGAAATGGTATTGAAATGCAATCGAAATATAGTTATATACGTGTGTGTGTATATATATATATATATATATATATATATATATATATATATACACTCCCCTCGTCCACAGACCATGGACGATATATATTGGTTGTGATATTGTTTGGATTATCTGTTGATGTGAAATTTAGTGAATATCATGAATGGTTGATTTGAAATGATTAATTGTATTGAAATCCCAATAGGATTAGTATATGGAAAAATTCGTCTACGTACGAACTAGATATTGAAAATCCCCATTGTCAAAAGCTGCGAGGCTTTAAGGTAGAGCGAGGTGCCGTACTCGGGACGGTGCCGGTTTTAACTACCCTGTCGTTATGCTGCCGAAATTTTCAATAATATTCATGTGTTAGAATTATTTTCATGTGTTGAAACTGAATTCATGTGTTGAAAAGGAATTCTTGTGTTGAATAGAAATTCATGTGTTGAATAAATTCTTTGAAATATAAAAATAACATTTTTACCTTAGATATGAACTATATAAAATAATCGTGTTTTGAAATAAATTGTTTTATAATAAAAATCACATTTTTATTATATATATAAAAACTATAGAATTATTTTCATGTGTTGAAACTATATTCATGTGTTGAATAGAAATTCATGTGTTGAATAGGAATTCATGTGTTGAATAGAAATTCGTGTGTTGAATGAAGTTCATGTGTTGAATAAATTATTTGAAAGATAAAAAAAATAACATTTTTATTATATATATAGACTATATAAAATATTAGTATTATAAATAATTTGTTTTAACGTCAAAAATAACATTTTTACCTTATGTATGAACTATATAAAATAATCGTGTTTTGAAATAAATTGTCTTACAATAAAAATCACATTTTTATTATGTATATAAAGTACAGAAAATATTCATGTGTTGAATAAAGGACTAAAATGATAAAAATCATATTTTTATTGTGTGTATGAAGTCAAAAACATTCATGTGTTGAATATATAGATTGAACAATAATATCTACATTTTTATTGTGAATATGAAGTGTTAAAAATAGTGATGTGTTGAAATAAATATCTGTTGGATAAAAATATCATTTTTATCGAATATATGTAGTGAATATGGTTTTGAAATCGAAGAATGAAATATATTTATATATATATAAATATGAACAAAATAAATCGAATAACGAAGTTGCAGTTCGTATTTTAAAACCGTGATTTCAAACGATTAGTGCGGGAGATCCGACCATCGAATTTTCCCAAAACCGAAACCGTTGGGTTCGCTTTAGAAATATCTTTCCAACGACACCCACTTTGTGAAGATCCAACGGTTGGATTGTCTGGAATGTTTAATTCAAATCTGAAGAAAAACAGCGCCAGTCGATTATATTTATATATATATATATATATATATATATATATAAATACAATTAAATTAAATCGAATAACGACGCTGCAGTTCGTATTTTGAAATCGTAACTTCAAACGATTGTACTGGGAGATTCGACCTTCGGATTTTCCCAAAACCGAAACCGTTGGATTCATTTTGAAAAGATCTTTCTAATGATATAAAATTTGTGAAGATCCAATGGTTAGATTTTCAGATATGTGTAAATCAAATCTGAAGAAAAACAGCGTCACGGCCGCGTTATGGCCTGAAGCGTCGTTTGAATGAATTGGCTATTTATAAATAAATAAAAATAGCGATAAATTGTGATAAAATATTATAAATGGTATGGAATGGAAATAAACTAAATTTGCTCGGTTTATGTGATATTTGATGATTGAGTGTGTTTGGCGTGAAAATTACATTAAAGAACAGAATTAGTGATATCGAATAATTTAACCATTGAAATGAATTGATTTGAAATTCTAAATATACGTGAATTATTTGAAAAGGCCGAGTTGATTCTCATTTCAAATAATTGATCGACGAGTGAAAGTCGAAGATATGAAGACGGTGTAAGACCTATGATCTTCACGTCGAATAGAGGGATGCTACTGATGCTCATGATAGGAGTAGCTACCTTGAAGAGGCTGAAGTAGTAGCCATCCGGACGTACTTGTTGATTGTACGGATTTGTGAGGTATTGAGTGCCTCGTGTTTCGTTCAGACCCAGAACGAACTTGTAAATGGACTGTGTGTCTGACATTGGATTTTGTTCTGTGCTGATTGATCTCTATTAAATATATATCTGTTAGGCGGAGGAGAATTTATTCTCTTGCTTAATGCCCTTCTCTGAGACGTACGAGCTCAAAGGTTATATATCGATAGAAATCAGTCGCATGGAGTGAACTGCCTGTGTGGCATGCCTAAGTGGCAGATGATCAAGGCTTCTGTTGAAAAGCAAAGTCTTGTGGATGATGATCAAAGCACGGCATGTGTGGCATAGCTTTGTGTATAGCGTTGTTTCAGGAGCCTCACACCCCAGTATGAGCCAGAAACGGGAGAAGGACATCAGGGACGACATGTGTTTCCTTCTAGCTAGGAGTGGTGCTTTGGGTTTTGCACGCCCGAATATTTTACTTATGTGGATGATGGAAAGCGAGGCCTCAGTTGCTTCGGTCTCTTCGGATCTGATGGTGTGGTCAGATATGACACTGACGCCCCATAAGGCGGGGAAACACAGTGTTCAGGAATTTTAATCCACATCGGTGGACCGGCCCTGGCGATCCAAGGGTCGATGCGTTCTGATACTGAGGCACATGCTAGAACCTCTCGAATTCGGTAAGGAATATCATTTGCCTTGGTTCATGACGGAAATCTAATTTCCAAATACGGTACCGTGCGGTTTTGATTGTGTGTGTGTGTATATATATATATATATATATATATATATATATATGGCGACATGATATATGGTACCCATGCCGTCTATGGTTGATATTTATGATTGAAATTGTTTTTGAAACATATAAACACTAGCAATAATATCAAATGATTTGTTTTGCTCGTATCAAGCATATTTTGGCCATTATAAGGTAAAACTCTATCCTACGGTTTGTGTTGCATTGTGTGATGGGAACTGAGTCTTATAATGGCTTCATTTTTATAAAAAGAATTGCGATATTTAACAGATTTATTTGTTTTAAAGCACTGGCAATCCAATGGAGTAAACCCGTTCCGCGAAAGTGGCGTGGTCCTGTGATTGGCAATATTATAAAATGTGTTAAGTAGATTTCTCATACCAGTCCCATGACTGACTCGTAGTTTGTTTCACTTGCAAACTCGGGTGCCCCTTTTTCTACACGATCAGCCTTGTGTTCAGGTTTTAGCGGGCTCTTTCTGGATAGCTGGAGCTGAATATGGATTCTATCATTTATCTCTTTTTATGCTGTTCATCTCCTATTGTACATATTATGTTTTGTTTTCCGCTGTAGACATTTATGTATAGCTGTACTGTATTTGTACTAAGTACGATCCTGTATACTGTTTAACTCTGATGATTATGTTTATCCAGTGTATTCTATTGTACATTATCCGGTGTATTCATTTATTTCTGTTTTGCTATTATCTGTTTATGTGTTATATTCCAAAGATTACCCTTGCCATGTTCATACGGGATTTGGGGTCATCACAAACGTGGTATTAGAGCTTTGGTTAAGCTTAGTTCTAGGATATAACATATTAACGAACTCGGCAGAAATAGAACTAGTAGTGTTCTAAGATGAATAGCTCATTACAGATAGGATCAGCAAGGTCCTAGTATGAGTGAAGCAGAATGAAATACACCTCGATAGACACATTTACATTCAAGTATTTGTTTCTATATTTTATAATATCTTTTCTGTGGACCTGACACTTGGTCTGCTATTTGCAGAAGTACTAGAAAATGAGTGTCAGAAACAGAAGGAATACAGAACCAGATCTAGAAGCTCTATTAAAGAAATATCGAAATCTGGGTGGAATATCATTCTTAGGCAATGAATCCATTAGTCAAACCCAAGATTGGATGCATTCTGCTGAAAGAATTCTTGAGCGTCTCCAGCTAAGAGATGATCAGAAAAGATTATTGGCATCTTGGGCACTCAAAGACGAAGCTTTGTTCTGGTGGGAAATAGTTATTAAGGATGATCCAGAAGGTAATATTACCTGAGATAGATTTAAAAAAAATTTACAAGAAAGATTTACTCCTCCAGAAGCAACTGAGCGGTTAAGTGATGAGTTCTGCTTTCTGATACAAGGAGATATGAATATTCCAGAATATCATAAGAGATTCAATGAACTTTCTCATTTCGCCCCGCATCTAATTCAAGATCCAAAGAGGAAGAATCCGTGGTTTATTAACGGGCTCCAAAGAAAATACCAGAATAAAATAATGGGTCATGTGAAGCTTTCTTTTTCTAAAATGATATAATGGCTTATCAGTATGAAGATCTAAATAATCGAGGTCTTTTAGTCGATGGAGAGGAAGTCAGTTCGAGCAACAAAAGGAAAACTAAAACTGATAGCCCAGAGACAAGTACACACGCTGAGGAAAGTACGACGTCTGGGATCAGAAAGAAACCGAAAGTCAATCGAAAGAAGGTTAAATATGAGAAAGTTCCAGTAATGACTGCCACATGTTCGAACTGCAAGAAGCCAGGGCATTTGGCAATAAACTGTGGACCCTTGAAGAAACGAAAGAAGGATAGATTTAAATTCAAGAACAAGTTTCAAGAGAATAGAAAATGCAGTCAATGCCATCGGACTGGCCATCTTGAAAAGGATTGCTGGCTCTTAAAGAAATCTGAGGTGGTTTAGGTAAATAAAGTAGTAGAAACTTCTGAACCCTCAGCTAGTCAGGAAAGACCAGATGTTTTAGAAGGCACGCTTACTGTAAAAGATATTCCGGTAAAGGTAATATTTGACACAGGCGCGTCACGAAGCTTTATTGCAAAGAATGCGGTTAAGAAACTAGATTTGAATTTGAAAAATCTCAAAGCACCAATGACTGTTCATAATCCGGTTGGGGGTTCCCTCGATCTTAGTTGGGATTGTGGGGTTCCTGTTTCTTTTTCCTGCTATCGATTCCTACTATCGCGATCGTCATGAAATTTACAGAGTTTTATCTTATTCCAGGAATGGATTGGTTAACCAAATATGAAGCTGAGGTTAAATGCGCCAACAGAGTCGTAAGGGCGAAGATTAAATCAGGCAATTATATAACCATTCCATGTGAAGGTCCGAATTCTGATAGAAAAGACTTCCGGGAAGCTTTAGATGTTTCTCCTGCTCAAATAGAACCTGTTCTTGTCGTTCCGGAGAATATTTTGGTCGACATTGCAAATATTCCAGTTGTCAAGAACTATGCGGATGTGTTCGAAGAAGTTGACAGAGAGAAATTGGTTTTAAAATCTCTTTAGTTCCGAATGAAAGGCCAGTAGCTCACACTATTCGAAGAATGACCTTGAAAGAGAAAGAAGAGTTAGACAATCAAACTAAACAGCTTGTATGGAAGGGTCTGATCAGACCTAGTTTCTCTGGTTGGGGATCAGTAGTGGTATTTGTCCCGAAGTCAGACGATACTCTCAGACTATGTGTAGATTATCGTGACTTGAATAAGCAGACATTGAAAAACAAATATCCATTGCCGTGAATTAATGATTTATTGGATCGATTGAATGGAGCACAAGTATTTTCCTAAATGGACCTAGCTACAGGTTTCCATCAGCTTCGTATTGCCGAAGAGTGTGTTCCTTTGATGATATATTGATCTTCTCTAAATCAGAAAGCGAACATGAAAAATATTTGGAACAAGTGTTAGAAATTCTCAGAAAGAATGTTTTAAAAGCGAAATTTTCCAAACGTATATTCTGGCAAGAAGAAGTCAAATTTCTTGGCCACGTCATGTCAAAGCAAGGAATTTCAGTGGATCCCAGTAAAATCACTGCTATTCTGAATTGGAAACAACCTCGTACACCTACAGAAGTCAGAAGTTTTCTCGGATTGGCTAGTTATTATCGGAAATTCATTACGGATTTTGCGAAGACATCCAGTCCCTTAACAAATCTTACTAAGAAACATTCGAGATTCAACTGGACTCCCGAATGTGAGGCAGCTTTCTAAGAGCTGAAGTTAAAACTGATAACGACTCCAGTCTTAACTATTATTGACGGCAATCAGGATTTAAAAGTCTGGACCGATGCTTCTAAAGAAGGCCTTGGTGCAGTGTTAATGCAAAGAGGCCAGGTAGTCGCTTATGCTAGCCGTCAATTGAAGCCACATGAAAAGAATTATGCAACTCAGATCTTAAATTGCTAGCTATCGTGTTTGCTATAAAAATCTGGAGGCATTATCTATTGGGTGAGAAGTTTGAATTATACACTGATCATCAATCATTGAAATGTTTATTCACCCAGAAGGATCTGAATATGAGACAGCGACATTGGTTAGAATTCCTCGCGGCATATGATCTTGATATCTTATATACTCCGGGAAAAGCCAATGTTGTAGCTGATGCGCTCAGTAGAAAGAATGTGATTATCGCCAGTCCTATTATTATGCCTTCATTGATTGATAACATTTCTGCTCTTCAGAAGGATGATCACTTCATTCAGAAGATCAGAGAGAGAATTCAGAAAGGCGAGCGCTCGAGTTTTCAGATAGATAACGAGGGGATTCTTAGGTTGAAAGGCCAGATTTGTGTTGCAAACACTCCTGAACTCCAGAGAGAAGTATTAGATGAATGTCACAAAGCCAAGCTTAGTATCCATCCAGGAGTAAGCAAGATGTATAATGATATCAAACGCACTTTCTGGTGGAAATCTATGAAAAGGGACATTTCTTTATACATTAGCTGGTATTTTACTTGTCAAAGGCCAGATTTGTGTTGCAAACACTCCTGAACTCCGGAGAGAAGTATTAGATGAATGTCACAAAGCCAAGCTTAGTATCCATCCAGGAGTAAGCAAGATGTATAATGATATCAAACGCACTTTCTGGTGGAAATCTATGAAAAGGGACATTTCTTTATACATTAGCTGGTGTTTTACTTGTCAACAAGTCAAAAGCGATCAGCAAAAGCTCGCTGGATTGTTGCAACCTCTGGAAATTCCAGGTGGAAAGTGGGAGAAGATCTCTATGGATTTCATAGATGGTTTTCCTAGAACCAGGAAAGGAAATGACAGTATTTGGTTGATCGTAGATCGTTTCACAAAGACCCATTTCATACCTGTCAAATCGAATAGAACTGCTCAGAGTCTGGCGCAGATTTATTTTAGAGTAATTGTTAGACTGCACGGAGTTCCCATGAGCATCATTAGTGATCATAGCTCGATTTTTGCTAATAAATTCTGGGAAGCATTCCAAGCAGAATTGGGAACAAAACTGAACTTGAGCACCGCTTATCATCCTCAAGCAGATGGTCAAACCGAGAGGGTGAATCGTATTCTTGAGGATTTATTGCGGGCTTGTGTTATTGATTTTGGTGGATCATGGGAAGACCATTTGCATTTGGCCGAGTTCTCAAACAACAACAGCTACCAACCAAGCCTGACAATGTCTCCATTCGAAGCATTGTACGGTTGACCATGCCGATCTCCCGCTTGTTGGGTAGAACCTGGTAATAAAATCGTGTTGGGACCCGATATGATTCGCGAAGCTGCGGACAAAGTCAATTTCGTTAATAAACGATTACTAGCCGCTCAAAGCTGACAGAAAAGCTATGCATATAAGAGGAGAAGAGATATATCATTTTTTGTTGGCGACTATGTGTATTTGAAGGTATCTCCGATGAGAGGAGTTATCCGGTTCGGTAAAACAGGGAAATTGGCGCCCAAATTTATTGGTCTGTTTCCTATTCTGGAACAGATTAGAACTCTCGCTTATAGGGTTCAATTACCTGATTGGTTGCTTGGAGTACATAATGTGTTTCATGTATCTTAACTTCAAAAGCATGTTCATGATCCAGACTTGATTGTGGAAGAAGCAGCGCAATGGGATATATAAATTACTCCAGAATTGGCTGTGAGAAGAGAGCCGCTAAAGATTATAGGCAAAGAAACCAAAGAACCGAGGAACAAGAAGGTTCACTTAGTCAAAGTGCAATGGAGTGGAGATCCGCGAGATTGTACTTGGGAAACAGAGGAAAGCATTAAGAAAACCTATCCTACGTGCAGGGTGGATATCTCTGATTGACACTGGTTGTAACGACCCGGATTTTGAGCGACTTTGGTTATCGACATAAACACGATGTCGATAACCAAAACATCGAAAAATCCTGGTAATTAGTGAAAGAAATTAGAGGGTGAGGAAAGATAAGATAGAAACTTAGAATAGAAGAAGAAGAAGAACACAATATGAGAGTAACACGAATCTCACAGCGGAACGAATAAATATATTTCATAACATAACTTTGAAATACAAAATTGGTACTTGAATATACATATCATTATCAGAGTACAACACTTACAACACAGCGGAAATAACTATAGCTATATGATCCTGAAGCCTCCTGCTCCAAGCTCTTCCAGTATATCTATAAAATCCCGACTACTTGACTGCCCGTACAAATTTAGGCACCCAAGAGTTTAGGGAAACAACAAAGTAAACTCTGGGTCAGTCATGGGACTGGTGTGAGTAAAACAGTTCGAATAAGTAAACGATATCTCATAAGACCACGCCGCATAACGGAACGGGTTTTTCCCTTATGAGAATCCAAGATAACTTTCTATCAAAAACATTTTTGATATTATAATAATGTCTATCAACCACAGTATATATATAATCATCTAGCAGAAACGCTTTCATCTCACGTTCTACATATATAGTATACAGTCAAAACCGCAAGCACGTATTGGGTAATGGATTTCCAACTATGACAAGGTATGGAATCACCTATCGCTCGTGTACCTCTAGAGAGGAATACACTGGGTTCAACAAGAACATCTTGCAACCCGGCCACACATGACCGACCACTCATTTCGCTTGAGTGTATCGAATGTATATCACCAACAGTTGGGATCAGCAACCGTTCCCGAATGGGACAGCATCAACAATAGATTTTTAGAAGTAAATGAAACTCTAGATCAGGTGATTATACACCCTACTTTGGTGCGACCGACTTAGCCATGCTTCCTGCCCGATTTCTGTCATTTACCGGATGATGAGGCTAGAAGCTACACTTTATCATCATACCAGATTCACTTTGAATGTCACATCATCAAATCCATAAAATCACCGATTGACGTCCTCAACAATACATTATGTGTTAGCTAAAAGAAGTTTCCTTCTCCGCTTCCACTCTTAGTACAGTTGGAGAAATCAATATACGTGATCGTCTGGGAATACTCTGTCAGACATCCGTCCATACAAGTCATCCAGGAACAGGATGAACCGAAGGCACTATTCTGTAAACAGGATAGCCCTTGCATAACTCCGTCTTCAATTTCCTTTGGCATATATGATTCGCAACGGTTATGCCAATACAGAGTGGTTCTTCGGATAATAATCCAACCGGTCTCTCCATATTAACAACGTTAAAATGGTCAAAACTTCGATAGTCTGTGATTTAACTATCGAATAAAAATAGGTGTGCAAAAAATGATATTATTTCCAAATGGAAATTATATCGATCAAACATCATTCAACATTCATCTCTTTATTTCATTAATTTACTTATCTCATGTTTCCCTACGTTCAATATTCCTTATTTTCTAAATTGGGAAAATATACGTTATTAACAATGGAAAACATTCCCATTTCTCGTTTTCTTTATTAGAAAACATTTCTGGTTTCTTATTTGGAAAACATTTCCAAAGCTTCTTCATTTGGACTTATGCAGATGTTTAAACAAACCATCGCGATGCCAACTCAAACCATTTCCTTTTACTGCCGAACATTAACTATTCCTTAGTTAAAACGAAGCCAATTAAGTTGGGGTAGAACTACCTCTCAGACCTTAACTGAACAACATTTCTAACTTTGAAATGGGCAAAGTTCACTTTGTATTCCATTTACTAACTTCCTTACTTAACCCTCCTTCGAATAGCTATATTCGATTGACTCTTTTTACTTAACTCCTTTGGACTAACCCCTATCAATTAACTCTATTGGACTAACACTATTTGACTAACGCTATTTTTTACTCATTTCACTTACTCTTTTCGAATAAACTATATTCGATAATTCCTTTTACTTTCTATTCGAATAACTATATTCGATTTACTCATTTGCTTCTATTCGAATAACTATATTCGATTTAACTCACTTGCTTCTATTCTAATCGATTAAACTAACATCGATTATCTCCTTTCAACTTTATTCTCTAATCGATTAACTAACATCGATTAACTTCTTTTTAACTTTATTCTCTAATCGATTAACTAACATCGATTAACTTCTTTTTAACTTTATTCTCTAATTGATTAACTAACATCGATTATCTCCTTTCAACTTTATTCTCTAATCGATTAACTAACATCGATTAACTTCTTTTTAACTTTATTCTCTAATCGATTAACTAACATCGATTAACTTCTTTTACTTTAACACTAATCGATTAACTAACATCGATTAACTTCTTTTTAACTTTAACACTAATCGATTAACTAACATCGATTAACTTCTTTTTCTTAACTACGTTTTCCGTTACAACTATTTCCTTTTTATAACGTTGCTTACCGTTACAAATATATCCTATTTATAACTTCTATTTACCGTTACAAATATTTCCTATTTATAACTTCTATTTACCGTTACAAATATTTCCTATCTATAACTTCTATTTACCGTTACAAATATTTCCTATTTATAACTTCTATTTACCGTTACAAATATTTCCTATTTATAACTTCTATTTACCGTTACAAATATTTCCTATTTATAACTTCTATTTACCGTTACAAATATTTCCTATTTATAACTTCTATTTACCGTTACAAATATTTCCTATTTATAACTTCTATTTATTTTCTAAATCAATATCCCTTTTATAAAACCGTGTTCGTTTTATAAATATTTCCTTTTATAAAATCCTGTGATTTTATAAAATTCCTTTATTTCAATATACATTGAAATACTTCTTTTTACATCCCAGGGTCTTTTATGATATTTACAATATCGAATAACAATGATCAACATCATTCCAACACACATAATCCATAACAGATTATATAACACATCATATATCACAATATATGAAAACAGTAAAATAAATGTTGAGGAATCTAGTTGGATTCCTCCAACCTGTTTCCCTGCATCACAGATGTTAAACAGTATAAATAACATCACTTTCAGTTCCATATGATATATTCTGTTAAACAGAATCAATATAGAAATTCAACTAATTGACTAGCAGTTCAATCACAGTCAACACACAGTAAATCAGACAATTTCTAACAGTTCTAAAAATACAACATGAAATTATAAATTATTCAGAGTTAGTGAGATTTACTCACTTTGGCGCGTTAACCGTTAAATAATCGGTTTGCGTTCTTTGATTTAGTCGGACAATTTATTTCTCCATAAATTGTAACGAGCTCGGATTCACTCCCAGTCAGCTTCATTGTGAAGCTCTCGTCCGTACGGTCCCAACGTGACTAACGGTTCGAATTTCTGTTATCGTATGTGCGAGATACGATAATTCAAAGTTAGTATATATTAATTTAATTCAATTTAAATAAAACCTATATACCTTGGGCCTTACATTTCCATTTCATGGCCCATACCCAAATCGTGAATACCCAGGCCCGGCCTCAACTGTGTCTTCCCCATGTCAGGTAAATAAACCTGCAACCGTAAATAACAATACTCCCCTCTCCTCTGTATTTCAACGTAAGCTTCCTCCCCTTGTATATGAAACCATGTTTCAGCTTCCCCTAATCCACACGCAATCCTCATCAGTTCAAACCGTTTGAGATCTCCCACGCACTGCTGCCAGTATTACACCGCAGACGGTTTCGGTGCTCCTCTCCTATCCTCTTCTAAGTCCATTTCTACTTTACAGTTCCCACTGGAAACAACACGCTAGACATTGCCACCAAACATGTACGCCCACTCCTGCATTTCCTATTTACTGTCTCCATCCACGTCCTCACCTTGCCCGCATCAGATCCCAGTTCCCCTTCCATGTCACGCAACCGCTCCTCTGTCCAGATCCGCCAGCCTACTGAACACGTTCGAGCTCACAGACACTACGTGCTTCATTCTCCAATCTCAGCTACCCTCCTTCACGTCCGCTCTGAAATGAGCGCACACTATCCACCAAAAGAAAGAACCAACTCCACGTCAATCCGACCTTCCATTGTTCACCCCCAATGGGTACGCAACCACACCATATTCACGGCCTCACTCCCTCAGCCGAGATCTAGCGGCGTTCTCCACTACGAACTCCAAGTCCATGCTGTGAATCTTGTTTGAGTATATTTATTTGATTTTCTTTCTCGCATTTTTCACAGAAGAGAGGCGGCGGAGGATTCTTGAACGAGAGGAAAAATGTTAGGTTTAGAATTTGTTAAGGTTATTTATAGAAAGATATTTTGCGATTGATTTGCTCCACGTTTTTTCTTTTAGGTCACAAGAAACTGGTGGTTGAGATAAGAGAGTATGTGGCCTTGTCTTCGATCAGATAAACATTTAGGATATTTTCTTTTTAGTTTTAAGAGTTACCCACCACACTATGTACGGTTATATTCATATACGAGCGTTGCAGACTGAAATAAAAATACAGTTGTGTTAAGTGAGGTGCTGCGATCCCAAAAATATAATAATACCGGTAGGTGGACTCATATTTTAAAACTTCAAAATGTTGATTTCAGGGTGCGAAATACTTCAAATAAAAAGTCGCATATTTAATTAATTAAAAATTACAGTAAAATTCTGAAAATTAAATTATCACTATTTTCCAAAAGAACCTTGTCTAAATTCAAACCCGATCTCTAATTATATCGAATAAACCGTTACAGTTGATAAACGATTCTATAGCGACTATTTTAAAATTTGATTTGGACATATCTCAAAATCTACACAACGAAATCCTGAATTTTCTCTTCCACTAGAAAGATATACTCCACCAGCTCCACACGTATCTTGTTTCACAGAAATCCGGCTTAAAACGAATCCTGTACATTCAGTTGAAGTTCGAATCGCCAAATAGCGAACTGCCGCGCCATTTCGAGCTCTATTTTAATTATATTATAAACTATACGTTCAACTGTCGACGATTGAATATATTCATTATTCAAATTCAAATTCCAAGCTGAATTACATATCATAGATGATCCGGTTCACGCCATATTGTCATTTCGGCCAATTCTGTTTATTTCAGAATTAAATATATTATTTAATTTATTATTTTAATTAAATATCCATCATTATTTAATTTCACGACCATTAAATTCTCTAAACCACCATTTATATAATTAAATAAATAAATCATAATACCCCTGCCAATGCGGGTCATTACAATCTTCCCCACTTAAAATAATTTCGTCCTCGAAATTGCTAAAAGGTAGAGGACGACCCTATCGACTGGTTAGAACATATTTGTTCACTTCTTAACTTCAGTTTCAACTGAACCAAATTAATTTCAATTAAATTATTCATTAATTCTTTAACAACGAAAATTTCCAGATATCCTGAAAATTTTCTAACACTTTAACTTTTCGAAAAATTTCGTCAGCACCTCCTTTGTACTGGTCAATAAGTCAAACTCCAACTCGCCTCTCTGGGCCATCTCCATCCCAAAAGAAAATCAAACAGCCAAGCGGCTTGCCAATTCGGCTCATCAAAATCACCAAACTCATATATAATATAAACTGGTACCTTTTTGTCGGGCATTCTACTCTGTCTCTTCCATATGCTATCAACTCAGCATATACAAGAGTTACCCCAATCAAATCCAATCTGCCTTTATCCACGACACAACCATTCGCTTATATCCAAGCCAAATCCCATTTCAACTCAAGTTCAATTCTTGATTTTCAATTCCTTAACTCCTCAATCCAATACCATTTTGGATTCTAATTTCACAAATCCAATCTTATTCGATTTCAATTTAACTTCAGTTACCACTTAACTGATTTTACTTTAATTCAAATCTACTTTCACAAATTTCTGTTAAATTTGTTTTTAATTTAAACAGTCTTTCCCTGGGAGTTTTTAAACAGTTTACTTTTTCAAAAATCAAATTTTCCTTTTTGAAATCCAACTGAGCCCATTATCAATATTCCATTAGTTAAATCACTTCTCTATTTCTTTATCAATATTTGTTAACCCAATATTTTCAATAACCATATTGGCCTTTTATGTTATTGGGAAAACATTTCGGAATATCGCCTTCCTTTATTTTCTAAACTTTAGAAAATATATGCTATTTATAATTGGAAAACATTCCAATTACTTATCTCTTTTCCGATCTCGTTTATTTCTATACTTAGGAAATATTTATTATTCTATTTCCAAGCTTATACTTATTTGGGTTAAAACGGATGTTGTGTAAAACATCGTTACGACAACCCAAATACTATATTCAACTAACTCTCATTCAACATTGATCTTCGAGCCTGGAATCTTACTGTTTATCTGTTAATAATGAAATCAATCAATTTGGGGTATAACTACCTCTCAGACCTTGACTGAATAACATTTATAACGTCAAAACAGATATGACTACTTACTCGAATAATCAATACCATACAACTACTTATTCACTTTTAAACACGTACACGCTTCCTCTTTCTATTCTTACTAGATTTTATTCTTAGTCTTCCTTTTTGATTTTACTATTCTATTTCTAAGTTCGTTTCCTTATCGACTTCTATATATATATCGATACGTTGATTTCTAACTATCAATTTATCTTAAAAATATTCTAACTTCTTAAATTCCCAGAAAAATTTGCCATAACCTCCTTTGTACCAGGAGCATCGGGATATTTCAAATAGTCTCCCATGGCCCGTACCAATCCAAAAGAAAAAGCCAAGCGACTAGCCGATACGGCGCATAAAATCTCATATATGAATTAAATACATACTGTAATAACCCGTATTTTAATAACAAGATATAACACAAAACAAGGCAGAATTAAATAATAAAATCTGAATCAAGGGAAACGGGCTATGCCATTGCGTTCGTCTCGGAAAAATATGCGAAATAGAGTCCGAGTTTTCGAAAATCGGAGTCTGTATGACCCGATTAAGGCCCATCAAAATTTTCAGAAAATTCCTAAATAAAAACAGATTTTCAAATTCAAATCTAAGCTTGGAGATTGGGCCAGTTGGGCCAAGGCGGGAAAATTCCCGCCACAGTACCCAAGTCGACAGCCCTGTCGACTTGGGAGTCGACTGGGTCTGACCAGGTCGACAGCCCTGTCGACTTGGCTCAGATGCCCAGTCCTGCCTGGTGCACCATCTTGAGAATGTGTTGAGCTAGAGGGCCAGATTCGATTTGGAGGGCTGAGATGAGAACTAGGGTTTAATCCTATGGTCTAAATCACTAGCCTAATCTATAAATAAGACCCTAACCTACCCTAAATCCTCATTAATCTATCCTACAACTAAACTATGGCAAAATCAATCCTCTCATGGCCTCCACTCTCTTCATAAATTCCTAAATCAATTTTCAAGAGATTCCCATGCATACAAGTGTATTTAGGCTTGTATGATCCTCTTTAGCTTGCATTAAAGTCTTGTTTCTCTATTGGCATCATAAAGGAGGAGTCTTGATCAAGTTTGCTTGCATTTTGGGGTTTTAATTAGTTGCATAAGGGGTTTCTTACATTTGCTATACTCATTTGAGTCTTCATAGCATTGTAAGCCTATTTCTACTCTTGTATTTTAACTATGAAGTTAATATGTTATGTTTCAAGTTTGAGTTTGGGGTTAATCATGATATGTGCTTTGATCTTATGATTTTATGCATAAGATTACTCTATGCATGCTAGTAAAGTCATTACCTTGGCTTTATGCATAGAAAGATATGATCTTTGGTTGGAAATGTTGCATAATGCAACTTTGAAACTCTCATAACTCTTGCATTAACATGCATATAATGTTATATGCATGTTACTAGCCCTTATCTCATGCTATCTATGGCCATGTTCCACCTATTTGCCAAGTTTGATGTTATGCATGCATATGAACCTTATGCAAGTTGAAACCATGTTATGCATGCATATGAACCTTATGCAAGTTGAAACCATGTTATGCATGCATATGAACACTATGCAAGTTAAAATGATGTTATGCATGCTTATGAATATTTTGCAAGTTGATAACATGATATGCAAGTTTATGATCACATCTTTGTCTCATGCCACCATGTTTAACTTGTGGCTCCAACCCCTCTATGTCATGATTATGCCAAGTTCCCTCTTTCTATCCTTTATGCGCTATTGCGAGATGTAAGCGATGGGATTGCGTTTGGGATTGGGTAAACTTAAAAGACATAAAAACATAAGCTTGGGAATTTACCTATTAAGTTAGGTCTACCCATTGGGAATTTACCTATTAAGTTAGGTCTACCCAATTGCTTGAAAACTTGTAATGTGATGGACATGACACTTAGAAAACATGAGAATGGCCAACTCGAGGTTGGGTTGAGCTTGTAGCATAAACCTACCCGGAACCGACCGGCTTAACTAGTGGCTACAAGCAATAAGACCCAATGTGAGTAGTTGGTCATGTTGCACGTGAGACCCGAGGTTAGACTAAGTTGTGGTGTAAACCTACCCGGACCCGTCCGGCCTAACTAGTAACCACAACAAGGTCTAATGTGAGAGGTTGGGTGCATTAAATTAATTAATGCCACATGGTAGGGTTAAGTCATGGACCGCTTGAATACTTAACCAATTAAACACGATGGGTTGGTAGGGTTAAGTCATGAACCTTGGGTACACCTAACCAACTTGGTACTTAGATGAGTTAGGTTAACCACGTTTAACCTATTAAGGAAACCCTAGTTACGTGGTCCTTTGCACCAGTAACCCTCTTGGATGTACCGTGATACCCTAGGGACTAGGCTAGGGTGGGGCACGATTACTGGGATGACATGTAAGCGACCAAAACGACGGCTGTGTAGGTGCGCCGGTGTAGGTTCAGGCGGGCCATGGTCGTGCACATGGTCCAGAGTTGAAAAAGCAGGCACGGGCACCAGTAGGTTCAAACTGTGCGTGCTTGGTTTGTGTCAGGGGTTGACACCCTAGGACTTGATACACCCTAGGGTGGACCTAGCACAGTTTAGCTACACTTCGTAGTTGGGCCGTATGACATCGACACTTGACGAGTTAGGCTGTAGGGAGCCGATCGACTAGACCGTGCTAGTTGGACCTTGATTCAGGTCATTCATGATGGTGGGCCAAACTTGGGCCTGGGGATCACCTCTTGTTTACACTTGACACGACTTGTGATACTAGTACACTTGGTGCAAACCTCAATCTTGTTTATGCGGTACCACATTTGATCTATCTTGTTGACTTCTTACCATGCCAGTTATCATCCTATGACTCATCCTTGTTTATATATACTGTTAACTTTATTAGTTGTTGTACAATTGTAGATAGGACTTACCAGTCTTTTGACTGACCCATTTTCTTTCGCCTCTTTTCTTTCGTTTCCCCCCCAGGTTTACAGGGCGGGAATACCAGCACTTAGCTTGGATCTTAGCTGCTTTTCTTGGATAGCTCATGTATGCTTCGGACTTGAGCTTGCTATGGTTTTCTACTTGGGGATAGCTACTTCATGTTTTCCTTTTCAGTTACAAGTTTTATGTTTCTAGACTTTGTTTATGGAAAATAATTAAGTACTGTGTTGTAACTTAACCTATGGTTTTGATATGCTAGCTTTTATCCGCTGCTATACTTACTCTGTTTTTTTACTTATATGTTCTGTCTTGTGATATCTGCATGCATGATTACCTTATTTAAACGCCCCTCCAAAGTCAGTGTCCTTGCAAGAGTGGCACTGGCGGAGGTGGGGTGTTACATTTGGTATCAGAGCATAAGGTTTACGAGATTGGAGAAAAAAGGGTTTTAAAATTTCTTTTAAAAGCTATTTTCAAAACCAATTAAGTATTTTTCCAAAGAAAAGTCTAGTTTATTTTGAAAGGCTATCCCCCAAGAACCATAAGCACTATCCCTCGTTTCCTCGTTCTAAATCTATCTTTTCCTTTTTCAGCATGGCCGATCTCAATCTTCCTGAGGGAGTCACCATTCCCGGATGGTTCCGGAGGTACTTGGAAGCTAGGGCCAATAATGCAGGTCCAGCAACCACTCCCACTATCACTGAGGTTCCTCCTCCTCCTCCTCCTCAGCAACCACAAGCCGATTTCGCCAAGGTTTGCAAGGACTTCAAGGCCATGGGTGGCAAAAAATTTATTGGGACAGAGACTTTCGTGGAAGCAAGAAATTGGTTGAAGGAGACCGAAGATCTTTTTGCCATCTTTGATATAGAGGACCATAGAAAGGTTCTGTTGGCGGTTTGGCTACTAAAGGAGGAAGCTTCTTATTGGTGGGAAGTCACCAATGCTACAAGGCCCGTAGAAACCTGGGCCGACTTTAGGGCAAGGTTTGGGCTTAAGTTTCTATCATCTGCAGAGGCAAATTTGCAACTAGAGAAGTTCATAGCTTTGAAGCAAGGAGACATGACAGTGAGAGAGTATGTGAATAAGTTCAACCAGCTTGCCCGATTCGGTTTGGACATGGTCAATACTCCTGAGAAGAAGGCTCTACGTTTTGCACGAGGGTTAAATGAGCCATTACAAGGTCTAGCTATGTCACACATACCCATGGGGGCCACTTTCGAGAGCCTGGTAGACATGGCATTGCTGCAGGGAGAGGATAAGAATGGGAAGAAGGAAGTCAAGCCCAATGAAACTCAGCCTAAGAAGACAGACTCCAAGTGGGGAGGGAATCAGAGTAATCAGAACAACAAGAACAACAAGAACAACAAGGGCAACAAGAACAAGGCAAAGGACACAAGAAAGTGCCACTTCTGTGGGATTGTTGGGCATGTAGCCAAGGACTATAGGAAGAAGAAAATGAAATTGGGTGGATGCTTTCATTGTGGAGAGACGGGACATTTTAGCAAGGATTGCCCTAAGAAGCAGGGGCATGGACAAACTCAGCGCGCAGGTTCATCTGGAGGGCAAGTGCATGCTCTCAACACCGCTCCAGTTCAGGACCGAGGTACTATTTCTGTGGAAAGTCTTGTTTATATTTCTGGTTTTCCTGTTCGCACTTTGTTTGATTCTGGCGCATCACATACCTTTATTTCCTCTGATGTTGTTGGAAGTTTGCACCTAAGTACTAGTCTTGTTGAGGATCCCGTTAGTGTTTCAAATCCGATTGGGGGTTCAGCCCATTTGTCTATGATCTGTATGGATTTGAGGATTTCTATCTTGACCGTAGAATTCTCGTGTGATGCTTATGTTCTCGGGTTCACGGGATACGGGTTGATCTTGGGCATGGATTGGTTGTCCCGCTATGGAGCCATTCTCGATTGTGAGCATAGGGTGGTGAGACTCATGACTCACCTTGGTAATACCCTAGAGATTTCTTGCAACCCGGTAGATCCCGTCATGCTATGTTATCTTGAATCTCTTGACTCGTCTATCGATGATCTGCAATCTGTAAGGGTGGTTTGAGAATACCCTGATGTTTTTGAAGAAGTTAAGGGGTTACCCCCTAAGCGAGAGATAGATTTCCGCATTTATCTGGTTGATAATGCTAAGCCAGTCTCCTTACCAGTTAGGCACATGGCCCCGCGGGAAAGGAGAGAGCTCAGTAAGCAAATCAAGGAGCTTCTTGAGAAGAATTTTATTAGGCGAAGCATTTCCGAATGGGGTGCTCCTGTGGTGTTCGCTACTAAGGCGGACGGCTCGCTTCGTCTATGTGTTGATTATCGAGAGCTGAACAAGCTGACCAAGAAGAATAGGCATCCATTACCGAGGATAGATGACCTCTTCGACCAGCTTGTTGGTGCTTCTGTTTTCTCTCAGCTTGATTTATCCACCGGATTTCATCAGCTTAGAGTGGCCGAAGACAGCATTGATAAGACTGCATTTAGGACTCCAGACGGATTCTTTGAATGGCTTGTCATGCCATTCGGCTTGACTAATGCACCCGCCTACTTCGTAGATTTGATGAGTAGGGTGTTCAGGGAGTTCCTTAACAAGTTTGTTGTTGTCTTCGTGGATGATATTCTGATCTTTTCAAAAGACGAGGAAGAACATGCTAGACACCTCAAGGAGGTGATGGATACGCTTAGAGCCCATCAGTTGAAAGCCAAGTTCTCCAAATGCCACTTTTGGAGAAAAGAAGTCCGATTTCTTGGGCATATAGTTTCTAAGCAGGGTATAGCTGTGGATCCCGCGAAAGTGGTTGCAGTTCAAGACTGGAAGACTCCTAAGAATGCAACCGAAGTGCGAAGCTTTCTCGGTCTGGCAGGCTATTATAGGAAGTTCATTAGAGACTTCGCTAAGATTTCGGCCCCTCTCACTAGATTGACGAAGAAGAACTTAGTCTTTGCATGGGACTTAGAGTGTGAGCTTGCTTTTCAAAGGCTCAAGAGGGCCCTTACCACAGCTCCAGTTTTGGCATTACCCGGTGGCGGTAAGATGTTTACCGTGTATACCGATGCATGTGGCATAGGGTTAGGCGCTGTTCTAATGCAGGTAGGAAGGGTGATATGTTATGGGGGTAGGCAACTTAAAGTTCATGAGAAGAACTATCCCACTCATGACTTGGAGTTAGCGGCGATTGTCTTTGCACTCAAGTCCTGGCGCCACTATCTTTTAGGCGAAAGGTTTGAGTTGTACACTGATCACAAATCACTCAAGTATCTCTTCTCGCAGAAAGATCTGAATCTTAGGCAGCAAAGGTGGATGGAATTCTTGGCATCTTATGACTTCGAGATAGCTTATACCCCTGGCAAGGGTAATGTTGTGGCTGATGCACTAAGCAGAAAAAGGTTGGCTTTGAGTCCCTTGTTTGTTGAGATGAAGAGCCTAGAGTTCCTGGCAACCTTTGATTTCACGACAGCAGTTGAGTCGATGACAGGATCGTTAGCATCTCTCGAGCTTAGACCCACTTCTTGATCAAGTAGGGACTTCGCAGAAGGAAGACCCACAGATGGTGGAGATCATGGATAGGTTGATTCGTGGTGAGACGTCTAGTCACCTTGCTAGATATACTACTGATGACAAGGGTTGGCTAAGGCGTGATGGAAGACTCTGCGTTCCACAAGTGGGAGACTTGGTGCATAAAGTTCTCGAAGAAGCACATCACTCAAAGATGACTATACATCCTGGTGGAGATAAGATGTATAGGGATATGAAGCGCATTTTCTTTTGGCCTGGAATGAAGAAGGATGTGGCAGACTATGTTTCAAAGTGCATGGTGAGCTAACAAGTGAAAGCTGAGTCGAAGAAACCAGGTGGGCTATTACATCCATTAGAGGTCCCACAATGGAAGTGGGAGAGCATCTCTATGGACTTTGTGGATGGATTGCCTAGATCAAGAAAAGGGAATTCGAGCATATGGGTCATCGTTGATCGACTTACGAAGAGTGCTCACTTTATCCCAGTAAAGAGCAAAAGGACTGCATCATGGCTGGCATCTGTTTACCTTCGAGAAATAGTGAGATTGCATGGGGTTCCTTCTAGCATAGTCAGTGATCGTGACCCAATCTTCACTAGCCAATTCTGGAATAGTTTGCAGGAAGCAATGGGTACGCAATTGAATCTGAGTACAGCCTATCACCCCCAGACGGATGGCCAAACCGAAAGGGTGAATAGAGTGCTAGAAGACCTTCTGAGGCTTTGTGTTCTTGATTTTGGTGGTACTTGGGAAGACCACCTTCCTCTTGTGGAGTTTGCTTACAACAATAGCTATCAAGCTAGCATAGGGATGGCACCATTTGAAGCTTTATATGGGAGGCCGTGTAGGTCACCATCTTGTTGGTGGGAGACAACAGATAAGCTTGTACTTGGGCCCGATATGATACGAGACACATCTGAGAAAGTTGAATTGGTGAGAAGACGGATGAAAGCGGCCCAAGATAGACAGAAATCCTATGCTGATAAGCGAAGGACAGATTTGGAGTTCGAAGTTGGAGACATGGTTTTCGTGAAGGTTTCTCCTTTGCGTAATGTGGTTCGCTTCGGAGCAATTGGGAAGCTGGCACCCAGATTCGTAGGACCCTTCCCTATCATAGAGAGAATTGGGAAGATGGCTTATAAAGTGCAATTGCCCGAGAAGCTGTCCGGAGTGCATAATGTCTTTCATGTCTCGCATCTCCGAAAGTGCCTACATGAGTCCACTGAGGTGGTTGAACCTAGCATTCTTGAAGACGTGGAAGTAGAGAAAGAGGCAACCTTGAGGAGAGCTCCGATTCGTATCTTGGGAACGGAGATCAGAAAGCTAAGGAATCGAGAGGTCAAATTGGTGAAAGTTCAGTGGAGTGAAGCCGAAGAGGATGCAACTTGGGAGACAGAGGAGAAGATGCTTGGGCTTTATCCATTCCTTTTTGAGGGTACATTCTCGATCTCTTTTCCTCTTTAGCATATCTTTCTTTTGCTATCCATGTTTATCCTGTTTATCTTGTAACTTCGTCATGAGAACCTTAGGTAGGAATCCCTTGGATGAAACATGTATTTGAAACATGTTATGCTTGATGGTTGCAAGTGGTTGCAAGTGTTTGCAAGTGGATACTCGTGGATGCATGATACACATTAGGCACTAAGATCGGCTCACACACCTTCATATTGCATATGCACGAGTGCTTATACTTATTCATGGCTGAAACTTGTTGTGCTATCTCATGGATGTTGCATATGGATGAATGTTATGTGCACTCATGTAGAAACTATAAAATTAGGCTAGGAATTTGCATACATATGGACGCATTTCACTAGCATACTTCGCATTAAGGAGGTGTACTGAATCAGTAACCGCCTGATTTTCGCATTAGATAAGTACATATACACACACCTTTGCATATGATCATACAGCATTTAGAAATTGTTAAGGACAATGGTTACTCGTGGATGATGTGGTGAGTAGATGGATGATGGATGGTAGGACACGTTCTTCCTAACTTAGAGATTTCGGGGACGAAATCCTTTAAGGAGGGGAGAATGTAATAACCCGTATTTTAATAACAAGATATAACACAAAACAAGGCAGAATTAAATAATAAAATCTGAATCAAGGGAAACGGGCTATGCCATTGCGTTCGACTCGGAAAAATATGTGAAATAGAGTCCGAGTTTTCGAAAATTGGAGTCCGTATGACCCGATTAAGGCCCATCAAAATTTTCAGAAAATTCCTAAATAAAAACAGATTTTCAAATTCAAATCTAAGCTTGGAGATTGGGCCAGTTGGGCCAAGGCGGGAAAATTCCCGCCACAGTACCCAAGTCGACAGCCCTGTCGACTTAGGAGTCGACTGGGTCTGACCAGGTCAACAGCCCTGTCGACTTGGCTCAAACGCCCAGTCCTGCCTGGTGCACCATCTTGAGAATGTGTTGAGCTAGAGGGCCAGATTCGATTTAGAGGGCTGAGATGAGAACTAGGGTTTAATCCTATGGTCTAAATCACTAGCCTAATCTATAAATAAGACCCTAACCTACCCTAAATCCTCATTAATCTATCCTACAACTAAACTATGGCAAAATCAATCCTCTCATGGCCTCCACTCTCTTCATAAATTCCTAAATCAATTTTCAAGAGATTCCCATGCATACAAGTGTATTTAGGCTTGTATGATCCTCTTTAGCTTGCATTAAAGTCTTGTTTCTCTATTGGCATCATAAAGGAGGAGTCTTGATCAAGTTTGCTTGCATTTTGGGGTTTTAATTAGTTGCATAAGGGGTTTCTTACATTTGCTATACTCATTTGAGTCTTCATAGCATTGTAAGCCTATTTCTACTCTTGTATTTTAACTATGAAGTTAATATGTTATGTTTCAAGTTTGAGTTTGGGGTTAATCATGATATGTGCTTTGATCTTATGATTTTATGCATAAGATTACTCTATGCATGTTAGTAAAGTCATTACCTTGGCTTTATGCATAGAAAGATATGATCTTTGGTTGGAAATGTTGCATAACGCAACTTTGAAACTCTCATAACTCTTGCATTAACATGCATATAATGTTATATGCATGTTACCAGCCCTTATCTCATGCTATCTATGGCCATGTTCCACCTATTTGCCAAGTTTGATGTTATGCATGCATATGAACCTTATGCAAGTTGAAACCATGTTATGCATGCATATGAACCTTATGCAAGTTGAAACCATGTTATGCATGCATATGAACACTATGCAAGTTAAAATGATGTTATGCATGCTTATGAATATTTTGCAAGTTGATAATATGATATGCAAGTTTATGATCACATCTTTGTCTCATGCCACCATGTTTAACTTGTGGCTCCAACCCCTCTATGTCATGATTATGCCAAGTTCCCTCTTTCTATCCTTTATGCGCTATTGCGAGATGTAAGCGATGGGATTGCGTTTGGGATTGGGTAAACTTAAAAGACATAAAAACATAAGCTTGGGAATTTACCTATTAAGTTAGGTCTACCCATTGGGAATTTACCTATTAAGTTAGGTCTACCCAATTGCTTGAAAACTTGTAATGTGATGGACATGACACTTAGAAAACATGAGAATGGCCAACTCGAGGTTGGGTTGAGCTTGTAGCATAAACCTACCCGGAACCGACCGGCTTAACTAGTGGCTACAAGCAATAAGACCCAATGTGAGTAGTTGGTCATGTTGCACGTGGGACCCGAGGTTAGACTAAGTTGTGGTGTAAACCTACCCGGACCCGTCCGGCCTAACTAGTAACCACAACAAGGTCTAATGTGAGAGGTTGGGTGCATTAAATTATTTAATGCCACATGGTAGGGTTAAGTCATGGACCGCTTGAATACTTAACCAATTAAACATGATGGGTTGGTAGGGTTAAGTCATGAACCTTGGGTACATCTAACCAACTTGGTACTTAGATGAGTTAGGTTAACCACGTTTAACCTATTAAGGAAACCCTAGTTACGTGGTCCTTTGCACCAGTAACCCTCTTGGATGTATCGTGATACCCTAGGGACTAGGCTAGGGTGGGGCACGATTACTGGGATGACATGTAAGCGACCAAAACGACGGCTGTGTAGGTGCGCCGGTGTAGGTTCAGGCGGGCCATGGTTGTGCACATGGTCCGGAGTTGAAAAATCAGGCACGGGCACCAGTAGGTTTAAACTGTGCGTGCTTGGTTTGTGTCAGGGGTTGACACCCTAGGACTTGATACACCCTAGGGTGGACCTAGCACACTTTAGCTACACTTCGTAGTTGGGCCGTATGACACCGACACTTGACGAGTTAGGCTGTAGGGAGCCGATCGACTAGACCGTGCTAGTTGGACCTTGATTCAGGTCATTCATGATGGTGGGCCAAACTTGGGCCTGGGGATCACCTCTTGTTTACACTTGACACGACTTGTGATACTAGTACACTTGGTGCAAACCTCAATCTTGTTTATGCGGTACCACATTTGATCTATCTTGTTGACTTCTTACCATGCCAGTTATCATCCTATGACTCCTCCTTGTTTATATATACTGTTAACTTTATTAGTTGTTGTACAATTGTAGATAGGACTTACCAGTCTTTTGACTGACCCATTTTCTTTCGCCTCTTTTCTTTCGTTTCCCCCCCCCCCAGGTTTACAGGGCGGGAATACCAGCACTTAGCTTGGATCTTAGCTGCTTTTCTTGGATAGCTCATGTATGCTTCGGACTTGAGCTTGCTATGGTTTTCTACTTGGGGATAGCTACTTCATGTTTTCCTTTTCAGTTACAAGTTTTATGTTTCTTGACTTTGTTTATGGAAAATAATTAAGTATTGTGTTGTAACTTAACCTATGGTTTTGATATGCTAGCTTTTATCCGCTGCTATACTTACTCTGTTTTTTTTTACTTATATGTTCTGTCTTGTGATATCTGCATGCATGATTACCTTATTTAAACGCCCCTCCAAAGTCAGTGTCCTTGCAAGAGTGGCACTGGCGGAGGTGGGGTGTTACACATACCTTTCCGTCGAGCATTCTATTTATATACCTTCATACCTTATCCATACATATCTCATATATATCCATACATTCCTAATTCATTCCAACTTAATCCAATCGTTTTAACTTATTCCGTTAAGTGATTTTCAAATTACTGGTTTTCCCATTTCACCTTCATATTTAAGTATAACCTGTTCAAATATATGTTTAACTTGTTTATCAACTAATTGAATTCCATTTCAAATTTTATTTGAATTTCCTATATTCAAATTCCATTTCGATTCTCTTATTCAAATTCTATATCTGAATTTCGTTATTCAAATCTATTTTCAAACTCCATTTGAATCTTCTATATTCAAATTCTATTTGAATTCTCTTTATTTCATTTCAATTCCCTTTGAATCTTCTATATTCAAATTTCAAATTCACTTCTATTTGAATCTTCTTTATTCAAATTTCCTTTTCAATTCTATTTGAATCCTCTACATTCAAATTTCATTTCACTTTCGATATTCAAATCCTATATTTGAAATCTCTTATATTTTCTATATCCAAACGCCATTTGAATTTCTATATTCAAATTCTATATCACTTCCATTGAATTTCATATATTCAAACTCCCTTTGAATTTCTATATTCAATTTCTATTTGAATTTCTCTTTATTCAAATCCCGTTTAAATTTTCTATATTCAAATCCTATGTTTGAACTTCCTTTATTCAAATTCCTTTTCAAACTTTCTTTATTCATTCTTTACATAAGTCTCGATTTCAATTCCTTTTGAAATCGATATTTCTACCTTTGGAAAATAGATTTCCCTTTCAACTTCACACTTGTATTTTTATTTCTGAATTATCCAAATGATAATTCTCTTCACTTCATTTTATCAACTTCGTTTATAAAGGAACTATTTATAAACTTCATTTATAAATGAACTTATCGTTTTATTTCTTTTAAAACAAGTTAATATTTCAAATCTATTTCAAAATTCAACTTCTATATTATAAATCCCATTTTGAAATTCTACACACTTGTCTTTCCCAAAACAAATTCAAAACAGTATCTTTGGTAGTAATTCGTCACTTACAACTCGAAAATGAATACTGATGATGCAGCTGTCATCATCAGAATCTATTTTCCAGCGATCGAAGTGAGTTCAATACTATAAAACCATTTCTAAACATTTCCACTTTGAAATTCATTTCAAAATATAAATCACACTGCTTGTAAAACAATTTAAAATCTCCCAGGATCTTAAATTTTCCTTATTTTTAATCCCAATCCATTTACAAACACTTATCCAATTCTCCAGAGTTTTAACTCAATTCCTGGTTTAAATTTCAGATTAACTCATCTGATTTCACGTATTTCACTTATATGAATTTTGATTGATTATTTACATAACCATTCAATTTATAATCTTACTCGATTATAATAACAATCAATATATCCAATATATATCTAAATATACGTTGGGTAAACTATTTTCATTTACCCTCTTTTCAAAACATACCATGACGGTTCATCGTATTCGAGTGTTTAGTAACTCCTACGGATACAGTGGATCAAACTGATCGACCAGAACTCATAAACGATTCAACCAATGAATCTCCACAATATAAAATAATTTTTTTTTATATCAATAAAAAATACGTCCACTCGTATATATACACTCAATCTCAGTCTAGGGTATTACTAACCCTATCTCTACCGAGTCACGCCACAGAGCCAAGTAATTCTTAACTTAAGCTCTGATACCAACTGTAACGACCCGGATTTTGAGCGACGTTGGTTATCGACATAAACACGATGTCGATAACCAAAACATCGAAAAATCCTGGTAATTAGTGAAAGAAATTAGAGGGTGAGGAAAGATAAGATAGAAACTTAGAATAGAAGAAGAAGAAGAACACAATATGAGAGTAACACGAATCTCACAGCGGAACGAATAAATATATTTCATAACATAACTTTGAAATACAAAATTGGTACTTGAATATACATATCATTATCAGAGTACAACACTTACAACACAGCGGAAATAACTATAGCTATATGATCCTGAAGCCTCCTGCTCCAAGCTCTTCTAGTATATCTGTAAAATCCCGACTACTTGACTGCCCGTACAAATTTAGGCACCCAAGAGTTTAGGGAAACAACAAAGTAAACTCCGGGTCAGTCATGGGACTGGTGTGAGTAAAACAGTTCGAATAAGTAAACGATATCTCATAAGACCACGCCGCATAACGGAACGGGTTTTTCCCTTATGAGAATCCAAGATAACTTTATATCAAAAACATTTTTGATATTATAATAATGTCTATCAACCACAGTATATATATAATCATCTAGCAGAAACGCTTTCATCTCACGTTCTACATATATAGTATACAGTCAAAACCGCAAGCACGTATTGGGTAATGGATTTCCAACTATGACAAGGTATGGAATCACCTATCGCTCGTGTACCTCTAGAGAGGAATACACTGGGTTCAACAAGAACATCTTGCAACCCGGCCACACATGACCGACCACTCATTTCGCTTGAGTGTATCGAATGTATATCACCAACAGTTGGGATCAGCAACCGTTCCCGAATGGGACAGCATCAACAATAGATTTTTAGAAGTAAATGAAACTCTAGATCAGGTGATTATACACCCTACTTCGGTGCGACCGACTTAGCCATGCTTCCTGCCCGATTTCTGTCATTTACCGGATGATGAGGCTAGAAGCTACACTTTATCATCATACCAGATTCACTTTGAATGTCACATCATCAAATCCATAAAATCACCGATTGACGTCCTCAACAATACATTATGTGTTAGCTAAAAGAAGTTTCCTTCTCCGCTTCCACTCTTGGTACAGTTGGAGAAATCAATATACGTGATCGTCTGGGAATACTCTGTCAGACATCCGTCCATACAAGTCATCCAGGAACAGGATGAACCGAAGGCACTATTCTGTAAACAGGATAGCCCTTGCATAACTCCGTCTTCAATTTCCTTTGGCATATATGATTCGCAACGGTTATGCCAATACAGAGTGGTTCTTCGGATAATAATCCAACCGGTCTCTCCATATTAACAACGTTAAAATGGTCAAAACTTCGATAGTCTGTGATTTAACTATCGAATAAAAATAGGTGTGCAAAAAATGATATTATTTCCAAATGGAAATTATATCGATCAAACATCATTCAACATTCATCTCTTTATTTCATTAATTTACTTATCTCATGTTTCCCTACGTTCAATATTCCTTATTTTCTAAATTGGGAAAATATACGTTATTAACAATGGAAAACATTCCCATTTCTCGTTTTCTTTATTAGAAAACATTTCTGGTTTCTTATTTGGAAAACATTTCCAAAGCTTCTTCATTTGGACTTATGCAGATGTTTAAACAAACCATCGCGATGCCAACTCAAACCATTTCCTTTTACTGCCGAACATTAACTATTCCTTAGTTAAAACGAAGCCAATTAAGTTGGGGTAGAACTACCTCTCAGACCTTAACTGAACAACATTTCTAACTTTGAAATGGGCAAAGTTCACTTTGTATTCCATTTACTAACTTCCTTACTTAACCCTCCTTCGAATAGCTATATTCGATTGACTCTTTTTACTTAACTCCTTTGGACTAACCCCTATCAATTAACTCTATTGGACTAACACTATTTGACTAACGCTATTTATTTACTCATTTCACTTACTCTTTTCGAATAAACTATATTCGATAATTCCTTTTACTTTCTATTCGAATAACTATATTCGATTTACTCATTTGCTTCTATTCGAATAACTATATTCGATTTAACTCACTTGCTTCTATTCTAATCGATTAAACTAACATCGATTATCTCCTTTCAACTTTATTCTCTAATCGATTAACTAACATCGATTAACTTCTTTTTAACTTTATTCTCTAATCGATTAACTAACATCGATTAACTTCTTTTTAACTTTATTCTCTAATCGATTAACTAACATCGATTATCTCCTTTCAACTTTATTCTCTAATCGATTAACTAACATCGATTAACTTCTTTTTAACTTTATTCTCTAATCGATTAACTAACATCGATTAACTTCTTTTACTTTAACACTAATCGATTAACTAACATCGATTAACTTCTTTTTAACTTTAACACTAATCGATTAACTAACATCGATTAACTTCTTTTTCTTAACTATGTTTTCCGTTACAACTATTTCCTTTTTATAACGTTACTTACCGTTACAAATATATCCTATTTATAACTTCTATTTACCGTTACAAATATTTCCTATATATAACTTCTATTTACCATTACAAATATTTCCTATTTATAACTTCTATTTACCGTTACAAATATTTCCTATTTATAACTTCTATTTACCGTTACAAATATTTCCTATTTATAACTTCTATTTACCGTTACAAATATTTCCTATTTATAACTTCTATTTATTTTCTAAATCAATATCCCTTTTATAAAACCGTGTTCGTTTTATAAATATTTCCTTTTATAAAATCCTGTGATTTTATAAAATTCCTTTATTTCAATATACATTGAAATACTTCTTTTTACATCCCAGGGTCTTTTATGATATTTACAATATCGAATAACAATGATCAACATCATTCCAACACACATAATCCATAACAGATTATATAACACATCATATATCACAATATATGAAAACAGTAAAATAAATGTTGAGGAATCCAGTTGGATTCCTCCAACCTGTTTCCCTGCATCACAGATGTTAAACAGTATAAATAACATCACTTTCAGTTCCATATGATATATTCTGTTAAACAGAATCAATATAGAAATTCAACTAATTGACTAGCAGTTCAATCACAGTCAACACACAGTAAATCAGACAATTTCTAACAGTTCTAAAAATACAACATGAAATTATAAACTGTTCAGAGTTAGTGAGATTTACTCACTTTGGCGCGTTAACCGTTAAATAATCGGTTTGCGTTCTTTGATTTAGTCGGACAATTTATTTCTCCATAAATTGTAACGAGCTCGGATTCACTCCCAGTCAGCTTCATTGTGAAGCTCTCGTCCGTACGGTCCCAACGTGACTAACGGTTCGAATTTCTGTTATCGTATGTGCGAGATACGATAATTCAAAGTTAGTATATATTAATTTAATTCAATTTAAATAAAACCTATATACCTTGGGCCTTACATTTCCATTTCATGGCCCATACCCAAATCGTGAATACCCAGGCCCGGCCTCAACTGTGTCTTCCCCATGTCAGGTAAATAAACCTGCAACCGTAAATAACAATACTCCCCTCTCCTCTGTATTTCAACGTAAGCTTCCTCCCCTTGTATATGAAACCATGTTTCAGCTTCCCCTAATCCACACGCAATCCTCATCAGTTCAAACCGTTTGAGATCTCCCACGCACTGCTGCCAGTATTACACCGCAGACGGTTTCGGTGCTCCTCTCCTATCCTCTTCTAAGTCCATTTCTACTTTACAGTTCCCACTGGAAACAACACGCTAGACATTGCCACCAAACATGTACGCCCACTCCTGCATTTCCTATTTACTGTCTCCATCCACGTCCTCACCTTGCCCGCATCAGATCCCAGTTCCCCTTCCATGTCACGCAACCGCTCCTCTGTCCAGATCCGCCAGCCTACTGAACACGTTCGAGCTCACAGACACTACGTGCTTCATTCTCCAATCTCAGCTACCCTCCTTCACGTCCGCTCTGAAATGAGCGCACACTATCCACCAAAAGAAAGAACCAACTCCACGTCAATCCGACCTTCCATTGTTCACCCCCAATTGATCCGCAACCACACCATGTTCACGGCCTCACTCCCTCAGCCGAGATCTAGCGGCGTTCTCCACTACGAACTCCAAGTCCATGCTGTGAATCTTGTTTGAGTATATTTCTTTGATTTTCTTTCTCGCATTTTTCACAGAAGAGAGGCGGCGGAGGATTCTTGAACGAGAGGAAAAATGTTAGGTTTAGAATTTGTTAAGGTTATTTATAGAAAGATATTTTGCGATTGATTTGCTCCACGTTTTTGCTTTTAGGTCACAAGAAACTGGTGGTTGAGATAAGAGAGTATGTGGCCTTGTCTTCGATCAGATAAACATTTAGGATATTTTCTTTTTAGTTTTAAGAGTTACCCACCACACTATGTACGGTTATATTCATATACGAGCGTTGAAGACTGAAATAAAAATACAGTTGTGTTAAGTGAGGTGCTGCGATCCCAAAAATATAATAATACCGGTAGGTGGACTCATATTTTAAAACTTCAAAATGTTGATTTCAGGGTGCGAAATACTTCAAATAAAAAGTCGCATATTTAATTAATTAAAAATTACAGTAAAATTCTGAAAATTAAATTATCACTATTTTCCAAAAGAACCTTGTCTAAATTCAAACCCGATCTCTAATTATATCGAATAAACCGTTACAGTTGATAAACGATTCTATAGCGACTATTTTAAAATTTGATTTGGACATATCTCAAAATCTACACAACGAAATCCTGAATTTTCTCTTCCACTAGAAAGATATACTCCACCAGCTCCACACGTTTCTTGTTTCACAGAAATCCGTCTTAAAACGAATCCTGTACATTCAGTTGAAGTTCGAATCGCCAAATAGCGAACTGCCGCGCCATTTCGAGCTCTATTTTAATTATATTATAAACTATACGTTCAACTGTCGACGATTGAATATATTCGTTATTCAAATTCAAATTCCAAGCTGAATTACATATCACAGATGATCCGGTTCACGCCATATTGTCATTTCGGCCAATTCTGTTTATTTCAGAATTAAATATATTATTTAATTTATTATTTTAATTAAATATCCATCATTATTTAATTTCACGACCATTAAATTCTCTAAACCACCATTTATATAATTAAATAAATAAATCATAATACCCCTGCCAATGCGGGTCATTACACTGGTGCAAGGTACATTTACCATACTTTGCATTACCATTTTGTTCTCTACTTTGCTGTTGTTTTCTTTTCATGCATGTAAACTTTTTAATTGCCTAGTCTGAATGTTTTCAAAAGAGTATATGAATTAATTAGTATGCCTTTGAAAAGTTAAAAACAAATTGATTGCTGTTTGCGTTGTGTGATTGTGGATTTGATTAATTGAATTATTAGAATGATAGTTAATTTAATCAATAAGAGAATGAAGTTAAATGTATGCAATTGAACAAGTATTGAACTGATTTAGAAACAGATAGAAATATATACATGTGCATTATATATATGTGAACAGGTTATGGATAAACAACTAAGCTGAGGAATAAAATTGTTTGCCTGGCAAATAGGTATATATTTATTGTATTTTTTGGGATTTGATGATTTTATGAGCCGATTGGCTAGCCGCTTGGCTTTTCCTTTTTCTTTTTGATTGGTGAGGGCCATGGAAGGCTATTTGAAATATCCCGAAGCTCCCCGTACAAAGGAGGTTATGGCAAAAAAATTCGAAAATTTAGGGTGTTAGCCAAATTTTTGAAGAATTTGAAAATTCTTAGGAGCTGAAAAGTTGGAGAATGGAAGCCAGAATGAAAGCTGGGTTGATTTGTAAAACAACTTTCAACTTTTATTCCTTTTTGGGGATGAAAAGTTTTAAGTAGGGGAGATTGTAACAACCCGGAAAATCTGAGCCAATTCAAAAAAAAATTAATTTAGCTATTATAGTGGATTTTAAATATTTAAAATAAATATTTTAAATAATAATGATGAAAAGTATGTTTGAATCGATGTTTGAAAATAAATTTAATTATTTTAAATTATAAACAAGGCCTGAAATGACGCGGCAGTTTCAAAATTTGAATTCAAACTTTGAGTGACTGTACCGGGTGCAAAATAAAACAGCTTTTAGTGAAACCAAAAATATTTATATCTGTTAGTGAATATCTTTCTAACGAATCTTAAAAATCGAAGTTTCAAAGCGGGAGTCAAAAGTTTTGGCCAAATGAATTTTCAGAAAGGTAGCTATAGAGAATATATAGCCCTTGAAAATAGACATTTTGCAAACGACCACAGAATTAGACGAAACCACTTTTGTTGGATCCGGGATATCAAATTATTGCCAGGTTTCAAATTCCATAATTTTTGAAGTTATTATGTGAGCGCGGCGAAGGAAAATGTGTTTGGTCAATTTCAGTTAAATTGGATCGACCAGAAAATGGCCACTTTTCAAACGGTCTAAGAATTCGACGAAACTAGTTTTGTTGGGATCGTACCGTCAAAACCTAGCTAGATTTATTTTTTGGGAATTTTTAGAATCAGTATGCGGCCCCGGCAAATTGAAATGTGCGTTCAAAACAAATATTGAATGTTTTATATTTTAATTTGAAGGAAAACTGACTGAAACAGTCGAATGGGCCTACGAAACATATCCCATTATGTTCGGAATGGGGGTATTTAGCTAGGGACGACAGTCGTTGGGTTTGGATTGGAGTTCGTATGAGATAAGGGGTATTTTTTAATTTATAAAAATATATAAATAAAAGAAAATTCTCATTGGCCAATCACTTTATCTCTCTACCCGTTTTTCTCTTTCCCCGATGCGATATACGGCGGAAAAGCCTTCGCCACATCCCGACCAAATTCCGGCCAATCCGTTCACCCTTTCACCTCCCTCCAGTTGAACTTTTTGAAGCCCTCACTCCCCTCTTCAAATCCATACCTATGGCATCACCCATCGTCACCCCTACCTCGTGTTTCGTGCCCCCAAAGGTCAGCACTTACGACCGCCACCATGCTCACCCAGGTCCACCGAGTTCGAGGTGGCACCCCTCGTTTTGCGTGCCGCTCGTAGCTCTTTCAGGTGGTGCTGACGTATTTTGCTATCGTGCAGCGGTTCGTTCGAAAAATCGAACCCAAGTTTTGAAGCTTCAAGGAGGTATACGGCCTGTATATTATTTTAACTGATTTTTACACTTTTAAGTGTTACAAACTTCTAAAAATCGTATCTTTCTCATTTGTTGACGAAATCCAGTGAAACGAGAGACAGTGGACTCGTGCGGACGTCTTCTACATTCTAGAAGAGACCGGATATTTTTCTGAGCCTTCTGCTATTTTTGGTGAAGTGGAACCCAAAGTGAGATTTCTAATTTATAAACGATATGGAAAACAACGATGTATAAATTATATAGTCGATGTATGAGTTATATAAGTGTTGTACACCTCATGTATAAGCGTTGTATAAGTTGTATGTTCGAGGTATAATTTATATATGTGTTGTAAAAGTGATATATGCGTTGAAATAAATTGAAATGATATTGAAATGAAATTGAAATATAGTTATACACATATATCTATTTATATATATATACTCCCCTCGTCTACAGACCATGGAAGACATATATTGGTCGTGATATTGTTTGGATTATTGGTTGATGTGAAATTTGGTGAATATCATGAATGGTTGATTTGAATGATTGATCGTGATTGAAATCCCAATAGGATTAGTATATGGGAAAATTCGTCTGCGTATGAACTAGATATTGAAAATGCCCATTAACAAAAGCTGCGAGGCTTTAAGGTAGAGCGAGGAGCCGTACTCGGGACGGTGTCGGTTTTAACTACCCTACCATTATGCTGCCGAAATTTTCAATAATATTCATGTGTTAGAATTATTTTCATGTGTTGAAACTGAATTCATGTGTTTTATAGGAATTCATGTGTTAAATAGAAATTCATGTGTTGAATAAATTCTTTGAAATATAAAAATAACATTTTTACCTTAGATATTGTTAGCCTACTTTGTGAACTAGGCAACACAAAGTCAAGAAACCAAACATTGAAGGGTATTTTTAAGTATAAGACTTCGGTTCGGATTGAAGGAAAACACTACAATTCAGATTGATAGCTGCAGTTGTTCGGATCGGGTCAGAGCAACATATCGGTTCGGATCGGATAGAGTCCTCTGTTCGGATCGGTGATCTCTTACTGGGTAGATTGGTAAGGCATATCTAATCGGATCAGAAGGCAACTAAATCTCGAATGGATCGGAAAGCCACCTGTTTGCCACAACAACGGATCGGAGCGGAGCAGATTAGAGAAGAAGAGAACGTTGCATCCAAGCCAATCCGGTTCGGATCGGATATCCCGATCCGACCCCCTTGTCTGTGCGCCTCCGATCCGAACCCATGTTCCCTGTTATTCTCCTGCAAAAGCGCCTGGATATCCGGACCGGCTATGACTAGTTCATACCCATAACGTCCTTCCCTTTGATGCGTTGTCAACGTGATGGTTCATCCGAACCCGAAGAGAATGCGATGGGCGACACGTGGCCCGACCCGGATCAAGTCTCAAGCAAATTCACACCTATAAATACCCCGTCTGGAGACAAAGAAAAGGATCTTTTTTCAGCACTTAGAGAATTCAATCACCTCCATCATCCGAACTCCATTACTCCCGGAGAATCCAAATCATCTTTCATTTCTTGTTTTAGTCAATTGAGTGAACAAAAGTGAGTTGTGAGTGAATCTTACATTGTATTTGCAACTGAATTATTGAATATAGTGAAAGATAAGTGGACGTAGGCATTTGTTCGCCGAACCACTATAAATCCTGCGTGTTCATTTTTATTTTTATCTCATTTTATCTTGTTTCAAATCAATTTGGGTGTTAGAACCACTTTTGGGTCTAACATTTTGGTGCTTTCACTGAGAATCCTCATCTAAATTCTTTATTTTCCGGGATCTCTTTCTACTTTTTGGACCGTTGAGTTCAAAGAAGTGAATCCTTAAGTTTCTTCGCTTTTTTATATTCGTTGAAGTAATTGTCAAAGACTCATGGCCAAAGGAAAAGGCAAGGAAGTTCAGTCTGTTCGAGGAAATGGAGCTGGCGAAGATCAGCAAAATGCTGTAGTAACAAGGTCTCAGGGGCAGAGTTCAGCAGCAGGAAGAATCAATGCAGGAAATCCGAACCGACAGCAAGGGGAGAGCTCCGATCTGATCCGGGTAGGAGACTCTGAAGCAGTGCACTCCCCCAATCTGAACCGACCCGAGCTGCTCGCTGCACACCGATCCGACCAGGCTCCCCATCTCCGAACCGATCCGACTTCCTACCTCCGATCCGACCCGATGCTTGGTGAAGCTGGAACCTCTACTCGAGTCCCTACGAATGCTCCAATACCAGCTACCAGGGTAGGTGATCAGGTCAATCCATCTGCGCCCATCACTCAAGGAGATTTTTCGCGCTTGCTTGACATGCTTGAGAGCACAAGGGAAGCTATGAGAGTTCATGAGCGCACTAATCTCATGATGCAGGAAAATATGAGGCTCATGAGTCGGGAGATCAGTGAGCTCCGTCGACAGAGAACTCCATCACCGGTTCGTCATACACCAGTAGATCAATCTTCATCTTCCGAGGAAGAGAGGCCCCGTGAACGAAGGCCACTCGAACGACCTCAGAACGTGGAGCAACTGACATTTGGATCTTTGGGATCACGCGAGGATATCGCACGAGCATTAGGAAACGATGACCCCACTCGGGGGCAAAGACTCCAGTCCCCTCTTCCCGAGATCGACCGGGAACGCAGGGAACGGAATCGAGCAGAGGCAGTTCGAAGAAGAAGGGCATCTCCTGAGCAAGAGCCCAGAAGGAACTCGGATACTAGGGCTAGGGAACCTGAGCAGCCCCTAACTAGTGCTGATGTACAGGCAATGGTTCGCCGAATTATGTCCGAGAGCCGGAATTATACAAATGAAGATTATGGCATTGAGCGAAGCCATACTCCGTTCACCGACGATATCATTGACTTCCAGTTTCCCCGACGCTTTAACTTGCCACAGATGGACAAGTATAATGGAAGGACTGATCCAGGACAGCATTTGATGCGGTATTCGTGGCTCATGAACGCCGCTGCTGCCCCTGATGAAGTGAAGTGCAAAGCATTCCCAATCTACCTAGAAGATGTGGCATTGTTCTGGTTTACCCGACTTCCTCCTCGATCGATTTCTAATTACAAAGAACTAAGCGAGCGTTTCATGAACCAGTTCCGACTACATGCCCGAAAGTCCAAGAGTGTAATTGAATTATCGAGAATCAAACAGGCACCAGGAGAATCTCTAAGGGCATATCTTGATCGTTTTAACCAAGCTGTGACTGAGGTCAGTGACCCGCACGAGCCCACTATCCTGATGGCATTGAAGGAAGGAGTTGATCCTGAATCTGAATTCGGAGATTACCTCTCTGGGAAAACGCCTCCCACAAGGGAGATATTCTACGAAAAAGCCGATATTTATTTAAGGCGAGAGGAAGCCAGGGCAAACCGAAAGAGAAAGTCTGAGACGGCTTCAAAGGAGAATGTGCAGTGTAATATCGCCTTGAAGCAGTCGGGGGAGAATTCTGGCAAGGTTGAAGTAAATGTAGGAAACAAGGGTGGAAACGGCAATACTGGAAGTGGGGGAAACAACAACAATAACCGTAATTCAAGCGGTAACAGAAGAAACAGAAATAGGGGAAGTGACCCTAACAAGAGACCCCGATTCCAGAACTACGAGAATTATACACCATTGAATGACACCCTGGAAAATATTTACCTGGATACGTACAATGTGTTGCAGTACAAAAGGCCGCCACCTCGTGATTCGACCGAGAAAGAAATGGCGACAGGGAAATTTTGCTTGTTTCACGGAACTCATGGGCATTCGACCAATGAATGTCGGCATTTGAGGGATATAATTGAGAAGCTGCTGCGTGAAGGAAAGTTGGATGAGTACAAGGTTGCCCCGAGGGACAGGGGGCAAGGAGAGCAGGCTCCAAAACAGATCCTACCTGCACCCAAGCCTACAGCGCAGCAGAAAGGTAAAGGGATTGTCATCAACTCCATAGTAGGCGGACCTCACCCGGCAATCCGAAGTTTCAGATCAATGGATCAATATGTGAATGCTGCCAAGCATCTGGACGTGAATGAAGGTGATGATTTGGAAGATGTCACTCCAATAAAACAACAGAAGACCATGTTTGACGACGTGGTATTTCGAAGCCGAGACAATACTGGGATACAATCACCCACCAGTGATCCATTGGTTATTAATACCACCATTGGGCCGGCTTTGGTCCATAAGGTATTAGTAGACAATGGAAGTTCCGTTAATATCTTGTTCAAGAAGTCATTTGATCAGATGAAACTTGAGCCCGAAGATCTGAAGCCTTGTGAAGGATGGATTAGGGGCTTCAACGGGGCGTCGACAGCTCCCATGGGATACATAGAGTTGCCCGTGACCCTGGGGCAAGGAGAACATAGAAGAGTGTGAATGCTTCAGTTCGTAGTATTGGACGTAGATTCGCCTTATAACGCATTTTTGGGGAGACCAGCCCTCGCTGAATTTAGAGTTTGTATCGCCCCTTGGTGCTTGTTACTTAAGTTCCCAACCGAAGCCGGAACTGGAGTAATGAGAGGGGATCAAGTTTCCGGATGGGCCTGCTATGTGGCCGAACTAAAAATGTTGATGAAAGGATTTAATGCTGAGAGTAAGGATGCCTCGTCTCCCTCAAAGGGGGACTCGGCATAGCAATTAGAGAAATTGACCCCAAAGGAGTTGCCCAAAGGAACACCTAAAGACCTGGATCCTAGAAAAGACGAGGAACCGGAGGCTAGGAATGCAACTCCTAATGAAGCGACAGTGGATATTCCCATTGATAAAGCTGATCCGACGAAAGTTTTGAAGATTGGTTCTCAATTGGATCCGCGTCATGCTGAAGAACTGGCGGACTTCTTGAAGGCAAACTTAGATGTGTTCGCCTGGACCCATGCTGACATGTGTGGGATATCACCTTCCATTATCAGTCACAAATTGAATGTAAATCCGAAGCATCCGCCTGTGAAGCAAAAGAGACGCATGCTGGGCCCAGAGAGGTCGGCTGCTCTCAAAGAGGAAGTAGAGAAATTGAAGCAAAATGGATTTATTCGAGATTCGACTTATCCCGACTGGATATCGAATCCCGTCTTGGTAAAGAAGCCAAACGGAAAGTGGCGAACTTGTATTGACTTTTCAGATTTAAATAAAGCTTGCCCGAAAGATAGTTTCCCACTTCCCAGGATTGACCAGCTTGTAGACTCGACAGCAGGTCATGAACTTCTTTCTTTCATGGACGCATACTCTGGATACAACCAAATTCCTATGCACATACCAGACCAAGAGCATACGAGTTTCATTACGAATTTGGGGCTATATTGTTATGTTGTAATGCCATTCGGGTTAAAAAACGCTGGAGCTACTTATCAGTGCTTGGTAAATAGAATGTTTTATGATCAAATAGGAAAAACTATGGAAGTTTATGTGGATGATATGCTTGTCAAATCAAAGCAGTCTTCCAGTCATACGCAAGACTTAGCGGAAATGTTTGGTATCTTGCGAAAGTATCGGATGAAATTGAATCCTCTGAAATGCTCATTTGGAGTGGCATCGGGAAAGTTCCTTGGCTTTATTGTGAGTTCCCGAGGAATTGAAATCAACCCTAGCCAGATAGCAGCGATTAGAAACATCGAAGAACCGAGGAGAATTAAAGACGTCCAAAGTCTGGCAGGGAAAGTAGCGGCGCTGAGTAGATTCATCTCCAAAGCCACAGATAAATGTGTTCCGTTTTTTGATTTGATAAAAAGGGGAAAGAAGAACTTCCAGTGGACTCCGGATTGTGTTGAGGCCTTTCAAAATCTGTTAGAACTGCTAGAGAAACCGCCGATTTTATCAAAGCCCGTAGATCACGAGGAATTATTTGTTTATTTAGCAGTCTCGGCTCACGCTGTCAGCACAGCCCTGGTTCGAGAAGAAGACAAAGTACAACGGCCGGGGTATTATGTAAGTAAGAAATTAGCAGCGGCAGAGCGCAACTACCCAAAGATTGAGAAGCTTGCTTACAGCCTCCTGATCGCATCCCGAAAACTTCGTCACTACTTCCAAGCCCATCCAATAACCATATACACCGACCAGCCGTTAAGACAGGTGTTGCAGAGACCCGAAGCATCGGGAAGGTTGATCAAATGGAACATAGAACTAAGCCAGTTTGATTTGAATTTTCAACCACGAAAGTCAATCAGGGGGCAAGCTCTAGCAGACTTTATTGCGGAGTTCACCATTCCAGAGGAGGAAATAATCAATGACCGAGTGGTTAAATCCGAGGATGAGCTAGAGATGAATCCGTGGAAATTATATACAGATGGAGCTAAAAATGACCGAAGGTCCGGAGCTGGAATTGTCTTAGTCACTCCCGAGGGACGGTCATTATATTACGCCCTGCGATTAGAATTTTCGGCAACTAACAATGACTCTGAGTATGAAGCCCTGATTGCCGGGCTGAAACTTGCTAAAGACCTCGGAGTAAAAATGATGGACATATTTTGTGACTCTAAGATTGTTGTTTGTCAAGTACGAGAGGAATTCATGGCTCGAGGACCTCGACTTATCGCCTACCTCAAGAAAGTGAAAGAGCTATTGAATAGTTTAGAGCGGTACAACATAACACATATTCCCAGAGCTGAAAACCAGAAAGCGGATAGACTGGCAAAGCTGGCTAGTTCTGACAATCCAGAAGAGACTGAGGTAATTCCAATTAAAACGTTGGAGTCGCCAAGCTTTGAATCAATGGAGATTGAATTTGCTTTTGAAGCGGAACCAGAGAAGGAGTCATGGATGACTCCAATTAAGGATTTTCTTAAGAATGGGACACTCCCATCGAAGAAGAGTGAGAAAAGAGCTGTAGTTCGCAAAGCTACCAGATATGTTATACAAGACGATACTCTCTATAGACAAGGATTTTCTATGCCCCTGTTACGATGTATCGCACACGACGACATCAAGCGTGTACTAAGAGAAGTACACGAGGGTGAGTGTGGAGATCATACAGGAGGTCAAACTTTAGCAAAGAAAATATTGCGGTACGGATACTTCTGGCCTACGATCAACAGAGATGCAGCTGATTATTCACGACGCTGCGATAAGTGCCAGAGATTCGCCAAAATCCCCAGAGCACCGTCAACCCAGCTTAAATCGATGGTGAGTCCTTGGCCATTTGCCACATGGGGAATTGATATCATTGGAGTTTTACCAATTGCAAAAGGAGGAGCTAAGTATGCAATAGTAGCCGTGGATTATTTCACGAAGTGGGTGGAAGCTGAGCCCTTGACTAAGATCACCACAAGAAAGGTGATAAGTTTTGTGGTCAGAAATATTATATGCCGATTCGGGATCCCAAGGACGATTGTTACTGACAACGGGACCCAATTTGATAGCACTGAATTCAGAAATTTTTGCCAGAAATATAAGATAGACAAACGATATACTGCAGTTGCCTATCCACAATCGAATGGGCAAGTAGAGGCAGTAAACAAGGTAATAAAATCCATCCTCAAGAAGCGATTAGAGCGTGCAAAGGCAAAGTGGGTTGATGAATTGCCCCTAGCTTTGTGGGCATATCGAACAACGTTTAAAACGGCTACCGGTCATACCCCTTTCTCTCTCTCCTTTGACTCAGAAGCTGTGATTCCAGTTGAACTAGAAGTTCCTTCCCACAGGGTGACATATTATGACCCGATGACGAATCAGGCGCTCTTACTTGAGTCTCTTGATGAAATCGAAGAGAAAAGGGACGAAGCAGACTTGCGTGCAGCAAGACATCGGCGTCAGATGGCACGCTATTATGACAAAAAAGTTCGCCTCAGAACTTTTGAACCAGGAGATTTGGTGCTAAAGAGAGTTTTTCCATCCCTTCCTCACCTTGGCCCAAAATGGGAAGGGCCCTTTGTCATCCAACGGAAACTTGAAAAAGGAACCTTCAAGTTAACGACCGTAGATGGCGAAGAAGTCCCTCGAGCATGGAATGCCCAACACTTAATGCGATATTTGGATTAGAAATGCTATACTTTTTGTTATTTTTCCTGTGAACTCTGTAATAAGGCACGCCTTGCCTTGGGAAAATCTGATGATATGAATAAAGGACTATAAAGTGGATGTAGGCTACGACTTAGCTGAACCACTATAAAAATATTGTGTGTTATTTACTTTTATGCATTTACATTCATTAGTTATTCTGTTGTGATTATAAAATACAGGATAACTCAGAGCCTAAAAAGGTTGAAAACAGTTTAGACATAAAAAGGAGCACAACGATTATTTGTGCAATAAGACATAAAAGAATGAGAAAACGACATTCTTAACTCTAACTCTCCAGAGAAAGAGAGAGAGTATAAAAGCGTCTCTGACTGAGCGCTGAAAAAGAAATTCTCTTCTTAACTCTAACTCTCCAGAGAAAGAGAGAGAGTATAAAAGCGTCTCTGACTGAGCGCTGAAAAAGAAATTCTCTTCTTAACTCTAACTCTCCAGAGAAAGAGAGAGAGAGAGAGTATAAAAGCGTCTCCGACTGAGCGCTGAAAAAGAAATTCTCCTCCTAACTCTAACTTTCCAGAGAGAAAGAGAGTATAAAGGCGTCTCCGACTGAGCGCCGAGAAAGAAGTCTTTCCCCGTCGAACGACCGGGGAATAAACAAATGACTGAACTCGAACTCTAACTCTCAAGAAAAAGAGGGAGAGTATAAAAAATGCCAGAAAAAACGACAGGTACTGACGACACAGGAAGTGCTATCCCGTCAGAGAATTGGGAGCATTCAGATTACATGGTTAAGCATTGAATAACTTATGGAAATTGACTGGGGACACATATGCATACACATATTTCCCCCCTCCACAACTTCGTTTAATAGCTATAGACATGCATTTTTACATAAGTGCAGAACTACTAACAAATAAACATTGCAAAAAGTGAATTATTTTTATTTACAAATGAATGAATTTGTACAGGGAAATAACTAAAGAAGAAAGTGCAGGAGCTGCTTTTGTAGCAGCAATTATTGGTTCACAAAGATGCTAAAAAGATACAGGGGAACCAACTATTTGGGTTTGGAATGAGCCTTGGATTTCTTGGCGGCTTTTTCCGCATCCTTTGCTTCCTTCTCGGCTTCAGTCAAGATTCGTTTCGATTTCTTTTTCCCTGAAGATGCGGTACTGGAGCCAGTAGACTTCTTTCCAGAGGGCGGGACACTGGAATCAAGAGAAGATTTTTTAGCAAGTTCTTCGGTAATAGATCTAGTTGAGAGCTTAACAACTAACCTTGAACCCGCATCCACAACTGCGAGGGGCTTGAGGACCTCAGGGTCTAGTTCTTCGGCCTTTAATTGCAAACGCTTGTCTTGGTCAGCTTTCATTGCAGCCAAGGTAACGGCATCAGCACTTTTTGACTCCTCGGTTATTGCGACTTCTGGTTCCTCATCATGCCCTCCGTCTCCGCCATCGTCCTTCAAAGCTGCTATCATTTCTTCATCATGGGGAGTGGTGATCTTGGTTGGCTCACTTCCTTCCCCCAAGTCAGTAGAAGCAGCCTTGTCTTCCCCTTCTTTGGCCCTATCAGCGGGCTTTGTCCCAGCGACAGCTCCTTGAGCTACATCTGTCTTTGCAGATGATTCAACACCTACAGAATGAGAAACATCGGTTATCAACTCAGGCGAAAACAGAGGGTCTCTCGTCGAATGTTCAATCACGTAGCGAAAAGTAGTAATAGCTTTGGCAAATTGAGGAGAAAAGATAGCGATACCTTCCGAAGACTTTTCAGCGGGGGTGACTACTTCCTCTGGGGTTATTTCAGCAATGGGAGATAGCAAAGTTGTCCGGGGAATTCCCGGATTTTCGGGATCATACCCTTCTACTTCGGGAGGTGCAGGAGCAGAAGAAGAGGAACCAGCTTCGGGAATGGTTTTTTGTTTAGACTTCCGTCTCTCTTCTTCCATGGCCTCAGCAATAAGGCGGCGCCCTTCAGCTAGGCGCTCCGGTTCATCGTCTCTCAAGTATTTTTCTATCAGTTTGTCTTCATCGAGGGAATCGACCTTAAGTTCCTCTTTTTCCCACTCAACGATTCGATTCCATACTCGAACCAGAGTGGATGGATAGTCCTCGATCCAAGAAATGTTTCGACGACGAATAATGTGTGCGAAGAATTCAATCATTAGCTCTCCGAAGCCCTGAATATCAGCCTCCGCCTCTGATAGTTGCTTGCGGGTTTCCTCCGCAGATTTAATAGCACATTCCACATTGCCCTCGGCCAGAGCAGCCCTGTTCTCTGCCTCCAACAATTTTGAAGCCAAGTCAGCGTTCTTCTTTTCTAATTCAGCACTCCTCTTCGCTAACTCGGCATTTTTCTGCTCAAGCTCAGCATAAGCAAGGCGTGTCTTAGCAGCCTCTGATTTGGCCTCGTCATCTTGCTTCTTCAACTCAGAACGCTCCTGAGTGTGGGATTCAAGCAAGTCATGATAGCGTTTTTGCGTGTCCTCAAACTGTTGTTTGAAATTAGAAGCGTTCTTTTGAGCGACAGCTAGTTGAGCTTGAGTGTCTTCCAAATCTTTTCCTAGGGCTTTTAGAGCCTTGGCATCCTCCTCCGCGGTCTTTTGCATTGAATCAGTATTTGTCATTAGAGTGCGGATGATTCTAGAAAGATTGCGGGAATACTTGAACATCTCGGTATATTGTTTTTCCACCAAATCAATCTTTGCTTTGGCCTCATCTTCCCAATTAGACGAAATAGGTTCAAGGGCAGGCAAAAAGGTCAGAGTTTCGAAGTAGTGATCGGGAAATTGCTCTTTCAAATATGCCCGTTTTATTGCAGTTCCCGCATCTGGTGGAGGAGGAGCGAGGATTGTTAATTCGGTGTCCCTTCCTGAAGAGGATTCTGTAGTACCTTTGTCTGTCCTAGGTCGTTTAGTAGCAGGGACTTTTTGCTTACTTCGAGACCCGGTTTCCTTTGGAGGACTTTTCTCTCTACTGCGTTTCTCATAGGAAGAGGAGGAGTCTTTAGATGGTGGTTTATCCTCCTCCCTGCGGCTTTGATAGCTCTTATATTTTTCTTGTTCCGGTCGAACTGGTGAGCGGGAACGTGAAGGCCGAGAACGATAGGGATCATAAGGTCTTCTCTCCTCCCTACCACGATCGTCCCGGCGATCATACTCGACATCTTGAGGAGGATTAGACATGCTACGACGAAGTTTTCTTATGTCGTAATAGGATCGAGACATTGTACCTGCACGATAAAATAAACGAAGTTTAGAATTAATGGATTCATGGAGAAAGAAGTGCAATGAGTGCTGATGCTGTGGTGTAAAGTGCATCCTAAGTGGTGTGTGTCCCCCCAACCAACCCGAGTCTGAAGCTAGACTGGTGCGGGCAGGCTCTTTGGCCTTAGCGGGAGTAGTTTCTTCAGAAGAGGTGAAGACTAAAGGGTCCTTCCTGAAATCCTCTGAAGTATATATAGTCTCAGGTAAGGGGAGATCCCCCAAACCCTGAAATATGTGCTCATCGGTGCTAGGAACATCCCCTTCGGAAGCATGAAGTGGCGACTCTTGGGAGGATTTTGACTTGTCTAGAGAAGTAGTTTCCTCGGGGGCAATATACCCTTCACGATGCTTTTCGGCCAGATTAGCCAATTCATCATCTTGTGTGGAAGATGGAGAAGGTGAAGTTTGAAGAGGCGCTGTAGGAATTCCCGAGCCCTCTCCTGTTTCTGGAACTATCTCCACTGGAGGGATGTATGCATAAGGGACCGTCCCATGACCGATGCTACGAAAAACGGATAGCAGCCCATGAAAGTGAAGGTATTCATCTTTAAGGACCTCGTCGATAGTCAGGAATTTTTGATCGCCATTAAGAAGACGGTGCATCCGATCAAAGAACACCTGATCTGATATCTGTTTGGGATTGTCGACTGCAAACAAAAAGGAAAACAAGTCAGGGTGATGATTCAAGTGTACAGAGTCCGGGTTCAAAAAATCAACGCTTTACTTGATTTTGTCCATCTCCTGGCGCATCCAGACCGTTGCTTTATATAGAACCATTCTAGTCTGGAATCCCCAGCTTTATTGCTAAATGGTGCAGAGATTATCATTCTCTTTGGGACTGATTCAAAGTAGCAGAAGGATGGAGTCTCTCGAGTCCGATGCTTGAAATTATAAAAGAAATGAACATCATCGAACGTGAGCTCTACGCCTAGGATTTCACGATATGCTATGTACAAGGTATGCAAATAGGCATATGAATTGGGATGCAACTGCATGGGGGCAATCCGCATTTGTCTTAAGAAATCAACGATGAAAGGAGAGAATGGAGGAATGGCGCCGACCATGCACATCAATCGAGTGACCGTCATGTATCCTTCTAGAGGGTTGTGGGGACGGTCAGAGCGTGAGGGCACTAGGGTGTCCCTTTTCATTATTCCATACTTTAAGCAAATTCGAACAAGTCGGTCGTTGTCGATTGTCGATTCTACGGAATCTGGAGGTGACTCCAATATAATGGTTGAGTCAAATTCATCGGGTGCTCGATTGTCACCAATCCCTCCTTCCTCCTCAAAGCTCAGGGAAACTTCATTATCTGAAGACACTTCGTCGCTTTCCCGATGACCAACTCCGTAATCCGGACCCTCACTGTCCCATTCTGGATCAGACGAAGAAGATATATCCTCAAGAGTGGTTTTGTTGGAAGTTTCCGGGGCTTCTTTCCTCTCAGCTAGACGGGAAGAGCGTCTGGGCCTCATTGTCATGGAACTATTGAAGAAGCAATAGCACGGATTAGAGTAAATTATCCCGTGCCCCCCTTTGTGTATGTGTGTGAACTAAAGTGTGTGCAGCAAATGTGGGAAATGCAAAATAAAAGTACAGCAATGTAAGACGAAGCTTTGAAGAGAAAGTGATAGTCAGAGTTGTTCTTAATTCTCGTTTATGTTCGCAGGGCACTATCCTAACTGTCCGCGAAGTTATTGTCTAGAGTAAATGTTAGTTGAATTAGTTGGGTAGTCTTTGTGTGCCAAGTTTGATACGTTCGGTTCGGTTCGGATATGCATATGATAATTGGCTCAATACAAATACAGATATAGGGTCGGTTCGGATGCTTCATTAAAGCAAGATCAATTCAAGGCAAGGGAGACAATGGGTTCGGATAAAGGACTGATCTGATCGGATCGGGTGACCTGATCCGAACCGAACCAGCATCACTTAACCAGTCCATTTACTTCAACCCCTTATCCCATTCTCTTCTCCGACCCGAACCGACATTTTCCTTCCTTCCCGTCTTTCTAAAGTATGCAACCCGAACCGATCCCCTTTCCTTCTCCTTCCTTTCTGCTCCTTCATCTCCTACCCGAACCAACTCCAATTTGTCATCACGCTCTTCATCTTCTTCCTCTTTCTCCCCACTCACAAACAAATCCATTCTATCACCAAAGCTCCAGTTGAGGACAAATATTTGCCCTCTCCAGCCTATCAGCGCCTCGAAGTGATGGCGGATCCACCAGTAACGACGTGGAGTTCAAGCAAAGCCCCATGGCTAAACCATCCCAATCAACCACGAATTGAAATCAAGAGCAGTTACAACGAAGTTATTCGAGATTAAAAAAGCTACCTATATGTTTGGTTTGAGAAATCTACAAGGAATAGTTTCAGGATATTGGAGTTTCTGAAGTTTTCGATACTAGGGTTTGGAAGCGGCGGCAGAAAAGAAGAAGGAAAGAAAGAAGACGGTGGTGGATTTATATAAGGGGTGGTGTTGACCCCTCATATTCCTATTCTTTCTCACCCGCTCGAACCGGAGTGAAGGCCCAGTAGCACAACTCTTCCTGAAGGCCCAATGTCCAAGAACCAAATCCACGAAAACGCATCGGATCGGAATCCGAACCGATTAAATTTCACACATTAATTTAGCATCCGACTCGAATTGAGTTCAAAAGAGAGATAAAAGAAAAGCATACCCGAGAGAAGCACTATGTGTCGTGAAGAACTTCCAAACTTAAATCAAAAGTGAAGAAAATGAATCAAACATTTCATGACATATATATAGGTGATAAAAGACATGGTTTCATGGAGCAACGCATCTCCACAAACGAATAGAAATGACTTTCTGAAGATTCAATTTCAGGGACTAGTATTCGAACAACATCAAAGCACGCTTCATCTCCAATAGAAGCATCCTTTGAGGGGGCAAAATGTTAGCCTACTTTGTGAACTAGGCAACACAAAGTCAAGAAACCAAACATTGAAGGGTATTTTTAAGTATAAGACTTCGGTTCGGATTGAAGGAAAACACTACAATTCAGATTGATAGCTACAGTTGTTCGGATCGGGTCAGAGCAACATATCGGTTCGGATCGGATAGAGTCCTCTGTTCGGATCGGTGATCTCTTACTGGGTAGATTGGTAAGGCATATCTAATCGGATCGGAAGGCAACTAAATCTCGAATGGATCGGAAAGCCACCTGTTTGCCACAACAACGGATCGGAGCGGAGCAGATTAGAGAAGAAGAGAACGTTGCATCCAAGCCAATCCGGTTCGGATCGGATATCCCGATCCGACCCCCTTGTCTGTGCGCCTCCGATCCGAACCCATGTTCCCTGTTATTCTCCTGCAAAAGCGCCTGGATATCCGGACCGGCTATGACCAGTTCGTACCCATAACGTCCTTCCCTTTGATGCGTTGTCAACGTGATGGTTCATCCGAACCCGAAGAGAATGCGATGGGCGACACGTGGCCCGACCCGGATCAAGTCTCAAGCAAATTCACACCTATAAATACCCCGTCTGAAGACAAAGAAAAGGATCTTTTTTCAGCACTTAGAGAATTCAATCACCTCCATCATCCGAACTCCATTACTCCCGGAGAATCCAAATCATCTTTCATTTCTTGTTTTAGTCAATTGAGTGAACAAAAGTGAGTTGTGAGTGAATCTTACATTGTATTTGCAACTGAATTATTGAATATAGTGAAAGATAAGTGGACGTAGGCATTTGTTCGCCGAACCACTATAAATCCTGCGTGTTCATTTTTATTTTTATCTCATTTTATCTTGTTTCAAATCAATTTGGGTGTTAGAACCACTTTTGGGTCTAACAGATATGAACTATATAAAATAATCGTGTTTTGAAATAAATTGTTTTATAATAAAAATCACATTTTATTATATATATATAAATAAACTATAGAATTATTTTCATGTGTTGAAACTATATTCATGTGTTGAATAGAAATTCATTTGTTGAATAGGAATTCATGTGTTGAATAGAAATTCATGTGTTAAATGAAGTTCATATGTTGAATAAATTCTTTGAAAGATAAAAAAATAACATTTTTATTATATATATAGACTATATAAAATATTAGTATTATAAATAATTTGTTTTAACGCCAAAAATAACATTTTTACCTTATGTATGAACTATATAAAATAATCATGTTTTGAAATAAATTGTTTTACAATAAAAATCACATTTTTATTATATATATAAACTGTAGAAAATATTCATGTGTTGAATAAAGGACTAGAACGATAAAAATCATATTTTTATCGTGTGTGTGAAGTCGAAAACATTCATGTGTTGAATATATAGATTGAACAATAAAATCTACATTTTTATTGTGAATATGAAGTATTAAAATTAGTGATGTGTTGAAATAAATACCTGTTGGACAAAAATATCATTTTTATCAAATATATGAAGTGAATATGGTTTTGAAATCGAACAATGAAATATATTTATATAAATATATAAATATAAATAAAATAAATCGAATAACGAAGCTGCAGTTCGTATTTTGAAACCGTGATTTCAAACAATTAGTGCGGGAGATCCGACCATCGGATTTTCCCGAAACCGAAACCGTTGGGTTCGCTTTGGAAATATCTTTCCAACGACACCCACTTTGTGAAGATCCAACGGTTGGATTGTCTGGAATGTTTAATTCAAATTTGAAGAAAAACAGCGCCAGTCGGTTATATATATATAAATATAATTAAATTAAATCGAATAACGACGCTGTAGTTCGTATTTTGAAACCGTAACTTCAAACGATTGTACCGGGAGATCCGACCGTAAGATTTTCCCAAAACTGAAACTGTTGGATTCGTTTGAAAAGATCTTTCTAATGATATAAAATTTGTGAAGATCCAACGGTTGGATTTTCATATATGTGTAAATCAAATCTGAAGAAAAACAGCGCCACGACCGCGTTATGGCCTGAAGCGTCGTTTGAATGAATTGGCTATTTTTAAATAAATATAAATAGCGATAAATCATGATAAAATATTATAAATGATATGGAATGGAAATAAACTGAATTTGCTCGGTTTATGTGATATTTGATGGTTGAATGTATTTGGCGTGAAAATTACATTAAAGAACAGAATTAGTGATATCGAATAATTTAACCATTGAAATGAATTGATTTGAAACTCTAAATATACGTGAATTATTTGAAAAGGTCGAGTTGATTCTCATTTCAAATAATTGATCGACGAGTGAAAATCGAAGATATGAAGACGGTGCAAGACCAATGATCTTCACGCAGAATGGAGGGGTGCTACTGATGCTCATGATTGGAGTAGCTACCTTGAAGGGGCTGAAGTAGTAGCAGTTCTGACGTACTTGTTGATTGTACGGATATGCAAGGTATTGAGTGCCTCCGGTTTCGTTCAGACCCAGAACGAACTTGTAAATGGACTGTGTGTCTGACATTGGATTTTGTTCTATGCTGATTGATCTCTATTAAATATACATCTGTTTGGCGGCGGAGAATTTATTCTCTTGCTTAACGCCCTTCTCTGAGACGTACGAGCTCAAAGGTTATATGTCGATAGAAATCAGTCGCATGGAGTGAATTGCCTATGTGGCATGCCTAAGTGGCAGATGATCAAGGCTTTTGTTGAAAAGCAAAGTCTTGTGGTTGATGATCAAAGCACGGCCTGTGTGGCATAGCTTTATGTATAGCGTTGTTTCGCGAGCCTCATACCACGGTATGAGCCAGAAACGGGAGAAGGACATCGTGGAGGACATGCGTTTCCTTCTAGCTAGGAGTGGTGCTTTGGGTTTTGCACGCCGGGTATTTTACTTATGTGGATGATGGAAAGCGAGGCCTCGGTTCCTTCGGTCTCTTTGGAGCTGATGGTGTGGTCAGATATGACCAGTGACGCCCCATAGGGCGGGGAAACGAGTGTTCAGGAATTTTAATCCACATCGGTGGACCGGCCCTGACGATCCAAGGATTGATGCATTCTGATCTTGAGACAAGGGCTAGAGCGTCTCGAATTCGGTAAGGACTATCTTTTGCCTTGGTTCATGACGAAAATCCAATTTCCAAATACGATACTCTGCGGTTCTGATTGTATGTATGTGCGTGTGTGTGTATATATATATATATATGGCGACATGATATATTGTACCCATGCCGTCTATGATTGATATTTATGATTGAAATTGTTTTTGAAACATATAAACACCAGCAATAATATCAAATGATTTGTTTTGCTCGTATCAAGCATATTTTGGCCATTATAAGGTAAAACTCTATCCTCCGGTTTGTGTTGCATTGTGTGATGGGAATTGAGTCTTATAATGGCTTCATTTTTATAAAAAGCATTGCGATGTTTAAAAGATTTATTTGTTTTAAAGCACTGGCAATCCATTGGAGTAAACCCGTTCCGCGAAAGTGGCGTGGTCCTGTGATTGGCCATATTATAAAATGTGTTAAGTAGATTTCTCATACCAGTCCCATGACTGACTGGTAGTTTGTTTCACTTGCAAACTCGGGTGCCCCTTTTTCTACACGAGCAGCCTTGTGTTTAGGTTTTAGCAGGCTCTTTCTGGATAGCTGGAGCTGAAGATGGATTCTATCATTTATCTCTTTTTATGTTGTTCATCTCCTATTGTACATATTATGTTTTATTTTCCGTTGTAGACATTTATGTACAGCTGAACTGTATTTGTACTAAGTATGATCCTGCATACTGTGTATCTCTGATGATTATGTTTATCCAGTGTATTCTATTGTACATTATCTGGTGTATTTATTTATTTTTGTTCTGCTGTTATCTGTTCATGTGTTATATTCCAAAGATTACCCTTTCCACGGTCATATTGGGTTTGGGATCGTCACACTTCAAGACCGTAAGCCGTCTCAATTTGTAATCTCCACAACATATAGTTGTTTTCATCAAGTTGAACTATTATTAATTGAGATTGTGGGCTAACAACTATTTTGATCAAATTGTCAACAGGAATGTTTATGGTATTAGATTGAACTAAAGCATCTGAAGTTGATGAAGAGTTGTTGTTCTCCATGAAGAACAAATTATATGGAATGGATGATGAAAAGAAATCAAGAACAGATGTAAAGGGAACAAAGAATGGGGATTTAAGGTTTGCAGAGTCAACCAATAGATTCAAGATAATGTACAGCAACACTGATTGAATCTCTGGACGGCTTTGTAAGATTTAAATTGATTTTTTGCTTTTCTTGACTGAATTCTGGATCTTTTCACATAAAAAAGTGTTAGATGATTGAGCTGCAGCCACTTTGCATAGAGGATGGCACCTTGTTGCAACTATATGCAAAGTTATGGCAAGGCACATGTCACTTACACTGTTTCTTCTCCAATGATGAAACCTAGCTGAGGAGAAGAACAAATTCTTACCACTAATGATGAGAACGATGGATCGAGACAAGTATTAAGCCGTTAGGCAATCAAAATTCGCTCTGATACCAATATAGGATTGTAGAAAAGTTGAATTCAGATATAATGTAATGAAGACGAATTTCTGTATTCTATTGAATAAAATGAATGTACAGTATACACGAATGAAATGTAACAGTCAAATGAAAAGAGACTGATGGGTTAAAAACAAATACAGCCCAGTACAATATACATAAGCCCAGTGTACTTAACGTTATGTATAAAATAGAATAAGTCGGCCACATTTCTCATTCTCTTAATAGACGTCATTGTATTTTTTTTTATATTTGCATTGGCTCTATTTCAAATGGACCTTAAAAAAAACCGACGTTGTATTTTGGTCAATTCAATGTTTAGTTGGTCAAAACCGGCTTATAATTTAAGCATAATAAGTTATGAAACCACATTGTTTTTGTAATAGTCTAAAAACAAGACCAAATGGGAAAAAATCCATGTTTTTAATAGGCAATCGGAGAGAGTAATGTCTATATGCTGCAAGCTGTTTATAGAAAGTCAAAGGACATACTAGAAACATTTATTCCAAAAGTTCCGACCTTTGACAATTTAGTTGAAATCGATTGGTGTTTTTCATACCCGTTGGTTTTTGTAGTTATACTACATGTGAACCACACCAAGGTATGAATCAAGAATAAGTCTTGTATTGGTTATTAATTTTTAGCGATAAGAAGATTTGTTAACATAGCGTTTAGGAAACTTAAGAGTCAATGTTCGCTAAGAAGCGGACATATGATTATTGTATAGGGAGGGGTAAAAATGGTAAGATTTAAATGAATAATATGTTGAATTTGTAGCCGCATGTGATCGTTGATGCAGTTAATTATAGTTTATAAATCTATGTAGTTTTGCATGTTTAAGAAAAGGTGAGAAATTTAACGTGTGATAGGAAATGTATAATTAAATCTGTACTTTGTATTCAAAGTTGGGTTGTTATATTATTGCTCATATTTTTTCATCAGTACGCGAATGTTCACATAAATTAAAGACTTGAAAATGATGTTATTTCAAACAATGAAAAGACAGTCACATGAGGAAAAAAAAGTATCACACCAAAAAGAATTTGCATGCATGTAGTTGTACTTCCATTTTAAAGGGGAAAAAACCTACACGAAAGTGTAGAGCAGGGGAATTTGCATGCATACATTTGTAATTTATTTGTGCTGTCACCATAAAAAGCAAAGGAAATTACATATTTTATACTACACAAAGAGCATGTAGTCTTGAATTATAGCACAGATCGTTTGGAAGTACATATATATATATATATATATAGTTAGCGCTTGTAGTAACAATTTTAACATGGACATAACACCATCTTTTAGGCCCCTTACGCAAAAGCTAAAAGAACATGCTTTCCAGTCACTTATATAATTTTTCAAAATTATTAACTTGTGCAAGGAAGGTTTGTTTAAAACATGACCTTTTTTTTTGCTTTATGATACTTTCAAAGTGCATTACGTTATGCATTAGGTATGGAATTAGTTGAAGTAACGTGAAATTTAGCAATTTATTTATCTAGAATTAAAATTTTATTTATTCATTCAACTGAATTACTGTAATATATTTCGTGCTGTTTGCAATTGTTCAATGCATATTACACAATAAAAAATTATTACAAACCTATAACATAATTAAATTAAAATAAAAATCATATTTTATTTTAATTAAATACCATGCTGGTTGTCGCAAAAACATTCCCTTTTTATCAACATTTCCGTTCAAATACTTGGTTTTTGTTCATCACAAAATTTGGGGTATTGTTAAGAATGGTGGAAATAAGTCCTACATTGGAGATAATTGTGTAAAATTTTCTATATATATACTAACCCATGGCACTGCATATATAGGACAAAAGATGAGATAACATCCATATGTATATATGGATCTCCAAATTAAAAAAAGGGTAAACGCAGGACCTTAGGTCTTGGGGCTTTCATACCCTCATATAATGAATGATGTTCATCTCTTTCCTTTTTATACATCATGTTAGGTTAATGTGTATATTGAAAAGTTTGCATAATTATTCTTCAATGAAGGACTTTGTTTCCACTATTTTCAATATATGTTTGATCAACGCATTTTAGAATGGCCTAAGGAATATGTCTTTTAACATATGCGTGGCATATGAAATTGAGATAACTGGGAAATAACAATGAATTTTGAATGGAATGTTGCTAGTTTATTCTCTTAATCGTTCATTCATAGGCCCGTAGCTGTAATTGTATAAGTACAAAATGAACGATGTGACACAAACATAATGGATAGAAAATAGTTTAGATTTGCATGCTTGTTAATAGAGTAAACAAATCCAATAATACACACATCGTGTCAAGTGTCATATTCTAACAAAGAAGACAAATCACCTGAATCGAAATTTGGGTGTTCTCCTAGATCCAACAATCAAAGGTCATTGCTTTTCTCTTTTTGCGATTAAACCTCTAAAACTCAACCCAAAGAAGAAATAACCAGATAATATAGGAAAATGAAAAACCTTGTTTTGATTTACATTAAAGCAGCACAAACATGTACGGAAGTATTAAAGTCTTGACCTTTTTTTTGTGTGGAAAAAAGCATGAACGGGAAAGCAAGGATAGACAAAATATCAGCAAAGGATTAAAATGTTTTGTTGTTGCTGTGAATGAAAAAAAATTGCATGTTTTATAGGAAGCATTCATAAATTAATTTGCAATGTTGTTATACGTAGGTTTTTGTAATTCCTCGTCTATTGTGGTGGAAGAATGTAACTTTTATTGCTGTTTGCAGCATTAGATTAAAAAACTATGGATATGAGTAGAAAGTAATATGAGGTAATGATTCATGGCAGTAAGGTAAAATAGGTAAACACACTGAGACATAAAACGGTAGCATAATTTTAGACACAAGCAATATAAAAAGAAGGGTCCGTTCGTTTGTTCAAAACGGATCGTTGGGTCAATGGACGTGTCTGTTGCCCAACGGTTCATTTTGAACCATTATGCCGAAGACTGGAATACCAGTCGTTGACACTCTCCTATAAATCCACCCATTTCCCTACTTTGTCACTTCTACTATGTTGCTTCCTTCTCCTACGCTGCTTCTTTCTCCTTCACTTCTTCCTTCTCCTACTTCGCTCCAAGTTCTGGTATTTTTTTATCTTTCTTATATTTAGTTTATGTATTTTTTCCAATTTTTTGTTAATTCTTTTTTTCCAGTCAAATGACACATTCTTCTGCCTCTAGTTCAGGGTCTTTCAAAGCCTCATTGCTTCATGGCCTCAGGATCGAACTGAGGCTTTCATAGATATTTGTCTCAACATTATTCATCTTCGAGGAATGTGACAACCCAGATTCCAACGGACCGATTTTTTTGCAAAAACCCAATCCATCGAAACCCGTGTTGGTTTGCTCTGGTATCCTGCAGAAAAGACAGAGACATTAAACATGTCAGAGTTCGGAAAACATCTCACAGCGGAAGGAATAAAATATAATGTAGTTGAAACATAGCTTTACCTTAATAATAATATTGCTAAACCAGTATCCAAAGCTATACAGTCTCTGTCATGAACCTAACCTGTGAATGTTATGAGGAGGGGGTCAGAACATAAGTTCTGTGTGAATGAATTTAAACTACACTTCTTAGATAATCCTACATATACCGTTCAATTATATTTTCTCATTTATTAGGTTATTTGTGTTATTAACACTCAAGGCTTACACACACGTCGCACCCATCTTCTCTCTAGTATATTAACCTAATATAGTGTATATGTAGCTACCCCCCTAATTAAGGTATACTCTACTCGCATGGTCTCCACCGTATGTACGCAATCCCTTATCCAATGTCGTATGTATATCAACGCCACGTTTGCATAAAACTATCATCACTGGATTACGTAAGCGTTTGGACTACCATTCTAGATCCTACTAGATTCTGTCATCGAATAATGCCCTCTAGTCTATGGTACACCACCCAGAGCGACATGAGTGTATCTAGACTTTTCCCACATATGTATCGTCAATCGTACTTGATGTCTATTTGCACATGTTCTCTATATGTACGCCCGAGTTCCGTGGCAGGGCTAATCAAGAAACACGGAACTTGATTGGGACCTTTCAGATATCTACCAATGCAGATGCTAAGGTTTGCATTTATATTGGCTACGGTCCCTCTAGACCCCTCCCTCAACTAATGAAAGGCACCCAAGAATATCAAGAATAAGAACTGTAACCCCGGCCCCCTATGATCTTCAATCCTATTAGCCAACCTCACCCATAACTAGATAGCAAAGTATATGGTCTTTTGGAGTTCTATGCCTTTCCGCTTCACGTACTAACTGAAGATGGTAGGTAGACGACGAGCTGCTATCACAGGGCACTAACTGCTCTCGCCGAATCACGTTGGTCCATCTTAGTCTTTTGATTGCCTCTTGTTTTGCAATCAAGGCATACTCATTGGTCCTTCCCACGCAGACTTAACCTCTGTGAGCACCGGCATATCATCTGCCACTCACAGAGGGATACCAAGAGTACTCTCACGTCCCCAGAAGCTGTGTGCTTCGTAACCCAGTCCCTTGGAGCCTTCTACATGATCAGATGAACATTTGCTCCTCCTTGCGCCATACGGCATCGTGATGATCTACCATGTTTGGTTATTCATCCCCTATCGTATGGACTGGTCCAAGCGCCTTACCCTTTCGTGTTATTAGAGCTTAAGTCTAATCTTCTAACTATGTGCTTGCTCTATCTCATTAGGTTTTCTTTTTAACTTGGTTATCTCATCCAATATTAGTTTTTAAATTACCAAGTTTCTTTTTCATAACTCTTTCACTATTTCTTATGTAGCCGCGATCTTTTAATTGTTTACTTACTTTCTTAACTAAGGTTTACTAACAAGCTCAAACACGACTTTCTGTAACTATTTACTTAGTCCTTTTAGCTAAGGTTTACCAACATGACTTTCCATGATTGTTTACTTAGTTCTCTTAACTAAGGTTTACTAACAAATTCTCTTTATCGTTTACTAATCAACTTAGTCATCTTAACTAAGGTTTACTAATAAGTTTTCCCCTTACTCATATAACTTATGTTTTCCCTATTCGTGGCTTTATCCCCGTTCCCACGGATTACTTAATCTTCAATTAAGTACGGCTTGCATTCTTTCATAAGTTATTTCATCTTTGTATCGATCATTATAACCTACGTTATAATTCTTACTTATCTTGTAACAAGCTTACCTATTATCTTCCCGTTCAGTTATACTCATATCTGTTGATGTTGCCCTAATCCATCGTTATTTACTTAATTTTCTTAACTAAGGTTTGCTACCATTCCCCATTATTATGTTGGTTAATTTTGTCTATATGCCTCCGTTTACTTAACCTTAGCACACTTAACATGTTTGTTTCATAGCATTAATCTTTTTATTAATACACTCAATTTCTCACATTAGACATGTTGCTTGCGGTTGTTCGATATGCCAGGCGGTTCCGAGCAGACTTCTACCACAAACTCGTTCTAACCTCGGGTTTTGGGCTTAATGCGCTAAACTCTCACATTAGACCTGTTGTTGCGGTTGCTGGATGTGTCGGGCGGTTCCGGGTAGACTTACACCGCAACTCAATCTAACCTCGGGTTAGGCATGTTCATCTTTTAACTGAACTATACAATTTCAATCTAGTTTTTATGCCTATTTATCCCAATCCAATAATTCATGCTCACGCTTCTAAACCCGATTTCATGTTTACGATTCCAATTTGATTTGGATACATAAATTTTACCATGGTTACATAATCTCGTACATAGTTATGCCAATAATCCTTATTATATGTTATGCCCAACTTTTCATGTATATAAGTTATACTTAATTATACCCAAATTAATTGTTCTTTAAAATTATCAATAATTCATGTCAACCCTCATTCTTATTGCTTAGAGCAATTAATTCATGCCAACCCTCATTCTTATTGCATAAATCCCAGTTCAACTTATAATCCCATATGTCTAAATCTTCAGTTCTAACTTTTCTTATGTACATATAGTTCATAAATAAATTCTTGATTCAACATACCCAAGCATATCTAATTGTTCTCAATTTTAATCGCACATATTTTCTTTTATGTTCTAGGTTAATATATGTGCCAATTTCCCCTAATTTCCCGATCTCACGTTATGTTATATGTTATTCCACAATTCCCCAATTCATGAATTACGCCCAAAAATTCTTCTTACAAGTTGTTTTCAATTTCCCAATTACAAATTATTCCCAAATTCCCAAACATCATTTTCACTATTCCAATCTTTGTTCGTACGCATGCTTTTCAGCAAGATTTGGATTAGGCTCGAAGTTAGCCTAATCTAAAAAATAAAAAGAAAAAGGGAAGAAGAGGGACATAATACGCATAAAATAAAATCTGAATTATTTTAATTGAATTAAACAAATTAACTTGGGGAACTAGTGAGTGGCCCGTGCTTCGCACATGGGTAAGTTCCAGAATCGGTTGTTGGTGCTGTACTGTCGGCAGGATAAGCATCATGGTTTGAGTAAGGAAAACATGTACATCGAAGTTGTTGTGCTCGTTCAGTATGTATGAATGAGAGAACACACATATGTTGTAATGGATAGTTTATGAAATTGAAAAATGTTGTGCACAAGTCCTTGGACACGTTATTTATAGCTGATATGCGACTATGATGGTCCACAACAATGATAAGACAGTTAACGAAGTTGAGATATAAGTAGGAAAAAGTACTTTTGCAAGCATACATGATGTGAATTATGTACAAACTCTTAGCATCCTTTGTGCTTTGTGAGAAAACGTAATTGCTTGCATTGGTCGAGTGATGATACTTTTTAAATTGGAATATCATATTGCCTCGTATAATATAGTCAGACCTGTCTGAATAGTATGGATAGGAAGAAATATAACCATTCTAACAACATCGATTTATGCAAACAAAATTGAGCAAGGAAAATGACCGTGCTAGTAACAGCCAGATATTATAACTGAGAGCCGAAACTGGATTGGACACAGTGGTAGGACAAATCAGAGAGTTAAGTAAGACCAGGAAAGCGCATAATTAACCAAATAAGTCAGAATGGCATAAAGCAAAAACAGAAAATACACATATTTTTAAATGCACATTACAATAGTCGCATATCAGCCATAAATAACATGTACAAACATGAATGATGTGGAGGTAAAATCCGTTTCAGGTACTAAAATAGTTATTTCTTGTCTTTTGTCACGAGACCTCTTTGGCGGTGAAGCTGCTTCAGTAGCATTGCCATTCAAATTCTTAATAGTAAAAAAATCAGTTGGGAAATAATTACATGATTGTTATTACGTACACCGTAAAGGTAAGTGAGTGCAAATACTAAAAACTGTTTAACAAAATAGTTGCTTTCAATAATGCAACAGAAGGCTGGAAAAAATAATGGGAGCAACTGGAAAAGAACATTCAAATATTCGGTGCATTCACAAATGGCATTGCATTTTATATTATCAAAAAGGATATGCTTGTACATCAAAGATAACATAAAGCCATGTGGTGGCGGTTGATTAAAAAAAATACATACTGTCAACTACATGATTCTACAAGAGCAAGTTTGAACTGGTTGATTGGAATATTATGTTGTCCGCGAAATAAACATAATATCAAAAAACCACTACCGTTGTAATACATGTATCATATTACAACAATGCATGACATTATGCAAATATGCATATTCAAACAGCAGTCCAAACAACAACTAAAATAGTTGTACGGTACCGATCCTGAAATGAAAAGAAATTTACTTTGTACGTATTGCACAGCGCAAATGAAATAAACGAACTGTTGACTGTAGTCTGGACACAGTAGTTGACGTTAGACATGATCAGTAAAGTGATGATTCTTTAACTTATACCGTCATATTTGTATCGAGCGCATACTAACCGGAATGGCCATCACCTGTTCAGCCCCTTATTCTACTGTAGCGAATTTTGTTGGAAAGAATGAGAAGGTTAGTGAAGAAGAGGTTATGAGGTAGTGGAGAAATACAAAGAAAACAAAGTCCCACATTGTGTATGTTTTGTGGATATATCTTCATAAATACTAAAGCCCCACATGTTATATCAAACAAATGACATGAACACATAAGGGCTTGAATGAATGGGCTATGGAGGCCTTGGGCTTTCATATTAAATATTAAAATGTCAAAGATAAGGGCCTTGGGCGATACTGAAAGGTACTCTTCTCCTTTTCTGTTTTGCAACGGTTCTTCTCTGTTGCAATTCCAGTCACGCTTTTCGCCGTTACTAATTCTGAAACAATTCAAATTAGTAACGCTTCTTGACGTGACAATTGGATAGTGACAATTTATTGATTGCTATCAGATTCGTATTGCATTTGCATTGTTACGAATAACAATTTTGAAACAATATTGTCGTTTTGCAGAAAACGATAATGGCTAAAAACAATAGTGGTCCTGCTGCGCCAACACCACCTGTAACCAATCCTTTTGCACCCGTGGTTACGCCAATGGCACTGTCTCATGGAGAAAGGCCAGAAAAGTTCACCGGAGCGGACTTCAAACGTTGGCAGCAAAAGATGCTATTTTACTCGACAACATTGGGCCTAGCAAAGTATCTTACAGAAGATGCTCCAGTCGTTGCAGAATTGGAACCGGATCCAGTTAAAGTTGAAGCTCTTACTGCTTGGAAAAATTCTGATTTCATGTGTAAAAATTACATCTTGAATGGCCTCGACAACAGTCTATACAACGTGTACTGCACTGTTGCAACATCCAAACAACTCTGGTTGGCTTTGGAAAAGAAGTATAAAACTGAAGATGCAGGCATGAAGAAATTCATCGCTGGGAAATTTCTTGACTTCAAAATGGTCGATACAAAAGCTGTGATCAACCAAATACAAGAACTGCAACTTATCATTCGTCAATTAGAAGATGAAAAGATGACACTTAGCGAATCTTTTCAAGTTGCCGCTGCTATTGAGAAGCTTCCTCCATCGTGGAAGGACTTCAAGAACTACCTAAAGCACAAGCGCAAAGAAATGACAATGGAGGAACTTGTAGTTCGATTGAGAATTGAGGAAGATAATAGAAATTCTGAAAAGAAGATTTCTCAAAATGTGGTTGCCAAAGCAAACGTTGTCGAGACGGACAAGTCCAACAAGAGAAAACGTGACAACCAACCTAAGAAGTCAAAGAAATTCAAGGGGTCATGCCATAATTGTGGAAAGAAGGGTCATAAAGCTGCAGAATGTCGCGGTCCACCCAAAAAGAAGAAATCAGAAGCGAATGTGGCAGAAGTTTCAGACGGAGTTTCTGAAATGGACCTGTGTGCAGTTGTTTCAGAATGCAACCTTGTTGGCAACAACAAGGAGTGGTTTGTAGACACTGGAGCCACTAGGCATATATGCGCAAATAAGTGGATGTTCACAAACTACAAAAGTGCTACTAATGAAGAACAACTGTTTATGGGTAACTCGTCCACATCAAAGGTCGAAGGCAAGGGAAAGATTGTGCTGAAATTGACTTCTGGAAAAGAACTCACTCTAAATGATGTTCTCCATGTTCCAGAAATTCGCAAGAATCTAATTTCAGGATCGTTGCTCAGCAAGCATGGATTCAAACTGACATTTGTGGCTGATAAATTTGTGTTGTCTAAGAATGGAGTGTACATAGGAAAGGGTTATGTATGTGATGGTCTATTTAAGGCTAATGTAACCACTGTTGTACCAAACAATGATATGAATAAAATTGAATCTTCTGCTTATATGGTTGACTCTCCTAATCTATGGCATTCTAGACTAGGTCATGTGAATTTTGATACTTTACAAAAACTGATCAATCTAGAATTCATAACAAAGTGTAGAATTGATTCAAATTACAAATGTCAAATTTGTGCTGAAGCCAAATTGACAAGAACATCATTTCATCATGTTGAAAGAGAAACCGAACCTCTAGACTTAATACATACTGATGTATGTGACTTGAAAATGTGTCAAACTAGAGGAGGAAAAAGGTACTTCATCACTTTTATAGATGATTGTACAAGATACTGTTATGTATATCTCCTTAGAAGTAAGGATGAGGCATTCGATATATTTAAACAGTATAAAGCAGAAGTTGAGAATCAACTCAATAGAAAAATAAAAGCTTTAAGAAGTGATAGAGGAGGAGAATATGAGTTTCCATTTGAGGAATTCTGTGCTGAGCATGGTATAATACACCAAACTACAGCTCCTTATTCACCTCAATCCAACGGTATAGCCGAACGGAAAAATAGAACTCTTAAAGAAATGATGAATGCCTTATTAATAAGCTCTGGCTTGCCAGATAATTTTTGGGGAGAAGCTATTCTTTCGGCAAATCATATTTTGAATAAAATATCACGAAAGAAAACTTCTAAGACTCCCCATGAACTTTGGAAAAACAGACCACCATCCTACAAATACTTAAAAGTGTGGGGGTGTCTTGCCAAAGTGGAAATTCCAAAACCGAAAAAGGTTAAAATAGGACCGAAGACTATAGATTGCATATTCATTGGATATGCTCATAATAGTAGTGCATAGCGATTTTTGGTGTATAAATCTGAAATTGATGACATTCATGAAAACACCATTATCGAGTCTCGAAATGCAAGATTCTTTGAACACATTTATCCTCTAAAAACTTCTATTGAAACAAATGTTCAAAAGAGGCCAAGAGATCAAGATATTCCCGAGGATAATGCTGATCAAAGAAAAATGAATGATGAAACTGAGATAGAGGAACCGAGAAGGAGCAAGTGACAAAGGACCTCTAAATCCTTTGGACCTGATTTCTATGCATATATGATAGAAAATGAACCTCTAACTTACCAACAGGCAATGTCATCTCCCGATGCTCCTTATTGGAAAGAAGCCGTCAATAGTGAAATAGAATCCATTCTACAAAACCATACGTGGGAACTAGTGGATCTCCCTAAAGGATCAAAACCACTAGGATATAAATGGATATTTAAGAAGAAACTAAAGGCTGACGGCTCAATAGACAAGTATAAAGCAAGACTTGTAATAAAAGGATTCAGACAGAAGCAAGATCTGGATTACTTTGATACGTACTCTCCAGTTACCAGAATAACATCAATTAGGATGCTTATTGCAATCGTATCTATATTGAATTTGGAAATACACCAAATGGATGTGAAAACTGCGTTTTTGAACGGTGAACTGGAAGAGGAAATATATATGCAGCAACCAGAAGGGTTTCTAAGCCCAGGAAATGAAAATAAGGTGTGCAAGTTAGTGAAATCTCTTTATGGCCTTAAACAAGCACCAAAACAATGGCATGAGAAATTTGATGAAGCAATGTTATCAAATGGATTCAAAATAAATGAATCAGATAAATGCGTCTATATAAAATGTATGGATGTTGGATATGTCATTGTTTGTCTCTACGTTGATGATTTACTGATCCTAGGAAGTAATAAGGTGATAATAAAGTCTACGAAGGACATGCTATCCTCTAGATTTGATATGAAGGACCTAGGAGTGGCCGATGTAATTTTGGGTGTAAAAATTATAAAGACACCACAGGGATATTCGTTATCTCAGTCACATTACATTACTAAAATTCTTGAAAAATTCAGGCAGTATAATGTAACTACTGCAAAATCACCAGTAGATATGAACCAAAATTGGGTAAAGAACACTGGTGATGGTATCTATCAGCTTGAATACTCTCGTATACTGGGAAGTATTATGTATGTCATGAATTGCACTAGGCCTGATATTGCGTACGCTGTAAGCAAGCTCAGTAGATATACCAGCAATCCTGGTAAAAATCATTGGAAAGCAATAATCAGAGTTCTAGGATATCTAAAGTATACACAAAACTATGTGTTGCAATATGATAAGTATCCTTCAGTAATAGAAGGATATAGTGACGCCAATTGGATAACAGGCTCAAATGACACAAAATCCACAAGTGGATATGTGTTTACATTAGGAAATGGAGCAATTTCGTGGAAATCATCCAAACAGACTTGCATAGCAAGGTCAACAATGGAATCTGAGTTCATTGCTCTGGATAAAGCCGCGGAAGAAGCAGATTGGCTTAGGGGGTTTTTAGAGGACATTCCAAATTGGGAAAAACCAGTACCTCCAATATGTATACATTGTGATAGTCAATCTTCTATAGGAAGGGCGAATAGTGCATTGTATAATGGTAAGTCGAGACATATTCGTCGTAGGCATAAAACCATAAGACAACTTCTCTCTAATGGAGTTATCACTATAGACTATGTAATGTCAAAGGATAACATTGCGGATCCACTAACTAAAGGCTTGCCTAGAGAGAAAGTTCAAACCTTATCGATGGGAATGGGTTTAAGACCTATGATCTAAAAGTTTTTCTAAACGGAAACCCCACCTAGTTGACTGGAGATCCCAAGATCTAGGTTCAAAGGGACAACTAAGTTTATAGATAAACTTAATGGCACTGTTAAAATACAGACCATTCCTATGATAAGTCAGTGCACAACCCATCGGAGAATAGGATAAGCTTAGCTTTTAATGATGTCTATACTGTGGTGTTATAAGAGACCCAAGTGGAGTATTACGGGATACTCTTTATAGAATCACCTACGTGAGTGTGAAGGCGCCGCTTCAAAAAGAATTGTAAGGTCGAATTCTTTAAACACTCATGAGACCAAGCAGGTGTTCATGGCAAAAACGAACACAAACAGAGAACCAAGGGGTTTAGAAACACTTAGCGTGTGTTATCTATATATACTTACACAAAAGGCTTACAGTTCAAAGACAATCTAGTCCACTGATTCGCCAGTAGGTTATAACGATAAACACTAGGAAAAGTTCAAGGCCAATGTGCTACTTTTACCGATATGTTAAATGTTTCGCAAAATTTAAGAACAAAATTAAGTAACCTCTCATTCATGTGGGGGATTGTTGGAAAGAATGAGAAGGTTAGTGAAGAAGAGGTTATGAGGTAGTGGAGAAATACAAAGAAAACAAAGTCCCACATTGTGTATGTTTTGTGGATATATCTTCATAAATACTAAAGCCCCACATGTTATATCAAACAAATGACATGAACACATAAGGGCTTGAATGAATGGGCTATGGAGGCCTTGGGCTTTCATATTAAATATTAAAATGTCAAAGATAAGGGCCTTGGGCCTTGGGGCTCTTGGGGTCTCTCGTGATAAATGGGCCGCCGACTGTTAAAATGCGCGGAAAAACAGTATTTTTGCGCGGGTGTGAACGTTTGGACGAGCGGATGCATCTGTTCGTCTGAACAATGATCGGGTGCGACTGGTTGAATCAGCGCGCCTGTACGGACAGTCGCGCCTACCCCAGAAGGGCACCCCTCCGCTGCTATATATAGGCAGCCTGCCAGAGCCATCAAAAGCACAGAATTAATTCATTCGATCTCCTTCTTCTTCACTGCTCTGTTCTTAAAATTACTCTCTTGAGTTCGTGTTGCTCTGCACTTGAAAGCGCTTCAAATTGCAGAGACCGGTCCGTTTTATCTTGGGAGACAATTGCTCGATAACCTTCAGCGCTAGTGAGGGAGCAATATTTTTTCAAAGAAACAGATTTACTCTGGACTTGGACGATACTGAAAGGTACTCTTCTCCTTTTCTGTTTTGCAACGGTTCTTCTCTGTTGCAATTCCAGTCACGCTTTTCGCCGTTACTAATTCTGAAACAATTCAAATTAGTAACGCTTCTTGACGTGACAATTGGATAGTGACAATTTATTGATTGCTATCAGATTCGTATTGCATTTGCATTGTTACGAATAACAATTTTGAAACAATATTGTCGTTTTGCAGAAAACGATAATGGCTAAAAACAATAGTGGTCCTGCTGCGCCAACACCACCTGTAACCAATCCTTTTGCACCCGTGGTTACGCCAATGGCACTGTCTCATGGAGAAAGGCCAGAAAAGTTCACCGGAGCGGACTTCAAACGTTGGCAGCAAAAGATGCTATTTTACTCGACAACATTGGGCCTAGCAAAGTATCTTACAGAAGATGCTCCAGTCGTTGCAGAATTGGAACCGGATCCAGTTAAAGTTGAAGCTCTTACTGCTTGGAAAAATTCTGATTTCATGTGTAAAAATTACATCTTGAATGGCCTCGACAACAGTCTATACAACGTGTACTGCACTGTTGCAACATCCAAACAACTCTGGTTGGCTTTGGAAAAGAAGTATAAAACTGAAGATGCAGGCATGAAGAAATTCATCGCTGGGAAATTTCTTGACTTCAAAATGGTCGATACAAAAGCTGTGATCAACCAAATACAAGAACTGCAACTTATCATTCGTCAATTAGAAGATGAAAAGATGACACTTAGCGAATCTTTTCAAGTTGCCGCTGCTATTGAGAAGCTTCCTCCATCGTGGAAGGACTTCAAGAACTACCTAAAGCACAAGCGCAAAGAAATGACAATGGAGGAACTTGTAGTTCGATTGAGAATTGAGGAAGATAATAGAAATTCTGAAAAGAAGATTTCTCAAAATGTGGTTGCCAAAGCAAACGTTGTCGAGACGGACAAGTCCAACAAGAGAAAACGTGACAACCAACCTAAGAAGTCAAAGAAATTCAAGGGGTCATGCCATAATTGTGGAAAGAAGGGTCATAAAGCTGCAGAATGTCGCGGTCCACCCAAAAAGAAGAAATCAGAAGCGAATGTGGCAGAAGTTTCAGACGGAGTTTCTGAAATGGACCTGTGTGCAGTTGTTTCAGAATGCAACCTTGTTGGCAACAACAAGGAGTGGTTTGTAGACACTGGAGCCACTAGGCATATATGCGCAAATAAGTGGATGTTCACAAACTACAAAAGTGCTACTAATGAAGAACAACTGTTTATGGGTAACTCGTCCACATCAAAGGTCGAAGGCAAGGGAAAGATTGTGCTGAAATTGACTTCTGGAAAAGAACTCACTCTAAATGATGTTCTCCATGTTCCAGAAATTCGCAAGAATCTAATTTCAGGATCGTTGCTCAGCAAGCATGGATTCAAACTGACATTTGTGGCTGATAAATTTGTGTTGTCTAAGAATGGAGTGTACATAGGAAAGGGTTATGTATGTGATGGTCTATTTAAGGCTAATGTAACCACTGTTGTACCAAACAATGATATGAATAAAATTGAATCTTCTGCTTATATGGTTGACTCTCCTAATCTATGGCATTCTAGACTAGGTCATGTGAATTTTGATACTTTACAAAAACTGATCAATCTAGAATTCATAACAAAGTGTAGAATTGATTCAAATTACAAATGTCAAATTTGTGCTGAAGCCAAATTGACAAGAACATCATTTCATCATGTTGAAAGAGAAACCGAACCTCTAGACTTAATACATACTGATGTATGTGACTTGAAAATGTGTCAAACTAGAGGAGGAAAAAGGTACTTCATCACTTTTATAGATGATTGTACAAGATACTGTTATGTATATCTCCTTAGAAGTAAGGATGAGGCATTCGATATATTTAAACAGTATAAAGCAGAAGTTGAGAATCAACTCAATAGAAAAATAAAAGCTTTAAGAAGTGATAGAGGAGGAGAATATGAGTTTCCATTTGAGGAATTCTGTGCTGAGCATGGTATAATACACCAAACTACAGCTCCTTATTCACCTCAATCCAACGGTATAGCCGAACGGAAAAATAGAACTCTTAAAGAAATGATGAATGCCTTATTAATAAGCTCTGGCTTGCCAGATAATTTTTGGGGAGAAGCTATTCTTTCGGCAAATCATATTTTGAATAAAATATCACGAAAGAAAACTTCTAAGACTCCCCATGAACTTTGGAAAAACAGACCACCATCCTACAAATACTTAAAAGTGTGGGGGTGTCTTGCCAAAGTGGAAATTCCAAAACCGAAAAAGGTTAAAATAGGACCGAAGACTATAGATTGCATATTCATTGGATATGCTCATAATAGTAGTGCATAGCGATTTTTGGTGTATAAATCTGAAATTGATGACATTCATGAAAACACCATTATCGAGTCTCGAAATGCAAGATTCTTTGAACACATTTATCCTCTAAAAACTTCTATTGAAACAAATGTTCAAAAGAGGCCAAGAGATCAAGATATTCCCGAGGATAATGCTGATCAAAGAAAAATGAATGATGAAACTGAGATAGAGGAACCGAGAAGGAGCAAGTGACAAAGGACCTCTAAATCCTTTGGACCTGATTTCTATGCATATATGATAGAAAATGAACCTCTAACTTACCAACAGGCAATGTCATCTCCCGATGCTCCTTATTGGAAAGAAGCCGTCAATAGTGAAATAGAATCCATTCTACAAAACCATACGTGGGAACTAGTGGATCTCCCTAAAGGATCAAAACCACTAGGATATAAATGGATATTTAAGAAGAAACTAAAGGCTGACGGCTCAATAGACAAGTATAAAGCAAGACTTGTAATAAAAGGATTCAGACAGAAGCAAGATCTGGATTACTTTGATACGTACTCTCCAGTTACCAGAATAACATCAATTAGGATGCTTATTGCAATCGTATCTATATTGAATTTGGAAATACACCAAATGGATGTGAAAACTGCGTTTTTGAACGGTGAACTGGAAGAGGAAATATATATGCAGCAACCAGAAGGGTTTCTAAGCCCAGGAAATGAAAATAAGGTGTGCAAGTTAGTGAAATCTCTTTATGGCCTTAAACAAGCACCAAAACAATGGCATGAGAAATTTGATGAAGCAATGTTATCAAATGGATTCAAAATAAATGAATCAGATAAATGCGTCTATATAAAATGTATGGATGTTGGATATGTCATTGTTTGTCTCTACGTTGATGATTTACTGATCCTAGGAAGTAATAAGGTGATAATAAAGTCTACGAAGGACATGCTATCCTCTAGATTTGATATGAAGGACCTAGGAGTGGCCGATGTAATTTTGGGTGTAAAAATTATAAAGACACCACAGGGATATTCGTTATCTCAGTCACATTACATTACTAAAATTCTTGAAAAATTCAGGCAGTATAATGTAACTACTGCAAAATCACCAGTAGATATGAACCAAAATTGGGTAAAGAACACTGGTGATGGTATCTATCAGCTTGAATACTCTCGTATACTGGGAAGTATTATGTATGTCATGAATTGCACTAGGCCTGATATTGCGTACGCTGTAAGCAAGCTCAGTAGATATACCAGCAATCCTGGTAAAAATCATTGGAAAGCAATAATCAGAGTTCTAGGATATCTAAAGTATACACAAAACTATGTGTTGCAATATGATAAGTATCCTTCAGTAATAGAAGGATATAGTGACGCCAATTGGATAACAGGCTCAAATGACACAAAATCCACAAGTGGATATGTGTTTACATTAGGAAATGGAGCAATTTCGTGGAAATCATCCAAACAGACTTGCATAGCAAGGTCAACAATGGAATCTGAGTTCATTGCTCTGGATAAAGCCGCGGAAGAAGCAGATTGGCTTAGGGGGTTTTTAGAGGACATTCCAAATTGGGAAAAACCAGTACCTCCAATATGTATACATTGTGATAGTCAATCTTCTATAGGAAGGGCGAATAGTGCATTGTATAATGGTAAGTCGAGACATATTCGTCGTAGGCATAAAACCATAAGACAACTTCTCTCTAATGGAGTTATCACTATAGACTATGTAATGTCAAAGGATAACATTGCGGATCCACTAACTAAAGGCTTGCCTAGAGAGAAAGTTCAAACCTTATCGATGGGAATGGGTTTAAGACCTATGATCTAAAAGTTTTTCTAAACGGAAACCCCACCTAGTTGACTGGAGATCCCAAGATCTAGGTTCAAAGGGACAACTAAGTTTATAGATAAACTTAATGGCACTGTTAAAATACAGACCATTCCTATGATAAGTCAGTGCACAACCCATCGGAGAATAGGATAAGCTTAGCTTTTAATGATGTCTATACTGTGGTGTTATAAGAGACCCAAGTGGAGTATTACGGGATACTCTTTATAGAATCACCTACGTGAGTGTGAAGGCGCCGCTTCAAAAAGAATTGTAAGGTCGAATTCTTTAAACACTCATGAGACCAAGCAGGTGTTCATGGCAAAAACGAACACAAACAGAGAACCAAGGGGTTTAGAAACACTTAGCGTGTGTTATCTATATATACTTACACAAAAGGCTTACAGTTCAAAGACAATCTAGTCCACTGATTCGCCAGTAGGTTATAACGATAAACACTAGGAAAAGTTCAAGGCCAATGTGCTACTTTTACCGATATGTTAAATGTTTCGCAAAATTTAAGAACAAAATTAAGTAACCTCTCATTCATGTGGGGGATTGTTGGAAAGAATGAGAAGGTTAGTGAAGAAGAGGTTATGAGGTAGTGGAGAAATACAAAGAAAACAAAGTCCCACATTGTGTATGTTTTGTGGATATATCTTCATAAATACTAAAGCCCCACATGTTATATCAAACAAATGACATGAACACATAAGGGCTTGAATGAATGGGCTATGGAGGCCTTGGGCTTTCATATTAAATATTAAAATGTCAAAGATAAGGGCCTTGGGCCTTGGGGCTCTTGGGGTCTCTCGTGATAAATGGGCCGCCGACTGTTAAAATGCGCGGAAAAACAGTATTTTTGCGCGGGTGTGAACGTTTGGACGAGCGGATGCATCTGTTCGTCTGAACAATGATCGGGTGCGACTGGTTGAATCAGCGCGCCTGTACGGACAGTCGCGCCTACCCCAGAAGGGCACCCCTCCGCTGCTATATATAGGCAGCCTGCCAGAGCCATCAAAAGCACAGAATTAATTCATTCGATCTCCTTCTTCTTCACTGCTCTGTTCTTAAAATTACTCTCTTGAGTTCGTGTTGCTCTGCACTTGAAAGCGCTTCAAATTGCAGAGACCGGTCCGTTTTATCTTGGGAGACAATTGCTCGATAACCTTCAGCGCTAGTGAGGGAGCAATATTTTTTCAAAGAAACAGATTTACTCTGGACTTGGACGATACTGAAAGGTACTCTTCTCCTTTTCTGTTTTGCAACGGTTCTTCTCTGTTGCAATTCCAGTCACGCTTTTCGCCGTTACTAATTCTGAAACAATTCAAATTAGTAACGCTTCTTGACGTGACAATTGGATAGTGACAATTTATTGATTGCTATCAGATTCGTATTGCATTTGCATTGTTACGAATAACAATTTTGAAACAATATTGTCGTTTTGCAGAAAACGATAATGGCTAAAAACAATAGTGGTCCTGCTGCGCCAACACCACCTGTAACCAATCCTTTTGCACCCGTGGTTACGCCAATGGCACTGTCTCATGGAGAAAGGCCAGAAAAGTTCACCGGAGCGGACTTCAAACGTTGGCAGCAAAAGATGCTATTTTACTCGACAACATTGGGCCTAGCAAAGTATCTTACAGAAGATGCTCCAGTCGTTGCAGAATTGGAACCGGATCCAGTTAAAGTTGAAGCTCTTACTGCTTGGAAAAATTCTGATTTCATGTGTAAAAATTACATCTTGAATGGCCTCGACAACAGTCTATACAACGTGTACTGCACTGTTGCAACATCCAAACAACTCTGGTTGGCTTTGGAAAAGAAGTATAAAACTGAAGATGCAGGCATGAAGAAATTCATCGCTGGGAAATTTCTTGACTTCAAAATGGTCGATACAAAAGCTGTGATCAACCAAATACAAGAACTGCAACTTATCATTCGTCAATTAGAAGATGAAAAGATGACACTTAGCGAATCTTTTCAAGTTGCCGCTGCTATTGAGAAGCTTCCTCCATCGTGGAAGGACTTCAAGAACTACCTAAAGCACAAGCGCAAAGAAATGACAATGGAGGAACTTGTAGTTCGATTGAGAATTGAGGAAGATAATAGAAATTCTGAAAAGAAGATTTCTCAAAATGTGGTTGCCAAAGCAAACGTTGTCGAGACGGACAAGTCCAACAAGAGAAAACGTGACAACCAACCTAAGAAGTCAAAGAAATTCAAGGGGTCATGCCATAATTGTGGAAAGAAGGGTCATAAAGCTGCAGAATGTCGCGGTCCACCCAAAAAGAAGAAATCAGAAGCGAATGTGGCAGAAGTTTCAGACGGAGTTTCTGAAATGGACCTGTGTGCAGTTGTTTCAGAATGCAACCTTGTTGGCAACAACAAGGAGTGGTTTGTAGACACTGGAGCCACTAGGCATATATGCGCAAATAAGTGGATGTTCACAAACTACAAAAGTGCTACTAATGAAGAACAACTGTTTATGGGTAACTCGTCCACATCAAAGGTCGAAGGCAAGGGAAAGATTGTGCTGAAATTGACTTCTGGAAAAGAACTCACTCTAAATGATGTTCTCCATGTTCCAGAAATTCGCAAGAATCTAATTTCAGGATCGTTGCTCAGCAAGCATGGATTCAAACTGACATTTGTGGCTGATAAATTTGTGTTGTCTAAGAATGGAGTGTACATAGGAAAGGGTTATGTATGTGATGGTCTATTTAAGGCTAATGTAACCACTGTTGTACCAAACAATGATATGAATAAAATTGAATCTTCTGCTTATATGGTTGACTCTCCTAATCTATGGCATTCTAGACTAGGTCATGTGAATTTTGATACTTTACAAAAACTGATCAATCTAGAATTCATAACAAAGTGTAGAATTGATTCAAATTACAAATGTCAAATTTGTGCTGAAGCCAAATTGACAAGAACATCATTTCATCATGTTGAAAGAGAAACCGAACCTCTAGACTTAATACATACTGATGTATGTGACTTGAAAATGTGTCAAACTAGAGGAGGAAAAAGGTACTTCATCACTTTTATAGATGATTGTACAAGATACTGTTATGTATATCTCCTTAGAAGTAAGGATGAGGCATTCGATATATTTAAACAGTATAAAGCAGAAGTTGAGAATCAACTCAATAGAAAAATAAAAGCTTTAAGAAGTGATAGAGGAGGAGAATATGAGTTTCCATTTGAGGAATTCTGTGCTGAGCATGGTATAATACACCAAACTACAGCTCCTTATTCACCTCAATCCAACGGTATAGCCGAACGGAAAAATAGAACTCTTAAAGAAATGATGAATGCCTTATTAATAAGCTCTGGCTTGCCAGATAATTTTTGGGGAGAAGCTATTCTTTCGGCAAATCATATTTTGAATAAAATATCACGAAAGAAAACTTCTAAGACTCCCCATGAACTTTGGAAAAACAGACCACCATCCTACAAATACTTAAAAGTGTGGGGGTGTCTTGCCAAAGTGGAAATTCCAAAACCGAAAAAGGTTAAAATAGGACCGAAGACTATAGATTGCATATTCATTGGATATGCTCATAATAGTAGTGCATAGCGATTTTTGGTGTATAAATCTGAAATTGATGACATTCATGAAAACACCATTATCGAGTCTCGAAATGCAAGATTCTTTGAACACATTTATCCTCTAAAAACTTCTATTGAAACAAATGTTCAAAAGAGGCCAAGAGATCAAGATATTCCCGAGGATAATGCTGATCAAAGAAAAATGAATGATGAAACTGAGATAGAGGAACCGAGAAGGAGCAAGTGACAAAGGACCTCTAAATCCTTTGGACCTGATTTCTATGCATATATGATAGAAAATGAACCTCTAACTTACCAACAGGCAATGTCATCTCCCGATGCTCCTTATTGGAAAGAAGCCGTCAATAGTGAAATAGAATCCATTCTACAAAACCATACGTGGGAACTAGTGGATCTCCCTAAAGGATCAAAACCACTAGGATATAAATGGATATTTAAGAAGAAACTAAAGGCTGACGGCTCAATAGACAAGTATAAAGCAAGACTTGTAATAAAAGGATTCAGACAGAAGCAAGATCTGGATTACTTTGATACGTACTCTCCAGTTACCAGAATAACATCAATTAGGATGCTTATTGCAATCGTATCTATATTGAATTTGGAAATACACCAAATGGATGTGAAAACTGCGTTTTTGAACGGTGAACTGGAAGAGGAAATATATATGCAGCAACCAGAAGGGTTTCTAAGCCCAGGAAATGAAAATAAGGTGTGCAAGTTAGTGAAATCTCTTTATGGCCTTAAACAAGCACCAAAACAATGGCATGAGAAATTTGATGAAGCAATGTTATCAAATGGATTCAAAATAAATGAATCAGATAAATGCGTCTATATAAAATGTATGGATGTTGGATATGTCATTGTTTGTCTCTACGTTGATGATTTACTGATCCTAGGAAGTAATAAGGTGATAATAAAGTCTACGAAGGACATGCTATCCTCTAGATTTGATATGAAGGACCTAGGAGTGGCCGATGTAATTTTGGGTGTAAAAATTATAAAGACACCACAGGGATATTCGTTATCTCAGTCACATTACATTACTAAAATTCTTGAAAAATTCAGGCAGTATAATGTAACTACTGCAAAATCACCAGTAGATATGAACCAAAATTGGGTAAAGAACACTGGTGATGGTATCTATCAGCTTGAATACTCTCGTATACTGGGAAGTATTATGTATGTCATGAATTGCACTAGGCCTGATATTGCGTACGCTGTAAGCAAGCTCAGTAGATATACCAGCAATCCTGGTAAAAATCATTGGAAAGCAATAATCAGAGTTCTAGGATATCTAAAGTATACACAAAACTATGTGTTGCAATATGATAAGTATCCTTCAGTAATAGAAGGATATAGTGACGCCAATTGGATAACAGGCTCAAATGACACAAAATCCACAAGTGGATATGTGTTTACATTAGGAAATGGAGCAATTTCGTGGAAATCATCCAAACAGACTTGCATAGCAAGGTCAACAATGGAATCTGAGTTCATTGCTCTGGATAAAGCCGCGGAAGAAGCAGATTGGCTTAGGGGGTTTTTAGAGGACATTCCAAATTGGGAAAAACCAGTACCTCCAATATGTATACATTGTGATAGTCAATCTTCTATAGGAAGGGCGAATAGTGCATTGTATAATGGTAAGTCGAGACATATTCGTCGTAGGCATAAAACCATAAGACAACTTCTCTCTAATGGAGTTATCACTATAGACTATGTAATGTCAAAGGATAACATTGCGGATCCACTAACTAAAGGCTTGCCTAGAGAGAAAGTTCAAACCTTATCGATGGGAATGGGTTTAAGACCTATGATCTAAAAGTTTTTCTAAACGGAAACCCCACCTAGTTGACTGGAGATCCCAAGATCTAGGTTCAAAGGGACAACTAAGTTTATAGATAAACTTAATGGCACTGTTAAAATACAGACCATTCCTATGATAAGTCAGTGCACAACCCATCGGAGAATAGGATAAGCTTAGCTTTTAATGATGTCTATACTGTGGTGTTATAAGAGACCCAAGTGGAGTATTACGGGATACTCTTTATAGAATCACCTACGTGAGTGTGAAGGCGCCGCTTCAAAAAGAATTGTAAGGTCGAATTCTTTAAACACTCATGAGACCAAGCAGGTGTTCATGGCAAAAACGAACACAAACAGAGAACCAAGGGGTTTAGAAACACTTAGCGTGTGTTATCTATATATACTTACACAAAAGGCTTACAGTTCAAAGACAATCTAGTCCACTGATTCGCCAGTAGGTTATAACGATAAACACTAGGAAAAGTTCAAGGCCAATGTGCTACTTTTACCGATATGTTAAATGTTTCGCAAAATTTAAGAACAAAATTAAGTAACCTCTCATTCATGTGGGGGATTGTTGGAAAGAATGAGAAGGTTAGTGAAGAAGAGGTTATGAGGTAGTGGAGAAATACAAAGAAAACAAAGTCCCACATTGTGTATGTTTTGTGGATATATCTTCATAAATACTAAAGCCCCACATGTTATATCAAACAAATGACATGAACACATAAGGGCTTGAATGAATGGGCTATGGAGGCCTTGGGCTTTCATATTAAATATTAAAATGTCAAAGATAAGGGCCTTGGGCCTTGGGGCTCTTGGGGTCTCTCGTGATAAATGGGCCGCCGACTGTTAAAATGCGCGGAAAAACAGTATTTTTGCGCGGGTGTGAACGTTTGGACGAGCGGATGCATCTGTTCGTCTGAACAATGATCGGGTGCGACTGGTTGAATCAGCGCGCCTGTACGGACAGTCGCGCCTACCCCAGAAGGGCACCCCTCCGCTGCTATATATAGGCAGCCTGCCAGAGCCATCAAAAGCACAGAATTAATTCATTCGATCTCCTTCTTCTTCACTGCTCTGTTCTTAAAATTACTCTCTTGAGTTCGTGTTGCTCTGCACTTGAAAGCGCTTCAAATTGCAGAGACCGGTCCGTTTTATCTTGGGAGACAATTGCTCGATAACCTTCAGCGCTAGTGAGGGAGCAATATTTTTTCAAAGAAACAGATTTACTCTGGACTTGGACGATACTGAAAGGTACTCTTCTCCTTTTCTGTTTTGCAACGGTTCTTCTCTGTTGCAATTCCAGTCACGCTTTTCGCCGTTACTAATTCTGAAACAATTCAAATTAGTAACGCTTCTTGACGTGACAATTGGATAGTGACAATTTATTGATTGCTATCAGATTCGTATTGCATTTGCATTGTTACGAATAACAATTTTGAAACAATATTGTCGTTTTGCAGAAAACGATAATGGCTAAAAACAATAGTGGTCCTGCTGCGCCAACACCACCTGTAACCAATCCTTTTGCACCCGTGGTTACGCCAATGGCACTGTCTCATGGAGAAAGGCCAGAAAAGTTCACCGGAGCGGACTTCAAACGTTGGCAGCAAAAGATGCTATTTTACTCGACAACATTGGGCCTAGCAAAGTATCTTACAGAAGATGCTCCAGTCGTTGCAGAATTGGAACCGGATCCAGTTAAAGTTGAAGCTCTTACTGCTTGGAAAAATTCTGATTTCATGTGTAAAAATTACATCTTGAATGGCCTCGACAACAGTCTATACAACGTGTACTGCACTGTTGCAACATCCAAACAACTCTGGTTGGCTTTGGAAAAGAAGTATAAAACTGAAGATGCAGGCATGAAGAAATTCATCGCTGGGAAATTTCTTGACTTCAAAATGGTCGATACAAAAGCTGTGATCAACCAAATACAAGAACTGCAACTTATCATTCGTCAATTAGAAGATGAAAAGATGACACTTAGCGAATCTTTTCAAGTTGCCGCTGCTATTGAGAAGCTTCCTCCATCGTGGAAGGACTTCAAGAACTACCTAAAGCACAAGCGCAAAGAAATGACAATGGAGGAACTTGTAGTTCGATTGAGAATTGAGGAAGATAATAGAAATTCTGAAAAGAAGATTTCTCAAAATGTGGTTGCCAAAGCAAACGTTGTCGAGACGGACAAGTCCAACAAGAGAAAACGTGACAACCAACCTAAGAAGTCAAAGAAATTCAAGGGGTCATGCCATAATTGTGGAAAGAAGGGTCATAAAGCTGCAGAATGTCGCGGTCCACCCAAAAAGAAGAAATCAGAAGCGAATGTGGCAGAAGTTTCAGACGGAGTTTCTGAAATGGACCTGTGTGCAGTTGTTTCAGAATGCAACCTTGTTGGCAACAACAAGGAGTGGTTTGTAGACACTGGAGCCACTAGGCATATATGCGCAAATAAGTGGATGTTCACAAACTACAAAAGTGCTACTAATGAAGAACAACTGTTTATGGGTAACTCGTCCACATCAAAGGTCGAAGGCAAGGGAAAGATTGTGCTGAAATTGACTTCTGGAAAAGAACTCACTCTAAATGATGTTCTCCATGTTCCAGAAATTCGCAAGAATCTAATTTCAGGATCGTTGCTCAGCAAGCATGGATTCAAACTGACATTTGTGGCTGATAAATTTGTGTTGTCTAAGAATGGAGTGTACATAGGAAAGGGTTATGTATGTGATGGTCTATTTAAGGCTAATGTAACCACTGTTGTACCAAACAATGATATGAATAAAATTGAATCTTCTGCTTATATGGTTGACTCTCCTAATCTATGGCATTCTAGACTAGGTCATGTGAATTTTGATACTTTACAAAAACTGATCAATCTAGAATTCATAACAAAGTGTAGAATTGATTCAAATTACAAATGTCAAATTTGTGCTGAAGCCAAATTGACAAGAACATCATTTCATCATGTTGAAAGAGAAACCGAACCTCTAGACTTAATACATACTGATGTATGTGACTTGAAAATGTGTCAAACTAGAGGAGGAAAAAGGTACTTCATCACTTTTATAGATGATTGTACAAGATACTGTTATGTATATCTCCTTAGAAGTAAGGATGAGGCATTCGATATATTTAAACAGTATAAAGCAGAAGTTGAGAATCAACTCAATAGAAAAATAAAAGCTTTAAGAAGTGATAGAGGAGGAGAATATGAGTTTCCATTTGAGGAATTCTGTGCTGAGCATGGTATAATACACCAAACTACAGCTCCTTATTCACCTCAATCCAACGGTATAGCCGAACGGAAAAATAGAACTCTTAAAGAAATGATGAATGCCTTATTAATAAGCTCTGGCTTGCCAGATAATTTTTGGGGAGAAGCTATTCTTTCGGCAAATCATATTTTGAATAAAATATCACGAAAGAAAACTTCTAAGACTCCCCATGAACTTTGGAAAAACAGACCACCATCCTACAAATACTTAAAAGTGTGGGGGTGTCTTGCCAAAGTGGAAATTCCAAAACCGAAAAAGGTTAAAATAGGACCGAAGACTATAGATTGCATATTCATTGGATATGCTCATAATAGTAGTGCATAGCGATTTTTGGTGTATAAATCTGAAATTGATGACATTCATGAAAACACCATTATCGAGTCTCGAAATGCAAGATTCTTTGAACACATTTATCCTCTAAAAACTTCTATTGAAACAAATGTTCAAAAGAGGCCAAGAGATCAAGATATTCCCGAGGATAATGCTGATCAAAGAAAAATGAATGATGAAACTGAGATAGAGGAACCGAGAAGGAGCAAGTGACAAAGGACCTCTAAATCCTTTGGACCTGATTTCTATGCATATATGATAGAAAATGAACCTCTAACTTACCAACAGGCAATGTCATCTCCCGATGCTCCTTATTGGAAAGAAGCCGTCAATAGTGAAATAGAATCCATTCTACAAAACCATACGTGGGAACTAGTGGATCTCCCTAAAGGATCAAAACCACTAGGATATAAATGGATATTTAAGAAGAAACTAAAGGCTGACGGCTCAATAGACAAGTATAAAGCAAGACTTGTAATAAAAGGATTCAGACAGAAGCAAGATCTGGATTACTTTGATACGTACTCTCCAGTTACCAGAATAACATCAATTAGGATGCTTATTGCAATCGTATCTATATTGAATTTGGAAATACACCAAATGGATGTGAAAACTGCGTTTTTGAACGGTGAACTGGAAGAGGAAATATATATGCAGCAACCAGAAGGGTTTCTAAGCCCAGGAAATGAAAATAAGGTGTGCAAGTTAGTGAAATCTCTTTATGGCCTTAAACAAGCACCAAAACAATGGCATGAGAAATTTGATGAAGCAATGTTATCAAATGGATTCAAAATAAATGAATCAGATAAATGCGTCTATATAAAATGTATGGATGTTGGATATGTCATTGTTTGTCTCTACGTTGATGATTTACTGATCCTAGGAAGTAATAAGGTGATAATAAAGTCTACGAAGGACATGCTATCCTCTAGATTTGATATGAAGGACCTAGGAGTGGCCGATGTAATTTTGGGTGTAAAAATTATAAAGACACCACAGGGATATTCGTTATCTCAGTCACATTACATTACTAAAATTCTTGAAAAATTCAGGCAGTATAATGTAACTACTGCAAAATCACCAGTAGATATGAACCAAAATTGGGTAAAGAACACTGGTGATGGTATCTATCAGCTTGAATACTCTCGTATACTGGGAAGTATTATGTATGTCATGAATTGCACTAGGCCTGATATTGCGTACGCTGTAAGCAAGCTCAGTAGATATACCAGCAATCCTGGTAAAAATCATTGGAAAGCAATAATCAGAGTTCTAGGATATCTAAAGTATACACAAAACTATGTGTTGCAATATGATAAGTATCCTTCAGTAATAGAAGGATATAGTGACGCCAATTGGATAACAGGCTCAAATGACACAAAATCCACAAGTGGATATGTGTTTACATTAGGAAATGGAGCAATTTCGTGGAAATCATCCAAACAGACTTGCATAGCAAGGTCAACAATGGAATCTGAGTTCATTGCTCTGGATAAAGCCGCGGAAGAAGCAGATTGGCTTAGGGGGTTTTTAGAGGACATTCCAAATTGGGAAAAACCAGTACCTCCAATATGTATACATTGTGATAGTCAATCTTCTATAGGAAGGGCGAATAGTGCATTGTATAATGGTAAGTCGAGACATATTCGTCGTAGGCATAAAACCATAAGACAACTTCTCTCTAATGGAGTTATCACTATAGACTATGTAATGTCAAAGGATAACATTGCGGATCCACTAACTAAAGGCTTGCCTAGAGAGAAAGTTCAAACCTTATCGATGGGAATGGGTTTAAGACCTATGATCTAAAAGTTTTTCTAAACGGAAACCCCACCTAGTTGACTGGAGATCCCAAGATCTAGGTTCAAAGGGACAACTAAGTTTATAGATAAACTTAATGGCACTGTTAAAATACAGACCATTCCTATGATAAGTCAGTGCACAACCCATCGGAGAATAGGATAAGCTTAGCTTTTAATGATGTCTATACTGTGGTGTTATAAGAGACCCAAGTGGAGTATTACGGGATACTCTTTATAGAATCACCTACGTGAGTGTGAAGGCGCCGCTTCAAAAAGAATTGTAAGGTCGAATTCTTTAAACACTCATGAGACCAAGCAGGTGTTCATGGCAAAAACGAACACAAACAGAGAACCAAGGGGTTTAGAAACACTTAGCGTGTGTTATCTATATATACTTACACAAAAGGCTTACAGTTCAAAGACAATCTAGTCCACTGATTCGCCAGTAGGTTATAACGATAAACACTAGGAAAAGTTCAAGGCCAATGTGCTACTTTTACCGATATGTTAAATGTTTCGCAAAATTTAAGAACAAAATTAAGTAACCTCTCATTCATGTGGGGGATTGTTGGAAAGAATGAGAAGGTTAGTGAAGAAGAGGTTATGAGGTAGTGGAGAAATACAAAGAAAACAAAGTCCCACATTGTGTATGTTTTGTGGATATATCTTCATAAATACTAAAGCCCCACATGTTATATCAAACAAATGACATGAACACATAAGGGCTTGAATGAATGGGCTATGGAGGCCTTGGGCTTTCATATTAAATATTAAAATGTCAAAGATAAGGGCCTTGGGCCTTGGGGCTCTTGGGGTCTCTCGTGATAAATGGGCCGCCGACTGTTAAAATGCGCGGAAAAACAGTATTTTTGCGCGGGTGTGAACGTTTGGACGAGCGGATGCATCTGTTCGTCTGAACAATGATCGGGTGCGACTGGTTGAATCAGCGCGCCTGTACGGACAGTCGCGCCTACCCCAGAAGGGCACCCCTCCGCTGCTATATATAGGCAGCCTGCCAGAGCCATCAAAAGCACAGAATTAATTCATTCGATCTCCTTCTTCTTCACTGCTCTGTTCTTAAAATTACTCTCTTGAGTTCGTGTTGCTCTGCACTTGAAAGCGCTTCAAATTGCAGAGACCGGTCCGTTTTATCTTGGGAGACAATTGCTCGATAACCTTCAGCGCTAGTGAGGGAGCAATATTTTTTCAAAGAAACAGATTTACTCTGGACTTGGACGATACTGAAAGGTACTCTTCTCCTTTTCTGTTTTGCAACGGTTCTTCTCTGTTGCAATTCCAGTCACGCTTTTCGCCGTTACTAATTCTGAAACAATTCAAATTAGTAACGCTTCTTGACGTGACAATTGGATAGTGACAATTTATTGATTGCTATCAGATTCGTATTGCATTTGCATTGTTACGAATAACAATTTTGAAACAATATTGTCGTTTTGCAGAAAACGATAATGGCTAAAAACAATAGTGGTCCTGCTGCGCCAACACCACCTGTAACCAATCCTTTTGCACCCGTGGTTACGCCAATGGCACTGTCTCATGGAGAAAGGCCAGAAAAGTTCACCGGAGCGGACTTCAAACGTTGGCAGCAAAAGATGCTATTTTACTCGACAACATTGGGCCTAGCAAAGTATCTTACAGAAGATGCTCCAGTCGTTGCAGAATTGGAACCGGATCCAGTTAAAGTTGAAGCTCTTACTGCTTGGAAAAATTCTGATTTCATGTGTAAAAATTACATCTTGAATGGCCTCGACAACAGTCTATACAACGTGTACTGCACTGTTGCAACATCCAAACAACTCTGGTTGGCTTTGGAAAAGAAGTATAAAACTGAAGATGCAGGCATGAAGAAATTCATCGCTGGGAAATTTCTTGACTTCAAAATGGTCGATACAAAAGCTGTGATCAACCAAATACAAGAACTGCAACTTATCATTCGTCAATTAGAAGATGAAAAGATGACACTTAGCGAATCTTTTCAAGTTGCCGCTGCTATTGAGAAGCTTCCTCCATCGTGGAAGGACTTCAAGAACTACCTAAAGCACAAGCGCAAAGAAATGACAATGGAGGAACTTGTAGTTCGATTGAGAATTGAGGAAGATAATAGAAATTCTGAAAAGAAGATTTCTCAAAATGTGGTTGCCAAAGCAAACGTTGTCGAGACGGACAAGTCCAACAAGAGAAAACGTGACAACCAACCTAAGAAGTCAAAGAAATTCAAGGGGTCATGCCATAATTGTGGAAAGAAGGGTCATAAAGCTGCAGAATGTCGCGGTCCACCCAAAAAGAAGAAATCAGAAGCGAATGTGGCAGAAGTTTCAGACGGAGTTTCTGAAATGGACCTGTGTGCAGTTGTTTCAGAATGCAACCTTGTTGGCAACAACAAGGAGTGGTTTGTAGACACTGGAGCCACTAGGCATATATGCGCAAATAAGTGGATGTTCACAAACTACAAAAGTGCTACTAATGAAGAACAACTGTTTATGGGTAACTCGTCCACATCAAAGGTCGAAGGCAAGGGAAAGATTGTGCTGAAATTGACTTCTGGAAAAGAACTCACTCTAAATGATGTTCTCCATGTTCCAGAAATTCGCAAGAATCTAATTTCAGGATCGTTGCTCAGCAAGCATGGATTCAAACTGACATTTGTGGCTGATAAATTTGTGTTGTCTAAGAATGGAGTGTACATAGGAAAGGGTTATGTATGTGATGGTCTATTTAAGGCTAATGTAACCACTGTTGTACCAAACAATGATATGAATAAAATTGAATCTTCTGCTTATATGGTTGACTCTCCTAATCTATGGCATTCTAGACTAGGTCATGTGAATTTTGATACTTTACAAAAACTGATCAATCTAGAATTCATAACAAAGTGTAGAATTGATTCAAATTACAAATGTCAAATTTGTGCTGAAGCCAAATTGACAAGAACATCATTTCATCATGTTGAAAGAGAAACCGAACCTCTAGACTTAATACATACTGATGTATGTGACTTGAAAATGTGTCAAACTAGAGGAGGAAAAAGGTACTTCATCACTTTTATAGATGATTGTACAAGATACTGTTATGTATATCTCCTTAGAAGTAAGGATGAGGCATTCGATATATTTAAACAGTATAAAGCAGAAGTTGAGAATCAACTCAATAGAAAAATAAAAGCTTTAAGAAGTGATAGAGGAGGAGAATATGAGTTTCCATTTGAGGAATTCTGTGCTGAGCATGGTATAATACACCAAACTACAGCTCCTTATTCACCTCAATCCAACGGTATAGCCGAACGGAAAAATAGAACTCTTAAAGAAATGATGAATGCCTTATTAATAAGCTCTGGCTTGCCAGATAATTTTTGGGGAGAAGCTATTCTTTCGGCAAATCATATTTTGAATAAAATATCACGAAAGAAAACTTCTAAGACTCCCCATGAACTTTGGAAAAACAGACCACCATCCTACAAATACTTAAAAGTGTGGGGGTGTCTTGCCAAAGTGGAAATTCCAAAACCGAAAAAGGTTAAAATAGGACCGAAGACTATAGATTGCATATTCATTGGATATGCTCATAATAGTAGTGCATAGCGATTTTTGGTGTATAAATCTGAAATTGATGACATTCATGAAAACACCATTATCGAGTCTCGAAATGCAAGATTCTTTGAACACATTTATCCTCTAAAAACTTCTATTGAAACAAATGTTCAAAAGAGGCCAAGAGATCAAGATATTCCCGAGGATAATGCTGATCAAAGAAAAATGAATGATGAAACTGAGATAGAGGAACCGAGAAGGAGCAAGTGACAAAGGACCTCTAAATCCTTTGGACCTGATTTCTATGCATATATGATAGAAAATGAACCTCTAACTTACCAACAGGCAATGTCATCTCCCGATGCTCCTTATTGGAAAGAAGCCGTCAATAGTGAAATAGAATCCATTCTACAAAACCATACGTGGGAACTAGTGGATCTCCCTAAAGGATCAAAACCACTAGGATATAAATGGATATTTAAGAAGAAACTAAAGGCTGACGGCTCAATAGACAAGTATAAAGCAAGACTTGTAATAAAAGGATTCAGACAGAAGCAAGATCTGGATTACTTTGATACATACTCTCCAGTTACCAGAATAACATCAATTAGGATGCTTATTGCAATCGTATCTATATTGAATTTGGAAATACACCAAATGGATGTGAAAACTGCGTTTTTGAACGGTGAACTGGAAGAGGAAATATATATGCAGCAACCAGAAGGGTTTCTAAGCCCAGGAAATGAAAATAAGGTGTGCAAGTTAGTGAAATCTCTTTATGGCCTTAAACAAGCACCAAAACAATGGCATGAGAAATTTGATGAAGCAATGTTATCAAATGGATTCAAAATAAATGAATCAGATAAATGCGTCTATATAAAATGTATGGATGTTGGATATGTCATTGTTTGTCTCTACGTTGATGATTTACTGATCCTAGGAAGTAATAAGGTGATAATAAAGTCTACGAAGGACATGCTATCCTCTAGATTTGATATGAAGGACCTAGGAGTGGCCGATGTAATTTTGGGTGTAAAAATTATAAAGACACCACAGGGATATTCGTTATCTCAGTCACATTACATTACTAAAATTCTTGAAAAATTCAGGCAGTATAATGTAACTACTGCAAAATCACCAGTAGATATGAACCAAAATTGGGTAAAGAACACTGGTGATGGTATCTATCAGCTTGAATACTCTCGTATACTGGGAAGTATTATGTATGTCATGAATTGCACTAGGCCTGATATTGCGTACGCTGTAAGCAAGCTCAGTAGATATACCAGCAATCCTGGTAAAAATCATTGGAAAGCAATAATCAGAGTTCTAGGATATCTAAAGTATACACAAAACTATGTGTTGCAATATGATAAGTATCCTTCAGTAATAGAAGGATATAGTGACGCCAATTGGATAACAGGCTCAAATGACACAAAATCCACAAGTGGATATGTGTTTACATTAGGAAATGGAGCAATTTCGTGGAAATCATCCAAACAGACTTGCATAGCAAGGTCAACAATGGAATCTGAGTTCATTGCTCTGGATAAAGCCGCGGAAGAAGCAGATTGGCTTAGGGGGTTTTTAGAGGACATTCCAAATTGGGAAAAACCAGTACCTCCAATATGTATACATTGTGATAGTCAATCTTCTATAGGAAGGGCGAATAGTGCATTGTATAATGGTAAGTCGAGACATATTCGTCGTAGGCATAAAACCATAAGACAACTTCTCTCTAATGGAGTTATCACTATAGACTATGTAATGTCAAAGGATAACATTGCGGATCCACTAACTAAAGGCTTGCCTAGAGAGAAAGTTCAAACCTTATCGATGGGAATGGGTTTAAGACCTATGATCTAAAAGTTTTTCTAAACGGAAACCCCACCTAGTTGACTGGAGATCCCAAGATCTAGGTTCAAAGGGACAACTAAGTTTATAGATAAACTTAATGGCACTGTTAAAATACAGACCATTCCTATGATAAGTCAGTGCACAACCCATCGGAGAATAGGATAAGCTTAGCTTTTAATGATGTCTATACTGTGGTGTTATAAGAGACCCAAGTGGAGTATTACGGGATACTCTTTATAGAATCACCTACGTGAGTGTGAAGGCGCCGCTTCAAAAAGAATTGTAAGGTCGAATTCTTTAAACACTCATGAGACCAAGCAGGTGTTCATGGCAAAAACGAACACAAACAGAGAACCAAGGGGTTTAGAAACACTTAGCGTGTGTTATCTATATATACTTACACAAAAGGCTTACAGTTCAAAGACAATCTAGTCCACTGATTCGCCAGTAGGTTATAACGATAAACACTAGGAAAAGTTCAAGGCCAATGTGCTACTTTTACCGATATGTTAAATGTTTCGCAAAATTTAAGAACAAAATTAAGTAACCTCTCATTCATGTGGGGGATTGTTGGAAAGAATGAGAAGGTTAGTGAAGAAGAGGTTATGAGGTAGTGGAGAAATACAAAGAAAACAAAGTCCCACATTGTGTATGTTTTGTGGATATATCTTCATAAATACTAAAGCCCCACATGTTATATCAAACAAATGACATGAACACATAAGGGCTTGAATGAATGGGCTATGGAGGCCTTGGGCTTTCATATTAAATATTAAAATGTCAAAGATAAGGGCCTTGGGCCTTGGGGCTCTTGGGGTCTCTCGTGATAAATGGGCCGCCGACTGTTAAAATGCGCGGAAAAACAGTATTTTTGCGCGGGTGTGAACGTTTGGACGAGCGGATGCATCTGTTCGTCTGAACAATGATCGGGTGCGACTGGTTGAATCAGCGCGCCTGTACGGACAGTCGCGCCTACCCCAGAAGGGCACCCCTCCGCTGCTATATATAGGCAGCCTGCCAGAGCCATCAAAAGCACAGAATTAATTCATTCGATCTCCTTCTTCTTCACTGCTCTGTTCTTAAAATTACTCTCTTGAGTTCGTGTTGCTCTGCACTTGAAAGCGCTTCAAATTGCAGAGACCGGTCCGTTTTATCTTGGGAGACAATTGCTCGATAACCTTCAGCGCTAGTGAGGGAGCAATATTTTTTCAAAGAAACAGATTTACTCTGGACTTGGACGATACTGAAAGGTACTCTTCTCCTTTTCTGTTTTGCAACGGTTCTTCTCTGTTGCAATTCCAGTCACGCTTTTCGCCGTTACTAATTCTGAAACAATTCAAATTAGTAACGCTTCTTGACGTGACAATTGGATAGTGACAATTTATTGATTGCTATCAGATTCGTATTGCATTTGCATTGTTACGAATAACAATTTTGAAACAATATTGTCGTTTTGCAGAAAACGATAATGGCTAAAAACAATAGTGGTCCTGCTGCGCCAACACCACCTGTAACCAATCCTTTTGCACCCGTGGTTACGCCAATGGCACTGTCTCATGGAGAAAGGCCAGAAAAGTTCACCGGAGCGGACTTCAAACGTTGGCAGCAAAAGATGCTATTTTACTCGACAACATTGGGCCTAGCAAAGTATCTTACAGAAGATGCTCCAGTCGTTGCAGAATTGGAACCGGATCCAGTTAAAGTTGAAGCTCTTACTGCTTGGAAAAATTCTGATTTCATGTGTAAAAATTACATCTTGAATGGCCTCGACAACAGTCTATACAACGTGTACTGCACTGTTGCAACATCCAAACAACTCTGGTTGGCTTTGGAAAAGAAGTATAAAACTGAAGATGCAGGCATGAAGAAATTCATCGCTGGGAAATTTCTTGACTTCAAAATGGTCGATACAAAAGCTGTGATCAACCAAATACAAGAACTGCAACTTATCATTCGTCAATTAGAAGATGAAAAGATGACACTTAGCGAATCTTTTCAAGTTGCCGCTGCTATTGAGAAGCTTCCTCCATCGTGGAAGGACTTCAAGAACTACCTAAAGCACAAGCGCAAAGAAATGACAATGGAGGAACTTGTAGTTCGATTGAGAATTGAGGAAGATAATAGAAATTCTGAAAAGAAGATTTCTCAAAATGTGGTTGCCAAAGCAAACGTTGTCGAGACGGACAAGTCCAACAAGAGAAAACGTGACAACCAACCTAAGAAGTCAAAGAAATTCAAGGGGTCATGCCATAATTGTGGAAAGAAGGGTCATAAAGCTGCAGAATGTCGCGGTCCACCCAAAAAGAAGAAATCAGAAGCGAATGTGGCAGAAGTTTCAGACGGAGTTTCTGAAATGGACCTGTGTGCAGTTGTTTCAGAATGCAACCTTGTTGGCAACAACAAGGAGTGGTTTGTAGACACTGGAGCCACTAGGCATATATGCGCAAATAAGTGGATGTTCACAAACTACAAAAGTGCTACTAATGAAGAACAACTGTTTATGGGTAACTCGTCCACATCAAAGGTCGAAGGCAAGGGAAAGATTGTGCTGAAATTGACTTCTGGAAAAGAACTCACTCTAAATGATGTTCTCCATGTTCCAGAAATTCGCAAGAATCTAATTTCAGGATCGTTGCTCAGCAAGCATGGATTCAAACTGACATTTGTGGCTGATAAATTTGTGTTGTCTAAGAATGGAGTGTACATAGGAAAGGGTTATGTATGGGATGGTCTATTTAAGGCTAATGTAACCACTGTTGTACCAAACAATGATATGAATAAAATTGAATCTTCTGCTTATATGGTTGACTCTCCTAATCTATGGCATTCTAGACTAGGTCATGTGAATTTTGATACTTTACAAAAACTGATCAATCTAGAATTCATAACAAAGTGTAGAATTGATTCAAATTACAAATGTCAAATTTGTGCTGAAGCCAAATTGACAAGAACATCATTTCATCATGTTGAAAGAGAAACCGAACCTCTAGACTTAATACATACTGATGTATGTGACTTGAAAATGTGTCAAACTAGAGGAGGAAAAAGGTACTTCATCACTTTTATAGATGATTGTACAAGATACTGTTATGTATATCTCCTTAGAAGTAAGGATGAGGCATTCGATATATTTAAACAGTATAAAGCAGAAGTTGAGAATCAACTCAATAGAAAAATAAAAGCTTTAAGAAGTGATAGAGGAGGAGAATATGAGTTTCCATTTGAGGAATTCTGTGCTGAGCATGGTATAATACACCAAACTACAGCTCCTTATTCACCTCAATCCAACGGTATAGCCGAACGGAAAAATAGAACTCTTAAAGAAATGATGAATGCCTTATTAATAAGCTCTGGCTTGCCAGATAATTTTTGGGGAGAAGCTATTCTTTCGGCAAATCATATTTTGAATAAAATATCACGAAAGAAAACTTCTAAGACTCCCCATGAACTTTGGAAAAACAGACCACCATCCTACAAATACTTAAAAGTGTGGGGGTGTCTTGCCAAAGTGGAAATTCCAAAACCGAAAAAGGTTAAAATAGGACCGAAGACTATAGATTGCATATTCATTGGATATGCTCATAATAGTAGTGCATAGCGATTTTTGGTGTATAAATCTGAAATTGATGACATTCATGAAAACACCATTATCGAGTCTCGAAATGCAAGATTCTTTGAACACATTTATCCTCTAAAAACTTCTATTGAAACAAATGTTCAAAAGAGGCCAAGAGATCAAGATATTCCCGAGGATAATGCTGATCAAAGAAAAATGAATGATGAAACTGAGATAGAGGAACCGAGAAGGAGCAAGTGACAAAGGACCTCTAAATCCTTTGGACCTGATTTCTATGCATATATGATAGAAAATGAACCTCTAACTTACCAACAGGCAATGTCATCTCCCGATGCTCCTTATTGGAAAGAAGCCGTCAATAGTGAAATAGAATCCATTCTACAAAACCATACGTGGGAACTAGTGGATCTCCCTAAAGGATCAAAACCACTAGGATATAAATGGATATTTAAGAAGAAACTAAAGGCTGACGGCTCAATAGACAAGTATAAAGCAAGACTTGTAATAAAAGGATTCAGACAGAAGCAAGATCTGGATTACTTTGATACGTACTCTCCAGTTACCAGAATAACATCAATTAGGATGCTTATTGCAATCGTATCTATATTGAATTTGGAAATACACCAAATGGATGTGAAAACTGCGTTTTTGAACGGTGAACTGGAAGAGGAAATATATATGCAGCAACCAGAAGGGTTTCTAAGCCCAGGAAATGAAAATAAGGTGTGCAAGTTAGTGAAATCTCTTTATGGCCTTAAACAAGCACCAAAACAATGGCATGAGAAATTTGATGAAGCAATGTTATCAAATGGATTCAAAATAAATGAATCAGATAAATGCGTCTATATAAAATGTATGGATGTTGGATATGTCATTGTTTGTCTCTACGTTGATGATTTACTGATCCTAGGAAGTAATAAGGTGATAATAAAGTCTACGAAGGACATGCTATCCTCTAGATTTGATATGAAGGACCTAGGAGTGGCCGATGTAATTTTGGGTGTAAAAATTATAAAGACACCACAGGGATATTCGTTATCTCAGTCACATTACATTACTAAAATTCTTGAAAAATTCAGGCAGTATAATGTAACTACTGCAAAATCACCAGTAGATATGAACCAAAATTGGGTAAAGAACACTGGTGATGGTATCTATCAGCTTGAATACTCTCGTATACTGGGAAGTATTATGTATGTCATGAATTGCACTAGGCCTGATATTGCGTACGCTGTAAGCAAGCTCAGTAGATATACCAGCAATCCTGGTAAAAATCATTGGAAAGCAATAATCAGAGTTCTAGGATATCTAAAGTATACACAAAACTATGTGTTGCAATATGATAAGTATCCTTCAGTAATAGAAGGATATAGTGACGCCAATTGGATAACAGGCTCAAATGACACAAAATCCACAAGTGGATATGTGTTTACATTAGGAAATGGAGCAATTTCGTGGAAATCATCCAAACAGACTTGCATAGCAAGGTCAACAATGGAATCTGAGTTCATTGCTCTGGATAAAGCCGCGGAAGAAGCAGATTGGCTTAGGGGGTTTTTAGAGGACATTCCAAATTGGGAAAAACCAGTACCTCCAATATGTATACATTGTGATAGTCAATCTTCTATAGGAAGGGCGAATAGTGCATTGTATAATGGTAAGTCGAGACATATTCGTCGTAGGCATAAAACCATAAGACAACTTCTCTCTAATGGAGTTATCACTATAGACTATGTAATGTCAAAGGATAACATTGCGGATCCACTAACTAAAGGCTTGCCTAGAGAGAAAGTTCAAACCTTATCGATGGGAATGGGTTTAAGACCTATGATCTAAAAGTTTTTCTAAACGGAAACCCCACCTAGTTGACTGGAGATCCCAAGATCTAGGTTCAAAGGGACAACTAAGTTTATAGATAAACTTAATGGCACTGTTAAAATACAGACCATTCCTATGATAAGTCAGTGCACAACCCATCGGAGAATAGGATAAGCTTAGCTTTTAATGATGTCTATACTGTGGTGTTATAAGAGACCCAAGTGGAGTATTACGGGATACTCTTTATAGAATCACCTACGTGAGTGTGAAGGCGCCGCTTCAAAAAGAATTGTAAGGTCGAATTCTTTAAACACTCATGAGACCAAGCAGGTGTTCATGGCAAAAACGAACACAAACAGAGAACCAAGGGGTTTAGAAACACTTAGCGTGTGTTATCTATATATACTTACACAAAAGGCTTACAGTTCAAAGACAATCTAGTCCACTGATTCGCCAGTAGGTTATAACGATAAACACTAGGAAAAGTTCAAGGCCAATGTGCTACTTTTACCGATATGTTAAATGTTTCGCAAAATTTAAGAACAAAATTAAGTAACCTCTCATTCATGTGGGGGATTGTTGGAAAGAATGAGAAGGTTAGTGAAGAAGAGGTTATGAGGTAGTGGAGAAATACAAAGAAAACAAAGTCCCACATTGTGTATGTTTTGTGGATATATCTTCATAAATACTAAAGCCCCACATGTTATATCAAACAAATGACATGAACACATAAGGGCTTGAATGAATGGGCTATGGAGGCCTTGGGCTTTCATATTAAATATTAAAATGTCAAAGATAAGGGCCTTGGGCCTTGGGGCTCTTGGGGTCTCTCGTGATAAATGGGCCGCCGACTGTTAAAATGCGCGGAAAAACAGTATTTTTGCGCGGGTGTGAACGTTTGGACGAGCGGATGCATCTGTTCGTCTGAACAATGATCGGGTGCGACTGGTTGAATCAGCGCGCCTGTACGGACAGTCGCGCCTACCCCAGAAGGGCACCCCTCCGCTGCTATATATAGGCAGCCTGCCAGAGCCATCAAAAGCACAGAATTAATTCATTCGATCTCCTTCTTCTTCACTGCTCTGTTCTTAAAATTACTCTCTTGAGTTCGTGTTGCTCTGCACTTGAAAGCGCTTCAAATTGCAGAGACCGGTCCGTTTTATCTTGGGAGACAATTGCTCGATAACCTTCAGCGCTAGTGAGGGAGCAATATTTTTTCAAAGAAACAGATTTACTCTGGACTTGGACGATACTGAAAGGTACTCTTCTCCTTTTCTGTTTTGCAACGGTTCTTCTCTGTTGCAATTCCAGTCACGCTTTTCGCCGTTACTAATTCTGAAACAATTCAAATTAGTAACGCTTCTTGACGTGACAATTGGATAGTGACAATTTATTGATTGCTATCAGATTCGTATTGCATTTGCATTGTTACGAATAACAATTTTGAAACAATATTGTCGTTTTGCAGAAAACGATAATGGCTAAAAACAATAGTGGTCCTGCTGCGCCAACACCACCTGTAACCAATCCTTTTGCACCCGTGGTTACGCCAATGGCACTGTCTCATGGAGAAAGGCCAGAAAAGTTCACCGGAGCGGACTTCAAACGTTGGCAGCAAAAGATGCTATTTTACTCGACAACATTGGGCCTAGCAAAGTATCTTACAGAAGATGCTCCAGTCGTTGCAGAATTGGAACCGGATCCAGTTAAAGTTGAAGCCCTTACTGCTTGGAAAAATTCTGATTTCATGTGTAAAAATTACATCTTGAATGGCCTCGACAACAGTCTATACAACGTGTACTGCACTGTTGCAACATCCAAACAACTCTGGTTGGCTTTGGAAAAGAAGTATAAAACTGAAGATGCAGGCATGAAGAAATTCATCGCTGGGAAATTTCTTGACTTCAAAATGGTCGATACAAAAGCTGTGATCAACCAAATACAAGAACTGCAACTTATCATTCGTCAATTAGAAGATGAAAAGATGACACTTAGCGAATCTTTTCAAGTTGCCGCTGCTATTGAGAAGCTTCCTCCATCGTGGAAGGACTTCAAGAACTACCTAAAGCACAAGCGCAAAGAAATGACAATGGAGGAACTTGTAGTTCGATTGAGAATTGAGGAAGATAATAGAAATTCTGAAAAGAAGATTTCTCAAAATGTGGTTGCCAAAGCAAACGTTGTCGAGACGGACAAGTCCAACAAGAGAAAACGTGACAACCAACCTAAGAAGTCAAAGAAATTCAAGGGGTCATGCCATAATTGTGGAAAGAAGGGTCATAAAGCTGCAGAATGTCGCGGTCCACCCAAAAAGAAGAAATCAGAAGCGAATGTGGCAGAAGTTTCAGACGGAGTTTCTGAAATGGACCTGTGTGCAGTTGTTTCAGAATGCAACCTTGTTGGCAACAACAAGGAGTGGTTTGTAGACACTGGAGCCACTAGGCATATATGCGCAAATAAGTGGATGTTCACAAACTACAAAAGTGCTAATAATGAAGAACAACTGTTTATGGGTAACTCGTCCACATCAAAGGTCGAAGGCAAGGGAAAGATTGTGCTGAAATTGACTTCTGGAAAAGAACTCACTCTAAATGATGTTCTCCATGTTCCAGAAATTCGCAAGAATCTAATTTCAGGATCGTTGCTCAGCAAGCATGGATTCAAACTGACATTTGTGGCTGATAAATTTGTGTTGTCTAAGAATGGAGTGTACATAGGAAAGGGTTATGTATGTGATGGTCTATTTAAGGCTAATGTAACCACTGTTGTACCAAACAATGATATGAATAAAATTGAATCTTCTGCTTATATGGTTGACTCTCCTAATCTATGGCATTCTAGACTAGGTCATGTGAATTTTGATACTTTACAAAAACTGATCAATCTAGAATTCATAACAAAGTGTAGAATTGATTCAAATTACAAATGTCAAATTTGTGCTGAAGCCAAATTGACAAGAACATCATTTCATCATGTTGAAAGAGAAACCGAACCTCTAGACTTAATACATACTGATGTATGTGACTTGAAAATGTGTCAAACTAGAGGAGGAAAAAGGTACTTCATCACTTTTATAGATGATTGTACAAGATACTGTTATGTATATCTCCTTAGAAGTAAGGATGAGGCATTCGATATATTTAAACAGTATAAAGCAGAAGTTGAGAATCAACTCAATAGAAAAATAAAAGCTTTAAGAAGTGATAGAGGAGGAGAATATGAGTTTCCATTTGAGGAATTCTGTGCTGAGCATGGTATAATACACCAAACTACAGCTCCTTATTCACCTCAATCCAACGGTATAGCCGAACGGAAAAATAGAACTCTTAAAGAAATGATGAATGCCTTATTAATAAGCTCTGGCTTGCCAGATAATTTTTGGGGAGAAGCTATTCTTTCGGCAAATCATATTTTGAATAAAATATCACGAAAGAAAACTTCTAAGACTCCCCATGAACTTTGGAAAAACAGACCACCATCCTACAAATACTTAAAAGTGTGGGGGTGTCTTGCCAAAGTGGAAATTCCAAAACCGAAAAAGGTTAAAATAGGACCGAAGACTATAGATTGCATATTCATTGGATATGCTCATAATAGTAGTGCATAGCGATTTTTGGTGTATAAATCTGAAATTGATGACATTCATGAAAACACCATTATCGAGTCTCGAAATGCAAGATTCTTTGAACACATTTATCCTCTAAAAACTTCTATTGAAACAAATGTTCAAAAGAGGCCAAGAGATCAAGATATTCCCGAGGATAATGCTGATCAAAGAAAAATGAATGATGAAACTGAGATAGAGGAACCGAGAAGGAGCAAGTGACAAAGGACCTCTAAATCCTTTGGACCTGATTTCTATGCATATATGATAGAAAATGAACCTCTAACTTACCAACAGGCAATGTCATCTCCCGATGCTCCTTATTGGAAAGAAGCCGTCAATAGTGAAATAGAATCCATTCTACAAAACCATACGTGGGAACTAGTGGATCTCCCTAAAGGATCAAAACCACTAGGATATAAATGGATATTTAAGAAGAAACTAAAGGCTGACGGCTCAATAGACAAGTATAAAGCAAGACTTGTAATAAAAGGATTCAGACAGAAGCAAGATCTGGATTACTTTGATACGTACTCTCCAGTTACCAGAATAACATCAATTAGGATGCTTATTGCAATCGTATCTATATTGAATTTGGAAATACACCAAATGGATGTGAAAACTGCGTTTTTGAACGGTGAACTGGAAGAGGAAATATATATGCAGCAACCAGAAGGGTTTCTAAGCCCAGGAAATGAAAATAAGGTGTGCAAGTTAGTGAAATCTCTTTATGGCCTTAAACAAGCACCAAAACAATGGCATGAGAAATTTGATGAAGCAATGTTATCAAATGGATTCAAAATAAATGAATCAGATAAATGCGTCTATATAAAATGTATGGATGTTGGATATGTCATTGTTTGTCTCTACGTTGATGATTTACTGATCCTAGGAAGTAATAAGGTGATAATAAAGTCTACGAAGGACATGCTATCCTCTAGATTTGATATGAAGGACCTAGGAGTGGCCGATGTAATTTTGGGTGTAAAAATTATAAAGACACCACAGGGATATTCGTTATCTCAGTCACATTACATTACTAAAATTCTTGAAAAATTCAGGCAGTATAATGTAACTACTGCAAAATCACCAGTAGATATGAACCAAAATTGGGTAAAGAACACTGGTGATGGTATCTATCAGCTTGAATACTCTCGTATACTGGGAAGTATTATGTATGTCATGAATTGCACTAGGCCTGATATTGCGTACGCTGTAAGCAAGCTCAGTAGATATACCAGCAATCCTGGTAAAAATCATTGGAAAGCAATAATCAGAGTTCTAGGATATCTAAAGTATACACAAAACTATGTGTTGCAATATGATAAGTATCCTTCAGTAATAGAAGGATATAGTGACGCCAATTGGATAACAGGCTCAAATGACACAAAATCCACAAGTGGATATGTGTTTACATTAGGAAATGGAGCAATTTCGTGGAAATCATCCAAACAGACTTGCATAGCAAGGTCAACAATGGAATCTGAGTTCATTGCTCTGGATAAAGCCGCGGAAGAAGCAGATTGGCTTAGGGGGTTTTTAGAGGACATTCCAAATTGGGAAAAACCAGTACCTCCAATATGTATACATTGTGATAGTCAATCTTCTATAGGAAGGGCGAATAGTGCATTGTATAATGGTAAGTCGAGACATATTCGTCGTAGGCATAAAACCATAAGACAACTTCTCTCTAATGGAGTTATCACTATAGACTATGTAATGTCAAAGGATAACATTGCGGATCCACTAACTAAAGGCTTGCCTAGAGAGAAAGTTCAAACCTTATCGATGGGAATGGGTTTAAGACCTATGATCTAAAAGTTTTTCTAAACGGAAACCCCACCTAGTTGACTGGAGATCCCAAGATCTAGGTTCAAAGGGACAACTAAGTTTATAGATAAACTTAATGGCACTGTTAAAATACAGACCATTCCTATGATAAGTCAGTGCACAACCCATCGGAGAATAGGATAAGCTTAGCTTTTAATGATGTCTATACTGTGGTGTTATAAGAGACCCAAGTGGAGTATTACGGGATACTCTTTATAGAATCACCTACGTGAGTGTGAAGGCGCCGCTTCAAAAAGAATTGTAAGGTCGAATTCTTTAAACACTCATGAGACCAAGCAGGTGTTCATGGCAAAAACGAACACAAACAGAGAACCAAGGGGTTTAGAAACACTTAGCGTGTGTTATCTATATATACTTACACAAAAGGCTTACAGTTCAAAGACAATCTAGTCCACTGATTCGCCAGTAGGTTATAACGATAAACACTAGGAAAAGTTCAAGGCCAATGTGCTACTTTTACCGATATGTTAAATGTTTCGCAAAATTTAAGAACAAAATTAAGTAACCTCTCATTCATGTGGGGGATTGTTGGAAAGAATGAGAAGGTTAGTGAAGAAGAGGTTATGAGGTAGTGGAGAAATACAAAGAAAACAAAGTCCCACATTGTGTATGTTTTGTGGATATATCTTCATAAATACTAAAGCCCCACATGTTATATCAAACAAATGACATGAACACATAAGGGCTTGAATGAATGGGCTATGGAGGCCTTGGGCTTTCATATTAAATATTAAAATGTCAAAGATAAGGGCCTTGGGCCTTGGGGCTCTTGGGGTCTCTCGTGATAAATGGGCCGCCGACTGTTAAAATGCGCGGAAAAACAGTATTTTTGCGCGGGTGTGAACGTTTGGACGAGCGGATGCATCTGTTCGTCTGAACAATGATCGGGTGCGACTGGTTGAATCAGCGCGCCTGTACGGACAGTCGCGCCTACCCCAGAAGGGCACCCCTCCGCTGCTATATATAGGCAGCCTGCCAGAGCCATCAAAAGCACAGAATTAATTCATTCGATCTCCTTCTTCTTCACTGCTCTGTTCTTAAAATTACTCTCTTGAGTTCGTGTTGCTCTGCACTTGAAAGCGCTTCAAATTGCAGAGACCGGTCCGTTTTATCTTGGGAGACAATTGCTCGATAACCTTCAGCGCTAGTGAGGGAGCAATATTTTTTCAAAGAAACAGATTTACTCTGGACTTGGACGATACTGAAAGGTACTCTTCTCCTTTTCTGTTTTGCAACGGTTCTTCTCTGTTGCAATTCCAGTCACGCTTTTCGCCGTTACTAATTCTGAAACAATTCAAATTAGTAACGCTTCTTGACGTGACAATTGGATAGTGACAATTTATTGATTGCTATCAGATTCGTATTGCATTTGCATTGTTACGAATAACAATTTTGAAACAATATTGTCGTTTTGCAGAAAACGATAATGGCTAAAAACAATAGTGGTCCTGCTGCGCCAACACCACCTGTAACCAATCCTTTTGCACCCGTGGTTACGCCAATGGCACTGTCTCATGGAGAAAGGCCAGAAAAGTTCACCGGAGCGGACTTCAAACGTTGGCAGCAAAAGATGCTATTTTACTCGACAACATTGGGCCTAGCAAAGTATCTTACAGAAGATGCTCCAGTCGTTGCAGAATTGGAACCGGATCCAGTTAAAGTTGAAGCCCTTACTGCTTGGAAAAATTCTGATTTCATGTGTAAAAATTACATCTTGAATGGCCTCGACAACAGTCTATACAACGTGTACTGCACTGTTGCAACATCCAAACAACTCTGGTTGGCTTTGGAAAAGAAGTATAAAACTGAAGATGCAGGCATGAAGAAATTCATCGCTGGGAAATTTCTTGACTTCAAAATGGTCGATACAAAAGCTGTGATCAACCAAATACAAGAACTGCAACTTATCATTCGTCAATTAGAAGATGAAAAGATGACACTTAGCGAATCTTTTCAAGTTGCCGCTGCTATTGAGAAGCTTCCTCCATCGTGGAAGGACTTCAAGAACTACCTAAAGCACAAGCGCAAAGAAATGACAATGGAGGAACTTGTAGTTCGATTGAGAATTGAGGAAGATAATAGAAATTCTGAAAAGAAGATTTCTCAAAATGTGGTTGCCAAAGCAAACGTTGTCGAGACGGACAAGTCCAACAAGAGAAAACGTGACAACCAACCTAAGAAGTCAAAGAAATTCAAGGGGTCATGCCATAATTGTGGAAAGAAGGGTCATAAAGCTGCAGAATGTCGCGGTCCACCCAAAAAGAAGAAATCAGAAGCGAATGTGGCAGAAGTTTCAGACGGAGTTTCTGAAATGGACCTGTGTGCAGTTGTTTCAGAATGCAACCTTGTTGGCAACAACAAGGAGTGGTTTGTAGACACTGGAGCCACTAGGCATATATGCGCAAATAAGTGGATGTTCACAAACTACAAAAGTGCTACTAATGAAGAACAACTGTTTATGGGTAACTCGTCCACATCAAAGGTCGAAGGCAAGGGAAAGATTGTGCTGAAATTGACTTCTGGAAAAGAACTCACTCTAAATGATGTTCTCCATGTTCCAGAAATTCGCAAGAATCTAATTTCAGGATCGTTGCTCAGCAAGCATGGATTCAAACTGACATTTGTGGCTGATAAATTTGTGTTGTCTAAGAATGGAGTGTACATAGGAAAGGGTTATGTATGTGATGGTCTATTTAAGGCTAATGTAACCACTGTTGTACCAAACAATGATATGAATAAAATTGAATCTTCTGCTTATATGGTTGACTCTCCTAATCTATGGCATTCTAGACTAGGTCATGTGAATTTTGATACTTTACAAAAACTGATCAATCTAGAATTCATAACAAAGTGTAGAATTGATTCAAATTACAAATGTCAAATTTGTGCTGAAGCCAAATTGACAAGAACATCATTTCATCATGTTGAAAGAGAAACCGAACCTCTAGACTTAATACATACTGATGTATGTGACTTGAAAATGTGTCAAACTAGAGGAGGAAAAAGGTACTTCATCACTTTTATAGATGATTGTACAAGATACTGTTATGTATATCTCCTTAGAAGTAAGGATGAGGCATTCGATATATTTAAACAGTATAAAGCAGAAGTTGAGAATCAACTCAATAGAAAAATAAAAGCTTTAAGAAGTGATAGAGGAGGAGAATATGAGTTTCCATTTGAGGAATTCTGTGCTGAGCATGGTATAATACACCAAACTACAGCTCCTTATTCACCTCAATCCAACGGTATAGCCGAACGGAAAAATAGAACTCTTAAAGAAATGATGAATGCCTTATTAATAAGCTCTGGCTTGCCAGATAATTTTTGGGGAGAAGCTATTCTTTCGGCAAATCATATTTTGAATAAAATATCACGAAAGAAAACTTCTAAGACTCCCCATGAACTTTGGAAAAACAGACCACCATCCTACAAATACTTAAAAGTGTGGGGGTGTCTTGCCAAAGTGGAAATTCCAAAACCGAAAAAGGTTAAAATAGGACCGAAGACTATAGATTGCATATTCATTGGATATGCTCATAATAGTAGTGCATAGCGATTTTTGGTGTATAAATCTGAAATTGATGACATTCATGAAAACACCATTATCGAGTCTCGAAATGCAAGATTCTTTGAACACATTTATCCTCTAAAAACTTCTATTGAAACAAATGTTCAAAAGAGGCCAAGAGATCAAGATATTCCCGAGGATAATGCTGATCAAAGAAAAATGAATGATGAAACTGAGATAGAGGAACCGAGAAGGAGCAAGTGACAAAGGACCTCTAAATCCTTTGGACCTGATTTCTATGCATATATGATAGAAAATGAACCTCTAACTTACCAACAGGCAATGTCATCTCCCGATGCTCCTTATTGGAAAGAAGCCGTCAATAGTGAAATAGAATCCATTCTACAAAACCATACGTGGGAACTAGTGGATCTCCCTAAAGGATCAAAACCACTAGGATATAAATGGATATTTAAGAAGAAACTAAAGGCTGACGGCTCAATAGACAAGTATAAAGCAAGACTTGTAATAAAAGGATTCAGACAGAAGCAAGATCTGGATTACTTTGATACGTACTCTCCAGTTACCAGAATAACATCAATTAGGATGCTTATTGCAATCGTATCTATATTGAATTTGGAAATACACCAAATGGATGTGAAAACTGCGTTTTTGAACGGTGAACTGGAAGAGGAAATATATATGCAGCAACCAGAAGGGTTTCTAAGCCCAGGAAATGAAAATAAGGTGTGCAAGTTAGTGAAATCTCTTTATGGCCTTAAACAAGCACCAAAACAATGGCATGAGAAATTTGATGAAGCAATGTTATCAAATGGATTCAAAATAAATGAATCAGATAAATGCGTCTATATAAAATGTATGGATGTTGGATATGTCATTGTTTGTCTCTACGTTGATGATTTACTGATCCTAGGAAGTAATAAGGTGATAATAAAGTCTACGAAGGACATGCTATCCTCTAGATTTGATATGAAGGACCTAGGAGTGGCCGATGTAATTTTGGGTGTAAAAATTATAAAGACACCACAGGGATATTCGTTATCTCAGTCACATTACATTACTAAAATTCTTGAAAAATTCAGGCAGTATAATGTAACTACTGCAAAATCACCAGTAGATATGAACCAAAATTGGGTAAAGAACACTGGTGATGGTATCTATCAGCTTGAATACTCTCGTATACTGGGAAGTATTATGTATGTCATGAATTGCACTAGGCCTGATATTGCGTACGCTGTAAGCAAGCTCAGTAGATATACCAGCAATCCTGGTAAAAATCATTGGAAAGCAATAATCAGAGTTCTAGGATATCTAAAGTATACACAAAACTATGTGTTGCAATATGATAAGTATCCTTCAGTAATAGAAGGATATAGTGACGCCAATTGGATAACAGGCTCAAATGACACAAAATCCACAAGTGGATATGTGTTTACATTAGGAAATGGAGCAATTTCGTGGAAATCATCCAAACAGACTTGCATAGCAAGGTCAACAATGGAATCTGAGTTCATTGCTCTGGATAAAGCCGCGGAAGAAGCAGATTGGCTTAGGGGGTTTTTAGAGGACATTCCAAATTGGGAAAAACCAGTACCTCCAATATGTATACATTGTGATAGTCAATCTTCTATAGGAAGGGCGAATAGTGCATTGTATAATGGTAAGTCGAGACATATTCGTCGTAGGCATAAAACCATAAGACAACTTCTCTCTAATGGAGTTATCACTATAGACTATGTAATGTCAAAGGATAACATTGCGGATCCACTAACTAAAGGCTTGCCTAGAGAGAAAGTTCAAACCTTATCGATGGGAATGGGTTTAAGACCTATGATCTAAAAGTTTTTCTAAACGGAAACCCCACCTAGTTGACTGGAGATCCCAAGATCTAGGTTCAAAGGGACAACTAAGTTTATAGATAAACTTAATGGCACTGTTAAAATACAGACCATTCCTATGATAAGTCAGTGCACAACCCATCGGAGAATAGGATAAGCTTAGCTTTTAATGATGTCTATACTGTGGTGTTATAAGAGACCCAAGTGGAGTATTACGGGATACTCTTTATAGAATCACCTACGTGAGTGTGAAGGCGCCGCTTCAAAAAGAATTGTAAGGTCGAATTCTTTAAACACTCATGAGACCAAGCAGGTGTTCATGGCAAAAACGAACACAAACAGAGAACCAAGGGGTTTAGAAACACTTAGCGTGTGTTATCTATATATACTTACACAAAAGGCTTACAGTTCAAAGACAATCTAGTCCACTGATTCGCCAGTAGGTTATAACGATAAACACTAGGAAAAGTTCAAGGCCAATGTGCTACTTTTACCGATATGTTAAATGTTTCGCAAAATTTAAGAACAAAATTAAGTAACCTCTCATTCATGTGGGGGATTGTTGGAAAGAATGAGAAGGTTAGTGAAGAAGAGGTTATGAGGTAGTGGAGAAATACAAAGAAAACAAAGTCCCACATTGTGTATGTTTTGTGGATATATCTTCATAAATACTAAAGCCCCACATGTTATATCAAACAAATGACATGAACACATAAGGGCTTGAATGAATGGGCTATGGAGGCCTTGGGCTTTCATATTAAATATTAAAATGTCAAAGATAAGGGCCTTGGGCCTTGGGGCTCTTGGGGTCTCTCGTGATAAATGGGCCGCCGACTGTTAAAATGCGCGGAAAAACAGTATTTTTGCGCGGGTGTGAACGTTTGGACGAGCGGATGCATCTGTTCGTCTGAACAATGATCGGGTGCGACTGGTTGAATCAGCGCGCCTGTACGGACAGTCGCGCCTACCCCAGAAGGGCACCCCTCCGCTGCTATATATAGGCAGCCTGCCAGAGCCATCAAAAGCACAGAATTAATTCATTCGATCTCCTTCTTCTTCACTGCTCTGTTCTTAAAATTACTCTCTTGAGTTCGTGTTGCTCTGCACTTGAAAGCGCTTCAAATTGCAGAGACCGGTCCGTTTTATCTTGGGAGACAATTGCTCGATAACCTTCAGCGCTAGTGAGGGAGCAATATTTTTTCAAAGAAACAGATTTACTCTGGACTTGGACGATACTGAAAGGTACTCTTCTCCTTTTCTGTTTTGCAACGGTTCTTCTCTGTTGCAATTCCAGTCACGCTTTTCGCCGTTACTAATTCTGAAACAATTCAAATTAGTAACGCTTCTTGACGTGACAATTGGATAGTGACAATTTATTGATTGCTATCAGATTCGTATTGCATTTGCATTGTTACGAATAACAATTTTGAAACAATATTGTCGTTTTGCAGAAAACGATAATGGCTAAAAACAATAGTGGTCCTGCTGCGCCAACACCACCTGTAACCAATCCTTTTGCACCCGTGGTTACGCCAATGGCACTGTCTCATGGAGAAAGGCCAGAAAAGTTCACCGGAGCGGACTTCAAACGTTGGCAGCAAAAGATGCTATTTTACTCGACAACATTGGGCCTAGCAAAGTATCTTACAGAAGATGCTCCAGTCGTTGCAGAATTGGAACCGGATCCAGTTAAAGTTGAAGCCCTTACTGCTTGGAAAAATTCTGATTTCATGTGTAAAAATTACATCTTGAATGGCCTCGACAACAGTCTATACAACGTGTACTGCACTGTTGCAACATCCAAACAACTCTGGTTGGCTTTGGAAAAGAAGTATAAAACTGAAGATGCAGGCATGAAGAAATTCATCGCTGGGAAATTTCTTGACTTCAAAATGGTCGATACAAAAGCTGTGATCAACCAAATACAAGAACTGCAACTTATCATTCGTCAATTAGAAGATGAAAAGATGACACTTAGCGAATCTTTTCAAGTTGCCGCTGCTATTGAGAAGCTTCCTCCATCGTGGAAGGACTTCAAGAACTACCTAAAGCACAAGCGCAAAGAAATGACAATGGAGGAACTTGTAGTTCGATTGAGAATTGAGGAAGATAATAGAAATTCTGAAAAGAAGATTTCTCAAAATGTGGTTGCCAAAGCAAACGTTGTCGAGACGGACAAGTCCAACAAGAGAAAACGTGACAACCAACCTAAGAAGTCAAAGAAATTCAAGGGGTCATGCCATAATTGTGGAAAGAAGGATCATAAAGCTGCAGAATGTCGCGGTCCACCCAAAAAGAAGAAATCAGAAGCGAATGTGGCAGAAGTTTCAGACGGAGTTTCTGAAATGGACCTGTGTGCAGTTGTTTCAGAATGCAACCTTGTTGGCAACAACAAGGAGTGGTTTGTAGACACTGGAGCCACTAGGCATATATGCGCAAATAAGTGGATGTTCACAAACTACAAAAGTGCTACTAATGAAGAACAACTGTTTATGGGTAACTCGTCCACATCAAAGGTCGAAGGCAAGGGAAAGATTGTGCTGAAATTGACTTCTGGAAAAGAACTCACTCTAAATGATGTTCTCCATGTTCCAGAAATTCGCAAGAATCTAATTTCAGGATCGTTGCTCAGCAAGCATGGATTCAAACTGACATTTGTGGCTGATAAATTTGTGTTGTCTAAGAATGGAGTGTACATAGGAAAGGGTTATGTATGTGATGGTCTATTTAAGGCTAATGTAACCACTGTTGTACCAAACAATGATATGAATAAAATTGAATCTTCTGCTTATATGGTTGACTCTCCTAATCTATGGCATTCTAGACTAGGTCATGTGAATTTTGATACTTTACAAAAACTGATCAATCTAGAATTCATAACAAAGTGTAGAATTGATTCAAATTACAAATGTCAAATTTGTGCTGAAGCCAAATTGACAAGAACATCATTTCATCATGTTGAAAGAGAAACCGAACCTCTAGACTTAATACATACTGATGTATGTGACTTGAAAATGTGTCAAACTAGAGGAGGAAAAAGGTACTTCATCACTTTTATAGATGATTGTACAAGATACTGTTATGTATATCTCCTTAGAAGTAAGGATGAGGCATTCGATATATTTAAACAGTATAAAGCAGAAGTTGAGAATCAACTCAATAGAAAAATAAAAGCTTTAAGAAGTGATAGAGGAGGAGAATATGAGTTTCCATTTGAGGAATTCTGTGCTGAGCATGGTATAATACACCAAACTACAGCTCCTTATTCACCTCAATCCAACGGTATAGCCGAACGGAAAAATAGAACTCTTAAAGAAATGATGAATGCCTTATTAATAAGCTCTGGCTTGCCAGATAATTTTTGGGGAGAAGCTATTCTTTCGGCAAATCATATTTTGAATAAAATATCACGAAAGAAAACTTCTAAGACTCCCCATGAACTTTGGAAAAACAGACCACCATCCTACAAATACTTAAAAGTGTGGGGGTGTCTTGCCAAAGTGGAAATTCCAAAACCGAAAAAGGTTAAAATAGGACCGAAGACTATAGATTGCATATTCATTGGATATGCTCATAATAGTAGTGCATAGCGATTTTTGGTGTATAAATCTGAAATTGATGACATTCATGAAAACACCATTATCGAGTCTCGAAATGCAAGATTCTTTGAACACATTTATCCTCTAAAAACTTCTATTGAAACAAATGTTCAAAAGAGGCCAAGAGATCAAGATATTCCCGAGGATAATGCTGATCAAAGAAAAATGAATGATGAAACTGAGATAGAGGAACCGAGAAGGAGCAAGTGACAAAGGACCTCTAAATCCTTTGGACCTGATTTCTATGCATATATGATAGAAAATGAACCTCTAACTTACCAACAGGCAATGTCATCTCCCGATGCTCCTTATTGGAAAGAAGCCGTCAATAGTGAAATAGAATCCATTCTACAAAACCATACGTGGGAACTAGTGGATCTCCCTAAAGGATCAAAACCACTAGGATATAAATGGATATTTAAGAAGAAACTAAAGGCTGACGGCTCAATAGACAAGTATAAAGCAAGACTTGTAATAAAAGGATTCAGACAGAAGCAAGATCTGGATTACTTTGATACGTACTCTCCAGTTACCAGAATAACATCAATTAGGATGCTTATTGCAATCGTATCTATATTGAATTTGGAAATACACCAAATGGATGTGAAAACTGCGTTTTTGAACGGTGAACTGGAAGAGGAAATATATATGCAGCAACCAGAAGGGTTTCTAAGCCCAGGAAATGAAAATAAGGTGTGCAAGTTAGTGAAATCTCTTTATGGCCTTAAACAAGCACCAAAACAATGGCATGAGAAATTTGATGAAGCAATGTTATCAAATGGATTCAAAATAAATGAATCAGATAAATGCGTCTATATAAAATGTATGGATGTTGGATATGTCATTGTTTGTCTCTACGTTGATGATTTACTGATCCTAGGAAGTAATAAGGTGATAATAAAGTCTACGAAGGACATGCTATCCTCTAGATTTGATATGAAGGACCTAGGAGTGGCCGATGTAATTTTGGGTGTAAAAATTATAAAGACACCACAGGGATATTCGTTATCTCAGTCACATTACATTACTAAAATTCTTGAAAAATTCAGGCAGTATAATGTAACTACTGCAAAATCACCAGTAGATATGAACCAAAATTGGGTAAAGAACACTGGTGATGGTATCTATCAGCTTGAATACTCTCGTATACTGGGAAGTATTATGTATGTCATGAATTGCACTAGGCCTGATATTGCGTACGCTGTAAGCAAGCTCAGTAGATATACCAGCAATCCTGGTAAAAATCATTGGAAAGCAATAATCAGAGTTCTAGGATATCTAAAGTATACACAAAACTATGTGTTGCAATATGATAAGTATCCTTCAGTAATAGAAGGATATAGTGACGCCAATTGGATAACAGGCTCAAATGACACAAAATCCACAAGTGGATATGTGTTTACATTAGGAAATGGAGCAATTTCGTGGAAATCATCCAAACAGACTTGCATAGCAAGGTCAACAATGGAATCTGAGTTCATTGCTCTGGATAAAGCCGCGGAAGAAGCAGATTGGCTTAGGGGGTTTTTAGAGGACATTCCAAATTGGGAAAAACCAGTACCTCCAATATGTATACATTGTGATAGTCAATCTTCTATAGGAAGGGCGAATAGTGCATTGTATAATGGTAAGTCGAGACATATTCGTCGTAGGCATAAAACCATAAGACAACTTCTCTCTAATGGAGTTATCACTATAGACTATGTAATGTCAAAGGATAACATTGCGGATCCACTAACTAAAGGCTTGCCTAGAGAGAAAGTTCAAACCTTATCGATGGGAATGGGTTTAAGACCTATGATCTAAAAGTTTTTCTAAACGGAAACCCCACCTAGTTGACTGGAGATCCCAAGATCTAGGTTCAAAGGGACAACTAAGTTTATAGATAAACTTAATGGCACTGTTAAAATACAGACCATTCCTATGATAAGTCAGTGCACAACCCATCGGAGAATAGGATAAGCTTAGCTTTTAATGATGTCTATACTGTGGTGTTATAAGAGACCCAAGTGGAGTATTACGGGATACTCTTTATAGAATCACCTACGTGAGTGTGAAGGCGCCGCTTCAAAAAGAATTGTAAGGTCGAATTCTTTAAACACTCATGAGACCAAGCAGGTGTTCATGGCAAAAACGAACACAAACAGAGAACCAAGGGGTTTAGAAACACTTAGCGTGTGTTATCTATATATACTTACACAAAAGGCTTACAGTTCAAAGACAATCTAGTCCACTGATTCGCCAGTAGGTTATAACGATAAACACTAGGAAAAGTTCAAGGCCAATGTGCTACTTTTACCGATATGTTAAATGTTTCGCAAAATTTAAGAACAAAATTAAGTAACCTCTCATTCATGTGGGGGATTGTTGGAAAGAATGAGAAGGTTAGTGAAGAAGAGGTTATGAGGTAGTGGAGAAATACAAAGAAAACAAAGTCCCACATTGTGTATGTTTTGTGGATATATCTTCATAAATACTAAAGCCCCACATGTTATATCAAACAAATGACATGAACACATAAGGGCTTGAATGAATGGGCTATGGAGGCCTTGGGCTTTCATATTAAATATTAAAATGTCAAAGATAAGGGCCTTGGGCCTTGGGGCTCTTGGGGTCTCTCGTGATAAATGGGCCGCCGACTGTTAAAATGCGCGGAAAAACAGTATTTTTGCGCGGGTGTGAACGTTTGGACGAGCGGATGCATCTGTTCGTCTGAACAATGATCGGGTGCGACTGGTTGAATCAGCGCGCCTGTACGGACAGTCGCGCCTACCCCAGAAGGGCACCCCTCCGCTGCTATATATAGGCAGCCTGCCAGAGCCATCAAAAGCACAGAATTAATTCATTCGATCTCCTTCTTCTTCACTGCTCTGTTCTTAAAATTACTCTCTTGAGTTCGTGTTGCTCTGCACTTGAAAGCGCTTCAAATTGCAGAGACCGGTCCGTTTTATCTTGGGAGACAATTGCTCGATAACCTTCAGCGCTAGTGAGGGAGCAATATTTTTTCAAAGAAACAGATTTACTCTGGACTTGGACGATACTGAAAGGTACTCTTCTCCTTTTCTGTTTTGCAACGGTTCTTCTCTGTTGCAATTCCAGTCACGCTTTTCGCCGTTACTAATTCTGAAACAATTCAAATTAGTAACGCTTCTTGACGTGACAATTGGATAGTGACAATTTATTGATTGCTATCAGATTCGTATTGCATTTGCATTGTTACGAATAACAATTTTGAAACAATATTGTCGTTTTGCAGAAAACGATAATGGCTAAAAACAATAGTGGTCCTGCTGCGCCAACACCACCTGTAACCAATCCTTTTGCACCCGTGGTTACGCCAATGGCACTGTCTCATGGAGAAAGGCCAGAAAAGTTCACCGGAGCGGACTTCAAACGTTGGCAGCAAAAGATGCTATTTTACTCGACAACATTGGGCCTAGCAAAGTATCTTACAGAAGATGCTCCAGTCGTTGCAGAATTGGAACCGGATCCAGTTAAAGTTGAAGCCCTTACTGCTTGGAAAAATTCTGATTTCATGTGTAAAAATTACATCTTGAATGGCCTCGACAACAGTCTATACAACGTGTACTGCACTGTTGCAACATCCAAACAACTCTGGTTGGCTTTGGAAAAGAAGTATAAAACTGAAGATGCAGGCATGAAGAAATTCATCGCTGGGAAATTTCTTGACTTCAAAATGGTCGATACAAAAGCTGTGATCAACCAAATACAAGAACTGCAACTTATCATTCGTCAATTAGAAGATGAAAAGATGACACTTAGCGAATCTTTTCAAGTTGCCGCTGCTATTGAGAAGCTTCCTCCATCGTGGAAGGACTTCAAGAACTACCTAAAGCACAAGCGCAAAGAAATGACAATGGAGGAACTTGTAGTTCGATTGAGAATTGAGGAAGATAATAGAAATTCTGAAAAGAAGATTTCTCAAAATGTGGTTGCCAAAGCAAACGTTGTCGAGACGGACAAGTCCAACAAGAGAAAACGTGACAACCAACCTAAGAAGTCAAAGAAATTCAAGGGGTCATGCCATAATTGTGGAAAGAAGGGTCATAAAGCTGCAGAATGTCGCGGTCCACCCAAAAAGAAGAAATCAGAAGCGAATGTGGCAGAAGTTTCAGACGGAGTTTCTGAAATGGACCTGTGTGCAGTTGTTTCAGAATGCAACCTTGTTGGCAACAACAAGGAGTGGTTTGTAGACACTGGAGCCACTAGGCATATATGCGCAAATAAGTGGATGTTCACAAACTACAAAAGTGCTACTAATGAAGAACAACTGTTTATGGGTAACTCGTCCACATCAAAGGTCGAAGGCAAGGGAAAGATTGTGCTGAAATTGACTTCTGGAAAAGAACTCACTCTAAATGATGTTCTCCATGTTCCAGAAATTCGCAAGAATCTAATTTCAGGATCGTTGCTCAGCAAGCATGGATTCAAACTGACATTTGTGGCTGATAAATTTGTGTTGTCTAAGAATGGAGTGTACATAGGAAAGGGTTATGTATGTGATGGTCTATTTAAGGCTAATGTAACCACTGTTGTACCAAACAATGATATGAATAAAATTGAATCTTCTGCTTATATGGTTGACTCTCCTAATCTATGGCATTCTAGACTAGGTCATGTGAATTTTGATACTTTACAAAAACTGATCAATCTAGAATTCATAACAAAGTGTAGAATTGATTCAAATTACAAATGTCAAATTTGTGCTGAAGCCAAATTGACAAGAACATCATTTCATCATGTTGAAAGAGAAACCGAACCTCTAGACTTAATACATACTGATGTATGTGACTTGAAAATGTGTCAAACTAGAGGAGGAAAAAGGTACTTCATCACTTTTATAGATGATTGTACAAGATACTGTTATGTATATCTCCTTAGAAGTAAGGATGAGGCATTCGATATATTTAAACAGTATAAAGCAGAAGTTGAGAATCAACTCAATAGAAAAATAAAAGCTTTAAGAAGTGATAGAGGAGGAGAATATGAGTTTCCATTTGAGGAATTCTGTGCTGAGCATGGTATAATACACCAAACTACAGCTCCTTATTCACCTCAATCCAACGGTATAGCCGAACGGAAAAATAGAACTCTTAAAGAAATGATGAATGCCTTATTAATAAGCTCTGGCTTGCCAGATAATTTTTGGGGAGAAGCTATTCTTTCGGCAAATCATATTTTGAATAAAATATCACGAAAGAAAACTTCTAAGACTCCCCATGAACTTTGGAAAAACAGACCACCATCCTACAAATACTTAAAAGTGTGGGGGTGTCTTGCCAAAGTGGAAATTCCAAAACCGAAAAAGGTTAAAATAGGACCGAAGACTATAGATTGCATATTCATTGGATATGCTCATAATAGTAGTGCATAGCGATTTTTGGTGTATAAATCTGAAATTGATGACATTCATGAAAACACCATTATCGAGTCTCGAAATGCAAGATTCTTTGAACACATTTATCCTCTAAAAACTTCTATTGAAACAAATGTTCAAAAGAGGCCAAGAGATCAAGATATTCCCGAGGATAATGCTGATCAAAGAAAAATGAATGATGAAACTGAGATAGAGGAACCGAGAAGGAGCAAGTGACAAAGGACCTCTAAATCCTTTGGACCTGATTTCTATGCATATATGATAGAAAATGAACCTCTAACTTACCAACAGGCAATGTCATCTCCCGATGCTCCTTATTGGAAAGAAGCCGTCAATAGTGAAATAGAATCCATTCTACAAAACCATACGTGGGAACTAGTGGATCTCCCTAAAGGATCAAAACCACTAGGATATAAATGGATATTTAAGAAGAAACTAAAGGCTGACGGCTCAATAGACAAGTATAAAGCAAGACTTGTAATAAAAGGATTCAGACAGAAGCAAGATCTGGATTACTTTGATACGTACTCTCCAGTTACCAGAATAACATCAATTAGGATGCTTATTGCAATCGTATCTATATTGAATTTGGAAATACACCAAATGGATGTGAAAACTGCGTTTTTGAACGGTGAACTGGAAGAGGAAATATATATGCAGCAACCAGAAGGGTTTCTAAGCCCAGGAAATGAAAATAAGGTGTGCAAGTTAGTGAAATCTCTTTATGGCCTTAAACAAGCACCAAAACAATGGCATGAGAAATTTGATGAAGCAATGTTATCAAATGGATTCAAAATAAATGAATCAGATAAATGCGTCTATATAAAATGTATGGATGTTGGATATGTCATTGTTTGTCTCTACGTTGATGATTTACTGATCCTAGGAAGTAATAAGGTGATAATAAAGTCTACGAAGGACATGCTATCCTCTAGATTTGATATGAAGGACCTAGGAGTGGCCGATGTAATTTTGGGTGTAAAAATTATAAAGACACCACAGGGATATTCGTTATCTCAGTCACATTACATTACTAAAATTCTTGAAAAATTCAGGCAGTATAATGTAACTACTGCAAAATCACCAGTAGATATGAACCAAAATTGGGTAAAGAACACTGGTGATGGTATCTATCAGCTTGAATACTCTCGTATACTGGGAAGTATTATGTATGTCATGAATTGCACTAGGCCTGATATTGCGTACGCTGTAAGCAAGCTCAGTAGATATACCAGCAATCCTGGTAAAAATCATTGGAAAGCAATAATCAGAGTTCTAGGATATCTAAAGTATACACAAAACTATGTGTTGCAATATGATAAGTATCCTTCAGTAATAGAAGGATATAGTGACGCCAATTGGATAACAGGCTCAAATGACACAAAATCCACAAGTGGATATGTGTTTACATTAGGAAATGGAGCAATTTCGTGGAAATCATCCAAACAGACTTGCATAGCAAGGTCAACAATGGAATCTGAGTTCATTGCTCTGGATAAAGCCGCGGAAGAAGCAGATTGGCTTAGGGGGTTTTTAGAGGACATTCCAAATTGGGAAAAACCAGTACCTCCAATATGTATACATTGTGATAGTCAATCTTCTATAGGAAGGGCGAATAGTGCATTGTATAATGGTAAGTCGAGACATATTCGTCGTAGGCATAAAACCATAAGACAACTTCTCTCTAATGGAGTTATCACTATAGACTATGTAATGTCAAAGGATAACATTGCGGATCCACTAACTAAAGGCTTGCCTAGAGAGAAAGTTCAAACCTTATCGATGGGAATGGGTTTAAGACCTATGATCTAAAAGTTTTTCTAAACGGAAACCCCACCTAGTTGACTGGAGATCCCAAGATCTAGGTTCAAAGGGACAACTAAGTTTATAGATAAACTTAATGGCACTGTTAAAATACAGACCATTCCTATGATAAGTCAGTGCACAACCCATCGGAGAATAGGATAAGCTTAGCTTTTAATGATGTCTATACTGTGGTGTTATAAGAGACCCAAGTGGAGTATTACGGGATACTCTTTATAGAATCACCTACGTGAGTGTGAAGGCGCCGCTTCAAAAAGAATTGTAAGGTCGAATTCTTTAAACACTCATGAGACCAAGCAGGTGTTCATGGCAAAAACGAACACAAACAGAGAACCAAGGGGTTTAGAAACACTTAGCGTGTGTTATCTATATATACTTACACAAAAGGCTTACAGTTCAAAGACAATCTAGTCCACTGATTCGCCAGTAGGTTATAACGATAAACACTAGGAAAAGTTCAAGGCCAATGTGCTACTTTTACCGATATGTTAAATGTTTCGCAAAATTTAAGAACAAAATTAAGTAACCTCTCATTCATGTGGGGGATTGTTGGAAAGAATGAGAAGGTTAGTGAAGAAGAGGTTATGAGGTAGTGGAGAAATACAAAGAAAACAAAGTCCCACATTGTGTATGTTTTGTGGATATATCTTCATAAATACTAAAGCCCCACATGTTATATCAAACAAATGACATGAACACATAAGGGCTTGAATGAATGGGCTATGGAGGCCTTGGGCTTTCATATTAAATATTAAAATGTCAAAGATAAGGGCCTTGGGCCTTGGGGCTCTTGGGGTCTCTCGTGATAAATGGGCCGCCGACTGTTAAAATGCGCGGAAAAACAGTATTTTTGCGCGGGTGTGAACGTTTGGACGAGCGGATGCATCTGTTCGTCTGAACAATGATCGGGTGCGACTGGTTGAATCAGCGCGCCTGTACGGACAGTCGCGCCTACCCCAGAAGGGCACCCCTCCGCTGCTATATATAGGCAGCCTGCCAGAGCCATCAAAAGCACAGAATTAATTCATTCGATCTCCTTCTTCTTCACTGCTCTGTTCTTAAAATTACTCTCTTGAGTTCGTGTTGCTCTGCACTTGAAAGCGCTTCAAATTGCAGAGACCGGTCCGTTTTATCTTGGGAGACAATTGCTCGATAACCTTCAGCGCTAGTGAGGGAGCAATATTTTTTCAAAGAAACAGATTTACTCTGGACTTGGACGATACTGAAAGGTACTCTTCTCCTTTTCTGTTTTGCAACGGTTCTTCTCTGTTGCAATTCCAGTCACGCTTTTCGCCGTTACTAATTCTGAAACAATTCAAATTAGTAACGCTTCTTGACGTGACAATTGGATAGTGACAATTTATTGATTGCTATCAGATTCGTATTGCATTTGCATTGTTACGAATAACAATTTTGAAACAATATTGTCGTTTTGCAGAAAACGATAATGGCTAAAAACAATAGTGGTCCTGCTGCGCCAACACCACCTGTAACCAATCCTTTTGCACCCGTGGTTACGCCAATGGCACTGTCTCATGGAGAAAGGCCAGAAAAGTTCACCGGAGCGGACTTCAAACGTTGGCAGCAAAAGATGCTATTTTACTCGACAACATTGGGCCTAGCAAAGTATCTTACAGAAGATGCTCCAGTCGTTGCAGAATTGGAACCGGATCCAGTTAAAGTTGAAGCCCTTACTGCTTGGAAAAATTCTGATTTCATGTGTAAAAATTACATCTTGAATGGCCTCGACAACAGTCTATACAACGTGTACTGCACTGTTGCAACATCCAAACAACTCTGGTTGGCTTTGGAAAAGAAGTATAAAACTGAAGATGCAGGCATGAAGAAATTCATCGCTGGGAAATTTCTTGACTTCAAAATGGTCGATACAAAAGCTGTGATCAACCAAATACAAGAACTGCAACTTATCATTCGTCAATTAGAAGATGAAAAGATGACACTTAGCGAATCTTTTCAAGTTGCCGCTGCTATTGAGAAGCTTCCTCCATCGTGGAAGGACTTCAAGAACTACCTAAAGCACAAGCGCAAAGAAATGACAATGGAGGAACTTGTAGTTCGATTGAGAATTGAGGAAGATAATAGAAATTCTGAAAAGAAGATTTCTCAAAATGTGGTTGCCAAAGCAAACGTTGTCGAGACGGACAAGTCCAACAAGAGAAAACGTGACAACCAACCTAAGAAGTCAAAGAAATTCAAGGGGTCATGCCATAATTGTGGAAAGAAGGGTCATAAAGCTGCAGAATGTCGCGGTCCACCCAAAAAGAAGAAATCAGAAGCGAATGTGGCAGAAGTTTCAGACGGAGTTTCTGAAATGGACCTGTGTGCAGTTGTTTCAGAATGCAACCTTGTTGGCAACAACAAGGAGTGGTTTGTAGACACTGGAGCCACTAGGCATATATGCGCAAATAAGTGGATGTTCACAAACTACAAAAGTGCTACTAATGAAGAACAACTGTTTATGGGTAACTCGTCCACATCAAAGGTCGAAGGCAAGGGAAAGATTGTGCTGAAATTGACTTCTGGAAAAGAACTCACTCTAAATGATGTTCTCCATGTTCCAGAAATTCGCAAGAATCTAATTTCAGGATCGTTGCTCAGCAAGCATGGATTCAAACTGACATTTGTGGCTGATAAATTTGTGTTGTCTAAGAATGGAGTGTACATAGGAAAGGGTTATGTATGTGATGGTCTATTTAAGGCTAATGTAACCACTGTTGTACCAAACAATGATATGAATAAAATTGAATCTTCTGCTTATATGGTTGACTCTCCTAATCTATGGCATTCTAGACTAGGTCATGTGAATTTTGATACTTTACAAAAACTGATCAATCTAGAATTCATAACAAAGTGTAGAATTGATTCAAATTACAAATGTCAAATTTGTGCTGAAGCCAAATTGACAAGAACATCATTTCATCATGTTGAAAGAGAAACCGAACCTCTAGACTTAATACATACTGATGTATGTGACTTGAAAATGTGTCAAACTAGAGGAGGAAAAAGGTACTTCATCACTTTTATAGATGATTGTACAAGATACTGTTATGTATATCTCCTTAGAAGTAAGGATGAGGCATTCGATATATTTAAACAGTATAAAGCAGAAGTTGAGAATCAACTCAATAGAAAAATAAAAGCTTTAAGAAGTGATAGAGGAGGAGAATATGAGTTTCCATTTGAGGAATTCTGTGCTGAGCATGGTATAATACACCAAACTACAGCTCCTTATTCACCTCAATCCAACGGTATAGCCGAACGGAAAAATAGAACTCTTAAAGAAATGATGAATGCCTTATTAATAAGCTCTGGCTTGCCAGATAATTTTTGGGGAGAAGCTATTCTTTCGGCAAATCATATTTTGAATAAAATATCACGAAAGAAAACTTCTAAGACTCCCCATGAACTTTGGAAAAACAGACCACCATCCTACAAATACTTAAAAGTGTGGGGGTGTCTTGCCAAAGTGGAAATTCCAAAACCGAAAAAGGTTAAAATAGGACCGAAGACTATAGATTGCATATTCATTGGATATGCTCATAATAGTAGTGCATAGCGATTTTTGGTGTATAAATCTGAAATTGATGACATTCATGAAAACACCATTATCGAGTCTCGAAATGCAAGATTCTTTGAACACATTTATCCTCTAAAAACTTCTATTGAAACAAATGTTCAAAAGAGGCCAAGAGATCAAGATATTCCCGAGGATAATGCTGATCAAAGAAAAATGAATGATGAAACTGAGATAGAGGAACCGAGAAGGAGCAAGTGACAAAGGACCTCTAAATCCTTTGGACCTGATTTCTATGCATATATGATAGAAAATGAACCTCTAACTTACCAACAGGCAATGTCATCTCCCGATGCTCCTTATTGGAAAGAAGCCGTCAATAGTGAAATAGAATCCATTCTACAAAACCATACGTGGGAACTAGTGGATCTCCCTAAAGGATCAAAACCACTAGGATATAAATGGATATTTAAGAAGAAACTAAAGGCTGACGGCTCAATAGACAAGTATAAAGCAAGACTTGTAATAAAAGGATTCAGACAGAAGCAAGATCTGGATTACTTTGATACGTACTCTCCAGTTACCAGAATAACATCAATTAGGATGCTTATTGCAATCGTATCTATATTGAATTTGGAAATACACCAAATGGATGTGAAAACTGCGTTTTTGAACGGTGAACTGGAAGAGGAAATATATATGCAGCAACCAGAAGGGTTTCTAAGCCCAGGAAATGAAAATAAGGTGTGCAAGTTAGTGAAATCTCTTTATGGCCTTAAACAAGCACCAAAACAATGGCATGAGAAATTTGATGAAGCAATGTTATCAAATGGATTCAAAATAAATGAATCAGATAAATGCGTCTATATAAAATGTATGGATGTTGGATATGTCATTGTTTGTCTCTACGTTGATGATTTACTGATCCTAGGAAGTAATAAGGTGATAATAAAGTCTACGAAGGACATGCTATCCTCTAGATTTGATATGAAGGACCTAGGAGTGGCCGATGTAATTTTGGGTGTAAAAATTATAAAGACACCACAGGGATATTCGTTATCTCAGTCACATTACATTACTAAAATTCTTGAAAAATTCAGGCAGTATAATGTAACTACTGCAAAATCACCAGTAGATATGAACCAAAATTGGGTAAAGAACACTGGTGATGGTATCTATCAGCTTGAATACTCTCGTATACTGGGAAGTATTATGTATGTCATGAATTGCACTAGGCCTGATATTGCGTACGCTGTAAGCAAGCTCAGTAGATATACCAGCAATCCTGGTAAAAATCATTGGAAAGCAATAATCAGAGTTCTAGGATATCTAAAGTATACACAAAACTATGTGTTGCAATATGATAAGTATCCTTCAGTAATAGAAGGATATAGTGACGCCAATTGGATAACAGGCTCAAATGACACAAAATCCACAAGTGGATATGTGTTTACATTAGGAAATGGAGCAATTTCGTGGAAATCATCCAAACAGACTTGCATAGCAAGGTCAACAATGGAATCTGAGTTCATTGCTCTGGATAAAGCCGCGGAAGAAGCAGATTGGCTTAGGGGGTTTTTAGAGGACATTCCAAATTGGGAAAAACCAGTACCTCCAATATGTATACATTGTGATAGTCAATCTTCTATAGGAAGGGCGAATAGTGCATTGTATAATGGTAAGTCGAGACATATTCGTCGTAGGCATAAAACCATAAGACAACTTCTCTCTAATGGAGTTATCACTATAGACTATGTAATGTCAAAGGATAACATTGCGGATCCACTAACTAAAGGCTTGCCTAGAGAGAAAGTTCAAACCTTATCGATGGGAATGGGTTTAAGACCTATGATCTAAAAGTTTTTCTAAACGGAAACCCCACCTAGTTGACTGGAGATCCCAAGATCTAGGTTCAAAGGGACAACTAAGTTTATAGATAAACTTAATGGCACTGTTAAAATACAGACCATTCCTATGATAAGTCAGTGCACAACCCATCGGAGAATAGGATAAGCTTAGCTTTTAATGATGTCTATACTGTGGTGTTATAAGAGACCCAAGTGGAGTATTACGGGATACTCTTTATAGAATCACCTACGTGAGTGTGAAGGCGCCGCTTCAAAAAGAATTGTAAGGTCGAATTCTTTAAACACTCATGAGACCAAGCAGGTGTTCATGGCAAAAACGAACACAAACAGAGAACCAAGGGGTTTAGAAACACTTAGCGTGTGTTATCTATATATACTTACACAAAAGGCTTACAGTTCAAAGACAATCTAGTCCACTGATTCGCCAGTAGGTTATAACGATAAACACTAGGAAAAGTTCAAGGCCAATGTGCTACTTTTACCGATATGTTAAATGTTTCGCAAAATTTAAGAACAAAATTAAGTAACCTCTCATTCATGTGGGGGATTGTTGGAAAGAATGAGAAGGTTAGTGAAGAAGAGGTTATGAGGTAGTGGAGAAATACAAAGAAAACAAAGTCCCACATTGTGTATGTTTTGTGGATATATCTTCATAAATACTAAAGCCCCACATGTTATATCAAACAAATGACATGAACACATAAGGGCTTGAATGAATGGGCTATGGAGGCCTTGGGCTTTCATATTAAATATTAAAATGTCAAAGATAAGGGCCTTGGGCCTTGGGGCTCTTGGGGTCTCTCGTGATAAATGGGCCGCCGACTGTTAAAATGCGCGGAAAAACAGTATTTTTGCGCGGGTGTGAACGTTTGGACGAGCGGATGCATCTGTTCGTCTGAACAATGATCGGGTGCGACTGGTTGAATCAGCGCGCCTGTACGGACAGTCGCGCCTACCCCAGAAGGGCACCCCTCCGCTGCTATATATAGGCAGCCTGCCAGAGCCATCAAAAGCACAGAATTAATTCATTCGATCTCCTTCTTCTTCACTGCTCTGTTCTTAAAATTACTCTCTTGAGTTCGTGTTGCTCTGCACTTGAAAGCGCTTCAAATTGCAGAGACCGGTCCGTTTTATCTTGGGAGACAATTGCTCGATAACCTTCAGCGCTAGTGAGGGAGCAATATTTTTTCAAAGAAACAGATTTACTCTGGACTTGGACGATACTGAAAGGTACTCTTCTCCTTTTCTGTTTTGCAACGGTTCTTCTCTGTTGCAATTCCAGTCACGCTTTTCGCCGTTACTAATTCTGAAACAATTCAAATTAGTAACGCTTCTTGACGTGACAATTGGATAGTGACAATTTATTGATTGCTATCAGATTCGTATTGCATTTGCATTGTTACGAATAACAATTTTGAAACAATATTGTCGTTTTGCAGAAAACGATAATGGCTAAAAACAATAGTGGTCCTGCTGCGCCAACACCACCTGTAACCAATCCTTTTGCACCCGTGGTTACGCCAATGGCACTGTCTCATGGAGAAAGGCCAGAAAAGTTCACCGGAGCGGACTTCAAACGTTGGCAGCAAAAGATGCTATTTTACTCGACAACATTGGGCCTAGCAAAGTATCTTACAGAAGATGCTCCAGTCGTTGCAGAATTGGAACCGGATCCAGTTAAAGTTGAAGCCCTTACTGCTTGGAAAAATTCTGATTTCATGTGTAAAAATTACATCTTGAATGGCCTCGACAACAGTCTATACAACGTGTACTGCACTGTTGCAACATCCAAACAACTCTGGTTGGCTTTGGAAAAGAAGTATAAAACTGAAGATGCAGGCATGAAGAAATTCATCGCTGGGAAATTTCTTGACTTCAAAATGGTCGATACAAAAGCTGTGATCAACCAAATACAAGAACTGCAACTTATCATTCGTCAATTAGAAGATGAAAAGATGACACTTAGCGAATCTTTTCAAGTTGCCGCTGCTATTGAGAAGCTTCCTCCATCGTGGAAGGACTTCAAGAACTACCTAAAGCACAAGCGCAAAGAAATGACAATGGAGGAACTTGTAGTTCGATTGAGAATTGAGGAAGATAATAGAAATTCTGAAAAGAAGATTTCTCAAAATGTGGTTGCCAAAGCAAACGTTGTCGAGACGGACAAGTCCAACAAGAGAAAACGTGACAACCAACCTAAGAAGTCAAAGAAATTCAAGGGGTCATGCCATAATTGTGGAAAGAAGGGTCATAAAGCTGCAGAATGTCGCGGTCCACCCAAAAAGAAGAAATCAGAAGCGAATGTGGCAGAAGTTTCAGACGGAGTTTCTGAAATGGACCTGTGTGCAGTTGTTTCAGAATGCAACCTTGTTGGCAACAACAAGGAGTGGTTTGTAGACACTGGAGCCACTAGGCATATATGCGCAAATAAGTGGATGTTCACAAACTACAAAAGTGCTACTAATGAAGAACAACTGTTTATGGGTAACTCGTCCACATCAAAGGTCGAAGGCAAGGGAAAGATTGTGCTGAAATTGACTTCTGGAAAAGAACTCACTCTAAATGATGTTCTCCATGTTCCAGAAATTCGCAAGAATCTAATTTCAGGATCGTTGCTCAGCAAGCATGGATTCAAACTGACATTTGTGGCTGATAAATTTGTGTTGTCTAAGAATGGAGTGTACATAGGAAAGGGTTATGTATGTGATGGTCTATTTAAGGCTAATGTAACCACTGTTGTACCAAACAATGATATGAATAAAATTGAATCTTCTGCTTATATGGTTGACTCTCCTAATCTATGGCATTCTAGACTAGGTCATGTGAATTTTGATACTTTACAAAAACTGATCAATCTAGAATTCATACCAAAGTGTAGAATTGATTCAAATTACAAATGTCAAATTTGTGCTGAAGCCAAATTGACAAGAACATCATTTCATCATGTTGAAAGAGAAACCGAACCTCTAGACTTAATACATACTGATGTATGTGACTTGAAAATGTGTCAAACTAGAGGAGGAAAAAGGTACTTCATCACTTTTATAGATGATTGTACAAGATACTGTTATGTATATCTCCTTAGAAGTAAGGATGAGGCATTCGATATATTTAAACAGTATAAAGCAGAAGTTGAGAATCAACTCAATAGAAAAATAAAAGCTTTAAGAAGTGATAGAGGAGGAGAATATGAGTTTCCATTTGAGGAATTCTGTGCTAAGCATGGTATAATACACCAAACTACAGCTCCTTATTCACCTCAATCCAACGGTATAGCCGAACGGAAAAATAGAACTCTTAAAGAAATGATGAATGCCTTATTAATAAGCTCTGGCTTGCCAGATAATTTTTGGGGAGAAGCTATTCTTTCGGCAAATCATATTTTGAATAAAATATCACGAAAGAAAACTTCTAAGACTCCCCATGAACTTTGGAAAAACAGACCACCATTGTAACAACCCGTATTTTCAATAACCTGTAATAACATAAATCGAGGCAGAATTTAATTCTAAAATGGGAATCAAGGGAAACGGGCTATGCCATTGTGTTCGTCTCGGAAAAATACGCGAAATAGAGTCCGAGTTTTCGAAAATCGGAGTCCGTATGACCAAGATATGGCCTCGCGAAGTTTCACGAAAAATTCCCAAATTAAAGTATACTTAATTAAGTGAAATGGGTTGTGTAGATATATATATATATATATATATATTGATATATATATATATATATAATTGAAAATTTAATAAATAAATATGCAAAAATGCTCAAAACAGCGAATTGGGAGAGGGGAATAACCGAACCGGCCGATTTTTGAAGTCGACCCGAGCCTGCTGGGTCGACTAGGGGTTAATCCAGGGTGTTTGGCTGTCAACCCGTGGGCCGATTCGCTCAAGTGCAGATTTTGCATTTGAATGGTTCTCATGGTCCATCTTTAATCTAAAGGCCCTAGATGGTTCCTACACTTGACTTCTTCCCCAAGACATGCTTTGATGGCTTGGATTGAATCTAGGGTTAATCCTATGGCCTAAAACACTTGCCTAATCTATAAATAAGACCCTAACCTACCCTAATTCATTCATAATTAAATCTAGTGACTAAACTATGGCAAAATGCTAGCTCTCATGGCCTCCACTAATTTTATGAAGAGGGTTGCATACTAATCACTCTCTAATCAACTTCTAATCCCTTCTTAGCATCTTAATCTTCTTCATTTGGTGTTCAAAGTTGCTAGTTGTGAGTTTCTATCACTTTGATGATCTTTTGGTAAACTAATTAGATGAGATGTGATGAGATTTATGGTTTTGTATGTGGGTTAATGAGCTTTGAATCATATGATATGATGTTAGCATTAATCTTATGTTTATGCATGTTGAGTATGTAAGCTTATGCAAGTTTAATATGATGTATGTTATGTTTGCATGATGCTAAATATGCAAGTTGTGGGCTATGTAATCATATGCATGTTATGCAAGTTCATGGTAATATGCTATGCAAGTTACATGTTTGTTAATATGCAAGTTACATGTTTGTTAATATGCAAGTTACATGTATGTAAATATGCAAGTTACATGTTTGTTAATATGCAAGTTACATGTTTGTTAATATGCAAGTTACATGTATGTAAATATGCAAGTTACATGTTTCTTTATATGCAAGTTACATGTTTGTTAATATGCGAGTTACATGTATGTAAATATGCAAGTTACATGTTTATTAATATGCAAGTTCATGATGACACATTATGCAAGTCTATAAGCTAATATGCAAGTTTGTTATGCAAAATGAATATGTAAGTTATGTGACATATTATATGCAAGTTATGTGACATGTTATGCAAGTTCATATGCAAGTTATGTGTTTGTTAATATGCAAGATGGCACCTTTGAAACATGTTCATTCATATGCAAGTTGACACCTTTTATATGTGTTATATCATGAACGAAATTACGTGGGAACGATGGGGTAATTAAATGCATAAGTTAATAAGATTGTGTGAAATTAATATAATTATGCATAACACAAAATAAATAAACATAGTATGGGAATTTGCCTATTTGGTTAGGTGTACCCATACTATGTGTTGGGAATTTACCTATTGAGTTAGGTCTACCCCATGGGAATTTACCTATTAAGTTAGGTCTACCCATGTTAAGAAAACTTGATTAATTAGGGATAATTAATATAAAATTATGAGGGTGATTAATTAGGTGTAATTAATTGACTAAGACACGAGGTTGGACTCAGTTGTAGCGTAAAACTGCCCGGACCCAACCGGCTTAACCAGTTGCTACAAATGTTAGCCCAATGTGAGAGGTCTTAGGCACAAACTAAATACGTAATTAATGTAAAGACACGAGGTTAGACTCTGTTATGACATAAGGCTGCCCGGACCCAACCGGCTTAACCAGCGGTCATAAAAGACAGTCTAATGTGAGAGGTCTTTACAAAGGTTACGTTCTTAATTAATTAATTAAGAAACACTTAACCACATTAGCATGTAGAGGGACATGAGGGGTTAAGTGGGTGCCTCGGGTGGCATGAGAAAATCTAGTGGTTGCCTTGGGTGGCAATAGAAAATACGATTAGAATACTTAACCAAAATAGAACATGTAATTAAAACATGATTAAAGGGTTAAGTGGGATATACTAGAAAAAGGGACAAGCTTAGGTGGGTAGCTTGTGGAGGCCCATTTCAACCAGTAACCCATACGTATCTTTGTGGGCTCGACCCATGTCGAGGACGGGACACGCATACTGGGCTTGACTGTAAGAGGCAAACGGGTTAGCGGTGGCAACGCAAGTCCAACGGGCTTCATATGCGTGAGTGGGCCCGGGCTGGTAGGTAAGCCGTTGTTGCATCGTGTAGATATAAGCCGTGCACTGTTAGTTTTATCAGGTTGCCACGTTGGGGAATGGTACACCCCACGGTGGGGCCAGCACGGGTATCTACGTTAGGGAGCCGATCGAATGGGGAGTAGTGTGTACATCTGGTGGATTGTAGGGCCCCGTGGCGCCTACTTGGTCACCTAGGGGTACGCAAGTACTATTAGGTTAGTTTTAAAAGTCCTTGGGTGGGATCAACCTTTAAGTTAGGAACGACTGGTGTGGTGCAGTTTAGTAATTTACCTTAGGAAGGGTAGATGCGTCTTTATCTTTTATCTTGGTTTAGTTAACTGCTTAGTATAGCCGTTCATCCCTATATGTTACCGTATATCAAGTTATGTCTTCTCTGGTTACTTTAACGATTGTATTGTTAAAGTTATAGGACTCACTCAGACTTATGTCTGACCCCGTTGTTTTTACCTTTTTCCCAACCCTCAGGTCCTACGGTGGATCCTAGCAGTAGTGGAGCTTGATCGGATTGCTGTCCCAGTCTTTAGGAGCTTGGATAGATGTAAAGCTCCAGTTATCCAGTTATCTTTTCTTTTGTTTTGGCTATTGTGTGAGAGTGGGATTATGTACTTCTTTATTTTGATGGATATTGTACTTGACTTTTATTTTGGTTTTATGATGTAACCAGACATGTTTTACTTCCGCTGTTATGAGAAGATGTTTTAAAATTTCAAGTACTGTTTATATCTGTCTTGTTGTAATTTTTCTGTTCTATATTCACTAAAATACTCCACCGATGCTATGGCATTCCCTTAGTGAGTGACCCTAGCGGGAGTGGGGTGTTACACGTGGTATCAGAGCTTAAGGTTACCAGAACAGATAAAATTTTTGAGAAAAACTACTTTCTAAGAGTATTTTCGAAGAAAGTATTTTTAAAAGCATGTCTTCTAAGAGAAAAAGTTTTTGAAAAAGAAAAGCATAATCCCCAATAGCCATATCTTTATCTTTCGGAATCTCCTTTTTGAATCTTTCCTCTTTCGTTTCAGCATGGCTGAAGATCTTAACATCCCGGAGGGTTTAGTTATACCACTATGGTATAGGAGGTTGCAAGAGGCTAGGGCCGCGGCTGCGGGTCCGGCCAATGCTACTACACCAGAGACAACCGCTCCTCCTCCTCAGCCTAGAGTGGATAATTTTGCTAAGGTTTGCAAGGAGTTCAAGGCTATAGGGGGAAAACCTTTTCTTGGTTCAGAGACTTTCGTAGAGGCTAGAGATTGGCTTAAGGAAGTGGAAGAGTTGCTAGATATCTTTGAAGTGGAAGAGGGAAAGAAAGTCAAGTTGGCGGCTTGGTTAATGAAGGGAGAGGCCTCATTCTGGTGGGAGGTCACTAATGGAGAACGCCCTGTTGACTCTTGGGCAGATTTTAAGCAAAGGTTTGGGGCTAAGTTTCTCTCAAGGGCGGAAGAGAATCTGTTTATGGAGAAGTTCTTGAATTTGAAGCAAGGGAATCTCACGGTGAAAGAATATGTCAACAAATTCAATCAATTAGCAAGGTTTGGCATAGAGTTGGTGAATACACCGGAGAAGAAGGCTTTGAGGTTCGTTAGAGGCTTGAACGAACCATTGCAAGGAATAGCTATGACTCACATTCCTATGGGGGCCACTTTTGAGAAGCTTGTCTACATGGCACTTATGCATGAGGATGATAAGAATTCTAAGGCACCAGAGAAAAAGGGGGATCAGAAGAAACCGCAACAGCAACAACAAGGCAAGGGCGGAAAAGGCAATGGTGACAAAAAGAAGACGAAGAAGAAGTGCTTCAATTGTGGAACACCAGGACACCTCAGTAAGGATTGTCGCAAAAAGAAGAAGACCGGTTGCTTTCATTGTGGTGAAGCAGGGCATCTTGTGAAAAACTGCCCAAAGAAGGGGCAGAAGACGGGGTCTACCTCAGGAGGCCAGGTGCAAGCTCTTATAGCACCACCTCAGTCAGGGGGGCAAGTTCAGGTTCTCTCAGTTCCACCGATTCAGCAGAGAGGTAGAACTATTTCCGTTGAAAGTCTGGTTTTTCTGTTTGATCATCCGGTTCGTACTTTGTTTGACTCTGGCGCATCGCATTCTTTTATCTCATCATCGTTAGTTGAGTCACTGCACTTAGACACCAGTCTAGTTGATGATCCCTTGGTTGTCTCAAACCCAATTGGGGGCTCCATATATCTGTCTATGATATGTTTGGGTTTGAAGATTTCTATACTTAGCGTTGAGTTTAGATGTGATGCTTTTGTATTGGGCTTCACGGGCTATGGGTTGATCTTGGGCATGGACTGGTTATCCAGTAATGGTGCCGTTCTTGATTGCGAAAGGAGAGTTGTCAGGCTCATGACCCGCTTGGGTAACACTCTCGAGATCTCTTGCAATCCCATGGAATCTGTTTTGCTAAGTTATCTTGAATCGCTCGATGCTTCGGTCGAAAGTTTGTGTTCTGTCAGAGTAGTCCGGGAATATCCGGATGTGTTTGAAGAAGTAAAGGGTTTGCCTCCGAAGCGGGAGATAGATTTCCGAATTTATTTGGTGGATAATGCCAAACCAGTGTCTTTGCCAGTACGCCACATGGCTCCTCGTGAGAGAAGAGAACTTCATAAGCAAGTAGGGGAGTTGCTTGAGAAGGGGTTCATAAGGCGAAGTATATCGGAGTGGGGAGCTCCAGTAGTGTTTGCCACGAAGGCGGATGGGTCCCTCAGACTTTGTGTGGATTATAGGGAACTTAATAAGCTCACGAAGAAGAATAGACACCCATTACCGAGGATAGATGATCTCTTTGATCAGTTGGTTGGCGCGTCAGTATTTTCGCAGATGGACTTAGCTACAGGGTTTCATCAGTTAAGAGTGGCGGAGGACAGTATAGAGAAGACTGCTTTCCGGACTCCGGATGGTTTTTATGAGTGGCTAGTGATGCCATTTGGGTTGACAAACGCCCCCGCATACTTTGTTGATCTCATGAGTAGAGTGTTCAGAGAGTATCTGAATAAGTTTGTAGTAGTTTTTGTGGATGACATCTTGGTCTTTTCCAAGAATGAAGAAGAGCATGCCTTACATCTCAAGGAAGTGTTGGAGACTCTTCGAGCGCATAGTCTTAAAGCTAAATTCTCTAAATGCCATTTTTGGAGAAGAGAAGTGCGATTCTTAGGGCATGTGGTCTCTAAGGAAGGGATAGCTGTGGATCCCGCAAAGATAGTATCTATCCAGGATTGGAAAGTTCCTAGAAATGCTACCGAGGTAAGAAGTTTCTTGGGGTTGGCAGGATATTATAGGAAGTTCATCAAAGACTTCGCGAAGATATCAGCCCCATTAACCCGCTTAACGAAGAAGAATCTGGTTTTCTCATGGGATGTAGATTGTGATGATGCTTTCCGACGGTTAAAGAGAGCTTTGACCACCGCTCCAGTTTTAGTGCTTCCAGATGGGAGTAAGCCGTTTGTTGTTTATACCGATGCTTGTGGAACAGGATTAGGCGCAGTCTTGATGCAGGAGGGAAGGGTAATAGCCTATGGAGGGAGACAATTGAGAGTGCATGAGAAGAATTACCCTACCCATGATCTAGAGTTGGCCGCGATTGTTTTCGCACTTAAGTCTTGGCGCCATTATCTTCTTGGTGAGAGATTCGAGTTGTTCACCGACCATAAATCATTGAAGTACTTATTCTCTCAGAAGGATTTAAACTTAAGACAACAAAGGTGGATGGAGTTCTTAGCATCCTATGATTTCGAGATAGCGTATACCCCTGGTAAGGGTAACGTGGTGGCAGACGCCTTAAGTAGAAAAAGGCTATCTTTGAGTCCATTGTTCGTGGAACGACGAAGCTTGGAGTTTCTTTCTTTGTTTGACTTCAGACCTTCTGTTGATTTTGTACCTGGTTTGTTGGCATCCTTGGAGGTTAGACCTACTCTTTTGAGACGGATTGGCGAGGCTCAGCGAGACGACCCACAGTTGGTTGTGTTGGTAGAGAAGCTTATAAGAGGGGAGTCGTCCAGCCATTTGGGTAGATACACCATAGATGATAAGGGATGGTTGCATAGAGACGGTAGACTTTGTGTACCGCAAGATGAGGGTTTGAAGAAGGCTATTTTGGATGATGCACATCGTTCAAGAATGACTATTCATCCCGGTGGAGACAAAATGTACCAAGACATGAAGAGAGTTTTCTTTTGGGCCGGTATGAAGAAAGATGTGGCCGAGTATGTGGCTAGATGCTTAGTGTGCCAACAAGTTAAAGTGGAGCAAAGGAAACCCGGTGGGTTGCTACACCCATTGGAAGTTCCACAGTGGAAGTGGGATAGTGTCTCGATGGATTTCATCGACGGGTTACCGAGATCGAGGAAGGGCAATACGGGAATTTGGGTTGTGGTAGACAGACTTACAAAGAGTGCCCATTTTATACCCGTAAAGAGTAAGAGGACCGCTCCATGGCTTGCTTCAGTCTATGTTAGAGAGATTGTTAGATTGCATGGCGTACCATCCAGCATTGTGAGTGATCGAGATCCTATTTTCACTAGTGAGTTTTGGAGAAGTTTGCAAGAGGCGGTAGGGACTCAGTTGTGTTTGAGCACCGCATATCATCCTCAGACGGACGGTCAGACCGAGAGGGTGAACCGTATCTTAGAAGATCTTTTGAGGCTTTGTATCTTGGATTTTGGAGGTACATGGGAAGAACATCTTCCTTTGGTGGAGTTCGCATATAATAACAGCTTTCAGTCCAGTATTGGTATGGCTCCTTTCGAAGCTCTTTATGGAAGGCCTTGTCGATCTCCTACATGTTGGTGGGAATCTACGGATAAGATCTTGCTTGGGCCGGATATGGTTAGAGAGACTTCAGAGAAGATTGATTTAATTCGAAAAAGGATGAAAGCAGCGCAAGATAGACAGAAATCTTATGCGGATCGGAGAAGGACGGATCTTGAGTTTGAGGTTGGGGACATGGTTTTTGTCAAAGTATCTCCATTGAGAAATGTTGTTCGCTTTGGGTCCGTAGGGAAGTTAGCACCGAGATTTGTTGGGCCGTTTCCTATTAAGGAAAGGATTGGACGGATGGCATATAGGGTGGAGTTGCCCGACAGACTTAGTGGTGTTCATGATGTATTCCATGTATCACATTTGAGGAAGTGCTTACATGAGACCGCGGAGGTGGTAGAGCCGAGCTTGCTTAGAGATGTAGAGGTAGAGCGTGATGCGACGATTCGACGAGCTCCTACTCGCATCCTTGGGTCAGAAACTAGGAAGTTGAGGAACAGAGAAGTTCAGCTAGTTAAAGTGCAATGGGGAGATGACGAAAGCAATGCTACTTGGGAGACGGAAGCAAAGATGCGTTCTTTGTATCCATTTCTTTTTGAGAGTATGTCTTTTAACTTCTCCTTTATTGCTTGTCTAGTACTTATCTTATCTTTAGTATATCCTCTCGCTAATACCTATGACCTTTAGATAGGGTAAAACCTATGGTTGAGACATGTGTTTGAAACATGTTATGGTTGATGGATGCATATGGATGCAATTGTTTGCTAGTGGTTGCTCGTGGATGCATATACACACACATTAGGCACTAGATCGGCTCAGTCACTTCATGTTGCATATTGCATAAATGGATGTGGTAGTTAGATTGATGGATGTATCATGGCTGTGTTATCATATGGATGATGCATTTTTGTGTATGGTTGTGCACGCATGTAGAAATTTGTATGTGTCAATAGGGTTTCGCATACATATTGGATGCATGGCACTATCATGGTTTGCATTAAGGAGGTTTACTGTATCAGTAACCGCCTGATTTTCGCATTAGGTAAGTACATATACACACACTTTTGCATATATCCATCCAGCATTTAGAATCTTGTAAGGACAATGATTGCTCGTGGATGATGCTTTGAGTAGATGGATGATTGGATGGTAGGATACGTTCTTCCTAACTTGAAGATTTCGGGGACGAAATCCTTTAAGGAGGGGAGAATGTAACAACCCGTATTTTCAATAACCTGTAATAACATAAATCGAGGCAGAATTTAATTCTAAAATGGGAATCAAGGGAAACGGGCTATGCCATTGTGTTCGTCTCGGAAAAATACGCGAAATAGAGTCCGAGTTTTCGAAAATCGGAGTCCGTATGACCAAGATATGGCCTCGCGAAGTTTCACGAAAAATTCCCAAATTAAAGTATACTTAATTAAGTGAAATGGGTTGTGTAGATATATATATATATATATATATATATATTGATATATATATATATATATATATATAATTGAAAGTTTAATAAATAAATATGCAAAAATGCTCAAAACAGCGAATTGGGAGAGGGGAATAACCGAACCGGCCGATTTTTGAAGTCGACCCGAGCCCGCTGGGTCGACTAGGGGTTAATCCAGGGTGTTTGGCTGTCAACCCGTGGGCCGATTCGCTCAAGTGCAGATTTTGCATTTGAATGGTTCTCATGGTCCATCTTTAATCTAAAGGCCCTAGATGGTTCCTACACTTGACTTCTTCCCCAAGACATGCTTTGATGGCTTGGATTGAATCTAGGGTTAATCCTATGGCCTAAAACACTTGCCTAATCTATAAATAAGACCCTAACCTACCCAAATTCATTCATAATTAAATCTAGTGACTAAACTATGGCAAAATGCTAGCTCTCATGGCCTCCACTAATTTTATGAAGAGGGTTGCATACTAATCACTCTCTAATCAACTTCTAATCCCTTCTTAGCATCTTAATCTTCTTCATTTGGTGTTCAAAGTTGCTAGTTGTGAGTTTCTATCACTTTGATGATCTTTTGGTAAACTAATTAGATGAGATGTGATGAGATTTATGGTTTTGTATGTGGGTTAATGAGCTTTGAATCATATGATATGATGTTAGCATTAATCTTATGTTTATGCATGTTGAGTATGTAAGCTTATGCAAGTTTAATATGATGTATGTTATGTTTGCATGATGCTAAATATGCAAGTTGTGGGCTATGTAATCATATGCATGTTATGCAAGTTCATGGTAATATGCTATGCAAGTTACATGTTTGTTAATATGCAAGTTACATGTTTGTTAATATGCAAGTTACATGTATGTAAATATGCAAGTTACATGTTTGTTAATATGCAAGTTACATGTTTGTTAATATGCAAGTTACATGTATGTAAATATGCAAGTTACATGTTTCTTTATATGCAAGTTACATGTTTGTTAATATGCGAGTTACATGTATGTAAATATGCAAGTTACATGTTTATTAATATGCAAGTTCATGATGACACATTATGCAAGTCTATAAGCTAATATGCAAGTTTGTTATGCAAAATGAATATGTAAGTTATGTGACATATTATATGCAAGTTATGTGACATGTTATGCAAGTTCATATGCAAGTTATGTGTTTGTTAATATGCAAGATGGCACCTTTGAAACATGTTCATTCATATGCAAGTTGACACCTTTTATATGTGTTATATCATGAACGAAATTACGTGGGAACGATGGGGTAATTAAATGCATAAGTTAATAAGATTGTGTGAAATTAATATAATTATGCATAACACAAAATAAATAAACATAGTATGGGAATTTGCCTATTTGGTTAGGTGTACCCATACTATGTGTTGGGAATTTACCTATTGAGTTAGGTCTACCCCATGGGAATTTACCTATTAAGTTAGGTCTACCCATGTTAAGAAAACTTGATTAATTAGGGATAATTAATATAAAATTATGAGGGTGATTAATTAGGTGTAATTAATTGACTAAGACACGAGGTTGGACTCAGTTGTAGCGTAAAACTGCCCGGACCCAACCGGCTTAACCAGTTGCTACAAATGTTAGCCCAATGTGAGAGGTCTTAGGCACAAACTAAATACGTAATTAATGTAAAGACACGAGGTTAGACTCTGTTATGACATAAGGCTGCCCGGACCCAACCGGCTTAACCAGCGGTCATAAAAGACAGTCTAATGTGAGAGGTCTTTACAAAGGTTACGTTCTTAATTAATTAATTAAGAAACACTTAACCACATTAGCATGTAGAGGGACATGAGGGGTTAAGTGGGTGCCTCGGGTGGCATGAGAAAATCTAGTGGTTGCCTTGGGTGGCAATAGAAAATACGATTAGAATACTTAACCAAAATAGAACATGTAATTAAAACATGATTAAAGGGTTAAGTGGGATATACTAGAAAAAGGGACAAGCTTAGGTGGGTAGCTTGTGGAGGCCCATTTCAACCAGTAACCCATACGTATCTTTGTGGGCTCGACCCATGTCGAGGACGGGACACGCATACTGGGCTTGACTGTAAGAGGCAAACGGGTTAGCGGTGGCAACGCAAGTCCAACGGGCTTCATATGCGTGAGTGGGCCCGGGCTGGTAGGTAAGCCGTTGTTGCATCGTGTAGATATAAGCCGTGCACTGTTAGTTTTATCAGGTTGCCACGTTGGGGAATGGTACACCCCACGGTGGGGCCAGCACGGGTATCTACGTTAGGGAGCCGATCGAATGGGGAGTAGTGTGTACATCTGGTGGATTGTAGGGCCCCGTGGCGCCTACTTGGTCACCTAGGGGTACGCAAGTACTATTAGGTTAGTTTTAAAAGTCCTTGGGTGGGATCAACCTTTAAGTTAGGAACGACTGGTGTGGTGCAGTTTAGTAATTTACCTTAGGAAGGGTAGATGCGTCTTTATCTTTTATCTTGGTTTAGTTAACTGCTTAGTATAGCCGTTCATCCCTATATGTTACCGTATATCAAGTTATGTCTTCTCTGGTTACTTTAACGATTGTATTGTTAAAGTTATAGGACTCACTCAGACTTATGTCTGACCCCGTTGTTTTTACCTTTTTCCCAACCCTCAGGTCCTACGGTGGATCCTAGCAGTAGTGGAGCTTGATCGGATTGCTGTCCCAGTCTTTAGGAGCTTGGATAGATGTAAAGCTCCAGTTATCCAGTTATCTTTTCTTTTGTTTTGGCTATTGTGTGAGAGTGGGATTATGTACTTCTTTATTTTGATGGATATTGTACTTGACTTTTATTTTGGTTTTATGATGTAACCAGACATGTTTTACTTCCGCTGTTATGAGAAGATGTTTTAAAATTTCAAGTACTGTTTATATCTGTCTTGTTGTAATTTTTCTGTTCTATATTCACTAAAATACTCCACCGATGCTATGGCATTCCCTTAGTGAGTGACCCTAGCGGGAGTGGGGTGTTACAACCATCCTACAAATACTTAAAAGTGTGGGGGTGTCTTGCCAAAGTGGAAATTCCAAAACCGAAAAAGGTTAAAATAGGACCGAAGACTATAGATTGCATATTCATTGGATATGCTCATAATAGTAGTGCATAGCGATTTTTGGTGTATAAATCTGAAATTGATGACATTCATGAAAACACCATTATCGAGTCTCGAAATGCAAGATTCTTTGAACACATTTATCCTCTAAAAACTTCTATTGAAACAAATGTTCAAAAGAGGCCAAGAGATCAAGATATTCCCGAGGATAATGCTGATCAAAGAAAAATGAATGATGAAACTGAGATAGAGGAACCGAGAAGGAGCAAGTGACAAAGGACCTCTAAATCCTTTGGACCTGATTTCTATGCATATATGATAGAAAATGAACCTCTAACTTACCAACAGGCAATGTCATCTCCCGATGCTCCTTATTGGAAAGAAGCCGTCAATAGTGAAATAGAATCCATTCTACAAAACCATACGTGGGAACTAGTGGATCTCCCTAAAGGATCAAAACCACTAGGATATAAATGGATATTTAAGAAGAAACTAAAGGCTGACGGCTCAATAGACAAGTATAAAGCAAGACTTGTAATAAAAGGATTCAGACAGAAGCAAGATCTGGATTACTTTGATACGTACTCTCCAGTTACCAGAATAACATCAATTAGGATGCTTATTGCAATCGTATCTATATTGAATTTGGAAATACACCAAATGGATGTGAAAACTGCGTTTTTGAACGGTGAACTGGAAGAGGAAATATATATGCAGCAACCAGAAGGGTTTCTAAGCCCAGGAAATGAAAATAAGGTGTGCAAGTTAGTGAAATCTCTTTATGGCCTTAAACAAGCACCAAAACAATGGCATGAGAAATTTGATGAAGCAATGTTATCAAATGGATTCAAAATAAATGAATCAGATAAATGCGTCTATATAAAATGTATGGATGTTGGATATGTCATTGTTTGTCTCTACGTTGATGATTTACTGATCCTAGGAAGTAATAAGGTGATAATAAAGTCTACGAAGGACATGCTATCCTCTAGATTTGATATGAAGGACCTAGGAGTGGCCGATGTAATTTTGGGTGTAAAAATTATAAAGACACCACAGGGATATTCGTTATCTCAGTCACATTACATTACTAAAATTCTTGAAAAATTCAGGCAGTATAATGTAACTACTGCAAAATCACCAGTAGATATGAACCAAAATTGGGTAAAGAACACTGGTGATGGTATCTATCAGCTTGAATACTCTCGTATACTGGGAAGTATTATGTATGTCATGAATTGCACTAGGCCTGATATTGCGTACGCTGTAAGCAAGCTCAGTAGATATACCAGCAATCCTGGTAAAAATCATTGGAAAGCAATAATCAGAGTTCTAGGATATCTAAAGTATACACAAAACTATGTGTTGCAATATGATAAGTATCCTTCAGTAATAGAAGGATATAGTGACGCCAATTGGATAACAGGCTCAAATGACACAAAATCCACAAGTGGATATGTGTTTACATTAGGAAATGGAGCAATTTCGTGGAAATCATCCAAACAGACTTGCATAGCAAGGTCAACAATGGAATCTGAGTTCATTGCTCTGGATAAAGCCGCGGAAGAAGCAGATTGGCTTAGGGGGTTTTTAGAGGACATTCCAAATTGGGAAAAACCAGTACCTCCAATATGTATACATTGTGATAGTCAATCTTCTATAGGAAGGGCGAATAGTGCATTGTATAATGGTAAGTCGAGACATATTCGTCGTAGGCATAAAACCATAAGACAACTTCTCTCTAATGGAGTTATCACTATAGACTATGTAATGTCAAAGGATAACATTGCGGATCCACTAACTAAAGGCTTGCCTAGAGAGAAAGTTCAAACCTTATCGATGGGAATGGGTTTAAGACCTATGATCTAAAAGTTTTTCTAAACGGAAACCCCACCTAGTTGACTGGAGATCCCAAGATCTAGGTTCAAAGGGACAACTAAGTTTATAGATAAACTTAATGGCACTGTTAAAATACAGACCATTCCTATGATAAGTCAGTGCACAACCCATCGGAGAATAGGATAAGCTTAGCTTTTAATGATGTCTATACTGTGGTGTTATAAGAGACCCAAGTGGAGTATTACGGGATACTCTTTATAGAATCACCTACGTGAGTGTGAAGGCGCCGCTTCAAAAAGAATTGTAAGGTCGAATTCTTTAAACACTCATGAGACCAAGCAGGTGTTCATGGCAAAAACGAACACAAACAGAGAACCAAGGGGTTTAGAAACACTTAGCGTGTGTTATCTATATATACTTACACAAAAGGCTTACAGTTCAAAGACAATCTAGTCCACTGATTCGCCAGTAGGTTATAACGATAAACACTAGGAAAAGTTCAAGGCCAATGTGCTACTTTTACCGATATGTTAAATGTTTCGCAAAATTTAAGAACAAAATTAAGTAACCTCTCATTCATGTGGGGGATTGTTGGAAAGAATGAGAAGGTTAGTGAAGAAGAGGTTATGAGGTAGTGGAGAAATACAAAGAAAACAAAGTCCCACATTGTGTATGTTTTGTGGATATATCTTCATAAATACTAAAGCCCCACATGTTATATCAAACAAATGACATGAACACATAAGGGCTTGAATGAATGGGCTATGGAGGCCTTGGGCTTTCATATTAAATATTAAAATGTCAAAGATAAGGGCCTTGGGCCTTGGGGCTCTTGGGGTCTCTCGTGATAAATGGGCCGCCGACTGTTAAAATGCGCGGAAAAACAGTATTTTTGCGCGGGTGTGAACGTTTGGACGAGCGGATGCATCTGTTCGTCTGAACAATGATCGGGTGCGACTGGTTGAATCAGCGCGCCTGTACGGACAGTCGCGCCTACCCCAGAAGGGCACCCCTCCGCTGCTATATATAGGCAGCCTGCCAGAGCCATCAAAAGCACAGAATTAATTCATTCGATCTCCTTCTTCTTCACTGCTCTGTTCTTAAAATTACTCTCTTGAGTTCGTGTTGCTCTGCACTTGAAAGCGCTTCAAATTGCAGAGACCGGTCCGTTTTATCTTGGGAGACAATTGCTCGATAACCTTCAGCGCTAGTGAGGGAGCAATATTTTTTCAAAGAAACAGATTTACTCTGGACTTGGACGATACTGAAAGGTACTCTTCTCCTTTTCTGTTTTGCAACGGTTCTTCTCTGTTGCAATTCCAGTCACGCTTTTCGCCGTTACTAATTCTGAAACAATTCAAATTAGTAACGCTTCTTGACGTGACAATTGGATAGTGACAATTTATTGATTGCTATCAGATTCGTATTGCATTTGCATTGTTACGAATAACAATTTTGAAACAATATTGTCGTTTTGCAGAAAACGATAATGGCTAAAAACAATAGTGGTCCTGCTGCGCCAACACCACCTGTAACCAATCCTTTTGCACCCGTGGTTACGCCAATGGCACTGTCTCATGGAGAAAGGCCAGAAAAGTTCACCGGAGCGGACTTCAAACGTTGGCAGCAAAAGATGCTATTTTACTCGACAACATTGGGCCTAGCAAAGTATCTTACAGAAGATGCTCCAGTCGTTGCAGAATTGGAACCGGATCCAGTTAAAGTTGAAGCCCTTACTGCTTGGAAAAATTCTGATTTCATGTGTAAAAATTACATCTTGAATGGCCTCGACAACAGTCTATACAACGTGTACTGCACTGTTGCAACATCCAAACAACTCTGGTTGGCTTTGGAAAAGAAGTATAAAACTGAAGATGCAGGCATGAAGAAATTCATCGCTGGGAAATTTCTTGACTTCAAAATGGTCGATACAAAAGCTGTGATCAACCAAATACAAGAACTGCAACTTATCATTCGTCAATTAGAAGATGAAAAGATGACACTTAGCGAATCTTTTCAAGTTGCCGCTGCTATTGAGAAGCTTCCTCCATCGTGGAAGGACTTCAAGAACTACCTAAAGCACAAGCGCAAAGAAATGACAATGGAGGAACTTGTAGTTCGATTGAGAATTGAGGAAGATAATAGAAATTCTGAAAAGAAGATTTCTCAAAATGTGGTTGCCAAAGCAAACGTTGTCGAGACGGACAAGTCCAACAAGAGAAAACGTGACAACCAACCTAAGAAGTCAAAGAAATTCAAGGGGTCATGCCATAATTGTGGAAAGAAGGGTCATAAAGCTGCAGAATGTCGCGGTCCACCCAAAAAGAAGAAATCAGAAGCGAATGTGGCAGAAGTTTCAGACGGAGTTTCTGAAAGGGACCTGTGTGCAGTTGTTTCAGAATGCAACCTTGTTGGCAACAACAAGGAGTGGTTTGTAGACACTGGAGCCACTAGGCATATATGCGCAAATAAGTGGATGTTCACAAACTACAAAAGTGCTACTAATGAAGAACAACTGTTTATGGGTAACTCGTCCACATCAAAGGTCGAAGGCAAGGGAAAGATTGTGCTGAAATTGACTTCTGGAAAAGAACTCACTCTAAATGATGTTCTCCATGTTCCAGAAATTCGCAAGAATCTAATTTCAGGATCGTTGCTCAGCAAGCATGGATTCAAACTGACATTTGTGGCTGATAAATTTGTGTTGTCTAAGAATGGAGTGTACATAGGAAAGGGTTATGTATGTGATGGTCTATTTAAGGCTAATGTAACCACTGTTGTACCAAACAATGATATGAATAAAATTGAATCTTCTGCTTATATGGTTGACTCTCCTAATCTATGGCATTCTAGACTAGGTCATGTGAATTTTGATACTTTACAAAAACTGATCAATCTAGAATTCATACCAAAGTGTAGAATTGATTCAAATTACAAATGTCAAATTTGTGCTGAAGCCAAATTGACAAGAACATCATTTCATCATGTTGAAAGAGAAACCGAACCTCTAGACTTAATACATACTGATGTATGTGACTTGAAAATGTGTCAAACTAGAGGAGGAAAAAGGTACTTCATCACTTTTATAGATGATTGTACAAGATACTGTTATGTATATCTCCTTAGAAGTAAGGATGAGGCATTCGATATATTTAAACAGTATAAAGCAGAAGTTGAGAATCAACTCAATAGAAAAATAAAAGCTTTAAGAAGTGATAGAGGAGGAGAATATGAGTTTCCATTTGAGGAATTCTGTGCTGAGCATGGTATAATACACCAAACTACAGCTCCTTATTCACCTCAATCCAACGGTATAGCCGAACGGAAAAATAGAACTCTTAAAGAAATGATGAATGCCTTATTAATAAGCTCTGGCTTGCCAGATAATTTTTGGGGAGAAGCTATTCTTTCGGCAAATCATATTTTGAATAAAATATCACGAAAGAAAACTTCTAAGACTCCCCATGAACTTTGGAAAAACAGACCACCATCCTACAAATACTTAAAAGTGTGGGGGTGTCTTGCCAAAGTGGAAATTCCAAAACCGAAAAAGGTTAAAATAGGACCGAAGACTATAGATTGCATATTCATTGGATATGCTCATAATAGTAGTGCATAGCGATTTTTGGTGTATAAATCTGAAATTGATGACATTCATGAAAACACCATTATCGAGTCTCGAAATGCAAGATTCTTTGAACACATTTATCCTCTAAAAACTTCTATTGAAACAAATGTTCAAAAGAGGCCAAGAGATCAAGATATTCCCGAGGATAATGCTGATCAAAGAAAAATGAATGATGAAACTGAGATAGAGGAACCGAGAAGGAGCAAGTGACAAAGGACCTCTAAATCCTTTGGACCTGATTTCTATGCATATATGATAGAAAATGAACCTCTAACTTACCAACAGGCAATGTCATCTCCCGATGCTCCTTATTGGAAAGAAGCCGTCAATAGTGAAATAGAATCCATTCTACAAAACCATACGTGGGAACTAGTGGATCTCCCTAAAGGATCAAAACCACTAGGATATAAATGGATATTTAAGAAGAAACTAAAGGCTGACGGCTCAATAGACAAGTATAAAGCAAGACTTGTAATAAAAGGATTCAGACAGAAGCAAGATCTGGATTACTTTGATACGTACTCTCCAGTTACCAGAATAACATCAATTAGGATGCTTATTGCAATCGTATCTATATTGAATTTGGAAATACACCAAATGGATGTGAAAACTGCGTTTTTGAACGGTGAACTGGAAGAGGAAATATATATGCAGCAACCAGAAGGGTTTCTAAGCCCAGGAAATGAAAATAAGGTGTGCAAGTTAGTGAAATCTCTTTATGGCCTTAAACAAGCACCAAAACAATGGCATGAGAAATTTGATGAAGCAATGTTATCAAATGGATTCAAAATAAATGAATCAGATAAATGCGTCTATATAAAATGTATGGATGTTGGATATGTCATTGTTTGTCTCTACGTTGATGATTTACTGATCCTAGGAAGTAATAAGGTGATAATAAAGTCTACGAAGGACATGCTATCCTCTAGATTTGATATGAAGGACCTAGGAGTGGCCGATGTAATTTTGGGTGTAAAAATTATAAAGACACCACAGGGATATTCGTTATCTCAGTCACATTACATTACTAAAATTCTTGAAAAATTCAGGCAGTATAATGTAACTACTGCAAAATCACCAGTAGATATGAACCAAAATTGGGTAAAGAACACTGGTGATGGTATCTATCAGCTTGAATACTCTCGTATACTGGGAAGTATTATGTATGTCATGAATTGCACTAGGCCTGATATTGCGTACGCTGTAAGCAAGCTCAGTAGATATACCAGCAATCCTGGTAAAAATCATTGGAAAGCAATAATCAGAGTTCTAGGATATCTAAAGTATACACAAAACTATGTGTTGCAATATGATAAGTATCCTTCAGTAATAGAAGGATATAGTGACGCCAATTGGATAACAGGCTCAAATGACACAAAATCCACAAGTGGATATGTGTTTACATTAGGAAATGGAGCAATTTCGTGGAAATCATCCAAACAGACTTGCATAGCAAGGTCAACAATGGAATCTGAGTTCATTGCTCTGGATAAAGCCGCGGAAGAAGCAGATTGGCTTAGGGGGTTTTTAGAGGACATTCCAAATTGGGAAAAACCAGTACCTCCAATATGTATACATTGTGATAGTCAATCTTCTATAGGAAGGGCGAATAGTGCATTGTATAATGGTAAGTCGAGACATATTCGTCGTAGGCATAAAACCATAAGACAACTTCTCTCTAATGGAGTTATCACTATAGACTATGTAATGTCAAAGGATAACATTGCGGATCCACTAACTAAAGGCTTGCCTAGAGAGAAAGTTCAAACCTTATCGATGGGAATGGGTTTAAGACCTATGATCTAAAAGTTTTTCTAAACGGAAACCCCACCTAGTTGACTGGAGATCCCAAGATCTAGGTTCAAAGGGACAACTAAGTTTATAGATAAACTTAATGGCACTGTTAAAATACAGACCATTCCTATGATAAGTCAGTGCACAACCCATCGGAGAATAGGATAAGCTTAGCTTTTAATGATGTCTATACTGTGGTGTTATAAGAGACCCAAGTGGAGTATTACGGGATACTCTTTATAGAATCACCTACGTGAGTGTGAAGGCGCCGCTTCAAAAAGAATTGTAAGGTCGAATTCTTTAAACACTCATGAGACCAAGCAGGTGTTCATGGCAAAAACGAACACAAACAGAGAACCAAGGGGTTTAGAAACACTTAGCGTGTGTTATCTATATATACTTACACAAAAGGCTTACAGTTCAAAGACAATCTAGTCCACTGATTCGCCAGTAGGTTATAACGATAAACACTAGGAAAAGTTCAAGGCCAATGTGCTACTTTTACCGATATGTTAAATGTTTCGCAAAATTTAAGAACAAAATTAAGTAACCTCTCATTCATGTGGGGGATTGTTGGAAAGAATGAGAAGGTTAGTGAAGAAGAGGTTATGAGGTAGTGGAGAAATACAAAGAAAACAAAGTCCCACATTGTGTATGTTTTGTGGATATATCTTCATAAATACTAAAGCCCCACATGTTATATCAAACAAATGACATGAACACATAAGGGCTTGAATGAATGGGCTATGGAGGCCTTGGGCTTTCATATTAAATATTAAAATGTCAAAGATAAGGGCCTTGGGCCTTGGGGCTCTTGGGGTCTCTCGTGATAAATGGGCCGCCGACTGTTAAAATGCGCGGAAAAACAGTATTTTTGCGCGGGTGTGAACGTTTGGACGAGCGGATGCATCTGTTCGTCTGAACAATGATCGGGTGCGACTGGTTGAATCAGCGCGCCTGTACGGACAGTCGCGCCTACCCCAGAAGGGCACCCCTCCGCTGCTATATATAGGCAGCCTGCCAGAGCCATCAAAAGCACAGAATTAATTCATTCGATCTCCTTCTTCTTCACTGCTCTGTTCTTAAAATTACTCTCTTGAGTTCGTGTTGCTCTGCACTTGAAAGCGCTTCAAATTGCAGAGACCGGTCCGTTTTATCTTGGGAGACAATTACTCGATAACCTTCAGCGCTAGTGAGGGAGCAATATTTTTTCAAAGAAACAGATTTACTCTGGACTTGGACGATACTGAAAGGTACTCTTCTCCTTTTCTGTTTTGCAACGGTTCTTCTCTGTTGCAATTCCAGTCACGCTTTTCGCCGTTACTAATTCTGAAACAATTCAAATTAGTAACGCTTCTTGACGTGACAATTGGATAGTGACAATTTATTGATTGCTATCAGATTCGTATTGCATTTGCATTGTTACGAATAACAATTTTGAAACAATATTGTCGTTTTGCAGAAAACGATAATGGCTAAAAACAATAGTGGTCCTGCTGCGCCAACACCACCTGTAACCAATCCTTTTGCACCCGTGGTTACGCCAATGGCACTGTCTCATGGAGAAAGGCCAGAAAAGTTCACCGGAGCGGACTTCAAACGTTGGCAGCAAAAGATGCTATTTTACTCGACAACATTGGGCCTAGCAAAGTATCTTACAGAAGATGCTCCAGTCGTTGCAGAATTGGAACCGGATCCAGTTAAAGTTGAAGCCCTTACTGCTTGGAAAAATTCTGATTTCATGTGTAAAAATTACATCTTGAATGGCCTCGACAACAGTCTATACAACGTGTACTGCACTGTTGCAACATCCAAACAACTCTGGTTGGCTTTGGAAAAGAAGTATAAAACTGAAGATGCAGGCATGAAGAAATTCATCGCTGGGAAATTTCTTGACTTCAAAATGGTCGATACAAAAGCTGTGATCAACCAAATACAAGAACTGCAACTTATCATTCGTCAATTAGAAGATGAAAAGATGACACTTAGCGAATCTTTTCAAGTTGCCGCTGCTATTGAGAAGCTTCCTCCATCGTGGAAGGACTTCAAGAACTACCTAAAGCACAAGCGCAAAGAAATGACAATGGAGGAACTTGTAGTTCGATTGAGAATTGAGGAAGATAATAGAAATTCTGAAAAGAAGATTTCTCAAAATGTGGTTGCCAAAGCAAACGTTGTCGAGACGGACAAGTCCAACAAGAGAAAACGTGACAACCAACCTAAGAAGTCAAAGAAATTCAAGGGGTCATGCCATAATTGTGGAAAGAAGGGTCATAAAGCTGCAGAATGTCGCGGTCCACCCAAAAAGAAGAAATCAGAAGCGAATGTGGCAGAAGTTTCAGACGGAGTTTCTGAAATGGACCTGTGTGCAGTTGTTTCAGAATGCAACCTTGTTGGCAACAACAAGGAGTGGTTTGTAGACACTGGAGCCACTAGGCATATATGCGCAAATAAGTGGATGTTCACAAACTACAAAAGTGCTACTAATGAAGAACAACTGTTTATGGGTAACTCGTCCACATCAAAGGTCGAAGGCAAGGGAAAGATTGTGCTGAAATTGACTTCTGGAAAAGAACTCACTCTAAATGATGTTCTCCATGTTCCAGAAATTCGCAAGAATCTAATTTCAGGATCGTTGCTCAGCAAGCATGGATTCAAACTGACATTTGTGGCTGATAAATTTGTGTTGTCTAAGAATGGAGTGTACATAGGAAAGGGTTATGTATGTGATGGTCTATTTAAGGCTAATGTAACCACTGTTGTACCAAACAATGATATGAATAAAATTGAATCTTCTGCTTATATGGTTGACTCTCCTAATCTATGGCATTCTAGACTAGGTCATGTGAATTTTGATACTTTACAAAAACTGATCAATCTAGAATTCATACCAAAGTGTAGAATTGATTCAAATTACAAATGTCAAATTTGTGCTGAAGCCAAATTGACAAGAACATCATTTCATCATGTTGAAAGAGAAACCGAACCTCTAGACTTAATACATACTGATGTATGTGACTTGAAAATGTGTCAAACTAGAGGAGGAAAAAGGTACTTCATCACTTTTATAGATGATTGTACAAGATACTGTTATGTATATCTCCTTAGAAGTAAGGATGAGGCATTCGATATATTTAAACAGTATAAAGCAGAAGTTGAGAATCAACTCAATAGAAAAATAAAAGCTTTAAGAAGTGATAGAGGAGGAGAATATGAGTTTCCATTTGAGGAATTCTGTGCTGAGCATGGTATAATACACCAAACTACAGCTCCTTATTCACCTCAATCCAACGGTATAGCCGAACGGAAAAATAGAACTCTTAAAGAAATGATGAATGCCTTATTAATAAGCTCTGGCTTGCCAGATAATTTTTGGGGAGAAGCTATTCTTTCGGCAAATCATATTTTGAATAAAATATCACGAAAGAAAACTTCTAAGACTCCCCATGAACTTTGGAAAAACAGACCACCATCCTACAAATACTTAAAAGTGTGGGGGTGTCTTGCCAAAGTGGAAATTCCAAAACCGAAAAAGGTTAAAATAGGACCGAAGACTATAGATTGCATATTCATTGGATATGCTCATAATAGTAGTGCATAGCGATTTTTGGTGTATAAATCTGAAATTGATGACATTCATGAAAACACCATTATCGAGTCTCGAAATGCAAGATTCTTTGAACACATTTATCCTCTAAAAACTTCTATTGAAACAAATGTTCAAAAGAGGCCAAGAGATCAAGATATTCCCGAGGATAATGCTGATCAAAGAAAAATGAATGATGAAACTGAGATAGAGGAACCGAGAAGGAGCAAGTGACAAAGGACCTCTAAATCCTTTGGACCTGATTTCTATGCATATATGATAGAAAATGAACCTCTAACTTACCAACAGGCAATGTCATCTCTCGATGCTCCTTATTGGAAAGAAGCCGTCAATAGTGAAATAGAATCCATTCTACAAAACCATACGTGGGAACTAGTGGATCTCCCTAAAGGATCAAAACCACTAGGATATAAATGGATATTTAAGAAGAAACTAAAGGCTGACGGCTCAATAGACAAGTATAAAGCAAGACTTGTAATAAAAGGATTCAGACAGAAGCAAGATCTGGATTACTTTGATACGTACTCTCCAGTTACCAGAATAACATCAATTAGGATGCTTATTGCAATCGTATCTATATTGAATTTGGAAATACACCAAATGGATGTGAAAACTGCGTTTTTGAACGGTGAACTGGAAGAGGAAATATATATGCAGCAACCAGAAGGGTTTCTAAGCCCAGGAAATGAAAATAAGGTGTGCAAGTTAGTGAAATCTCTTTATGGCCTTAAACAAGCACCAAAACAATGGCATGAGAAATTTGATGAAGCAATGTTATCAAATGGATTCAAAATAAATGAATCAGATAAATGCGTCTATATAAAATGTATGGATGTTGGATATGTCATTGTTTGTCTCTACGTTGATGATTTACTGATCCTAGGAAGTAATAAGGTGATAATAAAGTCTACGAAGGACATGCTATCCTCTAGATTTGATATGAAGGACCTAGGAGTGGCCGATGTAATTTTGGGTGTAAAAATTATAAAGACACCACAGGGATATTCGTTATCTCAGTCACATTACATTACTAAAATTCTTGAAAAATTCAGGCAGTATAATGTAACTACTGCAAAATCACCAGTAGATATGAACCAAAATTGGGTAAAGAACACTGGTGATGGTATCTATCAGCTTGAATACTCTCGTATACTGGGAAGTATTATGTATGTCATGAATTGCACTAGGCCTGATATTGCGTACGCTGTAAGCAAGCTCAGTAGATATACCAGCAATCCTGGTAAAAATCATTGGAAAGCAATAATCAGAGTTCTAGGATATCTAAAGTATACACAAAACTATGTGTTGCAATATGATAAGTATCCTTCAGTAATAGAAGGATATAGTGACGCCAATTGGATAACAGGCTCAAATGACACAAAATCCACAAGTGGATATGTGTTTACATTAGGAAATGGAGCAATTTCGTGGAAATCATCCAAACAGACTTGCATAGCAAGGTCAACAATGGAATCTGAGTTCATTGCTCTGGATAAAGCCGCGGAAGAAGCAGATTGGCTTAGGGGGTTTTTAGAGGACATTCCAAATTGGGAAAAACCAGTACCTCCAATATGTATACATTGTGATAGTCAATCTTCTATAGGAAGGGCGAATAGTGCATTGTATAATGGTAAGTCGAGACATATTCGTCGTAGGCATAAAACCATAAGACAACTTCTCTCTAATGGAGTTATCACTATAGACTATGTAATGTCAAAGGATAACATTGCGGATCCACTAACTAAAGGCTTGCCTAGAGAGAAAGTTCAAACCTTATCGATGGGAATGGGTTTAAGACCTATGATCTAAAAGTTTTTCTAAACGGAAACCCCACCTAGTTGACTGGAGATCCCAAGATCTAGGTTCAAAGGGACAACTAAGTTTATAGATAAACTTAATGGCACTGTTAAAATACAGACCATTCCTATGATAAGTCAGTGCACAACCCATCGGAGAATAGGATAAGCTTAGCTTTTAATGATGTCTATACTGTGGTGTTATAAGAGACCCAAGTGGAGTATTACGGGATACTCTTTATAGAATCACCTACGTGAGTGTGAAGGCGCCGCTTCAAAAAGAATTGTAAGGTCGAATTCTTTAAACACTCATGAGACCAAGCAGGTGTTCATGGCAAAAACGAACACAAACAGAGAACCAAGGGGTTTAGAAACACTTAGCGTGTGTTATCTATATATACTTACACAAAAGGCTTACAGTTCAAAGACAATCTAGTCCACTGATTCGCCAGTAGGTTATAACGATAAACACTAGGAAAAGTTCAAGGCCAATGTGCTACTTTTACCGATATGTTAAATGTTTCGCAAAATTTAAGAACAAAATTAAGTAACCTCTCATTCATGTGGGGGATTGTTGGAAAGAATGAGAAGGTTAGTGAAGAAGAGGTTATGAGGTAGTGGAGAAATACAAAGAAAACAAAGTCCCACATTGTGTATGTTTTGTGGATATATCTTCATAAATACTAAAGCCCCACATGTTATATCAAACAAATGACATGAACACATAAGGGCTTGAATGAATGGGCTATGGAGGCCTTGGGCTTTCATATTAAATATTAAAATGTCAAAGATAAGGGCCTTGGGCCTTGGGGCTCTTGGGGTCTCTCGTGATAAATGGGCCGCCGACTGTTAAAATGCGCGGAAAAACAGTATTTTTGCGCGGGTGTGAACGTTTGGACGAGCGGATGCATCTGTTCGTCTGAACAATGATCGGGTGCGACTGGTTGAATCAGCGCGCCTGTACGGACAGTCGCGCCTACCCCAGAAGGGCACCCCTCCGCTGCTATATATAGGCAGCCTGCCAGAGCCATCAAAAGCACAGAATTAATTCATTCGATCTCCTTCTTCTTCACTGCTCTGTTCTTAAAATTACTCTCTTGAGTTCGTGTTGCTCTGCACTTGAAAGCGCTTCAAATTGCAGAGACCGGTCCGTTTTATCTTGGGAGACAATTACTCGATAACCTTCAGCGCTAGTGAGGGAGCAATATTTTTTCAAAGAAACAGATTTACTCTGGACTTGGACGATACTGAAAGGTACTCTTCTCCTTTTCTGTTTTGCAACGGTTCTTCTCTGTTGCAATTCCAGTCACGCTTTTCGCCGTTACTAATTCTGAAACAATTCAAATTAGTAACGCTTCTTGACGTGACAATTGGATAGTGACAATTTATTGATTGCTATCAGATTCGTATTGCATTTGCATTGTTACGAATAACAATTTTGAAACAATATTGTCGTTTTGCAGAAAACGATAATGGCTAAAAACAATAGTGGTCCTGCTGCGCCAACACCACCTGTAACCAATCCTTTTGCACCCGTGGTTACGCCAATGGCACTGTCTCATGGAGAAAGGCCAGAAAAGTTCACCGGAGCGGACTTCAAACGTTGGCAGCAAAAGATGCTATTTTACTCGACAACATTGGGCCTAGCAAAGTATCTTACAGAAGATGCTCCAGTCGTTGCAGAATTGGAACCGGATCCAGTTAAAGTTGAAGCCCTTACTGCTTGGAAAAATTCTGATTTCATGTGTAAAAATTACATCTTGAATGGCCTCGACAACAGTCTATACAACGTGTACTGCACTGTTGCAACATCCAAACAACTCTGGTTGGCTTTGGAAAAGAAGTATAAAACTGAAGATGCAGGCATGAAGAAATTCATCGCTGGGAAATTTCTTGACTTCAAAATGGTCGATACAAAAGCTGTGATCAACCAAATACAAGAACTGCAACTTATCATTCGTCAATTAGAAGATGAAAAGATGACACTTAGCGAATCTTTTCAAGTTGCCGCTGCTATTGAGAAGCTTCCTCCATCGTGGAAGGACTTCAAGAACTACCTAAAGCACAAGCGCAAAGAAATGACAATGGAGGAACTTGTAGTTCGATTGAGAATTGAGGAAGATAATAGAAATTCTGAAAAGAAGATTTCTCAAAATGTGGTTGCCAAAGCAAACGTTGTCGAGACGGACAAGTCCAACAAGAGAAAACGTGACAACCAACCTAAGAAGTCAAAGAAATTCAAGGGGTCATGCCATAATTGTGGAAAGAAGGGTCATAAAGCTGCAGAATGTCGCGGTCCACCCAAAAAGAAGAAATCAGAAGCGAATGTGGCAGAAGTTTCAGACGGAGTTTCTGAAATGGACCTGTGTGCAGTTGTTTCAGAATGCAACCTTGTTGGCAACAACAAGGAGTGGTTTGTAGACACTGGAGCCACTAGGCATATATGCGCAAATAAGTGGATGTTCACAAACTACAAAAGTGCTACTAATGAAGAACAACTGTTTATGGGTAACTCGTCCACATCAAAGGTCGAAGGCAAGGGAAAGATTGTGCTGAAATTGACTTCTGGAAAAGAACTCACTCTAAATGATGTTCTCCATGTTCCAGAAATTCGCAAGAATCTAATTTCAGGATCGTTGCTCAGCAAGCATGGATTCAAACTGACATTTGTGGCTGATAAATTTGTGTTGTCTAAGAATGGAGTGTACATAGGAAAGGGTTATGTATGTGATGGTCTATTTAAGGCTAATGTAACCACTGTTGTACCAAACAATGATATGAATAAAATTGAATCTTCTGCTTATATGGTTGACTCTCCTAATCTATGGCATTCTAGACTAGGTCATGTGAATTTTGATACTTTACAAAAACTGATCAATCTAGAATTCATACCAAAGTGTAGAATTGATTCAAATTACAAATGTCAAATTTGTGCTGAAGCCAAATTGACAAGAACATCATTTCATCATGTTGAAAGAGAAACCGAACCTCTAGACTTAATACATACTGATGTATGTGACTTGAAAATGTGTCAAACTAGAGGAGGAAAAAGGTACTTCATCACTTTTATAGATGATTGTACAAGATACTGTTATGTATATCTCCTTAGAAGTAAGGATGAGGCATTCGATATATTTAAACAGTATAAAGCAGAAGTTGAGAATCAACTCAATAGAAAAATAAAAGCTTTAAGAAGTGATAGAGGAGGAGAATATGAGTTTCCATTTGAGGAATTCTGTGCTGAGCATGGTATAATACACCAAACTACAGCTCCTTATTCACCTCAATCCAACGGTATAGCCGAACGGAAAAATAGAACTCTTAAAGAAATGATGAATGCCTTATTAATAAGCTCTGGCTTGCCAGATAATTTTTGGGGAGAAGCTATTCTTTCGGCAAATCATATTTTGAATAAAATATCACGAAAGAAAACTTCTAAGACTCCCCATGAACTTTGGAAAAACAGACCACCATCCTACAAATACTTAAAAGTGTGGGGGTGTCTTGCCAAAGTGGAAATTCCAAAACCGAAAAAGGTTAAAATAGGACCGAAGACTATAGATTGCATATTCATTGGATATGCTCATAATAGTAGTGCATAGCGATTTTTGGTGTATAAATCTGAAATTGATGACATTCATGAAAACACCATTATCGAGTCTCGAAATGCAAGATTCTTTGAACACATTTATCCTCTAAAAACTTCTATTGAAACAAATGTTCAAAAGAGGCCAAGAGATCAAGATATTCCCGAGGATAATGCTGATCAAAGAAAAATGAATGATGAAACTGAGATAGAGGAACCGAGAAGGAGCAAGTGACAAAGGACCTCTAAATCCTTTGGACCTGATTTCTATGCATATATGATAGAAAATGAACCTCTAACTTACCAACAGGCAATGTCATCTCCCGATGCTCCTTATTGGAAAGAAGCCGTCAATAGTGAAATAGAATCCATTCTACAAAACCATACGTGGGAACTAGTGGATCTCCCTAAAGGATCAAAACCACTAGGATATAAATGGATATTTAAGAAGAAACTAAAGGCTGACGGCTCAATAGACAAGTATAAAGCAAGACTTGTAATAAAAGGATTCAGACAGAAGCAAGATCTGGATTACTTTGATACGTACTCTCCAGTTACCAGAATAACATCAATTAGGATGCTTATTGCAATCGTATCTATATTGAATTTGGAAATACACCAAATGGATGTGAAAACTGCGTTTTTGAACGGTGAACTGGAAGAGGAAATATATATGCAGCAACCAGAAGGGTTTCTAAGCCCAGGAAATGAAAATAAGGTGTGCAAGTTAGTGAAATCTCTTTATGGCCTTAAACAAGCACCAAAACAATGGCATGAGAAATTTGATGAAGCAATGTTATCAAATGGATTCAAAATAAATGAATCAGATAAATGCGTCTATATAAAATGTATGGATGTTGGATATGTCATTGTTTGTCTCTACGTTGATGATTTACTGATCCTAGGAAGTAATAAGGTGATAATAAAGTCTACGAAGGACATGCTATCCTCTAGATTTGATATGAAGGACCTAGGAGTGGCCGATGTAATTTTGGGTGTAAAAATTATAAAGACACCACAGGGATATTCGTTATCTCAGTCACATTACATTACTAAAATTCTTGAAAAATTCAGGCAGTATAATGTAACTACTGCAAAATCACCAGTAGATATGAACCAAAATTGGGTAAAGAACACTGGTGATGGTATCTATCAGCTTGAATACTCTCGTATACTGGGAAGTATTATGTATGTCATGAATTGCACTAGGCCTGATATTGCGTACGCTGTAAGCAAGCTCAGTAGATATACCAGCAATCCTGGTAAAAATCATTGGAAAGCAATAATCAGAGTTCTAGGATATCTAAAGTATACACAAAACTATGTGTTGCAATATGATAAGTATCCTTCAGTAATAGAAGGATATAGTGACGCCAATTGGATAACAGGCTCAAATGACACAAAATCCACAAGTGGATATGTGTTTACATTAGGAAATGGAGCAATTTCGTGGAAATCATCCAAACAGACTTGCATAGCAAGGTCAACAATGGAATCTGAGTTCATTGCTCTGGATAAAGCCGCGGAAGAAGCAGATTGGCTTAGGGGGTTTTTAGAGGACATTCCAAATTGGGAAAAACCAGTACCTCCAATATGTATACATTGTGATAGTCAATCTTCTATAGGAAGGGCGAATAGTGCATTGTATAATGGTAAGTCGAGACATATTCGTCGTAGGCATAAAACCATAAGACAACTTCTCTCTAATGGAGTTATCACTATAGACTATGTAATGTCAAAGGATAACATTGCGGATCCACTAACTAAAGGCTTGCCTAGAGAGAAAGTTCAAACCTTATCGATGGGAATGGGTTTAAGACCTATGATCTAAAAGTTTTTCTAAACGGAAACCCCACCTAGTTGACTGGAGATCCCAAGATCTAGGTTCAAAGGGACAACTAAGTTTATAGATAAACTTAATGGCACTGTTAAAATACAGACCATTCCTATGATAAGTCAGTGCACAACCCATCGGAGAATAGGATAAGCTTAGCTTTTAATGATGTCTATACTGTGGTGTTATAAGAGACCCAAGTGGAGTATTACGGGATACTCTTTATAGAATCACCTACGTGAGTGTGAAGGCGCCGCTTCAAAAAGAATTGTAAGGTCGAATTCTTTAAACACTCATGAGACCAAGCAGGTGTTCATGGCAAAAACGAACACAAACAGAGAACCAAGGGGTTTAGAAACACTTAGCGTGTGTTATCTATATATACTTACACAAAAGGCTTACAGTTCAAAGACAATCTAGTCCACTGATTCGCCAGTAGGTTATAACGATAAACACTAGGAAAAGTTCAAGGCCAATGTGCTACTTTTACCGATATGTTAAATGTTTCGCAAAATTTAAGAACAAAATTAAGTAACCTCTCATTCATGTGGGGGATTGTTGGAAAGAATGAGAAGGTTAGTGAAGAAGAGGTTATGAGGTAGTGGAGAAATACAAAGAAAACAAAGTCCCACATTGTGTATGTTTTGTGGATATATCTTCATAAATACTAAAGCCCCACATGTTATATCAAACAAATGACATGAACACATAAGGGCTTGAATGAATGGGCTATGGAGGCCTTGGGCTTTCATATTAAATATTAAAATGTCAAAGATAAGGGCCTTGGGCCTTGGGGCTCTTGGGGTCTCTCGTGATAAATGGGCCGCCGACTGTTAAAATGCGCGGAAAAACAGTATTTTTGCGCGGGTGTGAACGTTTGGACGAGCGGATGCATCTGTTCGTCTGAACAATGATCGGGTGCGACTGGTTGAATCAGCGCGCCTGTACGGACAGTCGCGCCTACCCCAGAAGGGCACCCCTCCGCTGCTATATATAGGCAGCCTGCCAGAGCCATCAAAAGCACAGAATTAATTCATTCGATCTCCTTCTTCTTCACTGCTCTGTTCTTAAAATTACTCTCTTGAGTTCGTGTTGCTCTGCACTTGAAAGCGCTTCAAATTGCAGAGACCGGTCCGTTTTATCTTGGGAGACAATTACTCGATAACCTTCAGCGCTAGTGAGGGAGCAATATTTTTTCAAAGAAACAGATTTACTCTGGACTTGGACGATACTGAAAGGTACTCTTCTCCTTTTCTGTTTTGCAACGGTTCTTCTCTGTTGCAATTCCAGTCACGCTTTTCGCCGTTACTAATTCTGAAACAATTCAAATTAGTAACGCTTCTTGACGTGACAATTGGATAGTGACAATTTATTGATTGCTATCAGATTCGTATTGCATTTGCATTGTTACGAATAACAATTTTGAAACAATATTGTCGTTTTGCAGAAAACGATAATGGCTAAAAACAATAGTGGTCCTGCTGCGCCAACACCACCTGTAACCAATCCTTTTGCACCCGTGGTTACGCCAATGGCACTGTCTCATGGAGAAAGGCCAGAAAAGTTCACCGGAGCGGACTTCAAACGTTGGCAGCAAAAGATGCTATTTTACTCGACAACATTGGGCCTAGCAAAGTATCTTACAGAAGATGCTCCAGTCGTTGCAGAATTGGAACCGGATCCAGTTAAAGTTGAAGCCCTTACTGCTTGGAAAAATTCTGATTTCATGTGTAAAAATTACATCTTGAATGGCCTCGACAACAGTCTATACAACGTGTACTGCACTGTTGCAACATCCAAACAACTCTGGTTGGCTTTGGAAAAGAAGTATAAAACTGAAGATGCAGGCATGAAGAAATTCATCGCTGGGAAATTTCTTGACTTCAAAATGGTCGATACAAAAGCTGTGATCAACCAAATACAAGAACTGCAACTTATCATTCGTCAATTAGAAGATGAAAAGATGACACTTAGCGAATCTTTTCAAGTTGCCGCTGCTATTGAGAAGCTTCCTCCATCGTGGAAGGACTTCAAGAACTACCTAAAGCACAAGCGCAAAGAAATGACAATGGAGGAACTTGTAGTTCGATTGAGAATTGAGGAAGATAATAGAAATTCTGAAAAGAAGATTTCTCAAAATGTGGTTGCCAAAGCAAACGTTGTCGAGACGGACAAGTCCAACAAGAGAAAACGTGACAACCAACCTAAGAAGTCAAAGAAATTCAAGGGGTCATGCCATAATTGTGGAAAGAAGGGTCATAAAGCTGCAGAATGTCGCGGTCCACCCAAAAAGAAGAAATCAGAAGCGAATGTGGCAGAAGTTTCAGACGGAGTTTCTGAAATGGACCTGTGTGCAGTTGTTTCAGAATGCAACCTTGTTGGCAACAACAAGGAGTGGTTTGTAGACACTGGAGCCACTAGGCATATATGCGCAAATAAGTGGATGTTCACAAACTACAAAAGTGCTACTAATGAAGAACAACTGTTTATGGGTAACTCGTCCACATCAAAGGTCGAAGGCAAGGGAAAGATTGTGCTGAAATTGACTTCTGGAAAAGAACTCACTCTAAATGATGTTCTCCATGTTCCAGAAATTCGCAAGAATCTAATTTCAGGATCGTTGCTCAGCAAGCATGGATTCAAACTGACATTTGTGGCTGATAAATTTGTGTTGTCTAAGAATGGAGTGTACATAGGAAAGGGTTATGTATGTGATGGTCTATTTAAGGCTAATGTAACCACTGTTGTACCAAACAATGATATGAATAAAATTGAATCTTCTGCTTATATGGTTGACTCTCCTAATCTATGGCATTCTAGACTAGGTCATGTGAATTTTGATACTTTACAAAAACTGATCAATCTAGAATTCATACCAAAGTGTAGAATTGATTCAAATTACAAATGTCAAATTTGTGCTGAAGCCAAATTGACAAGAACATCATTTCATCATGTTGAAAGAGAAACCGAACCTCTAGACTTAATACATACTGATGTATGTGACTTGAAAATGTGTCAAACTAGAGGAGGAAAAAGGTACTTCATCACTTTTATAGATGATTGTACAAGATACTGTTATGTATATCTCCTTAGAAGTAAGGATGAGGCATTCGATATATTTAAACAGTATAAAGCAGAAGTTGAGAATCAACTCAATAGAAAAATAAAAGCTTTAAGAAGTGATAGAGGAGGAGAATATGAGTTTCCATTTGAGGAATTCTGTGCTGAGCATGGTATAATACACCAAACTACAGCTCCTTATTCACCTCAATCCAACGGTATAGCCGAACGGAAAAATAGAACTCTTAAAGAAATGATGAATGCCTTATTAATAAGCTCTGGCTTGCCAGATAATTTTTGGGGAGAAGCTATTCTTTCGGCAAATCATATTTTGAATAAAATATCACGAAAGAAAACTTCTAAGACTCCCCATGAACTTTGGAAAAACAGACCACCATCCTACAAATACTTAAAAGTGTGGGGGTGTCTTGCCAAAGTGGAAATTCCAAAACCGAAAAAGGTTAAAATAGGACCGAAGACTATAGATTGCATATTCATTGGATATGCTCATAATAGTAGTGCATAGCGATTTTTGGTGTATAAATCTGAAATTGATGACATTCATGAAAACACCATTATCGAGTCTCGAAATGCAAGATTCTTTGAACACATTTATCCTCTAAAAACTTCTATTGAAACAAATGTTCAAAAGAGGCCAAGAGATCAAGATATTCCCGAGGATAATGCTGATCAAAGAAAAATGAATGATGAAACTGAGATAGAGGAACCGAGAAGGAGCAAGTGACAAAGGACCTCTAAATCCTTTGGACCTGATTTCTATGCATATATGATAGAAAATGAACCTCTAACTTACCAACAGGCAATGTCATCTCCCGATGCTCCTTATTGGAAAGAAGCCGTCAATAGTGAAATAGAATCCATTCTACAAAACCATACGTGGGAACTAGTGGATCTCCCTAAAGGATCAAAACCACTAGGATATAAATGGATATTTAAGAAGAAACTAAAGGCTGACGGCTCAATAGACAAGTATAAAGCAAGACTTGTAATAAAAGGATTCAGACAGAAGCAAGATCTGGATTACTTTGATACGTACTCTCCAGTTACCAGAATAACATCAATTAGGATGCTTATTGCAATCGTATCTATATTGAATTTGGAAATACACCAAATGGATGTGAAAACTGCGTTTTTGAACGGTGAACTGGAAGAGGAAATATATATGCAGCAACCAGAAGGGTTTCTAAGCCCAGGAAATGAAAATAAGGTGTGCAAGTTAGTGAAATCTCTTTATGGCCTTAAACAAGCACCAAAACAATGGCATGAGAAATTTGATGAAGCAATGTTATCAAATGGATTCAAAATAAATGAATCAGATAAATGCGTCTATATAAAATGTATGGATGTTGGATATGTCATTGTTTGTCTCTACGTTGATGATTTACTGATCCTAGGAAGTAATAAGGTGATAATAAAGTCTACGAAGGACATGCTATCCTCTAGATTTGATATGAAGGACCTAGGAGTGGCCGATGTAATTTTGGGTGTAAAAATTATAAAGACACCACAGGGATATTCGTTATCTCAGTCACATTACATTACTAAAATTCTTGAAAAATTCAGGCAGTATAATGTAACTACTGCAAAATCACCAGTAGATATGAACCAAAATTGGGTAAAGAACACTGGTGATGGTATCTATCAGCTTGAATACTCTCGTATACTGGGAAGTATTATGTATGTCATGAATTGCACTAGGCCTGATATTGCGTACGCTGTAAGCAAGCTCAGTAGATATACCAGCAATCCTGGTAAAAATCATTGGAAAGCAATAATCAGAGTTCTAGGATATCTAAAGTATACACAAAACTATGTGTTGCAATATGATAAGTATCCTTCAGTAATAGAAGGATATAGTGACGCCAATTGGATAACAGGCTCAAATGACACAAAATCCACAAGTGGATATGTGTTTACATTAGGAAATGGAGCAATTTCGTGGAAATCATCCAAACAGACTTGCATAGCAAGGTCAACAATGGAATCTGAGTTCATTGCTCTGGATAAAGCCGCGGAAGAAGCAGATTGGCTTAGGGGGTTTTTAGAGGACATTCCAAATTGGGAAAAACCAGTACCTCCAATATGTATACATTGTGATAGTCAATCTTCTATAGGAAGGGCGAATAGTGCATTGTATAATGGTAAGTCGAGACATATTCGTCGTAGGCATAAAACCATAAGACAACTTCTCTCTAATGGAGTTATCACTATAGACTATGTAATGTCAAAGGATAACATTGCGGATCCACTAACTAAAGGCTTGCCTAGAGAGAAAGTTCAAACCTTATCGATGGGAATGGGTTTAAGACCTATGATCTAAAAGTTTTTCTAAACGGAAACCCCACCTAGTTGACTGGAGATCCCAAGATCTAGGTTCAAAGGGACAACTAAGTTTATAGATAAACTTAATGGCACTGTTAAAATACAGACCATTCCTATGATAAGTCAGTGCACAACCCATCGGAGAATAGGATAAGCTTAGCTTTTAATGATGTCTATACTGTGGTGTTATAAGAGACCCAAGTGGAGTATTACGGGATACTCTTTATAGAATCACCTACGTGAGTGTGAAGGCGCCGCTTCAAAAAGAATTGTAAGGTCGAATTCTTTAAACACTCATGAGACCAAGCAGGTGTTCATGGCAAAAACGAACACAAACAGAGAACCAAGGGGTTTAGAAACACTTAGCGTGTGTTATCTATATATACTTACACAAAAGGCTTACAGTTCAAAGACAATCTAGTCCACTGATTCGCCAGTAGGTTATAACGATAAACACTAGGAAAAGTTCAAGGCCAATGTGCTACTTTTACCGATATGTTAAATGTTTCGCAAAATTTAAGAACAAAATTAAGTAACCTCTCATTCATGTGGGGGATTGTTGGAAAGAATGAGAAGGTTAGTGAAGAAGAGGTTATGAGGTAGTGGAGAAATACAAAGAAAACAAAGTCCCACATTGTGTATGTTTTGTGGATATATCTTCATAAATACTAAAGCCCCACATGTTATATCAAACAAATGACATGAACACATAAGGGCTTGAATGAATGGGCTATGGAGGCCTTGGGCTTTCATATTAAATATTAAAATGTCAAAGATAAGGGCCTTGGGCCTTGGGGCTCTTGGGGTCTCTCGTGATAAATGGGCCGCCGACTGTTAAAATGCGCGGAAAAACAGTATTTTTGCGCGGGTGTGAACGTTTGGACGAGCGGATGCATCTGTTCGTCTGAACAATGATCGGGTGCGACTGGTTGAATCAGCGCGCCTGTACGGACAGTCGCGCCTACCCCAGAAGGGCACCCCTCCGCTGCTATATATAGGCAGCCTGCCAGAGCCATCAAAAGCACAGAATTAATTCATTCGATCTCCTTCTTCTTCACTGCTCTGTTCTTAAAATTACTCTCTTGAGTTAGTGTTGCTCTGCACTTGAAAGCGCTTCAAATTGCAGAGACCGGTCCGTTTTATCTTGGGAGACAATTACTCGATAACCTTCAGCGCTAGTGAGGGAGCAATATTTTTTCAAAGAAACAGATTTACTCTGGACTTGGACGATACTGAAAGGTACTCTTCTCCTTTTCTGTTTTGCAACGGTTCTTCTCTGTTGCAATTCCAGTCACGCTTTTCGCCGTTACTAATTCTGAAACAATTCAAATTAGTAACGCTTCTTGACGTGACAATTGGATAGTGACAATTTATTGATTGCTATCAGATTCGTATTGCATTTGCATTGTTACGAATAACAATTTTGAAACAATATTGTCGTTTTGCAGAAAACGATAATGGCTAAAAACAATAGTGGTCCTGCTGCGCCAACACCACCTGTAACCAATCCTTTTGCACCCGTGGTTACGCCAATGGCACTGTCTCATGGAGAAAGGCCAGAAAAGTTCACCGGAGCGGACTTCAAACGTTGGCAGCAAAAGATGCTATTTTACTCGACAACATTGGGCCTAGCAAAGTATCTTACAGAAGATGCTCCAGTCGTTGCAGAATTGGAACCGGATCCAGTTAAAGTTGAAGCCCTTACTGCTTGGAAAAATTCTGATTTCATGTGTAAAAATTACATCTTGAATGGCCTCGACAACAGTCTATACAACGTGTACTGCACTGTTGCAACATCCAAACAACTCTGGTTGGCTTTGGAAAAGAAGTATAAAACTGAAGATGCAGGCATGAAGAAATTCATCGCTGGGAAATTTCTTGACTTCAAAATGGTCGATACAAAAGCTGTGATCAACCAAATACAAGAACTGCAACTTATCATTCGTCAATTAGAAGATGAAAAGATGACACTTAGCGAATCTTTTCAAGTTGCCGCTGCTATTGAGAAGCTTCCTCCATCGTGGAAGGACTTCAAGAACTACCTAAAGCACAAGCGCAAAGAAATGACAATGGAGGAACTTGTAGTTCGATTGAGAATTGAGGAAGATAATAGAAATTCTGAAAAGAAGATTTCTCAAAATGTGGTTGCCAAAGCAAACGTTGTCGAGACGGACAAGTCCAACAAGAGAAAACGTGACAACCAACCTAAGAAGTCAAAGAAATTCAAGGGGTCATGCCATAATTGTGGAAAGAAGGGTCATAAAGCTGCAGAATGTCGCGGTCCACCCAAAAAGAAGAAATCAGAAGCGAATGTGGCAGAAGTTTCAGACGGAGTTTCTGAAATGGACCTGTGTGCAGTTGTTTCAGAATGCAACCTTGTTGGCAACAACAAGGAGTGGTTTGTAGACACTGGAGCCACTAGGCATATATGCGCAAATAAGTGGATGTTCACAAACTACAAAAGTGCTACTAATGAAGAACAACTGTTTATGGGTAACTCGTCCACATCAAAGGTCGAAGGCAAGGGAAAGATTGTGCTGAAATTGACTTCTGGAAAAGAACTCACTCTAAATGATGTTCTCCATGTTCCAGAAATTCGCAAGAATCTAATTTCAGGATCGTTGCTCAGCAAGCATGGATTCAAACTGACATTTGTGGCTGATAAATTTGTGTTGTCTAAGAATGGAGTGTACATAGGAAAGGGTTATGTATGTGATGGTCTATTTAAGGCTAATGTAACCACTGTTGTACCAAACAATGATATGAATAAAATTGAATCTTCTGCTTATATGGTTGACTCTCCTAATCTATGGCATTCTAGACTAGGTCATGTGAATTTTGATACTTTACAAAAACTGATCAATCTAGAATTCATACCAAAGTGTAGAATTGATTCAAATTACAAATGTCAAATTTGTGCTGAAGCCAAATTGACAAGAACATCATTTCATCATGTTGAAAGAGAAACCGAACCTCTAGACTTAATACATACTGATGTATGTGACTTGAAAATGTGTCAAACTAGAGGAGGAAAAAGGTACTTCATCACTTTTATAGATGATTGTACAAGATACTGTTATGTATATCTCCTTAGAAGTAAGGATGAGGCATTCGATATATTTAAACAGTATAAAGCAGAAGTTGAGAATCAACTCAATAGAAAAATAAAAGCTTTAAGAAGTGATAGAGGAGGAGAATATGAGTTTCCATTTGAGGAATTCTGTGCTGAGCATGGTATAATACACCAAACTACAGCTCCTTATTCACCTCAATCCAACGGTATAGCCGAACGGAAAAATAGAACTCTTAAAGAAATGATGAATGCCTTATTAATAAGCTCTGGCTTGCCAGATAATTTTTGGGGAGAAGCTATTCTTTCGGCAAATCATATTTTGAATAAAATATCACGAAAGAAAACTTCTAAGACTCCCCATGAACTTTGGAAAAACAGACCACCATCCTACAAATACTTAAAAGTGTGGGGGTGTCTTGCCAAAGTGGAAATTCCAAAACCGAAAAAGGTTAAAATAGGACCGAAGACTATAGATTGCATATTCATTGGATATGCTCATAATAGTAGTGCATAGCGATTTTTGGTGTATAAATCTGAAATTGATGACATTCATGAAAACACCATTATCGAGTCTCGAAATGCAAGATTCTTTGAACACATTTATCCTCTAAAAACTTCTATTGAAACAAATGTTCAAAAGAGGCCAAGAGATCAAGATATTCCCGAGGATAATGCTGATCAAAGAAAAATGAATGATGAAACTGAGATAGAGGAACCGAGAAGGAGCAAGTGACAAAGGACCTCTAAATCCTTTGGACCTGATTTCTATGCATATATGATAGAAAATGAACCTCTAACTTACCAACAGGCAATGTCATCTCCCGATGCTCCTTATTGGAAAGAAGCCGTCAATAGTGAAATAGAATCCATTCTACAAAACCATACGTGGGAACTAGTGGATCTCCCTAAAGGATCAAAACCACTAGGATATAAATGGATATTTAAGAAGAAACTAAAGGCTGACGGCTCAATAGACAAGTATAAAGCAAGACTTGTAATAAAAGGATTCAGACAGAAGCAAGATCTGGATTACTTTGATACGTACTCTCCAGTTACCAGAATAACATCAATTAGGATGCTTATTGCAATCGTATCTATATTGAATTTGGAAATACACCAAATGGATGTGAAAACTGCGTTTTTGAACGGTGAACTGGAAGAGGAAATATATATGCAGCAACCAGAAGGGTTTCTAAGCCCAGGAAATGAAAATAAGGTGTGCAAGTTAGTGAAATCTCTTTATGGCCTTAAACAAGCACCAAAACAATGGCATGAGAAATTTGATGAAGCAATGTTATCAAATGGATTCAAAATAAATGAATCAGATAAATGCGTCTATATAAAATGTATGGATGTTGGATATGTCATTGTTTGTCTCTACGTTGATGATTTACTGATCCTAGGAAGTAATAAGGTGATAATAAAGTCTACGAAGGACATGCTATCCTCTAGATTTGATATGAAGGACCTAGGAGTGGCCGATGTAATTTTGGATGTAAAAATTATAAAGACACCACAGGGATATTCGTTATCTCAGTCACATTACATTACTAAAATTCTTGAAAAATTCAGGCAGTATAATGTAACTACTGCAAAATCACCAGTAGATATGAACCAAAATTGGGTAAAGAACACTGGTGATGGTATCTATCAGCTTGAATACTCTCGTATACTGGGAAGTATTATGTATGTCATGAATTGCACTAGGCCTGATATTGCGTACGCTGTAAGCAAGCTCAGTAGATATACCAGCAATCCTGGTAAAAATCATTGGAAAGCAATAATCAGAGTTCTAGGATATCTAAAGTATACACAAAACTATGTGTTGCAATATGATAAGTATCCTTCAGTAATAGAAGGATATAGTGACGCCAATTGGATAACAGGCTCAAATGACACAAAATCCACAAGTGGATATGTGTTTACATTAGGAAATGGAGCAATTTCGTGGAAATCATCCAAACAGACTTGCATAGCAAGGTCAACAATGGAATCTGAGTTCATTGCTCTGGATAAAGCCGCGGAAGAAGCAGATTGGCTTAGGGGGTTTTTAGAGGACATTCCAAATTGGGAAAAACCAGTACCTCCAATATGTATACATTGTGATAGTCAATCTTCTATAGGAAGGGCGAATAGTGCATTGTATAATGGTAAGTCGAGACATATTCGTCGTAGGCATAAAACCATAAGACAACTTCTCTCTAATGGAGTTATCACTATAGACTATGTAATGTCAAAGGATAACATTGCGGATCCACTAACTAAAGGCTTGCCTAGAGAGAAAGTTCAAACCTTATCGATGGGAATGGGTTTAAGACCTATGATCTAAAAGTTTTTCTAAACGGAAACCCCACCTAGTTGACTGGAGATCCCAAGATCTAGGTTCAAAGGGACAACTAAGTTTATAGATAAACTTAATGGCACTGTTAAAATACAGACCATTCCTATGATAAGTCAGTGCACAACCCATCGGAGAATAGGATAAGCTTAGCTTTTAATGATGTCTATACTGTGGTGTTATAAGAGACCCAAGTGGAGTATTACGGGATACTCTTTATAGAATCACCTACGTGAGTGTGAAGGCGCCGCTTCAAAAAGAATTGTAAGGTCGAATTCTTTAAACACTCATGAGACCAAGCAGGTGTTCATGGCAAAAACGAACACAAACAGAGAACCAAGGGGTTTAGAAACACTTAGCGTGTGTTATCTATATATACTTACACAAAAGGCTTACAGTTCAAAGACAATCTAGTCCACTGATTCGCCAGTAGGTTATAACGATAAACACTAGGAAAAGTTCAAGGCCAATGTGCTACTTTTACCGATATGTTAAATGTTTCGCAAAATTTAAGAACAAAATTAAGTAACCTCTCATTCATGTGGGGGATTGTTGGAAAGAATGAGAAGGTTAGTGAAGAAGAGGTTATGAGGTAGTGGAGAAATACAAAGAAAACAAAGTCCCACATTGTGTATGTTTTGTGGATATATCTTCATAAATACTAAAGCCCCACATGTTATATCAAACAAATGACATGAACACATAAGGGCTTGAATGAATGGGCTATGGAGGCCTTGGGCTTTCATATTAAATATTAAAATGTCAAAGATAAGGGCCTTGGGCCTTGGGGCTCTTGGGGTCTCTCGTGATAAATGGGCCGCCGACTGTTAAAATGCGCGGAAAAACAGTATTTTTGCGCGGGTGTGAACGTTTGGACGAGCGGATGCATTTGTTCGTCTGAACAATGATCGGGTGCGACTGGTTGAACCAGCGCGCCTGTACGGACAGTCGCGCCTACCCCAGAAGGGCACCCCTCCGCTGCTATATATAGGCAGCCTGCCAGAGCCATCAAAAACACAGAATTAATTCATTCGATCTCCTTCTTCTTCACTGCTCTGTTCTTAAAATTACTCTCTTGAGTTCGTGTTGCTCTGCACTTGAAAGCGCTTCAAATTGCAGAGACCGGTCCGTTTTATCTTGGGAGACAATTGCTCGATAACCTTCAGCGCCAGTGAGGGAGCAATATTGTTTCAAAGAAACAGATTTACTCTGGACTCGGACGATACTGAAAGGTACTCTTCTCCTTTTCTGTTTTGCAACGGTTCTGCTCTGTTGCAATTCCAGTCACGCTTTTCGCCGTTACTAATTCTGAAACAATTCAAATTAGTAACGCTTTCTGACGTGACAATTGGATAGTGACAATTTATTGATTGCTATCAGATTCGTATTGCATTTGCATTGTTACGAATAACAATTTTGACGTCAAATCTTTAGAAGGAACCACGTGCTGGAAAAAAATAACATTCTTCATTTATTAATACTATACAACTTTTTTTTTAATGCAACAGATACCTCAATAATATTTTATTTTGCTTTGCTATTCATTGCAGATTATGAAATGCACCTATCCATAGTTGAGCAAAAATCCATTTTGAACTATATTGGATAGGTGGATTTAGCTGTGGCAAAAAGAAGAAATAAAAAAGGTGCTAAAATGTTAGCATAAATTGCAAATTTAGCAGAAGTGAACGTATTCATTTGCCTGTGACTGCACATCAGCTGTGTCAGGCACAACCCCTTTCATTATTTGAAAGGAAAAATAATTCAAATCAAATGCTAATCTTCCATTTTGTAGTCTTGATTAAATAATGACTCCAACTTATACATTATAAGCACTTCAATCAAAGAAAATACAATGCTAATTTGATATTTAAAGAAAAAAAATAGTAGAATGAATGCACTGATCAGACTCACGATCATCTGTAAATTCCAAGTTTAATTGTTTTTCTTCTATAGATTTACATGCATTATTTATTATGGTATATAAATTAAGTAGCTACAGGAAATCACACTACACGCAACACATATCTGAACCCAGAAAATTAGAAATGTGCCTCAGTTAAACTATGCTAATTGGTGGATGATAACTTGCCAATAAAAAAATAAAAATAAAATAACGCTAGAAGAAAAAGATTACACAAGTTACTGCGAAGATTTTTTAACTTATTGGTAATTAGATAATTAGCAAACTGAACCGAAAAGGCAGTAATAATCGAAACTAAAAACCCATACATGTAATCATTAAACAGTCTACATTTAAATGTATATCCATTGGATGATAGTAAACAATGAGTGCATGCAATAGGGCACATCCATAACAGCAACGCTTATTTGTTAAAAAGTGGGGAAAACGGTTATGATTTCATGCAGTTAAGTCAATCAACAATTACAATACAGGAATAGTTACAATACATATTTGAACTCTGAAGACAAATGCAGCAACTTTGAAGTTATTTTGTTGTTGTACTATCAATTTAAGTTTTTTAATCATAAAAAGTATAGTTATAATATATGTGTGTGTACAGAGGAGGAACGGTTTATTTGACTTAATCTTTATTAGATTATCATAAAAAAATTATTCTTTGGCCAAACCTTAAGACATGTAAAAACACGAAGGATGCTGACGGAGCAATTATTTATAGAGAGAAACCAATGAAGAAGGAAGGGACGTCCTTACTTTTTAAACGAAGCAGTCGATGATGTCTAGTTTCTGTTCTGGTTTCTAGCCTAGTACACTAACACATGAACGTACAAAAGTTAGGATTAATTTATTGTGCTCTACTGATGTAATTTTTTATGTGATGGTATAATTAGATTAGTAGCAGCATATGGATAATAATTGATCTGTGAAAGTTGTACATGTATTTATTATGAACATGTGGATTGAATTAACTTAAATCATAGCTCTTATGGTCATATAGGAGAGAAAATCACTTTTTTGGCATTAGAAATGCAAGGATAGCTAAGAAAATAGTGAGTGAAGCATATATTAAATCCAATCCGAAGTTATAAAATAAATATGACATAACAAAAAATCATCCTTACACAGCAATTAAAAGCAATATAAAAAATTATGGACTTACTAAGCTTGTTTTTTAAAGAAAAAAGTCTAAACCTTAAATAAGACCTCCTTATGAATTCAAACTTTAGAATAAATTATAAGGTAGACAAATAATGAAGCAAAATGGCATAAAGTATAATTGTTTTCAGAATATGAGAAGTGTTCCCGAAGGAAGAATATATCAGTCTAATTAGGTTTGTAATTAGAAAGCCTAATTGTTTACTTGAATTTGTTTTGAAGAAGGCTTTGTCAACAATCATGTTTCTTTTCTTTTTAAATTTGACAGCCGATTGTTTTGTAACAGCATAGTCATTTTCCATGGATGAATCAATAGGGACGGTCTTTTTCACACTAAATCTCCACCCCCACGAGTTTGTATGAGTTTTTGCCTTGGAATGAAGCTTGGATTGCTCCAAAAATTTCCCAAACAATTTTCAAAAGTATAAATCAAATGAGGTTTTCTTTTCATTTTGACTAATTTTTTAAATCTTATATCTGTTGGTTAGACAGGGGGAAACACTTTGAAGCAATATATGTATGTCATTAGGTCTTAATATCACTTCACATGAATTAAGGTTAATATTATGAGGAATAAGCAAAAATGTAGTATTTAAGCTAATGCTTCAAAAAATTTGTTTAACTTGTGTAAATTAAAACAATTGTCCTTGTACGTTGCTTTTATTCAGGTGAAAATGACTTGTAGAAAGGATATTCTGAAGCTGCAATCTTATATTTTTAAGTACCACATTTTTAATTTGTATCTTTGCAAAATCAGATTAGAAATCAATTATTTTTATGAGGTGGAAATAGCCCTTGAAAAAATTTCATGACTGCTATAAAGAGCTTTTTATCTAGTTGTATTATTATTTGAGAGGTTACATCCAGAATTGTTGGATGTGTTCTATTTCCAGTAATTGTTTGAAGACTTTTGAATAATATTTTTGGAGTAGGAAGTGCCACGAGCTAAGCTCGGTTTATTGACTGCTTACGCTTACAGAGCAGCTTCATTTGTAAACTGCTCTTGTTTGATTCTAAAATTGAGCTAAGCTCAGTTTGAAACAAAATAAAAACGGACTTGCGCTCAGTTTTATTGATCAGGTTGTGCTCAGTTTTATAACTGATCTTGCTCTGTTCTATAACTGATTTAAGCTCAGGTAAACACACTATTTTATGTGACGTGTGCAAGTCTAAAAAGAGGAAAATGGTTTGAAAGCAAGTTGCATTCATTATGTTAACATAAAGGTGAACGTAGAAGGGAAATTTTTTTAAAGTAATCGAGAAATGCAATTATTAGAGAAGTAAATTCAACGGCTTACTATCAAGCAAATAAGCAGAACATAGATTAAACAGTTTTAAGATATCATAAGGATACAACCAAGGATATATATATATATATATATATATATATATATATATATATATATATATACACACACACACACACACACACACATGTTAAACAAATCAAAGGATAAACAAAAGGATTTTAAGAAATTATTAACTTGAAACACAACAAAAAGTATGAAACTATTAGTCAAATGATCTGCATTTCATAAATTGTACGGATAATATAAGTATAGCAGTCATGACTTTGAAAACAACTCAGCGGAAAATAAACTCTATTGAAAGGGATTTACTGTCAACGGAATAATACCACTGCATACACACTTCCGAATATATTTACCTGGATCGTAGTCAGCGATGAAAGTCTGAGTTTACCATGTCGATGAAGGAGTCGATGTCGGTGGCAATTAGGTCGACAACGATGCTACAAGTGATTTGGTCAAAAATATTGTGTGTAGGAAATTTGCGCAAACGGAGATTGTCAAGGTTTCGTTGGGAGCAGTCTTCCGCCTGGTTGGGAAAGGAAAATTCGAGCGCACAAGGTGGAGCAACAGTTAAAGCATACGGGAGAACGTGCTTGTGGTTAACAGTTATTGGCAAAAACAAAAAGTAATTGCACAGTAGATTTAGATTTCGAAATACGCAGTTGGAAATAAGTCCAAGTCACATGGCCAACTTCCTGCTTTACAGTTTAAGTAGTAGATACGTATATACATATATATGTATGTACGTATGTGTGTGTATATATATATGTGCATGTATATGTGTGTATATACACACACATATTATATATATATATATTCATTACCAACAGAAAACAGTCAAGGCAATCTGAAGAAATAACATGTAAACAGTAATAACACACGACGATGAATCACATGATGCAGCCCTGTTAAAGTTAGGTTAAGTATCAAGTCAAACTCGTCGTTGATCTTTTTATAACTCTACTTTAATTAAAATTTTAAGAATTCCAACTCTATGCAAAAGATTACCTTTGAATGTTGGATGACACTGAACCATTCACAAGTCTTAGTGTCTCATCCTTAGCATCAATTGTAAATCCAAGTCAGGTCAAAGATTTTGAAACATGTTTGTCAAAACACCAAATTACAACAAACTCGTATGGAAGTTTGAAATATGTTTGACAAATCTCCAATTAGCACTGTATTCGTCTATAAGTTAGAAACATGTTTGGCATATTTTATTGTTTATTAACCACAAAACACCCAAGTCACTCACACTTTAAAAATAAGCATATGAAAATTTGTACCAGTTCACGTTAAAACAACACAATTATAAGGCTTTCACATCAAAACAACTTAATTATGAGGCGAGAAAAAACCAAATTCGCTGACATCAGAGCTTAAACTGGTTAATAGCACCTCGAAGTAAGGAGAAACTAAGGTTATTAGAGATTAAACTGGTAAAGAACACCTGGAAGAAATAAGAGATTGAAATTTATTCTTTGATTTCTGAACGGTTAATATTCGAGCCTAGGTTTTTTTCTCCTTTGAGGATATTAGATACTGCTTAATATTAGTACTTCAAACTCATAAAGCTGAACTCAGGCTATTTTATGGATTCATCAATCTCGATGGACATCAGAGGTCTTCTATCAAGATAGACATGTGTTATATTTGGATATCATTTCGTTACCAACAAAAAACAAAAAAAAGGCAAATTGTAAAAATAAGATGTAAACAGTTAGGTGTATCAAGTAGAGCTGTTATTTATTTTAAGAATTACATGGCCAGTAAAACGTGTGCTTACATACCCAAGTAGTTGATGTCATACTGAACAACGATTGGCATTTGAGGCATTGTGATGTTTGGTATCTGAGGCAAATGATGTTGTTGCAATGTTTCATGATGTTGTTGGTTGATCGCAAACCTCTTATTTATATTTCATATATCTTGCTTGCAAAACATCAAGATTTTGCGGACTATAACAGACATGATATAACTAAACCATGGCTAAAACAACTGAAGATATAGTAATAAACTGGCTTGGAACTTGTTAGATCAAAATTTGGACCTAACACCCAAATCGTTCTGATTCTTATAGAGTTTTAACTGGAGAATGAAGAAAAAGCAGAAAACACACAGAATTTATAGTGGTTCGGCGTTAACGAGCCTACGTCCACTTTATATGTTATCGATTATACTTTGAATGCTAATACAATCAATAATTTCTCTCTAGCTCACTTCTACAATTGTGATTTCTCTCAGTAATCTAGTAATAAAACTGATAAGAAATGGTGATATGACAATAATGGCGGAATCAGTACTCAATATTGCCAAAAAGATCCTGAAAAATGCCAAGCTCTGGGCTATTTATAGCTGATTTTGTCAGGCGGATCGCGGTCACACGTGGCACGAATCCCGAGAATATCGGATCGTATCGCAGCCGATGAAGAATTAGTCAAATTAGCCGTTGTGGACAGGTGTCGCGATCCCCTTGAATATCGGATCGAGCAAAGGGGGAGAATCAGTCAAAATGACAGTTGGGGACACGTGTCGCTGGATCCGTGCATCTCGGATCGCCAAAGACTAGCTCGTGCTTGAACGGGTCAGAGGCTTCGTCGTTCATCAGGGGATCGGATCGGCCTGTACTGGACAGTAGTGTATGTACGGAGGTCGTATCGCTGATGCAATGGGGGCAATCCGATGAGGTGCGATCCGATGAGGGGCGATCCGATAAGGGGTGATCCGATAAGGGGCGATCCGTTCCTTCATGTACTTAGGGAACGTAGTTTCATACTTTCTTCTTGTAAACGAACCTGGGTGGCTTGGTCAAAAAGCTAGCCAACATTTTGCCCCCTCGAAGTATGTTTTATCGACGATGGAACATGCTTCGAAACTATAAAAACGTCTTTTCATAAAGAGATGCAAATCAGTAGACAATTCTTTTTCTGGGATCTTTCAGAGTCTTCATCATCGAATCTGTCAGGTGCATCTTTGAATTTTCATTTCTGTCTGTCATTCATTGATTCGGATCGTGTAACACCCCACGTCCGTTAGTGTCACTCACAAAGGGAATGCACTAAGTTCTGTGGAGCATTATGGGTAAAAGATGCAGATAAATTACAAGACAGACGAACATTAAACAGCGGAAAATAAAACTTTGCTTTATTGATAAAATAATTTGTACAAGATTCCTTTACAATATCAGAGTATCATCTGTCTTTACAAAATAAAGAAGCATAAAATACATTTATATTCCCCAATGTAACAAAAGCCAGCCATAGCAATCCAAAGCCGATGTATCCCAGATTCTTCAAGCTTGAAGGGAGCAACCATCCCAAAAACAAGTCTGAGCTATACTATTTCTTCCTTAACTACCTGGGGGGGGGGGGGAACGGAAGAAAAGAAGACGAAAGAAAAACAGAGTCAGACATAAAGCCTGAGTAAGTTCAGTAACTTCTAGCATGTGAACATGGAAAAACAAAACGACATGAATTAACTGAATACAAGATTACACCATGACGATAAGGTCAACAAGATTATACAAGGTAGTCACAAGATATGCTAAGATGACTGGATACGCTCTAATACTTTCGCAGCTTCGCTATTTCCTTGTTATACTGGTTTCTATATCTCTGCACCACCTAACTAGTGTTCAACTAGTAACGATAACGTGATCCCAACCCCTGTAGTTTCCATTGTCTTCAGGCATACATTTATCATTTATTACCTAGATCTAGTCTAGGGTTTTCTATCAAGTGCTTCTTAGATTTAACTATAGTTTTACGCTATCTGCTGAACGCTTTTCGAGTTCAGGGTTTATGCCACCTAGTCCAACTAGGGATTACGCTACCTGTCGAACAATGCCCCCAAGTCTAGGACACACTACCTAGAGTGGTATATGCTCCTAGGCTTCCCCACGCATGTATCGCGAATCGTTATCGCTTGTCTAGATGCACATGTCCTGTAATGTGCGATCCGAGTCCTGTGACAGGGCAAATCAAGGAATACAGAACTCGGTCGGGAGCTTTCGGATATCTGCCGATGCAGATGCTAAGGTCTGTTTTTATTCCAGTGGCTATGGTCCCACTTGACCCCTCCCTCAACTAATGAAAGGCACACCTTGTAAAATGAGAACTATACGCCGGCCCCCGGTGCCCCACTATCCTATGGCCATCCGCAACCATAACTAGATAGCAAGTATATGGTCTTTTGGAGTTCTCCGCCTTTCCGCTTCACGTATCTCGATTGACTCAAGATGGATGGTAGACGACGAGTTGCTATCACAGGGCTACCGTCTTCTCGCCGAATCACACTGGTCCATCCTAGTCTTTAGGTTGCCACATATATATATATATATATATATATATATATATATATATATATATATATATATATATATATTGCAACCAAGGCATACCCTCGGTTCTTCTAACGCAGACCTTAACCTCTGTGAGCCCAGGATGATCATCTGCAGCCTCACAGAGGGATACCAAGAGTACCCTCACGTCCCCTCGAAGCCTCGGGCTTCGTAACCCAATTCGTTGGAGCCTTCTTAAAACCAGATGGATGTCCGCTCCTTCGTGTTATACTAAGAATTACTACTTAGTTCTACTAACTAAGGTTTACCACTTAGTTTCCAAATTCCTTGTTTTCTTAACTAAGTTTTACTACTTAGTCCCTTTTTCAACTGAGGTTTACTATTTAGTTTTCCTTCTCGCCAGGTTGGGTTGGTTAAGTGTCCTTAGTCGATTGAAGCTATCTTAACCCTCTTCCCTTATCCTATTACACTGGTTAAGTGTTCTCCCTTTATGCTTTTTACTTAACCCTATTCATTTATCATATTCTGATGGTTAAGCATTCAAGTTTACTTAACCCTATGGTCTAGTCCAGCTAACATATTAATTTGGCTAAGTGTATTACTTAACCCCAACCTCTAGTCTAATTAACATGTTAAATTGGCTAAGTGTATTAACTTTACTTAACCCCACCTTCTAGTCTAGTCAACATGTTAATTTGGCTAAGTATTCCCATGGACTTAACCCTCCCATTCTAGCTTTAACTGTGCTAAGTTGGTTAAGTGTTCCTTAACCTTCCCATTCTAGCTTTAATTAATAAATTAAAGCCGCAACCTCTCACATTAGACAGATATTGCTGCGGTTACTGGATATGCCGGTCGGTTCCGGGCAGGTTTACACCGCAACTCAGTCTAACCTCGGGTTAGGCATATTCATGTTTTCTAAGTTCAAAGGGTTTTTGATTAATTTCCAAATCTGGTTTTGAAAACAACCATCCCGTCCTTCGGATCAGTTAGGGATAGCCAGGGAGGGCAGGAAACTTGTATTTTCCAAACCCAAGCCTAGACACTATCCTCTCTGTCACCCTAGAACGTTCTGGTCTATGTGTTATAAAAAGGGGTGTTATCAAAATACTTTTCTTTTGTTTATAAATTGTTAACAATTTATTTCAAAAGCCCATTTCCCCTTTTTAGACAAATTTGGCCTATATTTATTTGTCAAGCCTACTAGTATACTTATATTCTAGGCCCAAGTCCTAACCCAACATGTAGTTTAGGCCATTTCCTATTTCATTGCCGAAACTAGATTAAATATCCTAGTTTATAATTTATGGCCAAAATTTAACCAAGTTACATATTTTGTGGTAAATGAACAATTTAACATTTATGACAAATTCTATAAGTAAATTACTCCTAATTTACTGATTTCATTACTACTCTTTTAATGTACATTGTCACATTTATTATTATGGCCCATTCTCTCTTATTTATCATATTTATACTTTTTGGTATGTAAATTATACCAAGTTTAGTGTCGCTAATCATAATTTATTCTAAACATGACAATTGCTCATAATTATGAATAAATTCAAAATTGTGCTAATATACTTATTCCAAATCAACCTTAATTAACCCAATCTTGGTTTAACATCCTAATTCACAATTTATGGCAAAACTAGAATTATTTTTCTAGTTTACATTTTATGCCTAAAATTTAGCTTACTTACTAACGCTAAATTTGATATGTCAAAATCACATATTCCCTAATCCATGTCAAATTTCCCCGTTTTCATTTTAATATGCATGTCATAATACATATTCCAAATTATGCCAATTTCCAAGTTTACAACTACGTTCATATTCATTTCCATGTTTTTCCCCAAATCGCATTCCCATCGTTCGAATAATCGTGATTCAATCTAGATTATAAATAAATCTAGATTCGTAGATAAAAAAGGGAATGAATCAAAATGACAAGAAGGAATAATTGGCATAAAAAGGTTTGGATAACAATGTAGGTTCAAGAATATGGGTAGACCTAACTAAATAGGTAAATTCCCACTATCTTAAAACCAAAGAATGGGCAAAATAGGTTCAAGAACGTGGGTAGACCTAACTTAATAGGTAAATTCCCACTATCTTAAAACCAAAGAAAAACCAAGGAACAGGTAGAATAAATAATTGGGTTTAGACCCAACTTCTCAATCACGAAACTAAAGCAATATTTTCCTAAACATAAATCATGGGTGTCAAAATCACAGTTGTCCTCATTATGTCATAAGTAATAGTTTGTGTCCAAATCAAAGGTATAGGCCTAGTCAAGGAAATAATCCTTGTAGTCACAGTCACAGTCATAAGAAATGTCCATAGTCATATGCGATGTTCATAGTCCAAAAGGGAAAATAATTCCCATAGTCATAAGTCATTGTCATAGGCAATGTTTATATGTCCCAAAATCAAAGGCTTATGTCATAGTCCAAAGGCATATGCTTTCAAAGGTCACAGTTCTATAGTCATAGTCACGGTTACAGTCTTATTTGTCCTCGAATCATAACAGTTCTTAATTCAGTCCAAGAGTATAAACACAGATTCGAAGAGAGAGAGAGAGAGAGATTTGGCATATTCCTTTATTCCTTTAATTTCATGTCACAAATAAAACAAAATATTCAGATCTAGAAATAACCAACTTACAGAAAATAGATCTAGAAAAGAAGGAAAGCATGGCTATGATTCGTGCGTCGTTGCTTGAAACTTGTTTGAGCTAGCCTTTGAATTCTTCACTTGAAACTTTGATTTGAATCCCACCTTAAAAGTCTTTTAGCAGCATCTCCTCGTCTTGAATCATATTTTATTTTATTTATTTAAGAAAATTTAGAGGAGGGGAAGAAGCCATGAATCTTAGCAGCATAAGGATAGAAGAGAATTGGTGCAAAGAGAATGAAGACTAGGGCTGTTTATATAGCTGCTCAAGACCTTATCGTACGCGCAGCGCTGAGTCAGCATTGAACCTAGTTAAGAAAATAGTCCAGGTACGTAGATGAATCTAGCCAAACCTTATCATACACGCAGTGCTGAGTCAGCATTGGGTCCCACAAGCTATTTTGGCGTAAAAGTTTGATTTTCAAACTTTTGAATTTCTGGAATTTATTTAACTGTTTTATTCACATGAAATATTCTTTTATGTATACAATTCCTCTAACGACCATTTTACGCGTATATATATACGCACAACTTTCATTTTATTTTCAAAATTCAAATGATGTTGCCATATTTCATTGACTGTAGCCTTATCTTGAATTTTATCTTTCGTATACATATATTTTTGTATATATATATATATATATATATATTTCTCATATGTATATATATATATTTTCTTTATTTCCTTATACGTACGTTCTTATCCTTTCAAATTTTGAATTTGTATACGTACATATATTTGCATGTTTAGTTGGCCCTCTCTAAAACAATGATAAAAATTTATGCCGCCGCCGGGGTTCGAACCCCCGACCTCCATGCTACCAATCCAATGCCTTAACCAACTGAGCTACAGAGGCTTTTGTTAATAAGTCTTAGAACAATAATAATTATTGTTCTCTCCTTACCTCTTTTTTTCATGTTAGTTACAATACTTAAATTAAACAACTGCATGGATCTTTTTCTTTTTAATTTTTCTTTTAAAAATTAATTATACTTTAATTTGAGAAACTTAATGTCACAGAATTACGGGGTGTTACATTCTCCCCCACTTAAAAGGATTTCGTCCCCGAAATCTTCAAGTTAGGAAGAATGTGTCCTACCATCCAGTCACCCATCTACTCAACCATTCAATAACAGGCATTCATTGTCTTTAAAAGATTTCTAATGCTTTCATGTTCATATGCATAGTGTGTATATATGTCTCTATCTAATGCAAAATCAGGCGGTCTACCGATTCAGTTGACCTCCTTAATGCAAATCATGTTAGTGCCATGCGTCCAATCATGCATGCAAACATCCCTAGTCATGTAAATACTACATGCGTGCACAGCCATTCATCCATATGCAACGTCCATATGATATCATATCAAGTTCAACTTATAAACAAATGCATATATGTAAATGCAATATGAGAGCGTCCAAACTTGATCTAGTGCCTAATACGTATGCATATGCATCCACGAGCAACCATTTGCAACCACTTGCAACCATTCAACCATAACATGTTTCAAATACATGTTTACATCCATTGGCTTCTACCTAAGGATCGCAGATACGACCTAGAGGATATACTTTGGAAAGAGAGAAACAACTACGCGTAAAGCTCCTAAACAGAGAAATCAAGGATGCACCCTTAAGGAAAAAGGGCATGTTGCTAGTATCTAGCCTTCTTGAGCTTTACTCCACCGTATCTTAACCAATTTATCTTCACGATTGTGAAGTTCCTAATCTCCATTTCCAAAATAAACAGATGTCAATCACGACGCCAAGTATATGTACTAAGATGATTAGAGGCATCCCTCTTAGCTTATCCATCACGCCATAACTATGAGAGTCAAAAGATCACTCCGTACTTTTTAGAGTACCTACCACAACTATTCATCTTTCACGCAAACCATCCAAACCGAACTCGACATTGCTCAAGTACAAGCCCCAAAGGCCTAAACCAATATCAGACAAGCATCCAAGGAATATCTTCTCCGAATTTAGACGATCTACGTGAGATGATATAAGCAAACTCGATAGCTATCCTCAAATCTCTACTAACCAAAAACTGGTCGGACCACCAATCGGATTTGAGACTCTAGTGGGATCTTTCTACTATACACGTACTATGGTGCAGAGACTCAAATATGGAAGTGGATATGAACAATTAAGAAGCGCTGGAACCTAAGGAAATAGTACGAACAGAAAACTAGACTCTTCCAACCGGACCACCTTTCTCCTAGGTGCGCTTGGTGGCGAAAGCATGTACTTGTCCTTCTGAAAATCTCGTCCTCGTTCTTGCCCTTGTCCTTAAGTATATGTCCTATCATACCATAGTAAAGATACTTGCTCTTGTCTTAGGTTTTATAATCCCTTCCTCCTTCGTGAGCCAAGTCTACATCCATAATTTCCTCATCCTTGGGTCGTGCTCCTTTGCCAAACTTCCGCGTGTAACCATGTTGGCAAATCTCTCGAAAGTTGCCTCTATCGCACGGAAAAACCCTATAAACTTGAAAGAAGACTGGCCGTAAGTAAAACAACTACGGCTATAGATGGAAGTCGGGCACTACTTCGCCCTTCGATGAGGTTACCTCCCAGAAAGCCAGGAGCCCTAGAGAGTCAAGAAAGAAGGAGACAAGAATTCAAATAGAGGAAGAGAAGACAATGCGTATGGCTTTGGGGAATATGCCTTTAAAACAAATCCTTTCTTTTAAAAATGCTTCTTTAAAAACCTTTTGAAAATAATTTTTTTCAAATCTTTTATCTGATCCGGTAACCTTCAGCTCTGATACCACGTGTAACACCCCACGTCCGTTAGTGTCACTCACAAAGGGAATGCACTAAGTTCTGTGGAGCATTATGGGTAAAAGATGCAGATAAATTACAAGACAGACGAACATTAAACAGCGGAAAATAAAACTTTGCTTTATTGATAAAATAATTTGTACAAGATTCCTTTACAATATCAGAGTATCATCTGTCTTTACAAAATAAAGAAGCATAAAATACATTTATATTCCCCAATGTAACAAAAGCCAGCCATAGCAATCCAAAGCCGATGTATCCCAGATTCTTCAAGCTTGAAGGGAGCAACCATCCCAAAAACAAGTATGAGCTATACTATTTCTTCCTTAACTACCTGGGGGGGGGGGGGGAAACGGAAGAAAAGAAGACGAAAGAAAAACAGAGTCAGACATAAAGCCTGAGTAAGTTCAGTAACTTCTAGCATGTGAACATGGAAAAACAAAACGACATGAATTAACTGAATACAAGATTACACCATGACGATAAGGTCAACAAGATTATACAAGGTAGTCACAAGATATGCTAAGATGACTGGATACGCTCTAATACTTTCGCAGCTTCGCTATTTCCTTGTTATACTGGTTTCTATATCTCTGCACCACCTAGCTAGTGTTCAACTAGTAACGATAACGTGATCCCAACCCCTGTAGTTTCCATTGTCTTCAGGCATACATTTATCATTTATTACCTAGATCTAGTCTAGGGTTTTCTATCAAGTGCTTCTTAGATTTAACTATAGTTTTACGCTATCTGCTGAACGCTTTTCGAGTTCAGGGTTTATGCCACCTAGTCCAACTAGGGATTACGCTACCTGTCGAACAATGCCCCCAAGTCTAGGACACACTACCTAGAGTGGTATATGCTCCTAGGCTTCCCCACGCATGTATCGCGAATCGTTATCGCTTGTCTAGATGCACATGTCCTGTAATGTGCGATCCGAGTCCTGTGACAGGGCAAATCAAGGAATACAGAACTCGGTCGGGAGCTTTCGGATATCTGCCGATGCAGATGCTAAGGTCTGTTTTTATTCCAGTGGCTATGGTCCCACTTGACCCCTCCCTCAACTAATGAAAGGCACACCTTGTAAAATGAGAACTATACGCCGGCCCCCGGTGCCCCACTATCCTATGGCCATCCGCAACCATAACTAGATAGCAAGTGTATGGTCTTTTGGAGTTCTCCGCCTTTCCGCTTCACGTATCTCGATTGACTCAAGATGGATGGTAGACGACGAGTTGCTATCACAGGGCTACCGTCTTCTCGCCGAATCACACTGGTCCATCCTAGTCTTTAGGTTGCCACATATATATATATATTGCAACCAAGGCATACCCTCGGTTCTTCTAACGCAGACCTTAACCTCTGTGAGCCCAGGATGATCATCTGTAGCCTCACAGAGGGATACCAAGAGTACCCTCACGTCCCCTCGAAGCCTCGGGCTTCGTAACCCAATTCGTTGGAGCCTTCTTAAAACCAGATGGATGTCCGCTCCTTCGTGTTATACTAAGAATTACTACTTAGTTCTACTAACTAAGGTTTACCACTTAGTTTCCAAATTCCTTGTTTTCTTAACTAAGTTTTACTACTTAGTCCCTTTTTCAACTGAGGTTTACTATTTAGTTTTCCTTCTCGCCAGGTTGGGTTGGTTAAGTGTCCTTAGTCGATTGAAGCTATCTTAACCCTCTTCCCTTATCCTATTACACTGGTTAAGTGTTCTCCCTTTATGCTTTTTACTTAACCCTATTCATTTATCATATTCTTATGGTTAAGCATTCAAGTTTACTTAACCCTATGGTCTAGTCCAGCTAACATATTAATTTGGCTAAGTGTATTACTTAACCCCAACCTCTAGTCTAATTAACATGTTAAATTGGCTAAGTGTATTAACTTTACTTAACCCCACCTTCTAGTCTAGTCAACATGTTAATTTGGCTAAGTATTCCCATGGACTTAACCCTCCCATTCTAGCTTTAACTGTGCTAAGTTGGTTAAGTGTTCCTTAACCTTCCCATTCTAGCTTTAATTAACAAATTAAAGCCGCAACCTCTCACATTAGACAGATATTGCTGCGGTTACTGGATATGCCGGTCGGTTCCGGGCAGGTTTACACCGCAACTCAGTCTAACCTCGGGTTAGGCATATTCATGTTTTCTAAGTTCAAAGGGTTTTTGATTAATTTCCAAATCTGGTTTTGAAAACAACCATCCCGTCCTTCGGATCAGTTAGGGATAGCCAGGGAGGGCAGGAAACTTGTATTTTCCAAACCCAAGCCTAGACACTATCCTCTCTGTCACCCTAGAACGTTCTGGTCTATGTGTTATAAAAAGGGGTGTTATCAAAATACTTTTCTTTTGTTTATAAATTGTTAACAATTTATTTCAAAAGCCCATTTCCCCTTTTTAGACAAATTTGGCCTATATTTATTTGTCAAGCCTACTAGTATACTTATATTCTAGGCCCAAGTCCTAACCCAACATGCAGTTTAGGCCATTTCCTATTTCATTGCCGAAACTAGATTAAATATCCTAGTTTATAATTTATGGCCAAAATTTAACCAAGTTACATATTTTTTGGTAAATGAACAATTTAACATTTATGACAAATTCTATAAGTAAATTACTCCTAATTTACTGATTTCATTACTACTCTTTTAATGTACATTGTCACATTTATTATTATGGCCCATTCTCTCTTATTTATCATATTTATACTTTTTGGTATGTAAATTATACCAAGTTTAGTGTCGCTAATCATAATTTATTCTAAACATGACAATTGCTCATAATTATGAATAAATTCAAAATTGTGCTAATATACTTATTCCAAATCAACCTTAATTAACCCAATCTTGGTTTAACATCCTAATTCACAATTTATGGCAAAACTAGAATTATTTTTCTAGTTTACATTTTATGCCTAAAATTTAGCTTACTTACTAACGCTAAATTTGATATGTCAAAATCACATATTCCCTAATCTATGTCAAATTTCCCCGTTTTCATTTTAATATGCATGTCATAATACATATTCCAAATTATGCCAATTTCCAAGTTTACAACTACGTTCATATTCATTTCCATGTTTTTCCCCAAATCGCATTCCCACCGTTCGAATAATCGTGATTCAATCTAGATTATAAATAAATCTAGATTCGTAGATAAAAAAGGGAATGAATCAAAAAGACAAGAAGGAATAATTGGCATAAAAAGGTTTGGATAACAATGTAGGTTCAAGAATATGGATAGACCTAACTAAATAGGTAAATTCCCACTGTCTTAAAACCAAAGAATGGGCAAAATAGGTTCAAGAACGTGGGTAGACCTAACTTAATAGGTAAATTCCCACTATCTTAAAACCAAAGAAAAACCAAGGAACAGGTAGAATAAATAATTGGGTTTAGACCCAACTTCTCAATCACGAAACTAAAGCAATATTTTCCTAAACATAAATCATGGGTGTCAAAATCACAGTTGTCCTCATTATGTCATAAGTAATAGTTTGTGTCCAAATCAAAGGTATAGGCCTAGTCAAGGAAATAATCCTTGTAGTCACAGTCATAGGAAATGTCCATAGTCATATGCGATGTTCATAGTCCAAAAGGGAAAATAATTCCCATAGTCATAAGTCATTGTCATAGGCAATGTTTATATGTCCCAAAATCAAAGGCTTATGTCATAGTCCAAAGGCATATGCTTTCAAAGGTCACAGTTCTATAGTCATAGTCACGGTTACAGTCTTATTTGTCCTCGAATCATAACAGTTCTTAATTCAGTCCAAGAGTATAAACACAGATTCGAAGAGAGAGAGAGAGATTTGGCATATTCCTTTATTCCTTTAATTTCATGTCACAAATAAAACAAAATATTTAGATCTAGAAATAACCAACTTACAGAAAATAGATCTAGAAAAGAAGGAAAGCATGGCTATGATTCGTGCGTCGTTGCTTGAAACTTGTTTGAGCTAGCCTTTGAATTCTTCACTTGAAACTTTGATTTGAATCCCACCTTAAAAGTCTTTTAGCAGCATCTCCTCGTCTTGAATCATATTTTATTTTATTTATTTAAGAAAATTTAGAGGAGGGGAAGAAGCCATGAATCTTAGCAGCATAAGGATAGAAGAGAATTGGTGCAAAGAGAATGAAGACTAGGGCTGTTTATATAGCTGCTCAAGACCTTATCGTACGCGCAGCGCTGAGTCAGCATTGAACCTAGTTAAGAAAATAGTCCAGGTACGTAGATGAATCTAGCCAAACCTTATCATACACGCAGTGCTGAGTCAGCATTGGGTCCCACAAGCTATTTTGGCGTAAAAGTTTGATTTTCAAACTTTTGAATTTCTGGAATTTATTTAACTGTTTTATTCACATGAAATATTCTTATATGTATACAATTCCTCTAACGACCATTTTACGCGTATATATATACGCACAACTTTCATTTTATTTTCAAAATTCAAATGATGTTGCCATATTTCATTGACTGTAGCCTTATCTTGAATTTTATCTTTCGTATACATATATTTTTGTATATATATATATTTATATTTCTCATATGTATATATATATATTTTCTTTATTTCCTTATACGTACGTTCTTATCCTTTCAAATTTTGAATTTGTATACGTACATATATTTGCATGTTTAGTTGGCCCTCTCTAAAACAATGATAAAAATTTATGCCGCCGCCGGGGTTCGAACCCCCGACCTCCATGCTACCAATCCAATGCCTTAACCAACTGAGCTACAGAGGCTTTTGTTAATAAGTCTTAGAACAATAATAATTATTGTTCTCTCCTTACCTCTTTTTTTTCATGTTAGTTACAATACTTAAATTAAACAACTGCATGGATCTTTTTCTTTTTAATTTTTCTTTTAAAAATTAATTATACTTTAATTTGAGAAACTTAATGTCACAGAATTACGGGGTGTTACAGATCGCATCCGCGAGTCGCGGTCCGTTAGCGAGTCATTCGCCTCGTCCTTTGGTGAGCACTTGGGCCTCTTCACGGAACGGAACGAGGTGGGCTCCTCTTCGAGACGTGGTGGGCTTTTGGTTCGCGGCCCGTCTATTTTCGCGGATCGAATAAGACAAAAAGGGAAGACTAACGGTCGCCTTTTTGCCTATATAAACCGACCCTCACCTTCATTCTCCTCTTCTTCTTTCTTTGTTCACAGCCGCCGCCAATTTTTCTGATAGAAAACCCTAACTTTGATTTTCGAATTCCCAACCAATCTCAAACTTTAAAAAGGTAATTAAACTGCTTTTCTTTAGTTTCTAGCTTGTTCGCACTGATTCAAAGAGGGGAAATAGCAGAAATTCGTAGGATTCGACGATAGCGAACGCGAGAGTGCCTGGTGCGAAGAGGAGAGTTGAGGAAGAAGAAGGAAGGGATGACCAGGTCAGTTTGTGGAAAGTTGATTTGGCTAGTGGATCGGATCGCGGAAACGACAAAGCTACGATTCGTGGGGAACTAGGCGTAAGTGTCTGATCGCGGAGATACCGGAGCTTCGGATCGTGGAGGATGGGGGGCAATGCGGATCGCCAAGATACCATCGCGATCCGTTCAGGATGAATTGGTGCGCCTCACGATCCGAAGCTTTTTCATGACCAAATACCCTTCCGCGTATCGAGTCCTTCACCACGATCCGTTCACATGTTGCGATTCGAACCTGTCCTGCGATCCGACTGACGAATGATCGGATGCACATGCTGACTAAATAATATGATGCAACTCTAACAAATCGATGAACAGTTAGGTTAGAGCCCTTGAAACGAACATTCCAGATCGAACAAATGCATAATCTATCAACCGAACGATGACCAATGTCTGGATGATTTTATTTACCCTTGTACTTTTCTTTAATGCATGCACAAGCACACACACTGTCACTTGCACACATGGGGGACGGGTAGTTTTAATCTCATTTCTCATGTTTTCTCGCCTAACAGTAATGTCGGATAATCATTCCTCTTCAAGATCCGTTACAGAAGTGGAGTCCGAGGTTCCTGAGCAATACAACCCCGAGGTCCCTCCAATTAACCCAGGGGGTGAAGATTCTGGATCCGAATACGAGGCAACGGAATCAGATCCGTCTGAAAGTACTTCACTTAGTGAAGAATCTGAAGCAGACAGGCGAGCTCCCGACGAGATTCCTGGCGCGCTCGGGATAGAGAAATTTTCTGATTCTTTAGCATCTAAACTCGATGATATAAAGCTTAAAAGAATTTGCCTGAGACATGGGATCCCTTGGGATGATGTGAGGACACCCGTTAGTGAAGATAGACCCCACTTAGCTCCGGAAGGGTATATGGCAGTCAGCCGAACTATGTGCTCGGTAGGGGCTATTCCTCCGTTTCCTCCAATCGTCATCGAGACCTTAAAACGACTGGGTATCGCTCCGATGCAGCTTCATCCTAATGCTTACGCGTCTCTATACACCCTATATATTGCATACGCGAAGATCCTGCATACCGAACTCACATTTAGAGATTTAACATTCTTTTATCTTTTCAAGCATCGCTCTTCAGCAACCCCAAATTTCTCTTTCTTTGAATCGGTGGCGAATAGGAAGGTTCTGTATGACGGATATAGCAATATAGGGGATCCCAAGTCTGATTGGTTCTATATAAAGAAACAGGCCGGGTGCTGAAGAAGATGGCTTAAATCAAGTAAACTTTAATCTTTCGATTGAATATCTTGCTTAAGAAACCGAAGCATTAACATCCCCCCTTTCTTTTTGTTTTAAGCAGATCACGTCTTCCCCAAGACGGAAGGCCCGTTATACAATAATCGATTGTCTATTCTTCTTCAAAGCAGATCCGATTTTCTAAGGATCAAGAAGTGCATCACTGACGAGAATCTTCATAAGCATCGCCTTCTGGATATAAGATTTGGACTTGGTGCTGGCGGCAAACCCTACAAATACGTGCCCCCAACGGAGGGATAGGGAACATCTCGGGCAGCAGAAAAAACTAAATTCCGTAAGAGTCCTTCTCCGATAATCATCCAAGATGACGAGGACCTGAACATATATAGAGGAGATGAGGCTCGTGGTGACCAGCCTAAGGAAATCCCAGTCTCTCCGCGGGGTTTCCCCTCCAGGGCTTCCCTTCCGATCGAACCTGCCGCTCCCGATGATTTAACAGATGAACATCTATTTAAAGAGCTGAGCAAAATTCCTCTGCCCGATGATGTATACACAGAGGGGGACTTTGAAGGGGAGCCACTCTTCCCTGCTTCTGAGGAGACCATCGTTCCAATTAGAGAACAAGAAACTACTCAGATGAGCCTGACTTCAGGCCTGGGTCCGTTAGGGGGAATTATATGGGATGCACAAATCACACACACTGCCTGACCTTGCACTTTTATATCAACAGTATTCAAGGTTTTAATGTGCTTTTTTCTCCTTTGCAGGAAAGATGTCTCGCAGGCAGTCTTATTCTTATCGTTCTCTTCGTGAGGGCACACCCAGTCTCCATCCGAGTACGGAGCGCTCTCGTGGCCCTTTTCACAAGCCGATTTCTTCGCAACCCCGGTCTCCACCGAAATCGACATCTGGCAAGCTTCCCAGTTATCCGGTAGCTCCTGCAGGGGGAAAACAACTTCCTAAAGAGTTAACTCCTCCGAAGAGTGCACCCTCTCACAGCAGGTCGTCAAAAAGACATTACGAGCCTAAAGATAAAAGCAAGGATCCAATCAAAGATTCTGAAAAGGAGAGGAGTGACATTGTCCCTTCCAGCCAGCCAGAGTTGGCTGCCCCCGGGTCACGGGATTACATCCATGGTCCCGAGACTCAAGGTAGGCTGGAAAGGTTGCGGGAACAATTCCCCAACATCTTCTTCGAAAGGATGACGTTTGTTCCAGCCTTGGAGCCAGTCCCTAGGAACTGGGATAATGAAGTTGTCGGGCACATTCGCCATGTAGCCAGGCATTATGAAATGATGAAGAAACATGCGGTTAATCTTTCAGAAGTCATTCGAACGCTCGAAATGGAAGCACATAGATCTAAAGTGAAAATTGATAACAACGAAAGGGCCAGGACAAAGATGGAGAAGGACTTGGAAGATGCTCAATCCCAACTCGCCTTAGCGCGGAGAGATGCTGAAAATTATAAGATCGAATTGGAGAATGCTAAGAAGCGCTTTCATTCGGAACTTGACTCAAATAGCCAAGAGAAGATGGCCTTAAAGAAGGAGGTAGAAGATCTTAAAATGGCCAACATTGAGTTGAAGACAGCACAAGGCCATTTTGAAGCTGAGAGAGCTGCCCGGGAGGCAGAAAAAGCAAGTTTGAGAGAAAGATTAGCTTTGGCTGAAGCGGAAAAGGTGATTTTGAATGATCAAGTCGTGGATGCGGAGAGACGGGCGGCTCTCGCCGAAAAGAATGTTGAAAGTGCCATTGAAATGGCTACTGCTTCTAACAACAAGCTCCTCGAGAGAGAAAAGGATATCGAAGGGTTTGAAGAGATGATCTTTGACTTCCTGGGCCAAGCCCTCAAAACCCGCAACATCTCGTGGATCCCGGACTACCACGTTACTTTAGCCAATTTATGGGATGCCATCGTTGGGGGTGAGAAGCAGAGATTGGGAGTCGAAGAAATTGATGAAGATGAGCTGATGAAGACCATCCTCAGGGATAACGAGCCCAAGGATCTGGCAGAGGGTCGTCGTCTAATTCAAGAGGAAATGGAAAAGGAGAGGGCCCTGGCAAAGGGCAAAAGCAAGGCTGACGAAGGTTCGAGCTCTGCTGTGGAGCCCAAGGCCTCCGGAGTTGAGGAATACCATCCTGATGATCCATTAATCCCTTTGGGCCTAACTCCTGTGGTTGTTGGAGCTCTTGCAGCTAGCCTAGATGGAGGATCTGCGGAAGGTATCTCCCTTTTTTCCCCATAATTTGTTAAAGCAATTATGAATTGTCGTCGTCTGGTAGAGCAACCAATTGAATTAGTAACATGTGTCCCCCATAATACAGGTGGCGAGCCCGTCGACGAGGATGTTGAGCAAAGGAAAGAGGCGGAGAAGGTTGTCGTCTCGCCAGGTGCCGGTGTTGATATACCGAAGCAGGCTAGGGGTACAACAGTAGAGAAAGGCGTCCTGGCACCCAGTGCTGATGTTCCCAAGGATGATGAAACCATCAAGGCCTTGAAAGATATGGATGGGCGCCATGTAGAGGATGAGGAGGATATCATTAGCGCCAAAGAAACCGAAGACGATGACGACGAAACTTTGGCCAACGGAAAAGCTAGACAGGAAAAGGAGATGGCTTTGAAGGAAGTGGGACAAGAGCCTTTGAACATAGTCCCTATCGCGGAGTTTGATCCCAAAACTGGGATGGTTTTAAAACTCCAGCCCAAATCCATCAGCAGACAACTTCATTTTGCGAATCCTGATGATTTGCCAGCTTCCCTTACTGATAAAAGGAAGAGAAAGGAGGCGGAAGAGGAATCTTCTGAAGAGTCGGACGTTCCTCTCATAGACAAGAGGAAGAGAAAGAAAGGAGATCAATCCGACGCTGACAAGGCGAAGCTGGAGAAACAGAAGCAGGAGAAGCGGTCAAAGCGTAAATAGGACATTGTCGCTTGTTTATATTTTGTCTTTAGGTTTCCCACTGGCCAGGAAATGTAATTACGAGACTGGCCCACTTTTTGCTTTCTAGGTTGTTTTTCACTTTGTAAGCTTGCAGTATATAAGTGAAAGTTTATCTCTTTTTGCATCATTGTGTACCTGCATTCAATAAACTTTTCATGCTTAGTCATAGATCATCTGATTATAACTACAAATCAGTCAAACAACAGAAAGAAAAATTTAAAAAAATTCGTGCTGCATTGCTGCATTAAAGTTCATGTGTATATGCATATGGCCCCCAATTAATCGTTAATGTAGCACTCAACTAGGGCTTATTAAAGATTGATTAGCATTATTCGCATGTTGCCCCCTATTTCTGAATATGGGGGACTTAGAAAATTTCATAAGATCACTGTTCTTGTGGTACCGAATTTCCGACATCCTTCGGTGCTTAATCATATGCCTTTTTATACTCTCCTGGCAGCCGCCGAGGTTAGAGTTCGAATTCAGTAGTTCAGTCGCTCCCCGTCCCTTCAGCAGGGAAGGAGCTCTTTCTCAGCGCTCAATCGGAGATGCTTTTATACTCTCTCTGCTCTGGAGAGTTAGAGTTCGAGCTCAGCAGTTCAATCGCTCCCCGATCCTTCAGCGGGGCAAGAGCTCTTTCTCAGCGCTCTGTCGGAGACGCTTTTATACTCTCTCTCTGCTCTGGAGAGTTAGAGTTCGAGCTCAGCAGTTCAATCGCTCCCCGATCCTTCAGCGGGGCAAGAGCTCTTTCTCAGCGCTCAATCGGAGATACTTTTATACCCTCTCTCTCTCTCTAGAGAGTTAGAGTTCGATCTCAGCAGTTCAATCGCTCCCCGATCCTTCAGCGGGGAAAGAGCTCTTTCTCAGCGCTCAATCGGAGACGCTTTTATACTCTCCTGGCGGTCGCCGAGGTTAGAGTTTCGTCACGGCGGTTCCGATCATGGTACATCGCCATGACCTACAGACATCGCCTTCATGTCCGTTATCCTCAGAATTTTGACTGGTGATTACACTCCATTCTGATGGATGGCACCTATAATTATATGCTTCTGGGATCGTTGCATGATTCACAGCAATTTCCATAAAAATAGAAAGACAGATAAATAATGCAATAAAGGTAAACGACACACAATATTTTTATAGTGGTTCGGTCGAATCATGACCTACGTCCACTTTATAATTTTTTGCTTTAAGGAATCAGACTATTCTAGGCAAGTCGTGCCTTGTACATGGTTCTCAACAAAGCAAAAGAACAGATTTGAAATTTTTATGTTAAGTATGGCCGTAAATGTTGGGCATTCCACACTCTGGGAATTTCCTTTCCATCTACGGTTGCCATCTTGAAGGTTCCATTATCAAGCTTGCTCAGAATGGAGTACGGTCCTTCCCACTTCGCACCCATATGAGTTGGGGGTGGAAAGACACGCTTCAGAACCAAGTCTCCGGGTTCCAAGGTTCGGGCTCGAACCTTTTTGTTGTAGTATCGAGCGACCTGTTGTTTGCACCTCAAGGCACGCAGGTCTGCTTCATCCCTCTTTTCTTCGATCATATCTAGGGATTCAAGGAGCAATTCGTTATTAGTCATCGGATCGTAATAAGTCACTCGGTGAGAAGGTAATTTTATCTCAACCGGGATGACTGCTTCTGCTCCAAAAGCGAGGGAGAAGGGGGTATGCCCTGTTGCCGATTTATACGTTGTCCTATAGGCCCATAGTGCCAAGGGTAATTCATCAGCCCACATGGCTCTGGCCCGCTTCAGTCTTCTTTTCAGAATGGACTTAATCACTTTATTTGCCGCTTCGACTTGTCCGTTCGATTGCGGGCGCGCCACAGAGGTGTATCGTTTCTCAATGTGGTATTTCTGGCAGAAGTTTCTGAATTCAGTGCTATCGAACTGAGTTCCGTTATCATTTATAACAATCGTTGGAATTCCAAATCGGCAGATGATGTTTCTAACGACAAAATTGATCACTCGTTTGGTTGTGATTGTAGTCAGTGGTTCAGCCTCGACCCACTTAGTGAAATAATCTACGGCTACAATAGCGAACTTTGCTTCGCCCCTAGCTATGGGGAGACTTCCGATGATATCAATTCCCCACATAGCGAAAGGCCATGGGCTCATCATTGTTTTTAACTGATTAGGAGGTGCTCTAGGTATCTTTGAAAATCTCTGGCACGCATCACACCGTCGTGCGTATTTCGCCGCATCCTTGTTTATGGTAGGTCAGAAATAACCATGCCGCAACACCTTTTTCGCCAACGTTTGCCCTGCAGTGTGATCGCCGCATTCGCCTTCGTGTACCTCCTGCAGCACACGCTCGATGTCATCATGAGCTATACACCGAAGAAGGGGCATCGAAAATCCTTGTCTGTAAAGAACTCCACCTTGCAGAACGTATCGGGCAGCTTTATGAACTACTTTACGCCTCTCGCTTTTCTTGGTAGGAAGCGCTCCATTTATCAAGAAATTCTTTAGAGGGGTCATCCATGACTCCCTTTCTGGTTCCGTCTCTAGTATTGGATCGATTTCCATTTGATCTATACTAGGGGACCGAAGTACTTCAAAGGGGGCTAGCCCGGTCTCTTCAGGATCGTCGGAACTAGCCATCTTTGCCAACTTATCCGCCTGCTGATTCTCTGACCGCGGAATGTGAGATATGCTGTAGTGATCAAAGTCGCTCAGCAACTCCTTCACTTTCTTCAATTATAAAATCAATCTTGCACTTTTGGCTTGGAATTTTCCAGTAACCTGGTTCACAACTAACTTGGAGTCGCAAAAGATGTCCAGCTTTGTGACTTCTAACTCCTTTGCGATCCTTAGTCCGGCTATCAGGGCTTCATATTCGGAGTCGTTGCTAGTGGCGTGAAACTCCATCCGGATAGCATAGGATATCAATCGTTTCTCGGGAGTTTCAAGCACTATTCCAGCGCCGGATCTCTTGTCATTCCTAGCGCCATCAGTATACAATCTCCAGGCACTGGGATCGAGAAGTAATTTTGAGGGGTCAACTTCTTCGTTTGCTATATCCTCCTCCAGGACGGTAAACTCTGCTATGAAGTCGGCTATCACTTGCCCCCGAATTGACCGTCGGGGCTGAAAGTTCAGATCAAATTGACTTAACTCAATGTTCCATTTGAGTAATCTTCCAGACGCCTCTGGTCTCTGTAGAACTTGCTTGAGTGGATGATCAGTGTATACGGTAATGGGATGCACCTGAAAATAATGTCGAAGTTTTCTAGAGGCGATCAGTAAACTATACGCCAACTTTTCTATCCTGGGATAATTACGTTCTGCTGCCGTCAATTTTTTGCTTACGTAATACACTGGCCTTCGGACCTTATCTTCTTCTCTTACCAACGCTGAGCTGATCGCATGGGATGACACTGTCAAGTACATGAATAAGTCCTCGTGATCCATCGGCTTAGATAATATCGGAGGTTTCTCCAGGTGTCTCAGCAAGTTCTGAAACGCTTCTACGCAGTCTGACATCCATTTGAAGTGGCGTTTTCCTCGCTTTATCAATTCGAAGAATGGGATGCATTTGTCCGTAGCCCTGGAGATAAATCTGCTTAGTGCGGCTACTTTCCCTGCAAGGCTTTGCATATCCTTAATTTGCCTAGGTTCCTGAATGTCTCTGACTGCCGCGATCTGGTCTGGATTAATCTCAATCCCACGAGAACTGACGATGAACCCCAAGAATTTTCCGGAGGCGACACCGAATGAACATTTTGTTGGGTTGAGTTTCATCCCGTACTTTCGAAGAATGCCGAACATCTCTGCCAAGTCCGTAGTGTGATGGGAGGATTGTTTGGATTAACCAACATGTCGTCAACGTATACCTCCATTGTTTTCCCAATTTGGTTATAGAACATTCTGTTCACTAACCGTTGATATGTAGTGCCTGCGTTCTTCAAGCCAAAGGGCATTACTACATAGCAATATAATCCCAGATCCGTAATAAAACTAGTGTGTTCTTGATCTGGAACGTGCATTGGAATCTGGTTATATCCTGAATAAGCATCCATAAAGGATAGAAGTTCATGACCCGCCGTTGAGTCCACCAACTGATCGATCCTGGGTAACGGAAAGCTGTCTTTCGGGCAGGCTTTATTCAAATCCGAGAAATCGATACACGTTCGCCACTTCCCGTTGGCCTTCTTTACCAGGACTGGATTTGAAATCCAGTCTGGGTAGATTGAGTCTCTGATAAATCCATTACTTTTTAGCTTTCCAACTTCTTCTTTCAAGGCAGCGGACCTCTCTGGGCCCAGCATTCGCCTTTTTTGTTTTACCGGAGGATGTTTAGGGTTAATGCTTAATGAATGGCTCATGATTGATGGAGATATCCTGCACATGTCTGCGTGGGTCCAAGTAAATACATCCAAGTTAATTTTTAAGAAATTCGTCAGTTCTTTAGCAAGATTCGGATTTAACTGGGATCCGATCTTAAGGACCTTCTCTGGGTCACTATCATCGATCGGTACATCCACCGTTGTCTCGTTGGGAGTCGCCATTCTGCCCCCAGGTTCTTGGTCCTCTCTGGGATCTATATCCTCAGGCAACTCTCTGGGCGACTCTCCTATGGTTATCCTCTTTAGTTGCTATAAGGTCTCTGCCCTTGTAGGGGGAGAAGCGCCCTTGGTTTCTATGTCCCCTCCATTGCGGAGTAGCTTTAGCTCTGCAACATAACATGCTCGTGTGGCAACCTGATCTCCTCTGACAATACCAACACCAGCTTCCGTAGGAAATTTCAATAATAAGCACTAGGGGGCTATACAGGCTCTAAACTTTGCGAGGGCCGGTCGGCCCAGGAAGGCATTGTAGGGTGATTCAACATCCAGAACCACGAAGGGAAGGATTCTCACCCTCTGGCGTTCTCCTTCCCCAAGCGTAACTGGTAACTCTACATAACCCATTGGAGCGGTGGATGCTCCGTTAAATCCACGGATCCATCCCTGACAGGGCTTCAAGTCTTTTATCTCGAGGTTCATCTGATCGAATGTCCTTTTGAAAAGAATATTGACAGAACTCCCGTTATCCACCAAAACTTTATGAACAGTGGCCGGGCCAATAGGTACTGTGATTACAAATGGATCTTCAGTCGGAGCATGGACTCCAATGCTTTCTCGTTCGCGGAAAACGACATCGTCGGACATCATCTTTTGTTGCTTTATCGGGACGTTGTCCTCGGGGTTGCTACACTCCCCTACCTCGAGGTGTTGCTTGGCTGCATTGACATACTGATCCAACGCCTTAGAACCGTGTCCGGCGAGATAAAGCCCTCCGATTACGGTATTGATAACAATGTCCTTTCCCTTTTGCTGGGCAGTTGGCCTGACAGCAGGTTGATTCTGGTTCTGATTTGGGGCCTGTACGGCTTGCCCCCTGTCTCCATGAGCATTTGCACGGCGACGGGGCTGAGGCAGTCTGTTCTGTACAGGGCTGTCCACACCTCGAGCTCTGGGAGTTGCGGCGTGATCGTTCACATTACGGTTTGAGGGCTCTGCACCCAGTGCCTCTTCTTCCCGTGACGGCAGGGTTCCAAATCGAAGCTGCTCTATATTTTCGGGTCTCTCATATGGTCGCTGCGGAGGTCTCGGCGATTCCTCTGACGAAGAAGAGTATCCTGGGGTGAGCGGACGAACTGGTGGCGTCCTTTGCCTTGCGAGATCATTAAGCCTTCTATCCATAGCAGTCAAATTTTGTCGCAGAACGGAGCTTTCCTGCCTTTGAGCAGCCAATTCATCAAATAGTCTCTCCCACATTTCGGAAAAGCGAGAGAGATCCCCCTCAGTAACAGGAGCAGAAGGGTCATACTGATCATCATCACTTTCTCTTATGCGCAAAGAGCTTGAGCCAGGTCGAGCGGAGGGGCCAGGATGGTTCGAGCGAGCCATAGGCTCCTTTCCAGGTCTAGTTGTAGTCTGATCATCAATTCGGATCGCTGTGGATCGAGGATGGCGGCTCGCAGCGCCCCCCTGGGATCGGTTCGTGGTCACGGTTCGCGGAGGATTCGAGGCGTTATCACGGGATCGAGTAACAACCCCTTCAGCAGTTCGGATCGTCTCGTCTTCGTCGACTCGGAGCATGGCACCTTCATCGGATCGGTTCGCCATCGGCGCTCCGCGATCCAAAGTTCCCTCATTGCCTAGCTCGTGCACACTTTCTTCAACTGCTTCATTCGCGATTTCATTTGTTCGTGAAGCTCGTACTTCCTTAGATTTCTTTCCAGCCATGATATCAGATGTCGCTGGAATCTTCAAAGAACTGAATAGTGAAGTTTTGGGACTGTTCTCTCAATGAAAGCACCAAAATGTTAGATCAAAATTTGGACCTAACACCCAAATTGTTCTGATTCTTATAGAGTTTTAACTGGAGAATGAAGAAAAAGCAGAAAACACACAGAATTTATAGTGGTTCGGCGTTAACGAGCCTACGTCCACTTTATATGTTATCGATTATACTTTGAATGCTAATACAATCAATGATTTCTCTCTAGCTCACTTCTACAATTGTGATTTCTCTCAGTAATCTAGTAATAAAACTGATAAGAAATGGTGATATGACAATAATGGCGGAATCAGTACTCAATATTGCCAAAAAGATCCTGAAAAATGCCAAGCTCTGGGCTATTTATAGCTGATTTTGTCAGGCGGATCGCGGTCACACGTGGCACGAATCCCGAGAATATCGGATCGTATCGCAGCCGATGAAGAATTAGTCAAATTAGCCGTTGTGGACAGGTGTCGCGATCCCCTTGAATATCGGATCGAGCAAAGGGGGAGAATCAGTCAAAATGACAGTTGGGGACACGTGTCGCTGGATCCGTGCATCTCGGATCGTCGAAGACTAGCTCGTGCTTGAACGGGTCAGAGGCTTCGTCGTTCATCAGGGGATCGGATCGGCCTGTACTGGGCAGTAGTGTATCTACGGAGGTCGTATCGCTGATGCAATGGGGGCGATCCGATGAGGGGCGATCCGATAAGGGGCGATCCTCTGGTGTGATCCGTTCCTTCATGTACTTAGGGAACGTAGTTTCATACTTCTTGTGAATGAACCTGGGTGGCTTGGTCAAAAAGCTATCCAACAGAACTTGAATTTTTGAGAGCCTAAATGCAGTTTTCTTCATCTTCCTTTTTTAATCTGCTAGTCAACACTGGTCTTCTCAAATAATTAGGGACCAAAATACTTAATATTTTTCCAAAAGTGATAGGGCTACCGGTTTTCTTAACGCAAGCAACATCGAACTGTGAGTTTTACCTTTTTCAAGTTATGAATTAAAATTAGAGTGGTTGAGACAGGGACAAATTTTTGTAGTATGAGAACTCAATGTCCTTACAAATACGGTCAAACAATTATAAATTTCTGCATTTATCATAATAGCATACTTGTTCTTGAATCACATTTAGATGTGGCAACCAATACTTCCAATATATAAATGGTCGTTTAATAATTTTTTTGGATAAATGATATCATCAACAATTAAACAAAATATGAATATATGTTAATATCTGCCTAAATGAGAAAACATTTAATTTGTAGTGATCATGTGCGTTTTGGTTATAGAAAATATATGAAGTATAACATTATTCTAGCAGTTTATAAAAAACTACCTCTGTCATCTCCGAGTTATAGCTATATGATTGCATCAAGTGAGGAGTTAAACATTTCTTATGTAGGGATGACGATAAATATAATGCAAGTAATCATGTTCGTAGTCACAAATAACATTAGACTGTACCACGTTAATCTAGGGAGTGTTTAATTATTGTTATTGGATAAATATCAATTGCTAATAATTAGCAACTATGGTGAAAAATTACGGTAATTAATGGTCAGCAAAATGTCATAGAGAGGATAAAGCGGTTAGGGATTTTGCCAGAAATCATGAAAGTAGAAATTAAATTAGTCACCATTATGAAATTTGAAATCAGCAATTGATCTGAGCTTCGCATTCTTCAGTCGGAGATTTATCATTTTCCATACTTTCAACCATGAAGACATGAATTAGGGTTATGTTGGAGAAGATTAATCGATCTGAGTTGGATCTAGCAATTCCATTGTTTAGATGGCCTGAAACAGTCACGTAAATGGAGACATGGTTCGATAAATTCAAAGAGCGTGAACAATTTGTGAGTAATTTGGTAAGTAGGAAATTAGGAAGAAAGAGAAATGAGTAGAGAGCGGTACAAGTTTTGAAAGCGGTTAGCGAGAAAATAGGATACGAAAAGGTAGTGGAACAATTGATGAAACGAAGATGAGCAACTTATTTTGTGTTATTTTGAAATAAAAGAAAATCAGTGCTGCCCCGTCAACGTTGGAAGATTCCTGTTTTACTATTTAAGTAATAGATTACTAAACGATACATCTACTATTATTCAACAAAGGTAATTTAAATCCACTCACAGTGATTTTTTCTTTCCTAGGTCTGATTTAGTTTTGAAAGTCTATGCTAGGATCGTGTGAATGTAAAATATAGCAAGTACTTGATATAAATGTGTAAACAATTAATAAAGGTAAAGTAAAAACTATGCACACCAATATTTTTTTCTGGTTCAGACCTCCAGTCCTACGTCCAGTCCCAAAGCACCTCTTTGGCTTTTCTTTAACCACAGAAAAACTTCCCTCGCTTCGCCCGGAGGAATAGGCTTATAGTAAGAATATACTTTGACAAGCTTGTGTCCTTTACAAACACTGATTTTTTCTTCTTTGTACAAATTGCTCCTATAGTCTCCTTGAGTGGATATGATTGTTTGAAGAACTGAGAGAATATAGAAGGATTTTGAAATGCTTGAATAGAAAATTTTAAGCAATGAAAGTAGAGAGCTTTTCAAAAATATAGATTATAGATCTAAACGGAAGAATAGGTGAATTTAGATCTTAATCTTAGATGTATTTATAGTTGATAAAGAGTTGTTATCAAGAGTTGTGGATTTTTAGAAAAAAGGAAAGAGAACTCTTCATTTTGAAAGAATATATCTTTTGAAAAACAGATTTAGAGAAGATATGACAGTTTGAAAAGGTGCCTGTTTATAATACATCTGTCTCCACTCAGACGTCTGTCCTATAAATACACATACAAACGTCTGTCGAGTAATGAGACAGACGTCTCTGTAAGATAGATTTTCAACCTGAAGCCTTAGATAGACATCTGTCATGAGTATAACATACGTCTGTGCTGAGTTAGGAAGAAAACATATTCTACAGTCAGACGTCTGTCTATTCATAGGATAGACGTCTGTTCTTGTCCAGACACACTAAATTTTCATATTTAATCAAGAAGACTTTACATTTAATCTATCTAATAATATGAGAAAAATGTATACTCTTTATGACTAAGTATCCTTGTAATCTTGATTCTTCCCTTGTGTATGTCCTCCTTGTATAGTTCCTGCATTAAACATATGATATATGTGTATATTGTTTGTCGGCATCAAAACTTAGGATCTGACATTCTCCCCCTTTTTGATGATGACAAACATATATGTGTACAGCTCCCCCTGAGTTGATGATACCCCTTTTTTCCCCATTTGGCATGATAAAAAATATATAAAGACACGTTGATAGCAAACAGAACATAGATGTCAACATACAATATTAAACAGAAGTCATAGTGCGCCAAATGAAAATAAAGTTAAATTACAAAGCATAATGCATAGTTAAAAACTGAATAAAGTGCTTAGGCATCCGTAAAGTATCCATATAGATCAGTGGACTTATTTCCCTAATAGTCCCATTGAGATTCGTCGTTGTAATTTATATTCTCATGAATAGAAAGGCCATGAAAAGCATGCTGGGTAGTACCGGGATCAATGTAAGGAGGCCAGTCATCATCTCCCTCATCGTCAAAAGTAGTTTATGTTTCCTACCAGGAGCATGTTCAAGAGGAGATTGTTGTCAAGTGCTGGACTCTGGCGGTATGTCCCTGATAATGGGTATAGATGGAGGAGGAGTAGGTGATGTTGACGATGAACGGGAGGAGGATGAACGACCAAGAATTTTGTGATAAATTTTGCCAAGGGAGTGCACAACTTTATCCAAAGTGTTTTCAACTTTTGTCATACGTGTGGAGAAAGAACGTTCTAGCCTTGTCACTTTCGTACCTAAAATTTTCTGATTTAATGAAAGTAATCGTTGATTCTGCAAAGTGACATCTTGTAAACTTTCCCCATGTCCTATATCTAGCCTTGCTTCCTGGATATCAGGATCAGAGTGATATTCGGTTGGTTCACTAGTTTCGAGTCGTTGTCGTTGTCGCCTTTGAGGTTGTACCAGTTGTTGAGGTTGGTTTTGTTGTGCTTGCCATTGTTCAAAGGGAATGATTCGGGGAGGGCGATTAGGTAAGTGCATTAAGGCAGCAAACTGTATGCCACTCTTTTCTACTTCTTTTTCCGGATATGTGGAGAGATAAAGATTTATTCCTTGTGACCTGAAAATTCTCGTAAGATATGCACCATTTGGTATAGTTCGTTTGGTTGGGATCCAAATGTCTCTAATTTGTTCGAAAATAAATCGTGCCCAATATACTCGAGTGTTTCCAAAAATAGCATACAAAGCTTTATGATCATTAGGATACACTTGCTCATGGCTTCCAAGACGTGGCATGACTGTGTTAATTAGCATACGATTTATGATGCGTGGCCTAGGGCGAAAATTAGATGGAGTCATCTTTAGGCAATGATCTTGCCATATTAGATGGGTAATTCTATCTCTAGGTTTATACCGCATGTCTGGAATCACTTGCAAAGGAGTACCAGTAGATGATGTTCCCAGAATTCGACCAATCATTTCAAAATTGATTGTAATTAGTTGGCCATAAACCAAAGACCAAATCCAGTTTTCAGGATCTGGTGGAGACCAAAGTGAAGGCAAGCACAGGTTGATGAAAAACAAGTATAGTGCTAGAGAATCAATCATACCTTGATTGGAATCATAATTCACAAGTTGAGTTAGATTTGCACGAGACAAAGTGTCGTTAACATCATAATGAGTTAATTGTCTCAAAGGATAGAAGGGCCCTATGTGAATTGATTTCTTCTTAAGTGATTCCAAAATCTGCTGGCTATCTGAAGCTTTCATCCAGTCTTCTATTTGCTTGTCAGTTGCATACTTTGGAGTTTCTTATTGAGAAGAGGAACCTTCAGAAGCCTTCTTTCGTTTATTAGAAGCCTTTTTTGGAGCCATGGATTTGAGTTGTTTGAAGCAGTTGAATTTGGGGATTTAGGGTTTGGGTTGATAAAATGGTAAATGTGAAAATGAAGAGTGAATGGGTAAAAGATAATATACAGGTGGAGGGGTAAAAACCGGTTACAGGAGAGGTCAGACGTCTGTTTGATTACGAGACAGACGTCTGTGGATAGGGAAAGGATTTCCCGAGGGTTCGTTCAGACGTCTGTTAAATTATTGACAGACGTTTGAGCTGAGATATAATATGAATGAGTGTAATCTGGTATATCAGACGTCTGTGGGAATGGAGACAAAAGTCTATTTTAGTTATTTTTGAAACCCGAGAGTGTTAACAGACGTCTGACATAATTGTAGCAGACGTCTGTGCTGAGTCATACTTGTAGCATTTGTTTAATTTATGAACAGACGTCTGTTCATCTATTTGTCCGATGTATGTTTTATGTTTACTCAGAAAAATTGTTTATTTTCATACTAAATCATTACAAATGAAAAATGAAGTAAATTGTTATACTAATGCATCATGACAATGCATGTTATTCATAACAAAAAGAAATATAAGTTATTGATTTGTTTGAGCTAGCGATTCGGTGAGAAAGATGGCCTTGTTGGAGAAGTCCATGGGTTGACTGGATCGTAAGATGTACGATAAGAGGATGATGGATCCAGTGGATTAGCCGGCCATGGAAGAGGTTCAGAAACATCTTTTAGTTTAAAACTACAAAATTTCAAAGCAACTTGTTGTAGGAAACTTAGTATGGTTGAAGCATTTTTCTGTTTGAAATACAGCTCTCGTTGAAGTCGTAGTTGTTCTTTTTGATAATGATGAATGTCATCAATCTTTCGCTTAGTATCCGCTGAAATGAATAAAGCTCTTTTAGTTCTTTTGAAGTCTGGTGTGAAGCCAGTTCGATAGTCTTGCCATTTGTATACTGGTTCATGCTTCGATGTTGGGGTTGGATCATGAGGTGTTTCCGCCGAGCTATCGGTGGTGAAAGTAATATTAAGAGAAGAAAATTTATTTGACATTGTATTTGTTTTACAAATTTAGTTTCTCTTAGACGAAGTTATTTATAGGTAGGTATTTACTATTTTTCATTCCTCAAAAATTGCACTAATTGAAATAAAAACCAATCAAAAATAATGGTAAGGAGAAAAATATGGGGAGATAACAAATTTATATATCATAGAGAGAGCATATACCTAATTCTCTACATAAATTAATAAAAGTAGTTTCATTTAATGGTTTAGTAAAAATATCTGCAATTTGTTTGTTAGTATTTACAAATTCCAAAGAAATATTATCTTTTTCAACATGATCACGTAGGAAATGATGTCGAATGTCAATATGTTTAGTTCTAGAGTGGTTTATTGGATTTTTTTGATAAATTTATGGCACTTGTGTTGTCACATAAAATTGTTGAATTGTTAATAAGTTTTCCAAAATCCCTTAATGTTTGTTGCATATAAATTACCTAAGCACATGCTAAGGCCGCTGATATATATTCTGCTTCCCAAGTTGAAAGTGAAACAGAATTTTGTTTTTTACTAAACCATGATACTAGAGATTGACCTATAAAGTGACACATACCACTAGTGCTTTTTCTATCGGACTTACATCCTCCTAAATCTGCATCACTATATGACACTAGGTCAAATGAACTACTTGTTGGATAAAATAGTCCATAATCTTTTGTTTTAGTTAAGTATCTTAAGATTCGTTTTACTGCTTTATAGTGCGATTCTTTTGGTTGAGCTTGAAAACGAGCACAAAGACATACACTCATCATGATGTCTGGTCTACTTGCTGTGAGATATAAAAGTTAGCCAATAATACTACAAGATAATTTTTGATCAAAATCATTTCCATTTTCATTTTTATCTAAATGAGCAGTTGTGCTCATGGGTGTTGGTTTTCCTGATGTACCTTCCATGTTAAATCTTTTTAAGAGATTGTTACAATATTTTTCTTGGTTTAGAAAAATTCCGTTTTTGAGTTGTTTAATTTGTAATCCTAAGAAAAAATTTAGTTCTTCCATATGTGACATTTCGAATTCATTTTTCATTATTTCTGAAAATTCATTACATAAAATTTCATTTGTTTTTCTGAAGAAGATGTCGTCATTATAAATTTGAATAATTAAAATGTCATTTTGAATTCTTTTAATAAAAAGGGTTGTGTCCAATTTTAAATCCAGAATTTATTAAATGTGATTTTAACCTTTCATACCAAGCACAAGGTGCTTGTTTTAAACCATACAAAGCCTTTTTTAATTTGTAAACATGGTTAGGGAATTGTTCGTGTATAAAAAGTGGGGGTTGTTCAACATATACTTGTTCTTTAATATATCCATTTAAAAATGCACTTTTGACATCCATTTGAAATAATTTTATATTATGATGAACTGCAAAAGCTAATAAGATACGAATTTCTTCAAGACGTGCTATAAGTGTGAAGGTTTCTTTATAATCAATTCCTTTTTCTTGGTTGTATCCTTGTGCAACAAGACGAGCTTTATTTCGAATTATATTTCCATTTTCATCAGATTTATTTTTATAGATCCATTTTGTTCCAACTATTAATTGTTCTGTTGGTCGAGGGACTAATTCCCATACTTCATTTCTTTCGAATTGATTAAGTTCTTCTTGCATGCTAAAATTCATGATTCATCATTGGCTGCTTCCTTATAGTTTTTAGGTTCAAATGATGAAATAAAAGCAACATGACACATTTGATTAAGTTGATGTCTAGTGGAAACTCTTGAATTTAAGTCTCCAATAATATTATTTGTCGGATGATCTTTTAGAATACGAGGAGGTGATCTTAAAATATTATTAGTTTCTAGATCAATAATGTTAGAGTTATTTTGTAATTCATTTTCATCTTCATCAGAGATTTTATTATTTTGAACGTTTTCATGAAAGGATACATGTAAACTTTCCTTAATAAAATTAGTTCTTTTATTAAAAATTCTGTACGCTTTACTTCTACTAGAATATCCAATAAAAATTCCTTCATCAGCTTTTGGATCAAATTTTCAAGATTATCTTTTGTGTTTAAAATAAAACATTTTGATCCAAAGGTTTTGAAATACGAGACATTTGGTTTCTTTCCATAAAGTATTTCATAACATGTACTTTTTGTTAATGGACGAAGGGTTACTCTATTTAGAACATAACAAGCTGTAGCTACTGCTTCAGCTCAGAATAATTTAGGTAAATTACTACTATGTAAAAGAGTTCTGGCACATTCTTGTAAAGTTCGATTTTTTCTTTCTACAACACCATTTTGTAGTGGTGTTCGTGGAATTAAAAAATTATGACTAATTCCTTTCTTATTACAAAAAGCTTTAAATGGTTCATTTTCAAATTCTCCTCCATGATCACTTCGAATCTTTTTAATTTTTAAATCAAATAAATTCATTACTCGTCTAGCAAAAATTTTAAATATCCCAAAAGTATCATTTTTGTGTTTTAAGAAGAGAGTCCATGTAAATCTAGAAAAATCATCAATAATAACAAAAACATATTTATTATGATTTAATGAACGAGTTTGAGTAGGACCAAAAAGATCTAGTAATTCGAAAGGTTGACTCGTAGAAATTTTATTTTTTAATTTGAAAGAGCTCTTTTTAAGTTTACCAATTTGACAATCATCACATAGATTTTTTTACCTTAAAATTGATTTTTGGTAGACCTTAACTAATTCCTTTTTGGATAGTTTATTAATATTTTAAAATTTATGTGGCAAAATATTTTATGCCACAACCATGGATCTTCATGGTTAACAGTTTGACATAAATTAGTCTTTTGTTTTGATTTCATGTTTAAGATGTATATGTTTCTATTTCTAATTCCTTCAAAAATTAAATTTTTATACTCATCAAAGATGTTACATTTATCTTTTTCAAAGCTTATTTGAATTTTTTTATCACATAGTTGACTTATGCTTAAAAGATTATGTTTCAAATTTTTAACTAATAACACATTAGAAATGATAGGAGAGTCAGATATACCAGTATTTATGACTTCACCAATGCCAATGACATAGCCTTTTGAATTGTCTCCGAAAGTGATAGTCGCACCATCCATGTATATTATATTTGATGGCATGTATTCATTTCCTCTCATATGCTTTGAGCAGCCACTATCCAAGATCCATTTCTTGTTCTATCTTGATTTGGGTACCTGTAAGATAGAAAGAATTTATTGGTACCCACTTCCTCCGTTAGGGTCCTAAATGTTAGGTGAAGAAGGTAGCCATACCCATATGGGTTTGGGACCTTTAAAGACATAATTTGAATTGTATATAACACTTTGTAAGAAATTTTTAATATGTTTTTGCCTAATAAGCTTGTTATTAGTTTTAGGAATCCATATTTTTACTTCTTTAGGTATCTTAGTCTCTTTAGGACTTATTTCTTTTTCCTTATGTATTTTGTTCTTTTTCTTAATTTTTCTATATTAAAAACTATGATTTTTAGAGTTACCATTCTTTTTAAAGCCTAAACCATTTCTATTTCCTGATGGTTTTGAAATTTTGATTAAATTTTCTAAATTTTGCTTACCCTTGTTGAATTTTGAAACATTAGTAGTGATTTTTTCTAATTCACTTTTGAGTTTTAAATTTTCAGAAAGTGAATCTCCTAAATCACTACTTATTTTATTATATTTTTCTGAAAGATCTTCTTTTTCTAACTCGATATTCCTCAATTTGTTAGACAAAGAAACATTTTCCAAAGATAATTTGTTATTGTTAGATTGAGAATTTTCTAATTCTTCTTATATAATGGTTTTCTCATTTTTTAAAAGTCCAATCTCTATTTCCATTCTATTTATCTTAGAAATAAGTTCCTTATTTAACTTCTTTTTCTCTCTAAATTTATCATCTAGTTCCATACTAATTTCTAAGATTTCATTATAGGTGAGTTCAAGACATACCTCATCCATATCTGCCATAAAGCATAGATTTGCTTGTTCTGAGTCACTATCACTATCACTTTCTGATGAGGATGAATCGAATCATCCCATGTGACTTGAAAGGCTCTTCTTCTCTTTTTAAACTTCTCAATCTTTTGTTTCTTCTTGTCATTCTTTAGACAATCCTTCTTTATGTGTCCATACTCATCACAATTAAAGCATTTGACTAAGGTCTGATTTGTTGAATTTTGTTTCTCATTTTTCTGAAACCTTGTCATTTTTCTGAATTTCTTGAATTTGTTGTAGTTTTTTGCTATGAACACTATCTCCTCTTCATCCAAGTCCGAATCTTCTTTATTTGCTTGAAAAGCAATATTTTTCTTTTCAACATTTTGTTCTTTTCTAACCTACAAGTTAGCTTCATAGGACAAAAGATTTCCTATCAACTCTTCAACTTTGAATTGAAAAAGATCATTAGCCTCTTCTATGGCTAAGACTTTTCTTTCCCACTCATTTGTCAATGGGTTTAAAATACAGTAACTAAATCAAAATCAGTAAATTTAACTCCAAGAGCCATTATATCATGTTGAATAGTTTGAAATCTAGTATACATATCACTAATAGTTTCACCTATCTTCATTTTAAATGATGTCAATTGATTTTGTAAAATCGATATTTTGGTTTGTTTGACTTTTGTAGTGCCTTCATGAGTGATTTGTAAGGTTCTCCATATGTCATAAGAAGTAGTACACATCATAACACGTGAAAACTCATTTTTATCTAATGCACAAAATAATACATTCATGGCTTTTGAATTATTAGATGTTGCTGCTTTTTGAACATCAGTCCAAACACTTAATTCAGTTGTTGGCAGTTCATATTTCTTTTGAGTAGCAGCCCATATTTCTAAACCATTAGCTTCCATAAAAATTCTCATATGAGTTGACCAATAAGAATAATTAGACCCATTAAATAATGGTGGTCTTTGTGTAGATTGTCCTTCTTGAAAAATGCTACTAACAATATTGCTTTCCATTTAAACACCATGAAACAAACATAGATTACTGTTATTTGTGGAAACCGAGCTCTGCTACCAATTGAAAGTCTATGCTAGGATCGTGTGAATGTGAAATATAGCAAGTACTTGATATAAATGTGTAAACAATTAATGAAGGTAAAGTAAAAACCATGCACACCAATATTTTATCCTGGTTCGGACCTCCCGTCCTACATCCAGTCCTGAAGCACCTCTTCGGATTTTCTTTAACCACAGAAAAACTTCCCTCGCTTCGCCCGGAGGAATAGGCTTAAAGTAAGAATATACTTTGATATTAGGAAGAAAATTTATTCTACAGTCAGACGTCTGTCTATTCATAATACAGACGTCTGTTCTTGTCCAGACACACTAAATTTTCATATTTAATCAAGGAGACTTTACATTTAATCTATCTAATAATGTGAGAAAAATGTATACTCTTTATGACTAAGTATCCTTTTAATCTTGATTCTTCACTTGTGTATCTCCTCCTTGTATAGTTCCTGCATTAAACATATGATATATGTGTATATTGTTTGTCGGCATCAAAACTTAGGATCTGACAAGACTAGTATCCAAAGTTCTTCCCTTTCTTGTGGCGTAGATTGTAGACAAAAATCTCTTTTCTCTTTATTTTGCAATAAAAGAAATTCTAAATCTATCTTTTATTTTAAGAATAGATTTTGAAGAGAAAGGTAAGAAAGTGGATCTAGGATTTGAAATTACTTGGAGAAGAAGAATTAGAAATAATTTATGCTGGAACAGAGTCATGGCATCGCCATAAGTTTAGGTGAAGAAAAAAAATGAGTCTTGGGTCCATTATATAGCCTTTAGATCAATGAAATGTGCCAAAAATGTGTCTAGAAATGTCAAAACTCACCCAGCCCGGATCTAGGTTCGGGGGTCGACACCCTATAGGGGGGTCGACCTTTGTGTCGACCCCTCTTAGGGGGGTCGACTCCTATGTTGACCCCCCTTAAGGGGAGTCGACACATTTGAGCGGGAGGTTTCCCGCTAAGCCCAGTTTGACCTGTTTTTGAATCTGTTTGAATTCTGGACTTCGTTTTGTTTATATATATGTTTTCTTGCGCGTATACAAACTTCTAAGGCTGATAACTTCTTCATACGTTATCCGTTTTACGCAAACTTGAACTCTATATTAAGCAGAATTCTGAGACGAACGCAATCGTGATGTCCGTTTTACTTAATTCCTGATATTTAAATTAAGTATCCTTAATTTGTTATCTTTTCTGTTACTCATATTGTTATCGTATTAATTTTTCCTTCTCTTTCATGTATTAATTAATTTTCATTGTACATCACTATTATTAACCTATCTATGCATATATACATATATTTTACTTCTAATTATATTAAAAATGCGGGGTGTTACATTCTCCCACCCTTAAGGAATTTCGTCCCCAAATTTCGATAGGGGTAAAATATATAATCCCTCGCATAATATCAAACCATTAAGTGTGCATCCAATTTTTGCAAACATTGTGCGTATGTGCAAAGTGAAATACATCATAGCAATGCATGTATGCCTAATTGGTACCACCTATATGTATGCAAACTTTTAAAAACTCTTTTCAAAACATGATGCTCACACCCTAAATATACTTGCAATTCTATATGAATGCAATATTTTTGAAAATCAAAACATTTTTCAACCAAATTTTCCCATACTCTTACAAAATAAGAGCATAGTTCATCCAATTGTTGCATCCAAAATCCTACCAACTATCATTAAATTCGAAATTTAGAAAATTCTAATTTTCCAAATTTTAATTTATTATGTTACAAAAAGGTATGAAACAGAAGAATTCACATTTTCTGTTTTTCTCCTATGCACCTTTTATAATTGTACTTGGATTTTTATATAACTATTCTATAAAAACTTCCTATTTTCCTATCCAAGCACAACCATATAAGAAAACTTTAATTTCTTTTTCAACTTATCTTGGAATAATTTTATTTTTATTCATCTTTTTCTTAAGATTTTCATTTTCTTTTCCCGTCGCGTTTGTTGCTTTGCTGAATTAGTTGTTTTCTTGTTAGTTAGGCTATTTTCTTTCTTAGCTTATTTGACTTAATTCAATCACTTAAGTTTATTTTTCAAATAAGCTTTTCCGTTTCAACTCAAACAACTTCCTACATAGCTACTACTAAGGGTCAAGAATCTTAGGACTTTGTCATCTCAGACAATTACAAGTCCACACAATAGGATCTACATGCTTACTTGCCCTTCTCTACCTAGTAGTCACAACTAGTCCTTGTTGTGCATTACTAGCCTATGCTTCTCTTAAGCAACAATCCTGGGGTCACAATGCTTATGCATTCTACGGGAAATTCCATTGGTTCAAAATTAGCTAATCTCTGACCATAAATTGGTAAGAGAGTAACTCCCTAAGTATCAACCCCGAAGACCGAAATCAACATCAGATTGACACTCAGAGAACTACTCAACTCAACCAATCTCCAGTTGGTTCTTATGATTTAATTCATAGCCTTAACTTTCTCTCGTTCTTTCTAGGCCCTAATCCTTACCTACTCCATTCTTTTTAAAACAGTAACCAAAATTTATTGTTAATAGAATAGAGATTTCAAAACATCTTTTAAAAATGCAACACTTTGTATGCTTTATCTCCTAATCCTTTCATATATTAAAATATGAAAACTAGCGAGCCATACATATGCTCTATAATATGTACCTTTTCATGAGAGAATCCTTTTAAAACAAGAAATCATTGTTTTACAAAATATACCCCACTTTACTTTAAAACCCAACATGCACGAAATATGTTCTTCACATATTATTCTCAGACATCAAAATTACTTTTAAGATTAAAACTTGAAAACACCACAAACTCTTTTGCAAAAACTTTTACAAATTCAAGTTCTTAAAAGTTAATTATTGGGTTAGACTCAAAGTGGGTCTTTCAACTCAACTAGGCTTTCCTAGACACTTTCACAAATTCAATTCTCTCAACTATATATATTCCTAATCCATTTTCCACTTTTAAACCTATTTATAAGGTTTCACTTCTAAACCCACTACTCTGAAATACTAACATTTCAGTCTCTCTATTATATGGGATACATCTTTCTCAAATACCAAATCAAATTGTACACTTTCCAAACAAACCACCTAAGTGCCTCAAAATTTCTATGTTTATTACTTTAGTGTGCAAATTAGATATCCCAACTCTTTACATATATCTTTTCTCTAGTGGGCTTTTTATGGATCTAGGTTTTTATATATATTATATTTATATTTTTGAAAATACAAATACGCTCACTCATTATCTCCCTAGGAACACTAAACCGAAGTTCTGATACTAGATGTGACAACCCAGATTCCGACGGAATGATTTTTTTTTCAAAAACCTAATCCATCGATACCCTAGTTGGTTTGCTCTGGTATCCTGCAGAAAAGACAGAGACATAAAACATGTTAGAGTATGGAAAACATCTCACAGCGGAAGGAATAAAATATAATGTAGTTGAAACGTAGCTTTACCTTAATAATAATACTGCTAAACCAGTATCCAAAGCTATACAGTCTCTGTCATGAACCTAACCTGCGAATGTTACGAGGAGGGAGTCAGAACATAAGTTCTGTGTGAATGAATTTAAACTACACTTCTTGGATAATCCTACATATACCATTTAATTATATTTTCTTATTTATTAGGTTATTTGTGTTATTAGCACTCAAGGCTTACATACACGTCGCACCCATCTACTCTCTAGTACATTAACCTAATATAGTGTATATGTAGCTACCCTAATTAAGGTATACTCTACTCGCATAGTCTCCACCGTATGTACGCAGTCCCTTATCCAGCGTCGCATGTCGTATGTATATCAACGCCATGTTTGCATAAAACTATCATCACTGTATTACATAAGCGTTTGGACTGTCATTCAAGATCCTACTAGATTACGTCATCGAATAATGCCCTCTAGTCTATGGTACACCACCCAGAGCGACATGAGTGTATCTAAACTTTCCCCATGTACATATCGTCAATCGTACTCGATGTCTATTTTCACATGTTCTCTATATGTGCGCCCGAGTCCCGTGGCAAGGCTAATCAAGAAACACGGAACTTAGTCGAGAGCTTTCAGATATCTGCCGATGCAGATGCTAAGGTCTGCTTTTATAGTGGCTATGGTTCCACTGGACCCCTCCCTCAACTAATGAAAGGCACCCAAGAATATCAAGAATGAGAATTGTAACCCTGGCCCCCTATGCCCTTCAATCCTATTGGCCAACCTCACCCAACACCAGATAGCAAAGTATATGGTCTTTTGGAGTTCTCCGCCTTCCCGCTTCATGTATTGACTGAAGATGGTAGTGTAACAACCCGTAAAATCTGGGCCAGTTTAAAATTTTTATTTTGGCAATTTTAGCGAATTTTGATTATTTAAAATGAATTATTTTAAATAATATCGACGAGAAATTTGTTTTGAATATAATTCGAACGTTTATATTATATACGTCGTCGTTAGAATATAAATATTTATAAATAATTATAAAAGGAATTGAAAATGGCGCGGTAGTTCGATAATTCGATTTCAAACTTCAATTGAATGTACCGGGTGCAAAACAATCCGGATTTTAGTGAAACCAAAAACATTAGGATCTAATTGTGAATATCTTTCTAACGAAGTTAACAAACTGAGATTTCACTTTAGAAATGATAAGATATGTCCAGTTGAAAATTCAGAATAGTCGCTGTGGAATTTATATATATTTTATATAATATATAGCCCTTAAAAATAGCCGTTTTGCAAACGACCTCGGATTTCGACGAAACTAGTTTTGTTAGGACCGTATCGTCAATACGAAGCTAGAAAATATTTTTCTAGAATTTTTAGAGTTCGTATGTGACCCCGGTAATTTGAAATGTGCGTTTAAAATTCAATATAGTGATTTAAACGAAAATTCAACGGAAACTGATCGAAACGATCAAACCAGCTTACGATACATATCCCATTGTGTTCGGAATGGGGGTAATTAGCTATGGACGACAGGCAGTGGGTCTGATTTCGAGTTCGTAATAAAAAGTTGCTTTTTGGACCTAAATTAAAATAAATATATATGTATATATAGAAGTCAACTCCTTTCCCTCTCCTCTCTCTTCATTTTCAATCGTTCAGAAGCAAATAAAAAAAAAAATGAAGACCGACGGAGCCACCTTCCCCCCCCCCCATCGCGATCGGCGCCGCCATCCAGGGGGACCCCACCGCCGTCGCCCCTTTTCCGCCTCTCTCCCGCTCCCTTCCTCCTCCTCGCAAGCGAACCCCCCCCCAAAGCCCTTCAATCCATCGCGCACCCCAAATCAGCGAGCGCCACCGACCTGGAGGCCTACCGCCGGCCACTAGAGGGTCCCCCGTCAGTGCAGACCCGTGAGCTCCGACCCCAGACCCGCCGCTGGTCAAGTGTGCCACCACTTCTCCTTTGCTCTACCCTGTCAGCCTATGAACCCCTTTTTTCTGTAAGTTTTTTTATTTTATTATTTATATTATTTTTAGTTTAAATACTGTTTGCTTTTTTTTAGGTTTTAAAACTGAATTTTATAAAAAGATTTAAAACTGAATTTTTAAAAAGAAGAAAAACTGAAATTTTTAGAAGTATAAAAACTGAATTTTTAAAAAGAAGAAAAACTGAAATTTTTAGAAGTATAAAACCGATTTTTAAAAGAAATGAAAACTGAATTTTAAAAAAAAGGAATTTTAAAACTGATTTTATTTTTAGATTTTAAATAAGAAAAGATTTAAACTTTAGAATAGAAAAAGGTTTGATTTTGCGTATAGAAAAAAGGTTTTAACTTTAAAATAGGAAAAAGGTTTTAACTTTAAAATAGGAGAAAGGTTTTAACTTTAAAATAGGAGAAAGGTTTTAACTTTAAAAAGGAAAAGGTTTTAACTTTAAAAGGAAAAAAAATTTGATCTTTATTAGAAAAGAGGAAAACTTTTTATTAGAAAAGGCGAAGTCTATATTTTTGAAATGAAATTTTTATCTATATGGCATCGCAATAAAAATATGATTTTTATCTATTGAACTTCAAAATAAAAATTCGATTTTTATATATTGAGAAGTGAAATAAAAATTCGATTTTTATATATTGAATAGCGAACTAAAAATTCGATTTTTATATATTGAATAACAGAATAAAAATTCGATTTTTATATATTGAATAACATAATAAAAATTCGATTTTTATATATTGAATAACATAATAAAAATTCGATTTTTATATATTGAATAACGAAGTCAAAATTCGATTTTTACATATGTAGTGAAAGCGGGCAACGAAAGCGATAAGAGACGAGAACAGTGAAGATTTCCTGCATTAGAAGAGTCGAGATGGTTGGATAGCTATTGGTGAGAATTTCTCACCTTTCAATTTTATTTCTAGTTATATATATATATACTAGGATGCAGACGGTGCTTAGTAGCACCCGACACAATCGTCCACAGACCATGGACTTGTTTGTTTGACTGTTTGGTGATTGATTGCGATATTGGTTTGAATGTGGTTTGTGGTGTGAAAAATCGAATCGATAAATTGGTTAGGATTAGACGTGCGCCGTTATAAGGCGAAGGAGTAAGGCTAGGTTAGACTCTTACTCCAAATTTTGTGGTTTTCATAACGAATTGATTTGATTGATGTGTGAATGGCGTGGGCCTTCACTAGACCGGGGATAAGGCTAGGCCTCGTCCCGTTTCTAGTATCGTGCCGTTATGCCGCCGAAATTTTCTAAAATGTGTTAGAAAAATAAAAATATCATTTTATTTAAAGAATGAACTGAATAGAAATTCATATGTTGGAATAAAATGTTTTATCGTTAAAAATATAATTTTTAACGTGAAGTGAATAAAATAGAATATTCATTTACAAACCAGACGGTTTGTTTATGTACACCTATTTGAATGACATCGATTGGGACGATAAATTTTACACATCGCCCAACTGCACGAATAAAATATTTGTTTGATTGTTTGAAACCCCACACGGGTGTTGGGATGAAATTTGCAGTTCACTCATCCTGATTGATTAAATGTGTCGATCGATTGATTGACAGGTTGTTATAAGCGTTGAATATCTATATTTGATGCTTTTACAGTGTAGTGCACTTTGGTTGATGGTTGATTATTTTCAATGTTATTATATACATGTGTTGTATGAAAATCCATATAATTAACTTTATATGGTGATTGATTGGGCCTCATTCCAATTTGAAAAATAAAGAATATTATAAAATAAAAGTTCATGTGTTGACAGTACTCATTCATTGAGATTGGTCATGTGTTGAACGAAATATTTTGATAATAACAACTATTTTGAAAAAGAAATATTTGAAATAAAATATTGGAAAATGGAAATTTATGAAGCCGTGTTGATTAGATTGACGCCATTTTGACGTGAACGATATTTATATCGATTTTATTCATCTTAAAAAAAAATGAATATTGAAAAGTGATTTCGAAATCGAATATTTTGAATTGAATTAAAAACGATTTCGAAATGAATTGAATTGAAAACGATTTCGAAATGAATTGAATTGAAAACGAATTCAAATTGAATTGAAAACGATTTCGAGATGAATTGAATTGAAAACGATTTCGAAATGAATTGAATTGAAAACGATTTCGAAATGAATTGAATTGAAAACGATTTCGAAATGAAATGAATTCAAATTGAATTGAAATTTGAATTGAATAGAAATGAATTTTAAAACGAATTTATAAAGAAGAATTCAATTTTGATTTGAATTGAAATGGAAGTTGAATTTGCTTTTGAAACGAATTCAAAACTATTTATATAATTCGTTTTAAATAGAAATCGACGAAGTATATATTATATATATTATATATATAATATAATGGCCTGAATAGAACGCGCCGCGCCGCGGCAGTTCGTGAATTTCGACCATTTATTTCAAACGGACATTGCGGGAGATCCGACCGTCGGATTCTCCTAAAACCGGAACCGTTGGGTTCGTATCGAAAAGAGCTTTCTAACGAATGTGATAAATTGGAAATCTAATGGTTGGATTTGGAGATACGTCCAAATCAAATTCGAAAAAGGTCGCTGTAAGTGCAGTTCGATGACCGTTGATGGAAATCGACTGTACAGGCCTTGATAAAATTATTAAAAATAGTAATAATTTGTGTAAAATCATAAGAAATGATTTAGAAAGAATTGGGATGAAAAACTCCATATTTGAAAGGATAAAAATAGATTTTTATCGAAATGAACTAGTTTTGAACTAGAATTATAATTCTATTTATTTTTAAATAAATAAATTGAATTCGAAAAGGGTTTTAAAAATAACCAAAATTTCCAATGATTGCATTGGAATGGATTTGAATCGAAATTGTCTTCGGAATATTTCGATGTTGGATTTCGTGACTATACAGATGTTGTTATGGAAATTTGAAAGATAGATATATATATCGTTATTTCCAATACGATATTTGTTGGTCGTAGAATTTGATATTGAATATAAGCCGGGATATTTTCTATTCAGGGCCTTGTATTGAATATCAAATATGTTTTGGGTTTGTCGTGAATAGTGTCTTCACTAACACTGTTCTTAAACCCAGTTGAGAAAAGATTAAATCTTTTTATTTAGATTTAATGAAGTGTACCAATTTAATAATATTTAATTGGTATTAAATCGATATTGATTTTTGGGTTTATCGTGAACCGTGTTTTAAATAACACTCGTTCTTTAACCCGATAATTAATGAATGTGATTTTGGGTTTATCGTGAACCGTGTTTTAAATGACACTGATTCTTTAACCCAGTTAACGATTAAAACTAAGTGGAGTTTTAATGAATCTTTAATTAGATTGAAATAATCGAAATGGAGTATCACCAGTTTTGCTCCAGGCGATAGTTAAATCTTTAATTAGATTTGAACGTGAAATGGTAATTGAATTTACCAATAACACCGTGGTGTTAGATATGAAGTATAACCAGTTTTACTTCATGGGATGAATAGGTTGGGATTGGGAAATTAAAACAAATGATTACTTCGGTAAGGTTCGCTAATCCCGACTAGTTTGAATTGATATTCAAAAATTGATTAAAGAATAAATTCAAGAATTTATTTTTGATAAAATTAATGGGAACCTTTCCCTATGAATGTGAAATTAGAAACTAACTGTCGGTTAGCTAAGTAGAATGGTTTTCTGGATATTGATCTGATGTTGGTTTCGGCCTTCGGGGTTAATATTTGGGGAATTATTCTCTTGATTAATTTACGGTTAGTGACTAATGAATTGGAATGAGGCGTATGTTGTGTTTGTGTAACACTTATTTAATATATACGCGAGTTATTCAGAAAGACCGGGTTTAGCCCATTCTGAATAACTGATTCGACGTGGTGTCGAAGATGAAGACGGTGGTCGAAGACCAGAAGTTTTCACGTCGTTTGGGTGATAACTGATGATCTTGATTGGGCTGTACACCCAAGAAGATGGAAACAGTTAGTGATCGTCCAGACGTACTTGGAGATCGATGGATATGCGGGGTACTAGGTGCCTCCGGTTTCGTTCAGACCCAGAACGGACTTGTAAATGGACTGTGTGTCTGACATTGGATTTTAGTCCGTGTGATTGATCTCTATTAAATATATATCTGTTTGGCGGCGGAGAATTCATTCTCTTGCTTAACGCCCTTCTCTGAGACGTACGAGCTCAGGGGTTATATATTGATGGATATCAAACGCATGGAGTGAATTGCCTGTGTGGCATGCCTAAGTGGCAATTGAACGAGGCTTCTGTTGAAAAGCAAAGTCTTGTGGTGATGATCAAAGCAAGGCCTTTGTGGCGTAGCTTTGTGTAACGTTTACTTCGCGTGTTTCACACCCAGTATGAACCAAAAACGGGAGACGGACATCAGGGAGGACTTGCGTTTCTTTCTAGCTAAAAGTGGCGTCAGTGGTTTTACACGCCCTGACGAGTTTGACTTATGTGGTTGTTGCTGTTGCGAGGCGCCTCGGATTGATCGGTCGTTCTCGAACCGATGGAGTCATTCGTTGGCTCGTTTGCGCCCCAAAGGGCGGGGAGACGTATTGTTCAGGCATAATTATCCACATCGGTGGACCGGCCCTGACGATCCAGGGGGCAGTTGCGGCTGTTCCTGAGACATGGTAGGCTAGATTGTCTCGAATCGGTTGAGGACTATCTTTTGCCTCGGTTCATAGATGGAAATCCAATTTCCAAATACGTGACATTTGCGGTTTTAATTGTAAAACTAGTATGGCGACATGATATATGGTACCCATGCCGCCTATGATTGATACTTATGATTTGAAGTTGTTTTATACACTATGCACTTATAATAGTATCAAATGATTTGTTTTAGACGTATCAAGCATGCTTTGGCTGTTATAAGGGAAAACCCTATCCCCCGGCTTGCGTTGCATTGTGTGATAGGACCTGGGTCTTATAACAGCTTCATTTTTCTTTATTTAGCATTGCGCTGTTTGTTTTATGCACTGGTATTCTTGGGAGGAAACCCGTTCCGTGTTATACGGCGTGGTCCCTTGATTTACCTAATGATTTAAAATAAAGAATTAATAACTGTTTTAGTTCTCACACCAGTCACATGACTGACCTGGAGTTTATTGTTTTAACCTAAACTCTGGGTGCCCCTATTTTGACACGGGCAGCTAGTAGTTTTGGTTTTGCAGATTTATATTCACAGGATCCTGGTTTACAGCTGGAACGGTATCCGGAAAGCTTTGTATCCGTATATCTCTTCTAGTTGTGTATTTTATTACTTTCCGCTGCTATGTATTTAAATGTAATTTAAATCTCTGATATTTCTGTGTAATATTCATTTATACTCTGTATATTCTTGTAATCTGATGCATTGTTGTAATATACAGTGAAATGTTCATTCTGTATGCGTTATATTGTGGCTTGTTCTCGAACTATCCGACGCTTTCCTTTACGGGGAAGTTACGGGTTTTCACAGTTGGTATCAGAGCTTTGGTTTACAAAGCAGAGAACAAGACACATTAGAACCATATGAAAGGATTCATCAGATACTGGATTAGTAATATCCAATTAGAAAGACTCGTTAGAGATGGGATCAGTAGTATCCTAGAACGAGTGTGAAGAGTAAAATTTTAAAATGAAAACAAACTTTTGTTTTGAAAATTTAAATCAATTATTCGTATTTGATTATTTATTTAATTGATCTGGACAATCCCATATATAAAGATTTTGCATATGCGTCTTGCAAACGTGTATTCGAAGTTTTAATATACTGGATAGTTATAGAATCATACTCTAGTTGCCCGGGGATAATTCTGGTGATGGGGCACTGTCGCCAGTATTTATTTTCGAGTGACGAAAGTGAGATTTCTATATATTTCCTATTGACTGGTGTGAGAACCAAAATTAGATAGGGCCTATTGTTGTGATTTGGCATCAAAAATGTGATTTTTGTATATGTATCAAAGTTATCAATTTGAAAACTCTAATCCACTAATTGATTGATGTTTGTGTTGTTTGTTCATTTGTTTGCTAATTTTGAACCATTATGCCTAATTGAATCAAATATTGAATTTTATCGAAGATTGGTTGCGTTTGCTTGCATATACATATATATCATTGAACAGGTCATAGCAAGGAGGCTAGAGCCAGAGAATAAAATTTGTTTGCCCGACAAATAGGTACATGTTTACTACATAATTTCCTGTTTTGTTTGGGTGATGATGATTTTATGAGCCTATTGGCTTTTTCTTTTTCTTTTTGAGATCTGAAGGACCGGGGAAGCTATTTGAAATTCCCCGATGCTCCCGTTGCAGGGGAGGTTATGGCGAAATTTTTCAAAAATTTAGGGTGTTAGCCAAATTTTTGAAATTTTAGAAAATTCTCAGAAACTGAAAAGTTAGAGAATAGAAGCCAAATCGAACGTACAGTTGATTAATCAAACCACTTTCGACTTTGTTCCTTTTCGGGGACGAAAAGTTTTAAGTGGGGGAGATTGTAACAACCCGTAAAATCTGGGCCAGTTTAAAATTTTTATTTTGGCAATTTTAGCGAATTTTGATTATTTAAAATGAATTATTTTAAATAATATCGACGAGAAATTTGTTTTGAATATAATTCGAACGTTTATATTATATACGTCGTCGTTAGAATATAAATATTTATAAATAATTATAAAAGGAATTGAAAATGGCGCGGTAGTTCGATAATTCGATTTCAAACTTCAATTGAATGTACCGGGTGCAAAACAATCCGGATTTTAGTGAAACCAAAAACATTAGGATCTAATTGTGAATATCTTTCTAACGAAGTTAACAAACTGAGATTTCACTTTAGAAATGATAAGATATGTCCAGTTGAAAATTCAGAATAGTCGCTGTGGAATTTATATATATTTTATATAATATATAGCCCTTAAAAATAGCCGTTTTGCAAACGACCTCGGATTTCGACGAAACTAGTTTTGTTAGGACCGTATCGTCAATACGAAGCTAGAAAATATTTTTCTAGAATTTTTAGAGTTCGTATGTGACCCCGGTAATTTGAAATGTGCGTTTAAAATTCAATATAGTGATTTAAACGAAAATTCAACGGAAACTGATCGAAACGATCAAACCAGCTTACGATACATATCCCATTGTGTTCGGAATGGGGGTAATTAGCTATGGACGACAGGCAGTGGGTCTGATTTCGAGTTCGTAATAAAAAGTTGCTTTTTGGACCTAAATTAAAATAAATATATATGTATATATAGAAGTCAACTCCTTTCCCTCTCCTCTCTCTTCATTTTCAATCGTTCAGAAGCAAATAAAAAAAAAATGAAGACCGACGGAGCCACCTTCCCCCCCCCCCCCCCATCGCGATCGGCGCCGCCATCCAGGGGGACCCCACCGCCGTCGCCCCTTTTCCGCCTCTCTCCCGCTCCCTTCCTCCTCCTCGCAAGCGAACCCCCCCCCCCCCAAAGCCCTTCAATCCATCGCGCACCCCAAATCAGCGAGCGCCACCGACCTGGAGGCCTACCGCCGGCCACTAGAGGGTCCCCCGTCAGTGCAGACCCGTGAGCTCCGACCCCAGACCCGCCGCTGGTCAAGTGTGCCACCACTTCTCCTTTGCTCTACCCTGTCAGCCTATGAACCCCTTTTTTCTGTAAGTTTTTTTATTTTATTATTTATATTATTTTTAGTTTAAATACTGTTTGCTTTTTTTTAGGTTTTAAAACTGAATTTTATAAAAAGATTTAAAACTGAATTTTTAAAAAGAAGAAAAACTGAAATTTTTAGAAGTATAAAAACTGAATTTTTAAAAAGAAGAAAAACTGAAATTTTTAGAAGTATAAAACTGATTTTTAAAAGAAATGAAAACTGAATTTTAAAAAAAAGGAATTTTAAAACTGATTTTATTTTTAGATTTTAAATAAGAAAAGATTTAAACTTTAGAATAGAAAAAGGTTTGATTTTGCGTATAGAAAAAAGGTTTTAATTTTAAAATAGGAAAAAGGTTTTAACTTTAAAATAGGAGAAAGGTTTTAACTTTAAAATAGGAGAAAGGTTTTAACTTTAAAAAGGAAAAGGTTTTAACTTTAAAAGGAAAAAAAATTTGATCTTTATTAGAAAAGAGGAAAACTTTTTATTAGAAAAGGCGAAGTCTATATTTTTGAAATGAAATTTTTATCTATATGGCATCGCAATAAAAATATGATTTTTATCTATTGAACTTCAAAATAAAAATTCGATTTTTATATATTGAGAAGTGAAATAAAAATTCGATTTTTATATATTGAATAGCGAACTAAAAATTCGATTTTTATATATTGAATAACAGAATAAAAATTCGATTTTTATATATTGAATAACATAATAAAAATTCGATTTTTATATATTGAATAACATAATAAAAATTCGATTTTTATATATTGAATAACGAAGTCAAAATTCGATTTTTACATATGTAGTGAAAGCGGGCAACGAAAGCGATAAGAGACGAGAACAGTGAAGATTTCCTGCATTAGAAGAGTCGAGATGGTTGGATAGCTATTGGTGAGAATTTCTCACCTTTCAATTTTATTTCTAGTTATATATATATATATACTAGGATGCAGACGGTGCTTAGTAGCACCCGACACAATCGTCCACAGACCATGGACTTGTTTGTTTGACTGTTTGGTGATTGATTGCGATATTGGTTTGAATGTGGTTTGTGGTGTGAAAAATCGAATCGATAAATTGGTTAGGATTAGACGTGCGCCGTTATAAGGCGAAGGAGTAAGGCTAGGTTAGACTCTTACTCCAAATTTTGTGGTTTGCATAACGAATTGATTTGATTGATGTGTGAATGGCGTGGGCCTTCACTAGACCGGGGATAAGGCTAGGCCTCGTCCCGTTTCTAGTATCGTGCCGTTTTGCCGCCGAAATTTTCTAAAATGTGTTAGAAAAATAAAAATATCATTTTATTTAAAGAATGAACTGAATAGAAATTCATATGTTGGAATAAAATGTTTTATCGTTAAAAATATAATTTTTAACGTGAAGTGAATAAAATAGAATATTCATTTACAAACCAGACGGTTTGTTTATGTACACCTATTTGAATGACATCGATTGGGACGATAAATTTTACACATCGCCCAACTGCACGAATAAAATATTTGTTTGATTGTTTGAAACCCCACACGGGTGTTGGGATGAAATTTGCAGTTCACTCATCCTGATTGATTAAATGTGTCGATCGATTGATTGACAGGCTGTTATAAGCGTTGAATATCTATATTTGATGCTTTTACAGTGTAGTGCACTTTGGTTGATGGTTGATTATTTTCAATGTTATTATATACATGTGTTGTATGAAAATCCATATAATTAACTTTATATGGTGATTGATTGGGCCTCATTCCAATTTGAAAAATAAAGAATATTATAAAATAAAAGTTCATGTGTTGACAGTACTCATTCATTGAGATTGGTCATGTGTTGAACGAAATATTTTGATAATAACAACTATTTTGAAAAAGAAATATTTGAAATAAAATATTGGAAAATGGAAATTTATGAAGCCGTGTTGATTAGATTGACGCCATTTTGACGTGAACGATATTTATATCGATTTTATTCATCTTAAAAAAAAATGAATATTGAAAAGTGATTTCGAAATCGAATATTTTGAATTGAATTAAAAACGATTTCGAAATGAATTGAATTGAAAACGATTTCGAAATGAATTGAATTGAAAACGAATTCAAATTGAATTGAAAACGATTTCGAGATGAATTGAATTGAAAACGAATTCAAATTGAATTGAAAACGATTTCGAAATGAATTGAATTGAAAACGATTTCGAAATGAATTGAATTGAAAACGATTTCGAAATGAAATGAATTCAAATTGAATTGAAATTTGAATTGAATAGAAATGAATTTTAAAACGAATTTATAAAGAAGAATTCAATTTTGATTTGAATTGAAATGGAAGTTGAATTTGCTTTTGAAACGAATTCAAAACTATTTATATAATTCGTTTTAAATAGAAATCGACGAAGTATATATTATATATATTATATATATAATATAATGGCCTGAATAGAACGCGCCGCGCCGCGGCAGTTCGTGAATTTCGACCATTTATTTCAAACGGACATTGCGGGAGATCCGACCGTCGGATTCTCCTAAAACCGGAACCGTTGGGTTCGTATCGAAAAGAGCTTTCTAACGAATGTGATAAATTGGAAATCTAACGGTTGGATTTGGAGATACGTCCAAATCAAATTCGAAAAAGGTCGCTGTAAGTGTAGTTCGATGACCGTTGATGGAAATCGACTGTACAGGCCTTGATAAAATTATTAAAAATAGTAATAATTTGTGTAAAATCATAAGAAATGATTTAGAAAGAATTGGGATGAAAAACTCCATATTTGAAAGGATAAAAATAGATTTTTATCGAAATGAACTAGTTTTGAACTAGAATTATAATTCTATTTATTTTTAAATAAATAAATTGAATTCGAAAAGGGTTTTAAAAATAACCAAAATTTCCAATGATTGCATTGGAATGGATTTGAATCGAAATTGTCTTCGGAATATTTCGATGTTGGATTTCGTGACTATACAGATGTTGTTATGGAAATTTGAAAGATAGATATATATATCGTTATTTCCAATACGATATTTGTTGGTCGTAGAATTTGATATTGAATATAAGCCGGGATATTTTCTATTCAGGGCCTTGTATTGAATATCAAATATGTTTTGGGTTTGTCGTGAATAGTGTCTTCACTAACACTGTTCTTAAACCCAGTTGAGAAAAGATTAAATCTTTTTATTTAGATTTAATGAAGTGTACCAATTTAATAATATTTAATTGGTATTAAATCGATATTGATTTTTGGGTTTATCGTGAACCGTGTTTTAAATAACACTCGTTCTTTAACCCGATAATTAATGAATGTGATTTTGGGTTTATCGTGAACCGTGTTTTAAATGACACTGATTCTTTAACCCAGTTAACGATTAAAACTAAGTGGAGTTTTAATGAATCTTTAATTAGATTGAAATAATCGAAATGGAGTATCACCAGTTTTGCTCCAGGCGATAGTTAAATCTTTAATTAGATTTGAACGTGAAATGGTAATTGAATTTACCAATAACACCGTGGTGTTAGATATGAAGTATAACCAGTTTTACTTCATGGGATGAATAGGTTGGGATTGGGAAATTAAAACAAATGATTACTTCGGTAAGGTTCGCTAATCCCGACTAGTTTGAATTGATATTCAAAAATTGATTAAAGAATAAATTCAAGAATTTATCTTTGATAAAATTAATGGGAACCTTTCCCTATGAATGTGAAATTAGAAACTAACTGTCGGTTAGCTAAGTAGAATGGTTTTCTGGATATTGATCTGATGTTGGTTTCGGCCTTCGGGGTTAATATTTGGGGAATTATTCTCTTGATTAATTTACGGTTAGTGACTAATGAATTGGAATGAGGCGTATGTTGTGTTTGTGTAACACTTATTTAATATATACGCGAGTTATTCAGAAAGACCGGGTTTAGCCCATTCTGAATAACTGATTCGACGTGGTGTCGAAGATGAAGACGGTGGTCGAAGACCAGAAGTTTTCACGTCGTTTGGGTGATAACTGATGATCTTGATTGGGTTGTACACCCAAGAAGATGGAAACAGTTAGTGATCGTCCAGACGTACTTGGAGATCGATGGATATGCGGGGTACTAGGTGCCTCCGGTTTCGTTCAGACCCAGAACGGACTTGTAAATGGACTGTGTGTCTGACATTGGATTTTAGTCCGTGTGATTGATCTCTATTAAATATATATCTGTTTGGCGGCGGAGAATTTATTCTCTTGCTTAACGCCCTTCTCTGAGACGTACGAGCTCAGGGGTTATATATTGATGGATATCAAACGCATGGAGTGAATTGCCTGTGTGGCATGCCTAAGTGGCAATTGAACGAGGCTTCTGTTGAAAAGCAAAGTCTTGTGGTGATGATCAAAGCAAGGCCTTTGTGGCGTAGCTTTGTGTAACGTTTACTTCGCGTGTTTCACACCCGGTATGAACCAAAAACGGGAGACGGACATCAGGGAGGACTTGCGTTTCTTTCTAGCTAAAAGTGGCGTCAGTGGTTTTACACGCCCTGACGAGTTTGACTTATGTGGTTGTTGCTGTTGCGAGGCGCCTCGGATTGATCGGTCGTTCTCGAACCGATGGAGTCATTCGTTGGCTCGTTTGCGCCCCAAAGGGCAGGGAGACGTATTGTTCAGGCATAATAATCCACATCGGTGGACCGGCCCTGACGATCCAGGGGGCAGTTGCGGCTGTTCCTGAGACATGGTAGGCTAGATTGTCTCGAATCGGTTGAGGACTATCTTTTGCCTCGGTTCATAGATGGAAATCCAATTTCCAAATACGTGACATTTGCGGTTTTAATTGTAAAACTAGTATGGCGACATGATATATGGTACCCATGCCGCCTATGATTGATACTTATGATTTGAAGTTGTTTTATACACTATGCACTTATAATAGTATCAAATGATTTGTTTTAGACGTATCGAGCATTCTTTGGCTGTTATAAGGGAAAACCCTATCCCCCGGCTTGCGTTGCATTGTGTGATAGGACCTGGGTCTTATAACAGCTTCATTTTTCTTTATTTAGCATTGCGCTGTTTGTTTTATGCACTGGTATTCTTGGGAGGAAACCCGTTCCGTGTTATACGGCGTGGTCCCTTGATTTACCTAATGATTTAAAATAAAGAATTAATAACTGTTTTAGTTCTCACACCAGTCACATGACTGACCTGGAGTTTATTGTTTTAACCTAAACTCTGGGTGCCCCTATTTTGACACGGGCAGCTAGTAGTTTTGGTTTTGCAGATTTATATTCACAGGATCCTGGTTTACAGCTGGAACGGTATCCGGAAAGCTTTGTATCCGTATATCTCTTCTAGTTGTGTATTTTATTACTTTCCGCTGCTATGTATTTAAATGTAATTTAAATCTCTGATATTTCTGTGTAATATTCATTTATACTCTGTATATTCTTGTAATCTGATGCATTGTTGTAATATACAGTGAAATGTTCATTCTGTATGCGTTATATTGTGGCTTGTTCTCGAACTATCCGACGCTTTCCTTTACGGGGAAGTTACGGGTTTTCACAGGTAGGTAGACGATGAGCTGCTATCACAGGGCACTAACTGCTCTCGCCGAATCACGCTGGTCCATCTTTGTCTTTTGATTGCCTCTTGTTTTGCAATCAAGGCATACTCATTGGTCCTTCCCACGCAGACTTAACCTCTATGAGCACAGGCGTATCATCTGCCACTCACATAGGGATACCAAGATTACCCTCATGTTCCCAGAAGCCACATGCTTCGTAACCCAGTCCCTTGGAGCCTTCTGCATGATCAGATGGACGTTTGCTCCTCCTTGCGCCATACGACATCTTGATGATCTACCGTGTTTGGTTATTCATCCCCTATCGTATGGACTGGTCCAAGCGCCTTACCCTTTCGTGTTATTAGACCTTAAGTCTAATCTTCTAATTATGCGCTTTCTCTATCTCATTAGGTTTTCTTTTTAACTTGGTTATCTCATCCATATTAGTTTTTAAATTACCAAGTTTTTTTTCTTAACTCTTTCACTATTTCTTATGTAGTCGCGATCTTTTAATTGTTTACTTAGTTCTCTTAACTAAGGTTTACTAACAAGCTCAAACACAAGTTTCTATAACTGTTTACTTAGTCCTTTTAACTAAGGTTTACCAACATGACTTTCCATGATTGTTTACTTAGTTCTCTTTACTAAGGTTTACTAACAAATTCTCTTTATCGTGTACTCATTAACTTAGTCATCTTAACTAAGGTTTCCTAATAAGTTTTCCCCTTACTCATATAACTTATGTTTTCCCTATTCGTGGCTTTATCCCCGTTCCCACGGATTACTTAATCTTCAATTAAGTACGGCTTGCATTCTTTCATAAGTTATTTCATCTTTATATCGATCATTATAACCTACGTTATAATTCTTACTTGCCTTGTAACAAGCTTACCTATTATCTTCCCATTCAGTTATACTTGTATATGTTGATGTTGCCATAATCCATCGTTATTTACTTAATTTTCTTAACCAAGGTTTGCTACCATTCCCCATTATTACGTTGGTTAAGTTTGTCTATACACCTTCGTTTACTTAACCTTAGCACACTTAACATGTTTGTTTCATAGCATTAATCTTTTTATTAATGCACTCAACCTCTCACATTAGACATGTTGCTTGCGGTTGTTGGATATGCCGGGAGGTTCGGGCAGACTTCTACCGCAAACTCGTTCTAACCTCGAGTTTTGTGCTTAATGCACTAACCTCTCACATTAAACCTGTTTTTGCGGTTGTTGGATGTGCCGGGTGGTTCCGGGCAGACTTACACCACAACTCAATCTAACCTCAGGTTAGGCACGTTCATCTTTTAACTGACCTATACAATTTCAATCTAGGTTTTATCTGCCTATTTATCCCAATCCAATAATTCATTTTCACGATTCTAAACCCGATTTCATGTTTATGATTCCAATTTTATTTGGATACATAAATTCTACCGTGATTACATAATCTCATACATAGTTATGCCAATAATCCTTATTATATGTTATGCCCAACTTTTCGTGTATATAAGTTATACTTAATTATACCCAAATTAATTGTTCTTTAAAGTTATCAATAATTCATGTCAACCCTCATTCTTATTGCTTAGAGCAATTAATTCATGTCAACCCTCATTCTTATTGCATAAATCCCAATTCAACTTATAATCCCGTATGTCTAAATCTTCAATTCTAACTTTTCTTATGTACAAATAGTTCATACATAAATTCCTGATTCAATATACCCAAGCATATCTAAACGTTCTCAATTTTAATCACCTATATTTTCTTTTATGTTCTAGTTTAATATATGTGCCAATTTCCCTAATTTCCCAATCTTAGGTTATGTTATATGTTATTCCACAATTCCCCAATTCGTGAATTACGCCCAAAAATTCATCTTACAAGTTGTTTTCAATTTCCCAATTACAAATTATTCCCAAATTCCCAAACATCATTTTCACTTTTCCAATCTTTGTTCCTATGCATGCTTTTCAGCAAGATTTGGATTAGGCTCGAAGTTAGCATAATCTTAAAAATAAAAAGAAAAGAGGAAGAAGAAGAACAGAATACGCATAAAATAAAATCTAAATTATTTTAATTGAATTAAACAAATTAACTTGGGGAATTGCTAAATGATACATCTACTATTATTCGACAAAGGTAATTTAAATCCACTCACAGTGATTTTTGCTTTCCTTGGTCTTATTTAGATTAGCATCCAAAGTTCTTCCTTTCTTGCGGCGTAGATTGTAGATCAAAATCCCTTTTCTCTTTATTTTGCAAAAGAAGAAATTCTAAATCTAATCTTTTATTTTAAGAATAGATTTTGAAGAGAAAGGGAAGAAAGTGGATCTAGGATTTGAAATTACTTGGAGAAGAAGAATTAGAATTGATTTATACTAGAATAGAGTCATTGCATCGCCATAGGTTTAGGTGAAGAAAAAAAATGAGTCTTGGGTCCATTATATAGCCTTTAGATCAACGAACAGTGCCAAAAACGTGTCCAGAAACATCAAAACTCACCCAGCCCGGGTCTGAGTTCGGGGGTCGACACCCTATGGAGGGGTTGACACCTGTGTCGGCCCCTCTTGGGGGGGGGGGTCGACTCCTATGTCGACCCCGCTTAAGGGGAGTCAACACATCTGAGCGGGAGATTTCCCGCTTAGCCCAGTTTGACCTGTTTTTGAATTTGTTTGAATTCCGGACTAGGTTTTGTTTATATATATGTTTTCTTGCGCGTATACAAACTTCTAAGGCTCATGACTTCTTTATACGTTATCCGTTTTACGCAAACTTGAACTCTATCTTAAGCAGAATTTCAAGACGAACGCAATGGTGATGTCCGATTTACTTAATTCCTTATATTTAAATTAAGTATCCTTAGTTTGTTATCTTTTATGTTACTCACACTGTTATCGTACTATTTTTTCCTTCTCTTTCATGTATTAATTAATTTTCATTGTACATCACCATTATTTACCTATCTATGCATATATACATATATTTTATTTTTAATTGTATTAAAAATGCAGGGTGTTACAAGGAACCAATAGATTCATGATCGCTGTGCAAAATGAATTCAACGAGAGGTTCGTAAACGATTTGTCTCAGACCCAAATATAAAACAAGTGGGATAATCTGAAGAGGGTCTGGATATCTTGGAATGTTCTGTTATAGATTTCTGGTGGTTTTTGGGATGCTTCACTGGACCGCTTGGACGGATCAGACGGTTGGTGACATGTGCCTGCACGCTTGTACCAGAGGTTTAGGAAACAACCACCTCTGAAGTTCCAGGAACAAGACCAGCTTTTTGGGGACTGGATAGGCACAAGCACCTGCAGTTATCAGATTCCCCTACACCACGGCCCTTTACCCCGACCGATGTAGCTATGTACCGTGATATTCTGAGGGGAGGGAGTCCACCACCGGTTCAGTATGCACGCAGGCAGTCGTCTGCACGCAGACAGTCGACGCGTGCCACAACTAGTACACTACAAGAAAACACTGATTTAGCGTCAAACATTTAGAAGCGGAAATTTCCATCGCTAATTTGTGACGGATTTCCATGTGATTTGCAAGGGATAGTTTTTTGTTTTTTTTAACTTTTTTCTTTTATTTATTACCGTCGTTTTCTGCCATCCCTCACTAAACCACTGCAAATTGCGTTAAATTACCGACAGAAATTTCTACCGCTATTTTTCGCTGCAAATACAAACAGAATACCGACGAATATTTATCGAAGAAATTTTGCAGCAAAATTCCAATAGATTTTTAAGAGATGTTTATATTATTATAGTCACACCGATCCACATCTTTGTATAGTCACAATTTTAGTCCATCAGATCCAAACAATCGACGTTGATAGGCCTCCACCTCATCTATCTTCGTCGCCGTCTCCCAACCAATAAAACTTCAAATTCCTAACAGCCTTCGCTCCATTATTTTAAAGTTAACTAAGCCAAAGCTTTTTCCAGATCTCAAAACCCTAATATTCGTAAAATTAAAATACCTCGCTCCGCTCCCAAATCCGACTTCGTCACTAAGTTCGGCAACCACGACTTCATCTATCCGACTTCGTCACTGACTTCGGCAGCCAAGATAGTTTCAACTCGGCAAGGGGCGACCGATGACACTAGTTCAGCAACGGCAAGGGGAGATCGATGACGACAGGCTTCAGCGCGACAAGGGGACAGGTGCAAACTGCAAAGCTTTGAATTTGCAAGTTCAATTCGATTTCGATTTCCTCCCTCAACATTGATTTGCAATTTTAATTACGCTGAGAAAAATTGCAAATGAAATCGGGTTGGTTGAATAATGTTACAATTGGCAGAGGAATAGGATAATTGCGGTTATGCTGTTGTGCCAATAAATTAATTGGATAATTGAATTATGTTGTGCCAAACTGCCGATTATGCTGGAAAACTTTTCAAGTTTGCTCATCATTTACAGGAGAGTGATTAAATATGCGAGGATAGTGATTTACCATTTACCTTTCCTCCCCAACCCGCAATATTCTATGATCGCTGCAGTAATTCATTAACCATTTACCTTCCTTCTTCACTTGCGGCTTCTTGACTATGACTTTTGAGATTTCTTTTACTTTGGCCTTGTCATCATTGTCGTCAGAAAAAACAATTATCTCTATCTTTTCTTGTTTGTTCTAATACAATAGAGGAACCACTTGAATTATTATCCAAAGTTAGAATTGAAATGATATGTGAGTCGTTTGTTGCAACAATGAGCAATTTCGATTTAGCCAACACTACAGAGGAACGAATTGAATTATCTTTCGATATGCGTGGAGTCTTTGTCTTGTCATCAGAAAAAAAGCATCATGAATATAAATTGTCGTTGTTGGTGTTTGGACCAATTCATTGTTGAAACTGTTGTGAATAATCCGATTCAAGACCACTCGAATCCGATATCTAAACCACAATGCGCTAGCGGAAGACTAGACCATTGTTAGACTTGCAAAAACAACCAAAGCAATAACTCTAGCCACAAACAAAGATCAACCAATCACGAACAATTCAAATCTCAATCACAAGCAAGAAACTAATGACAAAGTAGCAAAAATAAATCACACAAGGATTTATAGTGGTTCCACTAACATCTTGTTAGTGTACATCCACTTTGAAGAGAGTATTTTATTACCACGATGAAAGGAATACAAGCGATTGATCCAATGAACACTATATTACAATATAGGAAAGAGTTTGAGGAGAATAGAATTGAAGAATTTGAATTAGGTTATAAACCTTAATTCTCCCTTGAGAATAAACCCTTAATCCCAACTCAAGTTTCCAAGCTCCCGAACTCATATCAGAAAATAGCTTATATAGAGGTTTGGCCAATTACCCAAATTGCCCCCGAGTTAATCACAAATCTTCTTGCTAATTTCCAGGCCGAAAACAGCCCAATATCCGATTAGACATCTGTCGCATCGCCTGACAGACGTCTGTCAACTTCCAGAGATTAATTGGGCACATCCACTCAGCACAGACGTCTACCAGGGATATGACAGATGTCTATCTGAGCTCTCGGGAAACCAATTCCCTGCAGTCAGATGTCTATCACTCCCAATGACAGACGTCTGTCCCTGTTCCCAGCTGACAGCAAACACCTTCCAGGTCATAACTCCTACATACGAGCTCCGATTTGCGAACGGTCACCTCCGACTCGAAGCTATCTTTGACCTCTTCAATCCAACATATAGTATCGCATACTTCAACACTCTACCTCAATACTATAACCATCTCAACTCCAAACTCCAATGCCCCAAGCATTTCCTTCTACCTTCAACCAAGCAAACTTGAATGTTTTCCCAATGAGCTCCGGCATGGCCACCGCCCATTGCACTACACCAACGAGTTCAGGCAATGCCCCCACCCGCCAATGTAGTGTTGAAAACATTCAAATCAAAACCATCTCACTAAAAGACAATGTACTCGGGAGTGTAACAAATACTTACCATGAAGATAGATTTCCAATCTCTCACCGCTATTCCTTTTCCATCAAACACAAAATCACTCTTTCCAACTCGTGCCACCCCGTGGCACCTAGCAACTCAACAAGCGAATTAAGTTCGAGTAATGCTCGAACTTCCCATATGGCAATGCCTTCATAAACATATCCGCCGCATTATCCTTGTGTGCACTTTCCGAAGGTATACTAGCTTACCCTCATCCATGGCTACAAGAAATGACTCCCTCACCTCAATATGCTTGATCCGTGAGCTAAACGCCAAATTCTCTACCAAATAGATAGCACTTTGGCTATCACATCGAACATCAACACTCTCATGTTCGAAACCCAAGTCACACAACAATCGATTCAAGTAAAGTGCCTTCTTGGACGCTTCCACAGCGGCAATCAACTCCTCCTCCGAAGTGGATAAAGCAACTAAGGTTTGCAATCGCGATCTCCAACTAATAGCTGTCCCGCCAAGTGTGAAGACATAACTAGAAGTTGATTTCCTCTGATCCCTATCATCGGCGTAGTCCGAGTCACAGTAACCAACCAATTTGCAACTCCTATCATCACCACCGCCAAAGACAAGTCCATGAGATGCTGTGCCTTTCAAGTATCTCATAATAGCCTTCACGGCTTCCTAATGCGATTTCCCCGGATTAGCCATATACTGACTAACCACCCCGACGGCATTTGCAATATCGGGCCTTGTACACACCATTGCGTACATCAAACTACCAACCGCACTTGCATATGGCACCTTTGCCATATAAGCCTTGTTTTTATCCCCGATAGGTGATCCCTTCTTCGAAAGCTTCATATGCAAAGGTAAAGGTGTATTTAACGCCTTTGCATCCTCCATGCTAAACTGGCAAAGCACTTTCTTTATGTATTCCTTTCGAGTCAATCTTAACTCAAAACGCTTTCGGTCCCTTCCTATTTCCATGCCCAAGATTTTTCTTGCTTCTCCAAGATCCTTCATCTCGAATTCCGATTTCAAAAGCATCTTTAACTTGTTGATTTCATTTTTATCCTTGGAAGCAATGAGCATATCATCCACATACAAGAGTAAATACACCCAACAATCATTTTCCAACCTCTTGAAATATACGCAAGCATCCTTGATGCTTCGATGGAAGCCACTTTCAAGCATGAAATGATTGAATCTCTTATACCATTGTCTAGGCGATTGCTTCAACCCATCTACAACAAACCCTTCTAGTTGCTCCATGTAGATGTCTTCATCCAAGTCCCCATGCAAGAAGGCGGTTTTCACATCAAGTTGCTCCAACTCCAAGTCATGGATAGCAATTATGGCTAGTAAAACCTGGATAGAAGTATGGCGAATTACCGGTGCAAAAATTTCATCATACTCCTTTCCTTTCCTTTGTGAGAACTCCTTTGCCACTAACCTTGCTTTGTACCTTCCATCATCCTTCACCTTGTAAATCCATTTGCACCCTATAACACGGTTTCCTTGAGGATGTGGAACCAACTCCCAAGTTTGGTTGTTCATAAGCGATTGCATCTTTTCCTCTATGGCGCAAATCCACTTCAAGCTCTGTCTCGACTCCATGACGTCATCAAGGTCCATCGGCACATCTTGGACTACATTGAGTGCATAGTCCAAATGATCACAAAAGCTAAGATAGTTCCAATCACCATATATTTTGGGAGGCCTTATTGCACGTTGACCAACCCGAGTAGCAATACTATCACCCAAACCCCTTTCGGCTCTACCTTGAGTCAAAACTTCTATAGTATCATGTACATCACCAACATCACTAGAGGAACCATGTGGACCATGTGATGTTTCATCAACCGCTTGAACCCCACGAGCTTCTTCAACTCTACTACCACTTGGACGGAATGTGGGAATGACTTCCTTCTCCTTTGATTCACCACGAACCAAATCTGGAACGTCCGATGAGCTCTCATTCACCTTGAATAAAGCCGACTCATCAAAAGTGACATGACGAGAATTAATAACCCTCTTCGTTTACGGATTCCAAATCCGATAGCCTTTTACGCCATCCGTGAAACCAAGCAAGACCCCTTTGAATGCTCTAGCTCCAAGCTTATCATTCCCCGGATCATGCACATAAACCGAGCTATCAAACACACGAAGATATCTCAAGTCAACACTCATCCCTTTCCACACTTCCTCCGGAATTTTGTTAACAATGGCCGAGCACGGAATTCGATTCACAATATGCACCGCGATTGACAAACCCTCGGCCCAAAATCCCTTAGAAAAACCCGATGTAAATCTCAAGCATCGAGCTTTCTCAAGTAGATTTCGGTTCATTCTCTCCGCTACTCTATTAGATTGCGAATCTCCTGGTGTAGTAAAATGTCTTCGGATTCCGTGATGCTTACAATACTCCAAGAATTCACGTAAGACATATTCACCTCCATTGTCGGTCCTTAACACCTTCAAAGTCTTACCACTCTCATTCTCAACAAGAGCCTTCCACACTTTGAACTTAGCAAATGCCTCCGACTTGGCCCCCATTACATACACCCATACCTTTCGAGACAAATCATCAATAAAAGAAGTATAATACCATGATCCTCCCAAATAAGCAACCGGTGCCGGTCCCCAAACATCCGAATGAACATACTCAAGAACCTCCTTTGAGTCATGCTTGCCTTCATCGAATGATACCCTTGTTTGCTTCCCCATGACACATTCCTCGCAAAACTCTAGTTTTTTGAAACTCTCACCCTCGATTATCTCCCGCTTCCAAAGAATATCCAAACTCCTATCTGAGACATGACCCAATCTCAAATGCCACAACCGTGTCGCATCCAAGTCACGAGAACTATCAACACCCACACAAGTCTCACCTCCTACGGTCACACCTTGAAGCAAATATATACCATGAGTCCTAGCACCCTTCATTACCACAAATGCCCCCCTTCGAAACCCTCAAGCAGTCCTTCTCGATAGTGATCTTGCATCCTAGAGAAACTAATTGCCCCAAAGATATAAGCGACTTTCTAAGTCCCGGAACACAGCTAACATTGGTGAGCGTGCGAACAACTCCATCAAACATCCTTATTTGCATGGAGCCACTACCCATCGACTTGCAAATAGCACCATTTCCCATAGCAATTGCATTTCTCTCTTTGACCTCAAAGGATGAAAAACAATTTCTATTTGGCGTCATATGATACGACACACCCGAATCGAGTACCCATTCGTTGCCCGAAACACCCGTTGCTGCCGCCGTCAACACATTCTCATCTATCTCACCATCCCCACTCTCCACCGCCACGGATGAAGACGCTACTTCCTTCTTATCTTTGTCTGGACATTCATTCTTCCAATGTCCCGGTTTCTTACAAATAAAGCACTTCCCATTTCTCTCTTTAGATTTACCTCTTCCACCTGGTTTTCTTGATTTAGAACGCCTCCGGTTTCCTTTCTTCACATTCTTTTCTTTCTCCACAAACAACCCATGACCACTACTAGCTCCACTACTACCCTCACTCATCTCCTTCATTTGATCTCTCAACTCCTCATTAAGAAGACCCGTCTTGACATCATCTAGAGTCAAGGTATCCCGGCCATAGATCAAACTATTTGAGAAACCCGTATAACGGTCTGGCAACAAACACAATAATATCATCGCCTTTTGTTCTTCCTCAATCTTCAAATCAACAGCCTTTATCTTCATGAGCAAGTCATCAAAGGCATTCAAATGTGTCTTAAGCGAATTACCCTCCTTCACCTTGAAGGTGAAAAACGTTCGCAATAAGATTAAATGGTTAGTGAGCGACTTCTTCATATAAAGTTCTTCCAACTTGTCCCAAATACCTTTAGCGGTAGTCTCACCACTAATTTTGGAGATCACATTCTCCCCCATAGCAAGTTGAAGAGTAGTGTAAGCCCATTCCTCCATCTCCTCTCTCTCAACATCCGAGATATCACTTGGCAATAAGTGAGTATCAAATATTACTCGGTGCACCCGATTCCGCCTAAGAACCGCTTTCATTTTCCATTGCCGCTTCTCAAAGTCATTATCACCATTCCACTTGTCAATAACCAATTGAAAACCCGACGCCGCATATGAACCCCGTACATAAGGCGCCACACTATTCGGACTTCCGGTTGAAGGACTTACCGAGATAATATTCGTCTCCGGCATTTTCACAAACACCTAACAAGCACCAAACAGCTCTGATACCAACTGTTGAAACCGTTGTGATTAATCCAATTCAAGACTATTCAAATCTGATATCTAAACCACAATGCGCTAGTGGAAGACTAGACCGTTGTTAGACTTGCAAAAACAACCAAAGCAATAACTCTAGCCACAAACAAAGATCAACCAATCACGAACAATCCAAATCTCAATCACAAGAAAGAAACTAATGACAAAGTAGAAAAAATAAATCACACAAGGATTTATAGTGGTTCCACTAACATCTTATTAGTGTACATCCACTTTGGAGAGAGTATTTTATTACCATGATGAAAGGAATACAAGAGATTGATCCAATGATCACTATATTACAATATAGAAAAGAGTTTGAGGAGAATAGAATTGAAGAATTTGAATTAGGTGATAAACCCTAATTATCCCTTGAGAATAAACCCTTGATCCCAAATCAAGTTTCCAAGCTCCCTAATTCACATCAGAAAATAGCTTATATAGAGGTTTGGCCAATTACCCAAATTGCCCTCGAATTGGTCACAAATCTGCTTGCTAATTTCCTGGACGAAAGCAGCCCAATACCCGATCAGACATCTGTCGCATCGTCTGACTGACGTCTATCATCTTCCAAAGATTAATTGGGCACATCCATTCAGCACAGACGTCTGCCAGGGATATGACAGACGTCTGTCTGAGCTCTTGGGAAACCAATTCCCTACAGTCAGACGTCTGTCACTCCCAATGACAGACGTCTGTCTCTGTTCCCAGCTGACAACAAACACCTTCCAGCTCATAACTCCTACATACGAGCTCCGATTTGCTAACGGTCACCTCCGACTCGAAGCTATCTTCGACATCTTCAATCCAACATATAGTATCGCATACTTCAACATTCATGTCATGATTACAAGCTCGAGGGGTGCCTTTATATGTGTCGACTGTTGAATTATGCTTCAAGATCATTACCATCTTGTGAAAAACTCGAAGCATAATTATACTTAAATGAAGTTGAAGCAAAATTTTGTTACAAAATTTTGGTTTGATTGCTATAGAATTCTGCTGTTAAGCAAAATAGACTATAATATGCTACATCCAAATTCAAAGCTGATGAGTAATAACATTATTAGCATGTGAATTGGAGATCTAGACACAATACAACATTATTAGCATCGGACTTGGAGACCTAGACACAACACATAGTAGTTGCTAGTATATGAGTAATTTTTCTATAGTATCAGCCATGCAGATGCTTAGTGATAAGACATTCAAAACAGCTTTTAGAAAAATTTACAGGTTTTTTTGCTAATTTCTAGGAAATAATTTCTAGCGGCATAAAGCATAGATACCACCAAGCATATGTTCATGTAGTTGACGTATATGTTTATTAGTATTCTTAAAATATGTAGGATCAGAAATGAGCCTAATCAGGGGCATTTTGCTAGCATATTTCAAAAGATAAAGTTAATGATATTTATTTTTAGTCTGTTTTTTCCTTTGATATAAAAGTTAAAGATAAAGTTAATGATATTTATTAATATTCAAATCCCAGTTGAATCGATATTCGATTTATATTGAAAAACCCTTTTAAAAATATAAATAAATCGTTATAAATTATAAAGGAATTCCATAGCGACTTTTCTAAAATTTGATTTAGACATAAATCAAAATCTACACCATGAAATCCCGATTTTTCTCTTCCACTAGAAAAATATACTTCACCAGCTCCGAACGTTTCTTGTTTCACGGAAATCCGATTTAAAACGGACCCTGTACATTCAGTTGAAGTTCAAATCGCCAAATAGCGAACTGCCGCGCCATTTCGAATTCGATTATAATTATATTATAATTATACGTTCAACTGTCGTTTATATAATTTATTCGTTATTCGAATTCAATTCCAAACTGAATTATATATATTTTGAATTGTTCAGTTCACATTATATTGTCAATTCACTATTTCTTATTATTTCAGAATTAAATATATTATTCTATTATTTATATTTATTAAATATTCAATATAATTTGATTAAACAACCATTTTCACTATTTAAATAATTAAATAAATTAATTATATATCGCTGAAAATACGGGTCGTTACACATAAGCCCAGTGTACTTATGTTATGTATAAAATAGAATAAATCGGCTGCATTCCTCATTCTCTTAATAGACGTCATTGCATTTTTTTAATATTTGCATTGGCTCTATTTCAAATGGAGCTTAAAAAAAACCAAAGTTGTATTTTGATCAATTCAACGTTAAGTTGGTGAAAACCAGATTATAAATTTAGCACAATAAGTTATGAAACTACATTGTTTTTGTAATTGTCTAACAACAAGAACAAATGGAAAAAATCCTTGTTTTTTAATTGGCAGTCGGAGAAAGTAATTTCTGTATGTTGCAGGGTGTTTATAGAAAGTCAAAGGACATACTAGAAACATTTATTCCAAAAGTTCCGACCTTTAACAACTTAGTTGAAATTAATTGGTGTTTTTTATACCTATTGGTTTTTGCAGTTATACTGCATGTGAACCACAACACAGTATGAATCAAGAATAAGTCTTGTACTGGTTATTAACTTTTAGCGGTAAGAGGATTTGTTAACATAGCGTTTAGGAAACTTAAGAGTCAACGTCCGCTAAGAAGCGGACATGTGATTATTATACAGGAAGGGGTAAAAATTGTAAGTAAGATTTAAATGAATAATATATTGAATTATATTTGTTGCCGCATGTAATCATTAATGCAGTTAATTATAGTTTATATATTTATGTAGTTTTGCATGTTTAAGAAAAGATGAGAAATTTAACGTGTGACAGGAAATGTATAATTAAATCCGTACTTTGTATTCAAAGATGGGTTGTTATATTATTGCTCATATTTTTTTCATTAATACGCGAATGTTCAAATAAATTAAAGACTTGAAAATGATGTTATTTCAAATAATGAAAAGACAGTCACACGAGGAAAAAAAATTATCGTACCAAAAAGAATTTGCATGCACGTAGTTGTGCTTCCTTTTTAAAGGGAAAAAAAACCTACACGGAAGTGTAGAGCAGGGGAATTTGCATGCATACATTTGTAATTTATTTGTGTTGTCGCTATAAAAAGCAAAGGAAATTACATATTTCATACTACACAAAGAGCATGTAGTCTTGAATTATAGTACAGATCGTTTGGAAGTACATATGTATAGTTAGCGCTTAAAGTAATAATTTTAACATGGACATAACTCCATCTTTTAGGCCCCTTACGCAAAAGCTAAAAGAACATGCTTTCCAGTCACTTATATAATTTTTCAAAGCTATTAACTTGTGCAAGGAAGGTTTGTTTAAAACATGATTTTTTTTTTTTTTTTTTTTTTTGCTTTATGATACTTTCAAAGTGCATTATGTTATGCATTTGGTATGGAATTAGTTGAAGTAACCTGAAATTTTGCAATTTATTTATCTGGAATTAAAATTTTATTTATTCATTTAACTGAAATACTGCAATATATTTCGTGCTGTTTGCAATTGTTGAACGCATATTACACAATAAAAAAAAATTACAAACCTATAAAATGATTAAATTAAAAAAAATCATATTTTATTTTAATTAAATACCATGCTGGTTGTCGCAAAAACATTCCCTTTTATCAACATTTTCCGTTCAAATACTTTGTTTTTGTTTATCACAAAATGTGGGGTATTGTTAAGAATGGTGGAAATAAAGTTCCACATCGGGGATAATTGTGTAAAACACACTCTCTCTCTCTTTCTCTCTCTCTCTCTCTCTCTCTCTCTCTCTCTATATATATATATATATATATACACACACACACACACATACTAACCCATGACACTGCATATATAGGGCAAAGTATAAGACAACATACATATGTAGATATGGATCTCCAAATTAAAAAATGGGCGAAGGCAGGACCTTAGGCCTTGGGGCTTTCATACCCTCATATAATGGATGATGATCATCTCTTTCCTTCTTGTGGTCAGAAAAAAAGCATCATGAATATGAATTGTCGTTGTTGGGGTTTGGACCAATTCATGTCCTGATTACATGCTCGAGGAGGGGGGTGCCTTTATATATGTCGACTGCTATTCATGTCATGATTACATGCTCGAGTCGACTGCTGAATTATGCTTCAAACTCATTACCATCTTGTGAAAAACTAGAAGTATAATTTTAGTGATAAGACATTTAAAACAGTTCTTAGAAAAATTTACAAGTTTTTTTGCTAACAAATAGAAAATAATTTTTTTTGGCTAACAAATAGGAAATATTTTCTGGCAGCATAAAGCATAGATACCACCAAACATATGTTCATGTAGTTGACATATATGTTTATTAGTATTCTTAAAATATGTAGGATCAGAAATTAGCTTAATTAGGGGCATTTTGCTAGCATATTTCAAAAGATAAAGTTAATGATATTTATTTTTGGTGTGTTTTTTCCTTTGATATAAAGGTTAAAATCAACACTTATATTACATTCTTGTTAGTAAATGAAATGACATCAACACAATCAAGTCGGTCGGTAGGAGATAATGTCTGAGTTTTACTTGCCTGCATGGCATCAACACAATGCAAAGGAAAGAGGTTTAGAAATTTTTTGTATCGATCCACACATCTCCTAAGTAAGTGTGTTTTTATTAGTTTGTTTAGATTGTATCAATGTGATATTCTTATTAGTTTGTTTTGACAACACGTAATTGATCATGTCCATTAGAATCGATATAGCTCAAAGCCACCACCGAAATCAAGTAACTACTATACCAGCTTAGTACACTGCCGATTCACACCAGCACTACTTATTTACTCGAATTACACTATAGTTTATCACTTCGCAGCCTATCTTTGCTAGTTCCATTCACTTCCAAGTCGCAGTTTTTACTTGCCTGTTGCTCCAACCATGCTTCACTACTTTAGTATCATGCGTTTGCACCTTTCGCTTTGGTTCAGAACAGCCATTCTCAGCTGTTCTAATTAACAAAATGCTTCACCACCCCATAATCAAAAATCTAAATTAGAGTTTCTCGTTTGACATTAAATCCATCAAAGAGTAGTGCATATCTAAAATAGCGGATCAAAATCAAGGGCGAAGCCTTCAGCTGCCTCTTGTATTCACTCTTCGTGCCCATGTTGATTGCGGATATTTGGTCGATTTTTAGTTAGTTCGTAGCTCAATTATTCAGCGCAATGAAGTTATAAACAATTAACTACAATTATGACTTCTGAACACATTCGTATACTCAACCTTCATATAGCTATGTGAGCATCTTTTGACTTCGTTTGTTTGATAGTCGTATGAAAATAACAAAGGATGCTTATCTCCTCTCGGGAGATGCACAAACTGGTTTGATTGTGTAATTATACTTGTCATGGTGGTTTAACTAGGTCATGTTTATCTTTGTTTATGAAGACTGGATTCGCGTTTAACTAGGCCATGTTTATCTTTGTTTATGAAGACTGGATTCGCGTAAGAGTAATCAATAGTTTGTTCTGTTGGGAAACAATGACTGAGTCACGTACTTTGTCGCTTTCTTGAAGACGATTCGGCGATCTGGTCGGTGGTGCAAAACCAGTTCGTACTTCCGCCGCCGCCTCTAGGATAAAACAGCCTCTCTAAAATGAATAACTGATTTGCTTTGCACAAACAAATCAGTGCAGATTTGCACTTTCGAATTTAACTGCTCGAAAATTTCTGAAAGAATATTTTTTTTTAATTGCGTAGGAAGAGAAAACAGTTTTTTTTTTCTGTGTACCAATCTCGTCTACAACTGATGATAATATATAGACGAGATTAGGTCTGAATGAAAATACTGGTCAGTGGAGGAAAATATGATCTGCGAAATACTTGGTCAAAAGTTTACCGCTTCATAATAAAAGCCGGCTCAGAAATATTTTTGTATTTAAAAAACTGGTTCGAAAAATGCAATGTTTTCTGAACCAAAAATATAAGTGTCTACACCACATAGCCAAGGCCCAAGCCCAATCCCGACCGAGCCGGGCCGGGTCGGGTCGAGTCGAGTCGGTCGGTCGGTCGCGCGCGTGTGTGGTGGTCATGATGCATGGTCTCCCTCCTCACAACAAAGCATGCATTGGGAGCCCAAGGCCCCAACATGACTTCTTAGAAACAAGTATAAATACTTGCATCTTTCTTATAATCCCATGATGTTGGACTATTCACAAATAGGAGGCATCATAAACTTATTTCATATTTTAAATAATTCATAAAATTTCCAACAATCCCCCACTTAAATTTTTTAAAATATTATTGAGCAGTTTCTAAAAACGTAAGACTGTGCATAAACAAAGGTGTCATCCGACTTGAACCTTTGCGTAGTGAATAAGATTCAGTTTTTACTAGAGTGACACGTAGTCTTGAACTCTATTCCTGACATCAAACCACACACAGTCTTTTCTATAGTGCAATCAAATAAGCCTGTGCGTTTATGGTCATGCAAGTCTATCCCAGTTTAGTGAACGCTCTAGAAGTTTTGCCCAAAAAACTCCATAGGAAACGGCCACATTTCCACATTCACATATGTGAATCTATCAAGAGTACTCCTGAAGGTAGGTACTCCACTCCAAATAGAGTATAGATCTCATTAAGAGTTTCTATTAACTCATCCTCTATCACTTCAGGAATACATGCTTCTTAGTTTTTTCATATAGCATGTTCAACTTCTATCACTACACAACTTGTTTTTACACATTGAACCTATTTCTTGGGATCTCTCGTCATTTAGGTCGGGTTACCATTGTGCGTGACTCAACAATCTAAGGGCAATAGTCCCATTCTTTTAGAAGAATTGTGGACTTTCTCTCTTGACAATCCTTTCGTCAAAGGATCAGCCAAATTTTCTTCACTACGTACGTAATTCACTCTAACGGTACATGTGCAAATCAGTTCTCTAACCGTGTTGTGCTTTCGACGTATTTGTCGTCTCTTACCGTTATAATAACGGTTCTGAACTTTTGCAGTAGCCGCGGTACTATCGCAATGTATCAATACAGTCGATATCGGTTTTTCCCATAAGGGAATCTCAGCTAGCAGGTTTCTCAAATACTCTGCCTCTTCACTAGCTGTGGCTAGTGCTATCATCTCAGACTCCATAGTAGACTGAGCCAAAATAGTCTGTTTCTTGGACTTCCAAGAAACAGCTCCTCCAGCGATGCTAAATATATAGCCGCTGGTCGCTTTAGAATCATCAGATAAGGTATTCCAGTCTGCATCAGAATATCCTTCAAGTATAGCTGGAAACCTCTCATAATGTAATCCAAGGTTCATGGTTCGTTTAAGGTATCTCATGACCCTTTCAATAGCATGCCAATGCTCTATACTAGGTCTACTGGTAAACCTGCACAATAATCCCACGACATAGGCAATGTCGGGTCTAGTACAATCAGTGGCATACTGAAGGCTGCCAATGATGCTCGCATAATCAGACTGTCTTACACCTTCACCAGTGTTCTTAAATAACTTTACACTTGGATCGTATAGTGTACATGCAGGTTTACAGTCAAAGTAATTATATTTCTTTAGTATCCTCTCAATGTAATGAGACTGATCCAAAGAAATTCCTTTTTCTGACCTAGTAATTTTAATACCAAGGATTACACTCGCCTCACCTAGATCTTTCATGTCAAAATTGGCACTTAATAAGGATTTGACTGAATTTATGGCATGAATGTTTGACCCAAAGATGAGTAGGTCATCTACATAAAGGCATATAATAGTGCAAATGTCATTCTCAAATTTGTAATAAATGCATTTGTCACTTTCATTAACTTTAAAATCATTTGAAATGATTAAGTTATCAAATTTTTCATGCCATTGTTTAGGTGCTTGTTTTAAACCATATAATGATTTATCAAATTTGCATACTTTATGTTCTTGACCATGTACTACAAATCCTTCTGGCTGGTCCATGTAAATTTCTTCGTCTAATTCACCGTTAACAAAATGGTTTTAACATCCATTTGGTGTATTAGTAAATTATGAATGGAAGCAAGTGAGATTAATACTTGAATGGATGTTTTTCTAGTTACAGGTGAAAAAGTATCGAAGAAATCTATATTTTATTTTTGTCTAAAACCTTTAGCTGCTAGTCGTGCTTTGTATTTATCTATAGTACCATCAGGTTTTAGTTTCTTTTTAAATACCCATTTACAGCCTATAGATTTACAACCAGGGGGTAAATCTGCAAAATGCCAAGTCTTATTGGATTCAAGAGAATCCATCTCATCATTTATAGCCTCTCGCCAGAAATCGGCATCTAATGAAGATAGGCCTCTTGGAGGTTTAAGGGATCCTCCTCTATAGTAAAAGCGCTAAAATCCGAACCAAAATCTTTTATGGTTCTTGCTCTTTTACTTCTTCTAGGTTCAGCTTCAGAACTTTTATTAAGTTCTGTTCTAATAGGCGTACTTAATGTGCCCCCACTATTCCTTAATTTAAAAGGAAATTTAGTTTCATAAAAATCGGCATCATTTGATTCAATTATGTTATGTGCATTTATATCATAAAATCGATATGCTTTGCTATTAATAGCATAACCTACAAATACACATTCATATGCTCTACTTGCCAATTTTATTCTCTTATGGTCTGGAATGCGAACATATGCTAGACAACCCCAAGTTCTAAAGTATGAGACATTGAGTTTATGATTCTTTAAAATTTCATAAGGTGAAATTTTATTCTTAGATTTAGGGATTCTATTTAGGACATAACATACAGTCAATAAAATATCCCCCCACCAATGTTTTGCTGCACCAGAATTTAGTAGGATGGCAACTACTAATTCGGTAAAAGTCCTATTTTTTCTTTCAGGTTTACCGTTCATTTCAGGTGAATAGGGTGTAGTTCTCTCATGTACAATACCATGTAATTTATAGAAGTCCAGAATTGAATTAGATTCATATTCTGTTCCTCTATCACTACGAAATCTCTTGATTTTCCTATTTGTTTGATTCTCAATCTCAGTTTTGAATGTTTTAAACATGTCAAAAGCATCACTTTTATTTTTCATAAGATAAACATATGTGAAATCAGAACAATCATCAATAAAAGTGATAAAATAACGATGTCCATGTCTAGTCAATGTGTCATCAAGTTCACATATGTCAGAATGAATCAAGTCTAAGGGTTCAGATTCTCTATCAACAGATTTATGAGGTTTCTTTGTGATTTTTTCTTGTGTACAGAATTCACATTTATCAGATTCAGATTCTGCTATCTTAGGTATCATATCTAGAGTGCTCATGTTATGAATTATCCGTTTATTAACATGACATAATCTAGAGTGCCAAATATTAAAATCACACAACATATAAGCAGAATTATTCACTTTATTAGATTCAACATTTAATTTGAACATTCCCTCATAAGCATAACCCTTTCCTACAAAGTTCCCCTTATACACTATGGTATACAAATCAGCCATAATAAATTGAGTAAACCCTGCCTTATTAAGGAGGTAGCCAGACACCAGATTCTTCCTCATCTCTGGAGTATGCAAAACATCTTTGAGGATCACAGTCTTTCCAGAGGTAAACTTGATCTCCACGTTTCCAATCCCTGCAACTTTAGTGGTGTGAGAATTTCCCAGCAATACTTTTTGATCATCAGCAACCGTGTATGTGGAAAACATAGCACGATCATAGCAGACATGGCGAGAAGCACCAGTGTCTACCCACCAACCCTCTGATCCACCAACAAGGTGAATCTCAGTAATCATAGCCATAAGAGGCTCCTCCTCAGTCAAGTTAGCCTGTGGTACAGAGCTAGGCTTGTTCCGACACTTTCGTGCCATATGACCTGGTTTTCCATAGTTGTAACATAGAAACAACTGTCCAGAGTCATTCTTTTGGGCTGATTTTTGTTGTCCTTTTGGGTTTCCTTGCGGATTCCCATTATGTTTGTTGCATCTGTTCTGATTCTTAAAAGACTTCTGGTTTGGTTTCAGAACTGCGGGTTTGGTCTTTTTAGTGTTGTTTGAAACAAACAACACTTCCTCTTTCTGGTCCTGTTTGCGTGCCGCCTCCTCAATGCGAAGGCGAGTGATCAAACTCTCTAAGGAAAATTCCTTAGTCTTATGCCGTAAGAAAATTTTAAAGTCTTTCCAACCTGGGGGCAGTTTGTCAATAATAACAGCAATTTGAAACTGTTCATCCAAAACCATACCTTCGGAGATGATCTCATGAGCTATTTTCTGCAGCTCATGAGACCGCATCTCTATTGACCTATCGTCTGTCATCTGGTACTTGAGATAGCGGCTTACAGCATACTAATCAGTGCAGATTTGCACTTTCGAATTTAACTGCTCGAAAATTTCTGAAAGAATATATTTTTTTTAATTGCGGAGGAAGAGAAAACAGTTTTTTTTCTGTGTACCAATCTCGTCTACAACTGATGATAATATATAGACGGGATTAGGGCTGAATGAAAATACTGGTCAGTGGAGGAAAATAGGATCTGCGAAATACTTGGTCAAAAGTTTACCGCTTCATAATAAAAGTCGGCTCAGAAATATTTTTGTATTTAAAAAACTGGTTCGAAAAATGCAGTGTTTTCTGGACCAAAAATATAAGTGTCTACACCACATAGCCAAGGCCCCCAAGCCCAAGCCCAATCCCGATTCGGGCCGGTCGATCGCGCGCGTGTGTGGTGGTTATGATGCATGGTCTCCCTCCTCACAACAAAGCATGCATTGGGAGCCCAAGGTCCCAACATGACTTCTTAGAAACAAGTATAAATACTTGCATCTTTCTTATAATCCCATGATGTGGGACTATTCACAAATAGAAGGCATCATAAACTTATTTCATATTTTAAATAATTCATAAAATTTCCAACATGTTCGTACAATTAGTTTAATTGTACAATTAGACTATTTTGTTGATAATTATAATTCCAGTGTCCTCCTATGTTATCATCCAATGGTGCTCGTGTATATCAAAAAAAGGAGGAATATGATAATAACATACCGTGGAAATAGCTTGAGCGTTGCTTGTAAGATATTCAGATATAGTAGAATCGGCCTATAATGGTAGCTGTTAGGGGGAAAATGGATATAAGTTTTGGATGATAACAATTAGGAGAAATGGTTTTTGGTTTTGTAGAGGAAAACAGATGTTTATGTGCATAAATATTTGGCACACAAAAATACGGGTGATGACGCAGAGAATGTTCTATCATTTCGTTTTATATATTTATGTCTTGTTAATAATTTGTTTTCTGATTGAAAAAAACATTTTGTTTGTCATTCTGATATTGAAGTGGAAGCGATTGCACTGAATTGTAGGCTCAGGTAGGGTCGAAGAACAATCTGATTAATGCAATGCCACTATTATTGAACTTTGCATCTTGCTTGTCACCATTAAATAGTAATAACCAGTCATTTTGCAATTATTAAATAAATAACATATATGACCTAAAATAGAGCAACAATTAGGCGAAATGGTACCAGCATACCCGCATTTGCTATTACTGTAATTTACTGTGTTATTTTTCTCATTTAGTCTTTGCTGAGAATACATACCCGCGTATACTATTACTGTACACTATTATTGTTTTGAGAAAATAACCCATCAACAAATACGACTATGTATAACAGTCAGTGATAAATGAGTTTATTTTTTTATGTCAAAAAACACAAGTTCTAGTACTAAAAAATTTACCAAGAGATGCCTTCACAGTAAATTGATGCTAGCTATTCTGATAACCCATGCTGTTTGAATGTTTCTTCTTGTTTGAGCATGACCATCTTCATGCAGTTCTTCTCTTGTGGCTGCATTTGTCTTCTCATTGATGTTCTTATTTCTTGCAGCTTATACTTTATAGGAAGTTTGTCAAAGTTGATTTGCTGGCTGGGTGTAATATTTTGATCATATTAAAAAGCATTTTGTTTTTGAGTTTCGATAGTTGAGACTAACTGCTTAACATTATTATTATTTTTCTTCCATTATTTCATAGCTTGCTAAATTAACAATAGCTGCTCATGGCTTGCTAAATTAACTTGCAATCTCCATTTGCAACAGTCATTTTCTAATTCCATGTCTCCAAACTGTCTATATTACTGCTACAACATATTTTACACATCGTTTGACTGTCTTGCATGCATTGTTTGTATTTTGGAATTATTTGTGAATGTCAGCTAGCAGTTATAATGATAAATGTGCTTGTTATGTATAGTTGACTACTTTTTATCCCTAAACTTATTGTGGTGTTATGTTACAGACTCACAGTTCCAAGATCAAGGAGCATATTTGAGGACAAGCATTCAAGCCCTGTCAGGATAGATCCATGTTGAAAATGAGAAGCTTTTTTATATATATGTGCAGGTTATTCTTTTTTTTATTTCTGAACTTCAGACATTATGATGCATAGATCCATCAACTATGTAATTTCTGTTTAGATTTGTGTTTATGTGACATTAGTTTTAAGTTGTACCGGGTAATGTTATGAGTGTTGGTTGTTATATGAATATTTTATCAATTATTATACCATTTTTTATTGTTATATAATGTTTTGTGACATTAATTTTTCTAGTTGATATATATGTATATATGTTTCATTGCACAATGAGTATTAAATGTTGAGTATTGTTGAAATGAATGTATTTGATGTCTAGATTGATGGTTAGAAATGCTGCAAAATATTTGCTATATATATCCGTCGGTAATCTGTCACTATATCACTAGGATTTACCGACGAATAACTGGAAATGTAAAATGTTTGCTATATATTTCCATCAGTAATCCGTCGCGAAATAGCGTATATTTAGCGACAAAAAAATATTTATTGGTTTTATTATGTTATATATATATCTGTTGGTAAAACGTCAATGAAATATTTTAAAATGAAATGATAATATATCAGAAAACGACGGTGAAGTGACGAAGAATCGACGTTAATTTCCGTCGCAAAGTTGTGCCTAAAATACCGACGTGTTTTTTGGCGACAACCTTTTTCTGCTGCAAATCTGTCGCTAACAGGCCTTTAGCGAGGGTTTAGGATGGATTTTTCCACTGCAAAATCAGTGTTTTCTTATAGTGGTAGGGCACCTGTAACACCCTGTATTTCCTGTGAATATTAAAGTAACGAATTAAAGAATACTTAATTTTAAAAGTGAGAACTAAGAGAAACGGGTTACGCCATTGCATTCGTTTCGGAATTCTGCTTGAGACAGAGTCCGAGTTTGCGTGAATCGGACTCCGTATGAAGAAGTTATGGAGTTAAGAAGATTTCATGTTTAAACAGAAAATATAAATAATAATTAAACATCTCAAACCAAGTTCAAAATTTGATATTCAGCTCAAGGTGTCGATCCCCCCCCCCCCAAGGGGGGAGTCGACATAGGTGTCGACCCCCCTATAGGGGAGTCGACCCCTGTTGGCCCAAATCTGGCCGATGACGTGTTTCGCCACGTGTCGCTCTCTGATTCGCTATGTGACGTGGTATTCTTCTCTGGACGATTCTGATGACTTCTAGACTGATCTGAAGGCTCTAAGTCTCCCTATACATCTATAAAAAGACCCCTAAACCTATTGTTTTCTCCACATGAATTCATAAGCGTTTATATGCTGCTAAAACCTTAAGTGACCTAGCCTCCACCTTAATTAATCAAATTTGTGTTTTCAAGTTAACAATCAAAGTCTACATCAAAGGAGTAGCTAATCAAATTCAGAAATCAGATCCCAGAATTCAAGACTGTTCTGTAATTTGTAAGTTCATGTTACTTTCATAAATAAAATTTAATTGTGATTCTGACATTGTAATAAACCTGAATCTGAGATTATGCCTATTTTTATCTGTCTTTCTATATCCATTGGATCTATCTCATTGATATTATTATGTCCATTCTTTGCCTCTTCTTTCCTTCTTCCCTTTTTGTCTTTTATAGCCAGGCCACTGCGAGCCTGAGCCAAGTCTCATAAGAGATGAATGTACGTTGGGAAAAATCGGACATAATATATGATTTGGACATGACGAGCGCTAATTTGGGAAAAGTATTAAATTATGTATATTTGGGCATAAATGATTTGTAACTGATTTGAGGACATAACACATGTTGTATTCAAAACATAAAGTGTATCGAACATATGACTTGAGATTTGAGGCATAAAATATATTGGACATATGACTTGGGATTTGGGGCGTAAATTGAACTGTAAACATGTAAGGCATAGTTCGTGTTGTGATTTAAGACCTAAAATTGGGGCATATATATATATATATATATGTATATATATATATATATATGATAGTTTATGACTTGGAAAAAGAAGATTATTGTGTATAGTGATGTATGTCTTAGGCATGAAAACCTATAGTAAGATAGGGATAACTGTTAAATGCGAACACGCCTAAATTGGGATTTTGGGTAATTGGCATGCATTGTAATTAAATGCTATAATTTGGCATAGTTTATACTGTGAATCATGATTGGGGGTTTTTGGAGAATATTTTGTAAGGTGCAATATGACTAAACCTTAGGGCATGTGTTATATTGTGATTTTTGGGGCATGACTATTATTGCAAATTTGGAAAAATTGGGTGTAACCTATTCTGAGTAATAACTTGAATTTGAATTTATGAGGCATAACTTGTAATTAGCTTTGTTGAGGTATAACTTGAGAATTGAAACATGACTAGTTTTGTGAATTTGGGATGATTAGCATATAAAATCTAGACTTGGACATGTATGGTAAATGTAATAACCCGGAAATCTGGGCCAATTTAAAATTTTTATTTTGGCAATTTTAATGAATTTTGATTATTTAAAATGATTTATTTTAAATAATAATGACAAAAAATTTATTTTGAATAGAATTCGAACATATATATTTATATAGATCGTCGTTAGAATATAAATAATTATTTATAATTATAAAAGGAATTGAAAATGGCGCGGTAGTTCGAAAATTCGATTTCAAATTTCAATTGAACATACCGGGTGCAAAACAAACCGGATTTTAGCGAAACCAAAAATAATAGAATCTATTTGAGAATATCTTTCCAACGAATCCGAAAAATCGAAATTTCATAGCGGGGATAAAAAGATATGTCCAATTGAAATTTCAGAATAGTCGCTATGGAATTTCTGGCCCTTAAAAATGGAAATTTTGCAAACGACCTCGGATTTCTACGAAACCACTTTTGTTGGATCCGTGATATCAATTTATTGCTAGGTTTCAAATTTCATAATTTTTCGAATCAATATGTGAGCGTGGCAAAGGGAAACGCGTTTGACCAGTTTAAGTTGATTTTAATCGACTGGAAAATGGCCATTTTTCAAACGGTCTCAGAATTCGACGAAACTAGTTTTGTTAGGACCGTATCGTCAATACGAAGCAAGAAATTATTTTTTTGGAATTTTCCGAGTTAGTATGTGGGCCCGGTAAATTAAAATGTGCGTTCAAATTCAATATATAGAGTTATATTTTGATTTTGACGAAAACTGATCAAAACGATCAAATCAGCTTACGATACATATCCCATTGTGTTCGGAATGGGGGTAACTAGCTATAGACGACAGGCGGTGGGTCTCGTTTCGAGGTCGAAATAAAAAGTACCTATTTGAAATTAAATAATTAATTAAATAAAAAAAATATCTCCCTTTCCCCCTTATCTTTGCTCAGCCCCCCCCTCGTTTACTTTTCAATTAGAAAATGAGAAAGAAAAAAAACCCGCAGATCCACAAATCGCGCCCCCCTTTTTGCGTCGACTGTGCCACCGCCAGGGGTGCGCCTCCACCGCCGCGCCCCTTTCTCCTTCGTCGCCCCCGCCTCCTCTCCCTCCAACTCGATGAAACGAGAAGCCCTAACCCCAAATTCGAAACCGCAGCACCCTAGCCCGCACCCCCTTGACCTGCGCTCCTCCTCCGCCGTCAATGCCGACAGTAAACACCTCCCCTTGCGATGAAAACGAGGTAAACAACTTTAAAACTTATTTTCAGTTTTACTATGAATTCAAATAGGATTAAAAATGATTTTATATGCTTGTTAAAACTGATTTTATTTGCTTGTTAAAACTGATTTTATTTGCATGTTAAAACTGATTTTATTTGCTTGTTAAAACTGATTTTATTTGCTTGTTAAAACTAATTTTTATTTGCTTGTTAAAACTGATTTTATTTGCCAATTAAAACTGATTTGATATAGTTATTAAAACTGATTTTGAAATGATAAAGATTTAATTTTGAAATGAATAAAAATATGATTTTATTATCATGAAAGCGAGGATAAAAGATTAGATTTTTTTTAACTTAATAAAAATATGATTTTTATATAGTGGCGATAATAAAAATATAATTTTTATATCGTAGAGATATTAAAAATATGATCTTTATATACTGGAGAATATAAAAATGTGATTTTTATATATGTAGTGATTACGGGCAACGAAAGTGACAAAAGACGAGAACGGCGAAGATTTCTACATAAGAAGAGTCGTGGCATTTGGATTAGCTAGTCGGTGAGAACTTCTCACCTTTAATTTAATTTTCTAGTTAAAATATATTCTAGGATGCAGACGGTGTTTAGTAGCACCCGACACCCGTCGTCCACAGACCATGGACGGCTTGTATGCTTGTTTGTTTGATTTTGATGTGTAGTTGATTGTGTGATGTGATGTGAAACGAAATAAAATATTTTATAGTGGAAAATATTATATAAGTTAAAAATAGATTTTTTAACGTGTATATGAAATGAAATAAAATAATATAAACAAATTGAACGATTTGTTTATATACACACATTTGACTGATATTGATTGGGACGATAAATTTTACACATCGCCCAACTGCACAAATAAAATCTGTGTTTGATTGTTTGAAACCCCACACGGGTATTGGGATGATATATGACATACACTAATCCCAATAATTAGTTGTATGTCGATCGATTGATTGACAGACTGTTATAAGCGTTAAATATTTATATTTGATGCTTATACAGTGTAGAATGCACTTTGGATGATGGTTGATTATTCGTCACTGTTGATATATACATGTATTGTATGGAAATCCATAGAAATAAAATCTATGGTAATTGATTGGGCTTCATTCCAGTTTTGAATAGAAATATTTGAAAAAAAAAGAGAAATATTTGAAATAGAATATTCGAAAATAGAAATATATGAAGCCGTGTTGATTAGATTGACGCCATTTTGACGTGAACGATATTTATATCGATTTTATTCATTTTATAATGAATATCGAAAGTGATTTCAAAATCTGATATTTTGAAAAGAATTAAAATTCGAATTGAAATTGAATAGAAATGAATTCGAATTGAAATTGAATAGAAATGAATTCGAATTGAAATTGAATGGAAATGAAAACGAACTGAAATTGAATTAAAAATCGATTTGAATTGAAATCAATTTGAAATGAATTTAAATCGAATTTATAAGGAAAAATTCAATTTTGATTTGAATTTGAAAAGAAGTTGAAATCGTTTTGAAAACGAATTTAAAACGATTTATATAATACGTTTTAAAAGGAAATCGACGAAGTATATATATTTTACATATTATATATATAATATAATGGCCTGAATAGAACACGCCGCGCTGCGGTAGTTCGTGAATTTCGACCATTGACTTCGAATGGATATTGCGGGAGATCCGACCGTCGGATTCTCCTAAGACCGGAACCGTTGGGTTCGTATCGAAAAGAGCTTTCTAACGAGTATTAGAAATTAGAAGTCTAACGGTTGGATTTGGATTTATGTCCAAATCAAATTTGGAAAAGGTCGTTGTAAGTGCAGTTCGATGGCCGTTGATGGAAATCGACTGTACGGGCCTTGATAAAATTATTAAAAATAGTAATAATTTGTGTAAAATCATAAGAAATGATTTGTGAAGAATTGAGGTGGAAAATTCCATATTTGAAAGGATAAAAATAGATTTTTATCGAAATGAACTAGTTTTGAACTAGAATTATAATTCTATTTATTTTTAAATAAATAAATTGAATTTGAAAAGGGTTTTAAAAGTAACCAGAATTTCCAGTAATTGAATTGGAATAGATTTGAATCGAAATTGTCTTTGGAATATTTCGATGTTGGATTTCGTGATGATGCAGGTATTGTTATGGGAATTTGAAAGATATATTAATATCGTTATTTCCAATACGATATTTGTTGGTCGTAGAATTTGATTTTGAATATAAGCCGATATATTTTCTATTCAGAGCCTTGTATTTAATATCAAATGTGATTTGGGTTTGTCGTGAATGGTGTCTTCATTAACACTGTTCTTAAGCCCAGTGGAGAAAAAGATTAAATCTTTTTATTTAGATTTAATGAAGTGTACCAATTAAATAATATTTAATTGGAATTGAATTGGTATTGATTTTTGGGTTTATCGTGAACAGTGTTTTAAATAACACTTGTTCTTTAACCCGATAATTAATGGAATGTGATTTTGGGTTTACTGTGAACCGTGTTTTAAATGACACTGATTCTTTAACCCAGTTAAAGATTAAAACTAAGTGGAGTTTTAATGAATCTTTAATTAGATTGAAAAGATAGAGAAGGGAGTATCACCAGTTTTTCTCCAGGCGATAGTTAAATCTTTAATTAGATTTGAACGTGAAAAGGGTAATTGAATTTACCGATAACACTGAGGTGTTAGATATGAAGTATGACCAGTTTTACTTCATGGGGTGAATAGGTGGGGATTGAGAAATAAAATAAATGATTACTCCGGTGTGGTTCGCTAATCCCGACTAGTTTGAATTGATATTCAAAGAAGATTAAAGAATAAATTTAAAGAATTTATCTTTGATAAAATTAATGGGAACCCTTCCCATAGTATAAGAATATTTGAATAAAAGAATATTATGAATTGGAATGAGGCGTATGTTGGGTTTGTGTAACACTTGTTTATTATATACGCGGGTTATTCAGAAAGACCGGGTTTATCCCATTCTGAATAACTGATTCGACGTGGTGTCGAAGATGAAGACGGTGGTTGAAGACCGGAGGTCTTCACGTCGTTTGGATAATTACTGATGATCTTGATTGGGCTGTACACCCAAGAGGAGGGAATCAGTTAGTGGTCGTCCAGACGTACTTGGAGATCGATGGATATGCGAGGTACTAGGTGCCTCCGGTTTCGTTCAGACCCAGAACGGACTTGTAAATGGACTGTGTGTCTGACATTGGATATCATTATGTGTGATTGATGGATATCGGTTGCATGGAGTGGTTTGCCTGTGTGGCATGCTAAGATGCAAATGATCAAGGCTTTTGTTGAAAAGCAGAGTCTTGTGGTTGATGATCAAAGCACGGCCTTTGTGGCGTAGCTTTGTGTAGCGTTAATTCACGAGCCTCACACCCCGGTGTGAACCAAAAACGGGAGAAGGATCTCAGGGAGGGCATGCGTTTCTTTCTAGTTAGGAGTGGCGTCAGTGCTTGAATTGGCTGACGAGTTTGACTCATGTGGTTGTTGGAATTGGAGGCGCCTCAGTTATATCGGGTCGATCCGGGACCGATGGAGTCATTCGTTGGCTCATTGACACCCCAAAGGGCGTGGAAATGCAGTGTTCAGGAATTTTAATCCACATCGGTGGACCGGCCCTGTCGCTCCAAGGACTCACCTGTGTCTGGGTCCTGAGACACGGGCTAGAGCATCTCGAATCGGTGAGGACTATCTTTTGCCTCGTTTCATAGATGGAAATCCAATTTCCAATACGAAACTTTGCGGTTTTAGTTGTAAACCCATATATGGCGACATAGTGGTATGGGGCATTCATGCCGCCTATGATTGATGCTTATGATTGAAATTGTTTTTGACACTATACACTTATAGTACTATCAAAATAATCTGTTTTAAACGTATCAAGCATTCTTTGGCTATTATAAGGTAAAAACCATATCCTCCGGCTTGCGTTGCATTGTGTGATGGGACCTGGGTCTTATAATAGCTTCATTTTTCTTTATTTAGCATTGCGCTGTTGTTTTATGCACTCGTATTCTTGGGAGGAAACCCGTTCCGTGTTATACGGCGTGGTCCCTTGATTTACCTAACTTTAAAATAAAGATTAATAACTGTTTTAGTTCTCACACCAGTCACATGACTGACCTGGAGTTTATTGTTTTAACCTAAACTCTGGGTGCCCTTATTTTGACGCGGGCAGCTAGTAGTTTTGGTTTTGCAGATTTATATTCACAGGATCCTGGTTTACAGCTGGAAAGATATCCGGAAAGCTTTGTATTCGTATATCTCTTCTAGTTGTGTATTGTATTATTTTCCGCTGCTATGTAATGTATTGTAATCTCTGATATTTATCGAATGTGTAATATTGATTTATACTTTGTATATTCTTGTATTCTGATGAATTGCTGTAATATACAATGAAATGTTCTTCTGTCTGCGTTCTGATTTGTCGTGTTCTCAAAACAAGCAGGCGTTTCGAACGGTCTTGATCGGTTTAGCGACTGATTCAGATCGAGCGAAATTCCTTTTCGTTACAGTTGGTATCAGAGCTTTGGTTTACAATGCTCGGAGAACAAGGCACATTAGAACCATACGAAAGAATTCATAAGAAACTAGATTAGTAATATCCAACGGGAATGACTCGTTAGAGATGGGATCAGTAGTATCCTAGAACGAGTGTGAAGAGTAGTGTTTTGAAAAATAAAATTGAAAACAAGTTTTGTTTTGAAAATTTAATTCAATAATTCGTATTTGAATATTTATTTATATTGATTTGGACTATCAGGTATATAGAGATTTTAATATACGTCTGATCCACATGTATTAGAAGCCTCCAATATACTGGATGGATATAGAGTCACACTCTAGTCGCCCGGAGATGATTCTGATGATTGTAGCTACATCATCAGAATTAGTATTCGAGTTTTGAAAGTGGGATTTCTATATATTTCCTATTGACTGGTGTGAGAACCAAAATTAGATAGGATATATTGTTGTGAATTGGCATCAAAAACAGGATTTTTTGTATATATATCAAAATTATGAAGTTGTGTTGTTTGTCTGTTTGTTTGAAATTTCGAACCATTTAGCCTAATAGAATCAAATATTGAATTGTTTGAAAATGATTACATTTGCATGCATATACATGTACTTACATTGAACAGGTCATAGCAAGGAGGCTAGAGCAGAGAAATAAAATTGTTTGCCCGACAAATAGGTACATGTTTACCATAATTTACTGTTTTGTTTGGGTGATGATGATTTTATGAGTCGATTAGCTAGCCACTTGGCTTTTTCTTTTTCTTTTGGATTGAAGAAGGCCATGGGAGGCTATATGAAATATCCCAAAGTCCCCGGTGCAGGGGAGGTTATGGCAAAAAAATTCGAAAATTTAGGGTGTTAGCCAAATTTTTGAAAAATTTGAAAAGTTCTTAGAAACTGAAAAGTTGAAGAATTTAAGCCGTAAGAAAAATACTGAAAGTTGAGTTGATTTGTTAAACAACTTTCGGCTTCGTTCCTTTTCGGGGACGAAAAGTTTTAAGTGGGGGAGATTGTAATAACCCGGAAATCTGGGCCAATTTAAAATTTTTATTTTGGCAATTTTAATGAATTTTGATTATTTAAAATAATTTATTTTAAATAATAACGACAAAAAATTTATTTTGAATAGAATTCGAACGTATATATTTATATAGATCGTCGTTAGAATATAAATAATATTTATAATTATAAAAGGAATTGAAAATGGCGCGGTAGTTCGAAAATTCGATTTCAAATTTCAATTGAACATACCGGGTGCAAAACAAACCGGATTTTAGCGAAACCAAAATTAATAGAATCTATTTGAGAATATATTTCCAACGAATCCGAAAAATCTAAATTTCATAGCGGGGATAAAAAGATATGTCCAGTTGAAATTTCAGAATAGTCGCTATGGAATTTCTGGCCCTTAAAAATGGAAATTTTGCAAACGACCTCGGATTTCGACGAAACCACTTTTGTTGGATCCGTGATGTCAATTTATTGCTAGGTTTCAAATTTCATAATTTTTCGAATCAATATGTGAACGTAGCAAAGGAAAATGCATTTGGACAGTTTCAGTTGATTTTAATCGACTGGAAAATGGCCATTTTTCAAACGGTCTCAGAATTCGACGAAACTAGTTTTGTTAGGACCGTATCATCAATACGAAGCCAGAAATTATTTTTCTGGAATTTTCCGAGTTAGTATGTGGGCCCGATAAATTAAAATGTGTGTTCAAATTCAATATATAGAGTTATATTTTGATTTTGACGAAAACTGGTCGAAACGATCAAATCAGCTTATGATACATATCTCATTGTGTTCGAAATGGGGGTAATTAGCTGTAGACGACAGGCGGTGGGTCTCGTTTCGAGGTCGAAAAAAAAGTACCTTTTTGAAATTAAATAAATAATTAAATAAAAAATATCTCCCTTTCCCCCTTATCTTTGCTCAGCCCCCCCCCCCCCCGGTTTAATTTTCAATTAGAAAATGAGAAAAAAAAACCGCAGATCCACAAATCGCGCCCCCCTTTTTATGTCGATCGTGCCACCGCCGGGGGTGCGCCTCCACCAACGCGCCCCTCTCTCCTTCGTCGCCTCCTCTCTCCTCAGCACCTCTCTCTCCCTCCAACTCGCTGAAACGAGAAGCCCTAGCCCCCAAATTCGAAACCGCAGCACCCTAGCCCGCACCCCCTTGACCTGCGCTCCTCCTCCGCCGTCAATGCCGACAGTAAACCCCCCCTCCCCTTGCGATGAAAACGAGGAAAACAACTTTAAAACTTATTTTCAGTTTTACTATGAATTCAAATAGGATTAAAAATGATTTTATTTGCTTGTTAAAACTGATTTTATTTGTTAAAACTGATTTTATTTGCTTGTCAAAACTGATTTTATTTGCGTGTTAAAACTGATTTTATTTGCTTGTTAAAACTGATTTTATTTGCTTATTAAAACTAATTTTTATTTGCTTGTTAAAACTGATTTTATTTGCCCATTAAAACTGATTTTGAAATGATAAAGATTTAATTTTGAAATGAATAAAAATATGATTTTATTATCATGAAAGCGAGGATAAAAGATTAGATTTTTTTTAACTTAATAAAAATATGATTTTTATATAGTGGCGATAATAAAAATATAATTTTTATATCGTAGAGATATTAAAAATATGATCTTTATATACTGGAGAATATAAAAATGTGATTTTTATATATGTAGTGATTACGGGCAACGAAAGTGACAAAAGGCGAGAACGGCGAAGATTTCTACATAAGAAGGTCATGGCGTTTGGATTAGCTAGTCGGTGAGAACTTCTCACCTTTAATTTAATTTTCTAGTTAAAATATATACAAGGATGCAAACGGTGTTTAGTAGCACCCGACACCCGTCGTCCACAGACCATGGACGGCTTGTATGCTAGTTTGTTTGATTTTGATGTGTAGTTGATTGTGTGATGTGATGTGAAACGAAATAAAATATTTTATAGTGGAAAATATTATATAAGTTAAAAATAGATTTTTTAACGTGTATATGAAATGTAATAAATTAATATAAACAAATCGAACGATTTGTTTATATACACACATTTGACTGATATTGATTGGAACAATAAATATTACACATCGCCCAACTGCACAAATAAAATCTGCGTTTGATTGTTTGAAACCCCACACGGGTATTAGGATGATATATGACATACACTAATCCCAATAATTAGTTGTATGTCGATCGATTGATTGACAGACTGTTATAAGCGTTAAATATTTATATTTTATGCTTATACAGTGTATAATGCACTTTGGATGATGGTTGATTATTCGTCATTGTTGATATATACATGCGTTGTATGGAAATCCATAGAAATAAAATCTATGGTAATTGATTGGGCTTCATTCCAGTTTTGAATAGAAATATTTGAAAAAAAAGTGAAATATTTGAAATAGAATATTCGAAAATAGAAATATATGAAGCCGTGTTGATTAGATTGACGCCATTTTGACGTGAACGATATTTATATCGATTTTATTCATTTTATAATGAATATCAAAAGTGATTTCAAAATCTGATATTTTGAAAAGAATTCGAATTGAAATTGAAAAGAAATGAATTCGAATTGAAATTGAATAGAAATGAATTCGAATTGAAATTTAATGGAATTGAAAACGAACTGAAATTGAATTAAAAATTGATTTGAATTGAAATCAATTTGTAATGAATTTAAATCGAATTTATAAGGAAAAATTCAATTTTGATTTGAATTTGGAAAGAAGTTGAAATCGTTTTGAAAACGAATTTAAAACGATTTACATAATACGTTTTAAAAGGAAATCGACGAAGTATATATATTATACATATTATATATATAATATAATGGCCTGAATAGAACGCGCCGCGCTGCGGTAGTTCGTGAATTTCGACCATTGACTTCGAATGGATATTGCCGGAGATCCGACCGTCGAATTCTCCTAAGATCGGAACCGTTGGTTTCGTATCGAAAAGAGCTTTCTAACGTGTATTAGAAATTAGAAGTCTAACGGTTGGCTTTGGAATTATGTCCAAATCAAATTTGGAAAAGGTCGCTGTAAGTGCAGTTCGATGGCCGTTGATGGAAATCGATTGTACGGGCCTTGATAAAATTATTAAAAATAGTAATAATTTGTGTAAAATCATAAGAAATGATTTGTGAAGAATTGAGGTGGAAAATTCCATATTCGAAAGGATAAAAATAGATTTTTATCGAAATGAACTAGTTTTGAACTAGAATTACAATTCTATTTATTTTTAAATAAATAAATTGAATTTGAAAAGGGTTTTAAAAGTAACCAGAATTTCCAATAATTGAATTGGAATGGATTTGAATCGAAATTGTCTTTGGAATATTTCGATGTTGGATTTCGTGATGATGCAGGTATTGTTATGGGAATTTGAAAGATATATTAATATCGTTATTTCCAATACGATATTTGTTGGTCGTAGAATTTGATATCGAATATAAGCCGATATAGTTTCTATTCAGAGCCTTGTATTTAATATCAAATGTGATTTGGGTTTGTCATGAATGGTGTCTTCATTAACACTGTTCTTAAGCCCAGTGGAGAAAAAGATTAAATCTTTTTATTTAGATTTAATGAAGTGTACCAATTAAATAATATTTAATTGGAATAGAATTGGTATTGATTTTTGGGTTTATCGTGAACAGTGTTTTAAATAACACTTGTTCTTTAACCCGATAATTAATGGAATGTGATTTTGGGTTTATCGTGAACCGTGTTTTAAATGACACTGGTTCTTTAACCCAGTTAAAGATTAAAACTGAGTGGAGTTTTAATGAATCTTTAATTAGATTGAAAAGATCGAGAAGGAAATATCACCAGTTTTGCTCCAGGCGATAGTTAAATCTTTAATTAGATTTGAACGTGAAAAGGGTAATTGAATTTACCGATAACACTGAGGTGTTAGATATGAAGTATGACCAGTTTTACTTCATGGGATGAATAGGTGGGGATTGGGAAATAAAATAAACGATTACTCCGGTGTGGTTCGCTAATCCCGACTAGTTTGAATTGATATTCAAAGAAGATTAAAGAATAAATTTAAAAAATTTATCTTTGATAAAATTAATGGGAACCCTTCCCATAGTATAAGAATATTTGAATAAAAGAATATTCTGAATTGGAATGAGGCGTATGTTGGGTTTGTGTAACAATTGTTTATTATATACGCGGGTTATTCAGAAAGACCGGGTTTATCCCATTCTGAATAACTGATTCGACGTGGTGTCGAAGATGAAGATGGAGGTTGAAGACCGGAGGTCTTCACGTCGTTTGGATAATTACTGATGATCTTGATTGGGCTGTACACCCAAGAGGAGGGAATCAGTTAGTGGTCGTCCAGACGTACTTGGAGATCGATGGATATGCGAGGTACTAGGTGCCTCCGGTTTCGTTCAGACCCAGAACGGACTTGTAAATGGACTGTGTGTCTGACATTGGATATCATTCTGTGTGATTGATGGATATCGGTTGCATGGAGTGGTTTGCCTGTGTGGCATGCTAAGATGCAAATGATCAAGACTTTTGTTGAAAAGCAGAGTCTTGTGGTTGATGATCAAAGCACGGCCTTTGTGGCGTAGCTTTGTGTAGCGTTAATTCACGATCCTCACACCCCGGTGTGAACCAAAAACGGGAGAAGGACCTCAGGGACGGCATGCGTTTCTTTCTAGTTAGGAGTGGCGTCAGTACTTGAACTGGCTGACGAGTTTGACTCTTGTGGTTATTGGAATTGGAGGCGCCTCGGTTATATCGGTCGATCCGGGACCGATGGAGTCATTCGTTGGATCATTGACACCCCAAAGGGCGGCGAAACGCAGTGTTCAGGAATTTTAATCCACATCGGTGGACCGGCCCTGTCGCTCCAAGGACTCACCTGTGTCTGGGTCCTGAGACACGGGCTAGAGCGTCTCGAATCGGTGAGGACTATCTTTTGCCTCGGTTCACAGATGGAAATCCAATTTCCAATACGAAACTTTGCGGTTTTAGTTGTAAACCCATATATGGCGACATAGTGGTATGGGGCATTCATGCCGCCTATGATTAATACTTATGATTGAAATTGTTTTTGACACTATACACTTATAGTACTATCAAAATAATCTGTTTTAAACGTATCAAGCATTCTTTGGCTATTATAAGGTAAAAACCCTATCCTCCAGCTTGCGTTGCATTGTGTGATAGGACCTGGGTCTTGTAATAGCTTCATTTTTCTTTATTTAGCATTGCGCTGTTGTTTTATGCACTCGTGTTCTTGGGAGGAAACCCGTTCCGTGTTATACGGTGTGATCCCTTGATTTACCTAACTTTAAAATAAAGATTAATAACTGTTTTAGTTCTCACACCAGTCACATGACTGACCTGGAGTTTATTGTTTTAACCTAAACTCTGGATGCTCTTATTTTGACACGAGCAGCTAGTAGTTTTGGTTTTGCAGATTTATATTCACAGGATCCTGGTTTATAGCTGGAATGATATCCGGAAAGCTTTGTATTCGTATATCTCTTCTAGTTGTGTATTGTATTATTTTCCGATGCTATGTAATGTATTGTAATCTCTGATATTTATCGAATGTGTAATATTGATTTATACTCTGTATATTCTTGTATTCTGATGAATTGTTGTAATATACAATGAAATGTTCTTCTGTCTGCGTTCTGATTTGTCATGTTCTCAAAACAAGCAAGCGTTTCGAACGGTTTTGATCGGTTTAGCGACTGATTCGGATCGAGCGAAATTCCTTTTCGTTACAGTTGGTATCAGAGCTTTGGTTTACAATGCTCGGAGAAGAAGACACATTAGAACCATACGAAAGAATTCATCAGAAACTAGATTAGTAATATCCAACGGGAATGACTCGTTAGAGATGGGATCAGTAGTATCCTAGAACGAGTGTGAAGAGTAGTGTTTTGAAAAATAAAATTGAAAACAAGTTTTGTTTTGAAAATTTAATTCAATAATTCGTATTTGAATATTTATTTATATTGCTTTGGACTATCAGGTATATAGAGATTTTAATATACGTCTGATCCACGTGTATTAGAAGCCTCCAATATACTGGATGGATATAGAGTCACACTCTAGTCGCCCGGAGATGATTCTGATGATTGTAGCTACATCATCAGAATTAGTATTCGAGTTTCGAAAGTGGGATTTCTATATATTTCCTATTGATTGGTGTGAGAACCAAAATTAGATAGGATATATTGTTGTGAATTGGCATCAAAAACAGGATTTTTTGTATATATATCAAAATTATGAATTTGAAACGTTAATTCACTAATTGATTGATGGTTGTGTTGTTTGTCTATTTATTTGAAATTTCGAACCATTTTGTAACGACCCGGATTTTGAGCGACTTTGGTTATCGACATAAGCTCGATGTCGATAACCAAAACATCGAAAAATCCCGGTAATTAATGAAAGAAATTAGAAGGTGAGAATATATAAGATAGAAACTTAGAATAGAAGAAGAAGAAGAACACAACATCAGAGTAACACGAACCTCACAGCGGAACGAATAACATATAATAGATAACATAACTTTGAAATATAACAGTTATGTATACAATAGCACTTATCAGAGTACAACACTTACAACACAGCGGAAATAAACTATAGCTATATGATCCAGAAGCCTCCTGCTCCAGCTCTTCAAGTATATCTGTAAATTCCTGACTACTTGACTGCCCGTACAAAATTAGGCACCCAAGAGTTTAGGGAAAACAAAACAAATAAACTCCGGGTCAGTCATGGGACTGGTATGAGTAAAACAGTTTAAACAGGTATATGAACAAGTAAACGATATCTCATAAGACCACGCCGCAGAACGGAACGGGTTTTTCCCTCATGAGAATCCAAAACATCTTTATATCAAAAACCCTTTTGATATTATAATAATGTCTATGTACAAATAGATATCAACTAGCAGAAACGCTTTCATCTCACGTTCTACATATATAGTATACAATCAAAATCGCAAGCACGTATTGGATAATGGATTTCCAACTATGACAAGGTATGGAACCACCTTCCGATCAGTGTACTCTAGGAATGATACACTGGAGTTCAACAAGAACATCTTGTAACTCAGCCACACATGACCGACTACTCATTTCGCTTGAGTGTATCGAATGTACATCACCAACGGTTGGGATCAGCAACCGTTCCCGTATATATATGGGACAGCAATAATATATTTAAGAAACAAATGAATATTCACTAGATATGTGATTATACACCCTACTTCGGTGCGACCGACTTAGCCATGCTGCCTGCCCGATTTCTGTCATTTACTGGTTGATGAGGCTAGAAGCTACGCTTTATCATCACATCAGATTCACTTCGAATGCCACATTGTCAGATCCATCGAAAATCACTAATTGACGTCTACGACAGTACATTACGTGTTAGCTAAAGAAGTTTCCTTCTCCGCTTCCACTCTTGGTACGGTCGAAGAAATCAATGTACGTGACCTTTCTGGAAATACTCTGTCAGACATTCATCCATACAAGTCATCTTCATTCACTTAGAATGTCACATCGTCATACCCGCCAAATCACAAATTGACTTATCCAAAAATAACACGGGTATACAGCTAAGAGAAACGAATTCCTCCGCCACCAAACGTGAATACGTTTGAACAGATCAACTTACGTGATCCATTGGATATACTCTGTCAGACCTTCGTCCATACAAGTTGTCCTGGGACTGGACAAACCGAAGGCACTATTCCGTATATCCATCTTAGTCACTGTTATCTAAGACTTATACAACAGCCCTTGCATTTTACTCCGTCTTCAATTATCTTTGGCATATATGATTCGCGACGCTTATGCCAATACAGAGTGGTTCTATGGATAATAATCCAACCGGTTTCTCCATATTAACAACGTTAAAATGGTCAAAACTTCGATAGTCGGTGAGTTAACTATCAAAGAAAAACAAGTGTGCAAACAACGATATTATTTCCAGATGGAAATTATATCGAACAAACATCATTTAACATTAACCTCTTTAGTTCACTTATTTACTTATCTCCTATTTCCCTATATTCTAAATTCTTATTTTCTTTTATCAGAAAACATTTCTGATTCTCGTTTGGAAAACATTTCCAAAACTCCTTTACGATCAAACCTTACCATTTCTTAGTTAAGAAGGAAGTCACTCAAGTTGGGTTATAATTACCTCTCAGACCTTAACTGAACAACGTTATAACTTCGAAATGGTCAAAGTTTATCTTTTAATCTTTAACAACCTCTTTACGCCTTTCTCGGATCCAATTTTACTAATCCACTTCTATATTTAAAACATTGGTTATAACGATAACGTTATAATCCCTCCTTTCGAATTATCTAACTTTAATTATAACTTCTATTCTTATTAGTGAATAATTAACCTAACACTTATTTATTTATAAATAAATAAATCTCTATTTAAACACTGGAAAGTATAAGTACTTTCCCGAATTCGATATAATCGAATTTGCCAATTAACTCTCTTCGAGAAATCTCTATTTGATTAACTCTTCTTCGAATAACCTATATTCGATTAACTTCTTCTTCGAATAACCTATATTCGATTAACTTCTTCTCGAATAGACGATATTCGATAATCACTCTTCGAATAACTAATATTCGATAACTCTTCCTTTTCAAATATCTCATATTTGAAAATCTCACTTCGATTAAACTATAATCGATAACTCCTTTCGATGAAACTAACATCGATAACTCCTTTCGATGAAACTAACATCGATAACTCCTTTCGATGAAACTAACATTGATTAATTCCTTTCGATGAAACTAACATCGATTAATTCCTTTCGATGAAACTAACATCGATTAATTTAACTCGACGAACTTAACTCGACTAACTCAACTATCTTAACTTACTTGGTTCGACCGATTCGATTCGATTAACTAGGCTCGACTAACTTGGTTTAATTAACTCAACTTGATTGACTCCTATCGAATAACTAATATTCGATTTAACTCTATTCGTTTGACTCCAGATCGCAGCGATCATAAATGGTTACACCTGATTCCCTCAGGAAACATCCGTCCGCCGTAGGCTATTTACAGCCCTGCGAATTTACGCTAGCAGTCGTACAAGATGGCAACTTACCCTGAATACTATGTTTGACTAACTCTGTCTCAAATAACTATATTTGATTAACTCTAGTTCGTTTTAACTCTAATCTATTAACTCTAACTAATTAACTCCAACTGGTTAACTCTAACTGATTAACTCTAACTGGTTAACTCTAACTGATTAACTCTAACTGGTTAACTCTATTTGACTAACTCGACTTGACTAACCCCTTTCGAATAACATATTCGATTAACTAACTTTCGAATACCATATTCGATTAACTAACTTCGAATACCATATTCGATTAACTCCTTTCGAATAACATATTCGATTAACTAACTTTCGAATAACATATTCGATTAACTAACTTCGAATATCATATTCGATTAACTCCTTTCGAATGTCTATATTCGATTAACTAACTTCGAATACCATATTCGATTAACTCCTTTCGAATAACATATTCGATTAACTAACTTTCGAATACCATATTCGATTAACTAACTTCGAATACCATATTCGATTAACTAACTTCGAATACCATATTCGATTAACTCCTTTCGAATGTCTATATTCGATTTACTTTATTCACTTTATAAAGATTTCCTTTTTAACAACGTTTTATTCATTTGAAAAGATTTACTTTTAAATTACGGTTCTACACTTTAAAAATGATTTCCTTTTTATAATGTTCCCTTTCCAATTCTATTTGTAAATGGTTTACAAATATTTCCTTTTCAAATTTATTCTTGAAATATTCTAACTCCTTAAATTCCCGGGAAAATTCGCCATAACCTCCTTTGTATCGGGAGCATCGGGAAAATCCCCAAACCCGCCACACAGGCCTTTCCATTTAAAAGAAAATGTTTTGAAATTATTTTCTTTTAAAATATCTATTTATAAATATTCCAATTTATAAACATTTCTTATTTATAAATATTCCACTTTATAAATATCTCTTATTTATAAATATCCCATTTTATAAATATGCTATTTTCAATATCACTTTGAAAATTCCCTTATCTACATTCCGGTATGTTATGGTATTCTAACATATCAAATCACGATGTCTAATCTCGTCCATACACACACAATCAACAACAGGTTATAATTCACATCATATATTAAAATATAGGAAAAATAATAAAATAACTGTTGAGGAATCCAGTCGGATTCCTCCAACCTGTTTCCCTGCATCCACAGATGTAACACAGTATATAAATATCTATTTCATTTTAATATGAAATATTCTACTGGACAGAATCAATATTTGACTAATGATATAATATGTGACTATATATATATATATATATATACGTTTCAATCAAATCTATTTAACAGTCCAGTTTAACAATCAATATACAGCAGTCACAAATAACGTACAATTTATAAATATATGAATTGCACAGAGTTAGTGAGTTTTACTCACATTGTCGATCATCGTTAAAGAACGATAATCGATTGTCGATTCTGATCCGACAATTTATTTCGATATAAATTGTAAATAGCTCCAATCATTCCAGTCTGGTTCCGTGTTGTAGCATTCGTCTGTGTGATCCTATCGGATCCCGTTTTACTGTATTCGGATATAGTATGAACTTTTTGATCCTATTCAAGGATTTAACTATAACCGACCACTCATAATCTTCTTCCTGGAATTACTGAAAATCGCAACGCCCTTTCATCATTCCAGAATACATAAACTTCAATTCCCATCTACCATTCCTTTAACCGCTCAGCCACTGCCTTACAGCACCCAAAACAACGACAACCTGAACCTTTTCTAACCACAAATTTCATCCTTAATTGATACTCTTAAACCCACGTTTTAACGCCTTAAGCACACTGCTAATTCCCTTTCCCCTTCCAGGAAAATATCGAACAACAGTCTCCTTCTATACCCAATCACCGTCGCTCCTTCACATCGCCGGAGGCCACCAAGTCAACACCGGTCTGACCGCCATCGACAGACCCTCCACCTCCGATTAACTTCGAGCTCCTCTCTCATATTTGATTTCACTTCGCGGAAAAGAAAACCACATCATCGGTCACCCCATAGCAAACAAAAGACTACCTTCTCTCATCCTTTCTTCAACAACGTTTCCACCAAAAAGAACTCAATGTCCTCCTTTACCATCGACGACAGTGAACCCTAGCCCTCGAGCATCCGAGGATTTCGATCGCAACTTATAATTTGGGTACCTACTTGAAGCTCTCCGCTCAATGGTCTCAGAGGAGCACATTTTGATTTTTATAGGATTTTACTTGATTTGCTTGTGATTTTTGAAGATCCGGTTTTAGTTTCCTGAGGATAAAAGTGCGGCGGATTGTTGATAAATGAATGAAGTGTTTTAGGTTAGGAGGAGTTAAAGATTATTATATAGGGTATTTAGTTATTTCTTTTGTGGAGTTTTAAAATCCCACGATTCTCGTTTTTGAGGAGAACAAGAACTGGCGGTTGAGGAGAGGCAACCCGTGGCTTGGTTTAGGCTTAGTAAGTTATATCATTTTAATATTCATATGAAAAGGGGACGTGTAGAAATATTCACCTCATAGACTCCTATTCTTACCTAAATTCCATTCATGTATGGACAGAAATAAAGATACCGTTGTATCGAGCTCAGTGCCACGATCCCAAAAATATAATAATACCGGTAGATGAACTCATATTGTGAAACCCCGAAATGGCGATACAGGGTGCCAAATACTCCAAATAAAAAGTTGCTTATTTAATTAATTAAAAATTACAGTAAAATTCAAAAAATTATTTTATCACTATTTCCCAAAAGGACCTTGTCTAAATTTAAACCCGATCTCCAGTTATATCGAATAAACAGTTATGGTCGATAAACGATTCCATAGCGACTTTTCTGAAATTTGATTTGGACATATCCCAAAATCTACACAACGAAATCCCGATCTTTCTCTTCCACTAGAAAGATATACTCCACCAGCTCCACACGTTTCTTGTTTCACAGAAATCCGATTTAAAACGAACCCTGTATATTCAGTTGAAGTTCAAATCGCCAAATAGCGAACTGCAGCGCCATTTCGAGCTCGTTTATAAATATATTATAAACTATACGTTCAACTGTCCTCGATTCAATATATTCGTTATTATATTTCGAATCGAAACTCAACCACATCTCGTATACTATTCAATTCACACTCTATTGTGAATTCTACTATTTCTGACTATTTCGATATTTATAATTTATTATTCATTATAGATATTAATTAAATATTCAATATTATTTAATTATGGTTCTCGATATCGCTATAACGATATTTAATAATTAAATTAATTAATTATTCCATCTCTAAAAATGCGGGTCATTACATTCTTCCCCACTTAAAATAATTTCGTCCTCGAAATTGCTAAGTTAGAGGACGACCCTATCTATTGGAATTCCTAAGATTTGTTTACCTCTCAATTTCATATTCACTGAACCAATTAATATCACTAAAATATTAATTCATTCCGACTAACTAAAAATTTCAAAAATTCTGAAAATTTTCTAACACTTTAAACTTTCGAAAAATTTCGCCAGCACCTCCTTTGTACTGGTCAATAGCTCAAACTCCAACTCGCCTCTCTGGGCCTTCTTCAACCCAAAAGAAAATCAAAACGCCAAACGTCTTGCCAATTCGGCTCATAAATCACCAAATTCAAATGAAATATAAACTTGTACCTTTTTGTCGGGCATATCATTATATCCCTACCATTTGTTATCAACTCGGCATATACAAATGCCATCCCAATCAAACTCAATCACTTTTATATCGTCAAACCAAATCATTCGCTTATACTCAAGTCGAATCCCATTGTCAATCTCAAGTTTCATTCTTGATTTTCAAATTCTAAGTCCAGCTAAATTTCAAATTGTTGACTTACCCATTCAATTCTATTTAACTTAGTTCAAGTTAAATTTCAATTTATTTTTACCATCTTATTTCGTTTAACTTCATAAGTTAAATTTAAATTTCAAATTTCAAATTCCTGGATTTATTTCAAATCAATTTGAAATCATAACACCTATTCAAAATATTTGAGTTTCTAAACACTTGTTTTCTCAAAACAATTCAAATCAAAATCACTGGTAGTAATCCACCACTTAGAAACTCGAAAATCACACCGATGATACTGCGCAGTCATCATCGGAATTATTTTCCAGCGACCCAAGTGATTTCAATACTATATCATTTTCAAAATCATTACTGAATACTTCCATTTTGAAAACATTTCAAAATCTCCCAAGAACTTAAAATTTCCTTATTTTAATTCCAAATCTGATTTAAATTCAAATTTAATTCATCTTATTTCATATACTTTACTTATATGATTCTGATTGGTTAAATATAACCATTTCACTTGTCATAATCTTACTCGATTATAATCACAACCTATATATGATAATATATCACATATCCATACTGTGTCAGTCCATCGTATTCAAGTGTTTATTTACTCCTACCGTAACAGTGGATCAAACTGATCGACCAGAACTCATAAATAACTCAGCCAATGAATCTCCACAATATAAAACAAATTTTTATATCAAATACAAATACGCACTCGTATATATACACTCAAACTCAATCTAGGGTATTACTAACCCTATCTCTGCCGAGTCACGCCACAGAGCCAAGTAATTCTTAACTTAAGCTCTGATACCAACTGTAACGACCCAGATTTTGAGCGACTTTGGTTATCGACATAAGCTCGATGTCGATAACCAAAACATCGAAAAATCCCGGTAATTAATGAAAGAAATTAGAAGGTGAGAATAGATAAGATATAAACTTAGAATAGAAGAAGAAGAAGAACACAACATCAGAGTAACACGAACCTCACAGCGGAACGAATAACATATAATAGATAACATAACTTTGAAATATAACAGTTATGTATACAATAGCACTTATCAGAGTACAGCACTTACAACACAGCGGAAATAAACTATAGCTATATGATCCAGAAGCCTCCTGCTCCAGCTCTTCAAGTATATCTGTAAATTCCTGACTACTTGACTGCCCGTACAAAATTAGGCACCCAAGAGTTTAGGGAAAACAAAACAAATAAACTCCAGGTCAGTCATGGGACTGGTATGAGTAAAACAGTTTAAACAGGTATATGAACAAGTAAACGATATCTCATAAGACCACGCCGCAGAACGGAACGGGTTTTTCCCTCATGAGAATCCAAAATATCTTTATATCAAAAACCCTTTTGATATTATAATAATGTCTATGTACAAATAGATATCAACTAGCAGAAACACATTCATCTCACGTTCTACATATATAGTATACAATCAAAATCGCAAGCACGTATTGGATAATGGATTTCCAACTATGACAAGGTATGGAACCACGTTCTGATCAGTGTACTCTAGGAACGATACACTGGAGTTCAACAAGAACATCTTGTAACTCAGCCACACATGACCGACCACTCATTTCGCTTGAGTGTATCGAATGTACATCACCAACGGTTGGGATCAGCAACTATTCCCGTATATATATGGGACAGCATTGATAGATTTAAGAAACAAATGAATATTCACTAGATAGGTGATTATACACCCTACTTCGGTGCGACCGACTTAGTCATGCTGCCTGCCCGATTTCTGTCATTTACGGGTTGATGAGGCTAGAAGCTACGCTTTATCATCACATCAGATTCACTTCGAATGCCACATTGTCAGATCCATCGAAAATCACTAATTGACGTCTACGACAGTACATTACGTGTTAGCTAAAGAAGTTTCCTTCTCCGCTTCCACTCTTGGTACGGTCGAAGAAATCAATGTACGTGACCTTTCTGGAAATACTCTGTCAGACATTCATCCACACAAGTCATCTTCATTCACTTAGAATGTCACATCGTCATACCCGCCAAATCACAAATTGACTTATCCAAAAATAACACGGGTATACAGCTAAGAGAAACGAATTCCTCCGCCACCAAACGTGAATACGTTTGAACAGATCAACTTACGTGATCCATTGGATATACTCTGTCAGACCTTCGTCCATACAAGTTGTCCTGGGACTGGACAAACCGAAGGCACTATTCCGTATATCCATCTTAGTCACTGTTATCTAAGACTTATACAACAGCCCTTGCATTTTACTCCGTCTTCAATTATCTTTGGCATATATGATTCGCGACGCTTATGCCAATACAGAGTGGTTCTATGGATAATAATCCAACCGGTCTCTCCATATTAACAACGTTAAAATGGTCAAAACTTCGATAGTCGGTGAGTTAACTATCAAAGAAAAACAAGTGTGCAAACAACGATATTATTTCCAGATGGAAATTATATCGAACAAACATCATTTAACATTAACCTCTTTAGTTCATTTATTTACTTATCTCTTGTTTCCCTATATTCTAAATTCTTATTTTCTTTTATCAGAAAACATTTCTGATTCTCGTTTGGAAAACATTTCCAAAACTCCTTTACGATCAAACCTTACCATTTCTTAGTTAAGAAGGAAGTCACTCAAGTTGGGGTATAATTACCTCTCAGACCTTAACTGAACAACGTTATAACTTCAAAATGGTCAAAGTTTATCTTTTAATCTTTAACAACCTCTTTACGCCTTTCTCGGATCCAATTTTACTAATCCACTTCTATATTTAAAACATTGGTTATAACGATAACGTTATAATCCCTCCTTTCGAATTATCTAACTTTAATTATAACTTCTATTCTTATTAGTGAATAATTAACCTAACACTTATTTATTTATAAATAAATAAATCTCTATTTAAACACTGGAAAGTATAAGTACTTTCCCGAATTCGATATAATCGAATTTGCCGATTAACTCTCTTCGAGAAATCTCTATTTGATTAACTCTTCTTCGAATAACCTATATTCGATTAACTTCTTCTTCGAATAACCTATATTCGATTAACTTCTTCTCGAATAGACGATATTCGATAATCTCTCTTCGAATAACTAATATTCGATAACTCTTCCTTTTCAAATATCTCATATTTGAAAATCTCACTTCGATTAAACTATAATCGACAACTCCTTTCGATGAAACTAACATCGATAACTCCTTTCGATGAAACTAACATCGATAACTCCTTTCGATGAAATTAACATCGATTAATTCCTTTCGATGAAACTAACATCGATTAATTCCTTTCGATGAAACTAACATCGATTAATTTAACTCGACGAACTTAACTCGACTAACTCAACTATCTTAACTTGCTTGGTTCGACCGATTCGATTCGATTAACTAGGCTCGACTAACTTGGTTTAATTAACTCAACTTGATTAACTCCTATCGAATAATTGATATTAGATTTAACTCCATTCGTTTGACTCCAGATCGTAGCGATCACAAATGGTTACACCTGATTCCCTCAGGAAACATCCGACCGCCGTAGGCTATTTACAGCCCTGCGAATTTACGCTAGCAGTCGTACAAGATGGCAACTTACCCTGAATACTATGTTTGACTAACTCTGTCTCAAATAACTATATTTGATTAACTCTAGTTCGTTTTAACTCTAATCGATTAACTCTAACTAATTAACTCCAACTGGTTAACTCTAACTGATTAACTCTAACTGGTTAACTCTAACTGATTAACTCTAACTGGTTAACTCTATTTGACTAACTCGACTTGACTAACCCCTTTCGAATAACATATTCGATTAACTAACTTTCGAATACCATATTCGATTAACTAACTTCGAATACCATATTTGATTAACTCCTTTCGAATAACATATTCGATTAACTAACTTTCGAATACCATATTCGATTAACTAACTTCGAATATCATATTCGATTAACTCCTTTCGAATGTCTATATTCGATTAACTAACTTCGAATACCATATTCGATTAACTCCTTTCGAATAACATATTCGATTAACTAACTTTCGAATACCATATTCGATTAACTAACTTCGAATACCATATTCTATTAACTAACTTCGAATACCATATTCGATTAACTCCTTTCGAATGTCTATATTCGATTTACTTTATTCACTTTATAAAGATTTCCTTTTTAACAACGTTTTATTCATTTGAAAAGATTTACTTTTAAATAACGGTTCTACACTTTAAAAATGATTTCCTTTTTATAATGTTCCCTTTCCAATTCTATTTGTATATGGTTTACAAATATTTCCTTTTCAAATTTATTCTTGAAATATTCTAACTCCTTAAATTCCCGGGAAAATTCGCCATAACCTCCTTTGTATCGGGAGCATCGGGAAAATCCCCAAACCCGCCACACAGGCCTTTCCATTTAAAAGAAAATGTTTTGAAATTATTTTCTTTTAAAATATCTACTATTTATAAATATTCCAATTTATAAACCTTTCTTATTTATAAATATTCCACTTTATAAATATCTCTTATTTATAAATATCCCATTTTATAAATATGCTATTTTCAATATCACTTTGAAAATTCCCTTATCTACATTCCGGTATGTTATGGTATTTTAACATATCAAATCACGATGTCTAATCTCGTCCATACACACACAATCAACAACAGGTTATAATTCACATCATATATTAAAATATAGGAAAAACAATAAAATAACTGTTGAGGAATCCAGTCGGATTCCTCCAACCTGTTTCCCTGCATCCACAGATGTTACACAGTATATAAATATCTATTTCATTTTAATATGAAATATTCTACTGGGCAGAATCAATATTTGAATAATGATATAATATATGACTATATATATATACATGTTTCAATCAAATCTATTTAATAGTCCAGTTTAACAATCAATATACAGCAGTCACAAATAACGTACAATTTATAAATATATGAATTGCACAGAGTTAGTGAGTTTTACTCACATTGTCGATCATCGTTAAAGAACGATAATCGATTGTCGATTCTGATCCGACAATTTATTTCGATATAAATTGTAAATAGCTCCAATCATTCCAGTCTGGTTCCGTGTTGTAGCATTCGTCTGTGTGATCCTATCGGATCCCGTTTTACTGTATTCGGATACAGTATGAACTTTTTGATCCTATTCAAGGATTTAACTATAACCGACCACTCATAATCTTCTTCCTGGAATTACTGAAAATCGCAACGCCCTTTCATCATTCCAGAATACATAAACTTCAATTCCCATCTACCATTCCTTTAACCGCTCAGCCACTGCCTTACAGCACCCAAAACAACGGCAACCTGAACCTTTTCTAACCACAAATTTCATCCTTAATTGATACTCTTAAACCCACGTTTTAACGCCTTAAGCACACTGCTAATTCCCTTTCCCCTTGCAGGAAAATATTGAACAACTGTCTCCTTCTATACCCAATCACCATCGCTCCTTCACATCACCGGATGCCACCAAGTCAACACCGGTCTGACCGCCATCAACAGACCCTCCACCTCCGATTAACTTCGAGCTCCTCTCTCATATTTGATTTCACTTCGCGGAAAAGAAAACCACATCGTCGGTCACCCCACGGCAAGCAAAAGACTACCTTCCCTCATCCTTTCTTCAACAACGTTTCCACCAAAAAGAACTCAATGTCCTCCTTTACCATCGACGACAGTGAACCCTAGCCCTCGAGCATCCGAGGATTTCGATCGCAACTTATAATTTGGGTACCTACTTGAAGCTTTCCGCTCAACGGTCTCAGAGGAGCACACTTTGATTTTTATAGGATTTTACTTGATTTGCTTGTGATTTTTGAAGATCCGGTTTTAGTTTCCTGAGGAGAAAAGTGCGGCGGATTGTTCATGAATGAATGAAGTGTTTTAGGTTAGGAGGAGTTAAAGATTATTATATAGGGTATTTAGTTATTTCTTTTGTGGAGTTTTAAAATCCCACGATTCTCGTTTTTGAGGAGAACAAGAATTGGCGGTTGAGGAGAGGCAACCCGTGGCTTGGTTTAGGCTTAGTAAGTTATATCATTTTAATATTCATATGAAAAGGGGACGTGTAGAAATGTTCACCTCATAGATTCCTATTCTTACCTAAATTCCATTCATGTATGGACAGAAATAAAGATACCGTTGTATCGAGCTCAGTGCCACGATCCCAAAAATATAATAATACCGGTAGATGAACTCATATTGTGAAACCCCGAAATGGCGATACAGGGTGCCAAATACTCCAAATAAAAAGTTGCTTATTTAATTAATTAAAAATTACAGTAAAATTCAAAAAATTATTTTATCACTATTTCCCAAAAGGACCTTGTCTAAATTCAAACCCGATCTCCAGTTATATCGAATAAACAGTTATGGTCGATAAACGATTCCATAGTGACTTTTCTGAAATTTGATTTGGACATATCCCAAAATCTACACAACGAAATCCCGATCTTTCTCTTCCACTAGAAAGATATACTCCACCAGCTCCACACGTTTCTTGTTTCATAGAAATCCGATTTAAAACGAACCCTGTATATTCAGTTGAAGTTCAAATCGCCAAATAGCGAACTGCAGCGCCATTTCGAGCTCGTTTATAAATATATTATAAACTATACGTTCAACTGTCGTCGATTCAATATATTCGTTATTATATTTCGAACCGAAACTCAACCACATCTCGTATACTATTCAATTCACACTCTATAATTCTACTATTTCTGACTATTTCGATATTTATAATTTATTATTCATTATAGATATTAATTAAATATTCAATATTATTTAATTATGGTTCTCGATATCGTTATAACGATATTTAATAATTAAATTAATTAATTATTCCATCTCTAAAAATGCGGGTCATTACACATTTAGCCTAATAGAATCAAATATTGAATTGTTTGAAAATGATTACATTTGCATGCATATACATGTACTTACATTGAACAGGTCATAGCAAGGAGGCTAGAGCAGAGAAATAAAATTGTTTGCCCGACAAATAGGTACATGTTTACCATAATTTACTGTTTTGTTTGGGTGATGATGATTTTATGAGCCGATTGGCTAGCCGCTTGGCTTTTTCTTTTTCTTTTGGATTGAAGAAGGCCATGGGAGGCTATATGAAATATCCCGAAGTCCCCGGTGCAGGGGAGGTTATGGCGAAATTTTTCGAAAATTTAGGGTGTTAGCCAAATTTTTGAAAAATTTGAAAAGTTCTTAGAAACTGAAAAGTTGAAGAACTTAAGCCGTAAAGAAAATACTGAAAGTTGAGTTGATTTGTTAAACAACTTTCGACTTCGTTCCTTTTCGGGGACGAAAAGTTTTAAGTGGGGGAGATTGTAATAACCCGGAAATCCGGGCCAATTTAAAATTTTTATTTTGGCAATTTTAATGAATTTTGATTATTTAAAATGGTTTATTTTAAATAATAATGACGAAAAATTTATTTTGAATAGAATTCGAACGTATATATTTATATAGATCGTCGTTAGAATATAAATAATTATTTATAATTATAAAACGAATTGAAAATGGCGCGGTAGTTCGAAAATTCGATTTCAAATTTCAATTGAACATACCGGGTGTAAAACAAACCGGATTTTAGCGAAACCAAAAATAATAGAAACTATTTGAGAATATCTTTCCAACGAATCCGAAAAATCGAAATTTCATAGCGGGGATAAAAAGATATGCCCAGTTGAAATTTCAGAATAGTCGCTATGTAATTTCTGGCCCTTAAAAATGGAAATTTTGCAAACGATCTCGGATTTCGACAAAACCACTTTTGTTGGATCCGTGATGTCAATTTATTGCTAGGTTTCAAATTTCATAATTTTTCGAATCAATATGTGAGCATGGCAAAGGAAAACGCGTTTGACCAGTTTTAGTTGATTTTAATCGACTGGAAAATGGCCATTTTTCAAACGGTCTCAGAATACAACGAAACTAGTTTTGTTAGGACCGTATCGTCAATACGAAGCCAGAAATTATTTTTCTGGAATTTTCCGAGTTAGTATGTGGGCCCGATAAATTAAAATGTGCGTTCAAATTCAATATATAGAGTTGTATTTTGATTTTGACGAAAACTGATCGAAACGATCAAATCAGCTTACGATACATATTCCATTGTGTTCGGAATGGGGGTAATTAGCTATAGACAACAGGCGGTGGGTCTCGTTTCGAGGTCGAAATAAAAAGTACCTTTTTGAAATTAAATAAATATAAAAAATATCTCCCTTTCCCCCTTATCTTTGCTCAGCCCCCCCCCCCCCCCCCGTTTACTTTCCAATTAGAAAATGAGAAAAAAAAACCCGCAGTCCACAAATCGCGCCCCCCTTTTTACGTCGACTGTGCCACCGCCGCGCCCCTCTCTCCTTCGTCGCCCCCGCCTCCTCTCTCCTCAGCACCCCTCTCTCCCTCCAACTCGTTGAAACGAGAAGACCTTGCCCCCAAATTCGAAACCGCAGCACCCTAGCCCGCACCTCCTTGACCTGCGCTCCTCCTCCGCCGTCAATGCCGACAATAAACACCCCCTGCAATGAAAACGAGGTAAACAACTTTAAAACTTATTTTCAGTTTTACTATGAATTCAAATAGGATTAAAATGATTTTATTTGCTTGTTAAAACTGATTTTATTTGCTTGTTAAAACTGATTTTATTTGCTTGTTAAAACTGATTTTATTTGCGTGTTAAAACTGATTTTAGTTGCTTGTTAAAACTGATTTTATTTGCTTGTTAAAACTGATTTTTATTTGCTTGTTAAAACTGATTTTATTTGCCCATTAAAACTGATTTGATATAGTTATTAAAACTGATTTTGAAATGATAAAGATTTAATTTTGAAATGAATAAAAATATGATTTTATTATCATGAAAGCGAGGATAAAAGATTAGATTTTTTTAACTTAATAAAAATATGATTTTTTGTAATGGCGCGTTTTGTTAGCTGTCGAATAATTAATTTATTTAATTATTTATATATCGATTTGGCGATATCAATAACTTAAAGTAAAACGTTCGAACTTATAATTTATAATTATAATTAAAACGAACCTGAAATGGCGCTGCAGTTCGCTATTTGGCGATTTGAACTTCAACTGAATATACAGGGTTCGTTTTAAGCTGGATTTCTGTGAAACAAGAAACGCATGGAGCTGGTGGAGTATATCTTTCTAGTGGAAGAGAAAAATCAGGATTTCGTTGTGTAGATATTGAGATATGTCCAAATCAAATTTCTGAGTAGTCGCTATAGAATCATTTATCGACCGTAGCAGTTTATATGGTATAACGGGATACCGGTAGCAAATCGGGATAAGGTTCTTTTGAGACGTAGTGATAATTTAATTTTTAGAATTTTACTGTAATTTTTAATTAATTAAATATGAGACTTTTTATTTGGAGAGTTTTGCACCCTGTATTAGCGATTTTGGGGTTTCACAAAATAAGTTAAACTACCGATATTATTTTATTTCTGGAGCTGGGACACCTCGCTCATCACGATGGTGTTTTCATTTCTGTCTGTAACGGTACGAAACTATATAAATTAATAAAATGATGGAGAGTAAAATATCCTAGGTATTTGTGGACATAAACTAGGCCACGGCCCTTCTTCAATAAATGAAAGGACAAAGGAAGGCCACGCTCTAACTTTTACTCAACCACTTCCTTAACCACAAGACTGTGTGCATGTAAAGGAAGCCACACATCAGCCTTCTCAACCATACAAGAAGAAAACGTGGAAGCAAATGGTTCATTCGAAGAAAAATCAAGGGAAAAAGGAAACCAAATAAATATATACAGAAATTCATCCTTTTTATAGCCGCCACTACGTTCGTTCTCCTCAAACAATCTCCGCCCGTTTCTCTCTTCGAAAATCCTCAACAAATTCAATAGAAAATGAATCTCGGTCCCTATATAATTGTTTCTCCAAGCCGCCACAAATTTACACAGCAAAAACAATTATAGCAACCTTCATAAAATCCAAACAATCAATATAAAATTCCTAAAATCGAAAGGTTAATGCATACGGATTTCTGGCAAGAAGAGCTTCGATCACGTGTTCCTTTTGCTTGGTGCGACGCCAATCCTGGAGCATCGTAACCCAACAACAGTAAACTAGGGTTGAGAATCACGAAGGGTATAAGAATCGATGAGCAAAACGGTTGTAAGATTTGGGTTTGTGGTTGAGGGAGGTTTCGATTTATGGTGGTCTTGTGGGGTTCGACAGTGGTTGCTGTCGCAACCTGGAGCTGTCGAAGTGGTTCGACGGAAATGATGTGGGCCATCGAGCTGATGGAAATTGTGTCGGGAAGGAAGAGGACGTGAAGAGGATCTCGCTGGTGATATTTGTTTGTTGAACGATCAAGTATTGCTCGAGATTTTTGGGTGAACATTTTCGTGAATGGCCATTATGAGCAGCGGGTTCTGTTAATCGAAGGGAAGGGGAGTAACTATTAATTCGGGTCAGAAGGAATTGGGCTGGGCCCGGGTGTTGTATAAGGTCCAATTCTTTTTATTTATATAAGTTAGTTTTAAGTTAAATAGTATCGAAACTTGTAAATTTTATAACTTGGACATACGATGTCAGAATCTCACGAAACAAGATCCGACAGGATCGTATGGACGGGAGCAACACAATGGGACTGACCGCAAGTCCATCTGAGCTCGTTACAATTTATGGCGAAATAAATTGTCCGATTGAATCAAATAACGCAAACCGTTATTTAACGGTTAACGCGCAACGGTGAGTAAAACTCACATTCTCTATACAGTTCTATTTTTACAACGTGTTCTTAGAACTGTTAATTATCTGTTGATCGGCTGGGTGTTGACTGTTTGATTGAACTGCTAGTAAGTTAGTAGAAATTATATATATATCTGTATATATATATATAAACTGTTAAATAATTATATGTTGATTCTGTTTATCAGAATATTATACTGGTGTTGTTTAACATCTGTGGATGCAGGGAAACAGGTTGGAGGAATCCAACAGGATTCCTCAACAGTTATTTTACTGTGATTTTTATATTGTGATATATAATGTGATGTATATAATCTGTGTGATTATGTGTGGTGGGACGATATTCATCGTTATTATATGGTGTGTTAAATACCATAAGAAATACCAGGATATAGAAAAGAGTTTTTTCAAACTATAATTTGAAAATAATTTATTTATATAAAATCGATGGATTTTATATCATAAAGAAAAGGGGATTTTGAGTATAAAGGAAAATATTGGTTAATCAAGTATAAAGGAAAAATATTGGTTAATCGAGTATAAAGGAAATTATGTGTTAATCAAATATAAAGGATAAATATATTTGTGAAGACAAATATAAAAGATATATATATTTGTAAATCAAATATAAAGGAATATATTTGTCAAATATATAAGAAGAGAAATATTGTAAACCATTTGAATAGATAGGATAAAAGAGATATTTATTTGTTAAGTAAATAAAGTTAAACTAAGTGAAATGGGTTAAGTTAATCGAAGTAATTTGTTAAGTTAAACTAAATGATTAATCGATGTGAATTAGTTAAGTTAAACTAAGTGGTTAATCGAAGTGAATTAGTTAAGTTAACTAAGTGGTTAATCGAAGTGAATTAGTTGAGTTAAACTAAGTGAATCAGTTAGAGTAAATCAACGTGAATTAGCTAAGTTAAACTAAGTGGATTTGTTCAGTTAATCAAGACGAGTTAACCAGTTAGGTTAAACCAGCTAGAGTTAACCAGTTAGGTTAAACCAGTTGAGTTGACCAAGTAGAGTTAATCGAGTAGAATTGTCGAATATCACTTATCCGAAGTAGAGTTATCGAATATAGTGTATTCGAGAGAAGAGTAATCGAATATAGTTAGTTCGAGTGGAGAAATCAAATGTTATTCATTTGAGAAGAGTTATCGAATATAGTTTATTCGAGTGGAGAAATCAAATGTTATTCATTTGAGAAGAGTTACCGAATATTAGTTATTCGAAGAGTAGTTATCGAATATTGGTTATTCGAAGTTAGTTAATCCAAAAGAGTTATTCGAAGTTAGATAATCCAAAGGAGTTATTCGAAGTTAGTTAATCCAAAGGAGTTATTCGAAGTTAGTTAATCCAAAGGAGTTATTCGAAGTTGGTTAATCCAAAGGAGTTATTCGAAGTTAGTTAATCCAAAAGAGTTATTCGAAGTTAGCTAATCCAAAGGAGTTATTCGAAGTTAGTTAATCCAAAGGAGTTAGTCGAAGAGTTAATCGAATATAGTTATTCGAAAGAAGGTGTTAATCGAATATAGTTATTCGAGTAAAGTTAAAAGAGTTAATCGAATTGAGTTATTCGAATTAGATATTTGAATAGAGTTAAACACATTAGAGTGATTTGAATTACTTATTCAAATAGAGTTAAACACGTAAGAGTTAATTGAATATTAGTTATTCAATTAGAGTTAAATCGAAGTTAGTTAATCCAAAGGAGTTAGTCGAAGAGTTAATCGAATATAGTTATTCGAAAGAAGGTGTTAATCGAATATAGTTATTCGAGTAAAGTTAAAAGAGTTAATCGAATTGAGTTATTCGAATTAGATATTTGAATAGAGTTAAACACGTAAGAGTTAATTGAATATTAGTTATTCAATTTGAGTTAATCGAATGTAGTTATTCGAGAAGAGTTAAATCGAATTTAGTTATTCGAAAGGAGTTAATCAATTTGAGTTAAGTTAATCGATTTGAATTAAGTTGAATCGAAATGGAGTAAATCGATTAGAATTAAGTTAATCGAGTTAGAGTAAATCGAATATTGGTTATTCGAAGGTAAGTTATTCGGATTAGTTATTCGAAGGAGTTAATCAAATGAGTCGATCCAAAGGAGTTAGTCGAATATTAGTTATTCGAATAGAGTTAAAGGAGTTATCGATTTTAGTTTGATCGAAAGGAGTTATCGATTAGTAAATCGAAAGGAGATTTTCGAATATAGCATATTCGAAAGAAAGAAATCGAATATTGTTTATTCGAAAGAGAGAGATTTCGAATATGAGTTATTCGAAGAGAGATAATCGAATATAGGTTATTCGAAGAAGAGTTAATCAAATAGAGATTACTCGAAAGAGAGTTATACGTCGAATTCGATTATAGCGAATTCGGGAAAGTACTATTTACTTTCCAGGGTTTAAATCAAGATTTAGTTATTGACTTAGAAATTAGGTGTCTGTTAAATTATTCGAGTTAGGAGATAAAGTTATAATTTAGGTTAGATATTGCAGAAGTAGGAATTATAACGTTATAGTTATAAATCAAACGTTTTCATATAAGAAGTAGATTCGTAACCTGAATCCGAGAATTTGCGTAAACAGATGATTGGAAAAAGTGAGTGACGAGCTTCATCTATTTCACAGTAAAGGACGTTGTTCAATTAAGGTCTGCGAGGTAATTATACCCCAACTTGATTGACTTCAGAATTGACAAAGGAATAGTTGTGGTTCGATAGAAAAGGTTGATTTGAAATATAGTTAAGTAATAAGCGATTAATGGATTAAGCATAACGATGTTTTATACAACGTTCATTGGAAATCCGTAAATGAGTTTTGGAAACGTTTTCCAAATATAGTCAGATATGTTTTCTAAACATAGAAGATGAAATGTTTTCATGATAAGAATGTAGAAATAGAGTTAAGCAAATTCAGAAACTGACTGGAGAGGGTAAGTTGAACGGTTTTCTAAGTGACGATCTGATGTTGGTTTCGACCCTCCGGATTGATTCTTAGAGAATTGTTCTCATACTAGTTACAGTTAGGGACTGATAGTTGCGAAATAATAGTGATGTGAAAATAAGTTAGGGAAATGTTTTCCAATGATTAATAACATATATTTCTAAATATATGAAATAAGGAAAAATGAACATATGATGATTGATCGATCGAATTTCCATTTGGAAATAAGATCGTTGTTTGTACACCGACATGTTTTCATTTGATAGTTGAATCACATACTATCAAAGTTTTTACCATTTTAACGTTGTTAATATGGAGAGACCGGTTGGATTATTATCCAAAGAACCACTCTATATCGGCATAAGCGTTACGAGCAATATATGCCAAAGATAAATTGAAGACGGAGTAAAGTGCAAGGGCTGTTGTATAAGTCTTAGATAACAGTGACTAAGATGGATATACTGAATAGTGCCTTCGGTTTGTCCAGTCCCAGGACAACGTATATGGAAGAAGGTCTGACAGAGTATATCCAATGGATCGCGTAAGTTGATCTGTTCAAACGTATTCACGTTTGGTGGTGGAGGAATTCGTTTCTCTTAGCTGTATACCCATGTTATTTTTGAATAAGTCAATTTGTGATTTGGCGGGTATGACGATGTGGTATTCAAAGTGAATGGTGATCAGATGTTCTGAAGATAGACGTAGCTTCTGGCCTCACACCAGGAAGTAACAAAAGTTGGGCTAGGCAGCATGGCTAGTTGGGTCATTCCCAAGCAGGGTGTATTGTCACCGATCTAGGGAATATCCATATTTATACTTCTTTTTGATTCTGTATCTTCGAATGACGGTTGGATGGCCTACAACCGTGGTGGCAATATATTCGCGACACTCAAGCTAAATGAGTGAGCGGTCATGTGTGGCCGGGTTGCAAGACGTTCTTGTTGAACCCTGAGTGTATCACCTCTAGAGTACACTATTCAGAAGGTGCTCCCATACCTTGTTTGTTGGAATCCAATCTTTAATAAGCGCCCTGCGGTTTATGATTTTATACTATGTATGTAGAACGTGAGATGCAAGCGTTTCTGCTAGATTGATACCTATTTGTACTTAGACATTATTATAATATCACAATGATATTGCTTGTCAAAGTTGTTCAGATACTCATAAGGGAAAAACCCGTTCCGTATTCACGGCGTGGTCTTATGAGATATCCTATACCTGTTTTAAACTATTTTACTCATACCAGTCCCATGACTGACCCGGAGTTTACTTTGTTGTTTTCCCTAAACTCTTGGGTGCCTAAATTTGTACGGGCAGTCAAGTAGTCGGGATTTACAGATATACTTGGAGAGCTTGGAGCAGGAGGCTGCAAGATTTTATAGCTATAGTTATTTCCGCTGTGTTGTAAGTGTTGTACTCTGATAAGTGCTATTGTATATATATAACTGTTTACTTCAAAGTTATGTTATATATTATATGTTATTCGTTCCGCTGTGAGATTCGTGTTACTCTGATGATTCTGATGTTCTTCTTCTTCTATTCTATTAGTTCTATCTTTTCTTTCTCACCTTCTAAATTCTTTCACTAACGTCTCGGAATTTCCGACTCTCGAGGAGTCGGAAATTTCCAGCCGTTACAGTTGGTATCAGAGCTTAAGTTAAGAATTTCTTGGCTCTGTGACGTTACTCAGTAGAGATAGGATTAGTAAAATCCTAGATTGGGTTTGAGTGTATATATACGAGTGCGTATTTGTTATTCAATATAAAATGGTTTTATATTGTGGAGACTCATTGGTTGAGTGGCTTATGAATTCTGGTCGATCAGTTGATCCACTGTATCGATAAGGGTTACTAAACACTCGAATACGATGAACCGTCATGGTATGTTTTGAAAGAGGGTAAATGAAATAATTTTTCCCAAATATATTTGTTTATAGAAGAAATATATATCTTGAAATTATTATAGTATATTGATTGTGTTGGTTGTTATTATAATCGAATAAGATTATAAAAGGGTGAAATGGTTATAAATGACCAATCAGAATTCATATGAATGTAATATATGAAATAGTTTGAATTAAATATGAATTTAAATCAGATTTGGAATTAAAATAAGGAAATTTTATGTTCCTGGGAGATTTGAAAATGTTTTTCAAATTTAAAACGATATAGTATTGAACTCACTTCGATAGCTGGAAAATAGTTTTTGATGATGAATCTAGACATCATCAGTGTTCATTTTCGAGTTCTAAGAGACGGATTACTACCAAAGGTTTTGTTTTAGAATTGTTTTGAGAAAACAAGTTGTTTAGAAATTCAAAGGTTTTGAATTGGCATTATGATTTCAAATTGATTTGAAAGAAACCCAGGAACATAAGTTCTGGAATTAAAATTTAACTAATAGAGTTAAATAAAATGAGATGGTAAAAATAAATTGAAATTTAACTTGAACCGAGTTAAATAAAATTGAATTGGATTAGAGATAATCTAGAATGGAACCAAATTGATAAGTCAATAATTTGGAATTTGATATTAGAGTTCGAATGAAATTCGATTTGGATTTGAGGATATGAACTGATTGGAGATCAATTGGAATGGATAACATTGGTATATGTTGAAGTGGTAGCAGAGGCAAGGGATAGAGTTGATATGCCGACAAAAAGGTACCAGTTTATATTATATATGGATATGAGATTTATAAGCCGAATTGGCAAGCCGCTTGGCTGTTTGATTTTCTTTTGGGTTGGAGGAGGCCTTGAGAGGCGAGTTGTGGTTGGACGTATTGAGTCGTACAAATGAGGTTATGGCGAAATTTTTCGAAAATTCCAGGCGTTAGAACATTCTCATGATTTATGGAAATTCAGTTAGCCAGAATGAATTAATAATTTAATTGAAAATTTAATGGTTCAGTTGAAACTGGAGTTGAGAAGTAAACTAAAAGATATTTGAATCTAGTTAGTAAAGTTGGTAGCATTTTCCTAGCTTAGCAATTTCGAGGACGAAATTATTTTAAGGGGGGAAGTCTGTAATGGCGCGTTTTGTTAGCTGTCGAATAATTAATTTATTTAATTATTTATATATCGATTTGGGATATCAATAACTTAAAGTAAAACGTTCGAACTTATAATTTATAATTATAATTAAAACGAACCTGAAATGGCGTTGCAGTTCGCTATTTGGCGATTTGAACTTCAACTGAATATACAAGATTCGTTTTAAGCTGGATTTCTGTGAAACAAGAAACGCATGGAGCTGGTGGAGTATATCTTTCTAGTGGAAGAGAAAAATCAGGATTTCGTTGTGTAGATAACGAGATATGTCCAAATCAAATTTCTGAGTAGTCGCTATAGAATCATTTATCGACCGTAGCAGTTTATTTGTTATAACGGGATACCGGTAGCAAATCGGGATAAGGTTCTTTTGAGACGTAGTGATAATTTAATTTTTAGAATTTTACTGTAATTTTTAATTAATTAAATATGAGACTTTTTATTTGGAGAGTTTTGCACCCTATATTAGCGATTTTGGGGTTTCACAAAATAAGTTAAACTACCGATATTATTTTATTTCTGGAGCTGGGACACCTCGCTCATCACGATGGTGTTTTCATTTCTGTCTGTAACGGTACGAAACTATATAAATTAATAAAATGATGGAGAGTAAAATATCCTAGGTATTTGTGGACATAAACTAGGCCACGGCCCTTCTTCAATAAATGAAAGGACAAAGGAAGGCCACGCTCTAACTTTTACTCAACCACTTCCTTAACCACAAGACTGTGTGCATGTAAAGGAAGCCACACATCAGCCTTCTCAACCATACAAGAAGAAAACGTGGAAGCAAATGGTTCATTCGAAGAAAAATCAAGGGAAAAAGGAAACCAAATAAATATATACAGAAATTCATCCTTTTTATAGCCGCCACTACGTTCGTTCTCCTCAAACAATCTCCGCCCGTTTCTCTCTTCGAAAATCCTCAATAAATTCAATAGAAAATGAATCTCGGTCCCTATATAATTGTTTCTCCAAGCCGCCACAAATTTACACAGCAAAAACAATTACAGCAACCTTCATAAAATCCAAACAATCAATATAAAATTCCTAAAATCGAAAGGTTAATGCATACGGATTTCTGGCAAGAAGAGCTTCGATCACGTGTTCCTTTTGCTTGGTGCGACGCCAATCCTGGAGCATCGTAACCCAACAACAGTAAACTAGGGTTGAGAATCACGAAGGGTATAAGAATCGATGAGCAAAACAGTTGTAAGATTTGGGTTTGTGGTTGAGGGAGGTTTCGATTTATGGTGGTCTTGTGGGGTTCGACAGTGGTTGCTGTCGCAACCTGGAGCTGTCGAAGTGGTTCGACGGAAATGATGTGGGCCATCGAGCTGATGGAAATTGTGTCGGGAAGGAAGAGGACGTGAAGAGGATCTCGCTGGTGATATCTGTTTGTTGAACGATCAAGTATTGCTCGAGATTTTTGGGTGAACATTTTCGTGAATGGCCATTATGAGCAGCGGGTTCTGTTAATCGAAGGGAAGGGGAGTAACTATTAATTCGGGTCAGAAGGAATTGGGCTGGGCCCGGGTGTTGTAAAAGGTCCAATTCTTTTTATTTATATAAGTTAGTTTTAAGTTAAATAGTATCGAAACTTGTAAATTTTATAACTTGGACATACGATGTCAGAATCTCACGAAACAAGATCCGACAGGATCGTATGGACGGGAGCAACACAATGGGACTGACCGCAAGTCCATCTGAGCTCGTTACAATTTATGGCGAAATAAATTGTCCGATTGAATCAAATAACGCAAACCGTTATTTAACGGTTAACGCGCAACGGTGAGTAAAACTCACATTCTCTATACAGTTCTATTTTTACAACGTGTTCTTAGAACTGTTAATTATCTGTTGATCGGCTGGGTGTTGACTGTTTGATTGAACTGCTAGTAAGTTAGTAGAAATTATATATATATATATATATATCTGTATATATATATATAAACTGTTAAATAATTATATGTTGATTCTGTTTATCAGAATATTATACTGGTGTTGTTTAACATCTGTGGATGCAGGGAAACAGGTTGGAGGAATCCAACAGGATTCCTCAACAGTTATTTTACTGTGATTTTTATATTGTGATATATAATGTGATGTATATAATCTGTGTGATTATGTATGGTGGGACGATATTCATCGTTATTATATGGTGTGTTAAATACCATAAGAAATACCAGGATATAGAAAAGAGATTTTTCAAACTATAATTTGAAAATAATTTATTTATATAAAATCGATGGATTTTATATCATAAAGAAAAGGGGATTTTGAGTATAAAGGAAAATATTGGTTAATCAAGTATAAAGGAAAAATATTGGTTAATCGAGTATAAAGGAAATTATGTGTTAATCAAATATAAAGGATAAATATATTTGTGAAGACAAATATAAAAGATATATATATATTTGTAAATCAAATATAAAGGAATATATTTGTCAAATATATAAGAAGAGAAATATAGTAAACCATTTGAATAGATAGGATAAAAGAGATATTTATTTGTTAAGTAAATAAAGTTAAACTAAGTGAAATGGGTTAAGTTAATCGAAGTCATTTGTTAAGTTAAACTAAATGATTAATCGATGTGAATTAGTTAAGTTAAACTAAGTGGTTAATCAAAGTGAATTAGTTAAGTTAACTAAGTGGTTAATCGAAGTGAATTAGTTGAGTTAAACTAAGTGAATCGGTTAGAGTAAATCAACGTGAATTAGCTAAGTTAAACTAAGTGGATTTGTTCAGTTAATCAAGACGAGTTAACCAGTTAGGTTAAACCAGCTAGAGTTAACCAGTTAGGTTAAACCAGTTGAGTTGACCAAGTAGAGTTAATCGAGTAGAGTTGTCGAATATCACTTATCCGAAGTAGAGTTATCGAATATAGTGTATTCGAGAGAAGAGTAATCGAATATAGTTAGTTCGAGTGGAGAAATCAAATGTTATTCATTTGAGAAGAGTTATCGAATATAGTTTATTCGAGTGGAGAAATCAAATGTTATTCATTTGAGAAGAGTTACCGAATATTAGTTATTCGAAGAGTAGTTATCGAATATTGGTTATTCGAAGTTAGTTAATCCAAAAGAGTTATTCGAAGTTAGATAATCCAAAGGAGTTATTCGAAGTTAGTTATTCCAAAGGAGTTATTCGAAGTTAGTTAATACAAAGGAGTTATTCGAAGTTGGTTAATCCAAAGGAGTTATTCGAAGTTAGTTAATCCAAAAGAGTTATTCGAAGTTAGCTAATCCAAAGGAGTTATTCGAAGTTAGTTAATCCAAAGGAGTTAGTCGAAGAGTTAATCGAATATAGTTATTCGAAAGAAGGTGTTAATCGAATATAGTTATTCGAGTAAAGTTAAAAGAGTTAATTGAATTGAGTTATTCGAATTAGATATTTGAATAGAGTTAAACACATTAGAGTGATTTGAATTACTTATTCAAATAGAGTTAAACACGTAAGAGTTAATTGAATATTAGTTATTCAATTAGAGTTAAATCGAAGTTAGTTAATCCAAAGGAGTTAGTCGAAGAGTTAATCGAATATAGTTATTCGAAAGAAGGTGTTAATCGAATATAGTTATTCGAGTAAAGTTAAAAGAGTTAATCGAATTGAGTTATTCGAATTAGATATTTGAATAGAGTTAAACACGTAAGAGTTAATTGAATATTAGTTATTCAATTTGAGTTAATCGAATGTAGTTATTCGAGAAGAGTTAAATCGAATTTAGTTATTCGAAAGGAGTTAATCAATTTGAGTTAAGTTAATCGATTTGAATTAAGTTGAATCGAAATGGAGTAAATCGATTAGAATTAAGTTAATCGAGTTAGAGTAAATCGAATATTGGTTATTCGAAGGTAAGTTATTCGGATTAGTTATTCGAAGGAGTTAATCAAATGAGTCGATCCAAAGGAGTTAGTCGAATATTAGTTATTCGAATAGAGTTAAAGAAGTTATCGATTTTAGTTTGATCGAAAGGAGTTATCGATTAGTAAATCGAAAGGAGATTTTCGAATATAGCATATTCGAAAGAAAGAGATCGAATATTGTTTATTCGAAAGAGAGAGATTTCGAATATGAGTTATTCGAAGAGAGATAATCGAATATAGGTTATTCGAAGAAGAGTTAATCAAATATAGATTACTCGAAAGAGAGTTATACGTCGAATTCGATTATAGCGAATTCGGGAAAGTACTATTTACTTTCCAGGGTTTAAATCAAGATTTAGTTATTGATTTAGAAATTAGGTGTCTGTTAAATTATTCGAGTTAGGAGATAAAGTTATAATTTAGGTTAGATATTGCAGAAGTAGGAATTATAACGTTATAGTTATAAATCAAACGTTTTCATATAAGTAGTAGATTCGTAACCTGAATCCGAGAATTTGCGTAAACAGATGATTGGAAAAAGTGAGTGACGAGCTTCATCTATTTCACAGTAAAGGACGTTGTTCAATTAAGGTCTGCGAGGTAATTATACCCCAACTTGATTGACTTCAGAATTGACAAAGGAATAGTTGTGGTTCGATAGAAAAGGTTGATTTGAAATATAGTTAAGTAATAAGCGATTAATGGATTAAGCATAACGATGTTTTATACAACGTTCATTGGAAATCCGTAAATGAGTTTTGGAAACGTTTTCCAAATATAGTCAGATATGTTTTCTAAACATAGAAGATGAAATGTTTTCATGATAAGAATGTAAGAAATAGAGTTAAGCAAATTCAGAAACTGACCGGAGAGGGTAAGTTGAACGGTTTTCTAAGTGACGATCTGATGTTGGTTTCGACCCTCCGGATTGATTCTTAGAGAATTGTTCTCATACTAGTTACAGTTAGGGACTGATAGTTGCGAAATAATAGTGATGTGAAAATAAGTTATGGAAATGTTTTCCAATGATTAATAACATATATTTTCTAAATATATGAAATAAGGAAAAATGAACATATGATGATTGATCGATCGAATTTCCATTTGGAAATAAGATCGTTGTTTGTACACCGACATGTTTTCATTTGATAGTTGAATCACAGACTATCAAAGTTTTTACCATTTTAACGTTGTTAATATGGAGAGACCGGTTGGATTATTATCCAAAGAACCACTCTATATCGGCATAAGCGTTACGAGCAATATATGCCAAAGATAAATTGAAGACGGAGTAAAGTGCAAGGGCTGTTGTATAAGTCTTAGATAACAGTGACTAAGATGGATATACTGAATAGTGCCTTCGGTTTGTCCAGTCCCAGGACAACGTATATGGAAGAAGGTCTGACAGAGTATATCCAATGGATCGCGTAAGTTGATCTGTTCAAACGTATTCACGTTTGGTGGCGGAGGAATTCGTTTCTCTTAGCTGTATACCCGTGTTATTTTTGAATAAGTCAATTTGTGATTTGGCGGGTATGACGATGTGGCATTCAAAGTGAATGGTGATCAGATGTTCTGAAGATAGACGTAGCTTCTGGCCTCACACCAGGAAGTAACAAAAGTTGGGCTAGGCAGCATGGCTAGTTGGGTCATTCCCAAGCAGGGTGTATTGTCACCGATCTAGGGAATATCCATATTTATACTTCTTTTTGATTCTGTATCTTCGAATGACGGTTGGATGGCCTACAACCGTGGTGGCAATATATTCGCGACACTCAAGCTAAATGAGTGAGCGGTCATGTGTGGCCGGGTTGCAAGACGTTCTTGTTGAACCCTGAGTGTATCACCTCTAGAGTACACTATTCAGAAGGTGCTCCCATACCTTGTCTGTTGGAATCCAATCTTCAATAAGCGCCCTGCGGTTTATGATTTTATACTATGTATGTAGAACGTGAGATGCAAACGTTTCTGCTAGATTGATACCTATTTGTACTTAGACATTATTATAATATCACAATGATATTGCTTGTCAAAGTTGTTCAGATACTCATAAGGGAAAAACCCGTTCCATATTCACGGCGTGGTCTTATGAGATATCCTATACCTGTTTTAAACTATTTTACTCATACCAGTCCCATGACTGACCCGGAGTTTACTTTGTTGTTTTCCCTAAACTCTTGGGTGCCTAAATTTGTACGGGCAGTCAAGTAGTCGGGATTTACAGATATACTTGGAGAGCTTGGAGCAGGAGGCTGCAAGATTTTATAGCTATAGTTATTTCCGCTGTGTTGTAAGTGTTGTACTCTGATAAGTGCTATTGTATATATATAACTGTTTACTTCAAAGTTATGTTATATATTATATGTTATTCGTTCCGCTGTGAGATTCGTGTTACTCTGATGATTCTGATGTTCTTCTTCTTCTTCTATTCTATTAGTTCTATCTTTTCTTTCTCACCTTCTAAATTCTTTCACTAACGTCTCGGAATTTCCGACTCCCGAGGAGTCGGAAATTTCCAGCCGTTACATTTTTATATAGTGGCGATAATAAAAATATGATTTTTATATCGTAGAGATATTAAAAATATGATCTTTATATACTAGAGAATATAAAAATGTGATTTTTATATATGTAGTGATTACGGGCAACGAAAGTGACAAAAGGCGAGAACGGCGAAGATTTCTACATAAGAAGAGTCGTGGCGTTTGGATTAGCTAGTCGGTGAGAACTTCTCACCTTTAATTTAATTTTCTAGTTCAAATATATACTAGGATGCAGACGGTGTTTAGTAGCACCCGACACCCGTCGTCCATAGACAATAGATGGCTTGTATGCTTGTTTGTTTGATTTTGATGTGTAGTTGATTGTGTGATGTGATGTGAAAAAAATAAAATATTTTATAGTGGAAAATATTATATAAGTTAAAAATAGATTTTTTAACGTGTATATGAAATGAAATAAATTAATATAAACAAATCGAACGATTTGTTTATATATACACATTTGACTGATATTGATTGGGACGTTAAATTTTACACATCGCCCAACTGCACAAATAAAATCTGTGTTTGATTGTTTGAAACCCCATACAGGTATTGGGATGATATATGACATACACTAATCCCAATAATTAGTTGTATGTCGATCGATTGATTGACAGAATGTTATAAGCGTTAAATATTTATATTTGATACTTATACAGTGTAGAATGCACTTCTGATGATGGTTGATTATTCGTCATTGTTGATATATACATGCGTTGTATGGAAATCCATAGAAATAAAATCTATGGTAATTGATTGGGCTTCATTCCAGTTTTGAATAGAAATATTTGAAATAGAAATATTTGATAAAAAAGAGAGAAATATTTGAAATAGAATATTCGAAAATAGAAATATATGAAGCCGTGTTGATTAGATTGACGCCATTTTGACGTGAACGATATTTATATCGATTTTATTCATTTTATAATGAATATCGAAAGTGATTTCAAAATCTGATATTTTGAAAAGAATTAGAATTCGAATTGAAATTGAATAGAAATGAATTCGAATTGAAATTGAATAGAAATGAATTCGAATTTAAATTGAATGGAATTGAAAACGAACTGAAATTGAATTAAAAATTGATTTGAATTGAAATCAATTCGAAATGAATTTAAATCGAATTTATAAGGAAAAATTCAATTTTGATTTGAATTTGAAAAGAAGTTGAAATCGTTTTGAAAACGAATTTAAAATGAGTATTGAAGTTCCGGAAATATACTCATTTCATAAAAAAACAAACAAATCTAATAAGACACCAGTTATATAATTTTGTGCAAAATTTTATGCTTCAATCGCTGCTCCGGAAATATACTCATTTGTTAGAGGAGGGACGGTATATAAATGACATATGGAGCTGAGATATCCTTTAGGGTCGTTTGTATAGCCCACAACATAAGGTTGCATTGAAGTATTGAAGTTCAAACATAGGGACATATGCAAAATGAGTAAAAAATATGATGGAGTAAGAAAGTGGTTGGTGATATAATATCAAAATGAACATGATAGTAGTATAAATGGGTTGCAAAATGATATGTTTAAACCTAGATAGTAAATAAGTTAAAAATTATTGTTGTTCCTGTAACAACCCTGATTTTTGGAACCAATTTAAAATTTATTTTTAATTGATTTAATGGATTTTAAGAACTTAAGATGATTTATTTTGAGAATAAACGATTTAAAATTTATTTAAATCGAAGTTAAAATGTATAAATTTAAAATTTAATTAAAACGAACTCGTAATGGCGCGGTAGTTTGAAAATTCGATTTTAAATTTCAACTGAATATACAGAATTCGATATAAGTCAGAATTTTAAGAAACAAAAAACAATTGAATCTATTTAATTATGTCTTTCTAAAAGATGTCAGAAATTTAGATTTCACTTTATAAATTGTAAGTTATGGCCAGTTTAAAATTCAAAAGAGTCACTGTGGAATATATATATATATATATATATATATATATATATATATATATATATATATATATATGGGAAAGTCTATAGGGACACAAAATTAAACACACAAAATGTGGACCACTAGATCTTCACATGATTTGCACCTCTCATGTAAAGACAAAAGAATCCAACGGTCAGGATTCTGTGTTTAAAGTTGTGTGTTTTATTTTATGTCCCAATAGCCGCTCCCTATATATATATATATATATATATATATATAAATTAACATTATATATAGCCCTTAAAAATAGGCATTTTGCAAACGGACTCCGTTTTCGACGAAACCACTTTTGTTGGATCCGGAATGTCGAATTATTTTCAGGTTTAAAATTTCAAGTCATTTGGAATTAGTATGTGAGCACAGTAAATTTAAACGCGTTTTCAATTTAAATTTAAATTTAATAAGCTTATAAAAAGACCATTTTTCAAGCGGTCTCCAAATTCTACGAAATTAATTTTGTTAGGACTGTATCATCAAAACATAGCTAGATTTCAATTTTCATAATTTTTGGAGTCAGTGTGTGGCCCCGGTAAATTAAAATGTACATTGAAATTCAATATCGACCGTTAATAATTTATATTTTAATTTTGATAAAAAATGGTCAAAACAGTCGAATTTGCTTACGAAACATATGCATAGTGTCCGGAATGGGGGTATTTAGTTAAAAACGACAATCGTTGGGTTTGATTTGGAGTTTGGATCGATAAATAGGTATTTTTGGAATTAAAGTAAAATTATATATATATATATATATATTCTATATAAAACCCTATCCCCGTGGTCATCATAATTTCCTACGCCCTCACCTACTCTCGAGCGGCCAAAATCGCCCCTCGGTCTTCGCCGATTTCTGACCAATCCACACAATAATTTCAGAAACTTATAAAAGCAAAATTGAAGAGCCCTCTGAGATCTTTAAGATGAACGTGTATGATCGTATATGGGTTGGAAAGTCGTGAGTATTTCTGCCTCAAAGGGAGTCCGTTCGCATCAGTTTTTGGGCCATCGTGGTTGATTGTGGCGCACGCCGTTCGAGGCGTGGGAGGTGTTGGCCAAGGGCTGCGACGTGGCAGCGTTTGATCGGATTCCGATCACCCCAGGAGGCTGCGACGTGAAGACTTCAAAGTTGAAAAATGGGTTTTGGCTTCAGTAATGATGGAAGAAACAATTAAAGAAGGAAAGGGATTAATTAAATTTAATTAATTTTAATTATCTTGATAATGTAATTAATGTATAAATTATCGTATCTTTTTCATACGAGATCGGAATTTGACGATTTTAGTTGCGTTGCGATCATGGAAACAAACACTACAACATGGAACTGACCAAAACGGAAAATGAGCAAGTTGGATTTTTAGCTAAATAAAACGCTCATTTAATTTAGTTTAAAAATAAAATCTACAAATAAAGACTGACGGGGTGGAAATCCATGTGATAACTCTCTCACTCAAAATTTTGTATAGTTATTTATTTCTATAACTGAATATATATATATATATATATATTTGTTGTCTGTGATTGCAAATGTTGTTTGATGATTGATGGATGTTTAATGTTTTAATGTCATTATTATTAAACTGTATATATAAATTCACATGGATTGTGATGTAAACCACATACGGATATTGGAACGATAATTTTACACATCGCCCAATTATTTATTGATGATTGAAAACCCTACACGGGCCTGGGGACGATAATTAATTCACATCTCCCTTTGATTTAATTGTATGTCAACCGATTGATTGACAGACTGTTATAAGCGTTATTTAATTATTTAATGCTTATACAGTTATAAATTACACTCTGGATGTGAATTGATTGTTTAATAGTTGTTTATCACTATTTTTGAATACATGCGATGTATGAAATCCATATAAATAAAATTATATGGTAATTCATTGAGTTTGATTCCAATTCAGAAATAACGAATATTTTAAAATAATATTCAGTGAAAGAATCAAAATAGGATTTTGATGTCCGATTTTTGATGGACACGAAAATATTGAAATATATGAAGCTGAGTTAAGTAGATGTACGCCATTTTAACTCGAACGGGATTTTCTATCGATTTTATTTATTTTATAATGAATATCGAAAAGGTGCGATTTCAAAATCTGATATTTTGAAAATACTATCATTTTAATATTATAATGATATGGAATATATAATTTTGATTTAAAATTGAAATGGAAGTTGGAATCGTTTTTAAAATGAATTTATAAACGATTTATAAAATACGTTTTAAATAGAAATCAACGAAATAATATATTTAAATGGTTTGAATAGAAAGTGTCGCGCAACGACCGTTCGCGAATTTCGACCATTGACTTTGAATTGACGTAGTGGGAGATCCGACCATCGGATCCTCCTAAAACTGGAACCGTTGGGTTCGTATCGAAAAGAGCTTTCGAATGCTAACAAGAGATTTGAAATCTAACGATTAGATATTAAAATATGTCCAAAACAATATTTGAAATGGTCGTTGTAAATGCAGTTCGATGGCCGTATATGTAAATCGACTAAAATGACAATAGTAAAATTAATGAAAATATGGATAAATTATGTTAAATCATTTTAAATGATTTGAAAAGATTTTGGATTAAATATTCCAAATTTTGGAAAGATAAAAGATATTTATCTGAATGAACTAGTTAACAATTAGAGTAAAGAACCGAAAGAAATTATATGGTTTTAATATAACTAGAATTTTCCAATGAATGAATTGGAAATGATTTGAATAGAAATAATCTTCGAAATATTTCGATATCGAATTCCGTGATTATACAGATATTGTTGATGAATTTGGAAGATATTTATATCGTTATTCCCAATATGATATCTGTTGGTTCCAGAATTTGATATTAAATATAAGCCGGTATGATTTCTATTCAGAGCCTTGTATTTAATATCAAAGAGGATTTTGGGTTTGTCATGAATGGTGTCTTTATTAACACTGTTCTTAAACCCAGTTGAGGAAAGAATAAATCTTTTAACCAAGATTTAATGAAGTTTTTCCAATTAATTAATTAATTTAATTCGAATTGAAATGAACGTTGATTTTGGGTTTATCGTGAATAATGTTTTAAATAACATTTGTTCTATAACCCAATTAACATTGAAGTTATGATTTGGAATTTATAATCTTTTAATTAAGATTAATGGAATTTTTCAAAGTAAATTTTTCCAATTTAATATATTAAATTGAATTGAATGGAATTCGATTTAATAATCGAGATAAACGTCTGCAAAGGAAGACTGTTACTATTTATGGAATTTAAAGGCATTGTCGTTATTCCACTTATAGTATTTGTATGGTACGGAAATTTATATCGATCATATACTGTTATGAATCCCGTGAAAGTTCCGTTTTAATGGAAGAGAATTTTGGGTTTACCATGAATAATGTTTTAAACGACATTTGTTCTTTAACCTAAGTAAAGGCAGGATTTATTTCCTAATCATTAAGTAATGATTTTTGAGATTAAAACTGAACTAGGGTTTTAATGAATCTTTAAATAGAATAAAATGAGAATGGGATAATTAAATTTACCGAATTCAAAAAATGTTCGAGAATGGAGTGCCACCAGTTTTACTCCATGCGATAACCAAATCTTTAGTTAGATTCGAAAACGTGAAATGGTAATTAAATTTACCGATAACGCAGTGGGTGTTAGATATGAAGTACTACCAGTTTTGCTCCATAGGATGAATAGGCTGGGATTGAGATAATAAAATAATAAATGATTACTTCGGTGAGGCTCGATAATCTCGACTAGTTAATAAACCTTAATTTGGTATAGAATTGTTAAGGGATAAAATAAAATGTTTTGAAATGATATCCAAAGGAAGATTAAAGAATAAGTCTAAAGGAACTTATCTTTGATAAAATTAATGGGAACCTTTCCCCTAAGATGTGAATATTTGAAAAAAGAATATTCTGGATATGAATGAGGCATATGATGTGTCTTTATAACACTTAGTTATTGATTATAAAATACGTGAGTTATTCGAAAAGATCGGGTTTATCCCATTCTGAATAACTGATACGGCGACTAAAAGTCGACGATGAAGACTGTGGTTGAAGACCAGAGATCTTCACATCGTTTGGATGATTATTGATGTCTTGATTGGGCTGTACACCCAAGACAAGGTAATAAGTGGTGATCGTCCAGACGTACTTGGAGATTGACCGGATACACGAGGGTCTCTCTCTTGTATTGGACTATGGGACGAGGAATAAGGTGCCTCCGATTTCGTTCAAACCCAGAACGGACTTGCAAATGGATGGTATGTCTGACATTGTATTCCTTTATATTGTATTCGTTGATCTCTGCTAAATATACGTCTGTTTGGTGGTGGAGAATTTATTCTCTTGCTTAACACCCTTCTTTGAGATGTACGAGCTTAGAGGTTATATACTGGTGGAAATCAGTGGTACGTTATGGATTGACAATGTGACATGCTAAGATACAAATGATCAAGGCTTTGGTTGAAAAGAAGGGCCTTGTGGATGATGATAAAAGCACAGCTTTAAGTAGCATAACTTTGTGTATAGCGCTAATTTGCGAACCTCACATGTCGGTATGAGTCAAAAACGGGATAAGAGACGCAGTGAGTGCATACGTTTTTTTCTAGCTAGAAGTGGTTTCATGGAATGGAGCCCAGACATTTTTACTTATGTGGATGATGGATGGGAAGCGCCACGGATATGATTGGTCGACATACTGACCATTTTGGAGGTCTGATAGGATCAAGAAACGTATTGTTCTAGAATAACCAATCCACTAAAGTAAGTGTGGACCGGCACTGCTGGATCCAAGGGCTTGCCAGCGTCCGAGTCCTGGGTCATCTTGCTAGAGGTGATCTGAATCGGTAAGGAGACCATCCTTTGCCTTGACTCATGAAGGAAATCCAACTTCCAATATCACAGTTTTCGGTTTTAGTTGTAAACCTATATATGGCGACATAATATATGGTACCTATGTCATCTATGATGGATATATTTATATTTGAAGTTGTTTTTGACTCTATGCACTTATAGTAATATCAAAAATGATTTATTTTAAAGCGTACCAAGCATGTTTTGCCATTATAAGGTAAAACTCTATCCTATGGTTTGTGTTGCATTGTGTGATGGAATCTGAGTCTTATAATAGCTTAATTTTTCAAAAAGCATTGCGTTGTTTACAAATTGTTTTATTTCAGAGTATTCATGGGGGTAAACCCGTTCCTTGACATACGACGTGATCCCGTGATGTACCCTATTTTAAAGTAAAAGTTTAATAATTGTTTTGAGTTCGCACACTGGTCGCATGACTGACTTGGAGGTTATTGTTTCCACCTAAACTCTAGGTGCCCATATTTTCCACATGGGTAGCTAGTAGTTTTCGTTTTCGCGGATATTTCTTTTCACAGGATCCTGGATTACGGCTGGAGCTATATTCGGAATGTTTTGTATCTGTGTATTTCTTTCAGTTGTGGTAGTTGATGTTTTCCACTGTGCATTATATTTATGTATATATTTTTCCGCTGTTTTGTAATTTGTAAATCTATGATATTTATTTTTCCGCTGTATATTATTTATCTGAACTCTGATATATTCTTGTACTCTGATGTAAATTGTTGTAATAGTAATGAAATGTTCTCATGTTTGTGTTCTGATGCGTCGTGCTCTCAAAACAATCTGGGCTCCTCCGTCTCTTCGGGGATTGGGGAACTTTGGATGGTCACAGTTCCTTTTGTCCTTTATAAGAGCATGAGACCTTCGTCTAGTTGCAGTATATAATATAGATGACAGAGATCAAAATATTTTAAGGGATTTTATGTCCTAGTGCTAATGGTTAGTTGGTAATTATGCTTTTAGAGAACTACAACGAGGTGGAAGGAACAATTGTACAATATGTAGTCGAAACTAAATTTGTAGTCAAATTAAAGTTAAGATTTGTTATAATTTGGAAACACATCAACAAAGCATCTGTATAAACAACATTCTTGGCGAGTGCATCGGTTTTATGACGTAGTTTCCATTTTATCCAAATTTTAATTGTTTTTCATGAAATCCTTTAAGACAAAGCAATATAAAGCTGATCATGAGTGAAAACATGGATAGAAAGACAAATTTCAACATGCACAATAGTTTGCCAGGTGAACGCTAATTGTATTGGAAATAATTTATGGACTAGGTTTAAAAGAATATTACAAGAAGAACAGTGATTTCCGATGACTATCGGTACTTGACGACTGTAAGAAGCCGTAAAAAACCATAGATATATGTACCAATGATTCGTAATGCTTTCCAAAGGCATCAACGTAATTTTTCCAATGATATCCAACGACAAATTTGGATACGTGGCATATCCTGATCAAATAGTGGTCGGAAACCATTAGAAACTGTTGAAAAATGTAGTTGCAAGCCATTGGTAATTAGTGACCTATAATATGTTGATAGCCGTTACAAGCCGTTGAAAATCTAAGTATCTTTTTAAAGAATTTATAAATGCTTACTTCCAGCTACCATCAATCACACACACACACACTATGACGACTGTCTATAACCCCTACACTAAATAAGAGGAATAATGTGCTGAAAGGTGTGCCAGACAGCTATGAACGATCACCAGAGTAGGTAAACACAAGCGGAACCTGTCGTACAACTCACAACGCAAGGATAAAGTATAATAGAACATATACAACAGGCAGAAATAGTGAAGCATCATATATCAAACTTTCACAAAATCCTGAAATATCATTCATACATCAACTGTATATAACATCAAAGTTTGTACAAGAAGCCTCACTACAAACACTCTCAACAGCGGAAATGAAGATACTATATAACATCAAGATAATACGCCAGCTCCTGCTAGCCACCGCACAGCATCATCGTCCTCACTAATCACCTATCACCTTCCACCTAGTCTGCTCATCCGTAACATCATGGATGAACAGCCCAAGGTAATAAGTGGAAACATAAAACCTTGAGTCAGACAACAATCTTAGTGAGCGATAAAACAGCTATCTAACATCATCAACAAAGTATATGAGAATTGGTAGACTAACAAACTAATCTACCAAGCACCAGAGAAGAACCCAAACTTGCCTTTCCCACATCTGAAAGTGATAACCTTTACAATCCAGCAATCAAGAAACTACAGTTCAATCATAACAACCAGGAATAACCAGACAATAACATAACAACTAACATCGAACAGAAATTGTAACGAACCAAAATTTTCTATGTTTTAAATATATGAGTTAATTTGGGTTTTGTATTTTAAAAAAATTGAAATTTGTTATAAATTTGAAATCTAGTTATTTAATTTGGTCTTGATTTGATTTTATAAGTGTTAATTTGGAAAATTAATGTAAGTTGTTTTGTTAAATGTAATGATGATTGTATATTTTAAAATTTTATTTGCGAGTAGATTTATTTTATTTAAACGTTAGCTGCATTTTTAAATTTATTGAAATACATTGTTTTGAAATTTTAATTTTATTTAACTTAAAATATTTAATTTATTTAGATTTTATTTTGGTTCTAATAGAAAAAAATGTTCGTTTAAAATTTTGTTTACACTTGTTCTTGAAAATGCGTTCGTTAACCAAGTATCCTCCTCTTGCTGAAATAATTTACATCTGTACAAGATTGGTCTGTGATTTAAACGCGTGTCCCTTTTCTTCCTTTTCACCGAGTCTTTCCCTTTAAGCTTCGTGGTCTATCCTCATTCATTTTTACGTTCCCATTGTCCCCCTTCTTCATTTTTTTCTTTCCACCGTCAGCTAACCCCAAATCAAAAGGAGGAAAAAATTTCTCCATCTAAAATTGTTCAATTGAAACCCATGGCTTCTGAACTTCTCCTTCCCTAGTTCGATAATGACACCGCTTTGCCCTCCTTCGTGCAACCGAGAATAGCCTCCACCAGCCACTGTACGACGTCAAATCCTCCCAGTTCGGAAGCCACCGGAGACAAGTCGCAACGGAGTCAACTGGCCAGAAAAGTCAGCGCCTCTATCGAAGCCGCGCCCGCTGTTCCTCAACCACCATACGCTGCCTGAACCATCACAACCGCCTGCTGCATCAAACCGTGGCCAAGTTCCGTTCTCCAACGACAAGTAAGTTAAACTTATGATTTAAACTAATTGACAAGTTAGTAAATTTCGCTTCTCACTAAGTATAATTGGACGTGTTTGTTACTGCTGCATGTTGGTAGTTTTGTTCGCTGCACTTTTCCTCTTATGGAAGCTGGAGCTTTATTTTAGTTGTTTACTTGTGTTTGTTTGTTTATTCCCTACTGCAGTGCATGGTCTGATTTTCTGGTTATTTTGAACATAATACATATGACGCCAAAATTTTATCGTTATCCCTTTTTGCTCAGGCCTATGTACCTCTACAGGCTGCACGTTCATATTGTCACACTTGTTGAAATTTAGATGCATGGACACAAGTATACGACTGCACTACTTGGTAGTAGCCCCTGCATGACATTTCATTTTTTTTTTTTGAAGGAAAAATGATTTCAGCATTTTTGAATGCATGCAACCTGTAAGCGTACACTTGTACATGTTAGTTTGCCGAGCGAACCACTATGTTTTCTTGAGTCATCTTCCCCTAGACACCTGGAGTAAAATATTAACATGCATGCGATCATTGACTTTAATAACCTAGATTGAGCCATTCTGAAGTACTGTTGTTTGTCCTTTGGCATGACTTCCATATTTTATTGTTCTTAGATAGAGCATATATTCCCATTTTTGGCTTGCAGCACATGGAGTTTGGTCGCCAAGCATTTCATGTCATTCATTTGCCACACTATGCCCTTATTTTACTGCCTGCATAAACCATGAGTTTTTGCAAAACTTGCTTGCCCGTTTCAACCTTTTTAACTTTGGGCCTTCCTCTTTTGTTGCAAGCCTCCTTTTAACGTGTGCAATGCATTAGTGATTAGTTGCTTTAAAGCCTATTAATGATTCTCTGTAGTCGGTGACATGATTTTTCACACCCGCGTACACACCCATTCACGCATGGAATAAAGTAGATAGTGTATTTTGCTATACTTTTTGTTCTGAAACCACTACATATATATACACATGTTTTGGCACCTGGCATTTTATGGTGCATGCTGCTCTGGTTACAATGCATAACACCTTTATATTGCAAACTAAGAAGCTTGGACTATTTTGCGTCTGACACTCTTTTTCATTTAATTATGCCATCTTGAACTCCTTGATTAGAATGTTACATCTTACTTATGTTGCTTCCATACATGTTTTGATATTAGCGAAAAGATTGTATTCATTGTGCCAATTGCTGTAGTTTTTCCATGCAAATGATTTTCCTTGGCACTAGCTGTATTTCTAACGCATGCTGCCACATCCGTATGCTTCTTGCTTTATTATGCTTTTCATTGAATTTTGATGCTCTAGGTATTTAATAGATTTGATTAGGATTAAACAAATTATATTTATGTGTTTATCAAAGTGTGCTAACTTGAAATAAGTTTAATCATGACTCGGATGTTTTGTGTATTTTGCATGGAACGCTCGGGTCAGGTCCTAAGTGTTCCAGATTTAAAGATTTTAGCTCGCGAAGGCTGGAGAGGAACATGAAGACGCAATGCAAGCCCGACAAAACCGTAAACCTTTATTCTGTTAAAATTCGTGTATACATGTTATTCTTCAGCTGTGTTATAAAAATTATATTTTTGAAAAAACTCTGATATTTTTGTATAAAATTTAACCCACTGCTATTTTTATATGTTTGTGATTCTGTGTGTTTGTTCCATTTAAACCCTGTAAGTAAATAATGATTTGCCGTTCTGAGCGTCTGGAGTTGGTTTAATTACCGATTCGAGACGTTAAAAATGGCAAGTCGTTACAGAAATCATAGCAACTAGTTATATCCCACGTAAACCATCCTAATCGAGATCAACATCCCTCAAACACAAGCTTCAGAGGCCTAAACCAGTATCATACAAGCACCCAAGAAAAATCTCCTTCGACGTCAGACAACTTACGTGAGATGATACGAACAAAACAACCAAACACTCATGACCCTGCCTATCACTGTCTTTCCTGCTTCGAAACCATCGTTAATCGTATAACGGCTACCTGCCATATGTCAAGGGCTAGTGGTAAACCCTAGTTCTAGCAAAAACTCTTCATTCACGACTCGTATGTTTGTCTTTTCAATCTCGACAACTAGGCCCTTCATGACTGCCCAAAGTACCGCTGCTTTGAGTCCGCTAGAATCTATGACAACGACAATCACTCAGCCTCCGCATCTCTAACCATCAACCCCAATGACCATTCACAAGCTCAAGTCCCCCTCGAGCAACCATTATCCACGAACTCAAAACACCCATGAGCCGTCTTCACATTCGTTGTTTTGCACCGATCAACGAACACATCACAACACTTCGAACATTCCTCCTTGAATTTACTTCGAAGCCACGATCATTGTCGACCCAAAAACATACGTCGTTTGGTAGATATTCAATCCTTAACGCTCACAAAGTGAATGCATTAACTTCAGTGAAGCGTTATAGGTAAGAGATACAGATAAATTATAAGACAGACAAATAAAGCAGCGGAAAATAAAGTCATTTTATAAGCAACATAGTTCAGTCAAGCTTTTACAACAATTGACTCAATCATACTTAAAAGTACTACATAAAACTTCTGTCTTGATTCAGAAACTTCCAAGTATATAAGAAGCATAAAACAAAGCAAAGTAGCATAAGTCCCCAAATTAAAGTGCAATCAGAGCCATAGCCAAAGAAGAGGTTCCAAGCCATACATCACAGAATCCCCGAGCTTGGAAAGAGAAACGGTCCAAACTAAGATGAGTTATTCCCTCCCTGACTACCTGGGGGGGGGGAACGGAAGAAAAGAAGACGAAAGAAAACAGGTCAGACATAAGTCTGGTAAGTCCAGTGATTTTTCATCATGTAAACAAGATAAAGGATCATGACATGAATAAACTGAAAATAGGACAATACCATAAAACAAGATAACTTAAGACAAGATAAGGCAAGGTAAACTGAATGCGCTTCTACTCTTTCTCTGCTTCGCTACTACCCTGTTATCCTGATTTCTATATCTCTGCATCGCCTAACTAGTGTCCCAACTAGTAATCTGTATAAAATGATAATATTACAACGTGATCCCAATCTCCGCAATTGTGGTAGCCTTTAGGTGTACATCTAGTAGGAGGATCTTAACTCAATCAACCTAATTGCAACGAAGATGTTAGATGTACCCTTACTACCCTATCGATCGGCTCCCTACTTGTATTAATGTTCCTTGTGTCTGTGTCAATCGGCCCTCTCTTGCGTGTAGATACCCTGTGCTGGTCCCACCATAAGGTGTATCAATCCTTATGATAGCAACCCGACACGATTCAAGATGCACAGTGTGTAACTACTAGTACCCAGTGCCTGCTTTTTCCCACTCTGGAGTACGCGCACGCTCGTAAACCATCGGAACCTACATTAACATACTTCCTACCACTATTTTAACCGCTTATAATCAGCCCAGTAATCGCGCCCTACCCTACCTAGTTCAGGGTACCATGATACATCTATGTGGGTTACTGCTGAAATGGGTCCCCGTTACTAGGGTTTCCTACTGGTTAAGTTTGTGGGCCTATATATACAAATATTACCCACCTACATGAGATGTACTTAACCCTCCCACCGATTCAAGCATGTTTATTTAACGGTTAAGTTTGTGGGACTATATATACTAATATTACCCACATACACGAGAAGTACTTAACCCTCCCACTGATCAAGTCAATATGTATTATTGGTTAAGCTTGCCTTAACCCTATCCGCTTCGTTCATGTAATATTGGTTAAGTGTTGTCCATTCATGTTAATTTAACCCACCCACACATCATGTTGTATTGGTTAAGTGTTTTCTATTAACTTAACCCCACTCGTTCATCATGTTATATTGGTTAAGTGTTGCCCTCTTGTGTTACTTACCCCTATCATACATCATGTTATATATATTGGTTAAGTGTTGACTTCTTGTGTTACTTAACCCTACCATACATCATGTTATATTGGTTAAGTGTTGCCTTCTTGTGTTACTTAACCCTACCATACATCATGTTATATCGGTTAAATGTTGCCTTAGTTAACTTAACCCTACCATACATCATGTTATATATATATTGGTTAAATGTTGCATTCTTGTGTTACTTAACCCTACTATACATCATGTTATATATTGGTTAAGTGTTGCCTTCTTGTGTTACTTAACCTTACCATACATCATGTTATTTATTGGTTAAATGTTTCCTTCTTGTGTTACTTAACTCTACCATACATCATGTTATATATTGGTTAAGTGTTGCCTTCTTGTGTTACTTAACCCTACCATACATCATGTTATATCGGTTAAGTGTTGCCTTAGTTAACTTAACCCTACCATTTGTTTAATTAACATGTTGTACTGGTTAAGTGTTGCATTAGTTAACTTAACCCTACCATTCTTAACATGTCATGTTCATTAGCATTAATAGATTTATTAATGCAACAACCTCTCACATTAGATCTGTATTGTTGCGGTTACTAGATGTGCTGGGCGGTTCCGGGCAGTTTTACACCACAACTCAATCTAACCTCAGATTTTTCTTGGGCATGATGCACTAACCTCTCACATTAGATAGGTGTTGTTGTGGTTACTGGATGTGCCGGGCGATTTCGGGCAGTTTTACACCACAACTCAATCTAACCTCGGGTTAGGCATGTTCATCCTTTATTTAATTTACATATTCGTCATTTATGTCAAGTTTATATGTAAAATATCCACAAGTGTTGTCATGTCACATTTACTATTTAAATTATGTTCATAATTAATGGTATACAAATTATACCATTTCATGTTATTAATCATTTACATGATAATGAGCCAATCTATGCCATTAGCATGTAATTTAATGTTTTACCCCAACATTCCCCCTCGTTATTCGTTCACATAATTTACATGAACTATAGGCTCACAAATTAGCCTAACTCATAAACAAAAGGGAAAAGAAAGGAACATGTAGCATTCCAACAACACAAAATAATATGAATCTAACTAAGCATGTGTAATACAAATTTTTCATGAACAATATAAACTTAATCAAGCATATCAATGTGAACTTGTATTTGAGTTAGATCCAATTAACATAGATCTTAAGCATATGGACAGGAATTTACATAGATCTTAAACATATGTATTAACGTGGATCTAAACATGTAAGCATGTAGATCTAAACATATAAGCATATATGAACATGACTTAGCTTATGAACATGTACATAACATAACATAAAAGCAAGCGTGTAGATCTAAACATATAAGCATATATGAACATGACTTAGCTTACGAACATGTACATAACATAACATAAAAACAAGCATGTAGATCCAAACATATAAGCATATATGAACATGACTTAGCTTATGAACATGTACATAACATAACATAAAAGCATCACCAAATTAATATACAATATGATAGGTCTAATTGTACAAATCACAATAGTCTCATAGGCATAGTTAATTTCAGATTTTTCACAAGGATAAACATGAATCAGAATCACAATTAGGCACAGTTCTAGATTCGATTTATTTCAAGTCATGACTTTTATATATTTAAATCTGAAATATGAACTTACAGAAAAAGAACAGTTCTTGTATTCTGTAGTCCGATTTCTGAATTTGTTAAGCTATTCTTTGATGTGGACTATTGGTGTTCTTCTAATTGATTTCTAGTTGAAGAAGATATTCTAGTTTTAAGAAGATGGAGGCTACGCTAGTTCAGAGAGAGACAGTATGACGACTTCATAGAATGTGTTTATGTGTTTTAGGTTTAGGGTTTGAGTTGATTATATAGAAGTCTTGGATTAATTCTAGCCTTTAGATCAGTCTAGGAGTAATCAGAGCCATCCGAACCAAAGAGATGTATCACTCAGCCAATCACAGTATGACACATAAGCCTTAATACATCAGAATTCATTACCGGGCCTATCAGAGAAGGCAACATCAGCTCAGAACTACAGAAATTGTCACAGGAACTGGATCTCGGAAGGGGTTTACCCCATTTAAGGGGGGTCGACACCTATGTCTACCCCCCTTAAGGGGGTCGACACCTATGTCGACCCCCCTTAAGAGGGTTCGACACCATTTGAGCAGGATATTTCCCGCTCACTCGTCTTTGACTTATTTTGGTTCTGGAGATGATTTTGTGTGTGTATATATATATATATATACTTCCTTGCGCGTATATAAACTTCTACGGCTTATAACTTCTTCATACGTTGTCCGATTTACGCAAACCCGGACTCCATCACAAGCAAAATTCCGAGACAAACGCAATGGCGTAACCTATTTCCCTTAATTCCCACTTTTAAAATTAAGTATTCTTTAATTCGTTACTTTAACATTCCCAAAAAATACGGGGTGTTACATTCTCCCCTCCTTTAAAGGATTTCGTCCCCAAAATCTCTAAGTTAAGAAGAATGTATCCTAACATTCAACATCCATCTACTCAACCATCAATCACAGGCATCTATTATCCTTAAAAAGATTTCTAATGCTTTCATGATCATATGCATAGTGTGTGTACATGCCCTTATCTAATGCAAAATCAGGCGGTCTACTGATTCAATTGACCTCCTTAATGCAAATTATGCCACTGCTATGAGTCCATCATGTATGCAATTATTCCTAATCGTACTTTATAACTTCTACATGAGTGCTCAATCATTCATACAAATGCAACATCCATTTGATAACACATCAAGTTTCAATCCATATATATATACACATATATGCATATGCAATATGAAAGTGACTGAGCCGATCTAGTACCTAGTGTGTGTGTGTGTGTATATGCATCCACGAGTAACCACTAGCAACCACTTGCAACCATCAATCATAACATGTTTCAAATACATGTTTACTTCCATTGGTTTCTACCTAAGGATCGAGGATTGGACCCGGAGGATATACTTAAAAGACAAAGACTAGCAAATAAACTTTACAGAAAAAGAGAGATCAAGGATATACCCTCAAAAAGGGTATGATGCATGTATCTAGTCTTCTAAGTCGCATCTTCTTGAGCTTCACTCCATATTGCTCTGACTGTCTTAACTTCGCGATTGCATAGCTTTTTAATTTCTATTTCCAGAATATGCGTTGGAACTCATTTCACTGTCGCCTCTCGTTCCACCTTTTCTTCTTATAGTATACTTGGCACTACAACTTCTGCCGTGTTATGCTAACATTTCCTCAAAAGGTCTTCCAAAATCCTATTCACCCTTTCTATCAAAGGATGATAAGCGGTGCTCAAACATAACTGCGTACTCATGGCTTCTTTCAAGCTTATTTATTAAGGTGACTAGAGGCCTCTTCTTTGTGAAGTCCCTATTTAATTCAAAAGCGTAGGTCTTACTCCTAGCGATGTCGACTACTAACTTAACTGAAGGTTTCAAAATCAAGGTTTGATATGTATTCTGAACTTTTCCTTTTCACATAAAGAGGACTTGAAGTCAACCTTTTTCTTCTTAAGCCATCCGCTACGACCTTACCCTTACATCAAAATGGCGCCTAGCCCCGTGTCGCATGCATCTGTGTATACCGTAAGCCTTTTACTACCGTAAGGTAAAAGTCAAAACTGGGGCCGTTGTAAGAGCCCTCTTTGATTGTTGGAAAGCGATATCACAACCAATATCCCGAGTAAAGGTTAGATTCTTCGTCATCAATCCTATAAATGGGGCTAATACCTTCGCAAAGTCCTTAATGAACTTCCTATATTAGCCCGCTAGTCTAAGAAAGCTTCTTACTTCTGTTGCATTCCTTGGGACCTTCCAGTCTTGCACCGCAACTACTTTTGCGGGATCTACTGCTATCCCTTCTTTGGACACCACATGTCCAAGAAATCTTACTTCTTCTCTCCAAAAATGGCATTTTGGGAGAACTTTGCCTTAAGTTGATGCGCTTGGAGGGTATCCGAGACTTCCCTTAGATGCAAATCATGTTCTTACTCATTTCAAAATATTATCTATGCACAAGCGAAGTGAACCATCCGCCTTTGTAACGAAAACTACTGGAGCACCCCATTCAGAAATACTTCGCCTTATGAACCCTTTTTCGAGTAACACTTTTACTTGTTTACTGAGCCCTTCCCTTCCTTGGATTCATGTGTCGTACAGGTAATGCAACTGGCTTTGCATTGTCAACTAGATATATGTGGAAGTCTATCTCGCGTTTTAGGGGACAAACCCCTAACCTAATCAAAAACATCTGCATACTCATGGACTACTCCAACGGATCGCAAATCGTCGATAGATGCATCAAGTGATTCTAGGTAGCTAAGATCAACTGATCCCTTAGGATCGCACGAAATCTCGAGGGTATTCCCGAGGCAAGTCGAAAGTCTAACTATCCTCCTTTCACAATTACTAGCTAACCAATCCATGCCTAGAATCAACCCATAGCCAATGAAACCAAAAACATAAGCATTACACTTAGACTCAATGCTTAACATAGCTATTCTCAAATCCTTACAAACTAAAGATAAATGAGTCGAACCACCAATTGGATTTGAGACAATAATGGGATCTTCTACTATACAAGCACTGAGGTGCAGAGACTCAACTATGGAAGCAAATATAAACAAATGTGAAGCGCTAAAATCAAAAAGAGTACTAACAGGATGATCAAAAAGAAAAACTAGAATTTTTCAACAGAACCTCTACTACCTCTCTCTCAGGTACGCTGGCGGTGAGAGCATGCACTTGCCCTCCGAAAAATCATGTCCTTTGTTCTTGCCCTTGTCCTTAATTATATGACCCGTTATACCATAATAACGACACTTCCTCTTGCCTTAGATTTTTCTATTCTTTCCTCCTTCGTGAACCAAGTCCATATCCATGAGTTTCTCATCCTTGGGTTGTGTTCCTTAGCAAAACTCCCTTATTCTCATCATTGCCATCTTTGTGTAACTTGTTGACAAGTCTCTTGAAAGCTACCTCCATCGCACGGAAAACCCTACAAAGCTTGAAAGAGAATTAGCCGCTGGTGAAACTACTACGGCTATATATTGAAGTTGGGCATTTTCGCCCTTTGACAGGTGTCGTGGTCTCATCAAGCCTACGGAACCATGCCGCGATGAGGTTACCTCCCAGAAAGCCAAGAGCCCCGGAGACTCGGTAAAGAAGGAAAACAAGGATTCAAACAGAGGATCAAAGATAGTGCATAATGGCTTTGGGGAATATGCCTTTAAAACAAAACTTTTCTTTAGAAAATGCTTCTTTGAAAACCATCTTGAAAATAATTTTTCAAATCTTTTATCTGATCCGGTAACCTTCAGCTCTGATACCAAGTGAAACACCCCACCTCCGTTAATATCACTCACAAAGGGAATGCATTAACTTCAGTGAAGCGTTATAGGTAAGAGATGCAGATAAATTACAAGACAGACAAATAAAGTAGCAGAAAATAAAGTCATTTTATAAGCAACGTAGTTCAGTCAAGCTTTTACAACAATTGACTCAATTATACTTAAAAGTATTACATAAAACTTCTGTCTTAATTCAAAAACTTCCAAGTATATAAGAAGCATAAAACAAAGCAAAGTAGCATAAGTCCCCAAATTAAAGTGCAATCACAGCCATAACACAAGATAAGAGGTTCCAAGCCATAAATCACAGAATCTCTAAGCTTGGAAAGAGAAACGGTCCAAACTAAGCTGAGTTGTTCCCTCCCTGACTACCTAGGGGGAGGGGAAACGGAAGAAAAGAAGACGAAAGAAAACAGGTCAGACATAAGTTTGGTAAGTCCAATGATTTTTCAGCATGTAAACAAGATAAAGGATCATGACATGAATAAACTGAAAATAAGACAATACCATAAAACAAGATAACTTAAGACAAGATAAGGCAAGGTAAACTGAATACGCTTCTACTCTTTCTCTGCTTCGCTACTACCCTGTTATCCTGATTTTTATATCTCTGCACCGCCTAACTGTTGTCCCAACTAGTAATCTATATAAAATGATAATATTACAATGTGATCCCAATCCCCACAATTGTGGTAGCCTCCAGGTGTACATATAGTAGGAGGATCTTACCTCAATCAGCCTAATTGCCACGAAGATGTTAGATGTACACTTACTACCCTATCGACCGACTCCCTACTTGTATTAATGTTCCTTGTGTCTATGTCAATCGGCCCTCTCTTGTGTGTAGATACCCTTTGCTGGTCCCACCATAAGGTGTATCAATCCTTATGATAGCAACCCGACACGATTCAAGATGCACAGTGTGTAACTACTGGTACCGAATGTCTGCTTTTTCCCACTCCGAAGTACGTGCACTCCCGTAAATCGTCAGAACCTACACTGACGTACCCCCTACCGCTATTTTGACCGCTTATAACCAGCCCAGTAATCGTGCCCCACCCTACCTAGCTCAGGGTACCATGATACATCTATGTGGGTTACTGCTGAAATGGGTCCCCGTTACTAGGGTTTCCTACTGGTTAAGTTTGTGGGCCTACATATACAAATATTACCCACCTATACAAGATGTACTTAACCCTCCCACCGATTCAAGCATGTTTATTTAATGGTTAAGTTTGTAGGACTATATATACTAATTACCCACCTACACGAGATGTACTTAACCCTCCCACTGACACATCATGTTGTATTGGTTAAGTGTTTTATATTAATTTAACCCCACTCGTTCATCATGTTATATTAGTTAAGTGTTGCCCTCTTGTGTTACTTAACCCTATGATACATCATGTTATATATATTGGTTAAGTGTTGCCTTCTTGTGTTACTTAACCCTACCATACATCATGTTAAGTTGGTTAAGTGTTTCCTTCTTGTGTTACTTAACCCTACAAAACATCATGTTATATCAGTTAAGTTTTGCCTTAAACCCTACCATACATCATGTTATATATATTGGTTAAGTGTTGCCTTCTTGTGTTACTTAACCCTATAATACATCATGTTATATATTGGTTAAGTGTTGCCTTCTTGTGTTACTTAACCCAACCATATATCATGTTATATATTGGTTAAGTGTTGCCTTCTTGTGTTACTTAACCCTACCATACATCATGTTATATATTGGTTAAGTGTTGTCTTCTTGTGTTACCTAACCCTACTATACATCATATTATATCGGTTAAGTGTTGCCTTAGTTAACTTAACCCTACCAGTTGTTTAATTAACATGTTGCACTAGTTAAGTGTTGCCTTAGTTAACTTAACCCTACCATTCTTAACATGTCATGTTCGTTAGCATTAATTGATTTATTAATGCACCAACCTCTCACATTAGATCTATATTGTTGCGGTTACTGTATGTGTCGGGCGGTTCCGGGCAGTTTTACACCATAACTCAATCTAACCTCGGGTTTTTCTTGGGTACGACGCACTAACCTCTCACATTAGATAGGTGTTGTTGCGGTTACTGGATGTGTCGGGCGGTTCCGGGCAGTTTTACACTACAACTCAATCTAACCTCGGGTTAGGCATGTTCATCCTTTATTTAATTTACATATTCGTCATTTATGTCAAGTTTATATGTAAATTATCACAAGTGTTGTCATGTCACATTTACTATTTAAATTATGTTCATAATTAATGGTATACAAATTATACCATTTCATGCTATTGATCATTTACATGATTATGAGCCAATCTATGCCATTAGCATGTAATTTAATGTTTTACCCCAACGTTCCCCTCGTTATTAGTTCGCATAATTTACATAGAACGTTAGGCTCGCAAATTAGCCTAACTCATAAACAAAAGGGAAAAGAAAGGAACATGTGGCATTCCGACAACACAAAATAATATGAATCTAACTAAGCATGTGTAATACAATTTTTTCATGAACAATATAAACTTAATCAAGCATATCAATGTGAACTTGTACTTGAGTTAGATCCAATTAACATAGATCTTAAGCATATGAATAGGAATTTACATAGATCTTAAACATATGTATTAACTTGGATCTAAACATGTAAGCATGTAGATCTAAATATATAAGCATATATGAACATGACTTAGCTTATGAATGTGCACATAACATAACATAAAAGCAAGCGTGTAGATCTAAACATATAAGCATATATGAACATGACTTAGCTTACGAACATGTACTTAACATAACATAAAAGCAAGCATGTAGATCCAAACATATAAGCATATATGAACATGACTTAGCTTATGAACATGTACATAACATAACATAAAAGCATCACCAAATTAATATACAATATGACAGGTCCAATTGTACAAATCACAGTAGTCTCATAGGCATAGTTAATTTCAGATTTGTCACAAGGATAAACATGAATAAGAATCACAATTAGGCACAGTTCTAAATTCGATTTATTTCAAGTCATGACTTTCATATATTTAAATCTGAAATATGACTGAACTTACAAAAAATGAACAGTTCTTGTATTCTGGAATCTGATTTCTGAATTTGTTAAGTTATTCCTTTGATGTAGACTATTGATGTTCTTCTAATTGATTTCTAGTTGAAGAAGATATTCTAGTTTTAAGAAGATGGAGGCTATGCTAGTTCAGAGAGAGACAACATGACGACTTCATAGAATGTGTTTATGTGTTTTAGGTTTAGGGTTTGAGTTGATTATATAGAAGTCTAGGATTAATTCTATCCTTTAGATCAGTCTAGGAGTAATCAAAGCCATCCAAACCAAAGAGATATGTCACTCAGCCAATCACAGTGCGACACATAAGCCATAATACATCAGAATTCGTCACCGGGCCAATCAGAGAAGGCCACATCAGCCCAGAACTACAGAAATCGTCATAGGAACTGGTTCTCGGAAGGGGTTTACCCCCCTTAAGGGGCGTCGACACCTATGTCTACCCCCTTAAGTGGGGTCGAGACCTATGTCGACCCCCCTTAAGAGGGGTCGACACCATTTGAGCGGGATCTTTTCCGCTCACTCGTCTTTGACTTATTTTGGTTCTGGAGATGATTTTGTGTGTATATATATACTTCCTTACGCGTATATAAACTTCTACGGCTTATAACTTCTTCGTACCTTGTCCGATTTACGCAAACTCGGACTCTACCCCAAGCAGAATTCTAAGACGAACGCAATAGCGTAACCCGTTTCCCTTAATTCCCACTTTTAAAATTAAGTATTCTTCGTTACTTTAACATTCCCAGCAAATACTGGGTGTTACATGTCTGATCCATTGAAATGTCCGGTCCATCAACTCTATCCAATCCATGCTTAAAAAAACTGCTCGGATCATGCTTCGAAAAACTACCCAGTCCAAATTCTTCGAAAAACTGCCCAGTCCATGTTTCAAAAAACTGCCCGGTCCATGCTTCAAAAAAAGCCTGGTCCATGCTTCGAAAAACTGCCTGGTCCAACAACCAGAAACTCGCCTGATCCATCACCAGAAGACAAGTCCGATCCATCCAGAAGACAAATCTGATCCATTTTGAAGACAAGTCTGATCCATCCAGAAACATACGTGTCCGATTTATCCAAAAACATACATGTCTGATCCATCAAACATACATGTCTGATCCATCAAACTGCCCAGTCCATCAAACTGTCCAGTCCATCACCAAAATTTCCGATCCAACCTAAAAACTTCTGATCCATACGATCTAACACTTCACGAAGAATATCTATGCAATCAACTCATCGAAATCGATCAATTTCACTTAAGCAATTAATAATCATTATACAATCATATAAAATTCACCAAATCATGATAAAACAATGAATCAACAAAATTATAGATCTAAATTTGCATAAATATATGAATTAACATAGAAATTACCGGTTATAAATTTCCCAATTTGATCCTATGGTGATTCATATGAAAATATACTTACCATGATGTAGATCTAGGTGAAACCAACTTGAAAATGATGAAATAATGATTAAACAACTCATATACGTGATTGAATCCATGTGAGAGATGCATATCACTCACCAAGTCTTCAAAACAACATAAAAACACTTGGATCTAAATCCGGACAGCGAAGAATTAGCTTCAAACTCGTCAATTTGTTGAAATATCTCTTCTATTGATGTAGATCTAGCTTCAAACGATGTAGATCTTCGATTCTCTTATGTAGATCTAGAATTTTAATGGTGGAAAGGTGTATTTATCGAGTAAGGAGGATCACGAGCTCAATCAAATGAGAGAATGGAGAAAGTAAACTATTCTCCATGCCTCTAACCCCTATCTATAGCCTCCCACCAGCCCACTAACGGGCCTCTCCAAACCATCCCACTAATGGTTCAAAAACCTGAACATCAAACTATGAAACACAAAAACAACGATTCCTCCCAAATCGCTGAATTAAATTTTTAATGTGACCACTCTACGGAATTCGCAACACCATTTCCTTTCTAATGAGACCGACCTCAGCTCTTGATTCAACCCCAGTCAAAAGTTAAGCCATGTACATGACTAACAAGGGTAAAATGGTCATAAATAAAATTGGTAAAAATTATGGACATGTCTCACATCCCTATAACTAACATATTAAAATATGAGAATGATCCAACCCTCATGGAATTAAATAAAAATATTTTACGATCCTTTGATACTTAAAATGCGGGTTGTTACTTTCTTCCCCCTTTAGGAATTTCACCCCCGAAATCCCAAGCAAACACAAGCAACCAAAATAATTCTGCTTGCCTATCATCTATGAGCAGCTAATTATATCACCCAAACTAGCAGCCGTCAAGCCATGCATCCATAGACCTATCCTAGCACGCGCAGTTCTAATAACAACAATCAACAACAACAAAACCACAACAATGGTACAAGTTACAACGGGGTAAGAATGACATGACACTTATGGGTCATACTGATAAAGAGTTCTGGATGGATTGCCTTCATCTTCTCTTCTGTCTCCCAAGTACAATTGTCACTATCCTCACTCCATTACCTTGACTAGCTTAACTGTCTTCCTCCTAAGCTATTTCGTGTCATTCCCCACAACACAAAGCGGCCTACGAGGTCTCTACTTCTAGGTCTTTGTACTGCTTCGGAGATACCACCACATTCGAATCATGCACACACTTCCATAGAAATGGAACATGGAAAACATTATGCACACTTGACATCTTCTCCTGTAACTCCAACCTATATGCAAGCTTTCCAACTGTTTGATTATCGGAAATGGTCCGACGAATCATAGGGCCAACTTTCCTTTGCTTCTGTACCGAACAACATGTTTCAACGGCGAAATCTTCACGAATACCATATTTCCAACGTCAAATTCCAAATCTTTTCGATGCTTATCGGAATAACTCTCCTATCGGTTTTGGGCTGCTTTCATTCATTGTCGAATGATCTCGATACAATCTGATGTCTCTCTAATCATCTCAGGCCCAAGTATCTACTTATCTCCAGTTTCTAACCAACATGCTAGAGAAATACATGGTCTTCCATACAACGCCTCATATGGTGCCATCCCTATGCCCGACTGGTAACTATTATAATATGCAAACCCAACTAGAAGTAGATGGTCTTCCTATGATCCCCCAAAGTTAAATACACAAGCTCTTAGGAGATCTTCCAAAACTCGGTTAACCCTCTCGGTTTGACCGTCAGTCTGGGGATGATAAGTTGTACTCAAATACAACTCAGTTCCCAAAGTCTCTTGCAAACTTTTCCAAAATTCACTCATGAATAATGGATCTCGATCACTTACTATGCTCTTTGGGATACCATGGAATCGAACTATCCATTTTATATAAAGCTCAACCAACTTCAATGTTGCCCTAGTCGATTTGACCGGAATAAACCTTGCACTCTTGGTCAAGCGATCCACGATGACCCAAATTCCTTCGTTTCCTGCCCTAGTTCTAGACAGTCCATCGATAAAATCCATCGATATTTGCTCCCACTTTCACGTAGGAACTTCCAATGGCTGAAGAAACCCACTTGGCTTCTTTTGTTCGGCTTTCACCAACTAACAGTTCATACAACTGGAAATGAACTTTCCAATATCCCTTTCATCCCTTCCTAGTAGTAAGGTCGCTTCATGTCCTGAATACATCTGATTACCACCAGGATGATCGTCAACTTCGAAGGATTACATTCCCTCAGAACCTTATCTCACAATACGACGATATCAGGAACAACCAGTTGTCCTTGCTTTCGAAGTCATCCCTCTCGATCGACCTCGAACTCTTTATTCTTTAGTTACAGCTTTTGGATAAACTTGACAAGCTTTGCATCTCGCATTTGGCTTTCGCCAATCCTTTCTATAAGAGTAGTTTTTGTCGACAAGTTTGCCAACATTTCAGGTTCCAACTCACACCTTGGCCTGAAATCAAACCCTGCCACAAACTCGAGGCTCTTCCATTCCGAAAACATTGCTCCTAATCCTGCATGTCTTCGACTCAATGCATTTGCAACTATATTACCATTTCCTGGAGTATAGGCTATACCAAAATCGTTGACGCTAGAAACTCTAACCACCATTGCTGCCGAAGATTAAAATCCTTTTGGGAGAAAAGATACTCCAACGATGTAACGAACTGGCCTTTTTGACCGCTCTAAGTCAGTATTTAAACCAACTCGAACCGTTCAAAATAACAGATCGTTATTGCTTATGAAGTTGAAATAAAAATCATCACAGAATCGGAGCCATGGAATATAGAGTATCTCACAACGGAAGTAAAATTTTATACAATATTATCTATTGAATTTACATGATATCAGAGTACTAGAAAATATAGATACAGCGGAAGAATAAATATAGAATCATACTAGTATTTGGTAATGAGCAAGGATGGACACAACCAAATATGACATGGTTGATGAATGGCTGGATCTCCAACAAATGTCAAACTCTAACAGATATATCTTCAAGTTGAAATACTCGCTTTGACCCGAGCAATTGCAAGAATAAAACAAACAAAGTACTCGAGTCAGGATTAACATTCTCATATAAGTGAATTAAATCAAATGAAGTGTTAACTGAAATGTACAATAACTTAAAGGAAGTTTGGGATTCCCATCCTCTAAGGATTCGTGAAACTAATACATATATAATAGTACACTATTATTGTAATGTCTATCCAGTAAAGTAAATATAATGAAAATAGCGTAAGCGGGATTACCATATTACCCTTAAGCAATTTATAGGCATTACAGTCTATACGGTACTATAAATTCACTGCACTGGTGTTATCAGAGGGCATTCCATAGAAAGCAACACTAAATCAAAATCGTATGGGGCTCATATATGATAAATATGACAAGGCACTCGAGGCAATACCCAGGGTAGGATTCTACCAATTGCACTCCCGAACCAGTGGTAACGCATAGCAGCCACTACCGCCCACCTCGGAACACACTTCCAAATCAAAAGGGCGCGCCCAAATCAATCACAACAGTAATAGAGATGGTATCGAAGAAGCGTGTCCGATATGAGGTGCGACCTCAATTAGTCATGGTATAGCTCCTATTTTAGTCATTTTAATTATGACCCGAAGGTCAAGGCCATTTCGTATCGTACACCATCTTCGATCCCAATGTCGCTTCAAAGCCATCCTGCGGTCGTTTCGAATACTCCATCACATACAAGTTGTTAAAGTGTTATCGCCACTGAAAGAGTGTATGCCACTTACCGACTCCGGTCTCTTTAACAACCCGCGTTTACGTTTTTTACACCGCGGCCATTAGATTTGAAATCATCTTCCAAGTACCACAAACAATTTATTTCAAGTATTGCCCCAAAAATCAATTACTCATATCATTTATCATTGGTTCGAATAAGATAATAAACCAATATTCACCATTTCTTTTACCAACCATCTGATTTAAAGTTCAACTTCCATGAAATATCGTTTTTGCTTGAAATCCCTTACTTTATCCTTTAGATTCACTAGACTGGATTAGACATAGATTTTTATTTGAATTTATAGAAGACATATAGAAAAGTTAAGTTTTGAAAATAGTATATGTATGTTGAAAGTAATGTATAAACATACATATAGTTAGAAAAGTATATGTAAAACTGAAAGTAATGTATAAATATCTATAGTTGGAAAATATAGGTATATTAAATTGGAGATATTGTATAAACACATATGTACAGTTGGAAAAATTTATGTATATTAAATTTTAAATATTGTATATAAACATATATATATATATAGTTGGGAAAAGTAATATAAAAATTCATATAGTTAAAGTAATCAAACCCTTTTATTGGAAAATATTTACAAAATCAAGTAATGAGGAAGAATTTAATTCTTTGAAATTGAAATTCTATTCACTAATATTGGTCCAATCCAAATCCAAATCCGCATCTCAGAATTTCTTTTCCCATCAAAATTTCACCTTTAAACATATCCCCATTTATTTGGTTCAAATTCAAAACTTCATGGTTTAACGATTCACAAACCAATGTTTACTTTAGATTTGATATATCATTTTATATAATAAATCCCCAAATCTCTTTTAGCGTCAGCTATAAATCAAAATGTGATTTGCTAAGTTCTAGCTTGTTATCAAACTCGAATTCACCATGACTTAAACATATCCCTTTTTATGCTTGAACTTAATACTTTTTATTTTAACAAATTCTTCTTATATTTACATGGCGAATGTAATGACCCGAAAATCCGGACCAATTTGAGCTGACCAAATAACACAAGTCTAACCCCAAATTGTACTGGAAATTCAAGAAATTAATAGGAAGAAGATAGAAGGTGAAGATAGATAAGATAGAAACTAAGAATAGAGGAAGAAAAGAAGAACTTACAACATCAGAGTAACACGAATCTCACAGCGGAACGAATAACATATAATATATAACATAACTTTGAAATATAAAAGTTATGTATACAATAGCACTTATCAGAGCACAGCACTTACACACAACGAAAATAAACTATAGCTATATGATCCTGAAGCCTCCTGCTCCAGCTCTTCAGATATATCAGTAAATCCCGACTACTTGACTGCCCGTACAAATTTAGGCACCCAAGAGTTTAGGGAAACAAAACAAAATAAACTCCGGGTCAGTCATGGGACTGGTATGAGTAAAACAGTTTAAAACAGTTTGAACAAGTAAACGATATCTCATAAGACCACGCCGTATAACGGAACGGATTTTTCCCTTATGAGAATCCAAAATATCTTTATATCAAAAACCTTTTGATATTATAATAATGTCTATCAGCCACAATATATTAATCATCTAGCAGAAACGCTTTCATCTCACGTTCTACATATATAGTATACAATCAAAACCGCAAGCACGTATTGGGTAATGGATTTCCAACTATGACAAGGTATGGAACCACCTTCCGATCAGTGTACTCTAGGAACGATACACTGGAGTTCAACAAGAACATCTTGCAACTCAGCCACACATGACCAACCACTCATTTCGGTTGAGTGTATCGAATGTACATCACCAACGGTTGGGATCAGCAATCGTTCCCATATATATATATATGGGACAACATTGATAGATTAAAGAAGCAAATGAATATTCTCTAGATAGGTGATTATACACTCTACTTTGGTGCGACCGACTTAGCCATGTTGCCTGCCCAATTTCTGTCATTTACCGGATGTGAGGCTAGAAGCTACGCTTATCTTTTCACATACCACTTCTTCATTCACTTAGAATGTCACATCGTCATACCCTCTAAATCACAAATTGATTTTCCCAAAAATACCACGGGTGTAAGCTAAGAGAAACGAATTCCTCCGCCACCAACGTAAATACGTTTGAAACGATTAACTTACGTGATCTACCAGATATACTCTGTCAGACCTTCGTCCATACGAGTTGTCCTGGGACTGGACAAACCGAAGGCACTATTCAGTGTATCCATCTTAGGCACTGTTATCTAAGATTTATACAACAGCCCTTGCATTTTACTTCGTCTTCAATTATCTTTGGCATAAATGATTCGCAAAGCTTATGCCAATAAAGAGTGGTTCTTTGGATAATAATCCAACCGGTCTCTCCATATTAACAACGTTAAATGGTCAAAAACTTCGATAGTCTGTGAGTTAACTATCAAAGAAAACAAGTGTGCAAACAACGATATTATTTCCAATTGGAAATAACATCGATCAATCATCAATCACTACCATTCCACAACTACCAGACTCTAACTGTAAACTAATAAGAGAACAACTTCCCAAGTATAAACCCCGAAGGCTGAAACCAACATCAGATCGATACTCCGAAAACTATTCAACTTACAAATCTCCAGTCAGTTTCTAATTTTGCTTAACTCTATTTCTTTAACTCTATTTGATTAACTCTTATTAGAATAACTAATATTCGATTAATTCTAATTGATTAACTCTTATTTTATTTAAACTCACTTTGATTAACACACTTGATTAACTCATTTGATTAACTCACTTGGCTAACCCACTTGATTTACTTCGACTAACTTAACTTGATTTACTTGGTTTGACTAACTCAATTGATCAACTCGACTTGATAAATTCAACTCGATTAACCTAACTTGATTTACTTGGTTTGACTAACTCAATTGATTAACTCGACTTGATAAATTCAACTCGATTAACCTAACTTGATTTACTTATCTTGATTAACTTGAACTAATCACTTTGATTAACTCGACTAATTCACTTTGATTAACTTAACCAATTCACTTTGATTAACTTAACCAATTCACTTAGTTTAACTTAACTTGCTAATTCAATTCGATTAACTTAACTAGTTCACTTAGTTTAACTTAACTTGCTAATTCAATTTGATTAACTCTACTCGCTGATTCAATTTGATTAACTCTACAACAATGATCACTATCATTCAAACACATATAATCCATACACATTATATATCACGTCATATATCACAATATATGAAAAATGGTAAAATAAATGTTGAGGAATCCCGTCGGATTCCTCCAACCTGTTTCCCTGCATCACAGATGTTAGACAATACGATTAACATCGATTTCACTTTGATATGAGATATTCTGATAGCAAAATCACATATAAATATTTAACGGTTTATATATATATATATATATACATATATAATTTCCACTAACTGACTAGCAGTTCAATCAAACAGTAAACACACAGTCAAACAGACAATAATTAACAGTTCTAAGAATATGTTGTAAAAATAGAATTGTACAGAGTTGGTGAGTTTTACTCACATTGGACGATCATCATTAATAACGATAACCATTGCTTGATTCTGACGGACAATTTATTTCACTATAAATTGTGACGGACTCCAATTGACTCGCGGTCAGTTCCATTGTGTAGCGCTCATCCATACGATCCTGTCGGATCCAGTTTCGTTCAATTCCGATATCGTATGACAAAGTTATATACATTACAAGTTAATACAACATTTTAAATTAAATAAACTTTAAATAAAAAAAGGTTTGGGCCTTTACCAATATTTCGGCCCATCTAAGAATTAACACCCCAAACCCGTTCGAATTGCTTCTTCCCCAAACCTGCTGTACTCCAATAGTACTCAAAACGTGGCCATTTCCCCCACCATTCACCCTCTAATTTCCACCATTTCATCATGAAATTCCAAACTAAAATCACCATGTAAATCTCCATCATCTCCTCTACCCACCGATACCTCCAATACACAGCTCGACACTCTCAATTGAAATGCGTCCTCTGCCTCACGCACAGCAGTGCGAACCTTCCCACCACCGAAAGCTACCAAAGTTTCCAAATAGATGCTAAATCCAACCACAAACGAAATGGTACCACCAAATCCACACCTCGATGCTTAAAACTCCTACGCTATTCAACCCTAGTCTGGCGTTGTGAATTTTCCAGCGAACAATACCCCGTCGACTTCAATGAAAACCATGTCAAGCTGAAGAGAAACACTTGGCAAACCCAAAAATACTTGTTTTCTATTTTATAAGGATTTATTTGATTTTTCCTTGATTTCTTAGAACTCACGAAATGTTTCCTGGATGAAAACATTACGGCGGATTTTCTTTGTTGACCTAAAGAAAATAGTCTAGGGTTTAGAATAGGTTAGTGGTATTTATAGTAGGGAAAAACTATTTTTGTATTCAAAAATTATATTAAATATTAAGTAACCGCTATAAGTATTTGTCCCTAAAAATTCCTGTGACTACATATGATATCCAAAAATCACGAAACTGGACATGTAGCTAGAGTTCGACATTACGGTCCCAACGAAACTGGTTTCGTCGAATTCCGACTCCGTATGCTCACACAGCGTATTTTTAACCATCGAAATACAAATTGTTTTTCACTCTAAAAATTCGTACGGCCACACAGTGACTCTAAAAATCACGAAACTGGAAATCTAACAACTATTTGACATTGCGCATCCAACAAAATTAGTTTCGTCGAATTCCGACTTCGTTTGCAAAAGTGGCTATTTTTAAAGCTCTGGATGACCCATTTAAATATATAAATATATTTAAATATAATTAAATTTAATATTTAAAAATAAATATTATCGTATATATTCACAGTGGAATACCCTACAGCTCCAGAATATTCCTATATGAATTTCCATCTCGATATTCACTTCTGGGTCAATCCGATATTCGATTTATATTGAAATTCCTTTTTAAAAATATAAATAATTCCTTTATAAATTATAAAGGAATTCCACAGCGACTTTTCTAAAATTTGATTTGGACGTAAATCAAAATCTACACGACGAAATCCCGATTTTTCTCTTCCACTAGAAAGATATACTCCACCAGCTCCACACGTTTCTTGTTTCACAGAAATCCAGCTTAAAACGAACCTTGTACATTCAGTTGAAGTTCGAATCGCCAATTTACGAACTGCAGCGCCATTTCGAGCTTGATTTTAATTATATTATAACTCTACGGTTAAACTGACGTCGATCGAATATATTCGTCAATATACTTCAACTCTAAGCTGAATTAAATCTAAGGGACGACCCCGTTCACAGAATATTGTGATTTCCAATATTTCTGATTATTTCTGAATTAAATATATTATTCAATTATTTAATTAAATTAAATATTCACTATAATTTAATGTACGATGATTTAATTCCTAAATCACTATTTATATAACTAAATAAATTAATTATAATACCTCCGCCAATGCGGGTCATTACAATCTTCCCCACTTAAAAATATTTCGTCCTCGAAATTGCTAAGTTAGAGGACAACCCTATCTATTGGAATCCCTAAGATTTGTTTGCCCTTTATTTCTGATTTCAACTGAACCAATTAATCTCGACTAAAATATTAATTTATTCCGACTAACAAAAATTTTCGAAATTTCTGAAAATTTTCTAACACTTAAAATTTTCGGAAAATTTCGCCATAACCTCCTTTGTACAGCCCTAACGGTAAATCCACAACTCGCCTCTCTAGGCCATCTCCAACCCAAAAGAAAATCAAACAGCCAAGCGGCTTGCCAATTCGGCTTATAAATCTCATGCTTATATCAAATATAAACTTGTACCTTTTTGTCGGGCATATCAACTCTATCACTTCACCTGTCATCAATTCAACATATACCAATGCAATTCCAACTTGATCTCAAATCAATTTATCTTTAACACAACCATTCGCTTATACCTAAGTCGAATTTCATTTCAAACTCAAGCACTATTCTTGATTTCCAATCCATAACTCACCAGTCCAATATAATTCCAGATTATCTCTAATCAAGCCTATTTCCACTTGATATCAATCTATTTCAAATGATTTTCACTTACTGGCTTTTAATTCAATCTCAATTCTATTGGTTTTTACAAATTTTACTTTAATTTGTTTAAATTTCAACAACCTTTTCCTCTTGGAAGTTTTTAAACAGTTTACCTCTTTCAAAAATCAAATTTTCCTTTTTGAAATTCAACACAACTTGTTTTCCCAAAACAAATTCAAAACAAAATCCTTGGTAGTAATCCGTCACTTAGCAACTTGAAAATGAGCACTGATGATGTCGCGATTCATCATCAGGGTTATTTCCCAATTATCAAAGTGAGTTCCATACTATATCACTTTCAAAACCATTTCTAAACACTTCTATTTTGAGATCAGTTCAAAATATCTTATGCAATGCTTTAAACAATTTAAAATCTCACAAGATTTTAAAATTTCCTTATACTTAATCCAGATTCATTTACAAACACTTTTCCAATTTCTGGGATTTTAATTCCAATTAATTTTGATTTAAATTCTGTTTTAATTCATTTCGATTCCATATATTTCACTTATATGAATTCTGATTGGTTATATATAACCATTTCACTTTATAATCTTACTCGATTATAATTACAACCAATATATCTAATATATATTTCCTTTATATCAGAATACACTCTGGGTAAACTTATTTTAATTTACCCTCTTTACAAAACATATCGTCTCGACCCATCGTATTCGAGTGTTTACAAACTCCTACCGATACAGTGGATCAAACCGATCGATCAAAACCCATAAACAACTCAACCAATGAATCCCCACAATATAAAAAAAAAATTATATCAAATTACAAATACGCACTCTTATATATACACTCAACTCAATCTAGGGTATTACTAACCCTATCTCTACCGAGTCACGCCACAGAGCCAAGGTAATTCTTAACTTAAGCTCTGATACCAACTGTAATGACCCGAAAATCCGGACCAATTTGAGCTGACCAAATAACACAAGTCCAATCCCAAATTGTACTGGAAATTCAAGAAATTAATAGGAAGAAGATAGAAGGTGAGGATAGATAAGATAGAAACTTAGAATAGAAGAAGAAAAGAAGAACTTACATCATCAGAGTAACACGAATCTCACAGCGGAACGAATAACATATAATATATAACATAACTTTGAAATATAACAGTTATGTATACAATAGCACTTACCAGAGTACAGCACTTACAACACAGCGAAAATAAAATATAGCTATATGATCCTGAAGCCTCCTGCTCCAGCTCTTCAGATATTTCTGTAAATCCCGACTACTTGACTGCCCGTACAAATTTAGGCACCCAAGAGTTTAGGGAAACAAAACAAAATAAACTCCGGGTCAGTCATGGGACTGGTATGAGTAAAACAGTTTAAAACAGTTTGAACAAGTAAACGATATCTCATAAGACCACGCCGTATAACGGAACGGGTTTTTCCCTTATGAGAATCCAAAATATCTTTATATCAAAAACCTTTTGATATTATAATAATGTCTATCAGCCACAATATATTAATCATCTAGCAGAAACGCTTTCATCTCACGTTCTACATATATAGTATACAATCAAAACCGCAAGCACGTATTGGATAATGGATTTCCAACTATGACAAGGTATGGAACCACCTTCCGATCAGTGTACTCTAGGAACGATACACTGGAGTTCAACAAGAACATCTTGCAACTTAGCCACATATGACCGACCACTCATTTCGGTTGAGTGTATCGAATGTACATCACCAACGGTTGGGATCAGCAACCGTTCCCGTATATATATATATATATATATATATATATATATATATATATATATATATATATATGGGACAACATTGATAGATTAAAGAAGCAAATGAATATTCTCTAGATAGGTGATTATACACCCTACTTCGGTGCGACCGACTTAGCCATGCTGCATGCCCGATTTCTGTCATTTACCGGATGTGAGGCTAGAAGCTACGCTTATCTTTTCACATCTTCATTCACTTAGAATGTCACATTGTCATACCCTCTAAATCAGAAATTGATTTTCCCAAAAATACCACGGGTATAAGCTAAGAGAAACGAATTCCTCCGCCACCAACGTAAATACGTTTGAAACGATCAACTTACGTGATCTACCAGATATACTCTGTCAGACCTTCGTCCATACGAGTTGTCCTGGGACTGGACAAACCGAAGGCACTATTCAGTATATCCATCTTAGGCACTATTATCTAAGATTTATACAACAGCCCTTACATTTTACTCCGTTTTCAATTATCTTTGGCATAAATGATTCGCAACGCTTATGCCAATACAGAGTGGTTCTTTGGATAATAATCCAACCGGTCTCTCCATATTAACAACGTTAAATGGTCAAAAACTTCGATAGTCTGTGAGTTAACTATCAAAGAAAACAAGTGTGCAAACAACGATATTATTTCCAATTGGAAATAACATCGATCAATCATCAATCACTACCATTCCACAACTACCAGACTCTAACTGTAAACTAATAAGAGAACAACTTCCCAAGTATAAACCCCGAAGGCCGAAACCAACATCAGATCGATACTCCGAAAACTATTCAACTTACAAATCTCCAGTCAGTTTCTAATTTTGCTTAACTCTATTTCTTTAACTCTATATGATTAACTCTTATTCGAATACCTAATATTCGATTAATTCTAATTGATTAACTCTTATTTTATTTAAACTCACTTTGATTAACACACTTGATTAACTCATTTGATTAACTCACTTGGCTAACCCACTTGATTTACTTCGACTAACTTAACTTGATTTACTTGGTTTGACTAACTCAATCGATCAACTTGACTTGATAAATTCAACTCGATTAACCTAACTTGATTTACTTGGTTTGACTAACTCAATTGATTAACTCGACTTGATAAATTCAACTCGATTAACCTAACTTGATTTACTTATCTCGATTAACTTGAACTAATCACTTTGATTAACTCGACTAATTCACTTTGATTAACTTAACCAATTCACTTTGATTAACTTAACCAATTCACTTAGTTTAACTTAACTTGCTAATTCAATTTGATTAACTTAACTAATTCACTTAGTTTAACTTAACTCGCTAATTCAATTTGATTAACTCTATTCGCTAATTCAATTTGATTAACTCTACAACAATGATCACTATCATTCAAACACATATAATCCATACACATTATATATCACGTCATATATCACAATATATGAAAAACGGTAAAATAAATGTTGAGGAATCCCGTCGGATTCCTCCAACCTGTTTCCCTGCATCACAGATGTTAGACAATACGATTAACATCGATTTCACTTTGATATGAGATATTCTGATAGCAAAATCACATATAAATATTTAACGGTTTATATATATATATATACATATATAATTTCCACTAACTGACTAGCATTTCAATCAAACAGTCAACACACAGTCAAACAGACAATATTTAACAGTTCTAAGAATATGTTGTAAAAATAGAACTGTACAGAGTTGGTGAGTTTTACTCACATTGGACGATCATCATTAATAACGATAACCATTGCTTGATTCTGACGAACAATTTATTTCGCTATAAATTGTGACAGACTCCAATTGACTCGCGGTCAGTTCCATTGTGTAGCGCTCGTCCATACGATCCTGTCGGATCCAGTTTCGTTCAATTCCGATATCGTATGACAAAGTTATATACATTACAAGTTAATACAACATTTTAAATTAAATAAACTTTAAATAAAAAAAAGGTTTGGGCCTTTACCAATATTTCAGCCCATCTAAGAATTAACACCCCAAACCCGTTCGAATTGCTTCTTCCCCAAACCTGCTGTACTCCAACAGTACTCAAAACGTGGCCATTTCCCCCACCATTCACCCTCCAATTTCCACCATTTCATCATGAAATTCCAAACTAAAATCACCATGTAAATCTCCATCATCTCCTCTATCCACCGGTACCCCCAGTACACAGCTCGACGCTCTCAATTGAAATGCGTCCTCTGCCCCACGCACAGCAGTGCGAACCTTCCCACCACCGAAAGCTACCAAAGTTTCCAAATAGATGCTAAATCCAACCACAAACGAAATGGTACCACCAAATCCACACCTCGATGCTTAAAACTCCTACGCTATTCAACCCTAGTCTGGCGTTGTGAATTTTCCAGCGAACAATACCCCGTCGATTTCAATGAAAACCATGTCAAGCTGAAGAGAAACACTTGGCAAACCCAAAAATACTTGTTTTCTATTTTATAAGGATTTATTTGATTTTTCCTTGATTTCTTAGAACTCACGAAATGTTTCCTGGATGAAAACATTACGGCGGATTTTCTTTGTTGACCTAAAGAAAATAGTCTAGGGTTTAGAATAGGTTAGGGGTATTTATAGTGGGGGAAAACTATTTTTATATTCAAAAATTATATTAAATATTAAGTAACCGCTATAAGTATTTGTCCCTAAAAATTCCTGTGACTACATATGATATCCAAAAATCATGAAACTGGACATGTAGCTAGAGTTCGACATTACGGTCCCAACGAAACTGGTTTCGTCGAATTCCGACTCCGTATGCTCATACAGCGTATTTTTAACCATCGAAATACTAACTGTTTTTCACTCTAAAAATTCGTACGGCCACACAGTGACTCTAAAAATCACGAAACTGGAAATCTAACAACTATTTGACATTGCGGATCCAACAAAATTAGTTTCGTCAAATTCCGACTTCGTTTGCAAAAGTGGCTATTTTTAAAGCTCTGGATGACCCATTTAAATATATAAATATAATTAAATTTAATATTTAAAAATAAATATTATCGTATATATTCACAGTGGAATACCCTACAGCTCCAGAATATTCCTATATGAATTTCCATCTCGATATTCACTTCTGGGTCAACCCGATATTCGATTTATATTGAAATTCCTTTTTAAAAATATAAATAATTCCTTTATAAATTATAAAGGAATTCCACAGCGACTTTTCTAAAATTTGATTTGGACGTAAATCAAAATCTACACGACGAAATCCCGATTTTTCTCTTCCACTAGAAAGATATACTCCACCAGCTCCACACGTTTCTTGTTTCACAGAATTCCAGCTTAAAACGAACCCTGTACATTCAGTTGAAGTTCGAATCGCCAATTTACGAACTGCAACGCCATTTCGAGCTTGATTTTAATTATATTATAACTCTACGTTCAAACTAACGTCGATCGAATATATTCGTCAATATACTTCAACTCTAAGCTGAATTAAATCTAAGGGACGACCCCGTTCACAGAATATTGTGATTTCCAATATTTCTGATTATTTCTGAATTAAATATATTATTCAATTATTTAATTAAATTAAATATTCACTATAATTTAATTTACGACGATTTAATTCCTAAATCACTTTTTATATAATTAAATAAATTAATTGTAATACCTCTGCCAATGCGGGTCATTACAGCGAAAATTCGTTAGCAAATCATATATCAAAATAAGTTTGGGAAAATTTATCAAATCTTTGTGTATCCCTTACATTCTATCGTTAAATTCAAAATTTGTCATATTATTAAATTCATTATATGAATATAAGGTTATAAAGAATTTATTTAAATAAATTAAGCTTGGAGTTAACTTACAATAATCACTTTAAGATTGGATTCCATAAAAGTTTCAGGTAAATATTTGAACAAAATTTACTTTTAAAATTTTCTTTACACTATATATATGGATTTCGTTAAAATTTCAACTTACAAAATCGATAAAGTAATTTGAAAATATTTTTATTTATTGACCACGGTGTTCATATAAAATTTTCTATCCTATGGTCAAGTGATATGGATATTTATCATTTCAATCCGTTCTTTAAAATATTCGAATCCCGTGTATGTATCATTTCAACCCGCATCCCAAATCAATTTGAATATACAGTTCTTCGGGTATTTATCATTTCAACCCGCAATGGTTTTTCTAATCTAAGGGAACTTGCATGGTGAGAATAAAATATAGCATATCACATATTCACATACAACTGTGTCATATAAGATAACGGTGTGTGTCGTATGTGCACAATCACAAAGCAACCAATTTCTAGAACAACCTAACATTCCATTCCACATCTCATATATTTAATTCACTTAATAATTAGTTAGTCTGTGAGTGAGAAAAACTCACCTTAGATCGGGTATAGACAGGCAAAGCAGCTACAAAGCGAAGCTCGGAACCAACCCAACATTTTCGAAACCTAATAAAATGTCTTAGACCAGGCAGCGACCATTTCAGGCATTTATTTGAACAGCTGGGTTGCGTGATACAGAGCAGCGACACCGGTGTAGGTCTTAGTAATGCGGTTAGCGCGCCTTGCGGTGGAACGTCTGTGTTTGCCGCTAATCTCAGATCTGGTCACAGTTTTTTTTTCTTTTTGTGGTTATAATCAAATTACTATCAACATGCAACAAAGGTATAAGGGTGCCAGGATGACGTCCACTTACCCCAAGTTGAATCTTAACGCAATCTGTATATAGATGTCAACCAAAGCTAGGCACGTTGGAGGACATCAACTCAGGAGATGCGTCATCTAGGTCTGACAGACGCTAGCGAACTCGTCTGGGGACAGAACTTCTAACTGCCAACACTTGCGTTCTTCCTTTTTCCTTTTTTATTTCGAATAGTAGGAGAAAACCCGCGACGTCGGCTAGCAGGTGGAGGTATGGTAGAAGCCGGCGGCGAAATAGGAGACCGTGCGGTGATGGCTAGGGCAGCAGTTGGGTAAGGCTTCGATCGAAGTGGATCAAGCAACGGAGACCAGATCCAAAATGGTTAATTTAATTGAAGATGGTCAGTGCACAATTTACGGCGAAGACGGCTAGGGTTCGCGCTCGAATGAGGTGGGGCGTTCAGATGTGGCAACGGCAAGGTGGAAGTATCCAATGCTCGCCTTGACGAAGGAAGATAGCGCGATGGCCCTTTGAGAAGAACGATTTGGATTCCTGGTTTAAGGGGCTTTGATCTTTCTTTTATTTGTTTTCAGGGGAAACTTTGAGTTGATAGAAAAGGAAGGAACTACGACCATTTTGGTTTTGTTATTGTCGATCTTCTCCCTTTCATTTCTGAGTTGAAGGCGACGAATTTATAAAAGAAAAAGGAATAAGGAGGTTGCAGAAGAAGACAAATACGCGTAGTCATATAACGTTGGATCCTCTGTATACAAAGATTACAAAATCTCAGCTTACTGTTTCGAAATCTTTGCAATTAACAAAGAAGGATTTGAAAATCCTGTACATTGCTTTGCTATCTTTTCTTTACTGATAGGGAAAGATTTAGGAATATTTGAACACTGTAGAAGGAACTGTACAGGCACAGGAAGAGAGAATAACATGATAAAATATCTCAGAGGGAGGAAAGACATCCGTCACTTTTGTTCAGCATATAGACAAGTATAAAATTTTTGTTGAACATTGTCTGTCGTTGAAATAGATCTTGCAATTCAAATTCGGTATTTCCACCATTTATTTTCTTCACTTATTCCATTAACGTATTTAGAAAATTATTCTATAAAGACACGAATGGTTGGCGCAGCGAACGTACTGACATGCTATTTGTTTTCACGCGCGCTACGGTTAGGCAACACTGAGAATTAAAGAAACAAAGCTATTGAATAAATTTTCTCCGAACGTTAAAAATTCAAAATAAAATTTTATTTGGAATAAAATTGCAAAGTCATCACTAGTGAACGGACCATGACTGTATTGGACCACGTTGTTACTTGTAATTTCTTTGTTTTATCAAGCCGATCATATATTGAAATTCAAATTTATATTTATGTTTACCAATTTTATGTTAAAATAAATCAGCTCTTTAATCGTGAATAACTTCCAATCTTATATTTGAAATAATTCCTAACAACATAAATTAAATTATAAAATTTATATTTTTCAGTTGAATTCAAACATTTACATAAGCCCAAATTTATTATAAAACGTTTGTTTTAACAAAACCATTTATATCGAAAGTAAATTCCAAGTTTCGCATTGCGTCGGATTATATCTTCACATGAAAATCTAAGTTATTCTCAAGCGTTCGTTCAGTTTACCACGTTTATATTAAGCCAACCACGTTCAAATTATGTGAAGTTCCCAATACTTATGTCGAAACTTAATTATAAATATTTATTTTAGCATTAAATCTTAATTTAATTTATATTTAAAATGTCAATATCATCAGTTCGTTACAGCCTTAATCACTTAGCGTTTTTCATCCTCGAAAAGGAAACGTCCATAGAAATCAAGTCTACATAGGTTAGGTAACTTTGCAAATATCTTCACATAGTTTAAAATTGGTTTGAAAGAAAAATAAGTTATAGATTTTATTTTTATTTTAAACTCAAAATTTTTCTAACACCTGGAATTATGGAAAATTTCGGCAGCACCTCCTTTGTACGGCCTGCCCGGAAAAATTTACAATTTCAACAATTACCAACATACATCTCATCCACACGATGAGGCATCCCAATATAGGGGAAAAAGAAAAATATCCCAAATACGATATGTAAATTGAGATACGTACCTTATTTAGCGTTTTAAAGCATATTTGCTCATTTTTATTTACATTTTGCGCAAAAGCGAGATCCAAAGCGAAGCATGCGCCATTGCAACCTACTAAAAATCTCAACAATGAAATTTGAGTCATGGTATTGTAGAAAAATAGATTTACGTAGAACTAAATGACATGTAGCATAAATGAGCATGTATGTAACACCATATGTGAAGCTTAATGTACGTAGTAACATGTAATCTATGCCATAACTAAAATAGCATTCTTTTGACAAAATAATGTTCAAAATTTAACATGCAAATTCATATTGTTGCTTTTCTTCTTCTCTCTTCTTTTTCCCTCTTTTTGTCATACCATTTGTTTGCATCTCGCCTATTTGGAGTTGTTTACTTCTAACTTATTTATTTCCCTTCAAGGTGACAAAGAATGTGCATAAACAATAGAAAAATGATATGCAACATATGCAACATGCGGTGAATGGCTTCAAAGCGATTTCCAAATGTCCTAGTGTCCCAACACAAGTTTCATCTTATTGAATATCATTCATTTATTTATTTATTTTTCTTTCGCTTGATAATAACAAATATGTGTAATTCTCAAATTTAATGCTACAAGTGCCATTTTTTTCCGTATTTTGGTCATTTAAACTGCTTGCTTTTGTACTCTTCACACATTTGTTGGCTTGTATAAAAAAAATTTAGTGTTTTTATTTCTTCTCTTTTTTTTCATTCATTTTTTTTTCAGCAGCAGCCATTGCTGCAGTTGCTGCTATTAGCGTAAGGCTTATGTCCTTCATGTAGTGTTGACATCGTATGTAGATACTAATTTAAACTTCATTACCGAGCCAATGCAGTGTCAATGTTAGCAACATGTTTCTTTCAGCTGCTTATCATAAACCTCTTACATTTATATACTATGTTCAGTTCACGTACTCACATTCTTAACATGTTAGTGGGGTGAAGATACTTTCCCCTCTAGCTTGGAATCCGATTGTCAACAACTAATGTATATTAAAAAACTTCAAAGAAAAGATTTATGCACTCATATACTCAAATCAGCGTCATAGTTATTCCCATTGAGACCGAATTTTCTAAATTCTTGTTGAAACAATTTGGTTTACAATCATAAATTAACCCAATGGTTATGTATATATTTTATTCAGTCTTATTTGATTAGATTTATTATATTACAATTCTATTCATTACATAAGTTAGCTTCTGTCATTGTACTTTTCCAACTTCTTAAGTTAAGAATTCATTTCAAACACTTAGAATGGATATTTATAGATTTTTTTTCAATAGTATGTACATTTTCTGGAAAACGAAAACGGATTTTCAGTAAACATATTCTCTAAAAGATTTTTTTCTATAATTTAATTAAATCCAGATATCAAACTAACTACGTCCGAAAATAATTTAATGGGAAGACGGATATTTATATATTTTAAGCTCGGGTAAATGCAGCAAGCCTATATTTCCATTTCCTTTTAATATGCACTCAAGGAAGGACATAAAAAAATGAAGGTTGGTTCCATACCCTGGATGCTCGCCAGGACTAGAGGGTTTCAATGAACGACACAAAAGGCTGCTATATTTGAACCCATCTTTCCACAAAACCACGTATGCTTTATTCGAACGGTTGTTAATGTTAGGCATTACTGCTTGAAAAAAAGAGGCAAATGAAAAAAAATCAAAATCCAAAACAACACCATTCCAACGGTAGTGTCCAGTCTGCCCATATCTTAACTGTTTAGGAGCTATATGAGCACATCAGAGAGGAGACCAGTGGTAGATTTGTAGAGCTGAGATTATAGAACAAATGGAATGCCTAACAAATGGGGTCAGGGAAAGGAAAGTCTATCCCTTCAGGAACCGGAACATTTTCAAGTCTTAAATTGATAATAGCTTTCGTCCATGAGACGAAAATGATACTGAAGCGACCCAAACTTCCCCGGTCTCCGAAGAGAAGAGAAAGAACGAATTACTTTGAGAACAAGACCAATCTGAACGCAAACAGAAGAACATTTCATTGTTTATTACAACAATTCCATCAGAATACAAGAATATACAGAGTATGAATAAATATACATTACATAAATATCAGAGATTACAATAAATTACATAGTAGCGGAGAAACAATACAAAACACAACTGAAAGTAATACACGAATACAGAGCTTTCCGAGCATTGTTCCAGTTGTAAACCAGGATCCTGTGAATATAAATCTGCAAAACCAAAACTACTAGCTGCCCGTGTGGAAAATAGGGGCGATCGGAGTTTAGGTTAAAACAATAAACTCCAGGTCAGTCATGTGACTGGTGTGAGAACTAAAACAGTTATTTAAAACTTTACTTTAAAAGAGAGTAATTCAAGGGACCACACCGTATAACACGGAACAGGTTTCCTTCCAAGAACACTAGTGCATATAACAAAACAGCGCAATGCTTTTTGGAAAAATGAAGCTATTATAAGACCCAGGTCCCATCACACAATGCAACGCAAGCCGGAGGATAGGGTTTTCCCTTATAATAGCCAAACATGCTTGGTACGTTTAAAACAAATCATTTGATACTATTATAAGTGTATAGTGTCAAAACAATTTCAATCATAAATATCAATCATAGACGGCATGGGTACCATATATCATGTCGCCATACTAGGCTCTACAAATAAAACCGCAATATCATGTATTCGAAATTGGATTTCCATCATGAGTCGAGGCAAGGGGCAAGCTCCTCTCCGTTCGAGACACTCTAGCAAATGTCTCAGGACCACACACAGCGATCCTTGGAATCGGTTGGGCCGGTCCTCACCTAACATTGGAGGATTAGTTATTCCTGAACACACGTTTCCCGGTCCTATAGGACCTATATAATAGTCTGTACGTCGGCTCACATAGTGCCAGTTATCGACCATATATTCGAGGCGCCTCGCATTCCAACAACCACACAGGTAAAAAGTATATAAATGTCAGGACTGTTAGGTCACTGACATCACCCATAGCTAGAAAGAAACGTTGTGTTCTCCCAACGGTCCGTATCCCGTTTTTGACTCATACCGAGGTGTGAGGCTCGCGAATTCACGCTATACACAAAGCTATGCCACACAGGCCGTGCTTTGATCATCAACCACAAGACTTTGCTTTTCAACAGAAGCCTTGATCATTTGCCACTTAGGCGTGCCACACAGGCAATTCACTCCATGCGACTGTTGTCCATCGATATACAACCTTTGAGCTCGTACGTCTCAAAGAAGGGCGTTAAGCAAGAGAATAAATTCTCCACCGCCAAACAGATGTATATTTAATAGAGATCAATCAACACAGAATAAAATCCAATGTCAGACACACAGTCCGTTTACAAGTTCGTTCTGGGTCTGAACGAAACCGGAGGCACTTTCCTCGCATATCTATCGATCTCCAAGTACGTCTGGACGGTCACCAACTGTTTCCCTCCTCTTAGGTGTACAGCCCAATAAAGATCATCAGTAATTACCCAAACGATGTGAAGACTTCCGGTCTTCAATCACCGTCTTCATCTTCGACTTATCGTCGAATCGGTTATTCAGAATGGGTATAAACCCGGCATTTCCGAATAACCCGCGTATATAATAAACAAATGTTACACAAACCCAACATACGCCTCATTCCAATTCAGAATATTCTTTTATTCAAATTTTCACATTCTTAGGGAAAGGTTCCCATTAATTTTATCAAAGATAAATTCTTCTAAATTTATTCTTTAATCTTCCTTTGGATATCATTTCAAACCATATTATGGTTTTCCAAACTAATCGGGATTAGCGAACCACACCGAAGTAATTATTTATTTTATTTCCCAATCCCAACATATTCATCCCATGGAGCAAAACTGGTAATACTCCATATCTAACACCATGGTGTTATCGGTAAATATTAATTACCATTTCACGTTCAAATCTAATTAAAGATTTAACTATCGCTTTGGAGCAAAACTGGTGATACTCCACTCTCGATCACTTTCCAAATTTGATAGTTTAAATTATCAATTCACATTTCAATCTAGTTACAAATTCATTAAAACTCCACTTAGTTTTAATCTTCTCAAAAATCAATATCCTGTATTTAACTGGGCTAAAGAACCAATGTCGTCTAAAACACGGTTCACGATAAACCCAAAATCACTTTCCATTGTTAATTGGGTTAAAGAACAGGTGTTATTTAAAACACCGTTCACGATAAACCCAAAATCACTTCAAATTCAATTCCAATTAAATACCATTTAATTGGTACATTTTCACTAAATCTTAATTAAAAGATTTATTCTTTTCTAAACTGGGTTCAAGGACAGTGTTAATGAAGACACCATTCACGACAAACCCAAATCACGTTTGATATTAAATACAAGGCTCTGAATAGAATATATATCAGCTTATATTCAATATCAAATTCTGAAACCAACAAATATCGTATTGGATATAACGATATAGATATATCTTTCAAATTTCCACAACCATATCTGTATAATCACGAAATCCAACATCGAAATATTCCGAAGATAATTTCGATTCAAATCCATTCCAATTCACGTGTTGGAAATTGTGATTGTTTCCAAAACCATTTCAAATCTAGTTCAAAACTAGTTCATTTCGATAAAAATACATTTTTATCCTTTCAAATGTGGAATTTTTCATCCCAGTTCTTTCCAATTCATGTATTATGATTTTACACAAATTATTAATATTTTTAATAATTTTATCAAGGCCCGTACAGTCGGTTTTCAATAACGGCCACCGAACTACACTTACAGCGACCTTTTCCAAATTTGATTTGGACATAATTCCAAATACAACCGTTAGATTTCAAATTTCTAATATTCATTGGAAAGCTCTTTTCGATACGAACCCAACGGTTCCGGTTTCAGGAGAATCTGACGGTCGGATCTCCCGCAACGTCAATTCGAAATCAATGGTCGAAATTCGCGAACTGCCGCAGCGCGGCATGTTCTATTCAGGCCATTTTATTATATATATATATATAATATATATTTCATCGATTTTCTTTTAAAACGTATTATATAAATCGTTTTAAATTCGTTTTCAAAACGATTTCAACTTCATATTCAATTTCAAATCAAAATTGAATATTCCACATCATCGATATACAAATGATAATATTTTCAAAACGTTATATTTTGAAATCACTTTCTTTTCTATATTCATTATAAAAATGAATAAAATCGATATAAATATCGTTCACGTCAAAATGGCGTCTATCTAATCAACACGGCTTTTATTCAATACATGAATGTTTATTCTATTCAACATATGAATATTTATTCTATTCAACACATGAATATTTATTCTATTCAACACATGAATTTTTTTCTTATAATATTCCTTATTTTCCAAATTGGAATGAGGCCCAATCAATTACCATATAATGTTAATTATATGGATTTTCTACAACACATGTAGGTAACAACAACGATAAATCATCAACCATCATCCAGAGTGCACCACACAACTGCAAAAGCATTAAATATAAATAATTAACGCTTACACAGCATGTCAACCCATCGATTGACATACAACTAAACAATCGGGATTAGTGTATGTCAAATATCATCCCAATACCCGTGTGGGGTTTCAATCAATCAAACACATATTTTATTTGTGCAGTTGGGTGACGTGCAAAATTTATCGTCCCAATCAATGTCCTTTAAATAGGTGTACATAAACAAACCGTCCGGTTTGTAAATGAATATTTATTTATTCACATTCACGTTAAAAATTATATTTTTAATGATAATTAACTTATTTCAACACCTGAATGTTTTATTATCCATTTCACATTAACATCACAAACAAACTTCACAACACATCAAACAAGCATACAAGTCATCCATGGTCCGTGGACGACGGGTGTCGGGTGCTGCTAAGCGTCCTCTGCATCCTAGTATATATTTTTAACTAGAAAACAAGATTTAAAGTGAGAAGTTCTCACCGACTAGCTAAACCAAACACCACGACTCTTCATAAGTAGAAGTCTTCGTCGTTCTCGCCTTTTGTCACTTTCGTTGCCCGTAGCCACTACATATATAAAAATCACATTTTTATATTGTTGCTATGTATATAAAAATCACATTTTTATAATCACTCTATATGGATAAAATCACTTTTTATACCACTACTATATAGATAAAAATTCTATTTTTACACAGCTACTATATAGATAAAAATTCTATTTTTACACCGATACTATAATAAAGTTCATATTTTTATATCGCCACTCATATAAAAATCACATATTTGCTTCTTCTACATAATAAAAATCATATTTTTATATCTTCTACATAATAAAGATCGAATTTTTATTATCTATATAATATAAAAATCATATTTTTATTTCACCTTCGAGATGATAAAAATCGTATTTTTATTTCTCTAACTTCATAATAAAATAAAAATCTATTTTTTTTAACTCTAAAGATCGAATCTTTCTAACCCTAAAGATCAAATCTTTCTTATCATTAAAAATCAAACCTTTGATTTAGTTACATACATAAAAATCGGATTTTCATATTCTAGATAAAGACCATATTTTTATTCAAAGGATTTTCATATTCAAAGAAAAATCAGTTTTTGAATCGATTAACCTAAATTAAATGTTTAAAATAAACTAAAACAAAACAAAATAAAACTAAAAAAACTTACAGCGAGATGGGGGGGTTTCACTGGCCGGAGGGGTGGCAGATGACCCAGGTGGCGGCGCTGGAGGAGTTGATGGGTTTAGGGAGGGTCACGGCAGGCATTAGAAGAGGAGGGGAAGAGAGAAGGAGGTCGGAGGGCTAGCGGTGGGGGAGAGCGGGGGCCAGGGGGTGCTGCTCCGCCTAAGCGCTGGCAGCGCAGTGGCCGACGCGCCCTCCTGGAGGCGTGGCTCCGTTAGCTAGAGCACAGCCCTTTTTTTAATTTAATTTCTTTTACAAGGAGAGAGAATGTGAAGGGCGGGGGGGGGGGGAGGGGGGTTAAAGGAAAGTATATTTTTATATTTTAATTTCAGAATATGTACTTTCGCATACGAACTTAAAACCGGGCCCAACGACTGTCGCTCCTAGCGTAATACCCCCTTTCCGAACACAATGGGATATGTATCGCAGGCCAATTCGTATGTTACGATCAGCTTTCATTCAAATTAAAACACAAATCTATATATATTCAATTTGAACATACATTTCAAATTACAGGGGTCACATACTAACACCGAAAATTCCAGAAAAAATTATTTCTAGCTTCGTATTGACGATACGGTCCTAACAAAACTAATTTCGTCAAATTCTGAGACCGTTTGAAAAATGGCCATTTTCTGGTCGACCCAAATTGACTGAAACTGTCAAAACACGTTTAGCTTCGCCACGCTCACATACTGATTCAGAAAATTATGAGTTTTGGAATCTAGCAATATCTTGACATCACGGATCCAACAAAAGTGGTTTCGTCGAAAACCGAGGTCGTTTGCAAAATATCCATTTTTAAGGGACATAATTCCATAGCGACTATTCTGAATTTTCAACTAGACAAAACTTTTTATCCCCACTATGAAATTTTGATTTTTCGGATTCATTGGAAAGATATTCTCAATTATATTCAAATATTTTTGGTTTCGCTAAAATCCGGTTTATTTTGCACCCGGTACATTCATTTGAACTTTGAAATCGAATTTTCGAACTACCGCGCCATTTTCAATTCCTTTTATAATTGAAATAAAATATTTATATTCTAACGACGATCTATATAAATATATACGTTCTAATTCTATTCAAAATAAATTTCTCGTCGTTATTATTTAAAATAATTCATTTTAAATATTCAAAATTCACTAAAATTGCCGAAATAAAAAATTTAAATTGGCCCAGAATTTCCGGGTTGTTACAGATGCACCCATTACCACTAATGTTATGAGAGAAACAGAGGAAGATGTGCGGTAGAAGCACGAAATCTGATGCCTCGGGATGCAAAAATATGATGTTGCAGCGTGCGAAAATAATGAGCGACGGAAGAAAGTTAAAGTCTGGTGTATTATCCTTTCCTTCACATTTATTTCACTTGCATGAGTCTTGTTTATTTATTTTTCTTTCCTCAGTTCTTTTCAATTCATCTATTTTATTTATTTCACTCAATATGTGTTTTATTATATTTTATTTATCCCCTCCAATTTTCTTCCAAGTATAATTTTTAACTAAAAAATTTTCGTTTCAAGTTTCAAATCATTTTACTTACAATTTCGAACGGGAAAATTGGTTCTCTCTCCCCGCTCGATATTTAGCTCCTACCCATACAGCAAATGTGAATTCTTAACAAAATATATTCCCTTTTGAACTTATTATTAAAAAATAATTTCTCGAATATTTACAAAATAAGGTTTAAGTATTAATTAAACATCTCAACTGGAATTGTTTGTGATAGCACTTTCGAAAACTAAAATAAATACCGATGATGTCGCGGTCATCATCTGAATTCTATTTTAGGTGACTAGAGTGCGGTTTTTATATCTATCTTGCACAAGGACTTTGTATATACGTTAGCTAGGCGTATATCCAAAATCCCCCGTACTTGATAGTCAATTTTTTTTTTCAAATTCTACTTGCTTATAAATATAAACTTATGAGTTCATGGATATTTTGATCGACGAAGTTCCTTTAGCATAGGTTGTAATTTATATATAACTCACTTCTATTGGATTTTCTCTTCAATTCATTCAATATACTCAAGTACTTAACACTTAGTTGTTTATTCGATCTTTATCATGTCTGACATTTATCCAATTTGGGTTAAGTCCAAACAGAGGCTAGAAGCTGGAATATTGACCGAATCAAATCAGGAGAATTTTCCAAGATCTAAAAATAATCAAGCGAATTGAAGGAGATTCACGTTCTAAGCGACAATTTCAATTTCCCAAGTCACGACCAAGCATGATTGAGTCTCCGATTTAGGAAAATCTTGGACTTTGGAGGAATCCAGCCGAGGGACAAGTTCAAAGGAACGAGATTTAACAAGGATATTTTTATAAAACAAGGCGAAAATTTCAAATTATTTATATAGAAAATCCTTTAAAATATCTTTGTTTTCAAAATACTCTCTCTCGGGTATGATTCCAAGATGATTTCACTCATTCTAGAGTATTTCTACCCCATCTCTAATGAGTGTTTCAACTTCATAAGCTGCTTTGTATGAACCTGGCTCTGATACCAACTGTAACGAACTGGCCTTTTTGACCGCTCTAAGTCGGTATTTAAACCAACTCGAACCATTCAAAATGACATATCGTTATTGCCTATGAAGTTGAGATCATCACAGAATCACAGCCATAGAGCATAGAGTATCTCACAGCGGAAGTAAAATTTTATACAATATTACAAAATCTATTGAATTTACATGATATCAGAGTACAGAAAATATAGATACAACGGAAGAATAAATATAGAATCATATTAGTATTTGGTAATGAGCAAGGATGGACATAACAAAATATGACATGGTAGATGAATGGCTGGATCTCCAACGAATCTCAAACTCTAACAGATATATCTTCGAGCTGAAATACTCGGTCTGACCCGAGCAATTGCAAGACTAAAACAAACAAAGTACTCGAGTCAGGAGTAACATTCTCATATAAGTGAACTACATCAGATGAAGTGTTAACTGAAATGTACAATAACTTAAAGGATGTTTGGGATTCCCATCCTCTAAGCATCCGTGAAACTAATACATATATAATAGTACGCTATTATTGTAATTTCTATTCAGTAAAGTAAATATAATGAAAATAGCGTAAGCGGGATTACCATATTACCCTTACACAGTTTATGGGCATTACAGTCTATACAGTACCGTAAATTCACCGCACTGATGTTATCAGAGGGCACTCCATAGAAAGCGACACTAAATCAAAATCGTATGGGGCTCGTATAGGATAAATATGACAAGGCATTCGAGACAATACCTAAGGTAGGATTCTACCAATTGCACTCCCGGACCGGTGGTAACGCATAGCAGCCACTACCGCGCACCTCGGAACATACTCCCAAATCAAAAGGGCACACCCAAATCAATCACAATAGTAATAGAGATGGTATCGAAGAAGCGTGTCCGATATGAGGTGCGACCTCAATTAGTCACGGTATAGCTCCTATTTTAGTTATTTTAATTATGACCCGAAGGTCAAGGCCATTACGTATCGTACACCATCTTCGATCCGAATGTCGCTTCCAAGCCATCCTGCTGTCGGTCCGAATACTCCATCGCGTACAAGTTGTTAAAGTGGTATCGGCACTGACAGAGAGTATGCTACATACCGACTCCGGTCTTTTTAACAACCCGCGTTTACATTTTTCACACCGTGGCCATTAGATTTGAAATCATCTTCCAAGTACCACAAACAATTTATTTCAAGTATTGCCCCAAAAATCAATTACTCAGATCATTACATTGGTTTGAATAAGATTATAAACCAATATTCACCATTCCTTTTATCAACTATCTGATTTAAAGTTCAACTTCCATGAAATATCGTTTTTGCTTGAAATCCATTGCTTTATCCTTTGGATTCACTAGGCTGGATTGGACATAGATTTTTATTCGAATTTATAGAAAACATATGGAAAAGTTAAGCTTTGAAAATAGTATATGTATGTTGAAAGTAACGTATAAACAAATATATAGTTAGAAAAGTGTATGTATATTAAATTGAAAGTAATGTATAAATATCTATAGTTGGAAAAATATAGGTATGTTAAATTGGAGATATTGTATAAACACGTATGTATAGATGGAAAAATTTATGTATATTAAATTTTAAATATTGTATATAAACATATATATATATATAGTTGGGAAAAGTAATATAAAATTCATACAGTTAAAGTAATCAAACCCTTTTATTGGAAAATATTTACAAAATCAAGTAATGAGGAAGAATTTACCTCTTTGAAATTGAAATTCTATTCACTAATATTGGTCCAATCCAAATCTAAATCCATATCTCAGAATTTCTTTTCCCATCAAAATTTCACGTTTAAACAAATCCCCATTTATTTGGTTCAAATTCAACACTTCGTGGTTAAACGATTCACAAACCAATGTTTACTTTGGATTTGACATATCCATTTTATATAATAAATCCCCAAATCTCTTTTAGCATCAGCTATAAATCAAAATGTGAATTGTTAAGTTCTAGTTTGTTATCAAACTCGAATTCACCATGACTTAAACATATCCTTTTTTATGCTTGAACTTAATACTTTTTATTTTAACAAATTCTTCTTATAATTACATGGCGAAAATTCGTTAGCAAATCATATATCAAAATAAGTTTGGGACAATTTATCAAATCTTTGTGTATCCCTTACATTCAATCATTAAATTCAAAATTTGTCACATAATTAAATTCATTATATGAATATAAGGTTATAAAGAATTTATTTAAATAAATTAAGCTTGGAGTTAACTTACAATAATCACTTTAAGATTGGATTTCATAAAAGTTTCAAGTAAATATTTGAACAAAATTTACTTTTAAAATTTTCATTACGCTATATATATGGATTTAATTAAAATTTCAACTTACAAAATCGATAAAATAATTAGAAAATATTTTTATTTTATTGACCACGGTGTTCATATAAAATTTTCTATCCTATGGTCAAGTGATACGGATATTTATCATTTCAATCCGTTCTTTAAAATATTCGAATCCCGGGTATGTATCATTTCAACCCGCATCCCAAATCGATTCGAATATACAATTCTTCGGGTATTTATCATTTCAACCCGCAATGGTTTTTCTAGTCTAAGGGAACTTTCATGGTGAGAATAAAATATAGCATATCACACATTCACATACAACTGTGTCATATAAGATAATGGTGTGTGTCGTATGTGCACAATCACAAAGCAACCAATTTCGAGAACAACCTAACATTCCATTCAACATCTCATATATTTAATTCACTTAGTAATTAGTTAGTATGTGAGTGAGAAAAACTCACCTTAGATCGGGTATAGACGGGCAAAGCAGCTACAAAGCGAAGCTCGGAACCAACCCAACATTTTTGAAACCCAACAAAATGTCTTAGACCAGACAGCGACCTTTTCAGGCATTTATTCGAACAGTTGGGTTGCGTGATATGGAGCAGCAACACCAGTGTAGGTCTTAGTAATGCGGTTAGCGCGCCTTGCGGTGGAACGTCTGTGGTTGCCGCTAATCTCATATCTGTCACGGTTTTTTTTTCTTTTTGTGGTTATAATCAAATTACTGTCAACACGAAACAAAGGTATAAGGGTGCCAGGATGACGTCCACTTACCCCAAGTTGAATCTTAATGCAATCTGTATATAGATGTCAGCCAAAGCTAGGCTCGTTGGAGGGCACCGACTCAGGAGATGCGTCATCCAGGTCTGACGGACGCCAGTGAACTCGTCTGGGGATAGAACTTCCAACTGCCAACACTTGCGTTCTCCCTTTTTCCTTTTTAATTTCGAAGAGTAGGAGAAAACCCGCGACGGCGGCTAGCAGTGGAGGTGTGGTGGAAGTCGGCGGCAACATGGGAGACTGTAAGGTGATGGCTAGGGCAGCAGTTGGGTAAGGCTTCGATCGAAGTAGATCAAGTAGTGGAGACTAGATCCTAAATGGTTAATTTAATTGAAGATGGTCAGTGCACAATTTGCGGCGAAGACAGCTAGATTTCGCGCTCGAAAGAGGTGGGGCGTTCAGATGTGGCAAAAGGCAAGGTGGAACGCTCTCCTTGATAAAGGAAGATAGCATAGTGGCCCTTTGAGAAGCACGTTTGGTTCCTTGTTTTTAAGGAGCTTTGATTTTTCTTTTATTTGTTTTCAGGGGAAACTTTGAGATGATAGAAAATGAAGGAACTACGGCCATTTTGGTTTTGTAATGGTCGATCTTCTCCCTTTAATTTCTGAGTTGAAGGCGACAAATTTATAAAAGATAAAGGAATATGCAGGTTGCAGAAGAAGACAAATACGCGTAGTCATATAACGTTGGATCCTCCGTATACAAAGAGTACAAAATCTCAGCTTACTGTTTCGAAATCTTTGCAATTGACAGAGAAGGATTTGAAAATCCTGTACAGTGCTTTGCTATCTTTTCTTTACTAACAGGGCAAGATTTAGGAATCTTTGAGCACTGTAGAAGGAACTGTATAGGTACAGGAAGAGAGAATAACATGATAAAATATCTCAGAGGGTGGAAAGACATCCATCACTTTTGTTCAGCATATATACAAGTATAAAAATTTTGTTAAACATTGTCTGTCGTTGTAATAGATCTTGCAATTCAAATTCGGTATTCCCACCATTTATCTTCTTCACTTATTTCATTAACGTATTTAGAAAATTATTCTATAAAGACACGAATGGTTGGCGCAGCGGACGTACTGACAAGCTATTTGTTTTCACGCGTGATACGGTTAGGCAACGCCGAGAATTAAAGAGACAAAGTTGTTGAATAAATTTTCTCCGAACGTTAAAAATTCAAAATAAAATTTTATTTGGAATAAAATGTCAAAGTCATCACTAGTGAACGGACCACGACTGTATTGGAGCACGTTGTTTCTTGTATTTTCTTTGTTTTATCGAGCCGATCATATATTGAAATTCAAATTTATATTTATGTTTACCAATTTGATGTTAAAATAAATCAGCTCTTTAATCGTGAATAATTTCCAATCATATATTTGAAATAATTCCTAACAACATAAATTGAATTAAAATTTTATATTTTCCAGTTGAATTCAAACATTTACATAAGCCCAAATTTATTATAAAATGTTTGTTTTAACAAAACCATTTATATCGAAAGTAAATTCCAAGTTTCGCATTGCATCGGATTATATCTTCACATGAAAATCTAAGTTATGCTAAAGCGTTCGTTCAGTCACCATGTTTAACCCAACCACGTTCAAAATATGTGAAGTTCCAAATATTTATGTCGAATATTAATTATAAATATTTATTTTAGCATTAAATTTTAATTTAATTTATATTTAAAATTCAATATCATCGGTTCGTTACAAACGACATATGATTAATAAACAACTCGAATCGAACCCCCAACAGGTAATGTCTCCACATCTTCAGAACAAACACGATCGTTGCCAACTCCAAATCATGAGTTGGATAATTCCTTTCGTGCGGCTTTAACTGTCGACTTACGTATACCACAAACTTATCCTTTTGCATTAGCACTGCTCCAAGCCCAGTACCACATGCATCGGTGTATACCACCATTTCCTCATTCCCACTTGGAATCATCAAAACAGGAGCACTCGTCGGTCTCTCTTTCATGGTTCTGAAAGCTTGCTCGCACTTTGCATCCCAGGTGAACATTTGGTTCTTCTTCGCCAATCCTGTTAATGGAGCAGCTATCTTGGATAAATCCTTGATAAACCGTCGGTAATAACCTGCCAATCCAAGGAAACTTCTCACGTCCGTTGCATTCTTAGGTCTATCCCAGTCCTGGATTGTTGCCACCTTAGCAGGGTCAACTGCAATTTCATTATCAGAAACTACATGGCCTAAGAATATCACTTCGCTCTTCTAGAAGTGACACTTCGAAAACTTAGCCTTCAGCTGATGTTTTGGCAAGATTTCCAAAACAACTCGCAAGTGCGTCTTATGTTCTTCCTCGATTCGGGAGTAAACTAGAACATCATCCGCGAACACACGCACGAACTTATTCAACTGATATCTGAAAACTGTATCCACTAAGATCCGCACAATATGCTGGGCGTTAGTCAACCCAGAATGGCATCACCAACCACTCGAAGAAACCGGATGGTGTCCTAAAAGAAGTCTTCGACACACTATCCTTTGCCACTCTCAACTGGTGAAATCCCATTAACAAATCCATCTGAGAAAACACTTTGGCTTCGTGAAGCTAATCGAACAAGTCATCTATCATCGGCAACGAATACTTGTTCTTCTTGGTCACCTTGTTCAGCTCACGGTAGTCTACACATAATCTAAATGATCCATCAGCCTACGTTGCAAACACAACTAGTGCACCCCATTCGGATACACTGCTCCGAATGAATCCTTTTTCCAAAAGGTCACGAACTTTCACCTCTAACTTGCGTTGTTCCTTGGGCGGCATCCGACTAAGAGGCATAACGATAGGTCTAGCACTCTCAACCAAATCGATCCTAAACTCAGTCTCACGATGCAGTGGCAACCCATTGACCTTGTCAAAGACATCCTCAAAGTCATTTTCAATTAGCATAGACGACAAGTCTTCGTTTGGAATCCCAAGCGAATATAAAAAGCTTACGAAGACACCATCTTCGGGATTACATCGAATCAAAACCTTTTGCCCTTCCACATCCCCGACTCTTACCTCCAACTTCTCGAAATTCACTCTTGCCGCATACCTCTTGAGCCAATCCATGCCCAAGATGATTCCAAACCCAGCGAAGTTCAAAACAAAGCAATCATACACAAAAAAGAGTAACCATGACTCTATAAGACTAGACCATGACAAAGCATACATAGGCTAGACAAATCCCCAACTAGATTTGTCACAACCAAAGGTCTATTACATATCTTGGGTTCCAAACCCAAGCGACACACAAGCTCATTACAAATGAAAGAATGTGGTTCTCCAGTATCATACAACACACGAACTGAAACACCTTTAACTAAAAGAGTACCTTGGACGACGACACGCTTTCCCTTTTCCTCTGTAGTAGAAGCTCTTAAAGAAGACGACACAACTTCCAAAGCATAAGCCTTCTATTAACCCCGTTGTTAACGCGGTTCAAAAAAAATGTTTCAGGCGCATCTCAGAGCGTACGAGCATTAGACTAGTCGCATCCAAGATGGTCGCGCATCGCAGGACTCGGTCGCGCATCATACCTTGTTTGAGCACAGCATCTCGGTCGCACCACCCAGCTAGCTCTCTCGATCACATCCATGAAGTCCACCCCGCTCGCTCATACTCAAAGAAGGGGGGTCCCGCTCACATGGTATAAAAAGGTCGAGCATCATCAGACTCACACACATCACGGTCGAGCAGTGTTCACTTTAGTGCCAAGCTGGTCGGTCGAGCGCTTCCTCCGTGCAATGTCATAAACCTTGGTCGAACGGCCTTGTGGTCGTGCACTTCCGATCGAACACCATGGACGAACACCTCGGGGTCGCATGCTAGGGGTCACATACCAGGGGTCGCATGCCAGAGGTCACGCGTCAGGGGTCGTACGCCAGGGGTCGCATGCCAGAGGTCACGCGTCAGGGGTCGCACGCCAGGGGTCACACGCCAGGGGTCGCACGCCAGGGGTCGCATGTCAGGGGTCATGCGCCAGGGGTCGCACGCCAAGGGTCACGCGCCAGGGGTCATGCGCCAGCTGCTGCCAGTTGTGTACAACTGGCTCCAACTGTCCAGCGGCAGTTTCATAAATGCACTAATGTGCGACCCAAAACCTGAACACCATAATTACGACTTTACCACCTGGTCCAAACTTCTCCTATAAATACCCCATTTCACCATACTTCAAGGGACCGATTCTTCCACCTCGAAAGGCTTCCCAAATCACTTCTTTACCATTCTCAAGCACTCTAAGCTCTCTCCAAATTTCATTAATGGCCGCTAAAGCTCACTTCATCTTCCTCCATCACCAAATAGACCAAGTCTCCTCCTTCCTCCATTAGAGATCAATTTAAGCTCTCTCTACCTTCTCTTAATCAAGATTCATCTTCTTAAGTTCTGTACAAGTTCTCTTCTACCATCATTAATCCTCCTCGAAGCTTCGATTCACATCTCAACCGCTATGGACACTTCATTGATCCTCAAAGTGCTCAAACCGTGAAGCATACACTCTCAACCGTAAAGCATACACTCTCACATTCTCCACATTCAAAGGATCTAACCACTTCTATAACGGATTAGAGAGAATCAAATCATTAAAAAGAGGAAAATCATTGTAAAAGAGAGAATGGGAAAAAAAATGAGATGTATGAGATGATGAACTTTGTAAATCTCTCACATGATAATGAAATGGCTTCCAAAGTGGATGTAGATCTTCTCTAGATCGAACCATTATAAAATACTTGTGCATTTACTTACCTTTAACCGCTTATTTTGCGATTGTAGCTCCTTTTAATTTCTAACAATAGTGGTGAAGTACAATTTCTGTACCTTTGGTGTTGAATCATTTTTGGTTTAAAAATTTGGCGCCCACCGTGGGTCCGCGTTCGCATCTTCTTCCTTTACGCTTCTATCAATCTTAAGAGCCTACCTTTGAAGTTCTAAGCCTGCTTCTACCATAGATTCTATAAATCTTCTACGATCTAGGCCGTCTGATGAATCCTCCCCCACAAGGTTGAGACCCTTATCCAAAATAATTACTAATCTAATAAAGCTACAAGCAAAACCGTTGGAGGAAGCGATAATGTCGCTAATGAGACTATGCCACTTACTAATCGTTTCAAAGTTGGCGAAAACTAAGTGGATGGAGCCGGTGTGACTAAAAGTGAATTGAACGCCATTATTGCCAACATGAACCACCGAATGGATGCTTCTACTAAAGCTATGATGGAGAAACTCGACGCCATCCTTAATGCTCAAACAAATCCAGCCCCTCCGAAGGTCCATGTTGATCTCGAAGAAAATGGAAACTTGTCCACTTCTAACCATGATTGCAACGACAACATGGAAGATAATAACGAATGGTTGAGCAACAAAGACGAGGCTAACGTCGAAAAATCAAAGCCATATTTACCTTCGTTCACCGAAAGAATCCTTGAAGCAGAGTGTCCAAAGAAGTTCAATCCTCCAACTTTACCTCTGTATAATGGCATTGTTGATCCTAACTACTTTCTGTTCAAATACGATGGCATATGAGTGCGGCTAAGGCGAGTAACGAGATGAGATGCACATATTTTCCTCTCTACTTAGCAGGTGCTGCATCACTATGGTTCATAAAGCTACCACCTAAGTCGTAGACCGATTTTCTGACTTGACCAAAAAGTTCAAGAACAGTTCCGCCAGTATGCTACCAAAGCCAAGGATGCTATAACACTTTCAGCGATGAAGAAGAAACCAGGGGAATCTGTTAAATCTTTTCTCAATTGATTCAATGTTGCTTTATCCAAAGTGAGAAATGTAGAACCTCACATAATCCTCATGTCTCTAATCAGCGCCATAGATGTAAAGAGTGAATTTGGTAGATGGATTAAAATGAAAGAACCGAACACACTTGAGAAATTCTATGAAAAAGCCGAGGAGTACATGAGAGTCGACACTGATCCTGTACCTCTTCAGATTATTGATGCTAACCCGCTTCTTGAAGCTCTCAAAAATGTTGCTACCCAATATAATCAAAAGAATATTCAATGGCAGAAGTGCATCAATGATGGGAATGACAATAAGGCTAATAAGAAGTCTTGCCTTTTCAACCCATTAGAGCTGACGCCTTTGAATGACACTCCTGAAAATATCTATCTTACAACAAAGAATTCTGAAGATTATGCGGAGCCAAATCCGATGAGGATAAGCGGCAAAGCAACAAACTCGGGAAATTGTGCAGATTTCACAACCAGTCTGATCATAACACCAATGAGTGTCGACACCTGAAGAACCTCATCGAGGAGTTAATCAGGAAGAATAGGCTGCAGTAGTATGTAAATAATCCGCAAGCCATGAATCTTTCTGCAACTCCGCAAGGGCGTGGGGCATCAAATGACCAGTCCGGTCCAAACAACAAAGCTCCTACTCAAACCTATCCAAGGCCGATAATCAACTAAGGATCAATGATTGGTGCTCCAATTTCAATGGCTCAGAATAAGCAATCAACATCGCCACTGCTTTACTTCATGCTCTATCTATTGATTTAGTTCATGCTTTACTTCATGTTTTACTTTCTGTTATATTCAAAACTTCTTGTAAACAGTCTGTAATAATTTGCAAGTGATGCACTGAACATTAGCTCTATGACTAAGAGCATATCTGTCTGAATGAATTTCTTGCTTGCAAAATTATATGTCAAATCAAAACCTGCTTAAAAGTTGGTTTTATATTGCAGGCCATCTATTAAGCTCTTGTTCCTGTAACATCGCGACCCCGAACGCTAGTTCAAGTGCCAAATGTTGTAAATATCAACATGCACAAATGCAAAAATAGAAAAGCAACGCCTTGAAAAGTGAATGAGAAAAGTCGCAAAGATCCAAACAACGAGCAAGCGTCATGACAAATGGGCGAGAGAGGTGAAGCCTTTATCAAAGGGGCACTTCTCTAAGTTAGAGGTTCAAATCATCAGTTCCTAAACCGGAATAGCCTGCCAAGTCAAGCATCCAACAAAAGGATTGGTAGCTGCCGCGTGAAATGATATAACATCCACCCAAACTATTTGCGTAGCATTTGAAAATCAAATGTGAAGAATGAAAACCATTTGCGTAGCATCTGAAATATCAGATGTGAAGAATGAAATCCACTTGCGTAGCATCTGAAATATCGGATGTGAAGAATGAAAAACCGTTTGCGTAGTATCTGAAAAATCAGATATGAAGAATGAAAACCATTTGCATAGCATCTAAAATATCAGATGTAAAGAATGAAAACCATTTGCGTAGCCTCTGAAAAATCAGATGTGAAGAATGAAAACCATTTGCGTAGCATTTGAAAAATCAGATGTGAAGAATGAAAACCATTTGCATAGCATCTAAAATATCAGATGTGAAGTATAAAAATCCAAAGACCTAACCGAGCGTGGGAACTGAACCCAAAATCCTCCCCGAGTGGGGGCACTAAATCCTAAGTCCTCCCTGAGCTGGGGTACTAAATCCCAAGTCCTTCCTGAGCGAGGGAACAGAATCCAAAGTCCTCCCCCAACGGGGGAATAATACATAATTCTTCCTAAGCCGGGGCACGAATAATTAAAGACTTCTCCAAGAAGGAGCATGGAAAATAAATCATAAATACGTATTTCCCAAATGAGAAGTATTGTACACCATCGTATAAGTCGTTAAAGTGGCGGCATTTGAGATCCGCAGTCGGCTTTAGTCGATTAGTTGTTCTTAAGCGTTAACGTGAATTCAAAAATTGAGTATCGTGTTTGTGCAAACAATGTTCGACGAGTTATAAACCATCAAATAAAACAAGTTCTGTGCAAATGCTTTATTCAATTCAAAATAAAATTCATTATAATTCATTATCAGACTAATCCGTTATTGATGTGGACGATCAATAACGAAGTATAAGTCCATAATCGTGCAAATACTTGTTTTAATTACAGAACAGGTAGCATGGAACATATAAGTTCAAAGCTTGATTTGCCATAGCAAACAAAAAGCTACGACCGAATCTCAACGCAAACTATGTTCATTTCGAAGCTCGTGTTTCTCGCAAGCAAAAAATGCAAGCTTCGAGGGGCAAATGTTAACCCCGTTGATAACGCGATTCAGAAAACAATGATTCAAGTGCATCTCAGAACGTACGAGCATTAGCCTGGTCGCATCCAATATGGTCGCGCACCGCAGGACTCGGTCGCGCATCACAGCTCATTTGCGCACAACTTCTCGGTCGCACCACCCAGCTAGCTTGCTCGATCACATCTATGAAGTCCAGCCCGCTCGCTCATACTCGAAGAAGGGAGCTCCCGCTCACATGGTATAAAAAGGTCGAGTATCATCAGACTCGCGCACATCACGGTCGAGCAGTGTTCACTTTAGTACCAAGTTGGTCGGTCGAGCACTTCCTCCGTGCAATGTCATGAACCTTGGTCGAGCGGCCCTACGGTCGTGCACTTCCGATCGAACACCATGGACGAACTCCTAGGGGTCGCACGCCAGGGGTCATACGCCAAGGGTCGCACGCCAGAGGTCATGCGCTAGGGATCGCACGCCAGGGGTCATGCGCTAGGGGTCGCACGCCAAGGGTCGCACGCCAGGGGTCATGTGCCAGGGGTCGCACGCCAGGGTTCATGCGCCAGGGGTCATGCGCCAGCTGTTGCCAGTTATGTACAGCTGGCTCCAACTGTCCAGTGGTAGTTTCGTAAATACACCGATGTGCGACCCAAAACCTGAACACCATAATTATGACTTTGCCACGTGGTCCAAACTTCTCCTATAAATACCCCATTTCACCACACTTCAAGGGACTGATTCTTCCACCCCGAAAGGTTGCCCAAATCACTTCTCCACATTCTCAAGCACTCTAAGCTCTCTCCAAATTCCATTAATGGCCGCCAAAGCTCACTTTATCTTCCTCCATCACCAAATGGACCAAGTCTCCTCCTCCCTCCATTAGAGATCAATTCAAGCTCTCTCTACCATCTCCAAATCGAGATTCATCTTATCCATCTTCTCAAGCTCCGTACAAGTTCTCTCCTACCGTCATTAATCCTCCTCGAAGCTTCGATTCACATCTCAACCGCCATGGACTCTTCGTTGATCCTCAAATGCTCAAACCATGAAGCATACACTCTCACGTTCTCTGTATTCAAAGGATCCAACCACTTCCATAACGGATTAGAGATAATCAAATCATTAAAGAGAGGAAAATCATTGTAAAAGAGAGAATGTGCAAAAATGAGATGTATGAGATGATGAACTTTGTAAATCTCTCACATAATAATGAAATGGCTTCCAAAGTGGACGTAGATCTTCTCTAGATCGAACCACTATAAAAATCCTTATGCATTTACTAATTTTTTCTCGCTTATTTTGCGATTGTGGCTCCTTTTAATTTCTAATCATATTGGTGACGTACGATTTCCGTACCTTTGGTGTGAACCATTTTTGGTTTAAATACCTTCACTATCTGTTTTCCCGTAGCCGGTTCCGGACAGTCCTTCTTGAGATGTCCAGTCTTGCCACGGTTGTGACACTTCCTCTCAACCTTTGGATTCTTGCACTCATTAGCAAAATGACCTTTTTGTTGGTAGTTAAAGCAAACCACCTCACTCTTTGGCTTTTTCATGCCATCCTTTCTGTTGTTATTGCTTCCTCTCCTTATTGTTATTACCACCCGGCTGTGGTTTCTATGCTTCCTTGGTTGCAGCAACAACAGTTCCTTCCTTTGGAAACAAGCTTTCATGTCCCACGGCTTTTTCCACTATCTTCTCATAAGGATCGTCAAGATGATTCACCAATGGTCTCCATATGCAGGTGTCCAAACCCATAACAAACTTGTGACACCCCACGTCCGTTAATGTCACTCACAAAGGGAATGCATTAAGTTTCGTGAAGCATTATAGTAAATAGAACGGAAATATTAAGGAATAAAAGCTTTATTTATCATAAGATACCGTGGTCCAAAAACATCACATGTCTGAAATACAAAAGCCCATTACAACATAAAAGCTATGTCTTGTACTTCAAAAATATCATAGTACATAAAAGAAATAAAATTCCCCAAAAGGAAAAATATAGCCATAGAAATAAGGATAGGACCTTGAGCCATACATCTCAGCAGCTCCAGCAAAAGTAAGCAGAGTCACGATCAAGCCTGAGTGTTTCCGCCCTGAGAACCTTTTGGGGGAGGGGAACGAAAGATAGAAGAGGAAACAAAAAGGGCCAAACATAAAGTTTGGCGAGTCTAGTTACTTTTCGCAAGTAAATAAATAAAAGTAGCATGACAGGCATATAAAGTGGATAAGAGAGAGATAACTACATAAAAGGCAAGTATGACAAGATGAACAGGATAGGTTGTATACGCTTCTAATGATTACTCTGCACTACTACTAGTATATCCCGAATGAGATTATCCCCAACATGTATAAAATGGTAGACTTAGGCGTACTTATGGTGAGAGGTTTTAACCCTATACAATCCACAGGCATCCCCAATAACGAACTCCTAAACTTACCAAAGTCTAGATGTACCCTAACTACTACCCTAATCGATCGGCTCCTTACTCCGTAGATATCCTGTGCTGGCCCCCCAGTAGAATGTATCACTTCCTAAAGTGGAAACCATTTATTTTCAAAATGTGCACAACCATATCTACCGATGTCACAACGTCTTAATTCCCATGGAAAGCCGGGCCCATGCACGCACATGACTCCGTTAGTTTCCTGTGTTGTTGACACCGCCCATTCGTTTTGGATTTCTTGCAATCAGCCCAGTAAGCATGCTCCTACCCCGACCTAGTTCGGAGTACTCGTTTGATACCTACAGGGTTACTAACTGAAACGAGTCCCGCACACAAGATGATACAAGGTCCACCTAGGCTTGCATCCCCACTACTAGGATTTCAACTGGTCATGCCTAACAGTCCAACATGTAAAACAGGTTAAGTTGTCGGGCCTATATATGTAAATGTTACCCCATCGCTACAAGGTTTACTTAACCCTCACTGATCCAAGCAAGTTTACTTAACAAAGTTGCATAACCCCAAAGTATAAAATAGGTTAAGTTTGTGGGCCTATATATATAAATATTACCCACCGCCACAAGATTTACTTAACCCACCCACTGTTTCAACCAAGTTTACTTAACCCCTATTCAAGTTAACATGTTCATACAATCCCTATGGATTCATCTAGGTTAAGAATTCTAATTCGTTACCAAGTCCATTTATGGTTATAATGGGCTAGACCTCCCACATTAGGCCTACAACTTGTGGATGCTGGATATGCCGGTCGGGTCCGAGCAGACTTCTTCCATAAGTTGGGCCTAACCTCGTGTCTTAGCCCGTCTCTTATTTGTGCACTTAGACCCCTCACATTAGATTCAACATTTGCGGTTGCTGGAAATGTCGGTCGGGTCCGGGCAGACTTCCACCACAAATTCAATCTAACCTCGTGTCATAAGTGCCATTACAGTTTTCTAATTACTGTAATCCTAGGCACTCTAATTATTAAGCTATTAATTATACATATGTCTTTGTAGGAGTTCATGCCCATTTACCCAATTATATTCATAATGGATTATATGTCCAAATTCATACTTGCCATTCAAGTTATGCCAATTCTAATGTTTTCCCCCGTTCCCTAACTAAATCATTCGCATATATTTGGCGTCATGTCTAGGCTAGAAAGTAGCATAGCCATAAACAATAAAAGGGAAAGATGACAATAGTGATTATTTTAACAAAAGTGACATAAACATGTAATTGGCATAGTGATAAGGTGGACATATAAAAATAAATCTAGTTAGCATGTGATAATAAAACTAGATCTAACATACCAAGGATGTCATAATAGGCATGAATAAATAAGGATTCATATTTCCAATTAATGATAGATCTAAATTAATCACCACATGATAGGTAAAGTTTAAGATCCACAAATGTGACATGATAAATTAACCACAAATGAATTAGATCTATAAATGTAGATCTAGCATGATATGATAAATTAACCACAAACGAATTAGATCTATAAAGATAGATCTAGCATGACATGATAAATTAACCACAATTGTTATTAGATCTAAAAAGATCTAGCATGACATGATAAATTAACCATAAACGAATTAGATCTATAAAGGTGGATCTAACATGATAATAATTTAAGATCCACAATTATGACATGACAAATTAACCACAAGTGAATTAGATCTAAAAAGGTAGATCTAGCATGACTTGATAAATTAACCACAAGCGAATTAGATCTAAAAAAGTAGATCTAGCATGATGATAACTTAAGATCCACAATTTGACATGACAAATTAACCACAAGCAAATTAGATCTAAAAAGATCTAGCATGATAATATTTAAGATCCACATCATAGTTATGTCATAGATTCAAAAAGTCCCAATAGATCGGATATGATAAAGATTTAGATCCAAGTCATAGAATATTATAAATTTACAAATTATGATAGATCCAATATGATTTAATCACAGGCATGTATCCAAATCACAGTCATATCGCGTTTACTTTTAATTATTTAAATCTAAAAGTAACTAACTCACCGTGTTTGGATTTTAGAAGATAGAAAAGAAATTGTTGGTGTTGAATCTCAAATCTATAATTGAAACGCTTGAATCTTTTTTTTCTTAAACTTGATTTTGGAGAAGAATAGGCTATTTAATTGAAGTTGCAGCAGAGCCTCGCAGTCACCATTATTTTTCCAATGAATAAAACCTATGTTTATTGTCTTTATATAGCCGTTGCACCATGAATCTGGACACTGCGTGCGTCTAGAAACATTCAGCCAATTCGACCCAGGGGTCGACCCATACTCCCTGAGTCGACCCTGGTGTCGACCCAGTGGGACTCGGGTCGACACCCCAAAAGGGTCGGTTTGGCGTTTTGGCTTCCCGCTTTGTCGTTTTGAATATATATATATATATATATATCATATGCAATTTTCAAAAAAAAAATCTCATATATATGCATATAAACTTCAAGGCTTAGTAACTTCTTCATACAGTGTCCGTTTTACGCAAACTAAATGCCTATCTTGACCAAAATTTCGAGACGAACGCAATGGTACAGTCTGTTTTACTTAATTCGCAGTATTAAATCAAGTTATCACATTATATTCATTATATAATGTAGTTATAATGTCTAAAAAATTTGGGGTGTTACATTCTCCCCTAAGGATTTCATCCCCGAAATCTCCAAGTTAAGAAGAATGTATATTCTACCATCCACATCCATCTACTCATCCACCGATCACTGACATCCATTATCCTTAAAAGATTTCTAATGCTTATATGAACATATGCAAAGGTGTGTGTATATGTCCTAATGCTAATGCAAAGATCAGGTGGTCTACTAATTTATTCGACCTCCTTAATGCAATGTATGTTAGTGCCATGGATCTAACATGTATGCAAATAATCCTATTATAACATGTAAGTTCTATATGTGTGCACAATCATTCGACCAAATGCAACATCCACTTGATAATACATCCATTTTCATCCATTAAAATAAAAGAAAAATGCACTCCATATGCAGTATGAGAGTGATTGAGCCGATCTAGTGCTTAATGTGTGTGTATATGCATCCATAAGCAACCACTAGAAAACACATGCATCCATCAAACATAACATGTCTCAAACACATGTTTACATCCATGGGTTACCTACCTAAAAGGTCGAAAATTCGATCGATAGGATACAGACGAATGATAGAAACAAGTGCAAATAAAAGCTTTGAAAAAAAGAAGAAGTTAAGAACATATTCTCAAAAAGGAAAGGGTATGAAGCGTTATCTTTGTCTTCAGTCTCCCAAGTCACATCCTCACTGTCTTCTCCCCATTGCACTTTTATTAACCTAACCTCTCTGTTGCGCAGTTTTTTAAACCTCTGATCCAAGTATACGAGTAGGAACTTGTCTAATTGTCGCCTCTCATTCTACCTCTGCTTCCTCACGCATGTTCGGCTCAACTACCTCTGCTGTATCGTGTAAACACTTCGATAAATAAGAAATGAGGAAAAACATCATGAATATCCACACATATGCGAAGTGAGTTGTACGCCTTAGTTCCGAATACCACCGGAGTACCCCATTCAGATATGTTTCGCCTAATAAACACTTTCTCAAGCAGCTCTCCTACTTGCTTGCCAAGATTCCTCCCTTCTCGTGGAGCCATGTGGCGTACGGGTCATGCAACTGGCTTTGCATTGTCTACCAAATATATACAAAAATCGATCTCGCGCCTTGGAGATAAACCTCGAACCTCCTCAAAAACATACGGATACTCACGGACTACCACTACAGACCGTAGATCATCGATAGATGCATCAAGAGATTCTAGGAAACTAAGCATGACAGACCCTTTTAGGTCATAAGAAATCTCGAGGGTCCTCCTATGACAAGTTAAAAGTCTAACGACCCTCCCCTCACAATCGAGAATGGCACTGTACATGGATAGCCAACCTATCCCTAGAATCAAACCATAGCCCATAAAACCGAGCACATACGCATCGCACTCGAACTCGATGCCCAATACAGATATTCTCAAACCCTAACAAATCATGGATAAATGAGCCGAACCACCAATTGGGTTTGAGACAACAACGGGATCCACTACCATACTAGTATTTAAGTGCAGATATTCAACCACAGAACTAGATATAAATGAATCCGAAGCCCTAGAATCAAAAAGAGTTCATATAGAATGATTGGAAAGAGAAATCAAACCTTCCACAGAAACTTTTCTACCTCGATCTGGAGCACTGATCGCGAGAGCATGCACTTTCCCTCCAGAAGCTCCTGCCCTTTGACCTTGTCCTTGTTTCTTCAAGCAATCCTTGATAAGATGCCTGACCTCTCCACAATGGAAACAAGCGTTCTTCCTTATTCTACAATCTTTGCTTACATGACCCACGTGTCCACAATTAAAACATTTCCTCTTATCTCGATCTTTGTCATTCTTTCCTCCCTTCTTTTATATCTCCTCAACCTTAGCTTCTTTCTTTTCAGCTTTATCTTCCTCATGCATTAATGCCATATCAACGAGTCTTTCGAAAGTAGCTCCCATTGGAATATGGGACATAGCTAACCCATGAAGGGGTTCATTTAGTCCTTTAATGAACCGCAAGGCCTTCTAATGTGGAGTGTCTACTAGTTCCAAACCGAATCTAGCTAGCTGGTGGAATTTGTTCACATATTCTTTAGCAGTCATGTCTCCTTGTTCGAGCGCCAAGAACCTCTCCATTTGCATGCTTTTCTCAACTTGAGAAAGAAACTTCATTTCAAACCTCTGTCTAAAGTCATCCCAAGTTTCCACCGAATGCCCCGCTTGGGTTACTTCCCACCAGAACGAAGCTTCATCCTTCAGTAGCCAGGAAGCCAATTGAATCTTCATTCGATCTTCCACTTCAAAGATTACAAACAAGTCCTCGGTCTCCTTGAGCCAGTTCCTTGCCTCTACGAATGTCTTGGTTCCATGGAATGGCTTTCCTCCCATAGCACGGAAATCTTTGCAGATCTTGGAAAAGTTGTTTGCACGCGGAGGAAGAGGAGGAGGAGGAACAACGGGTGCAGCTAGGGGAGGAACGTTTCTTTGGCCTTCGGCAGGTGTCGTGGCCTCTAGATACCTACGGAACCAGCCTGGTATCGTAACACCTCTGTGATATTAGGTTCCCCAAACATGATGAAAAAGAAAAGGAAAGAGATTTAGACAAGGGATGAAAAGATATTACTTATGGATTTTTGGGGAATGTTTTTCATAACAAACTTTTCTTTTGAAAATGCTTCCTTTTTAAAACCTTTTTGAAAATAGTTTTCAAAAACTTTTATCTAATCTGGTAACCTTCAGCTCTGATACCATGTGTTAAACCCCACGTCCGTTAATGTCACTCACAAAGGGAATGCATTAAGTTTCGTGAAGCGTTATAGTAAACAAAACGGAAATACTACAAGACAGACATATAAAATAACAGCGGAATAAAAGCTTTATTTATCATAAGATACCATGGTCCAAAAACATCACATGTCTGAAATACAAAAGCCCATTACAATATAAAAGCTACTGTCTTGTACTTCAAAAATTATCAGAGTACATAAAAGAAATAAAATTCTCCAAAAGGCAAAATATAGCCATAACAACAAGGATAGGAGCTTGAGCCATACATCTTAGCAGCTCCAGCAAAAGTAAGCAGAATCACGGTCAACCCTGAGTGTTCCCGCCCTGAGAACCTGGGGGGAGGGAACGGAAGAAATAAGAGGAAACAAAAAGGGTTAGAGATAAAGTCTGGCGAGTCCAGTTACTTTTAGCTAGTAAATAAATGAAAGTAGCATGACAGACATATAAAATGGATAATAAAGAGATAACTACATAAAAGGAAAGTATGAGAAGGTGCACGGGATAGGGTGTATACGCTTCTAATGATTACTCTGCACTACTACTAGTATATCCCGAATGAGATGATCCCCAACATGTATGAAATGGTAGACTTAGGAGTACTTCTGGTGAGAGGTTTTAACCCTATACCATCCACAGACAGCCCCAATAACAGACTCCTAAACTTACCAGAGTCTAGATGTACCCTAACTACTACCTTAATCGATCGGCTCCCTACTCCGTAGATATCCTGTGCTGGCCCCACAGTAGGATGTATCACTTCCTAAAGTGGCAAACCTTCATTTTCATGATGTGCACAACCATATCTACTGATGTCACAGCGTCTTAATTCCCATGGCAAGCCGGACCCATGGACGCATTAGACTCTATTGATTTCCTGTGCTGTTGACACTGCCCCTTCATTTTGGATCTCTCACAATCAGCCCAGTAAGCGTGCCCCTACTCCGACCTAGTTCGGAGCACTCGTTTGATACCTAGATGGGTTACTAACTGAAACGGGTCCTACACACAAGATGATACAAGCTCCCCCTAGGCTTGCATCCCCACTACTAGGATTTCAACTGGTCATGTCTAACAGTCCAACATGTAAAACAAGTTAAGTTGTCGGGCCTATATATGTAAATATTACCCCACCGCCACAAGATTCACTTAACCCTCACTGATCCAAGCAAGTTTACTTAACAAAGTTGCGTAACCCCAAAGTATAAAATAGGTTAAGTTGGTGGGCCTATATATCTAAATATTACCCACCGCCACAAGATTTACTTAACCCACCCACTGTTTCAACCAAGTTTACTTAACCCCTATTCAAGTTAACATGTTCATACAATCCCTATGGATTCATCTAGGTTAAGTATTCTAATTCGTTACCAAGTCCATTTATGGTTATAATGGGCTAGACCTCCCACAATAGGCCTACAACTTGTGGATGCTGGATATGCCGGTCGGGTCCGAGCAGACTTCTTCCATAAGTTGGGCCTAACCTCGTGTCTTAGCCCGTCTCATATTTGTGCACTTAGACCCCTCACATTAGATTCAACATTTGCGGTTGCTGGAAATGCCGGTCGGGTCCGGGCAGACTTCCACCACAAATTCAATCTAACCTCGTGTCATAAGTGCCATTACAGTTTTCTAATTACTGTAATCCTAGGCACTCTAATTATTAAGCTATTAATTATACATATGTCTTTGTAGGAGTTCATGCCCATTTACCCAATTATATTCATAATGGATTATATGTCCAAATTCATACTTGTCATTCAAGTTATGCCAATTCTAATGTTTTCCCCTGTTCCCTAACTAAATCATTCGCATATATTTGGCGTCATATCTAGGCTAGAAAGTAGCATAGCCATAAACAATAAAAGGGAAAGATGACAATAGTGATTATTTTAACAAAAGTGACATAAACATGTAATTGGCATAGTGATAAGGTGGACATATAAAAATAAATCTAGTTAGCATGTGATAATAAAACTAGATTTAACATACCAAGGATGTCATAATAGACATGAATAAATAAGGATTCATATTTCCAATTAATGATAGATCTAAATTAATCACCACATGATAGGTAAAGTTTAAGATCCACAAATGTGACATGATAAATTGACCACAAACGAATTAAATCTATAAAGGTAGATCTAGCATGACATGATAAATTAACCACAAACGAATTAGATCTATAAAGGTAGATCTAGCATGACATGATAAATTAACCACAAGCGTATTAGATCTAAAAGATCTAGCATGACATGATAAATTAATCACAAGCGAATTAGATCTATAAAGGTAGATCTAGCATGATAATAATTTATGATCCACAATTGTGACATGATAAACTAACCACAACCGAATTAGATCTAAAAAGGTTGATCTAGCATGACATGATAAATTAACCACAAGCGAATTAGATCTAAAAAGGTAGATCTAGCATGATAATAATTTAAGATCCACAATTGTGACATGACAAATTAACCACAAGCGAATTAGATCTATAAAGATCTAGCATGATAATATTTAAGATCCACATCATAGTTATGTCATAGATTCAAAAAGTCCTAATAGATCGGATATGATAAAGATTTAGATCCAAGTCACAGAATATTATAAATTCACAAATTATGATAGATCCAGTATGATTCAATCATGGGCATATATCCAAATCACAGTCATATCGCGTTTACTTTCAATCGTTTAAATCTAAAAATAACTAACTCACTGTGTTTGGATTTTAGAAGATAGAAAAGAAATTGTTGGTGTTGAATCTCAGATCTATAGTTGAAATGCTTGAATCTTTTTTTTAAAACTTGATTTTGGAGAAGAATAGGCTATTTAATTGAAGTTGCAGCAGAGCCTCGCCGTCACCATTATTTTTCCAATGAATAAAATCTAGGTTTAGAGTCCTTTATATAGCCGCTGCACCCTGAATCTGGACGCTGCGTGCGTCTAGAAACATTCAGCCAATTCGACCAAGGGGTTGACCCATACTCCCTGAGTCGACCCCGGTGTCGACCCAGTGGGACTCGGGTCGACACCCCAAAAGGGTCAGTTCGACGTTTTGGCCCGCTTTGTCGTTTTGAATTTCTTTTTGAATATTTATTTTTTATTTATTTATTTTTTATATATCTACATATATATATATATATATTTCTCATATGCATACAAACTTCAAGGCTTAATAACTTCTTCATACGGTATCCGTTTTACGCAAACCAAATATCGACCAAAATTTCGAGACAAACGCAATGGTATTTTACTTAATTCGCGGTATTTAATTAAGTTATCACATTATATTCATTATATAATGTAGTTAAAATGTACAAAATTTTCGGGGTGTTACAAAACTTCTCGTTCTTCTAGTATGGGGAGTTAATGTACGAACCAACATACTTTGACAAGGCCTCAAAATCAGAAATATACTCAAGCACCAGTTGACCGTTCTGCATTAATTCCACAAACTTCTTGAACATAACAGACTTCTGAGCTGTAGAGATAAACTTGGTCTCAAACTTGGCTCGGAACTGTTCCCATGTTATCTCATCTTCCGGAGTCTCCAAAGTGATAGAGTTCCACCAATCCATGGATGTACCATGCAGCTATCTTAATGCAAGCTTCCTCATTGTTGCATTATATATACCCACATCTCCAAAAATCCTCATACAAGCATCCAACCATCTCTGAACCTCTTCAGTCGGCTCTATTCCCTTGAACGATTTCCCTCCAGAGATGTATAGTCCTTGCATAGCTTCGCGAAATCCATAGCCCTGGGTACCTGCACTTGAACCCCTACATCTACCGCAGCTGTATCTGGAGAGGGAGCCCTCCTCACGATCGCTGCCACCATGGCCTCAAACATGGCTTGGTAGTCTGGTGTACTGCCATTTCCTCCTCCAGAATACTCAAACTTAGAAAGGTAAGAAGATACCGTGGTCACTTTCTTGAGTTTGGCTACTGTCTCACAAGGCTGATCTATTTCTTCATTGTTAAATTTAACCATAATTTCTTTCTTGAACACTTGCCATGAATATTTTTCTTGTACGTTCTTTACATACCAATCATACCATTGTATTGCCTCTTTCTTTAGATAAAACAACAAAAGTTCACCTTATATTTTTCATATATTTGATGAAAACTGAAGTATGTCTCAACTTTTCTCAGCCAATCAGCAACACTTTCTTTGCCTAAGAATACTGGATATTATAGTTTATGGGTTGGTTGTGGTGATTCTTGGGGATGATTTGGTGGGTTTCGAAAAGTCTTGGCGGATTTGTTGCTTGGGGATATACAGGGTAGGCATTTGGAAGATGCGGATCTTGATAGTGCATAGGTGGTTGTGTGGTAATAGACTGGGAATGACCACTTTCGGATATGCATGCTTCAGTATAATGTGAACATGCACGCAATTATTGTAACGGTCAAAGTCTCTTGTTCGCAACCTCGGAATGAAGGAGATGTAACCACCCTCTGGTCGCAATGTTCAGGAAGTTGAAACCTGCTGTTGCATCTTGCATGCAGCAGTAGAAGACTGCATGAAGAAGTCAAATGATCCAGAGATTGAAATGAACTGGAAGATACATGGTTCTGTCAATAGGCAAATGTAAATGCTTTACGGTATTTGTTTGGATCTCATAGCATTGTTGTTTTTTGTTAAGTTCTGACGTGGCAGCTAGCCATTGTAAACGAGCCTATATATAAGGCCAGCAAGCATGTAATCGAGATATATTGATTAATGAAATTTTTTCCCACTTTACATATTCTTGTTATCTTCTGCACTATAATTCTGCAATTCTTTCCTCTCTTCTGAAATCATTCTTATTCTATCTAAATCTCCTCTTATATTCTCTGATCATATGTTCTGCTATCCTCACTAACCCCAATTCATTTTTCCCTACCCTTATTTTCATTCTAATCTCCCTCTTTTCCTCTAAACTTTCTTGTTCCTTCGTATCCGTCGAATACCTTTCCCATTCCATCAAATAGCTCCAATATGACTACAACTGAAGATGGAGCATTACCACAACCGCCAAAAGGAGGGGAAACGAGCCTAAGTCGAAGACCGGCTTGAAGCGTGTATGATGTCTGCCTCTCGCCATCGAGAGTGAAGCGAGTAGGATCTATCAATCGCGATCTACAAAGAGGAAGGAGATGAGTATTGGCTATTGGAAGTGGAGATTAAGGAAGATTTAATTCATCTGTATCCAGTGTCAGCCCAGAAGATGTGCTTCCCAAGCCCACATAGCAAGTATTGAAGAAGCCAACAGTAAAATATTTGCCAATTATCCTTGCCCATCACTAAACAAACCCACGTAGCAAGTATTGAAGAAACCAGCAGCAACAATATTGCAATTATCCTTTCCCAGCTTCGAACCTGTGCCATCATCCCCAAGTTCCAAGTCTCTTAACATCCAGCCTATACATTGTTCCACTTACTTTACACTTTGCAGGTTTTATATTAATGAACTTACGTGAAAATTTCTAACCTGTTGCCCTAGCCCAAGGGCTTGGTGAGCCGTCCCCTGGGTCGGACCTGTTAACGAGCATTCTCATTAAGCCCACTAGTCACTTTCCAATTTTGACTAGCCCTTTTTAAAACTTAAAACTGTCATAATTCTTAATCACTTGTCTGATTAACCTATATGACTCATTTACGGAATGGAAAACCATCATATAAAAGCATCTAAGTTTTAGTCAAAACATTTTTTTTTAAATGTCCTCGGTCCAACCCAAAATCTGGTCCTAAGCCTCGCAATCTTCTCTAGCTTTTCAATTTCGGACATTTATCATCTCTCTCACTGAAGCACAAAAATGTTCATCCAAAAAGTGGGTTAACACCCAATGGTAGTGTGAAAGCACAAATCTAGATCACAAATCACACAGAAATAATAATGAGGACATGAGAATTTTATAATGTTTCGACTTAATCCATCTTACGTCAACTTCTATCAGTCTTTTATTACAATTGTGGTAGTTGGATCTCCTGATTTTAATTAGTTAGTCTTAGCTTTAAGTTATAAATATTTGAAGATGTTTTAAAGAGATACAAGCAGTGAAGGTGATTCAACAGAGTAGCATCGCCGCCATCCAGATCCTAAAAGATCCCTCTCTAGTTATAGAAGGTCTGGTATTTATAGAAGAATCGATGGGTATTAGGTCATAACACAAAGCGCCGAGGTGTCCAGATGCAGAGACGAGTCTTCACAATGACTTGAAACCTGACATGAGTCGGTTCTATGATTTTCTATCGCATCATAGAGATGACTCGATGTGGAGTGATAGACTAAGTCTATTTTTGTGTTTTTCTTCTTGAGTCATCTTCTCATATGTCGGTTGAATCGTCTGATCTGATCTTGAGTCGTTTCAATTTAGCATGATATTTATCTTCGTCGCTCTTTCTAGTCCATCCAATTTCAAAGTATGATTCACCCATATCTCATTCAATCCTTACCCGAATCACTTGAAATCACGTGGGTGTAGTGCAAAGGAGTAGAGGAGTCACAACATATAGTTGACGCAGGGTGCGTTGTTTTTGAATTGAAAGGAGAAAATTGAATAAGCAAATGGAAGGAGCGAGCTTGCGAAGGAGGAATGCGTTCTTTTTATGAAAGAGACAATGCAAAAGCAAAAAAATGACTGAAATTTTAACTGTTTGTGTCGGACGTTTTGAATGCGAACGGATAAAATTTCACTGTTCATTGTAAATGAACAGTTCGGTGAGGTTCACGTCGGGCGCATCCGATGTGAACGCCAACGCGAACTGCGTGAACTGCTCTGCTTCAAAAAAGAATGCTGCCGTAGTCATTGCTTCGACGTGCATGACTCATATGAGTCATCAGCATGAGTTGACGTGAGTCATGGACTTGGCTCTAAATTCTGCCAAAATTTCCCTATTTGTCTTTCATTCTTTTTTTAGGTGCTCACGTTAAGTTTCGTCTTCTGACTCCGATTGAATTTTGTAAGTCCATTCGAAGATGTTTTGGTTCAAAAGCAGCATAACACATACAAATTTTAGAGGTTTACTACAGATTTTAAAAGCAAAAAAGTGTAAATATTAACATCAAAAAACGTAAAATATTACTCAAAACAATTTTAGAGGTTTCCTATGAAAATAATTTTAAGAGAAAACAAAAGTGGAATATTAACATCAATTTTAGTACTAAACGCACACGGAAACAAGCAGCGTATGCGTACATGATATAATCTTGCATTATTACCTCATGTTAAACTATATATGTAAATATATATTTTTGTATTCATATTGATCAGTCAGGCTATAATTATTTATCAATATAGTTTAACACCTCAGAGCTAATAAAACCATACCGGTAACAGTAGTTTTCTACATGATATATTTAAAAATACATCAACGAATACTCATAAAACCTCAAAACTTTATTTATTCAGAATTACATCACTCACTTAATCAATCAGATACTACAAAATCAGCATAATAATTCTACAAATTCGAATCAATACACAGAAATACCAATAACATTACAGGAATCTCTGACTTGGTAACTCTGAGAATGATCATTCTTACTGGAGTGAACTGCTAGGAAGCCTGAAAGAACCACTTGAGTAGAGCATCTGATACACCGGTTTCACCCTCAGAGTTAACAGCACACCAAGAACGCTGCCCAGCACACTGACAGCAGACAACACCAAAAAAGTGAGCCTGAAGCAGCTCGGTCCGATGCAAACGGCCGAGTGCTGCTTTGCTGCTTCGCTATCGTACACGTTTCCTGCAAGTATAGCTGAAAACAAAAGCGCTCCAAGAGGGTTTCCCAGACCCATGAAGCTGTAGATTTTCCCAAAGTGTTTTAATCCGAATAGCTCAGATGCGGTCGGGACCATCACGGAGAATATGACACCATAGCATATGCCTAGTATTGCGGTGGAGATGTAGAGGGTACCGGTAAGGGATGAGGCGTAAAGAAGGTACACGAATATCATGGTTACTTGTGAACATGTTATCCACAATGTTCTTGGTATCGTCTTTGTTCTGCAAATTCAACCCTTGATGGTAAATGTAGGTACAAGGATCGTCAATATTCTTCGTTTCAATCGTTGTGAAAGTTAGATTAGCATTATTCAGTTTTTTCATATTATCCGGTTATATATATATATATATATATATATATATATATATATATATATATATATATATATATATATGGGGCGACTATTGGGACACAAAATGAGAGACACAAAGTGTGGACCATTGGATTTGTTTGTCTTTATGTGGAAAGTGGAATTCATGGGTAGATCTAATGGTTGAGATTTGTTGTGTACAATTTTGTGTTTATATAGAGTTTCCCATATATATATATATATATATATATATATATATATATATATATATATATATATATATATGAGATATGATCAATAGCATCCCTTTAGCCCCCTGATTTCCACACTACAACAAAATGACCCTATTACAACTTTAATTTTACAACGGTGGTAAAAGCACCGTTGTAATAAATGGTTTTTTACAACGGTGGTAAAAGCATCGTTGTAATAAATGATTTTTTACAACGGTGGTGGTAAAGACACCGTTGTAATAAATGGTTTTTTACAACGGTGGTAAAAGCACCGTTGTAATAAATGGTTTTTTACAATGGTGGTATTCCCTAAAGTTGTAATAAACGTATTTTTAACAACTTTTTGTTTTGTTAGTTGTAATAGATGCCCATTACAAACTTCATGTTTATAATATCTATATTTAATAACTAATTATATTAATATTTAATAATAATTAATAATTAATAATAAACTTAGGAATCAATAATATTTATTAAATAATTAATAGTTAATAAGTGGTAATTAATGTTTAATAGTTAATGTTAACTGCTTATTAATTAATATTTAGGTGACATATACATTATAAGCTTTTAATAGTTATTACTCGATTATAACTAAGTAGAAATAAGTAAAAGTTAAATAATAACTATTGTTAATATGAAATAATCCTAATTAATAATTAATTTAAAATATGAAATAATCCTAATTAATAATTAACATTTAATTAATAACTAATTAGTAAGTAATAATTAATAATCGATAATAAGTAAACAAATAAATATTAATTAATTAATTAATAATTTACAAATAATTCACTGTTAAATACTAGTAATTAATGATTGATAATAATTTTCAATAAATAATAATTAATCAAATACTAATTAAAAATTATAAAATAATAATTCACTGTTCAATACTAATAATTAAAATATAATAATTAATGCTAATCATGAATAATCAATGATTGCTATTAATAATTAAGAAGTAGAGATTAATAATTAAGAAGAAGAGATTAATAACTAAGATTATATTTAATAGTTAATTTATAATATTGATCTCAATTTTCAAAAAAAAAATATTGATCTCAATTATATATATATATATATATATATATATATATGTATATATATATATATATATTTAGGGTGGATAAATGAATAAATAAATAAATCATTTATTTATGTACATATTGAATATATAAAAATTGTACATTTTTTAAATTGTGAACAAATATACATGCTAATTTATATATTGTGTGTGTGTGCGACATTAAAATTCGTCCAAGTGTTGTAAATATTGATTTAAGTATTATAAAATGGCTTAAGGGTTATAAAGCCCAATAAAACCCTAGGGCCAAAGCTGTCAATTGGCAGGAAAATAACCCTAGCCGTGTTAATGTAAGAAAGGAGAAACGAGCCGTCATTTTCATTTATCTCGTTCAAAATAAAAGGCAACAATAATGGCCGAAGCCCTAGCGACTGGAAATTGGGGGAAAAGCGATCAATCCGATGCATCGCATCAGATTTGTAGTCGGATTCGTGATGGAGACGAACTCGAGGGCGAGAGCAGCGAGTCTAGGAGAAGGCACGTTTGTTCCCATGAGATTTCAGCATTTTTTCCCCAAAATTAAATCCTCCAAAAATTTCGAAATGAATGGCCACTGAAATGGCCATCGCCGTCATCCCTCTGCTGCACTACCCGTTCGCTTTCTTCCACCGTCGCCACCTGAACCAATAGCCGACCTCCCTCCTCATCGGAAGCCGCTCCTTCAACCGATTACTCCGCTTCACCTTTCAGCAATCGCGCTGCCATCTCCTCCTTCCCATAGTCAGTCAACCAAATCGCCAGAGCTGCCATCGGACAACGCACAGCTCAGACCAGTGCCACAACTTCACCCAATGGAGCTCAGTCACCGTGAACTCTTGCTCGCTCTTCTTGCTTCTCGGTCGTCAACGCTGGTAATTCATTTTGCTTCTATCACTTTTTCCTATTCTATTTTCTTTACTTCTTTTACTTCTTTTAATTAAAATGAAGGGTGAGAACTTTTGGTATTAGATAACCCGCTCAACCTATAATTAGTAATTATGATAAATGTTAGTGCTACTTTGGGTCTGCTGTAGAGGATTCACGTTAAAGGGTATGTTTCGGCCATTACTCTTTGTCCCTTGCATACACAAGGATTGTTTAGTCCTGAGAGCGTCTAATTTGTACATATTATATTAAAACTTTGATCATTTTATTATTTGAATGTTATTGGTGAGCCTTGGTCTGATATTCAGGTGCACAGTTCCTACTTTTTCTTTGCTTTATGTCGTGCATGCTTGCCTACTGCACTTGTGATGTTTGCCATAAGTTGCTTTTGCTAACTACATGTTGACCTGGCCTGAATTGCTTAAACATTAGCGTGAGTCTGATTTATGCACTTGTGCTTTATCAACCCAAATTTTTTTTTAGACATTGAATTTTTGAGTAGTCGATGAGTTGGCTGTGCATTTTCAATTTTTCGACGCTGTCTTTGTTGGGGTCTCTTGTACTGCACTGAAAGGAGTCATATGACTTAATCTTTGTAGTTCGTTTTTTTTTCAAGTAATAATAAAATTGGTTAAGGTATACTGTTAAGGGTCTTTAATAATTTGGAGATAAGAGTAGTGTTGATTATAAAAACTTGTTAAACTATGCTCAACAGAAGAAAGATGATGCAGCGAGTCTAGGAGGATCAATCCGATGTCGTTCAATAAGTTTTTAGATGTTTTCCTTATACAGAAAAAGTAGGTTGTTGTTATACTGGTTCCATGAAAGGGTGGCTACGAGTAAATGAGGATTGCTATTGTTTGTCATTTTGTTTCTTTTACTATTTAAGTTTTGAAGATATGATAAGTTTTATTTTGTTTTTTCAGTTGTTGCGCTTCTCATATATAAGATAGGAGAAGGCACGTTTGGTCAAGTATTGGAGTGTTGGGAGTTGGGACAGGGAAGGTAAAGAAATTGTAGCCGTAAAAATTGTTCGAGCTGTAGATAAGTATCGTGAGGATGCTATGATCGAGATTGATGTACTTCAACAGCTAAAGCAGCATAGCAATTCTTCTGTCTGGTTAGTTCTACTTCTTTATACCCATTACTTTTGTTTGCTCAATTTATTGTTGTATTGATTAGAATAAACACCGTGCTGCTTATTTTTGCAGTTGTGTGCAAATACGGAACTAGTTTGACTATTGTAATCATATTTGTATTGTAAGCTCGTAACTGGTACCAAATAATTACCTCACCGGTTTAAATATACAATTGTGTCCAATTCTATGGCCATACTGCCAAATACGTTCATTTATATATGAATTTATCTACATCCATACACCTTATCATGACAGCTAAATGCTATCACATCAACGCAGCTTCACATACTCATGTCTTTTATATAATATCTCTTAACTTTATTTTATATTCACGGTTGTATTCAGTCTCAGATTATTAGCAATAAAATCAAACTCATGCAAACTCATTTTTAACATACAGCTGTACTCAATTCCAGTTTATTAGCAATGAAAACAACCTCATGAAAACTCCCTTTTAACGTAAGAAGAATGATTCATTTCCAGTACATACGTTTAGCTATTCCAATCCAAACTTTTAAGTTAGTGATTGAAACTAAGAATTTCACTAATGATACATTTCTCATGACTGTCTAAACATACCATGCTTTAAATCTCATTTCATTTGCTTCAGTAAATATATACAGTTAAAACAAAATTCTTTAACAGCCTTTTTGGCTTAATCCTTGCTATCATCTTTCATTACCTTAATTAACTTAAACACATTAAAAGAGCGAAGCAGTTCATGGTCATTACGTATTTCTTAAACCAGTAAAACTCTTATATACTCTTAGATTACTACAAAAATACATGCATTGCATTTTACATAGTTTCAACTCCTCATCCAACTTGGAAGAAAAGTAGATATCCACCATTTTATGTTTACAACAAGCTTAAGGTTATGTTTATATATATGCATGTTTTGTGATTGTGCAGGTGGTGTCTTGTGTTGGTGGGGAAGTTGAGGAAGTGCAAAGATGAAGCAAGCTGATAGTTGAAGCAAAGTTTTTGGATGGTACTAATTTGTAATCATTATTTGTAATGAAGAATTGATATATTAACGTGATGATGTATGATTCATTTTTTGCATTTTGAATATAAAGTTGTAATGTTTTTTGTATGAATGGATCTGTTGCTTTGAATTTATATCAATTTGTTTTCTGTTTATTCAGCTTTTGTTGCATTTGCAAAATTTATTTTTTTTAAAACCCAAATATCAATCACAACGGTGCATAAATGTTGTAATAAAGTTTATTACAACGGTGGAAAAAAGTTGTAAAATATACATATTACAACGGTTTTGCAACAGTGCAGAAAAGTTGTAAAAGATATTAGGCTATTACAACTTCTTAAGACACGACGGTTTGCCCACCGTTGTAAAAACCTATTACAACGGTGTTCCACCGTTGTAATAGGGTCATTTTGTTGTAGTGCCACCACACATTTCCGTTTCTCTTCTTCTACTAATTCTCTCTCCCTCCACTAATTAATTTAACTATAAATAATTGGCACCCCTTTTGCACCTCTATAATAGGCACACGTTTATTATTTATTAAGTTAGTGGAAAGAGAGAGAGTTAGTAGAAGGAGAGAGAAAAATGAATGTGTGGTGGAAATAGGGGGGCTAAAGGGGTGATGCACTATTTATATATATATATATATATATATATATATATATATATATATATATATATACATACATACATACATACATACACGAGGAGCGATCAAGAGCACCCCAAATAGTGCATCACCCCTTTAGCCCCATGATTTTCACCATACATTCTCGTTTCTCTCTCCTCCCACTAATTCTCTCTCCCTCCACTAACTTATTTAACTATAAATACTTGGCTATAAATGAAGGGCAAAAGAGAGGCTAAAAAAATGGGGTGTCATATAACCCTTCTCTCTCTCTCTCTCTCTCTCTCTATATATATATATATATATATATATATATATATATATAAGGAGGGTTCCATGGCACCCATATTTGGGAGCACCCCATTAATAGCCACATACTTATATTAAAAAAAGTTAGTGGGGAGAGAGAGAGTTAGTGGAAGGAGAGAGAAACGGAAATGTGTAGTGGAAATTAGGAGGCTAAAGGGGTGCTACACTATTTGGGGTGCTCTTGATCCTATACATATATATATATATCAATGTTTTAAAACGCAAAAGGCGTACGCGAGGCGTTTTCGGGTCCGTGAGGCGAGGCGTAAGCCTCGACGCGTTGAGGCGTAAGCCTTTCGGGGAAAGATGAGGCGCAACACGTATACTTAATTTTTAATATGAAATAACATTAAACGTCAAGTACTAAGCAAAAACCATAAAGCATTCATAGCAATTCAAACAAAATACAAGCATTCCTAGCAGTTCAAACAAAACACAATAATTGTTGCACATTCAACAGAACAAAAAAAATAGACAGAACCAAAAAAAATAGACAGAACCAGAAAAAACAAAGCACAGCAGTTTATTTAAAAAAAAAACAGAACACAAAAAAAAAGGCTTCTTTCAAAATCGACTCCAGGAATGGAACTCGATTCCTTAACAGGAATCGAGTTCGATTCCAAACAGGAATCGATTTCCATTCATGTTCCAATTGAAATTCAATTTTTTTTACCTCTTCTGGAGCTCTGAAGTTTGGAGTAAAACTGAAAGAAGACCGTAAAAGTAAAACTGAAGGTAAGTTAGGGTTTTTTTTTTTCATATAAACGCACGCCTCAGATAGTTGAGGCTCTGAGGCGTGCGTTTTTTTACGATTTCAACGCCTCAATCCACTGAGGCGTAAGCCTCAGAGGATAACCGCCTTTTGAAACACGCCTCCAGGCGTTTCAGGCAACGCCTCGCCTTGAGGCGCGCCTCAGGCGCGTTTTTTAATACACTGATATATATATATATATATATATGTATATATATATACATATATAGGGATAGGATCAGGGAGCCCCCCTGAATTTCAGCCCCCCATTTGCACCCGAACCACGGCCACTCATTTATATTAAAGAATGTGAGTGGGAAGTGAGAAAGGGTGTGGAATACTTGGTTGTGGTTGAGGGGCTTTTGGGGTGCTCTCAAACCTGCCCCATATATATATATATATATATATATATATATATATATATATATATATATATATATATGTATGTATAACAGTGCAGCACCCCAAGATGCCTTCTGATTTCCACCACATATCCCGTTTCTCTTTCCGTCCACTCATTCTCTCAACTCCCACTAACTTAAACTACTATAAACACTTGGTTTCTGTTGGGGGGCATTTTGGGGTGCCATTGAACGCTCATATATATATATATATATATATATGTGTGTGTGTGTGTGTGTGTGTGTGTGTGTGTGTGTGTGTGTGTGTATATATACATGGGAGCGACTATTGGGACACAAAATTAAACACAGAATTGGAAAAACAAAATCTGGACCATAGGATTTGTTTGTCTTTATGTGTGAGATGGAATTCAGGGGGAGATCTTGTAGTTGAGATTCCTTGGGAACTCTATTTAGACACAAAACGAGGACACAAAATTGCACACAATAAATCTCAACCACTTGATCCTCCCATAAATTCCACTCTCCACATAAAGACAAACAAATTCAACGGTGGGAGCTTTGTGTCTCTCTCTTCATGTTTAATTTTGTGTCCAAATACACATACCGATTCTACGTCCCTTGCGTGGGCACACATCATATTTCCTCTTATTTATTCTAGCATAATCTTTCATTGGTCTTTAGTGTACAAAATTTGCAAAATGAAATGAACAGATACAATATGTACGTTGTCGTTTGTCAAGATCATCACCACAAAAATCTGAAATATTTTGAAATATTAACTCCTTCAACACTACATTTTGGATTAATAGTTAAAATAGATAACTCAATGATTCATATTGATTTACAATTTTGATTGGGTTAAAGCTTTTGAAATGATACAAAAAATTGTGTATGCAATCTTGATTATAATAAGATCATATTTATAAAATATTGGATAACTTTGACAATACTGATATATATTATATGTAACCACGCAAGGGATTTTAGGTGGATTTATGATAAGCAGGATGTGGATCATTCATTTACAAACATTAAGGGGTAGGAATTAGGATCCATGGTTACTTGTTATGTCCTTCATTTTTTTCATGGTATTTTTAAAACAAAATAAACTTATCCAAATGTAACTGCCATCACGAACACTTGCACAAAATTTAAATCATTATGAAACTCTCGACTCCAGGAATATCACAATAATAGTCATTGAATGTATGTGTGTGTGTGTGTGTGCGCGCGCGCACGCACACACACACACACACACACACACACACACACACACACACACACACATATATATATATATATATATATATATATATATATATATATAGGCACCATATGCTATCAAGAACACTCACACAAATTTATCATTCTGAAACTTCTAACTCCAGAAATATCACAGCAAGAGTCTGTTAGCATCAAAAGTTGACATAACAACCAAAGAGTTCTGAAGAGAACTAAATTGAAGAAGTAAACGAAAACTGAGAGAAACAGCAATAGAAACGCAGTAAATAGAGACATAAGAGTTCATATTGGCTCCACATTGCCGTGCTTACGTCCAGTTGAAAGGTTTTCAATGCTTTATTTCTGTTTTTTGTGGTTACAAAGTGTTTGATTGTACCATCATCGGCGTTCATTTTCAAGTTTCGAGCGAGGGATGCCACTATAGTAGCTTTGCTACACAATTTTTTGGTGAAATGGATTCTAATTTAAATCTCTGAAGCATGATTAGGTATTCATAGAATATTTGTATATATTTATTTCAAATGACTGAAATAAAATTTGGTGTTTAGTTCTTGAGTTTTATGTTAAGAGATATTATGGACGCATGTATCATATGTATTACGATAGTTTAGTTATGCATCTTATTTGAGATGTTGATCAGCGGTTTTCAATTCTTGAAATGAAATGGGATTTTCGAGAATTTTGAATGGTTGAGAACTTCCAAATTGAGATAAGAAATTAAAGATAAGTGTTTTAGTGAAAAATATAAAAAGTGAGTTTTATAACTCGTAAATTAAAAGATAATAGAATTGAAATAGAGCATTAACTGTGAACATTTTCGTTAAGTAAAATGAATAAGATTACTTTGTACTATGTAAGTGTGAACTTAAGTTTGAAATGTTCATAATGAATTTTCTATTCAAGAAATGTTTATAAATAAAGTTAAGTGGAGAAATGCTTATAAATGTAGATGACGTTTAATAAGTTTTATTTATTTATAAAATGATTTTGGAAATGATTCGACTTTAGGAGGAAAATTTGTTCTTATATAGATAAGGTTTAATACAAATATAAATTGAAGTAAATTTTGAACATTATTGATTTTGAAATCAATGAATTTGGAAGGTATTCAATTTTGAGGAGGAAGAAAAAATGATTTAGACTTTTATACAACTATGAAACTGAAGTGATTTCGTAAAGTTCGATTTTGGAAATTTCACTAACTATTGATTTTGCAAGATATCTGAATTGGATAGTAATAATCTAATATAAATAGAATTTTATATACATGATACATATGAGAGATTATGATATGGAAGGTACTATTTATAGTATGATACATTTTAAAAATCGAAGATATGGGGAAGTATCCTCCATGGATATTGTTGATCTACTAGGTTCCATAGGTGGATCCATTTGGAAATCCATGCGGTGGATTCAATTGAGAAAACAAAGGTTGCCTTAGTCATTTTTTTAGCAGGATAGATGGTTCTTTAGCTTACCCAATGGTTACGCTTCTGATCCTCTGATCTATGGGTTATTGATCTTCCGAGAAAGAAGCGCAACTACTGCATAAACAATAAAAATAAGCAATGAACGGCTGCGAATTTGACATTTAATACTTGATATTAAGTGGACGTTGAAACATGTCTACTAAGTACTTAGAGATTTTTAATCCAATGTCGATTCAACATATAATTAAATCATGTAAGAACAAGGATAAACTTGTTAAGACATCAAGTTATAAAAAATATTTTGATATTAAATTAATAAGCAATAACATGTAATTTAAAAGTTTTTGCACTATTTATAATAAATCAACTAAGCAAGTTTAAATGTTTCACGAGTAATAGATTTTAAATTATTGAAAGTCTATTAAAAAACTAAGAAAATATATTTATCTTGGAATAAAATTTTAAAGATTATGTTTTAATCGAAAGCATAAACCTTAATATTTAAATAATAAACATAAAGGGAAAAAATAAATGAAAAGGTACACTTAAATGAAAATAAAATCAAATGAGTGAGTATAAAAAAAAGAATGAAATTAAAGTGTTCTATGTTGATTGTTTAGGATAAGATATCAGGTCTTTAAGCCTTAAAGGCTTAACCTCTATTTAAAAAAAAATCCTTAATTTTCAAATAATGGAATTAATCATTTTTACATCTATTTTATAAGTAATGATGTTAACAATTATTTCAAATATTTTACATATATTTAGAAGATGACTATGGCACATACTTAAACGGCATTAATAAATGAAATTTACCTTACGTGGAATAAAAAAATTCAAATGAATTTGTTTAAGTTTTCAAACTTTGAAGATTACTAATTTTGACATAAATGAGATTTATATGGGATATCTCTAAAAAGTTTTCTAAATTGACTATTTTGGTAGAACATATTAAAATACTGCATTCTTTACTTCGTTCCTTTTCGAAGACGAAAAGTATTGAATGTGAGAGATTGTAATGACCCATAATTTTTTACTATTAAAAATATTAAATTTAATAAAAACTTTGAATAAAATTGTTGGAAACAAAAAAATTATGATTTATTAAAGTAATTTTTATCACAATATATCTTATGACCTTGACAAAAATATTCTTAAATGACAAAAATGCAATAAGATGAAAAATGATAACAACTACTAGAATGTAATTTGATGATATAGGACTGCGAATATTTAATAATAGAAAGTTAATATTAGGAATAATTCAATGATATTGTCTATAAATAATTAATAACAGTAATCGTAAATTTAATGTTAGTTTTGGTAATGAATAGAATGAATGTTGATTTAGGGTGCTACTATTCACACCCCAATTTACAATTTCGGCCATCTTTATAAATTTAATACAAATGATTATTTTTTATATTCCTTTGGCTACCATATATTATCCGTTCATTCGGCAATTCACCACCATACTTTCCCTAAAAAACACATAATTCTCTACAATTTCAAACCCTAAACCCTAACAAAAGCATATATTATTTTGTGTCTAATAGAGATGGAAGATGAAGATAAAAAAGTGGTTGGAATTGCTTAATTTTTATTATTTTCTATTACGATATATAACATGTTGTTAGGTTTTTTTTAATGGTTAGGGTTTCCGTTGCGTTTTAGAATATTTTTTCCGTTCCGTTAGAAATTTCAAGCTTGGAGGACATTAAATTTGACGATGTTGTAATAGGGAATGACAATGCAAGTTTTGACTTGTAGGGTTTTTATTCGCATAACTTACGTATCTTCTTTTACATATTGATACATTTTTTTTTATCGTTTGATAGATGGAGTATTTGAATGATGATAAACTGAACGATAAACATTATGGTTGTGATAATATGATGCAAGACGTTCAATCAAATGACTCAAAAGACATACATGTTGAGGAAGGAAGCGTTCGTGTAGAGGAAGGTGTTGGTGGCCTCTCCATTTTGAGGTTATTAATTTACACGGTGGCCAGAAGAGGGAATTTGAAATATTTGGGGTGCTTTTAGTTTTGGTGGCTGGAAGTGTAAACCGGGGTGTGAATAGTAGCACCCTTGATTTATGAAGACGACATAGGTGTATTTATATGAACTGTATTTTCATATTTTAAATGAGAAAAACATTTATTAATAAGTAAAGTCTAACACTAGTGGTGTACGCAATAATATCTAAATATGTCTGAATTACTATAACATTAATTAAGTTTTATTTTGAAATCGAATATTGAAATTAACTGGAATCTTTCAGTTGAAAAGAAAGAGAAATGAATTGTAATAACTGAGTTGAGGCAGGATGTATACGTTGTGTTAAAATAGAATGAGCATTTTTGATGGAAAAAGGAATGTTTCAAGAAAATAAATTGAATGTTTTAGCTTGAATATGTGTGATTTTATAAGAAGAGAAATTGAATTTTGAACAAAATTGTACATTTGTGAAATAGTAGTAGTAGGCAAAAGAAAGTGACTGTTAGAATTTGGTGATACAATATTTTCAAATATCAATTAGATTTTTGGAGATATTCGTGGAAATTTCGTTACCCGTTTTGTGCAAGAAATGAATGAAAAAAAATGGAGGGAATAATAATAAATAGGGGATATTGAAGATATTCGCCATCTAATTTGTTGTCATGTTTCATGAAAAAGAAACGGAAAGAAATTAAAATTGGAAAAGAGATTGATTGATGGAGAAAAATAGAAAGTTATCAATCAATCATATGACAATCAAATTAATGAGAATATCAGCCTTGCATGATTTGATATATTTACATAAATCAAATTAATTCATCCCCAAAAAACATTTTCCTCTATATAAAGAAAGACATAGATGGTGTTATAATATGATATGAGAGAATATTTGTATTCTTCGTTTCTTTTTGCTCTACTTTAAAAATTCTGTAATCTCTTGAATATTAATAAAATCTCTTCCCCATTGAAGTGGACATACACTATCTCGCGATAGCGGAACCACTGTAAATTTGTGTGTTCCCTGATGCCTTTATTTTTTTCTATGATCTGAAATTGATATTCATTTCAAGCTGTTTGTTCTATCACATCATTGCAAGCTCCTATTGAGGTTTTTCCGTTGAAAGGGATTGATCACCCCTTACAATTGTAACGCAAAACTTAAAAATTTTCAATAAATTATGTATGATTAAGATGCATTTCAATAAGTTTAGCATGACTTAGAAAAAAAGAAAAAAAAATGGTTACTTTACAGATCTACTTTGTTTTCAATTTTCAGTTCAAGCCTGGTTAATGTTTAAGTGGAAAATATGATATGTAAATATTTTTTTTACAAAAAACATATTTCGTTCCTTCATTTTGGCTCATGTTGGTCCATTCATTTTGGCTCATGCCCGTATGCATTTGTGTTCATTTTTATATTACAGTGGATCCTTGTGTTTTGAATTTGGGCCCTTAGATTTTAACCTTATGATTTCTTCCCCATTTAAAACTCTATTTTTCTCTATACCTGGAAAAAAAAAAAAAAAACACTCTCAGCCATCATTATACCCCTCTTTATTTTCTGTCAAATCTAGGTTTTTCTTCTCATCTCTTCCCCATTTAGAACTTTCTTTCAGACCACTTTTTCAAATTTAGAAAAGTAATATTATCAAAAACCAACAACAAACTGAAATTTCTAACCCACTTTTAAATGAAATGATGTTTGTTTTGGCTTTGGGATTGTGGTACGAAGTGTTGCATTGATTCTAGCGGTTTGTCATGTTTTACTAACATGGTTTTTAGGTGAGTTTTTATAAATTCACGACTTATATATGTTCTTATGCAATTAAATTTATACACTAAATTGATTGAATTGAATGTTAATTGGATGATTGCTACCATATTTAGGTAATTAAACCGAATGTGAACTTAATCGATTTTAGTTGACTTTCGTAATCAACTGAGTTTATGTCAATTGAATTGAATTTAGTACTGAATTAAGAAGAATTAGTTTATATTGTTGTCATACTTGATAATTAAATCAAACTTGGAATGTTAAATAGGATTCTATAATAAACATTTAGTACTAAATTGGAATAAATTTGGTTGAACGAACTTGATTTTGGAAATTTAAAACGGAATTCATATTGATATAATTTGAACAAAATTGAATTGATTTAATGATTGAAAACTTAAATTGATACTAAAATTAAATCTCATGGCTAGTCGAACACCATGATATGTGACAACTAATGATCGTGTGACCATTTGTTGATTTGAATGTAAACAACTAATGACCATGCGACCATTTGTTGATTTGAATGTAAATGTGAGCCTATTGATTATTATAATGGATGATATTGTTGATTATTGATTATGATTTATTGTGATGTGTAATTGTTATATCATATCTGAAGCTGAACATCTGAACAAAGAAATAGGCTTATATATATATATATATATATATATATATATATGGAGCAAGCGTTCAATAGCACCCCGAAAATGCAGCACCCCAATAGCCCCCCTGAATTCTACCTTTCATTTATATTAGTTTAAGTTAGTGGGAGTTGAGAGAGTGAGTGGAAGAAAAGAGATGGAGAATATGTAGTGGAAAAGAGAGGTGACATTGGGGTGCTCCACTGTTTGAGGTGCCATTGAACTTGCCTCTCTCTCTCTATATATATATATATATACACACACACACACACACAAATATATGTATGTGTATATATATATATATGGCACTAAATGTGGGTTGAAATGATACATATAATTCATGTAACGAAAGATTTTAATGGCCCTAGGATAGAAAATTAAATAATGAGCACCAGACTACCTAAATAAGTGGTTTAATAAATCAATTGAACTTTATACATTTTAAATTATAAAGTCCAAACTTGAAGTTTTATGAATTATTTCAAAGTTAAATTTGAAATTTGAACTAAAGATTTGAAAATGCTTTTTTTTGGGAGCTTAAGATTTGAAAATGTTTTAAAATAAATTTGCTTTAAATTGGTTTTTTTATTGAATTTGAAATTCAAAATTAATTTGAATCAAAGTTATTGTACATTTATTGCTTAATTCGAATTTACTTACAAAAGAATTTATAGTCCTGACTCGAGTGTACTTTTTTTGATGTTCGGGTGAGTCTGAGTATTTCAGTGTTTAAAAAACAGTATTCCTTAAAGATGAAGATGGAGGTCGTATTTACTATTATTATTCTGCTGCGTTATCTTGTTCTATATGTTAAATTGTGTAGTTTGATTATGTTGTAAAATGAAATCAAATGTAAATAGTAAAATAACTTCATGAACTATTTGGATTATTATTATAGTTTAACCTTCCATTATGAGATTCTATATTTATTTTCTTCTTATCTTAATTTTTTTTATTGAAAGCCCCATTGATAACCGGTCCTTAAATGTTTGAGTTAGATATCTAAAAAGACGAGTCGTTACACCAATGGTTAAGCACTTTGACTTGGCCTTAAGAGATCGCATGTTTGAAGCTTGGGTAGTGTAATTCGAGCATATATTGCATATGACCTAGACTTGTATATAAGTGCTCAAATTCCCAAAAAAAAAAAAAAAAAAAAAAAAAGTCGGGATTAAATCATGATTTAGAAAATTTTTGAGATCTTTATTCACGTATTATATTCACACATCGAAGTAAATCACGTAAGCTCTTGAGACTTGAGAGCATTCATTTTGGTGTCTTCGAGGATAGATCCCAAGACCTCTAGAACCACAATCTTAAGATGGTCTTTGAGACTTTCATTGGTATATTATCCATGCACACTAGATTGAAATCTTAGTATTTTGTTTGAATAGATTACCCTATGAGACATTGACCTTGCACCAAAAAGGGACAGTGCTGATAAATTCTTGCATCAAATGTAATGCGCTTATGCATTAAAAATCATCAAATTACCTGACAAAATGTTCAGAAACGGCACCACCGCCTAGCCGACCAATAAAATTGCAAAAACTGAGCACACTTAGCAACAAAGTCGTGTTATCATCCCCTGCTGCAATCCCAATCTGAGCTAGATTATTAAGCACGGTAACACTCGAACCAGCACCAAGGAAATAAATCATGAAAAGCAACCAAAAATCAGCTTTAACCAAAGCTTGCTTAAAGTTAAAATCCTCTCCTCTTTTTGGCCTTCTCTTCTTCATAGACACCACTGCTCCTTCGCCTTCAGCCAAAAGCATATCTACGTCATTTTCAAGTTCACTTTCTATTATAGTTTCGAGTCTTGATGACGATGAGGACACATGAAGCAAAGGCTCCGTTTTATATTGATCCGTTAACATGCTTTCTTTCAACTTTCGAGGGAATATTGTCATTTTTAGCGGAATTGCTAAAGGAGCAAGGAGAAGAAAAATCATTACACCAAAAAGGATATATGATATTTTATCACTGAAAGCAAAAAAATCATCGAGTGTGGTAGTTGTGACTATGAATATTCCTAAAAGGACACTGGAAATTTGAGTAAAAAGAAAATGGGCATGTGCAGATTGATCTTCTTCTGAGCTTGGCGTGCATGGTCTAACGAAATACATCATAGTAAAGCATAAAAGTGGCAGGCCTAAAGTGAGGAATTGCAAGAGTTTGGTTGGGGAACTTTTGAGAAGTCCACTATATATCTGGGTGTACACAGCTGCACTGATTCCTGAGTATCCTTTAAGTATGCCTGCAACTGTACCTCGACTTGATGGGAAATTTCTCATGTTGGTAACAAGCACTCCCGTGCTTAGCCATGCACAACTGTTAGTAGCGATACATAATGCAATCCACAACTGTCCTATCATGATTATTTTCGGTTGTAAGCTGATTGCTAAGAAACTTAAAATGAGGTATTTAACAAAATATATAATTAAAAAAAAATGTTTAATAAACTGATCATTGTTCATAAACTACTGAAGATGTATAAAAGCAGTCACACTAGAGAGTATTAAATATTAATAGAAGAGATTTACTGTTGTCGTGGTAAGTTTACCTTCGCGGATATTATTCACAGCTCGTTGTTTTATCCAGATTTGCTGATCCGTCAAGGGTTATATAACTATAGAACTTTGTTCCTTGAATTACTTTTTCCAATTAATTTGAAATTAGTTGTGTGTGTGCGCACTCATAATTTGGTGGGCAGCATAATTTAACAAGCACAAGCTACTCATTTTAACATGATTCCATAACTCTGTGGTTTGCAAGTAAACAGCAATCAGAGCATTGTCTCAACAAACCTTAAACCTGTTGGATTCTTCCGTCCAAAAATGTACAGAATATTAGTAACTGATATTGTTTAGGAGACGCAACAATCAAAAGGCAAGGTCCTAGTTCCAAAAGTTTTCTTTCCAGTATTATATTTAAAAAAAAAATGAAATTCCTTTGTTAAATAAGAGAAATTCTTTTGAAAGACAACGCTGGTGACCATAGTCAGCGATAAAATGAATCCTAACAACTGAACTGACACATGATTTCAACTCCAAATGGAACATGAGGGGATTCGACGATCGAGATCTATTGTGTCATATTTTGTATCCAAATTCCAAATAACACATACAAGTACAAAATCAAGTAGAAAGAAGAAGAGTACGGTTAGATGCGATTCCCTGAGAATTGAGATAAAGGACATTGTTAGAATTGACTGGGGTGGTAAGAAAAAAAGATGGTGCAATGGTTTTATGTGAAACAATGGGGTGCAAGACAAACATAGGGGAGTTAACAAATGTGGAGTTAGATCAAAAATTGCGTTATTAGGAAAATAGTGAACTAGGAATTGTGTGACAGGAACAGTCTGTAGGCAAATATAACTTAAACGTCATTTGCCCAAAAAAATTATATATAACTTAAACGTGCCATTTCAGCACATCACACAAGTATATCAAGTGGCAAATAGCTAGAGATCCCAAATCACTTATTAAAACAATCAAAAATCTCTCGCTTTTATTAATCTGGGCCACTGAGAGAGGCCATGCCTACAATCATTTATTTCTTCAAGTTTTCCAAATCCACTATATCATTTTTCTTCCACAACAGAAAACCACCATCCTCTTCATTAAATAATCATCACCCAACATAATTTGCACCTGCTATCCTCCACTCTTCCCTTTACTTTTCCATCCTCCGCAGTCTCGAGATTGTCCCCTCCTCTCTTTTGTAGGGATACGTGTTACAATATTTCTATGTCAAAAAATCCATGTGTGGAGAGGCGAAGAAGCAGTTGAGGCAAGGTGTGTTAGATGTGGCTCGCATTGTATTAGTGTGGGTAGGTGGATTGGACTTGCAATTACTGTGGGTACGTAGAATGGCTATGAATAGTTGAAAGAATTGAGAAATGTGACACAGATCGAACAGAATGCATTCGTGAAATTGTGATGAACTGATCGTTGTGCTGGTGTAACAAAGGTGATGGCGATGATGACAATCAATGATGTTCAAGAGTTTGATGACCTAAATGTTGTGTGAAAATCAAACAATTAAATATGAAACCCAATTTTGCAAAAGAAGAAGATGCAAAATGCAAACGATCAGAAAGGTAATAGGAGATTTAATTATCCATGTTTCAAAAGTAAATAAAAAATCCAGTTAATAATCAATAAAAAAGTGAAAATTTATAAGTATCCAAAGATAACATAAACGGATCCTCAACATTTATATGACTGCAACAAAGAGAAACTAGACGTGTTTGAATTTAGAAAATTATTCACTTGAGGACATTGAGCAAAATAAAGAGCAGTAAAATAGAATTTTATCAATTTCCATCGAAGATCTCAAAATTTAGGATCAACACCATGAAGAAAACTTTAATGATAGCTATGTTCTTACTGAATCGTGCAATGTGTTAGGAAAAACCAGTAATTATGTAACACAAACTGTTGCAAATACATTGCAGAAAAATATTTGTAAAGATTTGGCAACATGAACAAAGTCAATTATACGACAGAAAACGATTTGCAAACTGCTTGCAAAAAACTGTATCAATTTATATTTCGAAAAACTATTTGCCAATAGTTTGCAAAAAACGATGTTTGATTATGTAATGGTAAACCAGTGCAAATACTTTACAGAGACCTGTTTGCAAAGACTTTGCAAAAGCCCGTTATAGAGAATCAGTACAATGTTGAATGTATAGTACCTTTCGGTTTGTCATAGTCCAGAATGCTCTATTTTTTTGAAATAATAATGTTCCCTCTATGACGCAGAAGGTTGATAAACAACTGTTTCACAAGATAAAACGGACATGCTCTGCAAAACTGCGCTGAAATTTGCAAAGCCTGATGAACTCAAGAGAGTAATTAAGAACAGAGTTTTAACGAGAAAGAAGAAGAGCAAATTTCGGAAGAGACTGGTATTGTATTTTTGTTCTGTTTGCTTCGTCCTATATATAGGTGTAGGAGGCCGGTTAACGGTTGTAACGCTTGGAAAGGTTGCGACCATTTAATCAAGTGATGCGGCCATTACCGTAACGGCAAAAATTGTTTGATTTAACTAGTTAACACCAACTGCCACCTGCCAATTGTTATGTGTATCTAATATGCTTCAAACGCTCATTCGCTCGCGCCATGGATGCGGTTGTGGATACAGATGCGGGTTCGAACGCATGCGGTGTGGTGCGTTGCATAAACCGCTAAGATGGCTTTTGCTATTATGTACCTCTTGTCTCATGGGAACTATAATAGTGTCATCACCTTACATATATTTTATATAATATTTATTACATAATAGGATGTGGAACTATACAAATTCCAAGAAATAGAATAGTCATTCATTGCCAACACAATGTACAAGGATTGTGGGTCTTAGACTTACAAAAGCAAGATTACAAGAACATTAAAATTAATACTTATTTTTTATATATTTATTAGATTGGCTTTATTTAGTTGGGACTAAAATTAATTAAATTGCTTTGGAATGTCATGATCAGTAGCTATTGATAGAATCATGGAAAACCACCACGGAGAGTTGAAGATAAAAAAATTATTTATGATTATGGCAAATTGTGAAAGAAAACTCTTGAATTGTTTGGTCTATAGTTATGTAAACAAAAACATTTAACGTGTTTTTCTTTGAAAATTATGGAAATTTTTATATAATGATTCTAAACCACAAAATTGAATGTAGCTTCACCATTCATTTGAGAGATGGATTGTGGGTTTCAATTTGAAAATAAACAATCGTAAAATATCGGTAAAAAAAAATTATATTAAAGTCATTGGTTCTCCTTTTAAAGAAGAGAATTTTGTGAATTTGAGTTGATTTTAAACACTTATTCCATAAATATGTCATTTTAAATAATGATCACAACAAATAAGTCAGTTTGGGTAAAGTCGACACCAAACTAACTTTTGTTAGCTGGCGAGATAATTCAAATTTCACCAACATTTTTTTATTATATATCGACAAAAAGCCGCCTAATGTGTTTTAGAAAGCAACACATATACACTATATAGGCGACACTTAGAAGGCATTAGCGTTATTCTTTCCCCTTCAACTGGATATTAACCTTGGGTCCTTACTTGTTATTTCTTTGAAATGTAAAGCAGGTCTCTATTACTAATTTTTTTGTAAATTAGGTCATTGCTTCTTTAACATCACATGACAACTAACTTTAGTCATCAACTCGTTTAAATAAAGTTTTTAAAATGTGATAAATTTTTGTAGATGTACCGAATTTAAGAATCGTTTTAACCATTGAATCATAAGTTTAAACTTTCCAATGATATCCATTGTTGATACCTAAAAATAAATTCTTTAAAATCATAATTTTGCACAACACTTTTAACTCCATTCATGTAATTCGGTTTGTATCATCCCTTTGCAACTGCATTTATGGTGTGACGATATTTATTTTGGATTACATATCTTTTATGTCGTTATTTTTAAGTGCATTAAGATGGTGCGGTTATTAACTTTTAACTAATTGAAAGGATTTAATTTTTGAATTATGCAGTAATACTTGCATTTGAAATTATTTAACTGTATTTATGAGATGCAGTACTAATTTCGGTTGCATTTGATAATTTTATTCGTTCTTACTGCACTTTATAATTTAATTGCATTAAGAAAATTCATTTATAATTAAATGATTTGATAAAAAGCAATTACATTTAAAAAGCATATTTTGAATTAATTTAACTGCATTTATGGGATGTATTAACAATTAGGATTGCACTTGATAATTTTATTCAATTATAATACGGTTATAATTAAACCGCATCAAGAAAATACAGCCAAATTTAAATGCTTTAAGAAAATACAAATATAATTTAAGTATTTTTTTTATTTTTATTTTGAAATTGGTACTTTATATACAAGTTTTAGGTAGCATATACCATACTACATGGCAAGTGGACTGGACCCCCACAGGGAGCGAATCAAACCCATGACCTCTTGCACCAAGTCCGAGTGTCTGATAGATTTATATAATCTTAATGAATTTTATAAATTAACAGCATTAAGAAAATGCAATATATTTGAATGCTTTAAGAAGATCCAGTTATATTTTTAACAACATATTCTGAATTAATTGAACTGTATATATGCAATGCAGTGATAACTTTGACTGCATTTAGTAATTTTATTCAATTTCAATATAATTATACTTTAACTTCATTAAAAAAAAAAGCAGTTAAATTTAAATGGTTGAAGAAAACGCAATTATGATGTAACAATGGTTTTTGTATCAATTTAATTACATTTATGTGATGTAATAATAATTTAAAAAGATCCAACGGTTGAGGCTCTGTGTCTCTCAATTTCTGTCCAAATTTGTGTTCAAATAGCCGCCTCCTTTTATATAATATTAATACACATTATAAATCAAATGCACTTAGAAAATATAGTAATATGTGAACTGAAAGCATAAATTAACTGCATTAAGAAAAGACAGTTGTAACTGCATTAACATAATGTAGTTAATAGTTATAATCGTGTATACTTATTATATTTAAACCTTGTGATTTGAGTGATGCAATTATAATTTCATTTCAAACGACATAGTTTTAAATACGTTATTTATATGGAAAAAAAAAATCAGTGATGAGATATTTTTACATATGCATAACACGTACCAAAGGTTCGTTGATACGATATTACTACAAAATTTTATAGCATTTTAAACATTGAAATCAGAATAGAACATGAAATATTACAATTAGTGAGAATATCAATTAGTTGCAAAAGAAAATTGCAGCTAGAGACCAAATTTTCATAAAACCATAAAGGAATGTAATTTGAATATTAAAAATATTTGTAGGGATTGACATACAAACCCCTTTCTTTCAATTAAATCTGGCGGCTAGTCAAAATCATCAGGGAAAAATAAATTGGGCATTTGAAATGTCTTTGATTCATAATTGTGAGGTATGGTCAAAATTGATCTATATTTGTAAATAATTTCTAAAGTGGTCTATTTATGTAATAAATTTTTAAAACCAGCCTAAATTCACAAAATTTCCTTGAAATAATCTATATCACCTATTTCCCACTTGCCGTCAAAATTATATTAGTTTTCTTTTGATAAAAATTATAAAATATAAATGAAAGTAGTCCTCTGTCCAATTTTTAAAACAAAATTGGCACTGCTCTTTTATCTCAGACCATATTTGGTGAGTAACCCTCAAACAACTTGTACGCTACAGGGGGTTGCACTGTTTTGTTAGTTTGTCTTTTTTTTTTTTTTTTTTGGTTGGGGGGGGGGGGGGGGGAGTGTGGGGGGTGGAGGGTTAGACAGAGAGAGACGACAGCTCTGTTTTATCAAACTATTAAAATACTTCAACTTGTACCGTTTGCTTGAAGTAACTCATATCTCAGAATTACTTTTTTAAGTAGCTGTTGTTCTTCAATATCCCTAGTGACTATTATAAAAAAAACAGGAAACAATTTAATACATAAAGTAGAGAACTTTACCACCCAAAAAGGCAAAACAAGAGCTCCACTAACAGCAAACCAAATAGCAGCATACCCAACAAAGCAAGAAGCAGCACCAATACAAAGAATCAACCAAGCTGGCAGCTTATTGCAGAAAACACCCGGAACAATTCCAAAATTCTCACCAATATCGTTGGCAACTCCAAGCAAAGTAAGCTGCTGCTGATTGTAGCCTAGCACGGATTTCAAAGCGTGAGAGTACAGTGGGAAATTGTAGGCATTGCCTGCTGCTATCTGCACCCATACTGCAGCTCCTAGCCCTACCCATGGCGGTCTCGTCCCTGATTTTAAGGTTGAAGAAGACATGTGGCTTTAGCAAAGTAACTTGCGTTTCTTCTTTTGGGACCTATTCAGTGAAGAAATTTTTGACTTTTGCTTGGCATGGAGATGCAACTTGCGAGTTTGGCTTGGTTTAATAATTGCTCTTTTGTTCTTCTCTCTTTTTATTTTATATAAAAAAGAAATTTGGCATTATCATTTTTTGGATGTATTTAATATTCATTCTTCTTTTAGGATGCTTTGGAAGCACTCGAATTTCGAACGCATGTGCATTTGATTACATCACGTTTCATAACAAATAAAAATTTCACCAGTGGATTTCTGATTATGTAATAAACAGTTGCCTGCGTCTATCTTAAATATAAAATACGTATTTGTCGCCGCAAAGGCGCAAACGGACATGTCTGCTAACCAACTAATTTATGTCACCGCAGACAAAAATTATAGACTTCGGACTAAAGGTGAATAATATTCGGTTAATAGTTGCACAAAGTATGGATTGCGTCGGATTAGACCAAATACTAATACTTCATCTGATCCGCATAGATATGAGTTTAATATATTTCAACCCGTATCTGACCCTATATGCGATTGGATATGGGTTGGATCGGATTTAGTAGGGTTGGATTGGGTTGCTTGAATATAATAAAAATTGAGAGTTGAGGGAATTTTTTTTTAAAAAAAATATTAAAATATTTAGCATAATATATCGGATTTTAGCTAACATAATACATTTAAATTAACTGATTCATTATAAGACATATTTTATTAAAATTAATTTACTACATAGCACAAGTGTTTTCATTTTAAAATACATTAAAATGGTCTTTAAAATATATTTGTCAAATTCTATCTAGTTTAGATTGACATGAAATATGTTTTTTGTATATTTACTATAGAATACATAAACATTATTATAGAATTATACAATTCTAATTTTAAGTAGGTTGATATTAAATTAGTTTTTAAATATAGGGTTGGGTTTAGTTAAAATATAGTGTGCAGCCCTATCGGTTAGAGCAGAATTAACCGACCGAACCAATTTATTTCGGTCAATTCAGTTCGGTATTTAAACTAAATCGGTTTGAATTCAGGTTTGCAAAATAATGTTTTTGGTTATCGGTTTAACCAAACTTTTACCGTATTATTTAATTTTATGTTATTTTTGTACTTTAAATAATTGGTTTAGTGATAAAATACAAATTCATTTGTTAAAGATAAGTCAAATTTTATTGTAAACATAAAATTTAATGAATAAAAAATTTTCAAACATAAATTTATATTTTTCTTTGGGTGAATTAACCATTTGAACAATAAGATATCCTTCAAGTTCGGTTAAATCGGTTACCGACCGAATAAACCGAAATTATTTCGATGGTTCGATTTTGAAAATTTTCGGTTTTAATTCGATTTGAATCTTTTTACCCCAAAACCGACTGAACCGACACCCCTACTTCAGACCATAATTGATTTGTCATTTTTATTTTTTGCTTCCGTCCAAACAAAAGTGCATGCGTAGTGGATATGGTTGGATAACAAATTTCTTTGAGAAATAGTTTTAATATGTAAGGTAGAAAACAAGTTCAATTTATTTTTCGTGTTTTAGAAGGTACTAAAGATATGGAAAACAACCTAACTCTTTGTTGCCTCTTTATCGTTGCAATAACTAGGAATTACACATATTTGTTTCATATTTTTTAATATTTCTTACTGGAAGTTGAAAACACAAAACTAAATTCAAAAAGAAGCCAAACAGACCCTCGTCTTTTAAATGTATGTTAGGGGTGCACTTGAGGACAATTGAATTGGAGATTGGACGTTAATGGTTAAGGTTGAAACATCCCCGGATAACTTTTTCGATTAAACGTTTCATTGAATGTAAGAAATGTTGTGCAAAGTAATGTAAAATTGATTAATAAAAGTAGTTAGAATAACAATTATATTTAATATTTAGTATAATATTTAATATTTGTTATTTAATACTAGAAATACAAATTCTAATTCTAATCCAAATACAACAACAAATTCAGAAATGCTACAACTTCATATTCCTTTTGTGATCATATCGCGAACATTCTCCATCAACGATTCCGTACTGAATAGAATCATTGATGTAGAAATCTTCACATAGTTTGGATTCTGCAAAACTAAAGAAGTATGTCATTATTCCTACAATTGAGAGATGTTGAGAATCATTTAGTGCTTTCAAAAGTTCTTACTACTGTGATGTGGTTATGCTGCATGAAGTAGAAGGTCTAGCATGAGCATTATCCTTGGACTTTCCATTGGAATGATGGTGGATAAGAGAGCACTGACATCTGGGGTGAATGTGATAGCGTAAAAATTAAATAAGTCAATAACATGAAAAACATCAATAAATTTTCTTTTGTGCTCTGCCTTTGCATCAAACTGACCTAACGTATAACATGTCCGTAGCTGAGATGCGGAGAAAGTGTATACTTAGTTTCATTATCGAACAACAATTTACTTGAGATATACGTTCACCAAGTAAAATGTCGGTCATCCTCCCTTGGCCATGAAGTGAGACTTCCTTAAAAATATTTAGGAATATGATACCTTTTTATTTAGCTCTTTTCCAAGAATCATCAGTATCCATTATTGTCCGTCTTTGCGAATCTCACTAAGCCACCTTATTGTCATCAAAAATTTCTACACATATGAAGATGGTTGCCTTGTTTCTACATCAAAACCGACAGAGCATAAGTTGCTCTATAATTACCCTTTAGGTAGATTCAGACTGCATCGATTAAAAGCTTTTTGTTTTATTTTCTATTTGATCCACTAAAATACATCAATCAATAAATCTCTTTGCTTCTTCGACCGTCCATTCTTGAATTTGTCTTTTTCTAAATAAAGGGAACTGGTGAAGAAGCCATTAGATTTTATTTTAGTATAAGAACCACGATGATGATGTAGATTCGAAGTGAGAAAGAATGAAGGCTTGGCTTGTTAGTATAAAAGATTTTGCGTTCGATTTGAAAATGTTAGGACTGACGCAATAGCGTTAAGTAAGACATGTGAATAAAGTCTTATTCAAACTTGGGGAATCGAAGCTTTCAATTGCTACCTCCTTAATCGCTGACTTATTTTTTACATCCAGCTTACTTTATTACATTAGAAATTATTCTATTTTATCCAACATGACACAATGAAAAGAGATGTACAATTATCTATATATTTAAAGGAACAACTTTTGAAATAAGCTTGCAAAAAACCTATTTTATATAGGTTGCACAGACGTAAATTGCAAATTGCTCAAGCTTGAAACTGTTAATATATTTTCTGCAATTTAAAACTAGGCGAATCATAAAATATTAAAAAGAATACTTATGCTATTTTGGTTTGCATGTGTATAATATTAGGTTTAACAAAAACAAACGGTTGTTTTTCTCTCATTCCCTTCTGACTTTCAACACAAAAACTCAACTGACTTCCATTTTAATTTTTTATCATAAACAAAGACTTTTTTGGAAAAATAGTTTTGGAAAAGATTATATAAATAAACATCATCTTCTTTTCAAATCAAGTTTTATTTGATGACAAATTTTGGTTTAGAGTTTTTCGAAAATATTATATTGTTGAGTTTGAGGCGATAAATTTGTTAAATTTTGTATTATGCAAGTTATAAATATTGTTTGTGCTTGTAGTATTTTTGGACATACGAAAATTTATATGCTTTTGTATATAATATTAACAGTTCAATTATATTTTATTATATAGGTGAATTGTTTGTTAGTGAAAACAATATATATATATATATATATAAGTGGAAGAGTGAATAAATAGTGAATAAATATTAAAAAAAAGGTATTATGGTTTTAGAGAGTATGAACTGCTTGCATTTGAAGTGACAAGAATAACTATGTCGAATATGATTTAAAAGTGGTAGTGAAGCGAGTCAATGATGGCAGTTCATCCGCTATTGATAGGGAAGACAACAATGCTATTAATTTTACATTTTCGAATAGAATGAAAGCTAAAGAAATTTTTGTTACAAAAATAAAATTTACCAACACAACATTCCATGTTATCATTGGTAGAGTCATCACCTATAACACAATTTCAAGAAACTTGATGTTATATACTTCGTTCTTATATGATAACTCTCCATGTTGGGGAGTATAAAATTTATTAAATAGATGATGCGAAATTGTTTGGTGATCATCTAATAAAGTAAAAAAATGGATCATAACTTTGTTTATACACCTTGTAGTATTCCAGGTCATACTGAAACAATCGCCAAGCAAGCATTAAATTTAACTTTAACATTGAATAGAAAACCACCTTAGTATATTTTACACTTATCAATAATTGTTGTTTATAGTTTCACGATGAATTAAGTGGAAAAAAACATCTAGTGCTTGTATGATTAATGATGATGATTACGTTAAGGATACAAATGATAACTGGGTACAATTGGATAGCATGTAATTCGCTTCTTCGGATGATGTACGTAGCAATCCACCATTTTTTATTCTCCAATTCAGCGTTTGTACCAAAACCTATATCTCAAGGAGAAAAAATGATAAGTCTTTATGATATGACAATTGGAAAACAAAACAGATTTTAATTGCTAACATTCAAAACTCAAAGAAGAAGGAAATAATATATAATCTAAAATATCTTATACATAATAAACCCAATTATATAGTTAGGTCTACACAATAAATCCAAATCCGACCCATACGTATAGAAATATACCGTTATAAGTTAATTATATCTGCAGACCGTGCATCTTTTGCAACACAATGTCTTTGCCACCATGTCCACAATGGAATTAGGGTCCATTAAATTAGTGATATAAACAAAAAGGAAAATAAGAGTGGGATAGACATAAATCTAGTTAGTAAAAAAAATTATTCCATATGTACTATGAAAAGGCTGATAAAACATTGTTAGTGTACCTAAACTATATAATGTCCTAATCAGTCCATTCACATAACTTAATCTACCTAATTGCACTACTATGAGTAATATCAATACTAAACCGAGGTTGGCTTTTTAATTAAGGTCATGCTTGGTTTTATCTTATGCATACGCAATTATATATACATGTGTATATATATATATATATATGTGTGTGTGTGTGTGTGTGTGTGTGTTTGTATGTATGTTGTTGTGCGAAAAGGTTGCACAGATGCTGAAAAATAATAAACAGGATCTAGATTTGCCAATTGAACACCAATCTAATCAGATAACAATTATTCTATTACATCATACAAATAGTAAATAACCATAATGAAGAAAATAAAGAGACACACAATATTTATACTGGTTCCACTACCATCAAGATAATGTACGTCTAGCTCAAAGGAGAGAAATTTTATTCCACATGAGAGAATTACAAGATATTACAAAATAAGAGCTTACATATCAAAACCTCAAATTAGGCTTAACAAGAAGAGACACTCCATTTAGGGATCACTGTCTCCATGGCAGGATGGATTTACAATGAAGTATACCCCTCAATATATAGCCAGTGAAATATATATATATATATATATATATATATATATATATATATGATCCATCAATCAAATTACTAAGATATGGTAATAAATAATGGAGGCAAATTACTAATGTAATAAATGACACAATAACAAGTAGATCACTAATTCACTTCAATAGCAAAGATGGAAGAATTCAGCATCCATCTCATGTAAATGCAATCAATGCATTTATGCATTCCATGTTAAAAATATTATTATTATTTTTTTTTTTGCATATTTGTTTCCATCTATTTGTGATTTTGAATCACCAAATTTAACACTCCACCTTGACGCAAAATCACATACCTTCAACACCCCATCTCGAGTCAAAATCTCTTTTCAACATCAAACTCTTCTAAAAAGAACTCCACCTTAAACCAAAATCTCATAATGAGATAGAAACCAAAAATGAATATTTGCCTAATAGGTTCCAGGCTTCCAGCAAAGTTACCCCATCACACCTTGTTAACAAGCTCAGACTAAGGTCCCGCTCACTAACAAAATGTTGCAAATATCCAAAATCAAAATAAGGCGGATTCCAAAGTAATCTCAACACCACAAAGGCCAAAAATAATTCTCCCAATCAACAATTTAAATACAGAGCAAAAATTTAAATCTCTGTATGCAAGATAAATCTCTCTCCTTCCATATACTTGCATGTAGCACCACTCCTTTAAGACGTCATCACAAAATCGATGATGTACCACAATTGCACCAAATCCGCCAAAATCGGCTCTATGAACTGAACCCTCCAAGACGACATCACAAGTCGATAAGCCTCAATGGCATCAAATCTGTCACCAAAATCAGCTACATTAGATATAGTTTCTGAATCCAATGGTCCCTTCAACACATTAAACTCTTTATCACCTAACTCTCATACAATGTGAGCATTTCTTAACTGAACTTGAAGTTATATAGAGTCTTCAAACACTTGGAAAGATCGCTAACACCTCCAGCGGTTTGTCTTAGGTTGCTACCACCTCTAAGCAGTTTCGCCAAGCTGTTTTCTACAAATAGTCTCTTCTCTACGGTTGGTCAGGCTGCGTTCTAACATATAGCTCCACCTTAATGAGAATCCGGAGCTCAAGCTACATCAAAGTTTCAGGCTTGGAACACTATTCTCTCTTCACATAATTTTTTCCATCAAAGTCTCCTTTTCTCCCAAAATAGTAATAACATAATCACCACTGAATTTACCAATCTTTGTAGAAATAATTGATGCACAATTTAAAAAAAATCGCCTTACTCTAATACCAATCTGTTGTGCGAAAAGGTTGCACAAATGCAGAAAAATAATAAACAGGATCTAGATTTGCCAATTGAACATCAATCTAATCAGATAGCAATTATTCTATTACATCTTATAAATAGTAAATAACTATAATAAAGAAAACAAAGAGACACACAACAGTTATACTAGTTCCACTACCATCAAGATAGTGTACATCCAATTCAAAGGAGAGAAATTTTATCCCACATGAGAGAATTACAAGAGATTACAAAATAAGAGTTTACATATCTAAACCTAAAATTAGGTTTAACAAGAAGAGACACTCCATTTGGGGATCACTGGCTCCATGCCATGACGAGTTAACAATGAAGTTTACCCTTCAATATATAGCCAGTGAAATATATGTGAGCCATCAGTCAAATTACCAATATATGGTAATAAATAATGGAGGCAAATTACTGAGGTAACAAATGACACAATAACAAGTAAATCTCTAATTCCCTTCAATATGAAAGATGGAAGAAAATATTCTCTGCATCCATCTCATGCAAACGCAATCAATGCATTCCATATTAAAAGTATTTACTTTCCTTTTTTTTGCATATTCGTTTCCATCTATTTGTGATTTTGTGTAACAACCCGCTTGAAATGGGCCTAAATTTCGACCCAGAAAAGGCCCATCGAAACTTAGAGCCATTCTAAACTGGCCGTTAGTTCCTGCAAGGAATTATATTTGCACAGAATAATATATAGACATTGCGTTATGAAAATCTCTAACAGCGGAACGAGAAAATATAATACCAAAATATGATGTACCACTTTATTAAAAAGCCAAAGAATTCAAACATAGATGTCACAATACATTTATTCCATAGGTACATCAATAAATTCATTATTAAAAGTTTTTGTAAGCAATACAACAATGATAACTAGTAATAGCATAATATCTCCATTTTCGTCTTCAGCCTCCATCATTGCTTCGTCCGTAGAATCTACCCCACATACCGACTTGTTGGATATGTTAAGGAGAGGGGTCAGGATATAAAGTCCAATGTGACTGAAAATAATATTTACTTAAAGATCATACCCTAAAATTAGAAGGTTAGATATATTAAGGTATGTCTACGCAATGCACAAACATTCACACAATCAAAAAATATCTAACCAATGAGGTGGATATCCAAATCAATCGTTTAAGACCTTCATTAGTGCGTTTAGGGTAAAGACCCAACGAGGCAGGCATTCTCAGTCACTTATGGCTCTATTAAAGGTGGATTATTATGATCTCTTATAACCCTGAGGTGGACCCTAACTGTTAGTCCCTTTAGGTGAGCAGATACTTCAAGGATTTATGATTTGTATATAATTCGAACTTCTCACCCAAAAGATAGTGCTTCCAAATCTTTAAAGCAAACACAATGGCCATCAACTCCAGATCATTAGTGGGGTATCTCTTCTCATGCGGTTTCAACTGACGGTTGGCATAAGCAACTACTTTGCCTCTTTGCATTAACACCGTACCAATACCCTTAATAGAAGCATCAGTATAGACCGTCAAATCTTGGTTGCCATCAATAATGGTCAACAAGGGAGCAGTGGTCAACCTCAATTTCAGCTTTTGGAAAGCTACCTCATATTCGGCTGTCCAACTAAATTTCTTATGCTTCTTCGTAAGCTTAGTCAATGGACAAGATAGCTTCAAAAAATCTTTAACGAATTTCCGATAATAGCCAGCCAATCCTACGAAACTTTTGACTTCTGTAGGAGTGCTAGGCTGCTTCCAATCTTGGATGGCTGACATCTTGCCTGGGTCTACTGAAATGCCTTTCTTCGATACAATATGGCCGAGGAATTTCACTTCTTCTTGCCAGAATATGCATTTTGAGAATTTAGCTTTCAACACATTCTTTCTCAGGATTTCCAAAACTTCTTTCAGTTGCTTTTCATGCTCAGCAGTGGATTTAGAGAAGATTACGATGTCGTCGATGAAAACCAGCACGAATTTATTTAAGATATCGCGGAATACTCTGTTCATCAGATCGACAAAGTAGGCAGAAGCATTACATAAGCCGAACGGCATTATTGGTCATTCATAGAATAAGTCTGGACCTCTGAAAGCTGTCAAAGGAACACATTCTTCGGCAATGCACAATTGATGGAAACCTGTAGCTAGGTCCATTCTAGAGAATACTTGCGCTCCATTCAAGCAGTCTAATAGATCATCAATACGCGACAATGGATATTTGTTTTTCAGTGTTTGCTTATTGAGGTCATGGTAGTCAACGCATAGTCTGAGTGTAACACCCCACGTCCATTAATGTCACTCACAAAGGGAATGCATTAACTTCCATGGAGGTTTTAAGTGAATATAGAACAGAAAAATTACAACAAGACAGATAATAAGTAGTACTTGGAAATCTAAAACTTCATTTTATTGCAACGGAAATTAAACATGTTTGTTACATCATAAAAACCTTAAATCAGAGTCAGATACAATATCCATCTTGCTAAAACAAAATACATATCCCCATTACATAAATAGCCATTAAAGAAGATAACAAGCTGGACTTTACTTCAGCGGTCCAAGCTTTCCCAAAGAGATAAAGCAATCCAATCAAACTCCACTAGAGCTGGGTCCACCCTAAGGACCTGGAGGGGGAAAAAGGATAGAAATAGAGGGGGTCAGACATAAAGTCTGGCGAGTATGAAAATTCTAACAATACTATTATCAAAATAACTAGACTAAGGCATAAGCTGGAAAACAGGGAAATGTCTATGAACTATTGGGTATGGAAAAGCAGATAAAGATAACGTTAAAGGCACACCTAATTACTAACGAATAATTGCTACACTGCACCGCACCAGTCACCCTAAAGGTCGATCCCACTTGCTTCACTTAGAAATTATAGCTTCGTGTACCCCTAGCTGACTACATAGGTGCCGCCTGCCCCTATCTCCGCTAGGTGTACCCCACTACCCACTTGCGATCGGCTCCCTACTCGTAGATACCCGTGCTGGCCCCACAGTGGGGTGTATCACTCCCCTAAAGTGGCAACCCGATACAACTTGAGAATGCACGACTTATACCTACACGATGCAACAACGTCTTACCTACCAGCCCGGGTCCACACACGCATATGAAACCTGTTGGACTTGCGTTGCCACCGCTACCCCGTTTGGCCTCTTATAGTCAAGCCCAGCATGCGTGTCCCGTCCTCGACTTGGGTCGAGCCCCAAAGATACGTTTGGGATACTGGTTGAAATGGGCCCCCACAAGCTACCCACCTAAGCTTGTCCACTAGTACATCCCACTTAACCCTCTTAGTCATGTTCATTTACATGTGTGTTTGGTTAAGTCTTACTAATCGTATTTCACATGCCACTAAGGGCACCCACTAGATTCCTCATGCCACCCAAGGCACCTACTTAACCTCCATGTCCCACCTTACATGTTTATCTGGTTAAGTATTTCTTAATTCATTCAGACCATAACCTCATAAAGACCTCTCACATTAGACTGGCATTTATGGCAGCTGGATTTGTCGGGCGGGTCCGGGCAGTCTTACACCATAAAAGATTCTAACCTCGTGTCTTTACAACTGTTATGCTTTAATTTGGGCCTAGGACCTCTCACATTGGGCTGACATTTGTGACCACTGGATTTGCCGGGCGGGTCCGGGCAGGTTTACGTCACAAACGAGTCCAACCTCGTGTCCTAAGCATTGATTAACACTTATAATCTTTTACCCCAGTTTTAATAATTCCCTATTCAAATTATTAATTAAGTCCACTTTTAATGATGTCCATAATTGACTCAATTATGGCCATCCATTCATGGTATGCAAACCCCAACTTCTTAATATTAAATCCTTAATGTTACCCCTACCCCTCGTTATACGTTCGCTTATTCGACGCAAAATATACGTTAGACTCGAATAGTCTAACTCATAGCACAAAGATAAATTATCACAACATATAGACAAATAAAATAATCTAATCATAATAGGGGTGAAACTTGCATAAAACTACACATGTTAAGGATCTAAAGGTGTCAACTTGTTTGGTAAAATGTCACAACTTAAATGATATGATCATAACCCAAATTCATGTATAAACTTGCATATGGGGTTTTATGCAACATAGTGATGGTGTGAACTAGCGTCTAACACATAGAATTCACACATGTCATAGCATAATTCTAGATCTAAATAAATGTCATGACATATGTTCATAATCTTTACTAATCAATCTATACTTGCATACATGATTTGTCATATAAATCAACATAGCCCAAATAATATCAACATTATGACTTGGTTAACATGAACTAATTAGCATAGATAACAACATCATGATTTTATAACATGTACGATTTACCACAACTTAGCATAGAAAATTACAACCTATACAATAACATCATAGCATGATTTACAACATAGAGGATATCATCATCACATAACATAGGATTTACAACATACATGATAGCATAAGGTTTTCAACAACATACATGACAATTCACATCATTCACTTATAATCCATTCATAACTTAATCTAATTAGTTCAATAATAATCTTGTTAATATCATCATACTCACAATTAGAAGAGAAAGAGAGTCTTGATTTGCCTTAGAGTTGAGTAGAATTAGAATTAGAATTTTGATTAGCTTTCTTCCTTCTTAGTTGGCGGCGGCTAGATTGAGTTCCATGGCGGCGGTATGACGGTGGCTATTCTATTTTTCATGTGAATTAGAGTGAGAGACTACCTAGGTATTTATAGGATTTATTTAGGCTGTCAGATCAACTCAGAACTAACCTGAACCGTTTAATTTGCCAACTCGGCCCTAAAGACACATCAACAGCTCAAGATTGGGCTCAGTCAAACCCTAGCCGCCTGGACAGGTCGACACCCAGGTCGACTGCCCGGTCGACCTAGGGGGGTGTCGACTGCCCAGTTGACTCCCCAGTCGACCTGGGGTGCTGGGCGGGAAATTTCCCGCCTAGCCTGCTTGACTTCGAATTTCGAAATTTTAAATTTTCTGAAATCTGTTTTGAATTTTCTGAAACTTCCGATGGCCATAACTTCTTCATACGAAGTCCAAATCACGCAAACTCGGACTCTATTTCAAACAGAATTCCGAGACAAACACAATGGCGCAACCGGTTTCCCACAATTCTCACGTCTGAGATTAGTTATTCTTTAGTTTGTGAATATTAATATTTATAGAATTTCGGGGTGTTACATTCTCCCCTCCTTAAAGGATTTCGACCCCGAAATCTTCAAGTTAAGAAGAATGTATATCCTAACATCCAATCGTCCATCTACTCAACCATCAAACACAAGCATCCATTGTCCTTATAGACTTCTAATGCTTTCATGTTTAAATGCACAGTTTGTGTATATGTCCATATCTAATGCAAAATCAGGCGGTCCACTGATTCAGTTGACCTCCATAATGCAAATCATGATAATGCCATGCGTCCATTATGTATGCAAAAGTTCCTTAATGCTACATATTATCTCTATATGCGTGCACAATCATCATCTGAATGCAGCATCCATATGAAAAAAACAAATCCCTATACATCCATTTTACTAAATACATCCATATATATGCAATATGCAATATGAAGTGACTGAGCTGATCTAGTGCCTAATAGTGTGTGTATATGAGTCCACGAGCAACCACTAGCAAACACTTGCATCCACTTTCATCCATCATACATAACATGTCTCAAACACATGTTTCGACCATAGGATTATCCTAACTAAAGGTCAAAGATACTAGCGAGAGGATACTCTAAAGATAAGATAAGTATAAGCTAAGCGATAAAGGAGAAATTAAAAGACATACCCTCGAAAAGAAAAGGGTACCTGAACGCATCTTCTCTTCTGTCTCCCAAGTAGCATTGCTCTCATCATCTCCCCATTGTACTTTGACTAGTCTGACCTCTCGATTACTCAGCTTCTTGATCTCCGACCCAAGAATGCATGTAGGAGCTCGTCGAATCGTCGCGTCACGCTCTATCTCCACCTCTTTAAGCAAGTTCGGCTCTACCACCTCCGCGGTCTCGTGTAGGCACTTCCTCAAATGTGATACATGGAATATGTCGTGTACACCACTAAGTCTCTCAGGCAACTCCACTCTATATGCCATCTGTCCAATCTTCTCCTTAATAGGAAACGACCCTCCAAACCTTTGTGCTAATTTCCCAATGGACCCGAAGCGAACAACGTTCCGTAATGGAGACACTTTGACAAAGACCATGTCCCCAACCTCAAACTCAAGCTCTGTCCTCCTCTTATCCGCATAAGATTTCTGCCTATCTTGCGCCGTCTTCATCCTCCTTCGAATCAGGTCGATCTTTTCCGAAGTCTCTCTAAGCATATCGGGCCCAAGTAAGATCTTATTCGTAGATTCCCACCAACATGCAGGTGAACGACAAGGTCGTCCATAAAGAGCTTCGAAAGGTGACATGCCAATGCTAGACTGAAAGCTGTTATTATATGCAAGTTCCACCAATGGAAGATGCTCTTCCCACGTACCCCCAAAGTCTAGGATACATAGCCTCAAAAGATCCTCTAAAATGCGATTTACCCTCTCGGTCTGGCCGTCCGTCTGAGGATGATATGCGGTGCTCAAACATAACTTAGTCCCTACCGCCTCTTGTAAGCTTCTCCAAAGTTCGCTAGTGAAAATAGGATCGCGGTCGCTCACTATGCTAGAAGGAACACCATGCAAATGAACTATATCTCGAACGTATACAGAAGCTAACCATGGAGCAGTCTTCTTACTCTTCACGGGAATGAAATGGGCGCTCTTAGTAAGTTTGTCTACTATAACCCAAATCCCCGTATTACCCTTCCTTGATCTTGCTAATCCATCCACAAAGTCCATCGAGACACTCTCCCACTTCCATAGTGGAACCTCCAATGGGTGAAGCAACCCACCGGGTTTCTTTTGCTCCACTTTTACTTGTTGGCACACCAAGCATCTAGCGACATACTCGGCCACATCCCTCTTCATACCGGCCCAAAAGAAAACTCGCTTCATGTTTTTGTACATCTTGTCCCCGCCGGGATGAATGGTCATCTTCGAATGATGTGCTTCGTCAAGAATAGCCTTCCTCAAACCTTCATCTTGAGGTACACAAAGTCTACTATCCCTATGTAACCAACCCTTATCAGCTAGGGTATACCTACAGAGATGGCTTGATGACTCCCCTCTTTTGAGCTTTTCTACTAACTCAACCAACTGTGGGTCGTCTCGCTGTGCCTCGCCAATCCGTCCCAAAAGCGTAGGTCTGACCTCCAAGGATGCTAGCAAACCGGGTACAAAGTCAACGGAAGGTCTAAAGTCAAACATCGAAATGAATTCTAAGTTTCGCCGCTCAACAAACAAAGGACTTAAGGATAATCTTTTTCTACTTAAGGCATCGGCCACTACGTTACCCTTGCCAAGGGTATATGCTATCTCGAAGTCGTAGGACGCTAAGAACTCCATCCACCTTTGCTGCCTTCAGTTCAAGTCCTTCTGAGAGAACAAGTATTTTAACGATTTGTGATCAGTGAATAATTCGAATTTCTCGCCAAGAAGATAATGACGCCAAGACTTAAGCGCGAAAACAATAGCGGCCAACTCTAGGTCATGCATAGGGTAATTTCTTCCATGCACTCTCAACTGCCTTCCACCATAGGCTATTACCCTTCCCTCTTGCATTAGGACTGCGCCTAGTCCTGTCCCACAAGCGTCAGTATAAACAATAAATGGCTTACTCCCATCTGGCAATACTAAGACTGGGGCTGAGGTCAAAGCTCTCTTCAACCGTTGGAACGCATCATCACAATCTACGTCCCATGTGAAAACTAGGTTTTTCTTCGTCAAGCGTGTCAATGGAGCTGATATCTTTGCGAAGTCTTTGATAAACTTCCTATAGTAGCCAGCCAACCCCAAGAAACTTCTTACTTCGGTAGCATTTTTTGGGACCTTCCAATCTTGGATGGCCACCACCTTCACGGGATCCACAGCTATCCCTTCTTTGGAAACCACGTGCCCTAAGAATCGTACTTCCTTCCTCCAGAAGTGACACTTAGAAAATTTAGCTTTAAGGTTATGCGCTCGTAGGGTCTCCAACACTTCCCTAAGATGTAGGGCATGCTCTTCTTCATTCTTAGAAAAGATCAAGATGTCATCTACAAAGACCACCACAAATTTATTAAGGTACTCCCTAAACACCCTACTCATCAAATCAACAAAGTATGCGGGGGCGTTTGTCAAACCGAAGGGCATCACTAGCCATTCATAGAAACCGTCTGGAGTCCTAAAGGCAGTCTTGTCAATGCTATCCTCAGCCACCCTCAACTGATGGAAACCAATGGCTAAGTCCAACTGTGAAAATACTGAGGCGCTAACTAACTGATCGAAGAGATCGTCAATCCTCGACAGTGGGTGTCTGTTCTTCTTAGTAAGCTTATTAAGTTCTCTATAGTCCACACAAAGTCTAAGGGACCCATCCGCCTTCGTGGCAAATACTACTGGAGCACCCTACTCCGATATACTACGTCTTATGAACCCCTTCTCAAGCAACTCCTTTACTTGCTTATCGAGTTCCCTCCTTTCACGAGGAGCCATGTGGCGTACTGGCAAAGATATTGGTTTTGCATTATCCACAAGATATATTCGAAAATCTATCTCCCGCTTCGGAGGCAAGCCCTTCACCTCCTCAAACACATCCGAGTATTCTCGGACCACTCAAACAGATCGTAGATTTTCCTCAGACGCGTCAAGCGATTCTAAATAACTTAGCATAACAGAATTTATGGGATTACAAAAGATTTCGAGAGTGTTGCCAAGGCGGGTCACGAGCCTAACTACTCTCTTTTCACAATCAAGAACGACCCCATTTTTGGATAACCAAATCCATTCCTAAAATTAGCCCATAGCCCGTGAAGCCCAAAACATAAGCATCACATCTAAACTCAACGCTAAGTATAGAAATTTTCAAATCCAAACACATCATGGACAAATAAGCTGAGCCCCCAATTGGATTCGAAACAACTAAGGGATCCTCTACTAAACTGGTGTTTAAGTGCAGTAATTCAACTAATGATGTAGAGATAAACGAATGCGATGCACCCGAATCGAATAAGGTACGGACAGGATGATCAAACAGAAAAACTAAGCTTTCAACAGAAATGGTTCTGCCTCGTTCTTGTAGCGGTGGGACCGCGAGAGCCTGAACTTGTCCCCTTGCATGCCCTGGTGCCATAAGAGCCTGCACATGTCCTCCCGAGGTAGACCCTGCCCTCTGCCCCTTCTTTGGGCAATCCTTCACTAGATGTCCCGCTTCACCACAGTGAAAACAGCCAGTCTTCTTTTTCTTCCGGCAATCCTTGCTAAGATGGCCTGGTGTCCCACAGTTAAAGCATTTCTTCTTTCCCTTGCCATTATTGTCTTTACCACCCTTCTTGTTTTGTTGTTGTGGTTTCTTCTGATCCGCTTTCTTCTCGGGTGCCTTATTAGCATTAGCGCCTTTCTCCTCGTGCATGAGTGCCATGTCTACTAGCTTCTCAAAGGTGGCCCCCATAGGGATGTGGGTCATAGCCAACCCCTGCAATGGCTCATTCAATCCATTAACGAACCTCAGAGCCTTCTTCCCCGGCGTGTTCACTAAGTCCAAGCCAAACCTTGATAACTGATTAAATTCGTTGACATATTCTTTCACTGATGAGCTTCCTTGCTTTAATGTTAGGAACCTTTCCATATATAGATTCTCTTCTGCCCTTGAGAGAAACTTTTCCTCGAACCTACATCTGAAATCCGCCCAAGAGTCAACAGGATGCTCCCCATTAGTGACCTCCTACCAAAACGAGGCCTCTCCCTTCATTAACCAAGCTGCTAATTTGACTTTCCTCCCTTCTTCTACTTCAAAGATTTCTAGCAATTCTTCCACCTCCTTAAGCCAATCTCTAGCTTCCACAAACGTTTCTGACCCTTGAAAAGGTCCCCCCCCATAGCCTTAAATTCCTTGCACGTCTTTGCAAAAGTATCCACGTGAGGAGGAGGAGGAGGAACGGGTGCAACTAGTGGTGGAGGAACATTGGCTGGACCTGCAGCGGCCCTAGCCTCTAATAACCTCCTATACCATCCTGGTATCGTTACACCATCCGGAAGGTTAGGTCTTCAGCCATGCTGAAACGAAAAAGGAAAGATTCAAAATGGAGAATTCGAAAGATAAAGATATATGGCTATTGGGGATTATGTTTTTCATAAAGACTTTCCTCTTTAAATTACTCATCAAAACATGTTTTTGAAAACAATTTTTCCAAAAATACTTTTTCTAAAAAAAAAATATCTGTTTTGGTAACCTTAAGCTCTGATACCACGTGTAACACCCCAAGTCCATTAATGTCACTCACAAAGGGAATGCATTAACTTCCATGGAGGTATTAAGTGAATATAGAACAGAAAAATTACAACAAGACGGATAATAAGTAGTACCTGGAAATCTAAAACTTCATTTTATTGCAGCGGAAATTAAACATGTTTGTTACATCATAAAAACCATAAACCAGAGTCAAGTACAATATCCATCTTGCTAAAACAAAATACATAACCCCATTACATAAATAGCCATTAAAGAAGATAACAAGCTGGACTTTACTTCAGCGGTCCAAGCTTTCCCAAAGAGATAAAGCAATCCAATCAAAATCCACTAGAGCTGGGTCCACCCTGAGGACCTGGAGGGGGAAAAAGGATATAAATAGAGGGGGTCAGACATAAAGTCTGGCGAATATGATAATTCTAACAATACTATTATCAAAATAACTAGACTAAGGCATAAGCTGGAAAACAAGGAAATGTCTATGAACTATTGGGTATGGAAAAGCAGATAAAGATAACGTTAAAGGCACACCTAATTACTAATGAATAATTGCTACACTACACCGCACCAGTCACCCTAAAGGTCGATCCCACTTGCTTCACTTAGAAATTATAGCTTCGTGTACCCCTAGTTGACTACATAGGTGGCGCCTGCCCCTATCTCCGCTAGGTGTACCCCACTACCCACTTGCGATCGGCTCCCTACTCATAGATACCCGTGCTGGCCCCACAGTATGGTGTATCACTCCCCTAAAGTGGCAACCCGATACTACTTGAGAATGCACGGCTTATACCTACACGAAGCAACAACGTCATACCTACCAGCCCGGGTCCACACACGCATATGAAACCCGTTGGACTTGCATTGCCACCGCTACCCCGTTTGGCCTCTTATAGTCAAGCCCAGCATGCGTGTCCCGTCCTCGACTTGGGTCGAGCCCACAAAGATATGTTTGGGACACTGGTTGAAATGGGCCCCCACAAGTTATCCACCTAAGCTTGTCCACTAGTACATCCCACTTAACCCTCTTAGTCATGTTCATTTACATGTGTGTTTGGTTAAGTCTTACTAATCGTATTTCACATGCCACTAATGGCACCCACTAGATTCCTCATGCCACCCAAGGCACCTACTTAACCCCCATGTCCCACCTTACATGTTTATCTGGTTAAGTATTTCTTAATTCATTCAGGCCATAACCTCATAAAGACCTCTCACATTAGACTGGCATTTATGGCAGCTGGATTTGCCGGGCGGGTCCGGGCGGTCTTACACCATAAAAGAGTCTAACGTCGTGTCTTTACAACTGTTATGCTTTAATTTGGGCCTAGGACCTCTCACATTGGGCTGACATTTGTGACCACTGGATTTGCCGGGCGGGTCCGGGCAGGTTTACGTCACAAACGAGTCCAACCTCGTGTCCTAATCATTGATTAACACTTATAATCTTTTACCCCAGTTTTAATAATTCCCTATTCAAATTATTAATTAAGTCCACTTTTAATGATGTCCATAGTTGACTCAATTATGGCCATCCATTCATGGTATGCAAAATCATATCGATTGCACCCCCAACTTCTTAATATTAAATCCTTAATATTACCCCTACCCCTCGTTATACGTTCGCTTATTCGACGCAAAATATACGTTAGACTCGAATAGTCTAACTCATAGCACAAAGATAAATTATCACAACATATAGACAAATAAAATAATCTAATCATAATAGGGGTGAAACTTGCATAAAACTACACATGTTAAGGGTCTAAAGGTGTCAATTTGTTTGGTAAAATGTCACAACTTAAATGATATGATCATAACCCAAATTCATGTATAAACTTGCATATGGGGCTTTATGCAACATAGTGATGGTGTGAACTAGCGTCTAACACATAGAATTCACACATGTCATAGCATAATTCTAGATCTAAATAGATGTCATGGTATATGTTCATAATCTTTACTAATCAATCTATACTTGCATACATGATTTGTCATATAAATCAACATAGCCCAAATAATATCAACATTGTGACTTGGTTAACATGAACTAATTAGCATAGATAACAACACCATGATTTTATAACATGTACGATTTACCACAACTTAGCATAGAAAATTACAACCTATACAATAACATCATAGCATGATTTACAACATATAGGATATCATCATCACATAACATAGGATTTACAACATACATGATAGCATAAGGTTTTCAACAACATACATGACAATTCACATCATTCACTTATAATCCATTCATAACTTAATCTAATTAGTTCAATAATAATCTTGTTAATATCATCACACTCACAATTAGAAGAGAAAGAGAGTCTTGATTTGCCTTAGAGTTGAGTAGAATTAGAATTTTGATTAGCTTTCTTCCTTCTTAGTTGGCAGCGGCTAGACTGAGTTCCATGGCGGCGGTATGACGGTGGCTATTCTATTTTTCATGTGAATTAGAGTGAGAGACTACCTAGGTATTTATAGGATTTATTTAGGCCGTCAGATCAACTCAGAACTAACCTGAACCGTTTAATTTGCCAACTCAGCCCTAAAGACACATCAGCAGCTCAAGATTGGGCTCAGTCAAACCCTAGCCGCCTGGACAGGTCGACACCCAGGTCGACTGCCCAGTCTACTGCCCAGTCGACCTGGGGGGGTGTCTACTGCCCACTCGACTCCCCAGTCGTCCTGGGGTGCTGGGCGGGAAATTTCCCGCCTAGCCTGTTTGACTTCGAATTTTGACATTTTAAATTTTCTGAAATCTGTTTTGAATTTTCTGAAACTTCCGATGGCCATAACTTCTTCATACGAAGTCCAAATCATGCAAACTCGGACTCTATTTCAACCAGAATTCCGAGAAGAAAACAATGGTGCAACCCGTTTCCCAAAATTCTCAAGTCTGAGATTAGTTATTCTTTAGTTTGTGAATATTAATATTAATAGAATTACGGGGTGTTACACTGAGAGTACCGTCTGACTTTGGGACAAACACCACTGCTACACACTAATTTGAGAAGCTAGGTCTGATCAGGCCCTTCCACAAAAGCTATTTAGTTTGATTGCGCAGCTCCTCTTTTTCTTTCAGCGTCATTCTCCGAATAGGATGCACAACTGACCTTGCATTCAGAACTAAGTCAATCCTGAAGTCGATTTCTCTACGCGAAGGTAAGCTACCAACTTCTTCAAACACATCCGCATAATCTTTGATGACAGGAATATCCTCAATAAAAGCAGGAGTAACTTCTAGAAAAGACCGGAATTCTTTCCTATCAGTGGCTGAGCCATGGCATGGTACAACAATAATATCTCCCAATTTGGTTTTAATTTTGACTATTCTTTCGGTGCATAGTACCTCAGCTTCATACTTTGTTAGCCAATCCAGTCCAAGTATGATATCATATCTGGAGAAATTCATGATGATCAAATTAAAAGGGAACTAGAAATAGGAATAAGAAATAGGCACTCTACAATATTGATCGAGAATAAGAGAACCTCCTATCGGACTATGGGCTCTAATCGATTCTTTAAGTTTTCTTGGTTTCAGTTTTAACTTTTTAATTGTGTCACTAGAAATGAAACTTCGCGATGAACCAATGTCAAACAATACTGTAATAGGAATGTTCTTAATAGTAAAGGTACCTCCTAAAACATCGGGTTTACCTGCTCCCTCGAAAGAAGTTGGTGCAGCCGCTCCATCGTATACATGAGCCACCTCGGATTTCTTTAGCAATGGACAATTTCTGATAAAATGCCCCGTCTTATGGCAGTTGAAGCACTCCTGAGTATTCCGAGTATTCTGACCGCGATTATGACTGGGTCTTGGATCATTCCTCCTTGATTTCTTTGGAGCTCGGCATTCGTAAGCAAAGTGTCCCATCTTCTGGCAGTTAAAGCATCTCACCTTGGCTTTTTTACTTCCTTGAGGCTTGGCGGCTGAAGAGTTTCTCACCTCTGGTTTCTTGTCAGTCTGCTTCCTCTTGTTGTTATTTTGATTCTTCTCCCGATCTTGCTGCGAATTCTTGTCATTTTCTTCATATCAACAAGCCATCTCAACCACATCATTAAATGGAAGCTTAATGTGTGTTGTCACTCTGTTCAGATACGTCCTTGAATGGCAATTAATAAATCTTTTATTCTTCTGGAATGGGTTCCGAATTAGTTCAGGAGCATATCGTGAATAGCTCTTCAACTTTCCGCACATACTTAGAAGCAGTCTTATCTCCTTGTTGCAAGTTGGCAAACTGATCGTGAAGACGCTCTACTTCTTGCGGAGGAATAAATTTCTTGTTAAAGAGTTCCTTGAATTTTGTCCAAGACATGTCGGCCTCAGTATTTTGAATTATGACAGTCTCCCACCAATTCTGAGCCTCATCCTTCAATAGCCACGATGCCATGAAACGCTCACGGTGGTCTTCAAGTTCCAAGCCTCCAAATATCTTCTTACAAGTCTTTAGCCATGCTTGAGCTTCCATCACTGTCTCTCGACCTGTGAACGACACGCCACCCAAATTTCTGAACTTCTTATCTACCTTGTCCAGGTCAAAAGGTTGTGGGGGTGGAGGTGGTAGTGGTGCTACAGCCTCGGGATTGGGCTGCTCCTGAACAATAGGGGTTTCATCCCTTCCCGGTCCTATGGCTCCGCCTGTTCCTCAGGCTCTCGCTCTAGTGCTCATTTTTAGTTAGTTATGTACCATCAAGGAAAGAATCAAACCAACAGAAATGATAATTTTAAAGGAAAGGTAAAAGTAAGGACATATGGAAAGATGATGATATAATGACTGATTAATATGTGCTATTTTGCTGTGCTCATTCTAGAACATTACTAATCCTATCTCTAATGAGCTACTCGCCTTAGAATACTGCTGATTCTATCTAGACGAATTGTTTTAAATATGTTATACTCCGAAGCTAAGGTTAACCTTTGGCTCTGATACCAACTGTGATAACCCCAAACTTCTGTATTACGAAAGCAAGGATAATCATTGGAATATAACATATTTACAACAATAGCAGATCTCAGATAACAGCATAACACATAAATCATTGCAGAGGAAATAGAAATGTCATCAACAACACAACATTAGAGTGGCACAGTTACAGGATATAACTTAGCATATAGAAAGTCTCAACAAATAGAAATAAGTCTAAAACTCCATCAAATAAAACATAGATCAATGATTTCTAAATATCTTTAAGTAGAAATAAAATATAAAAATGATCTTCATCTTCCTTCCATAAGCATACCCCATTCCAACATATGTCCAAAATAACCTGAACCTGTCACTTGGCTGCCCGTGTGAAAAAGAGGGCACCCGAGTTTGTAAAGTGAAACAAACTACGAGTCAGTCATGGGACTGGTATGAGAAATCTTTCCTAACTTATCTAACAATATGGCTAATCATGGGACCACGCCGCTAACGCGTAACGGGTTTACTCCATTGGATTGCTAGTGCATAAATTAATTAAATTTTATTCAAAACAATGCAATGCTTTTTAGAAAAATGAAATCATTATAAGACTCAAGTCCCATCACACAATGCAACGCAAACCAGAGGAAAGAGTTTTACCTTATAATGATCAAACATTCTTAATACGTAGAAAATAATATTTTAATATTATTATTAGTGTCTAATCAGTTTTAAAATGTTGTCAAAATAAATGTATCAATCTTAGACGGCATAGTACCCCATCCTACTATGTCGCTATATATAGGTTTACAATCAAAACTGTAATGTCGTATTGGAAGTTGGGTTTCCATCATGAGTCAAGGCTAGGGATGATCTCCTTACCGATTCGATACACTTTAGAAAATGCCTCAGGATCACACCTACGGGCAACCCTTGGATCCTGCAGGGCCGGTCCACAAATACTTTGTTGTATTAGTTATGCCTGAACACATGCTTCCCGGTTCTATTGAACCTACAAATTGGTCACTATCGACCAATATGACTGAGGCCTCGTGATCCATCATCCAAAAATGTCCGGGCTCCAAACCATGACACCTGTAACGAACTGGGATTTTCGACTCCGAAAATCGACACAAAACCCAGCGTCGACTGTTCAGACATCGAAAATACCAGATCATTAATAGAGAGAAATAAGAGGATGAGAAAGATAAGATAGAACTAATAGAATAGAATAAAAGAAGAAGAAGAACACAACTGAGCAGAAACAGAGTTACCACGAATCTCACAGCGGAACGAATAAAATATATATAACATAAATTTGAAATACAAAACTGTATTGTATATACATACCATATCAGAGTATAACATTTATACATCACAACGGAAATAATCTCTAAATAACTAGTGGTGAAACCTCCTGTTTTGAGCTCCTCCAAGTGTATATGTAAAATCCTGAAACACTTGACTGCCCGTACAAATTTGGGCACCCAAGAGTTTAGGGAAAAACAAACAAATAAACTCTGGGTCAGCATGGGACTGGTGTGAGTAAATTCCAACCATATATTTTAACTTTGAAAATCCTTTTGAAACCAAAAGGATAATAGTAAGACCAGCCCACACATAAACATGGACGGTTTTTACCTTACGATAACCCCAAACACTTTCATATCAAAACCAGTGATATTATAATAATGTCTAATCAAGTAAATAACCAAATAGCAGAACGCTTGCATCTCACGCTCTACATACATAGTATAAAATCAAAAACCGCAGGGCGCTTATTGGAGATTGGATTCCAACTATGACAAGGTATGGGACCACCTGCCGATAGTGTATCTCTAGAGGCAAATACACTGGGTTCAACAAAAACGTCTTGCAACCCGACCCACACATGACCGACCACTCATTTCGCTTGAGTGTATCGAATGTATATCACTAACGGTTGGACTCAAACCACTGTTTCCCGAAAAGGGACAGCATCGAAATAGTTTAAAGAAGTAAAAGGAATTTCTCTAGATATGTGATTATACACCCTAATGGGAGCGACCCACATAGCCATGCTGCCAGCCCAATTTTTGTCATTTCCCGGTTGTGAAGCTTGAGGGTACGTCTATCTTGTAGAACATCTGGTCACCATGCACTTTGAATGCCACATCGTCAAACCCATCAAATCACTAGTTGATCTTCCCAAAAATATTACGGGTATAAAAGCTAAGAGAAACGAATTTCTCCGCCACCAGACGTAATACTTTGAAAAGATCGTCTTATGTGACCGTTAGGAATACTTTGTCTGACATTCTTCCATACAAGTTGTCCTGGGACTGGACAAACAGAAAACATCATTCTGGAACAGAACGACTCTTGCATTTCACTCCGTCTTCAATTGTCTTCAGCATAATCAAATTCGCAGCGCTTATGCCTATACAGAGTGGTTTCGGATAATATATCCAACCGGATTCTCCGTATTGACAACGATGGTCAAAACACTTTGATAGTCGATTATTTAACTATCGAAGTAAAAACAAACATCCATTCTAATGTATAACTAAACTTCATACAATCATGGGCGCTTTTTATTTAACATTCGTTTTATTATTCAAATCCCCATATCTTACTAGATATTTCTCAAACCCCTTTTAGCACTTTCACACTTCTTGGAAAACATTCTCAGTTATTAAAACTCTTATTGTTATATTTCTAGGACAACATCGTTACTTATTACTTTAAATAAGTGGATTTCAAATCAAATTGTTTTCATTCCCTAGGTAGTAGTGCTATATATAAAAATCACGCTTAAGCTTGGTTAACAGCGCTAATTTATCGTTATATATCAAAACTTGTCATACGCTGTAATATTCTCCTTTGTAATTAATCTTGACATAACAGTCACGCTGAAGCCTAGTCAACAACGTTTATTTTATCGCTATAGTTCAAAACTTGCAATACGCTACTATATTCCACTTTATACTAATCTTGACATCTCTTTCCGTTACAAAAATCTTGACATCTTTTTCTGTTACAAAAATCTTGACATCTCTTTACCAACTCAATAACATCTTAAATGGGATCCGTTTAAGAAATAATTATTTAATTAAAATAATTAAATAATAATTTACTTCATCATTGCTGAAGTAAAACAGTTTACTTCATCATTAATCTAAAATATTGTCAAATCCTTTTTGTCTTAAAACGATTATCCTCATAGGGCAAATTTATAGCTTCACTTGATTAAAAATAATCGCTTATAATTTCTTAATAAAAGTTAACTACAAAATGTTTATAATAGAACTTATATTATAATCTAGGACTTCGCTTTAATTATAAAAATATAATTTTTTATAATTAACTTCGTGGATCTGCCTGACGACCAATCAACTTCTTAACCAACATGGGTTTATGGTCGACTGTTGCCACTTTCTTAATCGATGTCATTTATTGATTAAATCAAAACCAATGTTGAATTTCCACTCAACATGGTTCAAACAATGCACAAACAATACATATAAATATTTAGGATTCCGGTTGAATTCCTCCAACCGGTTTCCGCATCCACAGATGTTAGTCACAATAAATATCACCAATTTCATATCATTATGAAATAAAATGGTAAACAGCATCAGTGTTCAATCCACAGTTTAGATATATGACGATTATATTATTTTAACCAATTTAATTGTAATCTACCTAATCGTTCATCACACAGCATTCAACCATTATATTAAAATATAATTAAAATATTTTAAATAAAACAAAGTTAGTGAATTTGCTCACCTTGCACGTTAACCGTTTAATAATGATTTGCATCAGTTGATTTTCTCATGAAATCCCAGTGGCTCTGTTCTCCATGATATATGTTCCACAATGTAAATTTCATCATTTCAAATCCATCATAACTCGTCCCGTTTTGATTCTCCTACGTATATTTCTTTCCTGACTGTTTCAAACGTCGCTTCTTTTCCAATGTTCCAAAACCCGGAACTCCTTAGAACAAAACTCCTTACTGCATATATTTTGAACTGTCATACTGACAGTTTTTGAACCCCTATATGTCCTCATCTCTTCAAACTTCCTTGAACTCAACCGGTGCACCATTTGTACCCAGTTCAATTCAAACATGCCGACTTTGATACCACTGTTGCTCCCCTTTTTAACATGCCTGGCTAAACGGAATTTCCAGTGAAGTGTTCCAAGCTGTCTCGTTCAATATCCAGTACATGCGGTCACCGTCTACCTCAAAAACCAGATCAGACAATGCCGGAATTTCCTTCCTCCCAGACGCTGAATAGTACCATATAATGCAGCGTCCCCTTTTATTCGCCACCCCTCCATTTTCCATGCGTCCTCCTCCCAGTTTCGGAATCCTACAGTGATCATGCGATCACTTAAACTTCAACCCCCACAAGATCTCACCCCTCCACATGTATACTCTTAGTCTCCTCCCCATCTTTCAAAGCATCACGTACCTGGAAATTTCAAACATGCCGTAATCAAGCTCTTGTTTTTGCCACTCCTGCAACATTTCACCTTCCAGTCTCCTATCACCCTTCACACCATCATCACTTTATACCAGTAGCTTCACCGTGTAACTTAGCTGCTTCTTTATTCTTCTCATAGCAAAACGCCTCTACTCATGTCCCTTTGTTTCTCCTCACGCTTTAATATATGACCCTCACAACAAAAGAGCTCCTGCGTTTACATCCTTTCGCCACTCACTAAAGTATTGAACTCCTTCCTTTCTCAAGCCCTTTCCCTCCATCATTTTACCACTAATTCTCAACACGTCTACACTACATACATGCGCCCTCACCTCCTCAACCCCTAACTCCGCTCGCACCATCCATTTGAAAAGCGTCCATAGGCTTCCCCGCGTAATGTACAGGTAACCGCCGAATGATTTAGTCACGGAATCCATTAAGTTTTTGTGTACAGGGTGAATCAGTCCTCTAAACATGAAAACGATCTTTATTTGATCCATCAAGGCCCCTAAAATTCGCAACAAACAACTCTACGATGCGCTTCCATATTCTTCAGCGACTTGAAACACGTTGAAACTACAACCAACAGAAAACACATAGGATTGGAGAGCATTACGCTAGGGGTTAGAATATTTTTTATTTCAGATCTGGTTCTCTTTTTCTTTTGTATATATTCTTGGTTTTTTATTTGAAGCCATTATTCTCGCTTGTATCTTCGGATGAAGAAAATGGGATGAAGGTGTCGTGCTTAAATATGGGTGAAACAACTTGACAGCCAAGTATTAGAGTTCGTAGGCATTGAAAATTTACCTGTGTAGCTGTGAAATTAGATGGTAAATGATAGGTGATGAGAGGACATGGATCAGCTTTGTAGGAGGGGCTAGGCTTGCGTTGGATATGATGTGCATGTGTTTTCATTTCGTGAGAGTAGCTGGGAGATTTGAAATGTCCGCTGAACCAGCTAGGCCAAAAGATGTAGACCAAAAGCAACCTTAACAGAGTAGAAAGGTTACATCAAAATAAATGCTCCACAAGAGACTTAAACTTACGTCAGTTTATGAGACCCACCGTAGGAAATCAAAGAAAGGCTAGTTATTCATAGGTTTGCAGCTTGACTTTTCAAGCCATGTGCATTAGCCTATGGTTAGGGGAGTGGCCTCTTGCCGCAGTCATAAATGGAGATTATCATGCCAAGGATTTGATTTTTCATGCTCTTATTAAACTCAGAATGGTCGTGTCATATCTTTTGGTGTCTGTGCGAGTTGATATTCCTTATTTTCGGTGGATTTGAAAATACATGTTACTCTAGTCTAGACTGTGGTGCACGGTTGCTTATAAAGGAAGATATTTTTTAGCGGTTAAGGACATCCAAAAGCAAGTTTTATAAGAACGATTTACAGTGCGTAACATTTTCGTTTATGTCCGGACTACTATGGACAGAAGTAAGAATATGGTTGCGTCCAGTGAGGTGCCACGATCCCAAAAATATAATAATATCGGTAGGTTAACTCATATTTTGAAACCTCAAAATATTGATATAGGGTGCCAAATACTCCAGATAAAAAGTTGCGTATTTAATTAATTAAAAATTTCAGTAAAATTCTAAAAATTAAATTATCACTACGTCTCAAAAGAACCTTGTCCAGAATTGTAACCGGTATCCAGTTATATCAAATAGACCGTTACGGTCGATAAACGATTCCATAGCGACTTTCTGAATATTTGATTTGGACATATCTTGCAATCTATAATGCGAAATCTTGATTTTGCACTTCCATTAGAAAAATACAGTTCAACAAATTTCAACATTTATTGTTTCGAAGAAATCCGGTTTATAACGAGTCCTGTACACTCAGTTAAAGTTCAGAACATTAAATTACGAACTGCCGCGATATTACGGGCTCGATTATATTTAATATATATTTTTATACGTTCAACGCCGTTTTAATTAATATATAAATCCACTTATATTACGAATTCAATATTTAAACTAATTTAAATATTCAAATACAAACCGATAAAAATGCGGGACATTACATTCCTCCCCCCTTAAAATAATTTAGTCCTCAAAATTGCTAAGAAGTGGAGATGCTCTAATTCTAACTCCTCACAACCTGCTCGGTTGAAATTTCTTACTTCACACCCCCATAACTCAATCCTTGGTTGATCTCCCATCAGTCCATTCTCAAACCAATCTTTCGCTTTTACTAAGCCAAATTTATATTTCAACTCCAGCTCCATTTCAATTCCAAACTCTTTCTTAACCATCTAATTCTATTTCAATTCAAAATCCTTATTCCAGTACGGTTTCCACTTACTTGGCCCTAATTTAACTCCAATTTTATTTGACTTAATTAAATTCTCTATTTATTTACTTCATAAGTAAATTTTTAATTTCAGAATTCAAATTCCCGGGGTTTTTATTTCAAATCAGTTTGAAATAATATATATTCATAACATAGCAATTCAAAATATTTGAATTTTCGAACAACTTATTTCAAAACAAAATCTTTGGTAGTAATCCCTCACTTAGAAACTCGAAAATGAACACCGATAATGCCGCGGTTCATCATCGGAATTATTTTCTAGCCATCAAAGTGAGTTCGATACTATATTTCCTTTCAAACTCATTTGTAAACACTTCCATTTCAAATATCTTTCAGAATGCTTGGAAAATATTTCTGAATTCACCCATGATCTTAAAATTCCGTATAATTAATTCAAATTTAATCTCAACGCCTTTCCAAGTTTATAGAGTTTTATTTCGATTCTGGTTATTTACAATCATCTGATTAAATATAATCTTATTCGAGTAACACAACAACATACTATAATAATCTTAGATATAATTCTTTTTATATCAAAATATATTTTGGGTAAAATTATTTCATTTACCCTGGTTTCAAAACAATACCATGTCGAATTACTCTGTTCAAGAGTTTAGAAACACCTATCGATATGGTTTGCATTACCGTATCGACTAGAATTCATAAACCACTCGATTGACCAATCAACACAATATAAAACATTTTTATATAGATCTACAAATACGTTCACTCATATATGTACACTCAAACTCAATCTAGAGTATTACTAACTCCATCTCTATTGAGTTACGCCACAGAGCCAAGGTAATCACTTAACCTTTAGCTCTGATACCAACTGTAACGAACTGGGATTTTCGACTCTGAAAATCGACACAAAACCCAGCGTCGACTGTTCAGACATCGATAATACCAGATCATTAATAGAGAGAAATAAGAGGATGAGAAAGATAAGATAGAACTAATAGAATAGAAGAAGAAGAAGAACACAAATAAGCAGAATCAAAGTTACCACGAATCTCACAGCGGAACGAATAAAATATATATAACATAAATTTGAAATACAAAACTGTATTGTATATACATACCATATCAGAGTATAACACTTATACATCACAGCGGAAATAATCTCTAAATAACTAGTGGTGAAACCTCCCGTTTTGAGCTCCTCCAAGTGTATCTGTAAAATCCTAAAACACTTGACTACCCGTACAAATTTGGGCACCCAAGAGTTTAGGGAAAAACAAACAAATAAACTCTGGGTCAGTCATGGGACTAGTGTGAGTAAATTCTAACCATATATTTTAACTTTGAAAATCCTTTAGAAACCAAAAGGATAATAGTAAGACCAGCCCACACATAAACATGGACGGTTTTTACCTTACTATAACCCAAAACACTTTCATATCAAAACCAGTGATATTATAATAATGTCTAATCAAGTAAATAACCAAATAGCAGAACGCTTGCATCTCACGCTCTACATACATAGTATAAAATCAAAAACCGCAGGGCGCTTATTGGAGATTGGATTCCAACTATGACAAGGTATGAGACCACCTGCCGATAGTGTATCTCTAGAGGCAAATACACTGGGTTCAACAAGAACGTCTTGCAACCCGGCCCACACATGACCGACCACTCATTTCGCTTGAGTGTATCAAATGTATATCACCAACGGTTGGACTCAAACCACTGTTTCCCGAAAAGGGACAGCATCGAAATAGTTTAAAGAAGTAAAAGGAATTTCTCTAGATAGGTGATTATACACCCTAATGGGAGCGACCCACATAGCCATGCTGCCTGCCCGATTTTTGTCATTTCCCGGTTGTGAAGCTTGAGGCTACGTCTATCTTGTAGAACATCTGGCCACCATACACTTTGAATGCCACATCTTCAAACCAATCAATTCACTAGTTGATCTTCCCAAAAATATTACGGGTATAAAAGCTAAGAGAAACAAATTTCTCCACCACCAGATGTAATACTTTGAAAAGATCGTCTTATGTGACCGTTAGGAATACTTTGTCAGACATTCATCCATACAAGTGGTCCTAGGACTGGACAAACAGAAAACACCATTCTAGAAAAGAACGACTCTTGCATTTCACTCCGTCTTCAATTGTCTTTAGCATAATCAAATTCGCAGCGCTTATGCCTATACAGAGAGGTTTCGGATAATATATCCTACCGGTTTCTCCGTATTGACAACGATGGTCAAAACACTTCGATAGTCGGTTATTTAACTATCGAAGTAAAAACAAACATTCATTCTAATGTATAACTAAATATCATACAATCACGGGCGCTTTTTATTTAACATTCGTTTTATTATTCAAATCCCCATATCTTACTAGATATTTCTCAAACCCCTTTTAGCACTTTCACACTTCTTGGAAAACATTCTATATTATTAAAACTCTTATTGTTACATTTCTAGGACAACATCGTTACTTATTACTTTAAATAAGTGGATTTCAAATCAAATTGTTTTCATTCCCTAGGGAGTAGTGCTATATATAAAAATCACGCTTAAGCTTGGTTAACAGCACTAATTTATCGTTATAGATCAAAACTTGTCATACGCTGTAACATTCTCCTTTGTAATTAATCTTGACATAACAGTCACACTGAAGCCTAGTCAACAGCGTTTATTTTATCGCTATAGTTCAAAACTTGCAATACGCTACTATATTCCACTTTATACTAATCTTGACATCTCTTTCCGTTACAAAAATCTTGACATCTTTTTCTGTTACAAAAATCTTGACATCTCTTTACCAACTCAATAACATCTTAAATGGGATCCGTTTAAGAAACAATTATTTAATTAAAATAATTAAATAATAATTTACTTCATCATTGCTGAAGTAAAACAGTTTACTTCATCATTAATCTAAAATATTGTTAAATCCTTTTTGTCTTAAAACGATTATCCTCATAGGGCAAATTTATAGCTTCACTTGATTAAAAACAATCGCTTATAATTTCTTAATAAAAGTTAACTACAAAATGTTTATAATAGTTCTATTATAATCTAGGACTTCTCTTTAATTATAAAAATATAATTTTTTATAATTAACTTCGTGGATCTGCCTGACGACCAATCAACTTCTTAACCAACATGGGTTTATGGTCGACTGTTGCCACTATCTTAATCGATGTCATAACAAATGTTGAATTTCCACTCAACATGGTTCAAACAGTGCACAAACAATACATATAAATATTTAGGAATCCGGTTGAATTCCTCCAACCGGTTTCCGCATCCACAGATGTTAGTCACAACAAATTTCACCGATTTCATATCATTATGAAATAAAATGGTAAACAACATCAGTGTTCAATCGACAGTTTAGATATATGACGATTTATATTTTTTTAACCAATTTAATTGTAATCTACCTAATCGATCATCACACAACATTCAACCATTATATTAAAATATAATTAAAATATTTTAAATAAAACAAAGTTAGTGAATTTGCTCACCTTGCACGTTAACCGTTTAATAACGATTTGCGTCAGCTGATTTTCTCATGAAATCCCAGTGGCTCTGTTCTCCGTGCAATACGTTCCACAATGTAAATTTCATCATTTCAAATCCATCATAACTCGTCCCGTTTTGATTCTCCTACGTATATTTCTTTCCTGACTGTTTCGAACGTCGCTTATTTACCAATGTTCCAAAACCCGGAACTCCTTAGAACAAAACTCCTTACTGCATATATTTTGATCTGTCATACTGACAGTTTTTGAACCCGTATATGTCCTCATCTCTTGAAACTTCGTTGAACTCAACCGGTGCCCCATTTGTACCCAGTTCCATACAAACATGCCGACTTTGATACCACTGCTGCTCCCCTTTTTAACATACCTAGCTAAACAGAATTTCCAGTGAAGTGTTCCAAGCTGTCTCGTTCAATATCCGGTACATGCGGTCACCGTCTACCTCAAAAACCAGATCAGACAACGCCGGAATTTCCTTCCTCCCAGACGCTGAACAGTACCATATAATGCAGCGTCCCCTTTTATTCGCCACCCGTCCATTTTCCATGTGTCCTCCACCCAGTTACGGAATCCTACAGTGATCATGCGATCACTTAAACTTCAACCCCCACAAGATCTCACCCCTCCGCGTGTATACTCTTAGTCTCCTCCCCATCTTTCAAAGCATCACGTACCAGGCAATTTCAAACATGCCGTATTCAATCTCTTGTGTTTGCCACTCCTGCAACATTTCACCTTCCAATCTCCTATCACCCTTCACACCATCATCACTTTATACCAGTAGCTTCACCGTGTAACTTAGCTGCTTCTTTATTCTTCTCACAGTAAAACGCCTCTACTCATGTCCCTTTGTTTCTCCTCACGCTTTAATATATGACCCTCACCACAAAAGAGCTCCTGCGTTTACATCCTTTAGCCACTCATTAAAGTATTGAACTCCTTCCTTTCTCAAGCCCTTTCCCTCCATCATTTTACCACTAAGTCTCAACACGTCTACACCACATACATGCGCCCTCACCTCCTCAACCCCTAACTCAGCTCGCAGCATCCATCTGAAAAGCGTCCATAGGCTTCCCCGCGTAATGTGCAGGTGACCGCCGAATGATTTAGTCACGGAATCCATTAAGTTTTTGTGTACGGGGTGAATCAGTCCTCTAAACATGAAAACGATCTTCATTTGATCCATCAAGGCCCCTACAATTCGCAACAAACAACTCTACGATGCGCTTCCATATTCTTCAGTGACTGGAAACACGTTGAAACTACAACCAAGAGAAAACACATAGGATTGGAGAGCATTACGCTAGGGGTTAGAATATTTTTATTTCAGATCTGGTTCTCCTTATCTTTTGTATATATTCTTGGTTTTTTATTTGAAGCCATTATTCTCGCTTGTATCTTCGGATGAAGAAAATGGGATGAAGGTGTCGTGCTTAAATATGGGTGAAACAACTTGGCAGCCAAGTATTAGAGTTCGTAGGCGTTGAAAATTTACCTGTGTAGCTGTGAAATTAGATGGTACATGATAGGTGATGAGAGGACGTGGATCAGCTTTGTAGGAGGGGATAGGCTTGTGTTGGATATGATGTGCATGTGTTTTCATTTCGTGAGAGTAGCTGGGAGATTTGAAATGTCCGCTGAACCAGGTAGTCCAAAAGATGTAGACCAAAAGCAGCCTAACAGAGTAGACAGGTTACATCAAAATAAATGCTCCACAAGAGACTTAAACTTACGTCAGTTTATGAGTCCCACCGTAGGAAATCAAAGAAAGGCTGGTTATTCATAGGTTTGCAGCTTGATTTTTCAAGCCATGTGCATTAGCCTATGGTTAGGGGAGTGGCCTCTTGCCGCGGTCATAAATGGAGATTATCATGCCAAGGATTTGATTTTTCATGCTCTTTTTAAACTCAGTATGGTCGTGTCATATCTTTTGGTGTCTGTGCGAGTTGATATTCCTTGTTTTCGGTGGATTTGAAAATACATGTTACTCTAGTTTAGACTGTGGTGCATGGTTGCTTACGAAGGAAGATATTTTTTAGCGGTTAAGGACATCCAAAAGCAAGTTTTATAAGGACAATTTACAATGCGTAACATTTTCGTTTATGTCCGTACTACTAGGGATAGAAGTATGAATATGGTTGTGTCCAGTGAGGTGCCACGATCCCAAAAATACAATAATATCGGTAGGTTAACTCATATTTTGAAACCCCAAAATATTGATATAGGGTGCAAAATACTCCAAATAAAAAGTTGCATATTTAATTAATTAAAAACTTCAGTAAGATTCTAAAAATTAAATTATCACTACGTCTCAAAAGAACCTTGTCCAGATTTGTAACCGATATCCAGTTATATCAAATAGACCATTACGGTCGATAAACGATTCCACGGCGACTTTCTGAATATTTGATTTGGACATATCTTGCAATCTATAATGCAAAATCTTGATTTTTCACTTCCATTAGAAAAATACAGTTCAACAGATTTCAACGTTTATTGTTTCGAAGAAATCTGGTTTATAACGAGTCCTTTACACTCAGTTAAAGTTCAGAACATTAAATTACGAACTGCCGCGATATTACGGGCTCGATTATATTTAATATATATTTTTATACGTTCAACGTCGTTTTAATTAATATATAAATCCACTTATATTACGAATTCAATATTTAAACTAATTTAAATATTCAAATACAAACCGATAAAAATGCGGGACGTTACATTCCTCCCCCCTTAAAATAATTTCGTCCTCGAAATTGCTAAGAAGTGGAGATGCTCTAATTCTAACTCCTCACAACCTGCTCGGTTGAAATTTCTTACTTCACATCCCCATAACTCAATCCTTAGTTGATCTCCCATCAGTCCATTCTCAAACCAATCTTTCGCTTTTACTAAGCCAAATTTATATTTCAACTCCAGCTCCATTTCAATTCCAAACTCTTTCTTAACCATCTAATTCTATTTCAATTCAAAATCCTTATTCCAGTACGGTTTCCACTTACTTGGCTCCAATTTAACTCCAATTTTATTTGACTTGATTAAATTCTCTATTTATTTACTTCATAAGTAAATTTTTAATTTCAGAATTCAAATTCCCGGGGTTTTTTATTTCAAATCAGTTTGAAATAATATATATTCATAACATAGCAATTCAAAATATTTGAATTTTCAAACAACTTATTTCAAAACAAAATCTTTGCTAGTAATCCCTCACTTAGAAACTCGAAAATGAACACCAATAATGCCGCGGTTCATCATCGGAATTATTTTCTAGCCATCAAAGTGAGTTCGATACTATATTTCCTTTCAAACTCATTTGTAAACACTTCCATTTCAAATATCTTTCAGAATGCTTCGAAAATATTTCTGAATTCACCCAGGATCTTAAAATTCCATATAATTAATTCAAATTTAATCTCAATGCCTTTCCAAGTTTCTAGAGTTTTATTTCGATTCTGGTTATTTACAATCATCTGATTAAATATAATCTTATTCGAGTAACACAACAATATACTATAATAATCTCAGATATACTTCTTTTTATATCAAAATATATTTTGGGTAAAATTATTTCATTTACCCCGGTTTCAAAACAATACCATGTTGAATTACTCTGTTCAAGAGTTTAGAAACACCTATCGATATGGTTTGCATTACCGTATCGACTAGAATTCATAAACCACTCGACTGACCAATCAACACAATATAAAACATTTTTATATAGATCTACAAATACGTTCACTCGTATATGTACACTCAAACTCAATCTGAGTATTACTAACTCCATCTCTATTGAGTTACGCCACAAAGCCAAGGTAATCACTTAACCTTTAGCTCTGATACCAACTGTAACGAACTGGGATTTTCGACTTCGAAAATCGACACAAAACCCAGCGTCGACTGTTCAGACATCGAAAATACCAGATCATTAATAGAGATAAATAAGAGGATGAGAAAGATAAGATAGAACTAATAGAATAGAAGAAGAAGAAGAAGAACACAAATGAGCAGAAACAGAGTTACCACGAATCTCACAGCGGAACGAATAAAATATATATAACATAAATTTGAAATACAAAACTGTATTGTATATACATACCATATCAGAGTATAACACTTATACATCACAGCGGAAATAATCTCTAAATAACTAGTGGTGAAACCTCCCGTTTTGAGCTCCTCCAAGTGTATCAGTAAAATCCTGAAACACTTGACTGCCCATACAAATTTGGGCACCCAAGAGTTTAGGGAAAAACAAACAAATAAACTCTGGGTCAGTCATGGGACTGGTGTGAGTAAATTCCAACCATATATTTTAACTTTGAAAATCCTTTTGAAACCAAAAGGATAATAGTAAGACCAGCCCACACATAAACATGGACGGTTTTTACCTTACTATAACCCAAAACACTTTCATATCAAAACCAGTGATATTATAATAATGTCTAATCAAGTAAATAACCAAATAGCATAACACTTGCATCTCACGCTCTACATACATAGTATAAAATCAAAAACCGCAGGGCGCTTATTGGAGATTGGATTCCAACTATGACAAGGTATGGGACCACCTGCCGATAGTGTATCTCTAGAGGCAAATACACTGGGTTCAACAAGAACGTCTTGCAACCCGGCCCACACATGACCGACCACTCATTTCGCTTGAGTGTATCGAATGTATATCACCAACGGTTGGACTCAAACCACCGTTTCCCGAAAAGGGACAGCATCGAAATAGTTTAAAGAAGTAAAAGGAATTTCTCTAGATAGGTGATTATACACCCTAATGGGAGCGACCACATAGCCATACTGCCTGCCCGATTTTTGTCATTTCCCGGTTGTGAAGCTTGAGGCTACGTCTATCTTGTAGAACATCTGGCCACCATACACTTTGAATGCCACATCGTCAAACCCATCAAATCACTAGTTGATCTTCCCAAAAATATTACGTGTAACACCCCGTAATTTTATAACATTAAAATTCACAAATTAAAGTATACTTAATTTTTAGAAAAGAATTAAGTGAAATGGGTTGCGCAGAGAAATATATATATATTGATATATATATATAAAAATTAAAAATTAAATAAATAAATATGCGAAAAAGTTTAAAACAGCGAATTGGGAGGGGGAATAACCGAACCGACCTATTTTTGAGGTCGACCCGAGCCTCGCTGGGTCGACTAGGGGTTAATCCAGGGTGTTTGGCTGTCAACCCGTGGGCAGATTCGCTCAGATGCAGACTTTGCATTTGATTGGTTCTCATGGTTCAGGGTTAATCTAATGGTCCTAAATAACTTCCTACACCTATAAATACATCCTAATGGTAACCCTAAACCTAATTAAAATAGAATAGTTACCGTCATACCATCGCCATGGAAATCAATGGAGCCGCCGCCAACTAAGAAAGAAGAAAAGCAAATTCAATTATAATTCTCCTAACACTAAAGGAAAGCAAACCTCTCTCTTTTCTTCTCTAAATTGTGAGTATGATGATCTTAACAAGATTATTATCATTTTAATTAGGTTGAGTTATGAATGGATTATGAGTAGATGATGTGAATTATCATATATGTTGTAGTAAACCCCTTTTGCTATCATGTATATTGTAAATCCAATGTTATGTGATGATGATATCTTATATGTTGTAAATCATGCTATGATGATGTTATGTATGTTGAAAGTTTCTATGCTAAGTTGTGATGGATCATACATGTTAAAAAGGCCATGATGTTACCATCTATGCTAGTTAGTTCATATTAATTAAATCATCATGTTTGGGTTATGTTGATCTATATGACAAGTCACATATGCAAGTTAGATTGATTAGAAAAGTTATGAACATATGCCATGACATCTATTATGACATCTAGAACTATGCTATGACATATGTGATATCCTATGCTAGTTCACACCATCATTATGTTGCTTAAAAACCCCATATGCAAGTTTATGTATAGATTTGGGCTATGATCATATCATGTAAATTGTGACATTTAACAAGTTGACACCTTTTGATCCTTAACATGTGTAGTTTATGCAAGTTTCACCCCTATCATGATTAGATTTATTTTATTGTTTATATGTTAATTTGGCTTTCTACTGTGCGATAGATTATTCAAGTCTAGCCTATATTATGCGTTGAATAAGCGAACGTATAAACGTGGGGTAGGGGTAATATTAAGGATTTAATAATAAGATGTTGGGGTGCAATTGATATGATTTTGCATACCATAAGTGGATGACCATAATTGAGTCAATTATGGGCATCAATAAAAGTGGACTTAATTAATAATTTGATAGGGAATTATTAAAACTAGGGTAAAAGATTGAAAGTTGTCAATCAATGCTTAGGACACGAGGTTGGACTCGTTTGTGACGTAAACCTGCCCAGAACCGCCCGGCAAATCCATTGGTCACAAATGTCAGCCCAAGGTGAGAGGTCCTAGGCCTAAACTAAAGCATAACAGTTGTAAAGACACGAGGTTAGACTCTTTTATGGTGTAAGACTGCCCGGACCCGCCCGGCAAATCCAGCTGCCATAAATGCCAGCCTAATGTGAGAGGTCTTTATGAGGTTATGGCCTGAATGAATTAAGAAATACTTAACCAGATAAACATGTAAGGTGGGACATGGGGGTTAAGTAGGTGCCTTGGGTGGCATGAGGAATATAGTGGGTGCCCTTAGTGGCATGTGAAATACGATTAGTAAGACTTAACCAAACACACATGTAAATGAACATGACTAAGAGGGTTAAGTGGGATATACTAGTGACAAGCTTAGGTGGGTAGCTTGTGGGGGCCCATTTCGACCAGTATCCCAAACGTATCTTTGTGGGCTCGACCCAATCGAGGACGGAACACGCATGCTGGGTTCGACTGTAAGAGGCCAAAACGGGGAGCGATGGCAACGCAAGTCCAACGGGTTTCATATGCGTGTGTGGACCCGGGCTGGTAGGTAAGACGTTGTTGCATCGTGTAGGTATAAGGCGTGCATTCTCAGTTGTATCGGGTTGCCACTTTAGGGGAGTGATACACCCCACTGTGGGGCCAGCACGGGTATCTACGAGTAGGGAGCCGATCGAAAGTGGGAAGTGGGGTACACCTAGTGGATATAGGGGCAGACAACACCTATATAGTCAGTTAGGAGTATACGAAGTTACTTATAAAATTTCTAGGAGGATAGTGGGGTACACCTAGTGGAGATAGGGGCAGACGACGCCTATGTAGTCAGCTAGGGTACGCAAGGCTATTTATATAGTTTCTGTGTGAAGCATGCGGGATCAACTTTTAGGGTGACTGGTGCGGTGCAGTGTAGTAATTGGTGTGGTGCAGTGTAGTAATTGGAGCGGTGCAGTGTAGTAATGTGCGGTGTAGTATAGTAATTATTCATTAGTAATTAGGTATGCCTTTACCGTTATCTTAAACGCTATCTTTATCTTCCTAATTGTTCATAGACATTTACTTGTCTTCCAGCTTATGCCTTAGTCTAGTTAACTTGATAATAGTATTGTTAGAATTGTCATACTCGCCAGACTTTATGTCTGACCCCCTCCATTTCTATCCTTTTCCCCCTCTAGGTCCTCAGGTTGGGCCCAGCCCTATTGGAGTTTGATTGGATTGCTTTATCTCTCTTGGAAAGCTTGGACCATTGAAGTAAAGTCCTGCTTGTTATCTTCTTTAATGGCTATTTGTGTAATGGGATTATTTATTTTGTTTTATGAAGATGGATAATATACTTGACTCTGATTAATGGTTTTGTGATGTAATAAACATGTTTCCGCTGCAATAAAATGAAGCTTTAGTTTTCAAGTACTACTTATTATCTGTCTTGTTGTAATTTTTCTGTTCTATATTCACTTATAACCTCCATGGAAGTTAATGCATTCCCTTTGTGAGTGACATTAATGGACGTGGGGTGTTACACGTGGTATCGGAGCTTAAGGTTACCAGAACAGATAAAAATACTTTAGAAAAATAGTTATTTTTGGAAGAAGTGTTTTCAAAAACATGTTTTAATGAGAAATTTAAAGAGAAAAGTTTTTATGAAAAACATAATCCCCAAATAGCCATATATCTTTATCTTTCGAATTCTCCATTTTGAATCTTTCCATTTTCGTTTCAGCATGGCTGAAGATCTTAACCTACCTGACGGTGTAACGATACCAGGATGGTATAGGAGGCTGTTAAGGCTAGGGCCGCCGCAGGTCCGGCCAATGTTCCTCCACCACCAGTTGCACCCATTCCTCCTCCTCCTCGCGTAGATACTTTTGCAAAGACGTGCAAGGAATTCAAGGCTATGGGTGGAAAACCATTTCAAGGGTTAGAAACGTTTGTGGAAGCTAGAGATTGGCTTAAGGAGGTGGAAGAATTGCTAGAAATCTTTGAAGTGGGAGAAGGGAGGAGAGTTAGATTAGCAGCTTGGTTGGTGAAAGGAGAGGCCTCGTTTTGGTGGGAGGTCACTAATGGGGAGCGTCCTGTTGATTCTTGGGCGGATTTCAGACGTAGGTTTGAGGCGAAGTTTCTCTTAAGGGCGGAAGAGAATCTATATATGGAAAGGTTCTTGACATTGAAGCAAGGAAGCTCATCAGTGAAAGAATATGTCAACAAATTTAATCTATTAGCAAGGTTTAGCTTGGACTTAACGTCGGAGAAGAAGGCGCTGAGGTTCGTTAATGGATTGAATGAACCGTTGCAAGGGTTGGCTATGACCCACATCCCTATGGGGGCCACCTTTGAGAAGCTAGTAGACATGCACTCATGCACGAGGAGAAAGGCACTAAAGCTGATAAGACACCCGAGAAGAAAGGGGATCAAAATAAGGGTGGCAAAGGCAACAATGCTAAGGGGAAGAAGAAATGCTTTAACTGTGGGACCCCAGGCCATCTCAGCAAGGACTGCCGAAAGAAGAGACTGACTATTTTCACTGTGGTGAAGCGAGACATCTAGTGAAGGACTGCCCAAAGAAGGGGCAGAGGGCAGGGGCTACCTCGGGAGGATAGGTGCAGGCTCTTATAGCACCAGGGCAGGCAAGGGGACAAGTTCAGGCTCTCGCGGTCCCACCGCTGCAAGAACGAGGTAGAACCATTTCTGTTGAAAGCTTAGTTTTTCTGTTTGATCATCCTGTCCGTACCTTATTCGATTCGGGCACATCGCATTCGTTTATCTCTACATCATTAGTTGAAACACTGCACCTAGATACTAGTATTGTTACTAATCCCTTAGTAGTCTCAAATCCTATTGGTGGTTCGGCTCATCTTTCTATGATTTGTCGGGATTTGAGAGTGTTTATCTTGGGCGTTGTGTTTGAATGCAACGCCTTTGTCCTTGGTTTCACGGGCTGTAGTTTGATTCTAGGGGTGGATTGGCTAGCCAAGCGGGGTGCCATCCTAGACTGTGAAAGGAGGGTAGTTAGACTATTGATTCGTTGTAGAAAAACCCTCATATTTCTTGCGACCCTAGGGGTTCAGTGATGCTTAGCTGCCTAGAATCTTCTGACGCATCTAACGATGATTAGGAACCTGTTTGTGTGGTCCATGAGTATGGAGACGTCGTTGATAAAGCGGGGGGTTTACCCATAGGCGCGGAATAAGTTTTCGTATGTGCTTAATAGATTAAGCAAAGCCCGTTATGTAATCAGCGGTAGTTTTGGAGCAAGACTGGCAAGGACGGCCAGAGTTGGTCAAGTGCTCAATTGATTGACCATCTTACTAGTATCATCTCACGTAGGTCGTCTGAATTCGAAGGAGGTATCCCTTGGGTGTTTGTCTGATATTGGTTTAGGCCTTTGGGGCTTGCACTTGGGGGATGTCGAATTCGACTAGGATGGTCTGTGTGAGAGATGGATAGTTGTGACGATTTTACATGGGATAATATCCTGGTTTTCTCTAGAAGCAGAGAAGAGCATGCCCTATGTCTTAGGGAAAGCTTAGGGACCCTACAAGTGCACTAGCTTAAAGCTAAGTTCTCCAAGATACCATTTTTGGAGGAAGGAAGTGAGGAATTTAGGGCATGTGGTCTCTAGGGAAGGGAGATATGTTAAGGTGGATGGAGTTCTTAGCGTCCTACGACTTCGAAATAGCCTATACCCCTGGCAAGGGTAACATGGTGGCAGACGCCTTAAGTAGAAAAAGATTATCCTTAAGTCCTTTGTTTGTTGAGCGGCGAAGTTTAGAATTCATTTCGATGTTTGACTTTAGACCTTCCGTTAACTTCGTACCCGGTTTGTTAGCATCCTTGGAGGTCAGACCTACGCTTTTAGGACGGATTGGCGAGGCACAGCGAGACGACCCGTAGTTGGTTGAGTTTGTAGAAAAACTCAAAGGAGGGGAGTCATCAAGCCATCTCTGTTGGTATACCCTAGACGATAAGGGTTGGTTACGTAGGGACGGTAGACTTTGTGTACCAAAAGACGATGACCTAAGGAAGACTATTCTTGATGAAGCACATCGTTCGAAGATGACCATTCATCCCGGCGGAGACAAGATGTACAAAGACACGAAGAGAGTTTACTTTTGGGCCGACATGAAGAAAGACATGGCCGAGTATGTCGCTAGATGCATGGTGTGCCAACAAGTAAAAGCGGAGCAAAAGAAACCCGGTGGGTTGCTTCACCCATTGGAGGTTCCACTATGGAAATGGGAAAGCATCTCGATGGATTTTGTGGATGGATTACCGCGATCGAGGAAGGGTAATACGGGAATTTGGGTTATAGTAGATAGACTTACTAAAACGCCCATTTCATTCCCGTAAAGAGTAAGAGGACTGCTCCATGGTTAGCCTCCGTATACGTTCGAGAAATAGTTCGTTTGCACGGCGTTCCTTCTAGCATAGTGAGCGACCGCGATCCTATTTTCACTAGCGAATTTTGGAGAAGCTTACAAGAGGCGGTAGGGACTCAGTTATGTCTGAGCACCGCATATCATCCTCAGACAGACGGCCAAACCGAGAGGGTGAATCGCATTCTAGAGGATCTATTGAGGCTATGTATCCTAGACTTTGGGGGTACATAGGAAGAGCATCTTCCATTGGTGGAGTTTGCGTATAATAACAGCTTTCAGTCTAGCATTGGCATGGCACCATTTGAAGCTCTTTATGGACGATCTTGTCTTTCACCTACATGTTGGTGGGAGTCTACGGACAAGATCTTACTTGGGCCCGATATGATTAGGGAGACTTCGGAGAAGATCGACTTGATTCGAAGGAGGATGAAAGCAGCGCAAGATAGGCAGAAATCTTATGCGGATAAGAGGAGGACAGATCTCGAGTTTGAAGTTGGGGACATGGTCTTTGTCAAAGTGTCTCCATTACGGAACGTTTTTCGCTTTGGGTCTGTTGGGAAATTAGCACCAAGGTTTGTAGGGTCGTTTCCTATTAAGGAGAAAATTGGACAGATGGCGTATAGAGTGGAGTTGCCCGAGAGACTTAGTGGTGTACACGACGTATTCCATGTGTCACGTTTGAGGAAGTGCTTACACGAGACCGTGGAAGTGGTAGAGCCGAGCTTTCTTAGAGAGGTGGAGATAGAGCGTGATGCGACAATTCGACGAGCTCCTACGCGCATTCTTGGGTCGGAGATCAAGAGGTTGAGGAATCGAGAGGTCAGACTAGTCAAAGTGCAATGGGGAGATGATGAGAGCAATGCTACTTGGAAGACAGAAGAGAAAATGCGTTCACGATACCCTTTTCTTTTTGAGGGTATGTCTTTTAATTTCTCCTTTATCGCTTAGCTTGTACTTATCTTATCTTTAGTATATCCTCTCGCTAGTATCTTTGACCTTTAGTTAGGATAATACTATGGTTGAAACATGTGTTTGAGACATGTTATGTATGGTGGATGCAAAGTGGATGCAAGTGTTTGCTAGCGGTTGCTCGTGGATGCATATACACACACTATTAGGCACCAGATCGGCTCAGTCACTTCATATTGCATATTGCATATATATGGATGTATTTAGTAAAATGGATGTATAATGGTTGTATTATCATATAATTGCTGCATTCGGGTGGATGGTTGTGCACGCATATAGAATTAATATGTATCATTAGGAATCTTTTGCATACATATTGGACGCATGACACTATCATGAATTGCACTAAGGAGGTCGACTGAATCAGTAGACCGCCTAATTTTGCATTAGATATGGACATATACACACACTATGCATATAAACATTAAAGCATTAGAAGTCTTTTAAGGACAATGGATGCTGGTGTTTGATGGTTAAGTAGATGGACGATTAGATGGTAGGATATACATTCTTCTTGACTTGGAGATTTCGGGGACGAAATCCTTGAAGGAGGGGAGAATGTAACACCCCGTAATTTTATAACATTAAAATTCACAAATTAAAGTATACTTAATTTTTAGAAAAGAATTAAGTGAAATGGGTTGCGCAGAGAAATATATATATATATATATATTGATATATATATATATATATAAATTAAAAATTAAATAAATAAATATGCGAAAAAGTTCAAAACAACGAATTGGGAGGGGGAATAACCGAACCGACCCATTTTTGAGGTCGACCCAAGCCCCGCTGGGTCGACTAGGGGTTAATCCAGGGTGTTTGGCTGTCAACCCGTGGGCCGATTCGCTCAAATGCAGATTTTGCATTTGATTGGTTCTCATGGTTCAGGGTTAATCAAATGGTCCTAAATAACTTCCTACACCTATAAATACATCCTAATGCTAACCCTAAACCTAATTAAAATAGAATAGTTACCGTCATACCATCGCCATGGAAATCAATGGAGCCGCCGCCAACTAAGAAAGAAGAAAAGCAAATTCAATTCTAATTCTCTCAACCCTAAAGGAAAGCAAAACTCTCTCTTTTCTTCTCTAAATTGTGAGTATGATGATCTTAACAAGATTATTATCATTTTAATTAGGTTGAGTTATGAATGGATTATGAGTAGATGATGTGAATTATCATATATGTTGTTGTAAACCCCTTTTGTTATCATGTATATTGTAAATCCAATGTTATGTGATGATGATATCTTATATGTTGTAAATCATGCTTTGATGATGTTATGTATGTTGAAAGTTTCTATGCTAAGTTGTGATGGATCATACATGTTAAAAAGGCCACGATGTTACCATCTATGCTAGTTAGTTCATATTAATTAAATCATCATGTTTGGGTTATTTTGATCTATATGACAAGTCACATATGCAAGTTAGATTGATTAGAAAAGTTATGAACATATGCCATGACATCTATTATGACATCTAGAACTATGCTATGACATATGTGATATCCTATGCTAGTTCACACCATCATTATGTTGCTTAAAAATCCCATATGCAAGTTTATGTATAGATTTGGGCTATGATCATATCATGTAAATTGTGACATTTAACAAGTTGACACCTTTTGATCCTTAACATGTGTAGTTTATGCAAGTTTCACCCCTATCATGATTAGATTTATTTTATTGTCTATATGTTAATTTGGCTTTCTGCTGTGCGATAGACTATTCAAGTCTAGCCTATATTATGCGTTGAATAAGCGAACGTATAAACGTGGGGTAGGGGTAATATTAAGGATTTAATAATAAAATGTTGGGGTGCAATTGATATGATTTTGCATACCATAAGTGGATGACCATAATTGAGTCAATTATGGGCATCAATAAAAGTGGACTTAATTAATAATTTGATAGGGAATTATTAAAACTGGGGTAAAAGATTGAAAGTTGTCAATCAATGCTTAGGACACGAGGTTGGACTCGTTTGTGACGTAAACATGCCCGGAACCGCCCAGCAAATCCTGTGGTCACAAATGTCAGCCCAATGTGAGAGGTCCTAGGCCTAAACTAAAGCATAACAGTTGTAAAGACAAGAGGTTAGACTCTTTTATGGTGTAAGACTGCCCGGACCCGCCCGGCAAATCCAGCTGCCATAAATGCCAGTCTAATGTCAGAGGTCTTTATGAGGTTATGGCCTGAATGAATTAAGAAATACTTAGCCAGATAAACATGTAAGGTGGGACATGGGGGTTAAGTAGGTGCCTTGGGTGGCAAGAGGAATATAGTGGGTGCCCTTAGTGGCATGCGAAATACGATTAGTAAGACTTAACCAAACACACATGTAAATGAACATGACTAAGAGGGTTAAGTGGGATATACTAGTGACAAGCTTAGGTGGGTAGCTTGTGGGGGCCCATTTCGACCAGTATCCCAAACGTATCTTTGTGGGCTCGACCCAAGTCGAGGACGGGACACGCATGCTGGGTTCGACTGTAAGAGGCCAAAACGGGGAGCGGTGGCAACGCAAGTCCAACGGGTTTCATATGCGTGTGTGGACCCGGGCTGGTAGGTAAGACGTTGTTGCATCGTGTAGGTATAAGCCGTGCATTCTCAGTTGTATCGGGTTGCCACTTTAGGGGAGTGATACACCCCACTGTGGGGCCAGCACGGGTATCTACGAGTAGGGAGCCGATCGAAAGTGGGTAGTGGGGTACACCTAGTGGAGATAGGGGCAGACGGCACCTATATATTCAGCTAGGAGTATACGAAGTTACTTATAAAATTTCTAGGAGGGTAGTGGGGTACACCTAGTGGAGATAGGGGCAGACGGCACCTATGTAGTCAGCTAGGGGTACACAAGGCTATTTATATAGTTTCTATGTGAAGCATGTGGGATCAACTTTTAGGGTGACTGGTGCGGTGTAGTGTAGTAATTGGCGCGGTGCAGTGTAGTAGTTGGAGCGGTGCAGTGTAGTAATGTGTGGTGTAGTATAGTAATTATTCGTTAGTAATTAGGTATGCCTTTACCGTTATCTTTAACCTTATCTTAGACGCTATCTTTATCTTCCTAATAGTTCATAGACATTTACTTGTCTTCCAGCTTATGCCTTAGTCTAGTTAACTTGATAATAGTATTGTTAGAATTGTCAAACTCGCCAGACTTTATGTCTGACCCCCTCCATTTCTATCCTTTTCCCCCTCCAGGTCCTCAGGTTGGGCCCAGCCCTATTGGAGTTTGATTGGATTGCTTTATCTCTCTTGGAAAGCTTGGACCGTTGAAGTAAAGTCTAGCTTATTATCTTCTTTAATGGCTATTTGTGTAATGGGATTATGTATTTTGTTTTATGAAGATGGAAATTGTACTTGACTCTAATTAATGGTTTTGTGATGTAATAAACATGTTTCCGCTGCAATAAAATGAAGCTTTAGTTTTCAAGTACTATTTATTATCTGTCTTGTTGTAATTTTTCTGTTCTATATTCACTTATAACCTCCATGGAAGTTAATGCATTCCCTTTGTGAGTGACATTAATGGACGTGGGGTGTTACATTACGGGTATAAAAGCTAAGAGAAACGAATTTCTCCACCACCAGACGTAATACTTTGAAAAGAACATCTTATGTGACCGTTAGGAATACTTTGTCAGACATTCGTCCATACAAGTTATCCTGGGACTGGACAAACAGAAAACACCATTCTAGAACAGAACGACTCTTGCATTTCACTCCGTCTTCAATTGTCTACAGCATAATCAAATTCGCAGTGCTTATGCCTATACAGAGTGTTTTCGGATAATATATCCAACCGCTTTCTCCGTATTGACAACGATGGTCAAAACACTTCGATAGTCGGTTATTTAACTATCGAAGTAAAAACAAACATCCATTCTAATGTATAACTAAACATCATACAATCACGGGCGCTTTTTATTTAACATTCGTTTTATTATTCAAATCCCCATATCTTACTAGATATTTCTCAAACCCCTTTTAGCACTTTCACACTTCTTGGAAAACATTCTCAGTTATTAAAACTCTTATTGTTATATTTCTAGGACAACATCGTTACTTATTACTTTAAATAAGTGGATTTCAAATCAAATTGTTTTCATTCCCTAGGGAGTAGTGCTATATATAAAAATCACGCTTAAGCTTGGTTAACAGCGCTAATTTATCGTTATAGATCAAAACTTGTCATACGCTGTAATATTCTCCTTTGTAATTAATCTTGACATAACAGTCACGCTGAAGCCTAGTCAACAGCGTTTATTTTATCGCTATAGTTCAAAACTTGCAATACGCTACTATATTCCACTTTATACTAATCTTGACATCTCTTTCCGTTACAAAAATCTTGACATCTTTTTCTGTTACAAAAATCTTGACATCTCTTTACCAACTCAATAACATCTTAAATGGGATCCGTTTAAGAAACAATTATTTAATTAAAATAATTAAATAATAATTTACTTCATCATTGCTGAAGTAAAACAGTTTACTTCATCATTAATCTAAAATATTGTTAAATCCTTTTTGTCTTAAAACGATTATCCTCATAGGGCAAATTTATAGCTTCACTTGATTAAAAATAATCTCTTATAATTTCTTAATAAAAGTTAACTACAAAATGTTTATAATAGAACTTCTATTATAATCTAGGACTTCGCTTTAATTATAAAAATAAAATTTTTTATAATTAACTTCGTGGATCTGCCTGACGACCAATCAACTTCTTAACCAACATGGGTTTATGGTCGACTGTTGCCACTTTCTTAATCGATGTCATTTATTGATTAAATCAAAACAAATGTTAAATTTCCACTCAACATGGTTCAAACAGTGCACAAAAAATACATATAAATATTTAGGAATCCGGTTGAATTCCTCCAACCGGTTTCCGCATCCACAGATGTTAGTCACAATAAATATCACCAATTTCATATCATTATGAAATAAAATGGTAAACAGCATCAGTGTTCAATCGACAGTTTAGATATATGACGATTTATATTATTTTAACCAATTTAATTGTAATCTACCTAATCGATCATCACCCAGCATTCAACCATTATATTAAAATATTTTAAATAAAACAAAGTTAGTGAATTTGCTCACCTTGCACGTTAACCGTTTAATAACGATTTGCGTCAGTTGATTTTCTCATGAAATCCCAGTGGCTCTGTTCTCCGTGCAATACGTTCCACAATGTAAATTTCATCATTTCAAATCCATCATAACTCGTCCTGTTTTGATTCTCCTACGTATATTTCTTTCCTGACTGTTTCAAACGTCGCTTCTTTACCAATGTTCCAAAACCCGGAACTCCTTAGAACAAAACTCCTTACTGCATATATTTTGAACTGTCATACTGTCAGTTTTTGAACCTCTATATGTCCTCATCTCTTGAAACTTCGTTGAACTCAACCGGTGCACCATTTGTACCCAGTTCAATTCAAACATGCCGACTTTGATACCACTGCTGCTCCCCTTTTTAACATACCTAGCTAAACGGAATTTCCAGTGAAGTGTTCCAAGCTGTCTTGTTCAATATCCGGTACATGCGGTCACCGTCTACCTCAAAAACCAGATCAGACAACGCCGGAATTTCCTTCCTCCCAGACGCTGAATAGTACCATATATTGCAGCGCCCCCTTTTATTCGTCACCTCTCCATTTTCCATGCGTCCTCCTCCCAGTTTCGGAATCCTACAGTGATCATGCGATCACTTAAACTTCAACCCCCACAAGATCTCACCCCTCCGCATGTATACTCTTAGTCTCCTCCCCATCTTTCAAAGCATCACGTACCAGGCAATTTCAAACATGCCGTATTCAAGCTCTTGTGTTTGCCACTCCTGCAACATTTCACCTTCCAGTCTCCTATCACCCTTAACACCATCATCACTTTATACCAGTAGCTTCACCGTGTAACTTAGCTGCTTCTTTATTCTTCTCACAGCAAAACGCCTCTACTCATGTCCCTTTGTTTCTCCTCACGCTTTAATATATGACCCTCACAACAAAAGAGCTCCTGCGTTTACATCCTTTCGCCACTCATTAAAGTATTGAACTCCTTCCTTTCTCAAGCCCTTTCCCTCCATCATTTTACCACTAATTCTCAACACGTCTACACCACATACATGCTCCCCCACCTCCTCAACCCCTAACTCAGCTCGCACCATCCATTTGAAAAGCGTCCATAGGCTTCCCCGCGTAATGTACAGGTGACCGCCGAATGATTTAGTCACGGAATCCATTAAGTTTTTGTGTACGGGGTGAATCAGTCCTCTAAACATGAAAACGATCTTCATTTGATCCATCAAGGCCCCTACAATTCGCAACAAACAACTCTACGATGCGCTTCCATATTCTTCAGCGACTGGAAACACGTTGAAACTACAACCAACAGAAAACACATAGGATTGGAGAGCATTACGCTAGGGGTTAGAATATTTTTATTTCAGATCTGGTTCTCTTTTTCTTTTGTATATATTCTTGGTTTTTTATTTGAAGCCATTATTCTCGCTTGTATCTTCAGATGAAGAAAATGGGATGAAGGTGTCGTGCTTAAATATGGGTGAAACAACTTGGCAGCCAAGTATTAAAGTTCGTAGGCGTTGAAAATTTACCTGTGTAGCTGTGAAATTAGATGGTACATGATAGGTGATGGGAGGACATGGATTAGCTTTGTAGGAGGGGCTAGGCTTGCGTTGGATATGATGTGCATGTGTTTTCATTTCGTGAGAGTAGCTGGGAGATTTGAAATGTCCGCTGAACCAGGTAGGCCAAAAGATGTAGACCAAAAGCAGCCTAACAGAGTAGACAGGTTACATCAAAATAAATGCTCCATAAGAGACTTAAACTTACGTCAGTTTATGAGACCGACCGTAGGAAATCAAAGAAAGGCTGGTTATTCATAGGTTTGCAGCTTGATTTTTAAAGCCATGTGCATTAGCCTATGGTTAGGGGAGTGGCCTCTTGCCGCAGTCATAAATGGAGATTATCATGCCAAGGATTTGATTTTTCATGCTCTTATTAAACTCAATATGGTCGTGTCATATCTTTTGGTGTCTGTGCGAGTTGATATTCCTTGTTTTCGGTGGATTTGAAAATACATGTTACTCTAGTTTAGACTGTGGTGCACGGTTGCTTACGAAGGAAGATATTTTTTAGCGGTTAAGGACATCCAAAAGCAAGTTTTATAAGAACGATTTACAGTGCGTAACATTTTCTTTTATGTCCGGACTACTATGGACAGAAGTAAGAATATGGTTGTGTCCGGTGAGGTGCCACGATCCCAAAAATATAATAATATCGGTTGGTTAACTCATATTTTGAAACGCCAAAATATTGATATAGGGTGCAAAATACTCCAATAAAAAGTTGCGTATTTAATTAATTAAAAATTTCAGTAAAATTCTAAAAATTAAATTATCACTACGTCTCAAAAGAACCTTGTCCAGATTTGTAACCAGTATCCAGTTATATCAAATAGACCGTTACGGTCGATAAACGATTCCATAGCGACTTTCTGAATATTTGATTTGGACATATCTTGCAATCTATAATGCGAAATCTTGATTTTTCACTTCCATTAGAAAAATACAGTTCAACAGATTTCAACGCTTATTGTTTCGAAGAAATCCGGTTTATAACGAGTCTTGTACACTCAATTAAAGTTCAGAACATTAAATTACGAACTGCCGCGATATTACGGGCTCGATTATATTTAATATATATTTTTATACGTTCAACGTCGTTTTAATTAATATGTAAATCCACTTATATTACGAATTCAATATTTAAACTAATTTAAATATTCAAATACAAACCTATAAAAATGCGGGACGTTACAACACCACTTCTAGCAAGAAAGAAACATGTGCACTCCCTGCGTTCCCTTGTCCCGTTTCTGACTCTTACTGGGATGTGAAGATCGTCGGTCTTCAATCAGCGTCTTCAATATCTTCGATTTAAATTGTCGTATAATTATTTGAAATGAGACTGAACTCGGACTTTTCAAATAAATCTCGCATATATATAATTTAAATCATCTCATATCGTTAATATTATTTTGTAACAATTTATCGCTATTTTTATTTATATAAGAATAGCCCAATTTAATTTAACGACGCTTCAGGTCAATAGGCGGTCGTGACGCTGTTTTTATTAAAATTTGATTTACACTTTTCTCGAAATCTAATCGTTGGATTTTAATAAATTTTACACCGTTGGAAAGATCTTCCCAAAGCGGTCCTAATGGTTTTAGTTTTTGGGAAAATCCGACGGTCGGATCTTTCGGTATAATCGTTTAAAGTTACGATCCCGAAACGAGAACTACCGCGCGTGATTTGTTTGATTTTAATTTATATTTATATATAAAATTAAATATAAATATAAATCATTCGATGATTTCACTAATGTGTTTAACACGCCAAATAAAAGAATGTTTTATTGACACAACACATCTACATGTTCATAATGTCAAATAAATATGTATTTTGATTACATTCATTTCTACATGTTTTCTAATGGCAAACAAGTATGTATTTTATTCACATGACATTTTTGCTAATGAAAAATAAAAAGATAATTTTTATTTTCATTACTTGTATGCAATTTCTATTTTTAACTTTAACAAATAAAAAAGAAATATTTTATTTGTATATATAGTTTCAATGTATAACATAACATATAAAATGCCTCTTTACTTTGTACACAAATTCTAATGTATAATTTGACAATAAAAATATCACTTTGATTTGCATATAAATTCTATTATATAATTTGACAGTAAAAAAATGTTACTTTGGTTTGCATACAAATTCTATTGTATATTTTGACAATAAAAATGATTCTTTAACTTACATACAAATTCTAATGTATGTTTTTGCCAATAAAAATGATTCTTTTCACTTACATACAAATTTTAATTTATGTTTTGCAAATAAAAATGATTCTTTAACTTGCATACATATTCTATTTCCACAAAATGCATAAAAAGTGATACATTCATTTTTGTTGACAATTTTATTTCAACAAAATGATTAAAAGTGATAATTCATTTTGTTAACAATTCTAGTTTAACAAAATGAATAAAAAGGGATGATTTCATTTTATTAACAATTCTAGTTTAACAAAATAAATAAAAAGTGATAATTTCATTTTGTTAACAATTCTAGTTTAACAAAATAAATAAAAAGTGATAATTTCATTTTGTTAACAATTCTAGTTTAACAAAATGAATAAAAAGTGATAATTTCATTTTGACAAATCTAGTTTAACAAAATGATTAAAAAGTGATAATTTCATTTTTTTTTTAACAATTCTAGTTTTAACAAAATGATTAAAAAATGATAATTTCATTTTATTAACAATTCTAGTTTAACAAAATGGTTAAAAAGTGATAATATCATTTTGTTAACAATTCTAGTTTTACAAAATGATTGAAAAGTTACAATTTCATTTTGTTAACAATTCTAGTTTAACAAAATACATAAAAAGTGATAATTTCATTTTGTTAACAATTCTAGTTTAACAAAATGATTAAAAAGCGATAATTTCATTTTGTTAACAATTCTAGTTTAACAAAACGAATAAAAGTGATAATTTCATTTTGTTAACAATTCTAGTTTAGCAAAATGATTAAAAAGTGATAATTTCATTTTGTTAACAATTCTAGTTTAACAAAATGATTAAAAATGGTCTTTTCATTTTGTTGATAATTCTATATCAACAAAATTAATATTTTTGCTCAACCACAAATCTGTTTAACCAAAAATGTTAATTTTGTTTTATCTCAAACCTATTTAACCAAAAATGTTATTTTTGTTTAACTCAAATTTATTTAACAAAAATGTAATTTTTGTTTTCAACCATTATATTTAACAAAAATGTAATTTTTGTTTTCAACCATTATATTTTGATACAAATGACAATTTTGTTTCAACAATTACAATTTGACAAAAATGACAATTTTGTCTCAACTATTATAATTTGACAAAAAGGACAATTTTGTTTCAATTATTATAATTTGACAAAAATGACAATTTGTTTTTCAACTATTATAATTTGACAAAAAGGACAATTTTGTTTCAACTATTATAATTTGACAAAAATGACAATTTTTGTTTCAACTATTATAATTTGACAAAAAGGACAATTTTGTTTCAACTATTATAATTTGACAAAAATGCAATTTTTGTTTAACTCAATTCTAATCAACAAAAATGTAATCTTTGTTTTAACCATTTAATTTCAACAAAAATGATATACTGATTGACATGTTTTATTTTGACAAAAATGTAAATTTTGTCGCAACAATTTATTTTGACAAAAATGACAAATTTATTTCAACTAATTTACTTTGGCAAAAATGTCAAATTTGTTTCCACTAAGCTATTTTGACAAAAATGTATATTTTGATTCAACTAATCTATTTTGACAAGTATATTTTGTTTAACTCAATTCTAATTAACAAAAATGATAATTTTTGATTCAACATTTCTAATTAACAAAAATGATAATTTTTGATTCAACTATTCTAATTAACCAAAAATGATAATTTTTTATTCAACTATTCTAATTAACAAAAATGATAATTTTTGATTCAACTATTCTAATTAACCAAAAATGATATTTTTTGATTCAACTATTCTAATTGACAAAAATGATAATTTTTTATTCAACTATTCTAATTAACCAAAATGATAATTTTTTGATTCAACTATTCTAATTAACCAAGAATGATAATTTTTTATTCAACTATTCTAATTAACAAAAATGATAATTTTTTATTCAACTATTCTAATTAACAAAAATGATAATTTTTGATTCAACTATTCTAATTATCAAAAATGATAATTTTTGATTCAACTATTCTAATTAACAAAAATGATAATTTTTGTTTAACTCAATTCTAATTAACAAAAATGATCAAGTCAACAGATCTACATAACACATCAATCATAGATCAAATCACGTATCATAACAAATAGAATTTAACAGCGGATTTGTGATAACACAATCATAATTAATTTTAATTATTTAAGAAAATAAAAAAATAAAATAGAATTCTCACCGTGGGTTTTAATTCTGAATAATTCAGATTTGAATTTTTGCCCAAAATCTGATCTACTCCAAATTCGTTCTAATTAGTCCTGAAATGTAGATCTCGGACTTACGATCGCAACTGTTCTGAAATCGCTCAATTCCGAATTCGTATGCATCAGTTAATAATAATATTTAGTTAGATAACTTTTTTTAAATAATTAATTAAATAATAAAAAAAGGAAAATACCCTTCTTCCCCAATTAGTATCAAGGCCACGCGATTTTCAAATTGATTCAATACTAGGGTTCAAGTTCTTATGTAGCACAGTGCACCGAAGGATGATCGGATGGCGGCACGTCAGAGAGGGGAGGGTGGTGCACCTACGACGGCGGTGGGGCCTAGCTTGGTGGCGCACAGGTGATGCGGCGGCGGTGCAAACCTGACGACTTTGGGGTGTCTGTTCGTCGTGAATGCTCCATAGTTTTTGATCAACTCCGTATGGAATCGAAGCTTATGAAATTCTCTTCAATAAGTCAAAAGGAGGATGGAGTTTTATAGTACGGATTGAAGGAAATTAGTGGAGGAAGAAGAGAACGTTTCTAGCCATTGATGGTTGAAGGCGGCGGTTACTGTATAAATAGGAGTTAGGGTTTTGTTGTTATATATTTCTAATAAAATAATATTAAACCTCTTAATTATTAGTTTTAAGCCCATTAACTTCTTTCAGCTCCAATTTCAGCCCAACGAATGTTGTTCCTACTCAAATGCCCCCGTGTCGGACACAATGGGCAAAGTCCCGTCAGCCCAATCAATCGTTTTTAGTCTGTTTTCTTCAATTTAAAATATAAATAATTTATTTATTTAATTCGATTGTACATTTAAATTTACCGGAGCCACATACGGACTCCAAAAATTCCCGAAAAATAAATCTAGCTATGTTTTGACGATACGATCCTAACAAAATTAATTTTGTCGAATTTGGAGACCGTTTGAAAAGTGACCCTTTTAACGGTCGATTAAATTCAACAGAAATTATCGAACACAGTTTAATTTACCATGCTCACATATTAATTCCAAAAATTATGGAAAATTAAACTTAGCAATAATTTGACATTTCAGATCCGACAAAAATGGTTTCATTGAAAATGGAGGTCGTTTATAAAATGACTATTTTTAATAGCTTTAATATTATTTAAAAATGGAATTTTTAAATTCTGGCACATTTTCCAACAAAATTTCTTAAAATAAAATTTTTAAATTGGTTCTGATTTTCTGGGATGTTACAAAAGAGGATGACAAGAAAAATATAAACCACAATGTTCCAAGTCAGGCATATGTGAATAGGAGGATTTTTCTAAATTTACAGTATATAAACTAGGTACGTGTATAGTCATGTTTGCCAAATGACAATATCCAGCTAAGGCATACATATATGAACAGGGACAGCATGGTCAACAGCGGTAACATGCATTTGGCAATGAAGGCCTGGCACACTTGCATATAACATAACCAAATATGTATATTTAGAAGAACTGGGCATAGGAAGTGTGACAACAAAGAACAAGACACATGCAACAAAATATATTACCAAATGTTCCATGTCCAAATTCAAGACAGGGTAGTGATAGACATGCAGCACAAAACAGCCTAAACCAATATATTTAGCAAACATGAAGTTAGAAAACTTGAAATAAAGTTAATCGTGGGCGAACTCACCTTAAAACAACAAAGGAAGGGCGCAGACGGTTCGAGATTCAATGAGATGAAGGAAAACAATGTTTAGGTCATCAGAGAGGGGTACCGGAATTTGGATGCGGTTCCAGGCTCAGCCGACGCTGATGAACAAGATCTGAGACGGGGATGCGGCGAGACGGGGTTCGATTAAAGGTGGTAACAGGTTCAACGATGACACAGTTTGACGAGCTGCTACTATTACAACGTTCGATTCAACCGCAGTTGCCAAGCTTGGGTCTTCGCTGGCGTAGAGGTGCGAGATGAATGGAGGGGATGGCTTGCGGTAGAAGAGGATTGATGAGGCTTCTTTGCGCGCAGTTCCAGGTGAAAACAAGGTGGATTAGAGGACGGAGCATACGGTGATGGTGGCGGTGGATTGTTTTGGGAAGAAGGGTTTCCTCGGTGGTGCTTGGTGTGGTGGTGCGTCTGATATGAAGGCGACGACAGAGATAAGGGGTGGCCATTCGACAATGAAGCTTTTGATTTGGGGTAAGGAAAATAAAGGGAGGAATTTGCTTTCTTGGCCGAAAATAAAAGAAGGGTAAAGATAGAATTTGGGGCCGGTGAAAAAGAATGCGTGGTGAAATTTACAAACAGTGGACACATTTTGAAATCTCAAACAAATTTGGGCAAGTGTCAATTTTTTTTGGCAATCCTCTGCAAGTGGCAAAAACACATCAAGCAAATAATTTCTAAGTAGATACTATTTATAATTCTATGCATATAGATGCAATTTTACACACCCAAATACAAGTTTGAATAAAATTTCAAAACCAAATTCAAATCAAAATTTTAAATTCATGCTTAAAATTTAATATTTTCAAGTACAATGTCAAATAAATATTTTAAAACCAAATCCAAGACCAAATAAATTTACTTAAGGATTCAACTGTAATTCTTTAATCGTATTGGAAAGCAATTTAAATTTTCTAAATCAACATATTCAAAATAAAAATTATACAAATAATACTAGAATATTTATCCATTCCAAACTCAACTTGCATTAAATAAGAATCGAATTCAAATCTAAAATAGAATAAATAAAATAATTTCTTAAGTTAAATAAAAATCAAATTCAAGACAAATAAAATAAATTAGACTGCAATTCATCATATTTAATTAGAATCAAAGTTTACAATATTAAAACAACTAGTTTAAAATATTAATAATGTTTCATTTAACAAAATTATCTAGGTTCAAATATTAAAAATTTAAATTTACACAAGTAAAACCAAATTAAAATAGATTAAATTTCAAATTTTAACCAAATATAAATTTCATAAATATCAATTCAAATAAATTTCATATATTTAAAACGCTGAAAAACAGGTTCGTTACAAAGTTATTCTATCCTAGTCCTGATTTGCCTAATTTACTACTACTAAATCTATTTCTTTTGTAACGGCATCAGTCTCAGTGACATTAAGTAAATTCAATTGTAATGTTACTGTCATTTATATGCATGTATTTATACCCCATTGTGGCAAGAATTTATTAAAGTTTCCAAAAATTTGCATTAAATGCTGAAGCATTAAAAGTTTGAATTTCCACTTTAAAATATAATTCTATTATTCCTTACAAATCAATGTCTAATAAATGTGTTTTTCTAAGTTTTTGTGATATCTTGAAAATATTGTCTACATGTTCATAATTCTCTAGTTTGTAAGAGTAGAATAGCTTTTCCCCGTTCTATTGCTTACCGAATAAAATATGAATGCATGCCTAGTTTTAATAATGCATTTTTTTTCAAAGATTTCAAAAATGTTGCAATAAGAAACTTGATGTCCTTTTTAATTCTTATTTTTATTGTTATGTTGCATGCGTGTCATAAATACCTTACAGGAATGATAAACGTTTAAGGTCTTGCATGAAAACAAAAGCTACTTCTTATTTAAAAACAAAACCTTAATTGAATGTCAAAAACTTAATTAGGCGACATTTAGTTTCCTAAAAATGTCTAATTGACATTAATTATCATATTTCTAAACACCATTGTAGCATTACCCAACAAAGCAAAATGGCCTCTTTATTTTTAGTAAAATATTCCAAACGAATATTTCAATTTTAATGTTTCACAAACATTTACTACATACCCGTAATTCCGTCATTTAAGAATAATATTTTTTCTTATTCAACACTCGTCTTTTATTTGCATACTGAATGTTTAGTCTTTGATGACTTTCAAAATGACAATTGTTTTGAAAGGAATGTTCATTTCTATTTGCAAATGAGACCTAAATCTTTTAGCATTGAATTAATTAGCCATTAATTCTTCTATTCATATCCATATTTTCAGTTTACCTTTTTTTTCAAATGTATTTTGAAACATTCGACCGCATTCATTATTAGCACCAAACCTAAGACTCTCATTTATTTATATATGAATTTTGAAATGCCTTAATGAACATAACCATTCATTACTTTTTATTTGCACAATGAGAGGTCTTTCAAAAAATAGATTTAATGGTCATAAATACATTCCAAATTACTAAATAACTTCCTTGGAATACTCTTTTATTCTTTATATTACCCCTTTAGTACTCTTATTTTCTTGAATGATACTCACTTTACAATGATTCTATCATTTTGACCTTAACAAATTTTTAGTAAATAAATTTACTATCTTTTCTCTTCTAATTGAGTATGTCAGTGACATTTAATTTCCAAGCTTATATGTATTGTCTTCTTTCCCTTCCTTTTCTTTTCAAACGCCAGTTTACTATCACCATCTAGAAAAGAATATTTTCAAATCTAAACTTTAAAAGCTCGTTACATCAAGACCATGAAAATTTCAAATTAACCATTTGAATTATTTAGTGTTTGTTGCTTTAATTTCTTTCCCATTAAAGCTCTTATGTGCAAACATCTATAATTAACTTTTTTTATCTTTTGTCTGCGCTAAAACTTGTATTTATTATTTGTATAGTTGAAGAACTAATGAACATTTATAACTCCAATTTCTTTTTCAATAGGAGTTATTCTGTAATTATAGTCCATATAAAAGAGGTAAACAGTTCTTCAAAAATTTCCTCTTTCAAATAGTTTTTTTTTGTAGTATGTCAAAAATGCATCTAGATGGGTTTTCAGATATTCTTGGTCTTTTATTTAAATCTTTTGACACGCTATTCTATAGAAGTATATACCCTAAAATTCCTATATTTGTTATCTTTTCATTTATTTGTCGGTTAGGAAAACATATTTATCCTTTTAAATCTTCCAACCATACCTGCAATCTCTTTAGCAAAGGTTGGTATCTTCATTTACGGAAGTCTGTATCTTGTCTTAATCCTTCTTGTCATTCTAAACGGGTCGTTGGTTCCTGTAAGAAATTACATTTGCACAGAATAATATATAGACATTGCATTATGAAAATCTCACACAGCGAAACGAGGAAATATAATACCAAATATGATGTACCATTTTATTAAAAAGTCACAGAATTCAAACACAGATTGTCTAAATACATTTATTCGATAGGTACATCAATAAATTCATTATTAAAAGTTTCCATAAGCAATACAATAATGATAACTAGTAATAGCATTATATCTCCATTTTCGTCTTCAGCCTCCATCATTGCTTCGTCCATAGAATCTACCCTACCTACTGACTTATTGGATATGTTAAGGAGAGGGGTCAGAACATAAAGTCCTGTGTGACTGAAAATAGTATTTACTTAATGACCATACCCTGGATTTAGCAGATTACATATATCAAGGTATGTCTACGCAACACACAGACATTCGTACAAACACAAAACATTTAACCAATGAGGTGGATATCCAAGTCAATCGCTTAAGACCTTCATTAGTGCGTTTAGGGTAAAGACCCAACGAGGCGGGCGTTCTCGGTCACGTGTGGCCCTATAAAAGGTGGATTCTTATGATTCTTATGATCTCTTATAACCTTGAGGCTGACCATAGCCTCTAAAGACCCCATCCTAATACATCAACGTTCTTTAGTTTATACTCTCACTTGTTGTAATGAACTAGAATTTTTGGCCTAGAAAATCTACATAAAGCCCATGTCAACTATTCAAGCATCGAAAATGCTGGATCATTAATAGGAAGAAGTTAGAGGGTGAGAAATAGAAAGAAAGAAAATTTGAATAGAAGAAGAAGATCACAACAGAATTGAATTAGAATAAACACGAATCTCATAGCGGAACGAACAAAATATATTATATAACATAACCTTTGAAATACCAACTTATAACTGCATATACATACCATTTAAGAGTATAACACATAACATCACAGCGGAAATAAACAACAACTATACAATCCGGAAGCCTTCTGCTCCAAGCTCTTTAAGGTATCTGTAAAATCCCAACTACTTGACTGCCTGTACAAAATTGGGCACCCAAGAGTTTAGGGTAAAACAAAACAAAATAAACTCTGGCTCAGTCATGAGACTGGTGTGAGTAAACAATTTAAAACAGTTTGAGAAAATAAGCGATATCTCATAAGACCACGCCTTATAACACAGAACAGGGTTTTCCCTTATGAGAATCCAAAACACTTGATTTAACTTTCAAAATCCTTTTGAAAGGAACGATAATCTTTATATCAAAACTCTTTTGATATTATAATAGTGTCTATCTACCAAAACTAAATAATCATTAGCAGAACGCTTTCATCTCACGTTCTACATACATAATATATAATCAAAACCCATGGGTGCTTACTGGCTAATGAATTCCAACTGGCAAGGTATGGGACCACCTTCCGATAGTGTATCTCTAGAGAGAAATACACCGGGTTCAACAAGAACATCTTGCAACCCAGGCTAAACATGACCGGTCACTCATTTCGCTTGAGTGTACCAAATGTATTATTACGGTTGGGATCAACAACCGTTTCCCGAAAGGGACAGCATTGAAATAGGTTAAAGAAGTAAATGAAATTTCTCTAGATCAGGTGACAATACACCCAAATTGGGAGCTACCCACTTAGCAATGCGACCTACTCGATTTTATATCATTCCTCGGTTGTGAGGCTTGAGGTCATACATACATATCACACCTTTTATTTACTTTGAATGTCACATCGTCATACCCGCCAAATCACAAATTGATTTCTCCAAAAATACCACGGGTATATAGCTAAGAGAAATGAATTCCACTGCCACCAAACATACATACGTTTGAAGAGATCAACTTACACGATCTATTAAATATACTTTGTTAAACATTCTTCCATACAGGTTGTCCTGGAACTGGACAAACTGAAGGCACTACTCTGTAAACCCATCTTAGGCAATTTCTACTTAGGATGTGCCAGAACAAACCTTGCATAAACTCCGTCTTCAATTATCTTCGTCATATTTGATTCGCAAAGTAATGCCCGTACAGAGTGGTTTTTAATGATAAATCTGATCCCGATCTCTCTGTATTGACAACGAAAAAATGGTCAAAACTTTGATAGTCGGTTATTTAACTATCAAACGAAAACATACATACACACAATGATCTTATTTCAAAATGGAAATTTTATCGATTAATCATAAATCAATATTTTTCCCTTTAAATTAATATATCATTTATTTATTCATTTCCCCATTTCCCTTTTCCATATATTCAAAAATTCTTATTTTCATATTTGGAAAATATATGCTATTAACATTGAAAAACATTTCCATTTCTTATTCACGCATTATTACTCTCCCACATCTATCAGACTCTAATTGTAAACTAGTTGAAACGACCCAAACTCACCCTTACGGGAAAGCCCGGATTGAGTTGAGGACAAGACAAATCAAAACGCAAACAGAAGAACATTTCATTGCTGTTACAACAATTACATCAGAGTACAAGAATATAACAGAGCATGAATAAATAATATACATCGGAAAAATATCAGAGATTAAATAACATTACATAGCAGCGGAAAAATAATAAATAACACAACTGAAAGAGATACATGGATACAAAGCTTTCTGAATATAGCTCCAGCTATAAATCGAGGATCCTGTGAAAATAATATCTACAAAACCAAAACTACTAGCTGTCCGTATGGAAAATATGGGCACCCAGAGTTTATGTTAAAAAAATAGACTCCAGGTCAGTCATGGGACTGGTGTGAGAACTAAAACAGTTATTTAAAACTTTACTTTAAATTAAAGTAATCAAGGGACCATGCCGTATAACACGGAACGGGTTTTCTCCTAAGAATACCAGTGCATAAAACAAATAGCGCAATGCTTTTTGGAAAAATGAAGCTATTATAAGACTCAGGTCCCATCACACAATGCAGCGTAAGCCGGAGGATAGACTTTTCCCTTAGAATAGCCAAACATGCTTGGTACATTTAAAAAAATCATTTTTATATTACTATAAGTATATAGTGTCAAAAACAACATCAAATATAAATATATCAATCATAGACGGCATGGGTACCATTTATCAAGTCGCCATACTAGGTTTTACAACTAAAACCAAAATGTCACGTATTGGAAATTGGATTCTTTCATGAGTCGAGGCCATGGATGACTCCTCACTGATTCGAGACACTCTAGCAAATGCCTCAGGACTCGGACATTGGCGAGCCCTGTGAACGGTAGGGACGATCCATACTTACTTTTGGGGGTTAATTATTCTTGAACAATACGTTTCCCGGTCCTATCAGACCTCTTCATCGGCTCCGTAGTGACTGATACATCCGAGGCACCTCGCTATCCATCATTCACATAGGTAAAAAAAGATATAAATGTCTTGGATCCATACCATGACACCACTCATAGTTAGAAAGAAACGCAAGTTCTCCCTGTGGTCACGATCCCCTTTTTGACTCATACCGAGTATGAGGCTCACGAATTAATGCTATACACAAAGCTATGCTATTAAAAGCCATCCTTTGATCATCAACCACAAGACTCTGCTTTTCAACAGAAGCCTTGATCATTTGCATCTCAGCATGCTACACAAGCAATTCATGCCATGCGATTGATATCCATTAATATACAACCTCTAAGCTCATACGTCTCAGAGCAGGGCGTTAAGCAAGAGAATAAATTCTCCGCTGCCAAACAGATGTATATTTAATAGAAATCAATACACACAGAATAAAATCCAATGTTAGACACACATCAATTTACTTGTTCGTTCTGGGTTTGAACGAAACCGGAGGCACCTTATTCCTCATCCCATATGCCTAATACAGGAGAAAGGTCCTCGCATATCCGGTCAATCTCCTAGTACGCCTGGACGATCACCACTTATTACCTTATCTTGGGTGTACATCCCAATCAAGACATCAGTAATCATCCAAACGATGTGAAGAAATCTAGCCTTCAACCACCGTCTTCAACGTCGACTTATCGTCGAATCAATTATTCAGAATGGGTATAAACCCGGCCTTTCCGAATTATTCACGTATCTTATAATCAAGTGCTATAAAAATACAGCATACGTCTCATTCCAATTCAAAATATTCTTTTATTCAAATATTCACATCATTAGAGAAAGGTTCCCGTTAATTTATCAACTATAAATTCTTTTAAATTCATTCTTTAATCTTCCTTTGGGTATCAATTCTAAACCAAATTATGGTTTATCAACTAGTCAGGATTATCGAGTCTTACCGAAGTAATCATTTATTCATTAATCCCAATCCCAACCTATTCATCCCATGGAGCAAAACTGGTAATACTCCATACCTAACACCATGGTGTTATCGGTAAATTTAATTACCATTTCACGTTCAAATCTAATTAAAGATTTAACTATTGCCTGGAGTAAAAACAGGTGGTACTCCATTCTCGATCATTTCCCAAATTTTATAATTTAAATTATCACATTCACATTTCAATCTAATTAAAGATTCACTGAAACTCCACTTAGTTTTAATCTCATAAATCATTACTCAATGATTAATTAACTTTGGGAAATCAAACATGCCACATTGACAATATACACCATACCATTATTTTTGCCGATATATAACCTCTAAGCTCATACGTCTCAAAGAAGGGTGTTAAGCAAGAGAATAAATTCTCCGCCACCAAATAGATATATATTTAGCAGAGATCAACAATATGGTTCAAAATACAATGTTAGACATGTAATCCTGTCTTTAACTGGGTTAAAGAACCAATATCGTTTAAAACACAGTTCACTATAAACCCTAAATCATATTCCATTAACCATGGAATCTTCACGGAAAACAGATCAATATATATAATCGATATCAATTTCTTTATCCGACTAATAATATACATGGAATAACGACAAAGCCTTTTAAATTCCATATATATTAACAGTCTTCCTCCACAGAAGCTCACTTTGATTATTACCAAATCGAATTCCATTCAATTCCAATTTAATATATTAAATTGAAAAACTTTACTTTGAAAAATTTCCATTAAATCTTAATAAAAGATTTATAAATTCCAAATCACATTTCATTGTTAATCGGAGTAAAGAGCGAATTTCGTTAAAAACACAGTTCACAATAAACCCAATTCACATTCCAATTTTATTCCAATTACTAAATATAACTGGAAAGTCCAATAATCTTAATTAAAAGATTTGTTATTTTCATATGGGGTTTAAGAGCAGTGTTATTTAAGACAACATTCACGAAAAACCCAAAATCCAATTTAATATTAAATATAAGGCCCTGAATAGAAATTATATCGGCTTATATTCAACATCAAGTTCTGAAACCAACACATATCGTATGGGGAATAACGATATATATATATATATATCTTTCAAATTCCTCCACGATATCCTTATAGTCACGGAATCCAATATCCAAATCTCCCCAAGACAATTTCTATTCAAATCCATTCCAATTTATAGATTGTAAATTTCTGTTTATATTAAAAACCCTTTACAAATCCAATTTATGCATTTAAAATTATTGTATTTCAAATCTAGTTAATAACTAGTTCATTTTGATAAAAGAAAATATTTTTATATTTTCAAATACGGAATTTTTCATCCCAATTATTTCCAAATCATTTATTATGATTTTACGAAAATTATTAATATTTTTAATGATTTTATCAAGGCCCGTACAGTCGATTTTCAATAACGGCCACCGAACTGCATCCAAAGCGACCTTTTCCAAATTTGATTTGGACATAATTCCAAATCTAACCATTAGATTTCAAATATCTTATATTCTTTGGAAAGCTATTTTTGATACAAACCCAACGGTTCCAGTTTTAGGAGAATCCGACGGTCAGATCTCCTGTAATGTCAATTCGAAGTTAATGGTCCAAATTCACGAACGGTCGCGGCATGGCGCGTTCTATTCAAGCCATTATTATATATATATAATATAATATATATATATATATATATAATATTTTGATCAAAACGTATTTTATAAATTCATTTTAAATTCGATTCCCACTTTTATTTCAATTTTAAATCAAAATTGAATACTCTTTATTATTATAATATTCAAAAGATAATATTTTCAAAATATCAGATTTTGAAATCATTTCATTTTCGATATTCACTATAAAAGTGAATAAAATCGATATAAATATTGTTCGCGTTAAAATGGCGCAAATCTAAACAACACAGCTTCATATATTTCAATATTTTCGTGTCCATCCCAAATCGGACATCAAATTCACATTTTAATCCTTCACTGAATATTATTTTAAAATATTCGTTATTTTAAAATATTTATTCCTTTTGAATTGGAATCAGACCCAATCAATCACCATATAATTTATTTATATGGATTTCATACAACACATGTACACAACAATCATGATACACAATCAACCATCATCCAGAGTGCATTACACAACTGTATAAGCATTAAATATAAATAATTAACGCTTACAACAGTCTGTCAACCAATCGATTGACATATAACTAAATAATTGAGATAGTGTATGCCAAATATCATCTCAGTACCTGTGTGGGGTTTCAACCAACAAATACTGAATATTATTTGTGCAATCGGGCGATGTGTAAAATTTATCGTCACAATCCATGTCAGTTAAATGGGTGTACATAAACAAATCGTCCGATTTGTAAATGAATATTTATTTTCATTTCAGGAGAATTTCATGTCATTCATATATACATTAAAAATTATATTTTTAACGAAAAAATATTTATTTCAACACATGAATATTTTTAATAGTTCATACATTCAATAAAAATAATATTTTTATTATTTAAACATTTTATTCAACACATGAATATTTTATATAGTTCATATACACATTAAAATTTATATTTTTAATAAATAATATTTATTTTAGGAAATTTTGGCATTATAACGGCGTGATATTAGAACCGGAGTAATGTCTAGCATTACCCCTCTCCTGATACTGGCTCACACCATACACAATATCACAACCAATCCAAACAATTCCACAATCAATTCACAAACAATTTTATAATCACAATCCAATTTTCCCCAATACAATCCAAACAAACAACCACGGTTTGTACAATTAATAGTGTCTGGGGCTACTAAACCCCGTTTGCAACCTAGTATATATTTAATTGTAAAATAAGTTGAGTGAGAAAGAGTTCTCACATTGATCGGTTTCAGAAATCGATAAATTAATTATTTTAATCAAATTAAATAAGACGTTTAATTTGATCAAAAAATATCAACTAGCTCAAAAATCCTTCTGGTCAGTTCCATGTTGTAGTGTTCGTTGTTGCGAATCCAACGCAATTGAAATCGTCCGATTTGGACCGCGTATGAAGAAGATACGTTAATTAACACATCGGATTACATAATTTAAATAATTAATTAATAAATAATTAAGCTAATCACATTTTTAATCTCCTCCTTCATCGTATTCCTAAAGCCGCCTTTGAAACCAATACCTCGCCCAAAACCCTAGCCCATCGCCGCCAACAGGGTATATCGGACCTTCATCGCGCGCCGCCACGAGGAGCGTCATCGCACCCCCTTCCATCGCCGAGCTCCTGGCCCCACTCGCACCTCTCCAGGTGTCGAAATCATCTGTTGAACGGCGGCCCTTCCCTGCCCCAAATCGAACGCCATGCTTCACCATTTTCGATCAAACCCCCACCAATCTTGAGCCCTCACTTCACTCTCCGATTTTGGTTTTGTAATCCCTTTCCAATTCGAATTAATTTGGCTATGATTTAGGATTTTAATTTCAAGTTTATGGGCCGTCGGTTTTTGTCTATGGCTGCTGGAGGAAGTAAACGTCCTAGGGTTGAGAAATGAAGGGTATTTATATAAATTTTTATTAATATTTAAATCCTATTTATTTCTATAAAGTTAATTTCGCCTCCGAACTCCAAACGACTCCAACGAATGTCGCCCCTAGCCAAATACCCCCATTTCGGACACAATGGAATACATTTCATGAGCCAATTTGATCGTTTCGATAAGTTTTTTTCAAAATTAAAATATAAATCAATACATATTGAATTTAAACGTACATTTTAATTTACCGGGGCCACAAACTGACTCCAACAATTCCAAAAAAATAAATCTAGCTATTTTTTGATGATACGGTCCTAACAAAACTAATTTTGTTGAATTTGAAGGCCGTTTGAGAAATGGTCATTTTCCAGTCGATTAAATTCAAATTGAAATTACCAAACACGTTTAAATTCACTACGCTCACATATTATTCCCAAAAATTATGAAATTTGAAATCTAACAATAATTTGACATTCCTGATCCAACAAAAGTGGTTTCATCGAAAACAGAGGTCATTTGCAAAATGGATATTTTTAAGGGCTTTATATTATATTAAAATATATATAAATTCTATAACGACTATTTTGAATTTTAAACTAGACATAACTTTCAATTTATAAAGTGAAATCTCAGTTTTTCACATTCCTTAGAAGGATATAGTTAAACAGATTCCAACATTTCTTGCTTCGTCCAATTCTGATTAAAAATGAATTATGTATATTCAATTGAAATTTAAAATTGATTTTTCAAACTACCGCGCCATTTCGAGTTCATTTTATAATTAAAATAAATTTATACGTTCCAACTTCGATTTAAATAAACTTTTAGTCGTTATTATTTAAAATAAGTCATTTTAAATGTAACGACCCGGAATTTTAGGGCCAAATTAAAATTTTTATTTTAATGAATTTAAAGTATTTTTAATGATTTATTTATTTTAATCGAAGTTAAAACGAACAAATTTAATTTTAATTATAAAAAGAGCGAGTAATAGCGCGGTAGTTTGAAAAGTCAAACTTGAACTTTGACTAACCATACAGGATGCAAAATTTAACGGATTTTAGTAAAACCAAAAATATTAGAATCTATTTAAAAATATCTTTCCAACGAATCCGAAAAATCGAAATTTCATAGCGGAAATCAAAATTTATGGCCAATTCAATTTTTAGAAAAGTCGGTGGGTAATATGCATAGGACAAAAATGCTACTTTTTGCATATGTAGGAATTTGAACTCGAAACCACTTCCATTGGTTTCAGAATGACGTTTCTGCATTGAAAAACAGTAAACACTTATATGTTTCGAGTTTCAGAAAATATTTGTTTAAAATGTATTTTTAATATTAAATATATTCGCCTTGAAAATAGTCATTTTTCAAAAAGTCTCAGAATCGAACGAAATTAATTTTGTTGTGATCGTATCGTCATAAGAAAGTCAAAAATAATTTTTCTAGATTTTTCTGAGTCCGTATGTGGTCCCGGTGAATTTCTGCGTACGTTTGAATTCAAAATAATGATTTATTTTTAAAACTGAAAAACGGAGGCCAAGATGACAGTTTGGGCTAACGGGACAGGTCTAGATGAGTCCGGAACGGGGGCTAAATGGTATGAACGGCAGTCGTTGGGTCTAAATCGGAGTTCGGGCCAAAACGGGCTTTTTGGGCTAACTAAAAATTAATAAAATAACCCTAATATAATAATATAAAATCCGAAATCACTATTCATCTTCTCAAACCCGTCGTTACTTCAGCCGCCGAAACCCACCATTCATCAAAATTTCAAACCCCATTTTCTCCTTCGTTTCTCAACGAAAATTCGCAAACTTATACTCGTTTCGAAGAGATTTTCAAGCTCTTCGAATACATACCAACCACAACCCATCTCGTCGCCTGAAATCGCCGCACCAACCACCTAAAGTCGCCGCCGTTAGCACCAAACCGGGCCCACCACGTCAGTGCGCACCTCCTCCAACTCCCGGCGCCGACTCCCCTCTCGTAGCTCTCCGATCTCCCGCAAACGGTTCGGCAAACCATCAACTACATCTCCCGATTTTCTGATTTAAAGTTTTGAACGTTCTAAGGTAACTTTTGCTTCAGATTTCCCCACGCTTTTAAGTGTTACACAGCCAGTTGTTAAAAGCCTGAATTTGATTTTTCCTATGAATTTGCATTGGAATCATTCCAGATCTGAAATCAAATTGAATACGAACACCGAATCTGATTGAAACCGAGTCGTCTTTTCAGAATCAAGCAAGGTGAGAATTTATTTTTAATATAATTTAATTAATTAAATTATTATTATTGTTGTGTTATGTGTAATTGAACATCAAACAAGTAGATTTGTGATGAATGTTGCTATGGGATGGATTCAAATTGTTGTGATTCTATGATTTTAGATCCGTTACTTTTTTTTAATCATAGATCTGTTAATTAAAAACATAGATCGATAGGAAAAAATGAGATTTTTCCTCGTTTAAATTGTTGATGGTTGCTTGTGATATGTTTGTTGTTCATGTTATGCTAGATCCGTACTGAAGTTCCATATATTGTTGAATGATATTTGCGGTAAGAAAAGGTAGGAGAACAAGAAAAAAAAACTTATTTTTGTTTATAAAAAAAGAGAATAAGAACAAAAACTTATTTTTTTTATAAAAGAAGAAAAAGAACAAAAATACTCCCTTTTGATTAAAGAAATACATGAAAACAAAATTTACATTTTGTTAAAGAAATGAATAAGAACAAAAATATACATTTTTGTTTATAAGATAAAAAAGGAACAAAATATACATTTTTGTTCAAAGAAAAGAATGAAAACCAAAATTCACATTTTTGTTTGCATTGGATTGAATAAACAAAATTGGCATTTTGTTTGCATTGAGAAGAATTAGACAAAATATACATTTTTGTATATTAAGAGTGAATTAGCGAAATAAGTATATTTTCACAATGCAAACATGACATTAGAACAAAAATTCATTTTTGTCAATGTAAGTTAGCAACGAAAATTCATTGTTTGTCAATGTAAGTTAGCAACAAAAATTCATTGTTTGTCAATGTAAGTTAGCAACAAAAATTCATTTTTGTCAATGTAAAGTTAGCAACAAAAATTCATTTTTGTCAATGTAAAGTTAGCAACAAAAATTCATTTTGTCAATATAAATGAAGTTGGTGACAAAATCATTTTTGTCAAATAATGAAGTAGTGATATAATTATATTTTGTCAATGTAAAAGAAAGACAAAATATACATTTTGACAAATGTAAAGAATGACATGAACCGTATGTGTATGCTATGATATAAACCATTGTATGTTAATGAATATATTTTGTTCATTATATAAAAAGAAGAAAGCACTGTATGTGAATGACTATATTTTTGTTCACTATAAAATAGAATATGGCATTATATGAAATGAACAATATTTGTCATAAATAAGAAATATTTGCATTGTATGAAAATAGCATATTTGTTAATATTAATATAGATAAAATGCATTGTATGTATAGTATTTTTGTCAATTTAGAAAAGTTTAAAATGCATTGTATGTATAGTATTTTTTGTAAATTTAGAAAGGTACTAAATGCGTTGTATGTATAGCATTTTTGTCAAGTTAGAAAAGTATCAAATGCATTGTATGTAAATAATATTTTGTCATGTTAGAAAATATTAAATGCATTGCATGTGAAAATAGTGTTTTTGTAATGTTAATAGATAGAAAAAGCATCATATGTAATATTAACATTATCTTTGATGTTAATGAATAAGAAAAGCACCGTATGTCAAGAAGGATAAGTTACATTATTTATAATGAAAATTAAAGAGAATTGACCGTAGGATTGAATTATATTATTTTAATTAAAAGGTAATTTAACATAGGATGAGTTACATTATCTTAATGTAAATTAAATGTAATTTACATCGTAGGAAGTTAACTTTTATGTTAAATGATTAACATTAAAGAAGGATTACAACGTAGAATGAGTTAACATTATTTTTTGATGACAATATATAAGAATGCGACATGTAAATGCAAGTTTACATTTTATTCATTGTAAATAAGTAAGAATGTGACATGTAATTTCAAGTTTGCATTTTATTCAATGTAAAGAAAACAAGAATGCGATATGTAATGAAAGTTTACATTTTAATTAATGTAAATAAAAATACGATTTTGAGAATGCGTCATTAAACAAGAAGTTTAACTATTTTAAATAATTAAAATAGAACGAATTGTTATAAAAATAATTATTAACAAATAAGAAGGATTTTCAAAATATATATATATATATGTATATATATACGAGGATTGTTTGGGAAGTCCGAGATATTCTCATCCCAAATTAATCCAACGGCGTTAAAGATCGAAGTAAGAAGACGACGTATGAAGACCGTAAATCTTCCCTCGAATGGACAGCGATCGAGATCCTGAATTGACTTGCTACCAATTCATGGGTCAAGGTCATTGCCCAGACGTACGTGTTGGTTTCACGGATTTGACTTTCGTTCAGACCCAGAGCATAAGTTTAAATGGATGGTGTGTCTGACATCGTACTTCGTTATATATCATATTGTTGATTTTCTGTTAATATATAAATATTGGTGGTGGAGAATTTATTCTCTACTTAACACCCATTTATGTATTGATGGAGAAGCAATGGTATGGTATGGAGTGACAGTGTGGCATACTAAGATGCAATGATCAAGGTTTATTGTTGAAAAGCAGAACCTTGTGGAGACGATCAAAGCATGGCCTGTTTAGGCGTAGCTTTGTGTAACGGGACTTCGCGAGCCTCACACCCCGGTTGAGTCAAAAACGGGCGAAGGGAACGCAGGGAAAGCAGCACGTTTCTTTCTAGCTAGAAGTAGTGTCAGGGACCTCCCAGCGCTGATACTTTACTTATGTGGATGATGGAATGTGGCGCGCCTCGGATAGGTCCTATAGGACCGGGAAACGTGTGCTTAGGAATTGCCAATCCTCTAAGCTGTATGTGAGGACCGGCCCTGCAGGATCCAAGGGTTAACTGCGGGTAATCCTGAGGCACTAGCTAGAGTGTCTCGAATCGGTAAGGAGCTCCGCTCTAGCCTTGACTCATGATGGAAACCAAAATCCAAATACGAACCGACGAATTTGATTGTATTACTAGTACGGAGGCATAGTATATGGTATCTATGCTTCCTAAGATTAATACATTTACTTTGAAATGCTTTCATATACACTAATAATAATATTAGATGCGTATTTGCCGTATTTAACATGTTTAATCACCATAAGGTAAAACCCTATCCTCTGGTGTGCGTTGCATTGTGTGATGGGACTTGGGTCTTATGGTGATTCCATTTTTTTCAAAAAAAAAAAAGCATTGCGTTGTTTACGATGTATTTAATTATTTGTTATGACACGTTTATGCACGGCAATCCATTAGAGTAAACCCGTTCCGCATTAGCGGCGTGGTCTTTGGATTTGCCATATTAATAGTGATTTATTACTTAAGAATTCTCACACCAGTCCCACGACTGACCCATAGTTTGTTTCACCTTTTTGCAAACTTGGGTGCCCTCTTTTCCACACGGGCAGCCAAGTAGACAGGTTCATTCTTTGCTTGGAGTCTTTTCTTTGGAGCTGCTTATTCTCTCTCTTGGATTTGCTTTTGTGGAGAGGTGATGACGTGGAGCTTGAAGACATTTATCTTTTGTTTCTATGGCATCTTTTCTTTTCTTTTTAGACATCAAACTTATTTCTTTCCTGCAAAACTTGTTGTAATAGCTTAGTTTCTGCGACTGTGGATTTTCTGTGATTGATGACATTATATTTTTCCGCTGCTATAATGTTATTACTCTATGAATTTCCTTTGCTATATTGTATCTGTGTTCTGTTTTATTGTATTTATGTTGTATTCCAAAAATGATTTCTCCTGCTTTCACCCGTGGAAGTTTGGGGTCTTTACATTAAATATCCAAAATCGACTAAAATATATAAAATAAAAAATTTAATTTGGTTCTGAAAATCCGGGTTGTTACACTAGTAAGAGAACAATTCCCTGAATATCAACCCCGAAGGCCGAAACCAACATATCAATACCCAGAAAGCTGTTCAACATAACTAATCTCTAGTCAGTTCTAATTTCTATAATCCCGTTTCTTAATTTCTTATCAAATCCTTTCTTACGTAATTCTCGAATTCAGTTTACGAATCTGGTTCTTTTATGAAAAACATTGGTTATAACGAAAATGTTATAATCTCTACTTCCGAAATACCTGTCTTAAAAGTATAACTCTTATTCCTTATTTTAAATAAATAAACAATTAATTTATTAATAAAATAAATCTTGATTAAAAATCGGAAAGTAAATAAATACTTTCTCGAGTTCGATATAATCGAATTTCATTGCATAACTCTCTTTCAAATAAACTCTATTCGATAACTCTCTTTCGAATAACTCTATATTCGATAACTCTCTTTCAAATAAACTATATTTGATAACTCTCTTTTGAATAAACTATATTCGATAAATCTCTTTCAAATAAACTATATTCGATTAACTCTCTTCGAATAACTTATATTCGATTAACTCTCTTTGAATAACTTACATTCGATTAACTCTCTTTGAGTAAATTATATTCGACTAACTCTCTTCGAATAACTTATATTCGATTAACTCTCTTCTATTAACTCTCTTTCTAATACCCATTCCAATTTGCAAAACTTTTGCTTTTAAATCATTATTCACTTTTAAACGTGAATATTATCCTTTTATAGAAATCCGGACTTGTTATATCAAATCAAAACTTGATTTCACTTCATAAATATTTTTATAGGTTCAATTTCTATTTATCGAGTCATTTTATAAATCCACAACTAATCCATTTTTCCCCAAATAGAATCCACTATTTTATTTTAACCCTATTTCCTATCTCATTCAAATTCCCATTTGAATTTCTATTTCAAATCCCAATTTTTCTTTATAAATGTTTTAATTTGCAAAATATTTATTTTAATCCATTATTCACATCGAAGGTGAATAATATTTCTTTTATGTACTCAATCAGTTTGATTTTTCATTTAAACTAATATCCCATTTCCAAACTCTCATTTATACTTATATTTATAGAAACTTTCTTAAGAAATCTCCTTTTTACTTCTAACACTTGCATCTTATTGATAATTCCCTTTATAATTGCTACGTTCACCTTCAATCTCAAATATCGGTGTTAAAACCGATTTTTACTTCTCTATGTAAATTCAGACTTATATATCCAATTTATCCAATGATAAATATTTTACTTATTTTATAAAATATTGTTTATAAATTAATCTTCCCAATTTATTTGTTTAAACAGAATTCTATTTATAATCTACTTTAAATCCATCTTCTCGTAGTTCTTTTATATCTCGCCAATTTCCTTTTATAATTCTATTTATTTCCCAAATATTTCCTTTTATAATTCTATTTATTTCCCAAATAATTCCTTTTATAAAATCCATTGATTTTATATGAATATTTTATTTTCAATATACACTTTGAAAATTCCCTTTTTACATTTCAGTATTTCTTATGGTATTTAAAATACCAATATACAAGACCAGTGTCATCATAATCAATCACAGATTATATATCACATCATATATCACAATATATAAAAAAACAATATTATAAATATTGAGGAATCCTGTTGGATCCCTCCAACCTGTTTCCCTGCATCCACAGATGTTAAACAATATAATTAACATCAATTTCATTTCAATATGAAATATTCTGATAAACAGAATCAATGTTTAATTAACGATATATATATAACTAGATTTTATAATTTCAACCAATTAATTAGCATTTCATCCAGACAGTCAACACAAAACAATCAACCAATATTTATCAATTCTAAAAATACATTATAAAAATATAAACTGGGCAGAGTTAGTGAGTTTACTCACTTTGGTCCATTATCGTTGAATAACGATGAACGTTCATCAGCTCTGTTCAGGCATTTTATTTTTCCATAAATTCAAACGAGCTCCAATCCACTCCCAACCAGTTCCATTGTGTAGTCTGCGCTCATACGATCCCAACGGATCAGACCGCTCGTGATTCTGACAACATATGCAGTAGTTATGATTTTTACCACTTGGATATGATTTAAGTAAAACCAATACGCTTATTTAATTTGAATTTAACACATTTATTTAAATATATGGCCCAAACCTTCATTACTTGGCCCATAACACCATTCAACCTGCATGTGAACAGTGCTTTCTTCCATATCCAAAAATATACGATGGCTCCAGTATCCTCCAAACATAGCCGTGATCTCCTTCTGCCAATATCTTCGTTCTCGCTCCATTAATTCACAAACATAAAGCATCTTCACTCTCCCCTTCAAAATCTCCTCAACCCTATTCCCATAATACATGACACGATCTTCCCCCTCATATTCCCTACAGCAGAATATATGCGGACCCCCCTTCTATGTTTTTTTCCATTTATTTTATATATTAATGGGCTTACTAGAAAGAAACGACCCATCCCCCTTACACGTTAAAACTTCCTTCCTCCTCAATGTATTCGGCATCGAACAGCGATGCTCGCTGAACCTGGTCGTGCTCTGCAAATCCTCCTACCTCCATGTTCTCACCATTATTCGTCAAACGGAAGCCATCGTCCATCCGCTCTTCCCGACCTTGACCCAACCATCACCCTCTCATCGAATTCGAGGTTCTCGCTCGAAATCCGGTCTCCACCCGTATAGCCCATATACAGTGCTTCCCTGAAATCTCGCGACATCAACTAGCCTCAAACCCTCCCAAAAATTCACGTCAGATGTTAATTCATGCCCAGATTTCTAAACAAATACCCAACTCGCGAATTAATGCTTCGATTTCACTGAAAGGGGAAGCCTAGTGCACGCTCCTTTTACTGGTGCAAAACAAACCTTGATCGAACTAGATGATACTTATGTAAAGACGAAGGGGAACTCGAATGGAGTCCATATATATATATATATATATATATATATATCGATTTATGGATTTTTTATGGGAATTGATTTCGATTTTAACATCTCACATTTTTTTTTCTAGTTTTGTGGAAAAACGATAGTGGCTACGGTTTTTTTTACCAGTGAAGAAATGTAGTTAGGGTTAAGGTGTAGGATATATCTATAGTATAGTTTTAATATAATAACTTTTTTTTATTGATTATTATATTCAGTTTTAATCAACCGCTATATGTATTTGTTGTTTAAAAATTCGTATGACCACATATAATACCCAATTTCGATGAAAATGGACAGGCGGGTACAGTTTGACATAATGGACCCAACGAAACTTGTTTCGTCGAATTCCGAATTTGTTTGCTCATACAACGTATTTTTAAAATTGAATTATTGAATGTTTTTCACATTTAAATTCCGCACGACCACATACTAACTCCAAAAATCATGAAAATTGAAATCTAACAATAATTTAATATTTCGGATCTAACAAAATTAATTTTGCCGAAAACGAAAGTCATTTGTAAAAAAATGGCTGTTTTCTAAGGTCTAAATAAACAAATTTAAATATTAATATATTTAAAACAATTAAATTAAATATTAATAAATTAATATTATCTTATATATTCACAATAGAATGTCATACAGCTACATACATATCTGGATTTATAACTCGATATTTATAAATCCAAGTTAATTGATATTAAATATATAATAAAAATCCTTTTATTATATAAATAAATCGTTATAAATTATAAACGAATTCCATAGCGACTATTTGAAAATTTGATTTGAACATAACTCACAATCTACAAGACGAAATCTCGATTTTTCTCTTCCATAAGAAAAACATAGTTCACCAGATCCAAATGTTTCTTGTTTCAAAGAAATCCGACTTAAAATGAGTTCTATATATTCAATTGAAGCTCAAAACTCAATATTACGAACTACCGCGACATTATGGGTTCGATTTAAATTATATTATAATTAATACGTTCTAAAGTCGTTCATTAAATATATTCGTTATTATAATTCAATTCTAAACTGAATTATATCTTATAAATAATCCAATTCACACAATATTGTGAATTCAGCTATCTCCGACTATTTTTGACATTTATAATTTATTATCCATTATAAATATTAATTAAATATTCAATATTATTTAATTCAAACCATTTAAATCTCTAAATCACTATTTAAATAACTAAATAAATTAATTATTATATTACTAAAAATACGGGATGTTACACTTGTAATATGAGAAGTAGTATTGCGCATGTTACTGCTTAACTGATATTATGGTAGAACACCTATGTTGCTTAAGACTCCCCTTAGACAGTTGATGAGCATGCTATGGCCACATATCCTTTATAAACCAGTCATGTCCCTAGTTTAGCCCTTACAAGCTCCTAGAGGAAGTGGACATCCCCCATGAACTACCCTACTCTGTTACCTCCATGCCTAACTACTTTCAGAGAAGGAGGACTCATAGACTTACTTCGAATCTAATAAGGGTGGGTCCCATGACTTTGGTACCTATCCAAGGAATAAACCTTCGGAGAGGTTCCTAGTCTTAACCACCTAAGACCCAAACTAGATAAGAAGAGAGTCGGCCACTTAAGATCTTCCTAAGGTATAGTAAACCTGCCTATTCACACATAATATATATACACTAGACCTCTAACATTAAACCGTATACCAGTAGATGCTAGATATACCGGGCAGTTCCGTGGAGACTTATACTGCAAGTAGGTTTGACCTCGTGTCATAGTGTACTAGATTTGAATGGCCAATGGCAGTCAGACCTCTCACATTAGTTGGGTCTACTTGTGGTTGCTGGATTTGCCGGTTGGTTCCAGGCAGACTTATACCACAAATGGCAACTAATCACGTGTTTGTTTGTCACTATTTAATATATGTACAAGCCATTCTATATGCACACACAAGCAGTCAATATACGATGACATTTCAATTTCAAATCCTATCCTAGTCGCATTTATTATGCCACGATTACGCTAATTATGTTAATTATGCTATATAAGTAGAATATTTATTACGTATAAATAACGCTAATTTTCGTGTGAACGAGAGAACGTTCTAATGAGATAAAAATTGTCAGATTGTCCTACGTTTAAGGCATACAAGTTATTTTCCACATTTTGACCGCTAAATTTAAGGCATGATGGCATAATTGCATAATAACAGATAGCAGTAATGGAAAATACAACATACATAAAATTACAACTTGCATCCTAGGCTTATTGGAACGATTCTAGTAATGAACCAAGAATATAGTATAATTTAATATATACATATATACGTACATATATACACACATATGTATATATATCGACTTTATTTTATCTAATTTACCTCTTTTTACGTATTGCACATAAAAACGTTCATATTTGATAGGCTTCAAATATGAATATGTTTGGATTTAGAATAGAACCCAAACCTAATCAAATAACGAATTAATCAAATCTAAACCATTTTAGTTTACAACAAATATTTATACAAAAGGATAAATTATATAAAATAGAAGTACATCACCCAGTTGTTCTCAATTCACTACTAAAACCACGATCCCAAACCTAATAAATCGACAATTCTTGCGAAATACATAAAAACAAAGGAGTTGGGGGTTCGTATTTTAATATTATCGTTGTACCAAATCCTCTTGGGCATAAAAATCCACATGATAATCTACAAATGTAGAATATGCCAAAGAAAATACTAATTCCAATCACAGTGGTTGGAGGAGTTGTAGATATGACGTTGTTGTGTCTATTTGATGTAAACTCCAACTCTAGAGATCTATATACATAATAATCAATTGATTAAAATTCTTATATATATTTATATATATTTCATGTGATTCCAGAATATATTCTAATCTAAATTCTATAAAAAAAACATTAGAGAAAGAAGATTAGATTTGTAGTAGAAGAAGAAAAACCTATTTTCGGAATAAATTACGGTAGAGTGGAAGCACAAATAGAGAGAATGGCTAGGGTTTAGGTGTGAGTCTAGGAGTATATTTTTAGTTGCTTGTGTAAGCAGGAACCGTAGGATTATTTAGATCTAATCCTAGTCATCCATTTATATAAATTATCCCCAAAAACCTAACCAAACCCAGCCACATTAGGCGTTTCAGCCGCCAAGCGGTCGACCTCTTGGTCGCTGAATTGCCCACTGAACGCATGTGGGGCTGGAGATATTAATAATATATAACATTTATTTATTTAGCTTATTTCTTACCATGTATATATTATTCTTGTCCCCTCCTACTTATCTTCATTTGAAATTCAAATTCATCCTATTTACTTTATTTATTTTACCTTATGGATATATATATATTACTTATTTAACCACATATATAAATGCGTTCATTGTTTAATTTCATTTGATCGTAACTTCTGCATACGTTCACCGTTTTCAACATATTATATATGAAAACAATTCAGAATTTCACCACGATTCCAAATAAAAGATTTTCATAGCCAAATTCTTAATGCTGAAACATCTCATTTTTCAGCCTGTTTATATTTTATTATTTAATTGCTTATATCCATTAATTATTATTATTTACATATTTAGGTATATTTTATGGGGTATTACATTTTGTATCACCGAATTTAGCAGTTATGTATGTGTGTCTATGTGTTTGTTTTTGTATATATATGTGTATTTATGTATATATAGAGAGATAGGATCAAGAGCACCACAAACAGTGCCGCACCCCTATGGCCTACCTGATTTCCACCAAACACTCATGTTTCTCTTTCTTCCCACTAAATCTCTCTATCCCTAACTTATTTAATTATAAATGAGTAGCTATTATTCAGTTACAAAAGGTGTGTCATGAAAGAAGGATGTCATATATATATATATATATATATATATATCGCACTCACATACGCACACAACACACACACACACACACACACACACATATATATATATATTGAAAATAGGTATGCTTTTATTAACTTACATAATAACATTACAAAGCTAGAGTAAACAAAACAACTATGAGAAGAAAAAAATACATAAGATGAAATTCAAACGTTGAAGGAAAAAAAACTAAATAGGACCCATGATGAGGTCTCATTTTAAAAGGTTGAAGATGTGCTCCACTTGCTCCACGTCTGTGCATAACAAATGCCATGATAGTTTACCACTAACTGACTACTACCAAATTATCACCACTAAACCACGTTTCAGCAATTATATCCTAAAACTTTGCCGATGAAATAACTGTCTCAACATCCATTTTCGTTCAACCATAAAACCAGAAACTCTGAGTTTTCGAACCTGTAGTTGCATTTCCTGGATAGTTTCTGATCGCTGCGTCATAACCGGTCAGTTCATGTAGAATAGCTGATGAAATCCAGATTTTAGATGGTGAAGTCCAAATACTTCATTAAAACACACACACATACACACACACATATCTATATATTCTCAATAGTGAGGTTCACATTTCAATGTCAGTAAGGAATACTAATGTCTAAACAACAATATATGTTATCGTTGAAGGAATAACTATTTCCTAAATGGAAAATGTGATATATCAAGGAAACAACAATGTTCCTAGAATAAATATTTCCTAAATCACTAAAATCCATACTGAGGGAAAAACTATTTCCTTATAACAACTTTTATGTTTGAATATTAAGGGAATAAAAATTTATAAGGGGTAACTATTCCCTGGACCATGTGTCTCATACACACGCATTATGTATCCAATATTAACCAACTGATAGTACATTGATGGTCCCAATATCAAATAGTAAATAACATATACCTAATATATCCGTACTATCATTAAACTAAACAAAGTTTGTACGTCGCTAATATCACAAATTGTATACCCAAACATTCAACAAAATATGCATTATATTCATTATATCACTTAGCTTCCTCTTTAGTAGCCCAAAGCATCAAATGAAGTCTGGGTTCTACGAAGTTTACCCAATACGATATCCTAACCTAATACTGGTATAGTCCTAGCTAGAGTAATTTACTCCAACCTTCGTCTTGATTCGGGCTAGTAAATCAATGCCTAAAGTTAGACAACTGGAGGCCATTGGTGGATGGTGGATGACGATTTAATTTTTCCAAATTTCATATTTCAATCATTTCTTTTCCACTTCGACTTATACTTCATTTTATTACTTTAATACTTTATACCTCTTTTAGACATCATCTACTTTAACTGTAACGATCCGCCTTTTTTTACCATTGAAGACAACATTTAATACATCTTTGGTATTCATTTGTTGTCCATTTAGCCGTCTGAAAGACAGTTCATTAGGGGTGAAGAAATAATAGAGGTAGAACAGAATCTCACATAATAACGGAAAATTAATAATATAAGCAATAACCTTTACACAAACAAGAACTCTAATATACATACACAAATAAAAGTACACACTTAAAAAGTACTATCAAAAGTCAGTTGCTTCCTCTCCATGGTGACTGGTATAAATTTCCCTTTTTATCTTCCTTTCTTTCCATCTTCCACCTCCACTCCTAATCATTTCACTCCTCTTCTTCTATTCACTATGATCTCCTTCCTTTTCCGGTTTTCGCCATAGAGGTTTTAGCATTGAGTTACCCCCCTCTTATTCTCATATCTAGTTTCCTTTTTTCCTTGACTTGCAATATTGACCTGCCAATCTTTTGGCATCCCTCATTCACTCGCCGTTTAATTGGAACCCTAGCCATTTCATTCATCCTTCTCCATATTCCCTGTTGTGTTTCATTACCTCATCCCTTACCTTTTCTTTGTCCTTATTCTCCGTCTGTTCGTGACTCCCCTTTTTGGATCCTTACTTTTTTCACACTGCCTCACCCAAATCATTTTTCCCTCCGAATTGCAATTCGTATGGTTGTGGATTGAATTTCAACGTGCTGGATTGGTTTCTGGTTTGGTGAGTTTCTCCTGTGTCTTTAGTTTGTCTTATGTTATGGTGTGTGTTGGTCACTCGGATGGTTCTGGTTGTGTTGGGGTGTTGGATTTCTGGTATTAGTTTTGAACTGGGATTATTTTATGTATTTGTGTGTTGTTGGCTTGTGCTGTGATGTGTTTGAAGTTTGTAGTAGATCCTGTTTTTGCTTCTTTTTTTGATGCTGGATCTGTTTTTTTTTGGGTGGTTGATTTGGGTGGTTGTTTTGGGTTGATGACTAGTCATTCCTTGTTGGAGCACCATCACAACTTCAGCATCTAGGTCAAGCTCTTCTCTCGTTTTGTTGTTTTTGTGGATGCTGTCCTTTTTGCCATCCAACTACTCGTCATTTGTATCTTGCTAGGTTGGAGGCTATGTTATAAACATGCGACAGACACGGTTATTCAGGTTTGTCTACTTCATCCATGTCGACATTGCTCTGTTATTCATCGCTCGCTATGGATTTGCTTGCTTAAGGTATTTACTTATCGGGTCATAATCTATGGTCTTAGTCATGCTTCAGAACGTATGCTTCTTCTGCTTCCAGGCCTTTTATGTAAATCAATATGCAAAGATTTATTTCCATGTCAAATTGTTGTTGTGCAAAGTTTTGTTTTACTGCTAGTTTTGCAGTAAACATATGTAATAAAGTTTGGCTCCTGTGTGATCATGTGATCGACTCCCATGTGAGTATGTTAGTGTTAACATGATTGTCACACTATTGTGGTGTTGTTTATGTAATATCCTCCTTATGTGGAGAATTTTGTAGTCTAGCTCTAGCTTTGTAAATTTGTTTGGTTGTAGTGGACGGTTTACTATAAAATCGCTTGTAGTAGGTTGGAAATCTACCAAACTCCTATACCTTATGTAATTATTATTTGTTATTATAATAAGTGTTACGGATCATTATAAAAACCGGTCGGCCCTACCAAAAAAATAGTATACACTAACCTAATACCAGCCTTGGACAGTTATAACACATATCCTTGTAGATGTTGATAACCACAACAAGAAAAAACAGTGGGATATAAAGAATATATGGAAGCACGTGTTGGGCCTCCTGCTCCTCTATTGAAGCTCTAAAGCATTTAAATCTATTTTGGAAAACGTACTTGGTTTAACTCAAGCATTATAGGAAAATAATGTCCAGGTCGGTTTAGAATACTAGCAAAGAAAACTAAAATCGCCAGGGTATCATTTATTATATCTTGGAAACGATTTGAAATAAAAGGTATTTCCTGACACCACATCACATATAATCACAAACTGGTATTTACCTTATAATAACACAAACATTTCTATTGAAAATCTAAGGAGTCTAAAGATTGAAAATAAATTTGTAAAATAGCTAAAATGCTTGTATCCCACATTTCAGCATGCTTAGGTGACGATCACCCCATACCACTTGCATGTGAATAGATAAAATAACTAGTTGTAGCATCCAAGCTGATATAGGTCGGTCATCATATGCGGTAAACAAAGCAAGACCTTTTGTATATCTCATAGTGCATGGATAAAGTATAATAAGAAACACAGACAATAATGTATTGATATATGACGGAACAAAAGATATTCATCAAATCATAGAGTCATGTACATGAAATCCAATAATATTTGAATACATGTCATCCTCACTACAAACTCTCAGAGTATGCTCATGACAGTGGAAAGCAAATATATACAATAAGTATACAATATAGATCCGCCTTGCTTATCTCTAGGTCAACATCCCAGAACTTGACCTGCTATATAGTCTAGTCATTAGCAACGTCGATGACTACCTAAGACAATAAGAGGAAAAATAAAACTTTTGGTCAGATTACAATCTGGTATGAGTGGTAATATCTATCATAAGCTATATTACAAAATATGTAAATATACTGGTTAAGTCTCATACCTGATATATCCCTACAACCATGAAGTCAACACATAATAATATGATAATATATGCTACTAAAAGCAAACAAAAGAAGAAGTAGGAAAAATCATAAGATAAAATAATCTGTCTAGCCTCCTGGCTCTCATTCTCTATCTCCTTCTCTTAGCCCTATAGGTGATAGTTCACCCAAAAAGTAAGGTGAGAATAATAAAGAAAGCATAAAAATCATCAGTCTAACCATAAGTATCAACTTCTAAAGCCGTAAGTATGATGATAATTCGTATGATTGGCTAAACCAATTGTAAAAAGCAAATGGAAACCCCGATTCTTGTCGAATTCATTGCTTACACCAGCATTAGGTTACACTATCTAGGGTACACAATCTCCCTTATCCTAATGGATGTCAACACAATATCCCCGCTTTGAGTTCACTAGAATACTTTGAGTTATCAACGATTCCTTGGCAAACAACTAGCAGATTTACTCCACTCTATCCAAAACTTGAGTCCCCCTCAATCAATCCATTTTCTGGAAGCTTCGTTACACCATGAATCACTTCAATGTTTACAGCCTTGTTACACCATGAGCTATGTCTATAATCTCATTACACCATGAGCCAAATCGTCTTTATACATTCATGATACCATGACATGCCTAATCACCATACTTATATGTTACGCCACGAGCCATCTATAGCCACCCTTCAAACGACTCCACACCCGAGCCTTCACTCAAAGAGTTTATTACTCGACCATGCCATGACTCTCAAATCAGAGCAGTAACTATCAAACTAGACCACCTATACTATCATCAAGCCCCCATCTTCCTCCCTTATGGACCCCATGCCTATACAATTAAATTTGACTGACCAGTACCGGCCCATAGGCTATGGACTGATGCCAGTCCAAGTACTTAGCCAAATTTTGGCTAAGTACTTCAGATCCCTAAAGGACTTCCCTATGGCCTTTCAATTCTATTTTGGTCCATCCCTACCAGTCCATCATGACTTTCTGTCTGTCCATTACTTAGAAAAATTCTTCAAGTTGCATACCAAATCCATTTGACCTCAAACTTGACCGGTAGCCTTCCTTTGCACCCATGAATGCACGTCAAAAGTTTGGAGGTAAAATATTTCTTCTCTGTGGACCAGTAACGTTCCATGTACTTAGCCTATTTTGACCCTAAACATTCTCTGCGTCTTCCCGCCGCCATCCAGCACTCAACCCCTAATTTTTGTGCAAACCCAATGAACTTTAATTCGGTTATGCTTCAATCTTCATTCCAAGTCCGAATTTCAATGATTCTAACATGAAAAATCAAGTATAACATCCAAACAACGATATCAACAAACCAAACAATAATCATATGAATCAACAATTATATTTAAACACTCAAATTCATATAAAACATGAAACAATCATTAACGTGCATAGATCTAGTGCATATCTATGGTTAATGAATCTAAACTTATCATTTTAATCCATTTTTCACTAGTTATATTATTCTCAAGGTTTTCAAAACTGAAATGAACATAAATGATCATGATTTAATGTTATTTAACATGTAAATATGCTAAAAATATGTAATCTATGCGTATACTATAACATAGCATAGTGAGAGATCTAAATCATTTGCTAAATCAATGGAGCTATGTAGATCACAATGAATATGGATTGGGACAACAAGGAAATGAATATGACAGCCCATAAATGATGAAATATATGTAGATCAATAAAGATCTAATCTTTTGTAGAAGTTTGAAGGAGATTAGAAATGATTTAGAATGTGTTTTGAGGTTTTGGGAGAGAGGACAAGAGAATCTTAGTTCTTGTGGTTGTTAGGAAAATGAAGAAAAGAGGTTAACTTAATCTCTTCAGTCCCTATTTATACTGCAGGTCATTAACCCTAATAGGTTAACCTAATCAACTGTATCTCCCTAACCCCTTAACCAAATTTTTAATGTATCCACTTTCTAATGACATAGGTATGAGCACATAATTCTATGCCAATTAAAAGATACGGTCTGAACAAGATACTCATGAGTAAAATGGTAACAAAATGATCCGATAAAAATCATAGATGAAACATTTTAGAAAACCATATACCAAAATAGGAGAACTATTCAGCCTCGTGCGAATTAAATAGAATTATTTTACGATCCTTCGATACATAAAATATGGTTCGTTACATTCTTCCATCTTTAGGAATTTCGCCCTCGAAATCCTAAAACAAGCACAAGCAAACACAGTAGCGCACATGCCTACCATGCACAAGCATCAAGATTGAACGCAATCTAGATTCTAACAATTCATGCAAGCAATATCCTAACTTAGTATGCAAAATCTAATAGTACAAGATACAATGATGCAAGTAGACGTGGAAAATAGGACGTACCACCTGAAGAGTTGTGACACCCCATGTCTGTTAATGTCACTTATATGAGAATGCATTAAGTTTCGTGAAGCACGATAGGAAAATAGTAACTCAAATTCACAAGCCAGATATAAATATGCAACGGAAAAAATAACTTTTATTATTGAAGAAAAACATTGTTTCAAACCAGTTACAACATCATATTGTTACAAATACCAAAAACATCAACTAAAACTATCTGTCTCATAATACTAAACATCAGAGTACAAAATTGTAAAATCATATCCCTCCTCAAAAGCCATAACACAATAGATCAATAATTAAAGCAATACATGAATCAGAAGAAGTCCAAGTCTAAGAATGAAATCACGGTCACAGCTACTGTCCACTCCCACTCTGAGAACCTGAGGGGGGAAAGGAAGAGAGAGAACGGAAACAAAATAGGTCACACATAAAGTCTGGCGAGTTCCAGTGATTTTTAGCAATAGGATGAGATAGAAAGTACCAAGAAATAAATAATGATGAACATGAAACTACAGTAAAATACAAGTACGATATAACATGGTAATGAGATAATAAAATAACAACATGACAAGATACTGGGAAAGATCATATACGCTTCTCATTCATATCCCAAGTATAAGTTTACTGCACCAATTACTAAAATTCACATGATTATGTGTTACGCTAATTACTACCCATGCGATCGGCTCCCTACTACACAAATATAATGTGCCATCCCCGGCAGCAGGGTGTATCATTCCCTAACCTGACCACTTATAGGAAACATACCTATTTGTTGGTGCAACAACATCCAAGTTTCCTCTAATCGGACCCATGCACGCTTGTGACTCCGCCGAAATGCTCCCGTACCCACCTTCCACCTTGAACCTCTTACAATCCAGATCAGTAAAGCACGCCTTGGCCCCTATCTAGTACGAGGCCCCTCTCTAAGATACTAACAGAGATATTGATTGATACGGGTTCCACACAAAATTGACACAACCCACCCCTAGGCTTGTTCCCCCACCATAGGATTTTAAGAGTCCCAAAACCGGATACCAACAACAAGACTATGGGACCTCTTAGCTTATTAATCAACAAGTAATAACTTAGCAAGTTTAATTTTTTTAATAAGCATGGTTGTAAATGACATTTCCTATTAATGTTATTCTATATACAACCCCCTTCGCCAAACATGCACCTTCCCAGATGTATACATATATTAAGTTGCCTATTTTACTTAATTACATCCGTTGCTACCAACATGTTCTACTTGATTATTTAATTAAGTTTGGCCTAACATGTTTTGCAAATTATCCCCAATTTTACAGTCATAGGATTACATGTTTAATATGCCTAATTGTCCTCTTTATTGTCATTTTAAGATATTCCAATTATTAATCCAATTATGCAATTCTATCATGAATAGCCTAGGCATTAGATAGCCTAGGTATAGCACAAAGTAAAATGAAAAGGAGAAAAACATAGATCTGATTCAGAAACACATAAACTGAATAAAATAGGCATAAGACTGTAAATAAATCGAAGGCAAATAAAAGGGATAATTGGATATACATGTAGTAGATAACTGAAAACTGAATAAGTATGTAACGTATAAACATGTATAGTCTCAGATTCAGATTTATTTACTATCATAATGCTGTTTAATTATCAATTATGGAAATAACTGAACTCACAATGGTTAGATTGAAGTTAAGAAAAATGTCTCTTTTATATGTTGTTGATGAAGAAAGTCCTCCTTAGATTTGTTGTGGAAAAAATAAGAATTGTCCTCTCTAATCTATGTTTAAGCAGCATCTCAGCATCTTTATATTTTTATTTTTGAATAAGGCTTGGAGGAAGAAGAATGAAGAATAAATTTGGGTGTAGAAAACAATGAGGCTGCTAGCCTTTGTATAGATTACTTAGGATAATTCTCTATCGTTAAATTTTAGGATTTCCAACCAAACCGTACAACCATTGCTGAGTCAGCGAATCTGTTTGGCTAAGAAATCAGTCTAAAAACAAAACTCAGAACCTGTTTTTGTACATGGGTGGGTCTACCCACTCTTAGCTGTGTCAACCCATGGGTCGACCCGCCTTAGACATGAGTCGACCTATGGGTCGACCCGGTCAATCTGGGTCGCCCGGTGACCGTTGCTTTTAAACGCTATTTATTTTATTATATATATAAGTATTTTATATATAATCTGTATACATTTTTGTGCAATCTTCTTAAGTCCATAACGTCTTCATATAAATTTGATTTACGAAAACTAAGAGTCTATCTGAACCAAAATTTCGTAACGGACGCAACGATAAAGACTATTTTACCTAATTCTGAATATTTTATTAACTAATATTCATTTTATTATCTTTATTATATAATTACTATGTATTAAAATATAGGGTGTTACATTCTCCCCTCCTTAAAGGATTTCATCCTTGAAATCTCTAGGTTAAGAAGAATGTTATTATTTAACCCTGCACCCATCTACTCAACCATCATCCACATGCATCCATTGTCCTTTAAATTCCTAATACTTATTGTCCTTTAAATTCCTAATACTTGTATGAACACATGCATGAGTGTTGTGTATATGTTCCGAAACTAATTCGAAAATCAGGCGGTCTACTGATTCCATTGACCTCCTTAATGCAATGTATGTATGTTCCATGTATCCAACATATATGCAAATAATCTTAATGGTACATATAAGTTCTATACGTGTGCACAACCATCCACCAAAATGCAACATCCATGTGAAGATTCAACCAGTTTCATTCATTGAAAATTTAAAATGCACACACATCCATATGTAATATGTAAGTGCTTGAGCCGGTCTAGTGCCTAATGTATGTATATATGCGTCCACAGGCATCCACTAGCAAACACTTGCATCCACTTGCAAACATCAAACATAACATGCCTCAAACACATGTTTCCAAACATAGGTTTCTACCTAAGGATCGATGATTCAAATGATAGGGATAAACAACTCAAAAGCTAGAAAGGAAATTAAGAACGTACTCTCAAAGAGAAAATGGTAAGAGTCGTGAATCTTGTCTTCGAGTTTCCATGTCGCATAATCTCGGTCTTCTCCCCGTTGCACCTTTACTAACTTGATCTCTTTTTTGCGTAGGCTTTTAACTTCCATTTCAAGAATACGAGTAGGAACTTTCCGAACTGATGCCTCATTCTTGATTTCGATATCCTCCAACATACTTTGCTCTACTAGCTCTTCTGGATCATGTAGGAATTTCCTCAAATGGGAAACATGGAACACGTCATCAACTCCCACCAGCCTCTCTGTATTCTAACTCTATAGGCAGTTTGGCCTATACTCTGAACTATGGGAAATGGTCCTACGAACGTTGGTGCCAATTTCTCCATCGAGCCAAATCGAACTACGTTCCTTAAAGCCGATACTTTGATAAAGATCATATTTCCTACTTCAAATTCCAAGTCAGTCCTTCTCTTATCGACATATGACTTCCGTCTATCTTGAGCTACTTTCAACCTTCTTCAAATAAGGTCTATTTTCTCAGAAGTCTCTCTCACCATCTCTGGCTCAAGTAGAAGTCTGTCCGTAGACTCCCACCAACACGCCGACGATCTACAAGGTTGTCTATAAAGTGCTTGGAAGGGCACCATCCCTATGCTTGATTGGTAACTATTATTGTATGCAAACTCAACCAATGGGAGATGCTTCTCCTAAGTTCCTCTGAAATCGAGTATACACGATCTTAGTAGATCCTCAACCTCAGTCTCCCCGTCGACCTGAGGGTGATAAGTTATGGTAAGTCTTAACTGTGTGCCTAGGGCCTCTTGTAAGCTCCAAAATTCGCTAGTAAATATGCGGTCACGGTAACTTACTGTAACAACCCATAATTTTCAGTATATTTAAATTTAGATTTAAAATAAATAAATGGAATAACATTGGAAAATTTCAAATTTTGTTGATTATAATGATGATGATTGTTTGAGTGGAGTATAAATAAAATTTAAATTTAGTTTATTTAGAATTGTTATAACCTGGAATTTAATATTTTACCAACAAATTTGAATATAAGTGGTTTAAGTTAAAAAGGAAAATTCAAATTTAATTTGTTAAATGGAGGGATTCTAAGTTGTTATAATAACTGAAATTCAAATAATCAGTCCAGGAACTTAAAAATTCGTGAAATCAATTTACAAAGTTTATTTAAGTTAAAATTGTATTAAAATGGAATTTAGTAAATAATCGAATTGAATTAAAACAGTTAAATGAAATTTTTTGAATATTTATTTATAAATTAACTGTAGAATTTAACGGTTTTGGCGATTGTCTCGGAATTCGACGAAATCAGTTTCATTGGATTCGGAATGGTGAATTATTGTAGAGTATCAAATTTCGTAATAGTCCGACTCGTCAGTTGATTGTACGGAATAAAAGATGTTAAGGAATCATTGTAATGAGATAAATGGTTGTTTCTCACATTTGGGCCTTCTCTATATATAAATAAAATCCATTATCACCTCATCAACCAATTTCCATCATATGTATAATTTTCCTCCACCCAATTTTCTCAAATGGCTGAAAGCCAAGTTCTAAACCCTAGATCAAATAAAAATTCCAACTTGAAATTCAAACCTTCCCAAAACCTAACTTATTATATGTCGAAACGAAGGACTCAACGATACGAAGTTACGGGTGTCATCAGTTCCGACATGCAGTGCACGAATTCGCAAAAAATCTTGGTCAAAGCTCCTGATTTTCGAAACCCTAGAATTCTAATTAGGGGTTTTTGATTTTGAAGCAAATTGAGGAATTGATCTTCTTGGTTTGGTAGAGATCACTACCAGGAAGAGATTGCAAGTGATAGCATGTTTGATCTTGGACTAAGGTGGTTGAATTTTATGCTTTAGCGCCCGTTTTCCGTGACCTAGAGTTTGACGGCAGTGGCGCTATGGCCCACCGGAGTGGCGGTCAAGGGGATGAGTAGGTGCGGATTTCAGTGAGCAATCGATTAAGGGTTGTCTCGAGTTCAATAACGGCTCGAGATGGGAGGAATAGGCGGTCAAAGGTGCCGCTGTGTTGGGTTTTTCCATTTGAATTTTACTGTAGCGGGGCAATGTTGGGAGCGGGAAGAGGGAATGATGACTTGGCAGAAGGTAATTAGTGAGAAATTTATTTAATTCATTTCTATAAATTCAATTTCCAAATGATAAAACACTGATAACTTTTACATGCGAACTTGGATTTGGACGTGGCTGGGTGCGTTGGGATTGTGGTGGAATTGCAGTCGTTGTGAGACTGGTTCGGCTGCATTTGGAGACAGAAGAATTTTGGGCTTTGGTTGGATGTCCGATCCACTAAAGACCCAAAGGCGAGTGATTTTCTCACGCACGACTAAATCATTCCCATATTTATTAAATTAATTTGTGAAATAAGTATGGTTGTGTTGATTGAAGATTTGTTTGTTTAAAAACTGACATGCAAGTTTGTAAATCTGCAAATTTAAGTTTATAACTAGTTATTGCAGTAATTAAACTTCTATTTAGAAATCCCAACACTTGTTCACCAGTGAAATGATTTAGTATTTACCGTTATTTGTTGTGATGGATGCCTTGTGATGATATGATTACTGGATTGATATTGATATTGAAATGTTCCTTTATTCAGTATATGGATGTTGTATGCCCATTTTGATGATTAATCCCATTTTACCTTAGATGTTAACGGCATCGAATAAAACCCGGGATTAATCGATTTAAAATGAATTAAGAACACAGATTGAAATGATAAATATCTATGACCATGATTTGGATTGAAATGATATACATCCATCCCTGAAATATCAAAAAATTAAAAATCACTTGGCCAAAGGATAGCCAATTATATATGGACATCGATTGGTTAAATGATCTTTTTTATTCGAAATCCTATTCGATGAAATTTTTTATTTAAAGAAAAGGTATCGATTTTGATAATTTTGCTTTCCTTTAAACATGAACTGTGAATGTCAATGAATTTGTTAAGAGAATTATCCAAACCAAAATTTGGATTTCAAAAATGGGATTTTAAGTATATCGTGAAGTTTCAAATTTATGGTAAATGTGAAATTTATAAATTCTCCATAAATTAAGTTGGAAATGAAAGTTATTTGAGGATACTTGGAATCACTTCGAATTTGGCATGAATATGAATTTGAATCCTTTAAAATTGAACGGTTGGTTTTAAATGGTGTTTGAAAAGGTATCGAAACTATGTAAACTCCATTGAGACTGAAGTATAGGTTCAAGTATTTGGAATTCGGAAGGAAGGAACAATGATGATTTAAAGAATTATTATTATATATATATACACTGTTGATTCAAATAAACTATTTCTTTTCTTAAATTTACTTATAATACTTTTTACTTTTAAACTATTTTGTTATAGCTAGATTCTTCCTTATATTTTAATTATTACTTACACTAATTAGTAAAACTTTTCTTTTATGTATATACATAGTTATCTAAATTATCTTATCTTATTCTAACCATTATAATATATATATATATATATATATATTTTACATAAAGATTTTTCTCATAAGCATCTATTTTTCAAAATTATATTTTGTGAATTATAAATTTGTTCCAAATGGAAAGTGTTTAGATTTAAACCGTTGGTTCAATGGAGTTGGAATAAAGCTATTTGAATATGAATTGATTTTAAACCGACCTTAATATGGAAATGTAAATTATATTCTACTCGAATATAAATGGATCTCCTAAGGGATTGAAATGAGTTGTAATGAATATATATATATATATATATATATATATTCTAATTGAATATGACTGGATTTCGAACATAAATCGATTTGAAATAATTAGAATCTTTGATATGAAGTATATTCTACTTGAATATAAAATCGATTTTTGAAATATTATATGAGTATAATATAATGATATGGAAATATATTCTAGTTTAGAATATGATCGGTTTTGGAATGATTGAGATATTTTGATATGAAATTTTATTCAGTTTTGAATATAAATTGGGTTCGAAACAAACAGGATATTTTTATGTGAAAGCAAACCTTTGTGAAAAGTAAACCTATATGGAAAATGTAAGCGCTGGTTGTTATAGAGACCGAAGTCAGCAAATGACATACTCTCTATCAGTTTCGATACCACTTTTACAACTGTGAACGTTATGACGTATCCAGAATGAAATATGATGACTTAGAGGTGATTTTGGATTGATGAAGATGAACGATGACGAAATAGCCTTGACCTTCAAGTCATAATTGAAATGACTAAAATAGGATCTATACCATGACTAATTGAGGTAGCACCTTTGATCGGACACACTTCTCCGATACTATTTCTTTGACTATGATGATGATTTGGGCCCTTTTTGATTTGGGAGTGTGTTCCGAGGTGGGCGGTAGTGGCTGCTATGCGTTATCACCGGTCCGGGAGTGCAAATGGCAGAATCCTACCCTGGGTATTGCCTCGAGTGCCTTGTCATATTGTCCTTATTGAGCCCCATACGATTTTGATTTGTATCATACTTATAAAGTGCCCTCTGATGCCATCATTTTATGGTGGGTTTACGGTACTGTAAACGGTGTAAGGGTCAAAATGTAATCCCGCTTACGCTATTTTTATGATATTTACTTTACTGGATAAACATTATCATAATAGCGTATTATACTATGTATGTATTAGTTTAATGGATCCTTGAGAGATGGAAAATTCCCGTAACATCTCTTGAGTTACTACACCTACGACACTCATGTTATTTTGTATTTTAATTTGACTAATATGAGAATGATTTAGTGCTGATCCGAGTGTTTGCTGTGTTTTCTTTTTATGCAATACGCTCAAGTCAGCAGAAGTTTGCAGTTAGTGAAGATCACTTTGCCTTAGAGATCGAAGATGAAGATTTGGTATATATCCATTATATATGTATTTCTATTGCATTTTGTTTCCTCTACATTACTGTATATGCTTGTACTTGTGTAACTCTGATGATTGGAAGAAGTGTAACTGTAATGGCCCGGAAATCCGTACTATCTGAGTTGACTATATACATCATATGTCCAACCCAAATATCACGAAAATACAAAACATTTTTTAGAAGAAAAAGGTAGAAGAAGAACAGAAATAACAACACAGAATCTCACATCGCAGCGGAACAAAATATAATATATCATAACTTTTGAAATACAAAATTTCAACTGTATAACATACACTTATCAGAGTACAACACTTACAACACAGCGGAACAAAACAATATATAACTAACGCTGAAGCCTCCTGCTCCAAGCTCCTTTAAATAGATCTGTAAAATCCTGAACTACTTGACTGCCCGTACAAATTTAGGCACCCAAGAGTTTAGGTAAAACAAAACAAATAAACTCCGGGTGAGTCATGGGACTGGTATGAGTAAACAGTTTAAATTAGCTTGAACAAGTAAACGATATATTAACCATTCTAACAAAAATTTATGAAAGCAAATGGGAATTAAAGATAAATCCAGTTCAGTGGTAATTGAATTGAATTTGAATTGGAACCAGATTAAGGGATTATGAGTTTAAAATCAAGCATAATACTTGAATTTGAAATGGAATTTGGCTTGGTTAAAAGCTAATGGTTGTGTTGTAGATCGGATAACCAAGATCGCATTTTTTCGGGTCATTACAATTGGTATCAGTAGCCCGCAAATCCGTAACATCAGAGTTGACTACATATACCATACATCCAACCCAAATATCACGAAAATACGAATCATTTTTTTAGAAGAAAAAGGTAGAAGAAGAACAGAAACAACAATACAAAATCTCACATCGCAGCGGAACAAAATATAATATATCATATCTTTGAAATACAAAATCTCAACTGTATAACATATACTTATCAGAGTACAACACTTACAACACAGCGGAACAAAACTCTATATAACTAACGCTGAAGCCTCCTGCTCCAAGCTCCTTTAGATAGATCTGTAAAATCCTGAACTACTTGACTGCCCGTACAAATTTAGGCACCCAAGAGTTTAGGTAGAACAAAACAAAATAAACTCCGGGTCAGTCATGGGACTGGTATGAGTAAATAGTTTAAAACAGTTTCAGAAAAACTAAATGATATCTCATAAGACCACGCCGTATAACACGGAACGGATTTTTACCTTATGAGAATCCAAACACTTGACTTATCTTTCAAAATCCTTTTGAAAGGAATAATAATCTTTATATCAAACTCTTTTGATATTATAATAATGTCTAAATCAAGTAAATAACAATCTAGTGGAATGTTTGCATCTCACGTTCCACATATATAATATACAATCAAAATTGCAAGCACTTATTGGGTAGTGGATTTCCAACTATGACAAGGTATGGAACCACCTTCCGCTGGTATATCTCTAGAGGAGAATACACCGAGTTCAACTAGAACATCTTGCAACTCAGCCACACATGATCAACCACTCATTTCGCTTGAGTGTATCGAATGTATATCACCAACGGTTGGGATCATCAACTGTTTCTCGAATGGGACAGCATCAACAATAGATTTTTAGAAGTAAATGAAACTCTAGATCAGGTGATTATACACCCTAATAGGTGCGACCTACATAGCCATGCTGCCTGCCCGATTTCTGTCATTTACCGGTTGATGAGGCTTGAGGTTACGCTTTATCATTACATCAGATTCACTTCGAATGCCACATTGTCAGATCCATCAAAAATCACTAATTGACGTCTACCACAGTACATTACGTGTTAGCTAAAGAAGTTTCCTTCTCCGCTTCCACTCTTGGTACGGTTGAAGAAATCAGTGTACGTGACCTTTCTGGAAATACTATGTCAGACATTCATTTATACAAGTCATCCAGGAACAGGATGAACCGAAGGCACTATTCAGTAAATCCATCTTAGGCACGGTTATCTAAGACTTATACAATAGCCCTTGCACTTTACTCCGTCTTCAATTTTCTTTGGCATATATGATTTGCAACGCTTATGCCAATACAGAGTGGTTCTTTGGATAATAATCCAACCGGTCTCTCCATATTGACAACGATGGTCAAAAATTTCGATAGTCTGTGATTTAACTATCGAATAAAAACAAGTGTTTCGATAGTCGATGATTTAACTATCGAAGAAAACAAGTGTTCGTCAAATTATCAAACAATCACTAAGCCCTTAATTACTATTCCGTTAATTAAATCACTTCTCTATTTCTTTATCAATATTTGTTAACCAAATATTTTCAATAACCATATTAGCCTTTTACGTTATTTGGAAAACATTTCTGAATATCGCCTTCCTTTATTTTCTAAACTTTAGAAAATATATGCTATTTATAATTGGAAAATATTCCAATTACTTATCTCTTTTCCAATCTCGTTTATTTCTATACTTAAGAAATATTCTTTATTATATTTCCAAGCTTAGACTTATTTGGGTTAAAACGGGTGTTGTGTAAAACATCGTTACGACAACCCAAATACTATATTCAACTAACTCTTATCCAACTTTTATTTTCGAGCCTGAAATCTTACTATTTATTTGTCAATAATGAAATCAATCAAGTTGGGGTATAACTACCTCTCAGACCTTGACTGAATAACATTTATAACGTCAAAACAGATATGACTACTTACTCGAATAATCAATACCATACAACTACTTATTCACTTTTAAACACGTATACGCTTTCTCTTTCTATTCTTATGGGATTTTATTCCTAGTCTTCCTTTATGATTGTACTATTCTATTCTTTAGTTTGTTTTCTTACCGACTTCTGTACATATTGATATATAGATTCTAGTTATCAAATTTCTTAAAAAATTCTAACTCTTTAAATTTCCGGAAAAATTTTCCATAACCTTCTTTGTACCGGGAGCATCGAGATATTTCAAATAGCCTCCCATGGCCCTCACCAATCCAAAAGAAAAAGGAAAAGCCAAGCGGCTTGCCTATACGACGCATAAAATCTCATATATGAATTAAATACGTACTTTTTGTCGAGCATTCTATTTATATACCTTCATTATCCTTATCTCATACCTGTATCCTGTATATTTATACCTATCCAATTTATTTCAACTATACCTGATCGTTTTTAACTCAATTCGTTAATTAACTCTTTGCCTATTTCACTAATTTATTTGAACATATCACATTCAACTATATTTTAATCTACTCATGAAACAAATCTAATTCTATTTTCAACTCGAGTTATATATTCGATTTCGAATATAAATTCTCAATTTCTTTCACTTATCCAAAAACCCAATTTCGATTCAAATTCCCTTTAACTAATTATTCTCCAATTTAGTCAATTCTATTTGAATTCTATTTTCAAATTCTATTTCACTTCTATTATTCAAATTCTATTCCACTTCTATTATTCAAATTCTATTTCACTTCTATTATTCATTCTTTTAAACAAGTCTCGTTTTCAATTCCTTTTGAAATCGATATTTCTACTTTTGGAAAATAGATTTCCCTTTTCAATTTCACACTTGTATTTTTATTTCTGAATTATCCAATGATAATTCTTTTCACTTCATTTATAAACTTCGTTTATAACAGAACTATTTATAAACTTCGTTTTATTTCTTTAAAACAAGTTTATATTTCAAATCTATTTAAAAATTTAAATTCTATTTTAGAAAAATAGAATTTCCCTTTTTAAATCTCAAATACCCCTTTCAGGATATTTTTATAAATTATCACTTAGGCCCAGTGATATTTAAACACCAAACAACCAATTATTTATTTCAGGTTTTCTAACACATCATATATGACAGTATATATGCAAACAAATAAACAAATAGATAATTTTTTTGAGGAATCCAGTTGGATTCCTCCAACCTGTTTTCCTGCATCCATAGATGTTAGTCAACATAGTAATACCCATCCTGCTTCGAGGCAGGATATCGCGGAATAAAAGGTCATCCACTAATGTATATTTGTGGGGCGCATAGGGAAATCATCCGCTATGAAACTGCGGGCATCCGCTAATGATACTGCAGGAATCAATCCAATCATCAACCCAATATATATAATAGTCAACCCTAAATAACTAATATATTTCAAACAATCAGAAAGCATTCAAACAAGCAACAACAATTATGTTTACCGAATAAAAATAATTCTAAATAAACAGGTGAGTGAAATTTACTCACTAGGGTTTTAATTGTCGAAATTTTTCGAAAAGTTAAGGTGTTAGAAAATTTTCAGGATTTTTGAAAATATTCGTTAATAAAATTAAACTAAAAATTTAATTGAAATTAAATTGGTTCAGTTGAAACTGAAGATAAGAAGTGAACGAATAAGTTCTAACCAGTGAATAGGGTTTGTTTTCTACCTTAGCAATTTCGAGGACGAAATTATTTTAAGTGGGGAAGAATGTAATGACCCGCATTTTCAGCGGTATAATAATTAATTTATTTAATTATTTAAAAGGTGATTAGAAGGATTTCATGGTCGTTGAATTAAATAATGGTGAATATTTAACTAAAATAATAAATTAAATAATATATTTAATTCTGAAATAATCAGAATTGGCTGAAATGGCGATATGGTGTGAACTAGATCATCTGTGATATTTAATTCAGTTTAGAATTGAATTAGAATAACAAATATATTATTTGAACGATAGTTTGAACGTATAATTATATAATAATTAAAATCGAGCTTGAAATGGCGCTGCAGTTCATAATTTGGCGATTTGAACTTCAACTGAATATAGAGAAGCCGTTTTAAATCGGATTTCTGTGAAATAAGAAACATTAGGAGCTGGTGAAGTATATCTTTCTAGTGGAAGAGAAAAAATGAGATTTCGTCATGTAGATTTTGATTTGTGTCCAAATCAAATTTTAAAATAGTCGCTATATAATCGTCCATCGACCATAACGGTTTATTTGATATAACTGCATATCGGGTTTGAATTTAGACAAGTTTCTTTTGAGACGTAGTGATAATTTAATTTTTAGAATTTTATGGTAATTTTTAATTAATTAAATAAGCAACTTTTTATTTGGATTATTTTGCACCCTGTAATCAACATTTTGGGGTTCCACAGAATAAGACCAATTACCGATATTATTATATTTTTGGGATCGTGGGACCGAGCTCGACACAACGGTATTGTTATGTATGTCCGTACATAAGTATAACTTTACGTTACAGTTGAGTAGTTCAGGATTTTACAGATCTATCTAAAGGAGCTTGGAGCAGGAGGCTTCAGCGTTAGTTATATAGAGTTTTGTTCCGCTGCATTGTAAGTGTTGTACTCTGATAAGTGTATGTTATACAGTTGAAATTTTATATTTCAAAAGTTATGATATATTATATTTTGTTCCGCTACGATGTGAGATTCTGTGTTGTTATTTCTGTTCTTCTTCTACCTTTTTCTTCTAAAAAAAAGTTTCTTATTTTCGTGATATTTGGGTTGGACGTATGATGTATATAGTCAACTCAGATAGTACGGATTTTCGGGCCATTACAGTAACTCAAATGTATATGTTTTTAAATGCTTTCGAATCATTATTTGTTAATATATGTTGTCCTTCCGCTGTGAGACTCTGCGATTGTTTTCTCTTCTTTCTTTTTTTCCTTTTCTTCTTTTTCCTAATAAATATTTGGTTTGGTGATTTGTTTGGGTCAACATGTGTGGTTTATTGTCGATTTAAACGATCAAAAAATCTAGGTCGTTACAGTTGGTATCAGAGCTTAGGTTAGCAATAACCTTGGCACTGTTTGGAAACTTACTCATTAGAGATGGGGTTAGTAATGCCCTAGAATGAGTTTGAGTGATATATGAGAGAGCGTATTTGTACTTTTGATATGAAAATGGTTTTGTATTGTGTTGACTTGTTCTATTGAATATTTATGGATTCTGGTCGATATATGGGATGCCATACAATCGATAGGAATTTCTAAATAATCGAACAGAATGGATCGACATAATATGGTTTTCCGGTTATATTTTAAATATATCAATATATATTACTGGTTTTAAGTTAATACGCATTTAATATTTGTAGGTAATAATATTGAGCTATTACCTATTATGGATGATTAGATAATAAATCTAATGAGGAAAATTAAATGGTTAGAAAATATTTGCAAATGAAATGATACCTTTAAGGAAAATTGGTTGCATGACGATTTGCGATTAAAATGGAAATGAACTTGAGGACTTGATTTTGGTGCTTTTGAAAATAGTTTTCCAAATTTTGAAATAATATTGTATTATAAGAAATAGTTCTGGAAATAGTTTTCAAAAAGGATCTTTGAACGAAATAAGTGTGAAATCTCTATTTAGACCTTAGAAATGACTTCGGTAATGAGTGCACGCATTATCGATGTTTATTCTGAAGAGTCTAAGTGGGGGAAAGACCACTCAATGATTATTATAATTGGTTTTGACAAAGGATTTTGGGTTTAATTCCATATGGTATAAATTTTATATAAAAACATTAGTATATGTTATTTAAATTGAATTTAAATTTAGCCAGAATTGAAAATTTCTTTGTTCTTTGTTAATTAAAGATTTGGATTTAAAATTTTATATGGCATAGTTTTCTATAAAATAGTATAAACATATATGTTATTTCAAAACTTAGTTATAAACCCGGAATCAAAGTATTCAAGATTGTCTTAATTGATAATATGGATTTAAGTACTAAAGTAACTCGATTTGTTAGACTTTTGATTTTGAAATCATGAAATTAACTTAAGTATTAAGAGAAAAGATAGGTAACAACTCATGACTTGGGTATTTGATGAATATTTCAAGTTAGCTGGAGAAGGAGTTTAAAGAAATTTACGTTTGTTGACAAAATGTGAATTGTCGATATATCAAAAACAAAGTAATTAATGGTAAATTAGATGGAATGCAAATCATTTTGTCAAATGAAATACAACTTAGTTTGAGTAGAGGAATCGAATTAAAGTTTAACTATGGAAATCAAATAAAAATGGGTTAAGAACTAAATATAAAAGTTGCGCTATATAAGTCGTCCTTAACTCAATTCATGATTGGTGAGCCAAACAAATAAATTGAGTTAATGGAATAAGATTTGATTTCAAATGAAAATTTAAATTTAGAAGTGAATCTAAATGGGTATTTGGAATTTGGTATATGAATAGTGATATAAGATAATTGAGTTAAATGAATTTTCATTTGGAAATTGGAAATACAAAAATAAGATATAAAATATAACTTGAGATATGTTGATAGATTTAATAAAATGAAATCAACTTAGGAAATTTAAATAAGTCAATCTAGAATCGATATAGACAGTTGGGTCACGTAAGTAAAGATTGGATCCATACTAACGAAGAAATGAGATAAACTGTGAATTTGAAATATGAATTAAGATATAGGAAATATGAAATCGAAGTCTAATTTATTAACTTTGAACATCGGGAAAATTTGGAGCTAAGTGGATCAAATTAGGTCAAATGAATTAGAATAAATGAAATAAACTCGATAAAATTTAAATTGGTCGATTTGGAACCAAATATAAATGAAGATGAGATGAGGATGAACTTAGATAATTAGAATAAATAAAATCAGAATCTATTCAAATAAATGACTAATCGAATGTGAAATGAAGCTAAACTTCATCGAGTCAAGAGAATTGAATCAATACGGGCTAAGTTAGAAGGTTAAATAAAAATAAATTGAGAATTAAGTACTAGGGGAGGAATGAGTTGAAACTTTGACAAATTGATTCATGTTAATAAATTAAGGTTAATATAATCGAGTTAGTTCGGAAAATTAGAATGAATCCAAGTTTATTCAAAATTTAATGCTTGGAATAAACGAGGAACAAATAAAAACCATATTAGAATGAAGTAAGAAATTTAATGAAAATTCATTTCTTGGATTATGAGGTGAATGTAAATGATTGAATGGATGGATGAAAGCAAATGTAAAGGGTGAATTGAAAGGAGCATAAGTAAATACAATGAAATTCATTTAATATAAGTTAACGAAAATGAATACCTTTAAGTATTAAAAGGGCAAATAGTATCATGTGCTTAATGGAGCGATAACCCATTTTAGATGGTTAAGCGTTGCTAAAGTTTTTGGAATCCGAAAGGTTTGAAACCCCAAATAAAATATAATGTTTATGCAAAAACCTGAAATATTTGATGAGCTGAAGTATAATGACCATAACTTTTGAATGAATGGTCATAATTCGATGATTCCGGACTTTTTGGAAACCTTAGAAACTGAACTAAAACATTTGTTAATGGGGCCTTGTCTGATTTTCATGTTTATTTGGTTGAAATCCAAGCGTTAGTTGTAGTTCAGCGCGCAGAAAATTAAAAACTGAAGCATATGTCGATATTGTTTTGACCATAACTTCCTAACGAATTGTCGGATTTTGATGTGCTTGTACAATTCGGAAAGGCCAGAATGTAAACTAAAACTTTTCCTCTATGCTGAGTGAAATTTCAATGTTTAAAGGGTTAAAAACTGGGTTGAACAACTCAGATCTGCAATTTTCAGTGTACGGGCTGAAGCGTTCGCCTACACTTAAACAGTCATAACTTTCAAACGGATTATCCGAATCCGGACAATTTGAAAAGCCTGAAACGATTGCAACAACTTTTGCCTAGTATGCTATGGTCAAATTCCATCATCTAAGGGGTGATAACCCTCAATTTGTTCGCTGGCCTGTCATGAATATTGTGGTTTTGTAGTTGAAATGTCAAATATATGTTGTGTAAGTTATATGCAATCGCTATTTATTGTATATATGTTTGATTCTCATGTATATTTAAATATTGTAGTAGGGAACATGGATCGACACTATGTTTGGAGCTCGCTTGCGATAAGTACTAAAGTGCTAAGGTAAATAAAATTTGCAAATAACGCTGAAAAAGGTACGTGTTCGGGTTATATGGTTTTGTAGTTGTATAGATATTTTGTTTTCCCCACTTTTGGTATGCCTCATCATATGATGGGATGTATATTTGAGTTTTATTTATATTGTGATTTTTTCGGACCTCTCCGTACAAAGGAGATGCTGCCGAAATTTTCTGTGATTTCGGGAGTTAGAAAATTTGTGAGATTTTTACAATTGCATAACTTATTTATAAATGCTATTTTATAAGTATGAATTTTGAAAATACGATTTGTTTAATACCTTATTTCGTTCTCTTTTCGAGGACGAAAAGATTTTTAAGTGGGGGAGAACGTAACAACCCATAATTTTGACTATTTTTAAATATAGATTTAAAATAAATAAATGGAATAACATTGGAAAAATTCAATTTTGTTGATTATAATGATGATGATTGTTTGAGTGGAGTATAAATAAATTTTAAATTTAGTTTATTTAGAATTGTTGTAACTTGGAATTTAATATTTTAATAACAAATTTGAATATAAGTGGTTTAAGTTAAAAAGGGAAATTCAAATTTAATTTGTTGAATGGCGGGATTCTAAGTTGTTATAGTAATTGAAATTCAAATAATCAGTTCAGGAACTTAAAAATTCACGAAATCAATTTATAAAATTTATTTAAGTTAAAATTGTATTAAAATGGAATTTAATAAATAATTGAATTGAATTGAATTAAAACAGTTATATGAATTTTTTTGAATATTTATTTATAAATTAACTGTGGAATTTAACGGTTTTGGCGATTGTCTCGGAATCCGAAGAAATCAGTTTCATCGGATCTGGAATGGTGAATTATTGTAGAGTTTCAAATTTTGTAATAGTCTGACTCGTCAGTTGATTGTACGGAATAAAAGATGTTAAGGAATTAATGTAATGAGATAAATGGTTGTTTCTCACATTTAGGCCTTCTTTATATATAAATAAAATCCATTATCACCTCATCAGCCATTTTCCATCATATGTATAATTTTCCTCCACCCAATTTTCTCAAATGGCTGAAAGCCAAGTTCTAAACCCTAGATCAAATAAAAATTCCAACTTAAAATTAAAACCTTCCCAAAACCTAACTTATTATATGTCAAAACGAAGGCCTCGACAATATGAAGTTACGGGTGTCATCAGTTTCGACATGCAGTGCACGAATTTGCCAGAAATCTCGGTCAAAGCTCCTGATTTTTGAAACCCTAGAATTCGAATTAGGGGTTTTCGATTTTGAAGCAAATTGAGGAATTGATCTGTTGGGTTTGGTAGAAATCGATGCCTGGAAGAGATTGTAAGTGATAGCAAGTTTGATCATGGACTGAGGTGGTTGAATTTTGTGCATTAGTCCCCGTTTTACGTGACTTAGGGTTTGACGGCGGTGGCACTATGGCCCACCGGAGTGGCGGTCAAGGGGATGAGTAGTTGCGGATTTTAGTGAGCAATTGATTGAGGGTGGTCTCGGGTTCGATAACGGCCGGAGATGGGAGGAATAGGCGGTCAAAGGTGCCGCTATGTTGGGTTTTTCCATTCGAAGTTTACTGTAGCGGAGCGATGTTGGGAGTGGGAGGAGGGAATGATGATGTGGCAGAAGGTAATTAGCGAGAAATTTATTTAATTAATTTCTATGAATTCAAATTCCAAATGATAAAACACTGATAACTTTTACATGTGAATTCAGATTTGGACGCGGTTGGGTGCATTGGTGTGACGACCCCAAACCCCGATAAGACGATGCAAGGGTAGTCTTTAGAATATAACACATAAACAGATAACAACAGAACAGAAATAAATAAATACACCAGATAATGTACAATAGAATACAATGGATAAACATATTCATCAGAGTTACACAGTATACAGGATCATACTTAGTACAAATACAGTTCAGCTATACATAAATGTCTATTGCGGAAAAGAAAACATAATATGTACAACAGGAGCTGAACAACATAAAAAGAGATAAATGATAGAATCCATATTCAGCTCTAGCTATCCAGAAAGAGCCTGCTAAAACCTAAATACAAGGTTGCCCGTGTAGAAAAAGGGGCACCCGAGTTTGCAAGTGAAACAAACTACGAGTCAGTCATGGGACTGGTATGAGAAATCTACTTAACACACCTTACAATATGGCTAATCACAGGACCACGCCACTTTCGCGGAACGGGTTTACTCCATTGAATTGCCAGTGCTTTAAAACAAGTAAATCTTTTAACAACGCAATGCTTTTTATAAAAATGAAGCCATTATAAGACTCAGTTCCCATCACACAATGCAACACAAACCGGAGGATAGAGTTTTACCTTATAATGGCCAAAATATGCTTGATGCGAATAAAACAAAAGTATTTGATATTATTACTAGTGTTTATATGTTTCAAAAACAATTTCAATCATAAGTATCAATCATAGACGGCATTAATGCCCCATACCACTATGTTGCCATATATAGGTATACAATCAAAACCGCACGATGTTGTATTTGGAAATTGGATTTCCGTCATGAACCGAGGCAAGGGATCGTCCTCTCCGAATTCGATACTCTCTAGCCCGAGCCTCAGGCAAGCTTGGGATCGTCAGGGCCGGTCCACCGATGTGGATTAATATGCCTGAACACTTCGTCTCCCCGCCCTTTGGGGCGTAAATGAGTTCATGACTCCATCGACTCCACATAGTCACCGATATATCCGAGGCGCCTTGCAACAGCAACAACCACACAGGTGCAAATAATATAAATGTCAGGGCTGGTAGGTCACTGACACCACCCTAGCTAGAAAGAAACGCATGCCCTCCCTGATGTCCTCTCCCATTTCTGGTTCATACCGGGGTGTGAGGCTCGCGAATTCACGTTATACACAAAGCTACGCCACACAGGCTGTGCTTTGATCATCAACCACAAGACTTTGCTTTTCAACAGAAGCCTTGATCATCTGCTACTTAGGCATGCCACATAGGCAATTCACTCCATGCGACTGATTTCTATCGATATATAACCTCTGAGCTTGTATGTCTCAGAGAAGGGCGTTAAGCAAGAGAATAAATTCTCCACCGCCAAACAGATATATATTTAATAGAGATCAATCAGCACAGAACAAAATTCAATGTCAGACACACAATCCATTTACAAGTTCGTTCTGGGTCTGAACGAAACCGGAGGCACTCAATACCTCGCATATCCGTACAATCGACAAGTACGTCCGGACGGCTACTACTTCAGCCCCGTCAAGGTAGCTACTCCCATCATGAGCATCAGTAGCACCTCTCCATTCGACGTGAAGATCATCGGTCTTGCACCGTCTTCATATCTTCGACTTTCAATCGTCGATCAATTATTTGAAATGAAAATTAATCCGGCCTTTTCAAATAATTCACGTATATTTAGAATTTCAAATCAATTCATTTCAATGGTTAAATTATTCGACATCACCAATTCTGTTCTTTAATGTAATTTCACGCCAAACACATTCAACCATCAAATATCACATAAACCAAGCAAATTCAGTTTATTTCGATTCCATATCGTTTATAATATTTTATCATGATTTATCGCTATTTTTATTTATTTAAAAATAGCCAATTCATTCAAACGACGCTTCAGTCCATAACGCGGTCGTGGCGCTGTTTTTCTTCAGATTTAATTTACACATATCTGAAAATCTATCCGTTGGATCATCACAAATTTTATATAATTAGAAAGGTCTTTTCAAAACGAATCCAACGGTTTCAGTTTTGGGAAAATCCGACGGTCGGATCTTCCGCACTTATCGTTTGAAGTTATGATTTCAAAATACGAACCGCAGCGTCGTTATTCGATTTAATTTAATTATATATATATAAATATAATCGATTATGGCGCTGTTTTTCTTCAGATTTAAATTAAATATTCCAGACAATCCAACCATTGGATCTTCACAAAGTTAGTGTCGTTGGAAAGATATTTCCAAAGCGAACCCAACGGTTTCGGTTTCGGGAAAATCCGATGGTCGGATCTCCCGCACTAATCGTTTGAAATCACGGTTTCTAAACACGAACTGCAGCTTCGTTATTCGATTTATTTTAATTATATTTATATAAATATAATTCTTTCTTCGATTTCAAAACCATATCCACTTTATATATTTGATAAAATGATATTTTTATCATCAAAAATATTTATTCAACACATGAATATTTTTAGCACTTCATATTCACAATAAAAATGTAGATTTTATTGTTCAATCTATATATTCAACACATGAATGTTTTCAACTTCACACATACGATAAAATATGATTTTTATCGTTCTAGTCCTTTATTCAACACATGAATATTTTCTATAGTTTATATAAATAATAAAAATGTGATTTTTATTGTAAAACCATTTATTTCAAAACACGATTATTTTATATAGTCTATACGTAAGGTAAAAATGTTATTTTTGGTGTTAAAACAATTTATTTAAAATACTAATATTTTATATAGGCTATATATATAAATAAAATGTATTTTTTATCTTTCAAATAATTTATTCAACACATGAACTCATTCAACACATGAATTTCTATTCAACACATGAATTTCTATTCAACACACGAATATAGTTTCAACACATGAAAATAATTCTAACACATGAATATTATTGAAAATTTCGGCAGCGTAACGGTAGGGTAGTTAAAATTGACACCGTCTCTAGTACGGCTCCTCGCTCTATCTTAAAACCTCGCGGTTTTTGACAATGGGGATTTCGTGCATCTAATTCGCATGCAGGCGAGCACGTTTATTTTTCTTTTCCACAAACTAATCCTATGTGGTTTCATCCAAAATAATTCTCAACCACAAACAGGTATTTTTCAACCACAATCAATCATTCATGATTTTCACCAAATTTCACATCAACCAATAATCCAAACAATATCACAACCAATATATATCGTCCATGGTCTGTGGACGAGGGGAGTATATATATATATATTCATATATAAATATATTTCGATTTCACTTCAATATCATTTCAATTTATTTTAACGCATATATCACTTTTACAACGCATATATAACTTATACATCGAACATACAACTTAACGCTTATACATGAGGTGTACAACGCATATATAACTCATACATCGACTATATAATTTATACATCGTTGTTTTCCATATCGATTATAATTTAGAAATCTCACATTGGGTTCCACTCCACCAAAAATTGCAGAAGGCTCAGAAAAATATGCGGTCTCTTCTAGAATGTAGAAGACGTCCACACGAGTCCACTGTCTCTTGTTTCACTGAATTTCGACCATATAGCAAAAATATATGATTTTTATAGTGAAATCAGAAACCGTATCGCTTTAAAGTGCTATAGAATAGTTTAAAATAAAATAGGTCGTTACCTCTCAGAAAATGTTCAAAACTAGGTTTGATTCTTGCTTTCAATCCGTAGCACGATACGCCGATCGGGTAGCACCACGTTGTAGTGCCAGGAGAGGCGCACCTGCGCCAGAAGTGGGGTCCACTTCGGTGGTCCCTATCAACGGCGGCGGCAGGATGAACTCTGGAACTTTAGAGGCGCGATTCTCACCAAATACGAGACGATGAATCACAAATTCTATATGGATGTGTAGATCTGGTAGAGTACTACAAAATCCATAACTGCGGTTGTGGATTTCGTGAAGTGGATTGGGAGAATTTGAAGAGAGAAGGCCTTGAGCTTTTCCGTCGTGCGTAGCTGATGGTATCGGGGAGGGAGAATGGATTTGTCGAGTTGTGATTGGTCCAGGGTTTTAAATAATTTTTTTTCTTTAATTTCAAAAATACCCTCTTTCACACACGAACACCAATCCAAACCCAACGACTGTCGCCCTCAGCTAAATACCCCCATCCCGGACACAATGGGATATGTTTCGTAGGCCCATTCGACTGTTTCAGTCAGCTTATTTTCAAATTAAAATATAAAACATTCAATATTTAATTTGAACATACATTTCAATTTGCCGGGGCCACATACTGATCCTAAAAATTCCCGAAAAATAAATCTAGCTATGTTTTGACGATACGGTCCCAACAAAACTAGTTTCATAGAATTCTGAGACCGTTTGAAAAATAGCCATTTTCTGGTCGATCCAAATTAACAGAAATTCACCAAACACATTTTCCTTTGCCACGCTCACATATCAACTTCAAAAATTATGAAATTTAAAACCTAGCAATAATTTGACATCCCGGATCCAACAAAAGTGGTTTCGTCGAATTCCGATGTCGTTTGCAAAATATCTATTTTCACGGGCTATATAAATTCTATAGCGACCTTTCTGAAAATTCATTTGGCCATAACTTTTGACTCCCGCTATGAAACATCGATTTTTCAGATTCATTAGAAAGGTATTCACTAACAGATTTAAATAGTTTTGGTTTCACTAAAATCCGTTTTATTTTGCACCCGATACAGTCAGTCAAAGTTTGAAATGAAATTTTGAAACTACCGCGCTATTTCAGGCCTTGTTTATAATTTAAATTAATTATATTTATTTTCAAACATCGATTCAAACACACTTTTCGTCGTTATTATTTAAAATATTTTATTTTAAATATTTAAAATCCACTAAAATAGCCAATTTAAAAATTTTAAACTAGTTCAGATTTTCCGGGTTGTTACAATTGGGATCATGGTGGAATTACAGTCGATGTGAGACTGGTTCGGCTGCATTTGGAGACAGAAAAATTTTGGGCTTTGGTTGGATGTCCGATCCATTAAAGACCCAAAGGTGAGTGATTCTCTCACTCATGACTAACTAAATTATTCCCATATTTATTAAATTAAATTGTGAAATAAGTATGGTTGCATGGTTGTGTTGATTGATGATTTGTTTGCTTAAAAACTAACATGCAAGTGTGTAAATCTGCAAATTTATGTTGATAACTAGTTATTGCAGTAATTAAACTTCTAGTTAGAAATCCCAACACTTGTTCACCAGTGAAATGATTTAGTATTTACTGTTATTGGTTGTGATGGATGCCTTGTGTTGATATGATTGCTGGATTGATATTGACATTGAAATGTTACTTTATTCAGTATATGGTTGTTGTATGCCCATTTTGATGATTAATCCCATTTTACCTTAGATGTTATGGGCATTGAATAAAACCCGGGATTAATCGATTTAAAATGAATTAAGAACACAAATTGAAATGATAAATATCTGTGACCCTGATTTGGATTGAAATGATATACATCCATCCCTGAAATATCGAAAAATTAAAAATCACTTGGCCATAGGATAGCAAATTATATATGGACATTAGTTGGTTAAATGATTTTTTTTATTCGAAATCCTATTCGCTGAAAATTTCTATTTAAAGGAAAGGTATCGATTTTGATAATTTTTATTTCCTTTAAACATGAACCTTGAATGTCTATGAATTTGTTAAGGGAATCATCCAAACCAAAATTTGGATTTTAAAAATGGGATTTTAAGTATATCGTGAAGTTTCAAATTTATGGTAAATGTGAAATTTATAAATTCTCCATAAATAAAGTTGGAAATGAAAATTATTTGAGGATACTTGGAATCACTTCGAATTTGGCATGAATATGAATTCGAATCCTTCAAAATTAAACGGTTGGTTTTAAATGGTGTTTGAAAAGGGTATCGAAACTACGTAAACTCCAATGAGACTGGAGTATAGGTTCAAGTATTTGGAATTCGGAAGGAAGGAACAATGATGATTTATAGAACTTTTATTGTATATATATACATTGTTGATTCAAATAAACTATTTCTTTTCTTAAAATTTACTTATAAAACTTTTTACTTTTAAACTATTTTGTTATAGCTAGATTGTTCCTTATATTTTTATTATTACTTAAACTAATTAGTAAAACTTTTATTTTATATATATACATAGTTATTATCTAAATTATCTTATCTTATTCTAACCATTACATTATATATATATATATTTTATATAAAGATTTTTCTCATAAGCATCTATTTTTCAAAATTATATTTTGTGAATTATAATTTTCTTCCGAATGGAAAGTGTTTGTATTTAAACCGTTGGTTCAATGGAGTTGGAATAAAGCTATTTGAATATGAATTGATTTTGAACCGACCTTAACATGGAAATGTAAATTACATTCTACTCGAATATGAATGGATCTCCTAAGGGATTGAAATGACTTGTAATGAAAATATATATATTCTAATTGAATATGAATGGATTTCGAACATAAATCGATTTGAAATAATTAAAATATTTGATATGATGTATATTCTACTTGAATATAAAATTGATTTTTGAAATATTATATGAGTATAATACAATGATATGGAAATATATTCTAGTTTAGAATATGATCGGTTTTGGAATGATTGAGATATTTTGATATGAAATTTTATTCGGTTTCGAATATAAATTGGGTTCGAAACAAATAGGATATTTTGATATGAAAGCGAACCTTTGTGAAAAGTAAAAGAACCGATGTGGAAAATGTAAGCGTTGGCTATTAAAGAGACCGGAGTTGGAAAATGGCATACTCTCTGTCAGTGTTGATACCACTTTAACAACTTTGAACGTTATGACGTATCTAGAATGAAATATGATGACTTGGAGGAGATTTTGGATTGATGAAGATGAACGATGACGAAATAGCCTTGACCTTCGGGTCATAATTGAAATGACTAAAATAGGAGCTATATCGTGACTAATTGAGGTAGCACCTTTGATCGGACACACTTCTACGATACTATTTCTATGACTATGATGATGATTTGGGCCCTTTTTGATTTGGGAGTGTGTTCCGAGGTAGGCGGTAGTGGTTGTTATGCCTTACCACCGGTCCGGGAATGCAAATGGTAGAATCTTACCCTAGGTATTGCCTCGAGTGCCTTATCATATTATCCTTATCGAGCCCCATATGATTTTGATTTGTATCATACCTATGGAGTGCCCTCTGATGCCATCATTTTATGGTGGGTTTATGGTACTGTATAGAATATGGTATTGTAAACGGTGTAAGGGTAAAAATGTAATCCCGCTTACGCTATTTTTTTAATATTCACTTTACTGGATAAACATTATCATAATAGCAGATTATACTATGTATGTATTAGTTTAATGGATCCTTGAGAGATGGAAAATTCCCATAACATCTCTTGAGTTACTACACCCATGACACTCATGTTATTTCGTATTTTAATTTGACTAATATGAGAATGATTTAGTGCTGATCCGAGTGTTTATTGTGATTTCTTTTTATGCAATACGCTCGGGTCAGCAGAAGTTTGTAGTTAGTGAAGATCACTTTGCCTTAGAGATCGAAGATGAAGATTTGGTATATATCCATTATATATGTATTTCCGCTGCATTTTGTTTCCGCTACATTACAATATATGCTTGTACTAGTGTAACTCTGATGATTGGAAGAAGTGTAACTCAAATGTATATGTTTTTAAATGCTTTCGAATCATTATTTGTTATTATAGTTGTCCTTCCGTTGTGAGACTCTGCGATTGTTTTCTCTTCTTTCTTTTTTTTTTCTTTTCTTCTTTTTCCCAATAACTATCTGGGTTTGTGATTTGTTTGGGTCGACATGTGTGGTTTATTGTTGATTTGAACGGTCAAGAAATCCAGGTCGTTGCACTTACTATACTAGAAGGTACCCCATAAAGTCGGACTATATTCTTAAGGTATACTGGTGCTAGCCAAGTTGCTGTCCTCTTCCTCTTGACTGGAATAAAATAAGTGCTCTTAGTAAGTCTGTCTACTATCACTCAAATACTTGTGTTGCTCTTCCTTGATTGGGGCAGTCCATCAATAAAGTCTATAGACACGCTCTCCCATTTCCATTATGGGATATCCATGGGCTGAAGCAATCCATCGGGTTTCTTTTGTTCAGCCTTTACTTGTTGACAAGTCAAACATCAGGCCACGAACTCTGCCACATATATCTTCATGCCGGTCCAATAAAAAACTCGCTTCATGTCTCGGTACATCTTGTCACTATGGGATGGATAATCATCCGAGAGTGATGAGCCTCCTTAAGAGCAAATCTCAGCAAATATCTAATCCTAGGGACACACAATCCACCATCTCATCTTAGCCACCCTTTCCCGTCTACCGAATATCTAGCTAGGTGACTATAGGCTTCCCCACTACCGAGTCTATCCAAGATGTGTGTCAACTGCTTATTCTCTCACTACATAGATCCGCTCCATAAGAAGTAGGTGGCACTTCCAATGATGCCAGTAATCCAAATGTGAAATCCATAGACGGCTTAAAATCAAAGGACAAGATAAACTCCAAGCTTTGCCACTTTACGAATAAAGGACTTAAGGTCATCACTCTCGGATGATTATCCACAACTACATTACCCTTGCCTATGGTATAAGCAATTTCAAAAGCGTAGGACCCAAATAACTCCATCCATCGTTGCTACCTTAAGTTGAGACCCTTTTGCGAGAAAAAAGATTTGAGTGACTTGTAGATCTCAAATCTCTCTCCAAGTATAAATGTCGCCAAGACTTAAGGGCGAACACTATTGCAGCCAACTCCAAGTCATGGGTGAGGTAGTTTTTCTCATGAACTCTTAATTGCCTACTTCCATAGCAGACCACCTTACCATATTGCATCAACACAACGCCTAATCCTATGCCACAAGCATTTGTGTAGACCGTAAACAACTTGCTATCATCGGGAAGAGTCAGAAAAGGGGCTGTTGTCAGAGCCCTTCACAATCTCTGAAATGCATCTTTGCAATCAATTCTCAAAGCGAAAGCCAACTTCTTCACGCGTGAGCGGAGTTGAGATCCACGCAAAGTCTTTGATGAACTTCCTATAATAACCCGCCAATCTAAGGAAACTCCTTACCCGCGTCGCATTCTTAGGAGCTTTCCAATCTTGAACTACAACAACTTTAGCGGGGTCCACTGCTATTCCATCCTTGGAGACTACATGCCCTAGGAATCTTACTTCCTTTCTCCAGAAATGACACTTAGAAAATTTAGCCTTAACCTGATGCACTCTAGGTGTACTGAGAACCTTCTCAAAGTGTTGGCCATGTTCTTCCTTGCCCCTCGAGAAAATCAGAATGCTTTCCACGAATACCACCACGAACTTGTTTAGATACTCCCTAAACACCCGACTCATTAAGTCCACGAAATATACGGGTGCATTGGTCAACCCAAAAGGCATGACCAACTACTCAAAGAAACCATTCGGAGTTTTGAAAGCCGTCTTGTCAATACTATTATCGGCCACCATATGCTGATGAAATCACGTGGCTAGACCCAACTGCGAGAAACCCGAAGCGTCTGCTAGCTGATCAAATAAGTCATCAATCCTCGGAAGTGGATGTCTATTCTTCTTGGTGATTTTATTTAATTCTTGATAATCTACACATATACGGAGAGAGCCATCTGCCTTGGTTCAAAGACGAATGGATGTCCCCACTCAGAAATGCTTCGTCTAATAAATCCCTTCTCTAATAACTCACCTACTTGTTTGCTTAGCTCCCTCCTCTCCCTAGGAGCGACATGGCGCATTGGTATAGCGACTGTCTTCATATTCTCCACCAAGTAAATCCGGAAATTTATCTCATGCCTTGGAAGTAATCCCCTAACCTCATCGAACACGTCCGGAAAATTGATAACTATGGGTATTGATCAAAGGTCATCAACGGAAGCATCAAGAGGATCTAAGAAACTGAGCATAATAGACCCAGTGGGTCACAAGAATTTTTGAGAGTTCTATCCTGGCATGTTTGAAGTCTAACAGCTCTCCTTTCACAATCAAGAATGACACCATAAATGGCTAACCAATCCATTCCTAGAATTAATCCGTAAACCATAAAGCCAAGAACATATACATCACATTCAAATTAGATGCCTAAAACAGAAATCCTCAAACCCCTTCATATCACAGATAAATGAGTCATACCTCCTATGGGGTTTGAGATTATAACAGGACCAGAAACAATACTAGTATCTAGGTGCAGATTTTCTACCACAGAGTTGGATATGAATGAATGAGAAGCACCGGAATCAAAGAGAATTCTAATAAGATAGTATAAAATAGACATCAAACCTTCTACGACGACTTTCCTACCATGATCTGGTCCACCAGTCTCTAGAGCATTAACTTTTCCTCTAGACGATTCAACCTTCTGCCCTTCCTTTATTTGGCATTGTCCTTTATAATTTCCAACTTGACCACAAGTAAAGCAAGCATTCTTCATCTTCTTATAATCTCTCACAAAGTGTCCTAAAGCTCCACATCCATGGATTTCACCTCTATCTTGATCTGAGCTTTATCGGGTTTTCCTCGCTTCTTAGTTATGCCCTTCTTGGGACACCACTTCTTTTCTTTACCTTTGGTTTCTCTTCCTCAATCTTAACCTTTTTCTTTTCCTCTTTTCCATCCTCATGCATTAAGGCCATGTCTACAAGACTCTTGAAAGTTCCTCCCATCGGTACATGCGTTAGTGCTAAATCTTGGAGTGGTTGGTTTAATCCCTTTGCGAACCTTAAAGCCTTCTTATGAGGAGTATTTACCAAGTCCAACCCAAATCTCGCTTGTTTCTTAAAACTGTTAACATATTCCTTTATTGTCATGCTTCCTTTCTTCATATTCGGATATTTCTCCATTTGCATTCCTTCATCTGCTTGCGATAAGAATTTTGCCTTAAATCTGGTCATAAATTCATCCCAAGTAGCCACCATTCTGGCCTGAACCATCTCCCACTAATACAATGTTTCATCCTTCAGTTGCCTAGCGGCCAACTAAATTTTCCTCCTATCATCGAGCTCAAATAAGTTGAATACATTCTCCGTTTCTCCCAGCCAATTGCATGCATCCACAAAAATCTCAGTACCATGAAACATCTTGCCTCCCATCGCGCAGAAATTCTTACAAAGCTCGGAAAAGTTAACTTCGGGAGGAGGTGGAGCTACTGCGGCTACAGTTGGGGGAGGGACATTTTCTTGCACTCCAACAGATGTCATAGCTTTTATATATCTACGAAACTATGTAGGAATGGGAATGCCCTCGAGGAAATTAGGAGCCCCAGACATACTGAAAAGCACAAAACAAGAATTTAGGAAGGGAGTGAAGAAACATTGTTAAATGACTTAAGGGGATATATTTTTCAAAATTGGTTTTATTTGAAAAATATTTTTATTTTGAAAACACTTCTCAAAAAATGTTTCGTTGATCTTGTAACCTTAGGCTCTGATACCAAATGCGACATCCCACTTCCGTTAATGTCACTCATATGAGAATGCATTAAGTTTCGTGAAGCGCAATGGGCAAACAGTAACTAAAATTCACAAAGACAGATATAAGTATGCAGCAGAAAAAAAAACTAACTTTTATTATTAAAGAAAAACATTGTTTCAAACCAGTTACAACGTCATATTGTTTCAAATACCAAAAACCTCAACTAAAACCATCTGTCTCATAATACTATAAGCACCAGACTGTAAAATTGTAAAATCATTTCCCTCCTCAAAAGCCATAACAAGATAGAGAAATGATTAAAGAAACACATGAATCAGAAGAAGTCCAAGTCTAAGAATGAAATTACGGTCACAGCTACTGTCCCCTCCCACTCTGAGAACCCGAGGGGGGAAAGGAAGAAAGAGGAAGGAAACAAAATAGGTCAGCCATAAAGTCTGGCGAGTTCCGGTGATTTTCAGCAATAGGATAAGGCAGAAAGTATCAAGACAGGTAAATAATGTTGAACACGAAACTAAAATAGAGAAGTACGATATAACGTGGTAACGAGATAATAAGATAACAAGATGACAAGATAAAGATAAAGATCATATATGCTTCTCATTCATATCCCAAGTATAAGTTTACTGCACCAATTACTAGAGTTAATAGGTTAGTGTTACCCTAATTACTACCCATGCGATTGGCTCCCTATTACACAAATATTCTATGCCAGCCCCGACAGTAGGGTGTATCTTTGCCTAACCTGACCACTTATAGGACACAAACCTATTTCTTGGTGTTACAGCAGCTTTGTTTCTCCTAATCGGACCCATGTTTGCTCTTGACTCCACCGAAACGAGCCCGTACCCACCTTCCACCTTGAACCTCAGACAATCCAGATCAGTAAAGCGTGCCCTAGCCCCTACCTAGTGCGAGGCCCCTATATAAGATACTAACATGGATACCAACTGATACGGGTTCCACACAAAATTGACACAAGCCGCCCCTAGGCTTGTGCCCCCACACTAGGATTTTAAGAGTCCTAAAACCGGGTACCAAAAACAAAACTATGAGACCTCTTAGCTTATTAAGCAACAAGTAATAACTTAGCAGGTTTAAGTTTATTAATAAGCATGTTTGTAAATGACATTTCCTATTAATGTTATTCTATATACAACCCCTTCCCCAAACAAGCATCTGTCCAGATGTGTACATATAATAAGTTGTGTAACACCCCGTGTATTCTATAACAGTGAAATTCACAAATTAAAGTATAATTAATTTCAAATTAAAGAATTAAGGGAAATAGAATATGCCATTGCGTTCGTCTCAGAATTCTGCTTGAGATAGAGTCTGAGTTTGCGTAAAACGGACTCCGTATGAGGGAGATATGACCTCCGGAAGTTTCAGAATTCAGTTTAAAATTCAAACAGACAGAAACAGTTCAGAAATGAGTTCAAAATTCAAAAATCGGACCCAGATTGGGCTGGGCGGGAATTTTCCCGCCCAAGGCACCCAGTTTGACTGGGTAGTTGACCTGGGGGTCGACTGGGTAGTCGACCTGGCCCCTGAGCCAGGTCTAACCCAGCCCCTATTGGCTGGCCTGGTCTGTGCTTGGCCGAATTTCTGGACTTTGTCTTGTCACTAGGGCTAGGTGTCAGCTCCTGATTGGTTTCTCTTTAAAACGAACGGCTAATATTAATCTAAGCTCCATCGACGGCTCTAATCAATTCACAAACTCTATAAAAAGGACCTAAGACTCCACCTAATTCACACAAATAAAAATGAGAATGAGACCGTCATGCTGCTGAAGAAAGACTAGGAGTAGCCGTCAAAATTGATAGACGATTAGGAGTCGATTCAAAAGCTTAAAGCAACGACAATTAAATCAAAACAACGCCTACAACAAAGGATAGCATCTCCAAATTCAGAATTCAGAATCCTGAATTGAAGATTCGTCATACGTTGTAAGTAGAGTGCTATTCCGATGTGAATGAATAATTGAGTTTTGATTTGTGTAAAATGAGAAATGGAATTGTACTTAATTTGTGGTGATGATAATTCATAATTGTATGTTGCTATGATTCTAATTATGAATAGATTTGGGATGTTGTGGTATAAGGATGTTAGACCTATTGGATATTTGCAAGTATATGATTCATGTTGAAAGTTAACAACTATATGTTTGTGGTAGTTTATTACAACCAAGTTGAGACTCATGCAAGTATATAATTCACTATTATGCCAACATGATTTTAGATCCTTCTATGTATATTTTTATGATCATTTTTAGCATAGTTGGATCCATTTGGGTGTTATGATTCATATGAATTTATGTTGAAATAGGCGTTATGATTCAAGTGAAAACCTTACTTTTGTATTAGTGACAAAAGCAAGCATCTTTGTGAACTTGTGTTGACTCTATGAACATGACTAGATTACGTTTGGTGTTATGCCTAATTGAAAATATGTTTTAGGCCTATGTTGCTATCAAAATCATGTGATAATATATGTGATACATAATTAAGTTAGGTTCACATTTTAAATGCAAGTTTACATGACTAGATTAAAACCATGATTCATGTTTAGGTATGTTTCATGTCAAGATTATATGCTGTTACAATGCAAGTTCACAAGTGCCTAATTTATGTTAATTATATCGTTATGTTGCAAGTTCATGCGTTCACACACCCCTTTTGATGTTACTTAGAATATATAAACACCATGTTCTAAGCCTCCCCTTTTTCATGTGGCTAAGTTGGGCTTAAATGTTAAGCCCAACGCCCAACATAATATAGCGAACGTATAAAACGGGGGTAATGACGTTGGGTTAAAAATATAAAACATATGTGTTGGCATGTTTGACGCATGCCAACGACCTTGAAAACATTTAAGTGGTATAAATTAATTTTACCCAATAAAGATGAATTTGAATAATGGGCTGCAAATATTTACATATAAAAAGAAAAGAGACAAAATATGTAAACTTAGAAAATACGATGTGTTTAACCCGAGGTTGGATTGCGTTGTGACATAAACCTGCTCGGACCCGCCCGGCTGTCCAGTAGTCACAACAATACCTATCCAATGTGGGTGGTTAAACATTTAGCCCAAAAAAGACCCGAGGTTAGACTGAGTTGTGACGTAAGACTGCCCGGACCCAACCGGCAATAGGCAGGCACAACAATACCTGTCTAATGTGAGTGGTTGAGGCTTTAATAAGACAATTAAGGTTAAGTCAGGATTGATAGGATTAAGTAAATTAAATTAATACTTAATCAAATTGAACATGTTAAACTATAAAGACTGATTGGGGGTTAGGTTTATACAGAACACTTAACCAACTTAGCATGTTGGCTAGAAATAGAAAACCTAGTAGCGGGGGACCCTTTTCAGCAGTAACCCTACAAGGTGTATCAGGATACCCTACAAAGTTTATAAAAATATCAGGATACCCTTTTCAGCAGTATCAGTAACCCTACAAAGTTTATAAAAATATCAGGATACCCTAGCTGATATCAGGATACCCTTTTCAGCAGTAACCCTACAAAGTTTATAAAAATATTTTCCAATGTAAACCCGATTATCTTCAGCTTTTCTTTAAACCCGATTATGTGTCCTTTCGTTTATATCTCCGTTATTTCCTTGTTTCCAACAGAAAGACGCACCCGCTTTTTCATGCCCTGACTTCCTAGCTAGACACTCCTCCTTACTTAAACACATAATTTACGCCATCACCAGTGTTGACAGCCCACCAAACATTTGCTCCCTTCCAACGTATACACTTGTACTACACAACCCTTCCATGACTTCACCATCCGACTTCGTGATTCTTTTCAGCATTCGATCCTCCATGAAACCATACTTCCATCAAACTCCACTGCTCAGTACGCCTGCACCCCCTCCTCCATGTATTCAAAGACTCAACATTAGTTCATCTTCCCTATATTCTTTATATAAATCCCCTGGTATCATATTCATAGCATGCGCAGAACAGTCTGCTCCAACAAATACATGCTCCCAGTATTAACCATCCACGTGCCATGCTTCTCCCACACTCCACCTTCTCTTTTACTCCGATGTCCCAGAATATACACTTCTGTACATTCATTTCCGCGTCCATCCTTCCATATGAACCTACACGCTCCCATTCCTACACCATTTGTTTTCCACGCATGTACAGGCAACAACGCCAACTCATCCTCTCATCTACATGCGGCTCTTCACACCCTCCGAGTTGTCCACTTTGGTTCCTTCACGTGTATGTTTGCCGTCTTCCTGATCCAATGCTGCATGCTCCATGATACAAATATCGGTGAACCCCTCCTACTACTCGCGTTTCTCAGGCCTCCTATTTTATTTGGACTTTCAACCCACTCCTCCATTCACAACACACGTGAACCATTCAATACTCTACACAAACATGTTTCCGCACCCAGCATGCTTTCGAACACGTCCCTTCTTCATGTATATTTGCCCCGCACGTACTCAGCATGCTCCACAAAATAACTTCCCACTCCTTTCTCTTCCCACCACCTTGCGCTTGCCTGTGGCTATCGGATCCCCCTTCAACCAACCACCAGATCGAAGCCAAACCACTTCGACGCACCTAACAGTACCTAGAACTACCTCATTGTCACATCCGCAGACTCTTCCACTACTGCTGCCGAGATGTGCTCCTCCCTTGTCCAGTTAGACGCCGAGCTCACCACGTTAATGGCCGAGTTGTCCTTTTATCATTTACTGCTGTGTGAAGAAAGTAGGGAGAAGTTCCTGTTTGTATTTGGTTTCGAGATTTTGAGGAGAACAGAGATACCATAGAAGAGAACTTGCGTGAAGAAGGCTGGTTTTAATTTTATAGGCAAAGGAAGAAAAACATACAGAATAAAGCAAGGTAAATTTCCCAGAAATCTTGCGCGAGCTCAGGAGTAGGGTGCACTTCACTTCCATCAATTCTTTGAACGTGAGGTCTGTACGTTTAACTTGAGAGGTATGGCTGCAGTATTGTCATTTCAGTGAAGTTTATAGTGAAGTTTTTAATAAGGACGTGTAGTTTATATTTCCAACATATAGGTGTATGGGGTAGGATTATGGTTGGTTTTCTTTTCCAACGTATAGGGTGTATTAGGATAGGTTATGGTGCATTTAATGTGTTGTCTACATAGGGTAGGCAGTCTAATTCATCTATAGTTTACGTGATAAGATGGGTACGATGCTTCATGGCAAAGCAAATGGAGATATTTCTTTTTGTGTCTTTAACTGTAGGTGGGTTTGCAATTTTGGTTGTCATCGTGTAGGTAGGTAGATCATGCCGTGGAAACTAAGTCTGGCAGTATTCATCATATTGGCTCACTTTAGACCATACATTGCATATATTGCTACACATGAAGTGAAATGCTACCTAGGTGAGGGTTCATTCCATTTGAAAATGAAGATTGAATTATTTTAAACGTAAGGCAATTGTTAGTCAAACTCTTTGCCAAGAGCAACTCGGCTTATTTGTTTTAATTATAAATTCTGTTCACGCACGGACAGAAGTAAGAGTACAGTCATGCTCAACGAGGTGTCATGATCCTAAAAATATAATAATACCGGTAGGTTGACTCATATTTTGAAACCCCGAAATATCGATACAGGGTGCACAACTCCAAATAAAAAGTTGCTTATTTAATTAATTAAAAATTACAGTAAAATTCTAAAAATTAAATTATCGCTGCGCCTCAAAATAACCTTGTCCAGATTTGCAACCGATATCTAGTTATATCGAATAAACTGTCACGGTCGATATATGATTTCACAGCGACTTTTCGAATATTTGATTTGGACATATCTTGCAGTATATACGACGAAATCCTGATTTTTCACTTCTATTAGGAAGATACAGTTCAACAGATTTCAACGTTTCTGGTTTCGAAGAAATCCGATTCAAAACGAGTCCGGTACACTCAGTTGAAGTTCAGAACGTTAATTTACGAACTGCAGGGTCGTTCTGAGCTCGATTATAATTAATATATATTTATATACGTTTCAACTTCGTTTTAATTAATATATAAATCCATTTATATTCTGAATTCAATATTTAAACTGATTTAAATATTCAAATACCAGCCGACAAAAATGCGAGACGTTACAGACCTTCCCCCTTAAAATAATTTCGTCCTCGAAATTGCTAAGATAGGGAAAATGCTACAATCTCTGTTATGACCTGGTTAAAAATCTTTTTGGTTTACTTCATAATTCCAGTTTCCATTGAACTGGTTATTTCCAATTAAAATATTAATTCCTTATTATTTCGAATATTTTCAAAATTTCTGAAAATTTCCTAATAGCTTAAATTTTCAGAGAATCTCGCCAACATCTCCTCTGCACGGCTCAATCGGTACTACAACTACTTGCCACTCTGGGCCTTCTCCAATCCAAAAGAAAATTAAACAGCCAAACGGCTTACCCAAACTGACTCTTAAAAAATCTCATACTCGTATATAAACGTGTACCTTCTCTGTTGGGCATTCAACTCTATCTCTGCCATCTGCTATCAAACCAGCATATCCAAGCATCCTTGGTTGATCTCCCATCAATCAGTTCTCAAACCAATCTTTCGCTTTACTAAGCCAAATTTCTATTTCAACTCCGATTCCACTCTCAGTTCTTAACCTTGTTAAGTTTTGTTACGACATTCCATTTACTGATTTATTTCTCAAATCAGTTGTCTCCATTTCCGAATTCAAAATTCGATTCTTATTCTCCAAGAATCAATTCATTTTTATAACTCGAATTTTCAATATTTTTCTTTTATAATTTTCATTCTGGATCTTTCCAAATTCAGTCCAGTTTTGTTATCTTTGTTTAAATTCCATTTTTACCATTTTAACTCCATAAGTTAAATTTTTATTTCAGAATTCAAATTCCTGGGATTTATTTCAAATCAGTTTGAAATCATATATAATTCAAAACATTTGAATTTCTGACAACTTGTTTCTCAAACAATACAAAACAAAATCTTTGGTAGTAATCCGTCACTTACCAGTTCGAAAATGAACACCGATAATGTCGCGATCATCATCGGAATTTATTTTCCAACCATCAAAGTGAGTTCAATACTATATTGCTTTTAAAAACTCATTAATAATCACTCTATTTTTGAAATTACTTCAAAATATCTTTCATAGCACTTGGAAAACAAATTTTCAAATCTCCCAGGATTTTAAAATTCCCTTATATTTAATTCAAATTCAATTTCAATTCTTTTCCAAGTTTCCAGAGTTTTATTTCAATTCTGGTTTTTAATTCAGATTCAGCTCATCTGATTTTGCATATCATACTTATATAATATTTCGATTGGTAGTTTATATAACCAACTCAATTATAATCCTGCTCGATCATAATAATGATCACATATCCAATATATTATATTAATATCAAGATATACACTTCTTTTTATATCAAAATATACTTTGGGTAAAATTGTTTCATTTACCCTCTTTTCAAAACATACTGTGTCGAATTACTCTGTTTAAGAGTTTAGAAACACTTATCGACGCAGTTTGCATTACTGTTTCGACCAGAATTCATAAACCACTCGACTGACTAGTCAACACAATATAAAACAGTTTTATATTGATTAACAAATACGCGCTCATATATATACACTCAACTCAATCTAGAGTATTACTAACTCCATCTATATTGAGTTACGCCACAGAGCCAAGGTAATCACTTAACCTTATGCTCTGATACCATCTGTAACGGATGGAATTTTCGACCCAGAAAATCAACATAAAAACACACTGTTGACTATTCAAGCATCGAAAACACCAGGACATTAATAGAAGAATTTAGAGGGTGAGAAAGAAAAGATAGAACTAATAGAATAGAAGAAGAAGAAGATCACAACTGAACAGAATCAGAGTAACACGAAACTCGCAGCGGAACAAAATAAGATGTATTATATAACATAACTTTGAATACAAAACTGTATTGTATATACATACCATTATCAGAGTACAATACATCATATCACAGCGGAAATAACTCTACATAACTAATGGTGAAGCTTCCTGCTTTTGAGCTCCTCCAAGTGAATCTGCAAAGCCTGAAACACTTGACTGCCCGTACAAATTTGGGCACCCAAGAGTTTAGGGAAAACAAACAAAATAAACTCTGGGTCAGTCATGGGACTGGTGTGAGTAAATTCCAACCATACTGTTTTACTTTGAAAATCCTTTTCAAAACAAGAAGATAATAGTAAGACCAGCCCACACATAAACATGGACGGTTTTTACCTTACTATAACCCGAAATATTCTTGATATCAAAACCCAGTGATATTATGATAATGTCTAACCAAATAATTATACAAGTAGTAGAACGCTTGCATCTCACGCTCCACATATATATATAGTATAAAATCATAAACCGCAGGGCGCTTATCGGAGAATGGTTTTCAACAGACAAGGTATGGGAGCACCTTCTGAATAGTGTACTCTAGAGGAGATACACTCAGGGTTCAACAAGAACGTCTTGCAACCCGGCCACACATGACCGCTCACTCATTTAGCTTGAGTGACGCGAATATATTGCCACCACGGTTGCAGGCCATCCAACCGTCATCCGAAGATACAGAATCGAAAAGAAGTATAAATATGAATTTTCTCTAGATCGGTGACAATACACCCTGCTTGGGGATGACCCAACTAGCCATGCTGCCTAGCCCAACTTCTGTCATTCCTAGTTGTGAGGCTAGAGGCTACGTCTATCTTCAGAACATCTGATCACCATTCACTTTGAATGTCACATCGTCAAATCCATAATCACACATTGATTACACAAATGCACACTGGGTGTAGAATAAAGAGAAGTTACATTCTCCCCACCAACTTGGTATGTTCGTAAAATCAACGGCGTGACCGTTGGAAATTGTAACAACCCGTAAAATGCGAGCCAGTTTGAAAATTTTATTTTGGCAATTTTAGCGAATTTTGAATATTCAAAATAGATTATTTTAAATAATATAGACGATAAATTTATTTTGAATATAATTCGATCGTATATATTATATACGTCGTCGTTAGAATATAAATATTTATATATAATTATAAAAGGAATTGAAAATGGCGCGGTAGTTCGAAAATTCGATTTCTAATTTCAAATGAATATACAGAATTCAATATAAGTCAGAATTGAACGAAACAAGAAATATTTGAATCTGTATAACTATATCTTTGTAACGAAGTTAACAAACTGAGATTTCATTTTAGAAATGATAAGATATGTCCAGTTTAAAATTAGAAATAGTCGCTGTGGAATTTATATATATTTTTATATATATAAGGCCCTTAAAAATAGCAATTTTGCAAACGACCTCGGATTTCGACGAAACCAGTTTTGTTGGGTCCGGGATGTAAAGTTATTGCTAGGTTTCAAATTTCATAATTTTTCGAATCAATATGTGAGCGTGGCAAAGGAAAACGCGTTTGACCGGTTTCAGTTGATTTTAATCGACTGGAAATTGGTCATTTTTCAAACGGTCTCAGAATTCGACGAAACTAGTTTTATTAGGACCGTATCGTCAATACGAAGCTAGAAAATATTTTTCTGGAATTTTTCTAGTTAGTATGTGACCCCGGTAATTTGAAATGTACGTTTAAAATTCAATATAGCGATTTAAATGTAAATTCAACGGAAACTGATCGAAACGATCAAACCAGCTTGCGATACATATCCCATTGTGTTCGGAATGGGGGTTAAACGCTATGGACGACAGGCGGTAGGCCTCGTTTCGAGGTCATATGTAAAAGTCAACCTATTTGAATAATTAAATAAAAAAAAAAAATATAATATTTTAAATTCCCTCCCTCCCCTTATCTTCTGCTTGGCCCCCCCCCCCGTTCGTTATAAAACATAACAGAAAGAAAAAAAAAAAAAAACCTAAACCCTAAATCGATTCGACGAAGCAGCCTCCAACCCCCTGAATCGATCCACCGCCTACTCCTCCAAGCCCACGCCGCCGCCTCCCCTCAGATCACCGAACACCCCCCCCTCCACGGATCGAAGAGCCGAAGCCCTCGAGCCTCGACGCAATTCGTAGCCATCGCGAGCCCCGTCCGAATCGAAGCCGCCGCCTGCCCCTCCAGCCGCCGACGAAGACGAGCATCGCCCCTCCCCTTCTTCGCAGTATTGGTGAGCATTTCCTTTTTTTTTATTATTTTTATGTATTTTATTTTCTTTTTTATTTTTATTTTATTTTAATCTGTAAAACTGATTTTTGTTTTTAAAATAAAGTAAAACTGTTTTGTTTTAAAAAGATTTGAAAAACAGGAATTTTTGAAAGAATTTTCTAAAAGAATAAAACTGCATTTTCTAAAAGAATAAAACTGCATTTTCTAAAAGAATAAAACTGTTTTTGAAATAAAAAAAGAAAAAAACTGGTTTCTTTAAAAAAAAAAAAAAAGGTAAGAAAAAAATCATATTTTTATATGTTGAAAGCAAAAGTAAAAATCATATTTTTATATGTTGAAAGCAAAAGTAAAAATCATATTTTTATATGTTGAAAGCAAAAGTAAAAATCATATTTTTATATGTTGAAAGCAAAAGTAAAAATCATATTTTTATATGTTGAAAGCAAAAGTAAAAATCATATTTTTATATGTTGAAAGCAAAAGTAAAAATCATATTTTTATATATTGAAAGCGACGTCAAAATTCAATTTTTATATATTGAATAACATAGTAAAAATTCGATTTTTACGTATGTAGTGAAAGCAGCAACGAAGGTGACAATAAGGCGAAACGACGAAGACTTCTGCAAAGGAGTGCCGTGGAGCTAGGATAGCTATATGTGAGAACTTCTCACCTTTCAATTTATTTTTCTAGTTATATATATATATACTAGGATGCAGACGGTGCTTATTAGAAGCACCCGACACCCGTCCACATACCATGGACTTGTTTGTTTGGATTGTTTGGTGATTGATTGAGATATTGGTTTGAATGTGGTTTGTGGTGTGAAAAATCGAATCGATAAATTGGTTAGGATTAGACGTGCGCCGTTATAAGGCGAAGGAGTAAGACTAGGTTAGACTCTTACTCCAAATTTTGTGGTTTGCAAAATGAAATTGATTTGATTGATGAGTGAATGGCGTGGGCCTTCACTAGACCGGGGACAAGGCTAGGCCTTATCCCGTTTTTAGTATCGTGCCGTTATGCCGCCGAAATTTTCTAAAATATGTTAGAAAAATAAAAATATCATTTTATTGAATAAATGAATTGAATAGAAATTCATAAGTTGAAATAAAATGTTTTATCGTTAAAAATATAATTTTTAACGTGAAGTGAATAAAATAGAATATTCATTTACAAACCAGACGGTTTGTTTATGTACACCTATTTGAATGACGTTGATTGGGTCGATAAATTTTACACATCGCCTAACTGCACAAATAAAATATGTGTTCGATTGTTTGAAACCCCACACGGGTGTTGGGATGAAATTTGAAGTTCACTCATCCTGATTGATTGAATATGTCGATCGATTGATTGACAGGCTGTTATAAGCGTTGAATATCTATATTTGATGCTTTTACAGTGTAGTGCACTTTGGTTGATGGTTGATTATTTTCAATGTTATTATATACATGTGTTGTATGAAAATCCATATAATTAATTTTATATGGTAATTGATTGGGCCTCATTCCAATTTGAAAAATAAAGAATATTATAAAATAAAAGTTCATGTGTTGACAGTACTCATTCATTGAGATTGGTCATGTGTTGAACGAAATATTTTGATAATAACAACTATTTTGAAAAAGAAATATTTGAAATAGAATATTTGAAAATAGAAATTTATGAAGCCGTGTTGATTAGATTGACGCCATTTTGACGTGAACGATATTTATATCGATTTTATTCATCTTAAAAATGAATATTGAAAAGTGATTTCGAAATCGAATATTTTGAATTGAATTGAAAACGATTTCGAAATGAATTGAATTGAAAACGATTTCGAAATGAATTGAATTGAAAACGATTTCGAAATGAATTGAATTGAAAACGATTTCGAAATGAATTGAATTGAAAACGATTTCGAAATGAATTGAATTGAAAACGATTTCGAAATGAATTGAATTGAAAACGATTTCGAAATGAATTGAATTGAAAACGATTTCGAAATGAATTGAATTGAAAACGATTTCGAAATGAATTGAATTGAAAACGATTTCGAAATGAATTGAAAACGATTTCGAAATGAATTGAAAACGATTTCGAAATGAATTGAATTGAAAACGATTTCGAAATGAATTGAAAACGAATTCAAATTGAATTGAAAACGAATTGAAATGAATTCAAATTGAATTGAAATTTGAATTGAATAGAAATGAATTTTGAAACGAATTTATAAAGAAGAATTCAATTTTGATTTGAATTGAAATGGAAGTTGAAAAATGTTTTTGAAACGAATTCAAAACTATTTATATAATTCGTTTTAAATAGAAATCGACGAAATATATATTATATATATTATATATATAATATAATGGCCTGAATAGAACGCGCCGCGCCGCGGCAGTTCGCGAATTTCGACCATTTATTTCAAACGGACATTACGGGAGATCCGACCGTCGGATTCTCCTAAAACCGGAACCGTTGGGTTCGTATCGAAAAGAGCTTTCTAACGAATATTAGAAATTTGAAATCTAACGGTTGGATTTGGAGATACGTCCAAATCAAATTCGAAAAAGGTCGCTGTAAGTGCAGTTCGATGGCCATTGTTGGAAATCGACTGTACGGGCCTTGATAAAATTATTAAAAATAGTAATAATTTGTGTAAAATCATAAGAAATGATTTGTGAAAGTTTGGGATGAAAAACTCCATATTTGAAAAGATAAAAATAGATTTTTATCGAAATGAACTAGTTTTGAACTAGAATTATAATTCTATTTATTTTTAAATAAATAAATTGAATTTGAAATGGTTTTGAAAATAACCAAAATTTCCAATGATTGCATTGGAGTGGATTTGAATCGAAATTGTCTTCGGAATATTTCGATGTTGGAATTCGTGATTATACAGGTGTTGTTATGGAAATTTGAAAGATATATATTTATATCGTTATTTCCAATACGACATTTGTTAGTCGTAGAATTCGATATTGAATATAAGCCGATATATTTTCTATTCAGAGCCTTGTATTGAATATCGAATGTGATTTGGGTTTGTCGTGAATGGTGTCTTCACTAACACTGTTCTTGAACCCAGTTGAGAAAAGATTAAATCTTTTTATTTAGATTTAATGAAGTGTACCAATTAAATAATATTTAATTGGAATTGAATTGATATTGATTTTTGGGTTTATCGTGAACAGTGTTTTAAATAACACTTGTTCTTTAACCCGATAATTAATGAATGTGATTTGGGTTTGTCGTGAATGGTGTCTTCACTAACACTGTTCTTGAACCCAGTTGAGAAAAGATTAAATCTTTTGATTTAGATTTAATGAAGTGCACCAATTAAATAATATTTAATTGGAATTGAATTGGTATTGATTTTTGGGTTTATCGTGAACAGTGTTTTAAATAACACTTGTTCTTTAACCCGATAATTAATGGAAAGTGATTTTGGGTTTATCGTGAATCGTGTTTTAAATGACACTGATTCTTTAACCCAGATAATGATTAAAACTAAGTGGAGTTTTAATGAATCTTTAATTAGATTGAAAAGATCGAGAATGGAGTATCACCAGTTTTGCTCCAGGCGATAGTTAAATCTTTAATTAGATTTGAACGTGAAATTTAGAAACTAACTGTCGGTTAGCCAAGCAGAAGGGTTTCTGGATATTGATCTGATGTTGGTTTCGGCCTTCGGGGTTAATATTTGGGGAATTATTCTCTTGATTAATTTACGGTTAGTGACTAATGAATTGGAATGAGGCGTATGTTGTGTTTGTGTAACACTTTTATAAAATATACGCGAGTTATTCGGGAAGTCCGGGTTTATCCCATTCTGAATAATCGATACGACGATAAGTCGAAGATGAAGACGATGGTCGAAGACCGGAGGTCTTCACGTCGTTTGGGGGATAACTGATGATCTTGATTGGGCTGTACACCCAAGAAGATGGAAACAGTTAGTGATCGTCCAGACGTACTTGGAGATCGATGGATATGCGGGGTACTAGGTGCCTCCGGTTTCGTTCAGACCCAGAACGGACTTGTAAATGGACTGTGTGTCTGACATCGGATTTCATTCTGTGTGACTGATATCGGTTGCATAGGATGGTTTGCCTGTGTGGCATGCTAAGATGCAAATGATCAAGGCTTCTGTTGAAAAGCAAAGTCTTGTGGTGATGATCAAAGCACGGCCTTTGTGGCGTAGCTTTGTGTAACGTTTACCTCGCGTGTTTCACACCCGGTATGAACCAAAAACGGGAGACGGACCTCAGGGAGGGCATGCGTTTTCTTCTAGCTAGAAAGTGGCGTCAGTGGTTTTACACGCCCTGACGAGTTTGACTTATGTGGTTGTTGCTGTTGCGAGGCGCCTCGGATTGATCGGTCGTTCTCGAACCGATGGAGTCATTTGTTGGCTCATTGACACCCCAAAGGGTGGGGAAACGCAGTGTTCAGGCATTTTAATCCACATCGGTGGACCGGCCCTGTCGCTCCAAGGGTCACTCGAGCTCTGATCCTGAGACACGGGCTAGAGCGTCTCGAATCGGTTGAGGACTATCTTTTGCCTCGGTTCATAGACGGAAATCCAATTTCCAAATACGTGACTTTGCGGTTTTATTTGTAAACCTATATATGGCGACATGATATATGGTACCCATGCCGCCTATGATTGATACTTATGATTTGAAGTTGTTTTATACACTATGCACTTATTATAGTATCAAATGATTTGTTTTAAACGTATCAAGCATTCTTTGGCTGTTATAAGGGAAAACCCTATCCTCGACTGCGTTGCATTGTGTGATGGGACCTGGGTCTTATAACAGCTTCATTTTTCTTTATTTAGCATTGCGCTGTTGTTTATGCACTGGTATTCTTGGGAGGAAACCCGTTCCGTGTTATACGGCGTGGTCCCTTGATTTACCTAGCTTTAAAAATAAAGATTAACTGTTTTAGTTCTCACACCAGTCACATGACTGACCTGGAGTTTATTGTTTTAACCTAAACTCTGGGTGCCCTTATTTTGACACGGGCAGCTAGTAGTTTGGTTTTGCAGATTTATATTCACAGGATCCTGGTTTACAGCTGGAACGATATCCGGAAAGCTTTGTATCCGTATATCTACTTCTAGTTGTGTATTGTATTATTTTCCGCTGCTATGTATTTAAATGTAATTTAAATCTCTGATATTTCTGTGTAATATTTATTCATACTCTGTATATTCTTGTAATCTGATGCATTGTTGTAATATACAATGAAATGTTCTTCTGTATGAGTTCTGTTGTGGCTTGTTCTCGAACTATCCGACGCTTTCCTTTACGGGGAAGTTGCGGGTCTTCACAGTTGGTATCAGAGCTTTGGTTTACAAAGCTCGAGAACAAGACACATTAGAACCATACGAAAGAATTCATCAGATATTGGATTAGTAATATCCAATGAGGATGACTCGTTAGAGATGGGATCAGTAGTATCCTAGAACGAGTGTGAAGAGTATATTTTTAAAATGAAAACCAATTTTGTTTTGAAAATTTAAATCAATTATTCGTATTTGATTATTTATTTATATTGATTAGGACAATCCGATATATAAAGATTTTGCATATATGTCTTGCAAACGTGTGTTCGAAGTTTTAATATATTGGGTAGATATAGAATCCCTCTAGTGCCCGGGAATGATTCTGGTGATGGGGCACTGTCGCCAGTATTTATTTTCGAGCGACGAAAGTGTAATATCTATATATTTCCATTAGACTGGTGTGAGAACCAAAACTTATATAGATAGATTTATTTGTTGTGAATTGGCATCAAAAATTTGATTTTTTGTATATGTATCAAAATTATGAATTTGAAACTCTAATTCACTAATTGATTGATGTTTGTGTTGTTTGTTTATTTGTTTGCTAATTTTTAGCCATTTAGCCTAACAGAACCAAATATTGAATTATATCGAAAATCGGTTGCGTTTGCTTGCATATACATATATATCATTGAACAGGTCATAGCAAGGAGGCTAGAGCCAGAGAATAAAATTTGTTTGCCCGACAAATAGGTACATGTTTACTACATAATTTCCTGTTTTGTTTGGGTGATGATGATTTTGTGAGCCTATTGGCTAGCCGCTTGGCTTTTTCTTTTTCTTTTTGAGATCTGAAGGACCGGGGAAGCTATTTGAAATTCCCCGATGCTCCCGGTGCAGGGGAGGTTATGGCGAAATTTTTCAAAAATTTAGGGTGTTAGCCAAATTTTTGAAATTTTGAAAATTCTCAGAAACTGAAAAGTTGGAGAAGGAAAGCCAGATCGAGCGTAGAGTTGAATAATCAAACCACTTTCGACTTTGTTCCTTTTCGGGGACGAAAAGTTTTAAGTGGGGGAGATTGTAACAACCCGTAAAATGCGAGCCAGTTTGAAAATTTTATTTTGGCAATTTTAGCGAATTTTGAATATTCAAAATAGATTATTTTAAATAATATAGACGATAAATTTATTTTGAATATAATTCGATCGTATATATTATATACGTCGTCGTTAGAATATAAATATTTATATATAATTATAAAAGGAATTGAAAATGGCGCGGTAGTTCGAAAATTCGATTTCTAATTTCAAATGAATATACAGAATTCAATATAAGTCAGAATTGAACGAAACAAGAAATATTTGAATCTGTATAACTATATCTTTGTAACGAAGTTAACAAACTGAGATTTCATTTTAGAAATGATAAGATATGTCCAGTTTAAAATTAGAAATAGTCGCTGTGGAATTTATATATATTTTTATATATATAAGGCCCTTAAAAATAGCAATTTTGCAAACGACCTCGGATTTCGACGAAACCAGTTTTGTTGGGTCCGGGATGTAAAGTTATTGCTAGGTTTCAAATTTCATAATTTTTCGAATCAATATGTGAGCGTGGCAAAGGAAAACGCGTTTGACCGGTTTCAGTTGATTTTAATCGACTGGAAATTGGTCATTTTTCAAACGGTCTCAGAATTCGACGAAACTAGTTTTATTAGGACCGTATCGTCAATACGAAGCTAGAAAATATTTTTCTGGAATTTTTCTAGTTAGTATGTGACCCCGGTAATTTGAAATGTACGTTTAAAATTCAATATAGCGATTTAAATGTAAATTCAACGGAAACTGATCGAAACGATCAAACCAGCTTGCGATACATATCCCATTGTGTTCGGAATGGGGGTTAAACGCTATGGACGACAGGCGGTAGGCCTCGTTTCGAGGTCATATGTAAAAGTCAACCTATTTGAATAATTAAATAAAAAAAAAAAATATAATATTTTAAATTCCCTCCCTCCCCTTATCTTCTGCTTGGCCCCCCCCCCGTTCGTTATAAAACATAACAGAAAGAAAAAAAAAAAAAAACCTAAACCCTAAATCGATTCGACGAAGCAGCCTCCAACCCCCTGAATCGATCCACCGCCTACTCCTCCAAGCCCACGCCGCCGCCTCCCCTCAGATCACCGAACACCCCCCCCTCCACGGATCGAAGAGCCGAAGCCCTCGAGCCTCGACGCAATTCGTAGCCATCGCGAGCCCCGTCCGAATCGAAGCCGCCGCCTGCCCCTCCAGCCGCCGACGAAGACGAGCATCGCCCCTCCCCTTCTTCGCAGTATTGGTGAGCATTTCCTTTTTTTTTATTATTTTTATGTATTTTATTTTCTTTTTTATTTTTATTTTATTTTAATCTGTAAAACTGATTTTTGTTTTTAAAATAAAGTAAAACTGTTTTGTTTTAAAAAGATTTGAAAAACAGGAATTTTTGAAAGAATTTTCTAAAAGAATAAAACTGCATTTTCTAAAAGAATAAAACTGCATTTTCTAAAAGAATAAAACTGTTTTTGAAATAAAAAAAGAAAAAAACTGGTTTCTTTAAAAAAAAAAAAAAGGTAAGAAAAAAATCATATTTTTATATGTTGAAAGCAAAAGTAAAAATCATATTTTTATATGTTGAAAGCAAAAGTAAAAATCATATTTTTATATGTTGAAAGCAAAAGTAAAAATCATATTTTTATATGTTGAAAGCAAAAGTAAAAATCATATTTTTATATGTTGAAAGCAAAAGTAAAAATCATATTTTTATATGTTGAAAGCAAAAGTAAAAATCATATTTTTATATATTGAAAGCGACGTCAAAATTCAATTTTTATATATTGAATAACATAGTAAAAATTCGATTTTTACGTATGTAGTGAAAGCAGCAACGAAGGTGACAATAAGGCGAAACGACGAAGACTTCTGCAAAGGAGTGCCGTGGAGCTAGGATAGCTATATGTGAGAACTTCTCACCTTTCAATTTATTTTTCTAGTTATATATATATATACTAGGATGCAGACGGTGCTTATTAGAAGCACCCGACACCCGTCCACATACCATGGACTTGTTTGTTTGGATTGTTTGGTGATTGATTGAGATATTGGTTTGAATGTGGTTTGTGGTGTGAAAAATCGAATCGATAAATTGGTTAGGATTAGACGTGCGCCGTTATAAGGCGAAGGAGTAAGACTAGGTTAGACTCTTACTCCAAATTTTGTGGTTTGCAAAATGAAATTGATTTGATTGATGAGTGAATGGCGTGGGCCTTCACTAGACCGGGGACAAGGCTAGGCCTTATCCCGTTTTTAGTATCGTGCCGTTATGCCGCCGAAATTTTCTAAAATATGTTAGAAAAATAAAAATATCATTTTATTGAATAAATGAATTGAATAGAAATTCATAAGTTGAAATAAAATGTTTTATCGTTAAAAATATAATTTTTAACGTGAAGTGAATAAAATAGAATATTCATTTACAAACCAGACGGTTTGTTTATGTACACCTATTTGAATGACGTTGATTGGGTCGATAAATTTTACACATCGCCTAACTGCACAAATAAAATATGTGTTCGATTGTTTGAAACCCCACACGGGTGTTGGGATGAAATTTGAAGTTCACTCATCCTGATTGATTGAATATGTCGATCGATTGATTGACAGGCTGTTATAAGCGTTGAATATCTATATTTGATGCTTTTACAGTGTAGTGCACTTTGGTTGATGGTTGATTATTTTCAATGTTATTATATACATGTGTTGTATGAAAATCCATATAATTAATTTTATATGGTAATTGATTGGGCCTCATTCCAATTTGAAAAATAAAGAATATTATAAAATAAAAGTTCATGTGTTGACAGTACTCATTCATTGAGATTGGTCATGTGTTGAACGAAATATTTTGATAATAACAACTATTTTGAAAAAGAAATATTTGAAATAGAATATTTGAAAATAGAAATTTATGAAGCCGTGTTGATTAGATTGACGCCATTTTGACGTGAACGATATTTATATCGATTTTATTCATCTTAAAAATGAATATTGAAAAGTGATTTCGAAATCGAATATTTTGAATTGAATTGAAAACGATTTCGAAATGAATTGAATTGAAAACGATTTCGAAATGAATTGAATTGAAAACGATTTCGAAATGAATTGAATTGAAAACGATTTCGAAATGAATTGAATTGAAAACGATTTCGAAATGAATTGAATTGAAAACGATTTCGAAATGAATTGAATTGAAAACGATTTCGAAATGAATTGAATTGAAAACGATTTCGAAATGAATTGAATTGAAAACGATTTCGAAATGAATTGAATTGAAAACGATTTCGAAATGAATTGAAAACGATTTCGAAATGAATTGAAAACGATTTCGAAATGAATTGAATTGAAAACGATTTCGAAATGAATTGAAAACGAATTCAAATTGAATTGAAAACGAATTGAAATGAATTCAAATTGAATTGAAATTTGAATTGAATAGAAATGAATTTTGAAACGAATTTATAAAGAAGAATTCAATTTTGATTTGAATTGAAATGGAAGTTGAAAAATGTTTTTGAAACGAATTCAAAACTATTTATATAATTCGTTTTAAATAGAAATCGACGAAATATATATTATATATATTATATATATAATATAATGGCCTGAATAGAACGCGCCGCGCCGCGGCAGTTCGCGAATTTCGACCATTTATTTCAAACGGACATTACGGGAGATCCGACCGTCGGATTCTCCTAAAACCGGAACCGTTGGGTTCGTATCGAAAAGAGCTTTCTAACGAATATTAGAAATTTGAAATCTAACGGTTGGATTTGGAGATACGTCCAAATCAAATTCGAAAAAGGTCGCTGTAAGTGCAGTTCGATGGCCATTGTTGGAAATCGACTGTACGGGCCTTGATAAAATTATTAAAAATAGTAATAATTTGTGTAAAATCATAAGAAATGATTTGTGAAAGTTTGGGATGAAAAACTCCATATTTGAAAAGATAAAAATAGATTTTTATCGAAATGAACTAGTTTTGAACTAGAATTATAATTCTATTTATTTTTAAATAAATAAATTGAATTTGAAATGGTTTTGAAAATAACCAAAATTTCCAATGATTGCATTGGAGTGGATTTGAATCGAAATTGTCTTCGGAATATTTCGATGTTGGAATTCGTGATTATACAGGTGTTGTTATGGAAATTTGAAAGATATATATTTATATCGTTATTTCCAATACGACATTTGTTAGTCGTAGAATTCGATATTGAATATAAGCCGATATATTTTCTATTCAGAGCCTTGTATTGAATATCGAATGTGATTTGGGTTTGTCGTGAATGGTGTCTTCACTAACACTGTTCTTGAACCCAGTTGAGAAAAGATTAAATCTTTTTATTTAGATTTAATGAAGTGTACCAATTAAATAATATTTAATTGGAATTGAATTGATATTGATTTTTGGGTTTATCGTGAACAGTGTTTTAAATAACACTTGTTCTTTAACCCGATAATTAATGAATGTGATTTGGGTTTGTCGTGAATGGTGTCTTCACTAACACTGTTCTTGAACCCAGTTGAGAAAAGATTAAATCTTTTGATTTAGATTTAATGAAGTGCACCAATTAAATAATATTTAATTGGAATTGAATTGGTATTGATTTTTGGGTTTATCGTGAACAGTGTTTTAAATAACACTTGTTCTTTAACCCGATAATTAATGGAAAGTGATTTTGGGTTTATCGTGAATCGTGTTTTAAATGACACTGATTCTTTAACCCAGATAATGATTAAAACTAAGTGGAGTTTTAATGAATCTTTAATTAGATTGAAAAGATCGAGAATGGAGTATCACCAGTTTTGCTCCAGGCGATAGTTAAATCTTTAATTAGATTTGAACGTGAAATTTAGAAACTAACTGTCGGTTAGCCAAGCAGAAGGGTTTCTGGATATTGATCTGATGTTGGTTTCGGCCTTCGGGGTTAATATTTGGGGAATTATTCTCTTGATTAATTTACGGTTAGTGACTAATGAATTGGAATGAGGCGTATGTTGTGTTTGTGTAACACTTTTATAAAATATACGCGAGTTATTCGGGAAGTCCGGGTTTATCCCATTCTGAATAATCGATACGACGATAAGTCGAAGATGAAGACGATGGTCGAAGACCGGAGGTCTTCACGTCGTTTGGGGGATAACTGATGATCTTGATTGGGCTGTACACCCAAGAAGATGGAAACAGTTAGTGATCGTCCAGACGTACTTGGAGATCGATGGATATGCGGGGTACTAGGTGCCTCCGGTTTCGTTCAGACCCAGAACGGACTTGTAAATGGACTGTGTGTCTGACATCGGATTTCATTCTGTGTGACTGATATCGGTTGCATAGGATGGTTTGCCTGTGTGGCATGCTAAGATGCAAATGATCAAGGCTTCTGTTGAAAAGCAAAGTCTTGTGGTGATGATCAAAGCACGGCCTTTGTGGCGTAGCTTTGTGTAACGTTTACCTCGCGTGTTTCACACCCGGTATGAACCAAAAACGGGAGACGGACCTCAGGGAGGGCATGCGTTTTCTTCTAGCTAGAAAGTGGCGTCAGTGGTTTTACACGCCCTGACGAGTTTGACTTATGTGGTTGTTGCTGTTGCGAGGCGCCTCGGATTGATCGGTCGTTCTCGAACCGATGGAGTCATTTGTTGGCTCATTGACACCCCAAAGGGTGGGGAAACGCAGTGTTCAGGCATTTTAATCCACATCGGTGGACCGGCCCTGTCGCTCCAAGGGTCACTCGAGCTCTGATCCTGAGACACGGGCTAGAGCGTCTCGAATCGGTTGAGGACTATCTTTTGCCTCGGTTCATAGACGGAAATCCAATTTCCAAATACGTGACTTTGCGGTTTTATTTGTAAACCTATATATGGCGACATGATATATGGTACCCATGCCGCCTATGATTGATACTTATGATTTGAAGTTGTTTTATACACTATGCACTTATTATAGTATCAAATGATTTGTTTTAAACGTATCAAGCATTCTTTGGCTGTTATAAGGGAAAACCCTATCCCCCGGCTTGCGTTGCATTGTGTGATAGGACCTGGGTCTTATAACAGCTTCATCTTTCTTTATTTAGCATTGCGCTGTTTGTTTTATGCACTGGTATTCTTGGGAGGAAACCCGTTCCGTGTTATACGGCGTGGTCCCTTGATTTACCTAATGATTTAAAATAAAGAATAATAACTGTTTTAGTTCTCACACCAGTCACATGACTGACCTGGAGTTTATTGTTTTAACCTAAACTCTGGGTGCCCCTATTTTTGACACGGGCAGCTAGTAGTTTTGGTTTTGCAGATTTATATTCACAGGATCCTGGTTTACAGCTGGAACGATATCCGGAAAGCTTTGTATCCGTATATCTACTTCTAGTTGTGTATTGTATTATTTTCCGCTGCTATGTATTTAAATGTAATTTAAATCTCTGATATTTCTGTGTAATATTCATTTATACTCTGTATATTCTTGTAATCTGATGCATTGTTGTAATATACAATGAAACGTTCTTTTATATGTGTTCTGCTGTGGTTTGTTCTCGAACTATCCGACGCTTTCCTTTACGGGGAAGTTGCGGGTCTTCACAGAAATACTCTGTCAGACACTCGTCCATACAAGTTGTCCTGGGACTGGACAAACAAAAACACCATTCTGGAACTGGACGACCCTTTCATTTAACTCAGTCTTCAATTATCTTCAGCATATCTAATCGCATGCTTATGCCTATACGGAGTGGTTTTCGGATAACGTATCCAACCGGTCTCCCCATATCGACAACGATGGTCAAACACTTCGATAGTCGGTTATTTAACTATCGAAGTAAAACAAACATCTATTCTAATGTATAACTAACATTATACAATCACGAGCGCTTTTTATTTAACATTCGCTATATTTTCAAAATCCCATTTCTCGCTAGATATTTCTCAAACTCTATTTTTGCCTTTAACACTTTTTGGAAAACATTTCCCATTTTTATAAACTTTTATTCTTTCATGTTCCAGAAAATATCCGTTATTAACGTTCGAACTATTTACCCTTAAAATACATTCTTTATTTCTATACTTGGGTAATCTACCTTTTTTACATTGGAAAATATTCCCAATTTCCTTTTTTACTAATCTTAACATCTATCTCCGTCACAAACTGATATCGTTCCTCGATAATAGTGAAGCTGTTCAAGTTAGGGTATTTTAATTACCTCTCAGACCTTGATCGACAACGTTCTTGCCTAAGAACAGATATACGTTCATAACTCTAAACTCCTTATTTCTTATAATATACATCAAATCGTATTTCCTTGTTTTATTTTGGAATATGGTTTCATAATACCACATCTTTATTTTGAACTCGGTTCTTTACGATTATTTATATTCCACATTAACTTTTTCGCTTTCTCTATTCCACAGTTCTATTGATAACTTCTTAAATTAAAAGGTAATTAAATCTCATTTATTTCTAAACTGTTTTCATTAGATTAATTAAAGGCCAATTAATCTAATAATCATTTTCCAAATAACAGTTGATTAAATCAACTTCATTCCATCAGTAAATTCGTTAACTGATCTTAATTACTTCTCATTAGATTAATATAATTAATCTAATAATATTTCTAAAATTGTTTATCTTAAATATAATTATCCAAATACTTAATCATCAGATAATTTCTGCCTTATAAACTTATTAAAATATCCATAATCGTTTTTATTTATTTTATAAAAACGAACTCTAAAATACCGGTTTATAATAGAACTTCTATTATAAATTTAAATCTTCTTTTTAATTATAAAAATATATTTTTTATAACTATCTTAGTTGATTTGCCTGACGGCCAATCAACTCCTTAACAAAACGATGGGTTTACGGTCGACTGATGTCACTTTCTAAATCGATACTGTTTATTTATTTAATCAAAACAAATATTGAATTTCCATTCAACATCAATATTCACATGGGGGGTTCTAAATGTAATTCGGGTTCAAACAGTGCATATAAAACAAACAGTACATATAAATATCAAAGAATCCGGTCGGATTCCTCCAACCGGTTTCCGCATCCACAGATGTTAGTCAAACACTTTTCACTGATTCTATACTAGGGGATATTTATAATCGACGGAATCAGTATCTAACTGGTGATGTGTACATATGCAACGATATATGATATTTAACCAATTAAATTGTAATCTATCTAATCGACCATCACACAACATTCAACAACATTAAAATATATTAAAATATTTAAATAGATCAGAGTTAGTGATTTTACTCACATTGGCGCGTTAACCGTTAAATAACGATTTGCGTCGGTCGATTGATCTGAATCCAGCGTTTTATTTTGCTATAAATTCAACGAGCGCCAATCTGCTCCAGAACAGCTTCATCGTCATCGTGTAGCGTTCTTGCATATGGCTCCAACGTTACGAACGACTCCCTTCTGTTACAGAACTGTTCACTGTCATCATTGAGTAATCGTTCTCCTCTGTTCCCGGCTTTTCTTTAAACCCGATTATGTGTCCTTTCGTTTATATCTCCGTTATTTCCTTGTTTCCAACAGAAAGACGCACCCGCTTTTTCATGCCCTGACTTTCTAGCTAGACACTCCTCCTTACTTAAACACATAATTTACGCCATCACCAGTGTTGACAGCCCACCAAACATTTTCTCCCTTCCAACGTATACAATTGTACTACACAACCCTTCCATGACTTCACCATCCGACTTCGTGATTCTTTTCAGCATTCGATCCTCCATGAAACCATACTTCCATCAAACTCCACTGCTCAGTACGCCTGCACCCCCTCCTCCATGTATTCAAAGACTCAACATCAGTTCATCTTCCCTATATTCTTTATATAAATCCCCTGGTATCATATTCATAGCATGCGCAGAACAGTCTGCTCCAACAAATACATGCTCCCAGTATTAACCATCCACGTGCCATGCTTCTCCCACACTCCACCTTCTCTTTTACTCCGATGTCCCAGAATATACACTTCTGTACATTCATTTCCGCGTCCATCCTTCCATATGAACCTACACGCTCCCATTCCTACACCATTTGTTTTCCACGCATGTACAGGCAACAACGCCAACTCATCCTCTCATCTACATGCGGCTCTTCACACCCTCCGAGTTGTCCACTTTGGTTCCTTCACGTGTATGTTTGCCGTCTTCCTGATCCAATGCTGCATGCTCCATGATACAAATATCGGTGAACCCCTCCTACTACTCGCGTTTCTCAGGCCTTCTATTTTATTTGGACTTTCAACCCACTCCTCCATTCACAACACACGTGAACCATTCAATACTCTACACAAACATGTTTCCGCACCCAGCATGCTTTCGAACACGTCCCTTCTTCATGTATATTTGCCCCGCACGTACTCAGCATGCTCCACAAAATAACTTCCCACTCCTTTCTCTTCCCACCGCCTTGCGCTTGCCTGTGGCTATCGGATCCCCCTTCAACCAACCACCAGATCGAAGCCAAACCACTTCGACGCACCTGACAGTACCTAGAACTACCTCATTGTCACATCCGCAGACTCTTCCACTACTGCTGCCGAGATGTGCTCCTCCCTTGTCCAGTTAGACACCGAGCTCACCACGTTAATGGCCGAGTTGTCCTTTTATCATTTACTGCTGTGTGAAGAAAGTAGGGAGAAGTTCCTGTTTGTATTTGGTTTCGAGATTTTGAGGAGAACAGAGATACCGTAGAAGAGAACTTGCGTGAAGAAGGCTGGTTTTACTTTTATAAGCAAAGGAAGAAAAACATACAGAATAAAGCATGGTGAATTTCCCAGAAATCTTGCGCGAGCTCAGGAGTAGGGTGCACTTCACTTCCATCAATTCTTTGAACGTGAGTAGGTCTGTACGTTTAACTTGAGAGGTATGGCTGCAGTATTGTCATTTCAGTGAAGTTTATAGTGAAGTTTTTAATAAGGACGTGTAGTTTATATTTCCAACATATAGCTGTATGGGGTAGGATTATGGTTGGTTTTCTTTTCCAACGTATAGGGTGTATTAGGATAGGTTATGGTGCATTTAATGTGTTGTCTACATAGGGTAGGCAGTCTAATTCATCTATAGTTTACGTGATAAGATGGGTACGATGCTTCATGGCAAAGCAAATGGAGATATTTCTTTTTGTGTCTTTAACTGTAGGTGGGTTTGCAATTTTGGTTGTCATCGTGTAGGTAGGTAGATCATGCCGTGGAAACTAAGTCTGGCAGTATTCATCATATTGGCTCACTTTAGACCATACATTGCATATATTGCTACACGTGAAGTGAAATGCTACCTAGGTGAGGGTTCATTCCATTTGAAAATGAAGATTGAATTATTTTAAACGTAAGGCAATTGTTAGTCAAACTCTTTGCCAAGAGCAACTCGGCTTATTTGTTTTAATTATAAATTCTGTTCACGCACGGACAGAAGTAAGAGTACAGTCATGCTCAACGAGGTGTCATGATCCTAAAAATATAATAATACCGGTAGGTTGACTCATATTTTGAAACCCCGAAATATCGATACAGGGTGCACAACTCCAAATAAAAAGTTGCTTATTTAATTAATTAAAAAATACAGTAAAATTCTAAAAATTAAATTATCGCTGCGCCTCAAAAGAACCTTGTCCAGATTTGCAACCGATATCTAGTTATATCGAATAAACTGTTACGGTCGATATATGATTTCACAGCGACTTTTCGAATATTTGATTTGGACATATCTTGCAGTATATACGACGAAATCCTGATTTTTCACTTCTATTAGGAAGATACAGTTCAACAGATTTCAACGTTTCTGGTTTCGAAGAAATCCAATTCAAAACGAGTCCGGTACACTCAGTTGAAGTTCAGAACGTTAATTTACGAACTGCAGGGTCGTTCTGAGCTCGATTATAATTAATATATATTTATATACGTTTCAACTTCGTTTTAATTAATATATAAATCCATTTATATTCTGAATTCAATATTTAAACTGATTTAAATATTCAAATACCAACCGACAAAAATGCGAGACGTTACAACACTCTTCTCTTCTATATAAATACTGCCTTCTTCCTCCTTTCATTTTCACTGTTTTACTGCTTGAGTTCTGCAAAACGAGAAAGAATTTTCTCCGTGAAACTTCAAAATTCTTCTTAATTCTCGAAGTGATCACACTGGTAGGTTATAAAACTTTGAACAATCCCTTTTTTAATTACTCCCGATTCGAATTCGTATACGATTAGGATGATTTGAGCATGAAATTCTGATGAACTTGCCGCCGTGACCCTCCCTCGTCATCATCACCAATAAACTCGTCGTCGTCTCGAGATTGGAATGGAGGAGATTATAATCCGTTGTTAAGTGCACCATCGTAGAATTGCTTGGCCTCGATTTGGGTGACTGGCACGAAATTGGCCTCGAAATTGGATAGGGAAGAAAGAGGGTGAAGGAGAAGAAGAAGATGATGGAGAATCGGTTCGGTTCGGGGGGACATGGAAGTTGAAAAAAGTGAGGGAAAGAGGAAAGGAGTTCTGGAAATCGGATCGGGTCGGGGCAAGTAAAGAAAGAAAAAAGAAAAGAAATCCAGGAGATCGGATCGGGTCGGAGCAAGTATTTGAAGAAGGGAAAAAGGAGCTTACCTAACCGGATCGGGTCGGACCGTAAGATGACGGAGGAGAAATAAAACTACGTGATCCGATCCGAACCATTAGGGGACTTTGCCTCCGATCCGATCCGTCTTTGATTTCTGAGTTTCAATGTGATATTCAAGCCTAAGGCCACGCCCCCGATCTGATCCCAATGAATGGACCCGAACCGAACCGAAGCACTGCCTACCTTAACGCATAAAAACTCGTCTAACTGGCCCAATCAACTTTTGGCATGATCTTCAATTTAATGGACAGTTAGGATAGTACCTTGCGAACGTAACTGGACATCAAGAATTACTTCAACTTTTTATATCTTGCCGAACTTTTTCGTCGCACTTTTAAACATTTACTTTGCACTTTCCGTATGCACTATTTACACTTTAGTTTGCACACACGCACGGGGGGATACGGGCTAATTTGCTCTAATTTGTGCTATTGCTTCTTCAATAGTTTTATGACCATGAGACCCAGACGCTCTTCCAGGCTAGCTGAGAGGAAAGAAGCCCCGGAAACTTCTAACAAGATTACTCTCGAGGACATATCTTCTCCGTCGAATCCAGAATGGGACAATGAGGGTTCAGACTACGACGTCGGAAATCGTAAAAGTGACGAAGTGTCTTCAGAGAATGAAGTTTCTTTAGGGTTTGAAGAAGAAGGAGGGGTTGGCGACGACCGGGCTCCTGATGAGTTTGAATCGGCTGTCATATTGGAATCGCCCCAAGATTCCGTTGAATCAACAATTGATAATGACCGACTTGTCCGAATTGTTTGAAATATGGGATAATGAAAAGGGACACTCTAGTGCCTTCAAGCTCTGACCGTCCCCACAACCCTCCAGAAGGATATATGGCGATCACTCGGTTGATGTGTATGGTCGGTGCTATCCCTCCATTTTCTCCCTTCATTGTTGACTTTCTAAGACAAATGCGGATTGCCCCCATGCAGCTGCATCCCAATTCTTATGCCTACTTGCACACTTTGTACGTAGCATACCGTGAGATCTTAGGCATAGAGCTCACGTTCGATGACGTTCATTTTTTCTATAACTTCAAGCATCGGACTCGAGAGACTCCATCTTTCTGCTATTTTGAGTCTGTTCCTAAAAGGAAGATAATCTCGGCGCCATTCAGCAGTAAAGCTGGAGACTCCAAACTGGAATGGTTCTACGTGAAGCGACAGCCTGGATGTGCCAGGAGGTGGACAAAATCAAGTAAAGCACTGATTTTCTAAATCCGGGCTCTATACACTCGAGTCATCACCTTAACTTGTTTTCCTTTTTGTTTGCGGTCGACAATCCAAAACAAATATCAGATCAGGTGTTCTTTGAATGGATGCACCAACTTCTTAACGGCGATCAGAAATTCTTGACTATCGATGAAGTCCTTAAAGACGAATATCTTCACTTTCATGGGCTGTTATCCGTTTTTCGTAGTATTGGTCATGGGACGGCTCCATACGTATATATTCCTCCAGTGGAGGTAGTCCCAGACACAGGAGAAGGCTCGGGAGTTCCTATAGTGCCTCTTCAAACTTCACCTTCTCCGTCTTCTACTCAGGATGACGAATTGGCTAACCTAGCCGAAAAGCATCGTGAAGGATATACAGCCCCCGAGGAGGCTACTTCCCTGGAAAAGTCAACATCCTCCCAAGAGTCGCCACTTAATGCTTCCGAGGGAGATGTCCCTAGTACTGATGACCCAATATTTCAGGGTTTGGGGGATCTCCCCTTACCTGAAACTATATACACTTCAGAGGATTTTAGGAAGGATCCTTTAGTCTTCACCTCTTCTGAAGAGACCACTCCTGCTAAGGCCAAGGAGCCTGCCCGTACAAGTCTAGCTTCAGATTCGGGTTGGTTGGGGGGAAACACACCACTTAGGACACACTTTATACAACAGCATTAGCATTCATTGCACCTCTTTCTCCGTGAATCCATTGATTCTGAATTTCGTTTGTCTTATTGTGCAGGTACGATGTCTCGATCCTACTATGATATCAGGAAGTTTCGCCGCAGCATGTCTAATCCACCTCAGGATATCGAGTATGATCGCCGTGATGATCGCTGTAGGGAGGAGAGAAGGCCTTATGATCCCTATCATTCTCGACCCTCACGTTCTCGCTCTCCCGTTCGGTCAGATCAAGAGAAGTACAAAGGTTATCAAAGCCTTAGGGAAGAGGACATGCCACAATCGAAAGACTCCACCTCTTCCCACGAAAAGCGCAGCAGAGAGAGAAGTCCTCCAAAGGATACTGAGTCTCGAAGTAAGCGCAAGGTCCCTGCTACTAAACGACCTAGGACAGACAAAGAAACTACTGAATCCTCCACACACAGGGACACTGAATTGACGATCCCCGCTCCTCCCCCACTAGATGCGGAAACTGCAATAAAGCGAGCGTATTTGGAGGAGCAGTTTCCCGAACACTACTTCGAGACTCTGACTTTTTTACCGGCCCTTGAACCTGTTTCTTCTAAGTGGGCAGATGAGGCCAAAGCGAAGATAGACGCGGTTGAAAAACACTACTCTGAGATGTTTAAATATTCACGCAATCTTTCCAGAATTATCCGTACTCTAATCACGAATGCTGATTCAATGCAAAAAACCGCGGAAGAAGATGCTAAGGCCTTAAAGAACCTTGGTAAAGATTTGGAGGACACACAGGCCCAGCTTGCTATTGCTCAGAGGGACGCTACCAACTTCAAACAACAATTTGAGGACATGCAAAAACGTTATCATGACTTGCTTGAATCTCACACTCAAGAGCGTTCTGAGTTAAAAAAGCAAGCTGATGAAGCTAAGTCAGAAGCTGCTAAGACACGCCTTGCTTATACTGACCTCGAACGGAAAAATGCCGAGTTAGCAAAGAGGAATGCTGAACTAGAAAAGAAGAATGCTGACTTGGCTTCAAAACTATTGGAGGCAGAGAACAGAGCTGCCCTGGCTGAGGGCAATGTGGAGAGTGCTATCAAATCTGCGGAGGAAGCCCGCAAACAACTGTCAGAGGCGGAGGCTGATATTCAAGGTTTCGGCGAATTAATGATTGAATTCTTCATACATATCATCTGTCGCCGAAACATTTCTTGGATCGAGGATTATCCGTCCACTCTAGTTCAAATATGGAATCAGATCGTCGAGTGGGAAAAGGAGGAGCTTAAGGTCGATTCCATCGATGAAGATAAGCTAATGGAGAAATACTTGAGGGATGATGAGCCGGAACGCCTAGCTGAAGGGCGCCGCCTCATTGCTGAGGCCATGGAAGAAGAGAGACGGAAGTCTAAACAGAAGAATTTTTTCGAAGCTGGTTCCTCTTCTGCTTCCCCTGCGACTTCTGAAGTAGAGGGGTATGATCCTGAAAATTCGGGAATCCCCCGAACAACTCTACTATCCCCTATTCCTGAAACAGCATCGGAGGCAGTAGTTACCCCTGCCGAGAAGTCTTCGGAAGGTATCCCTACCTTTTCTCCTCAATTTGTCAAGGCTATTTCTACCTTTCGCCACATGATTGAGCAATCGATGAAAAACCCATTATTTTTGCCTGAGTTGATAACTGTTGCTTCTCATTCTGTAGGTATTGAGCCATCCGAAAAGACAGATGTGACTCAAGGAGCCACCACCGGGGCAGAACCTACAGAAAAGGCAAAAGGAGGGGAGGACAAGGCTGCTCCTATAGACTTGGGAGAAGGAAGTGTGCCGACTAAGGCCGCCACTCCCCATGATGAAGAAATGATAGCAGCTTTAAAGGATGATGGCGGTGACGAAGGTCATGAGGAGGAACCAGAAGTTGCAATAGCCGGGGAGTCAAAAAATGCTGATGATGTTACTTTGGCTGCAATGAAAGCTGATCAAGGCAAACGCTTGCAATTGAAAGCCGAAGAACTAGACCCTGAAGCCCTTAAGCCCCTCGCAGTTGTGGATGCGGGATCAAGGTTAGTTGTTAAGCTCTCAACTAGATCTATTACAGAGGAACTCGCTAAAAAATCTTCTCTTGATTCCAGCGCTCCGCCCTCTGGGAAGAAGTCTGCCGGTTCCAGCACCGCATCTTCAGGAAAGAAGAAATCAAAACGAATCTTGACAGAGGCCGAGAAAGAAGCAAAGGATGCGGAGAAAGCCGCCAAGAAGTCCAAGGCTCACTCAAAATCTAAATAGTGGATTGCCTTGTGTCGTTTTAGCATTTAGTGAACCAACAATTGCTGCTACAAGAGCGGCTCTTGCACCTTCTTTTTTCGCTACTCTCCTGTACAAATTCATTCATTCGTAAATAAATAAAAAATAATTCATTTTATGCAATGTCTGTTTGTCAGTAGTTCTGCACTTATGTAAAAATGCATGTCTTACTATAGTTATGAAATGAAGTTACGGAGGGAGGATATATGCGTAAACTTATATGCCCCCAGTCAATTCTCACAAATTATTTAATGCTTAATCAAGCAATCTGAACGCTCCCGATTTTCTGACGGGATAGCATTTCCTGTGTCGTCAGTGCCTGTCGTTTTTTCTGGCATTTCTTTTATACTCTCCTGTCTTATACCCAGGTTAGAGTTCTTACTGAGGCGGTCCCTTGTATGGGTGCACCTTCATGCCTCAGAGGAAGTCATTTTCCCGTCCTTTTATACTCCCTCTCTCTCTGGAGAGTTAGAGTTCGAGCTCAGCAATCTATTCATTCCTCGGTCTTTCGGCGGGGAAAGATCTCTTTCTCAGCGCTCAGTCGGAGACGCTTTTATACTCTCTCTCTCTCTGGAGAGTTAGAGTTAGGGGAAGGATTTCTTTTTCAGCGCTCAGTCGGAGACACTTTTATACTCTCTCTCTCTCTGGAGAGTTAGAGTTAAGAATGTCGTTTTCTCATTCTTTTATGTCTTGTCGCACAAATAGTCATTGTGCTTTTTCTTATGCTTAAACTGTCTTCTACCTTTTCAGGTTTTGAATCATCCTGTATTCTATAATCACAACAGAATAATCGATGAATGTATATATGTAATGCATAAAAGTAAATAACACACAATATTTTTATAGTGGTTCAGCTAAGTCGTAGCCTACATCCACTTTATAGTCCTTTATTCATATCGTCAGATTTTCCTAAGGCAAGTCGTGCCTTATTACAGAGTTCATAAGAAAAATAACAAAGAGTACAACATTTCTAATCCAAATATCGCATTAAGTGTTGGGCATTCCACGCTCTAGGAACTTCTTCGCCATCTACGGTCGTTAACTTGAAGGTTCCTTTTTCAAGTTTCCGTTGGATGACAAAGGGTCCTTCCCACTTTGGACCGAGGTGAGGAAGGGATGGAAAGACTCTCTTTAGCACCAAATCTCCTGGTTCAAAAGTCCTGAGGCGAACTTTTTTGTCGTAATAACGTGCCATCTGATGTCGATGTCTTGCCGCACGCAAATCTGCTTCGTCCCTTTTTTCTTCGACTTCATCAAGAGACTCAAGTAAGAGTGCCCGATTCGTCATCGGGTCATAATACGTCACCCTGTGGGAAGGAACTTCCAGTTCAACTGGAATTACTGCTTCTGAGCCAAAGGAGAGAGAGAAAGGGGTGTGACCGGTGGCCGTCTTAAATGTTGTTCGATATGCCCACAAAGCTAGGGGCAATTTATCAACCCATTTTGCCTTTGCGCGCTCTAATCGTTTCTTGAGGATGGATTTTATTACTTTGTTTATTGCCTCAACTTTCCCATTTGACTGCGGATAAGCCACGGCAGTGTATCGCTTGTCAATCTTATACTTCTGGCAGAAATTTCTGAATTCAGTGCCATCAAACTGGGTTCCGTTGTCAGTTATAATCGTTCTTGGGATCCCGAATCGGCATATAATATTTCTGACCACGAAACTTATCACCTTTCTTTCCGTGATTTTGGTCAAAGGTTCAGCTTCCATCCACTTCGTAAAATAGTCCACAGCCACTATTGCATATTTCGCTCCTCCTTTAGCAATCGGTAGAACTCCAATGATATCAATTCCCCACGTGGCAAATGGCCAAGGACTCACCATTGATTTAAGTTGGGTCGACGGTGCTCTGGGGATTTTGGCGAATCTCTGGCACTTATCGCAGCGTCGTGAATAATCAGCTGCATCTTTATTAATTGTGGGCCAGAAGTATCCGTATCGCAATATCTTTTTTGCTAAAGTCTGACCTCCTGTATGATCTCCACACTCACCTTCGTGCACTTCTCTCAGTACACGTTTGATGTCGTCGTGTGCTATACATCGTAACAAGGGCATAGAAAATCCTTGCCTATAAAGAGTATCATCTTGCATGACATATCTGGTAGCCTTGCAAACTACGACCCTTCTCTCACTCTTCTTTGATGGGAGTGTCCCATTCTTAAGGAAGTTCTTAATTGGGGTCATCCATGACTCTTTTTCCGGTTCCGCTTCGAAAGCGAACTCAACTTCCATTGACTCAAAGTTTGGCGATTCCAACGTTTCAATTGGATCTATCTTTAACTCATCCTCGGACTTAACCACTATGTCATCGATTACTTCCTCCTCTGGGATGGTGAACTCCGCAATAAAGTCTGCCAGAGCTTGCCTCCTGATCGACTTTCGTGGTTGAAAATTCAAATCAAACTGACTTAATTCTATATTCCATTTGATCAACCTTCCCGATGCTTCGGGTCTCTGCAACACCTGCCTCAAGGGCTGGTCGGAGTATTTGGTTATTGGATGAGCTTGGAAATAGTGACGAAGTTTTCGGGATGCGATTAGGAGGCTGTAAGCGAGCTTCTCAATCTTTGGGTAGTTGCGCTCTGCCGCTGCTAATTTCTTGCTTACATAATACACTGGCCTTTGTACTTTGTCTTCTTCTCGAACCAGGGTTGCGCTAACGGCGTGAGCCGAGACTGCCAAGTAAACAAACAATTCTTCGTGATCTATGGGCTTTGACAAAATCGGCGGTTTCTCTAGCAGTTCCAACAAATTTCGAAAGGCCTCAACATAGTCCGGAGTCCACTCAAAGTTTTTCTTTCCCCTTTTAATCAAATCAAAAAACAGAACGCACTTGTCTGTAGCTTTGGAGATGAATCTACTCAACGCGGCTACTTTCCCTGCAAGACTTTGGACATCTTTAATTCTTCTTGGTTCTTCAATGTTTCTAATCGCTGCTATTTGGCTAGGATTGATTTCAATTCCTCGGGAGCTCACAATGAAGCCTAGGAATTTTCCCGTCGCCACTCCAAATGAGCATTTCAGAGGATTCAACTTCATCCGATACTTTCGCAGGATACCAAACATTTCCGCCAAGTCTTGAGTATGGCTGGAGGACTGTTTCGATTTGACAAGCATATCATCCACGTAAACTTCCATAGTCTTCCCTATTTGATTATAAAACATTCTGTTCACCAAGCGCTGATAAGTGGCTCCGGCATTTTTCAATCCGAACGGCATTACGACATAACAATATAATCCCAAATTCGTAATGAAGCTCGTATGTTCTTGGTCTGGCACGTGCATAGGAATTTGGTTGTATCCAGAATACGCATCCATGAAAGAGAGAAGTTCATGACCTGCTGTCGAATCTACAAGCTGGTCAATTCTGGGAAGTGGGAAACTATCTTTTGGACAGGCTTTGTTCAAATCTGAAAAATCAATACAAGTCTGCCACTTTCCATTCGGCTTCTTTACCAAGACGGGATTCGATATCCAGTCAGGATATGTCGAATCTCGAATAAATCCGTTCTGCTTCAGCTTCTCCACTTCCTCTTTGAGAGCAGCCGACCTCTCTGGGCCCAGCATACGTCTCTTCTGCTTCACAGGCGGATATTTCGGGTTTACATTTAGTTTGTGACTTATAATGGATGTCGATATCCCACACATGTCAGCGTGGGTCCAGGAAAACACGTCCAAGTTTGCCTTCAAGAAGTCCGTTAGTTCTTTGGCCCGACATGGATCCAATTGAGAACCAACCTTCAAAACTTTTGTCGGATCAGTTTCATCAATGGGAATTTCCACTGTCGCTTCATTAGGAGCTGCATTTCTAGCCTCTGGTTCCTCGTCTTTTCTGGGATCCAGGTCTTCAGGCGTTCCTTTGGGCAACTCCTTCGGGGTCGATTTCTCTAATTGCTATGCCGAGCCCCCCTTTGGGGGAGGCGAGGCATCTTTACTCTCGATGTTAAGTCCTTTCATCAACATCTTTAATTCGGCAACATAAAAGGCCCGTCCGGAAACTTGATCCCCTCTCATTACTCCAGTTCCGGCTTCAGTTGGGAACTTAAGCAATAAACACCAAGGGGCGATACAGGCTCTGAATTCAGCAAGGGCAGGCCTTCCCAAGAATGCATTATAAGGCGAATCTACGTCCAATACTACGAACTGAAGCATCCGCACTTTTCTGCGTTCTCCTTGCCCCAAGGTCACGGGCAATTCTATGTATCCCATGGGAGCTGTTGATGCCCCATTGAAGCCTCTGATCCATCCTTCACATGGCTTCAAATCTTCAAATTCAAGCTTCATCTGATCAAACGACTTTTTAAATAAAATTTTGACAGAACTTCCGTTGTCTACTAATACCTTATGAACCAAGGCCGGCCCAATGGTGGTAGTAATAACCAACGGATCATCAGTGGGTGATTAGATCCCAGTATTATCTCTGCTGCGGAATACCACGTCGTCAAACATGGTCTTCTGTTGTTTTATGGGGGTGATATCCTCCATATCATCACCTTCATTCACATCTATGTGCTTGGCAGCATTTACATATTGATCCATTGCTCTGAAACTACGGATTGCCGGGTGAGGTCCACCCACTATGGAGTTGATAACAATTCCTTTACCTTTCTGCTGCGCTGTAGGCTTGGGAGCAGGTAGAATCTATTTTGGAGCTTGCTCTCCTTGCCCCCTGTCCCTCGGGGCAACCTTGTATTCATCTAACTTCCCTTCACGCAGCAGCTTCTCAATCACATCTCTCAAATGCCGACATTCATTGGTTGAATGCCCATGAGTTCCATGAAACAAACAAAACTTCCCAGTCGCCATTTCTTTCTCTGTCGAGTCACGAGGTGGCGGTCTTCTGTATTGCAAAATGTTGTACGTATCCAGGTAAATATTCTCTAGGGTGTCGTTCAACGGTGTATAATTCTCGTAGGTCTGGAATCGGGGCCTTTTGTTAGGATCACTTCCCCTATTTCTATTTTTTCTGTTACCGTTCGCATTACGGTTATTGTTGTTGCCCCCGTTTCCAGCATTGTTGTTTCCACCTTTGTTTCCCACATTTACTTCAACCTTTTCGGAACTTTCCCCAGACTGCTTCACGGCGATGTTACTCTGCACATTTTCTTTTGAAGCCGCCTCAGACTTTCTCTTTCGGTTTGCCCTGGCCTCCTCTCGTCTTAAATAAATATCGGCTTTTTCATAGAATATCTCTCTTGTGGAGGGCGTCTTGCCAAAAAGGTAATCCCCGAACTCGGATTCAGGATCGACTCCTTCCTTTAAGGCCATCAGAATGGTGGGCTCATGAGGGTCACTAACTTCAGTCACAGCTAAATTAAAACGGTCAAGATACGACCTCAAAGACTCTCCTGGCGCCTGCTTAATCCTTGATAATTCAATAACACTTTTGGACTTTCGGGTATGGAGTCGGAACTGACTCATAAAACGTTCGCTCAGTTCCCTGTAATTCGAAACCGAACGAGGGGGAAGTCGGGTAAACCAGAACAGCGCCACATTTTCTAAATAGATCGGGAATGCTTTACACTTCACTTCATCAGGGGCAGCAGCAGCATTCATGAGCCACGAATATCTCATCAAATGCTGTCCCGGATCAGTTCTCCCGTTGTACTTGTCCATTTGTGGCAGGTTAAAACGCCGGGGAAACTGGAAGTCGAGCATATCGTCGGTGAAAGGAGTATGGCTTCGCTCAATGCCATAATCTTCATTTGTATAGTTCCGGCTCTCGGACATGATCTGGCGCACCATTGCCTGTACATCAGCATTAGTTAGGGGCCGTTCAGGTTCCCTGGCCCTAGTATCCGGGTTCCTTCTGGGCTCTTGTTCAGGAGATGCCCTTCTTCTTCGAGCTGCTTCTGCTCTATTCCGTTCCCTGCACTCCCGGTCGATCTCGGGAGGAGGGGACTGGAGCCTTTGCCCCCGAGTGGGGTCATTGTTTCCTAGTGCTCGTGCAATATCCTCACGAGACCCCAACGATCCGAATGTCAGCTGCTCCACATTCTGAGGTCGTTCGAGCGGCCTTCGTTCACGGGGCCGCTCTTCCTCGGAAGATGAAGACTGATCCACTGGTGTGTGACGAACCGGTGATGGGGTTCTCTGTCGACGGAGTTCGCTAATCTCCCTGCTCATGAGCCTCATATTTTCCTGCATCATAAGATTAGTGCGCTCGTGGACTTTCATAGCCTCCCTAGTACTCTCGAGCATGTCAAGTAAGCGCGAGAAATCTCCTTGAGTAATGGGCGCAGATGGATTGACCTGGTCACTGACCCTGGTGGCTGGAATCAGAGCATTTGTAGGGACTCGAGTAGAGGTTCCAACATCACCAAGAGTCGGATCGGATCGGAGATGGGAGATCGGGTCGGTTCGGAGCTGGGGAGCCTGTTCGGGTCGGTACATGGCAAGCTGCTCGGGTCGGTTCAGATTGGGGGAATGCACTGCTTCAGAATCTCCTACCCGGATCGGATCGGAGCTCTCCCCCTGGAGGCTGTTCGGATTTCCTGCATCAGTTCGTCCTGCTGCTGAACTCTGCCCACGAGACCTTGTCACAACCGCATTTTGCTGATCTTCGCCAGCTCCATTTCCTCGACCAGATTGAACTTCTTTGCCTTTTCCTTTGGCCATGATTCTTCGACAATCACTTCAACAAATATCCAAGGGCGTTGAAACTTGAGGATTAACTTCTTTGAACTCAACGGTCCAAAAAGTAGAATGATAATCCCGAAAAACAAAGAATTCAGATGAGCTCTCAATGAAAGCACCAAAATGTTAGACCAAAAAGTGGTTCTAACACCCAAATTGATTAAAAGCAGAATGAAATGAAATCAAAAATAAAAATGAACACACAGGATTTATAGTGGTTCGGCGAAGCTATGCCTACGTCCACTTGTCTTTCACTATTTTCACTGATTTAGTTGCAAGTACAATGAAATGTTCACTTGATTTCTCTCACAACTCACTTACAATCGCTCAATTCTAAAAACAAATAATGAAAGAAGATTTGGATTTTCCGGGAGTGCTGGAATTCGGGTTATGAAGGTAGTTGAACTCTCAAAGTGTCCGAAAAAAGATCCTTTTCTTTGTCTCCAGACGGGGTATTTATAAGTGAGAATTTGCTCAGGACCCGATCCGGATCAGAGCCACGTGTCATCCATCCCATTAGCCTCGGGTTCGGATGAATTTCTGTGTTGACAACGCATCAGAGTAGTGGACGTTGTGGGTAGGAACTGGTCATAGGGGAGTGACGTGTGAAATGGGTTCGGATCGGAGGGACATGCTCATGGGGTTCGGATCGGCATCTCCGATCCGACCAGGATTAACTCAGGGCCAATTCTCTCTCCTTTTTACTCTGTTCCGCTCCGATCTATTTCTGTAGCAACTGGGTGGCTTTCTGATCCAACTTGAAGTAGATTGCCCTCCGATCCGAACAGCTGTGCCTCTCTGATTCCAACAACGATCGTTCACCGATCCGAACAGAAGACCTTATCCGATCCGAACCGATACGCTGCTTCGATCCGACCTGCTTCAGCACTTCCCAAGTTTTTTCTATATTTCACATCTTGACTTTGTGTTGCCCAGTTCACAAAGTGGGCTAACATTGTGGTATAAGGATGTTAGACCTATTGGATATTTGCAAGTATATGATTCATGTTGAAAGTTAACAACTATATGTTTGTGGTAGTTTATTACAACCAAGTTGAGACTCATGCAAGTATATGATTCACTATTATGCCAACAAGATTTTAGATCCTTCATGTATATTTTTATGATCATTTTTAGCGTAGTTGGATCCATTTGGGTGTTATGATTCATATGAATTTATGTTGAAATAGGCGTTATGATTCAAGTGAAAACCATACTTTTGTATTAGTGACAAAAGCAAGCATCTTTGTGAACTTGTGTTGACTCTATGAACATGACTAGATTACGTTTGGTGTTATGCCTAATTGAAAATATGTTTTAGGCCTATGTTGCTATCAAAATCATGTGATAATATATGTGATACATAATTAAGTTAGGTTCACATTTTAAATGCAAGTTTACATAACTAGATTAAAACCATGATTCATGTTTAGGTATGTTTCATGTCAAGATTATTTGCTATTACAATGCAAGTTCACAAGTGCCTAATTTATGTTAATTAGATCGTTATGTTGCAAGTTCATGCGTTCACACACCCGTTTTGATGTTACTTAGAATATATAAACACCATGTTCTAAGCCTCCCCTTTTTCATGTGGCTAAGTTGGGCTTAAATGTTAAGCCCAACATAATATAGCGAACGTATAAAACGGGGGTAATGACGTTGGGTTAAAAATATAAAACATATGTGTTGGCATGTTTGACGCATGCCAACGACCTTGAAAACATTTAAGTGGTATAAATTAATTTTAACCAATAAAGATGAATCTGAATAATAGGCTGCAAATATTTACATATAAAAAGAAAAGAGACAAAATATGTAAACTTAGAAAATACGATGTGTTTAACCCGAGGTTGGATTGCGTTGTGACATAAACCTGCCCGGACCCGCCCGGCTGTCCTGTAGTCACAACAATACCTATCCAATGTGGGTGGTTAAACATTGAGCCCAATAAAGACCCGAGGTTAGACTGAGTTGTGACGTAAGACTGCCCGGACCCAACCGGCAACAGGCAGTCACAACAATACCTGTCTAATGTGAGTGGTTGAGGCTTTAATAAGACAATTAAGGATGAGTCAGGATTGATAGGATTAAGTAAATTAAATTAATACTTAATCAAATTGAACATGCTAAACTATAAAGACTGATTGGGGGTTAGGTTTATACAGAACACTTAACCAACTTAGCATGTTGGCTAGAAATAGAAAACCTAGTAGCGGGGGACCCTTTTGAGCAGTAACCCTACAAGGTGTATCAGGATACCCTGAACTAGGCAGGGTGGGGCACGATTACTGCGCTGACTGTAAGAGGTCAAATCGACGGCGGTGGTGCAGCAGTGTAGGTTCTAACGGGGTGCAGGCGTGCACACACTCCGGCGCAGAAAAATTAGGCACTGGGCACCAGTAGTATACCTGTGCATTCTAGAACTGTGTCGGGCCGCCACCATGGGACTTGATACACCCCATGGTGGGACCAGCATAGGTATCTACAACATCGGGGGCCGTAAGACACATGTAACTATGCGAGTAGGAGCCGATCATTAGAAATGGATCACTTCACCCTGATTATGGGGAGCCTATTGGGAACTAGTTTATAGGGGTGCAGAGATTAATATGGGGTACGATAGTATATTCGACTCTAGACAACTTAACTTAGTTTATGGTGCTTCCCCATTTCTAGTTCATACTTATCATGCTCATTTCCTTATTCATAGACTGAATAGTTCTAGACTTACTCAGGCTTTATGTCTGACTCTACTTTTCTTTCATCTTATTTTCTTTCTCCCCCCCCCAGCTCCACAGGGAGGGAATACCGCAGCTTGACCAATTTTCACATCCAGCTTGAAGAGAAAGAATGTATTGCTTGGATCTCTTTCGTTTGGACTATGGCTTTGGATAGCAATTATGGGGACTTATGCAGTTTACTTATGTTTTTATGCTTCTTTATTATGAAATCAGTTATGAAAATGTAATGTTTTTGGAAGTATTGTAAGACAATTATGGCATGGTTTGTGTAACACGTATTTTGATGAAATAAAAGTTGCTGTTGTTTTCCGCTGTTCAAAAATGTGTATTTATATCTGTCTTGTGTATCTGTGACTTATACTTATAAACCTCCACCAAAATTAAGGCATTCCCTTTGAGAGTGACCCTAACGGAGGTGGGGTGTTTCAAGTTGCCTATTTTACTTAACTACATCAAATACTACCAACAAAATCTACTTAATTATTTAATTAAGTTTGGATTAACTTGTTTTGCATATTATCCCCAATTTTACAGTCATTGGACTATGTGTTCAATATGCTTAATTCTCCTCTTTACTGTCATTTTAAGTTATTCCAATTATTAATCCAATTACACAATTCAATCTTGAACAGCCTAGGCATTAGATAGCTGGGGTATAGCACAAAGTAAAAGGAAAAGGGGAAAAACATAGATCTGATTCGGAAACACATAAACTGAATAAAATAGGCATAAGACTGCAGATAATTCTAAGGCAAAGAAAAGGGATAATATGATATACATGTAATAGATAACTGAAAACTGAATAAGTGTGTAACATGTTAATATGTATAATATCATATTTAGGTTTATTTAATATCATAATACTGTTTAATTATTCAATATGAAAATAACTGAACTCACATTGGCTGGATTGATGTTAAGAAAAATATCTCTTTTATATGTTGTTGTTAAAGAAAGTCCTCTTTAGATTTGTTGTAGAAAAATAAGAATTGTCCTCTCTAATCTATGTTTAGGCAGCATCTCAGCATCTTCATATTTTTATTTTAGAATAAGGCTTGGAGGAAGAAGAATGAAAAAGAAATTTGTGTGTAGAAAACAATAAGGCTTCTAGCCCTTATATAGATTACCTTGAATAATTCTCACCATTAGATTTTAAGTTTTCCAACCAAACCGTACACCCAATGCTGAGTCCGTGAATGTATTTGGTTAAGAAATCAGTCTAAAAACATAACTCAGAACCTCTTTCTGTACATGGGTAGGTCTACCCACTCTTACTTGTGTCGACCCTTGGGTTGATCCACTTTAGACATGGGTCGACCTATGGGTTGATCCGGTTAAACTGTGTCGCCTAGTGACCATTGCTTCTGAATGCTGTTTATTTTATTATATTTTTTTATATAATATATTTACAATTTCATGCAATCTTCTTAAGTCCATAATTTCTTCATATTAAATCCGATTTATGAAAACTAAGAGCCTATCTGAACCGAATTTCATATCGGACGCAACAGTAAAGTCTGCTTTACCTAATTCTGAATATTTTATTAACTAATATTCATTTTATTGTCTTCATTATATAAGTATTGTGTATTAAAATATGGGATGTTACAAGTGTTTTAGATATGCCTCCCTTATACTCTCCTTCGTCTCCCATGTACAATCAACATCATCCTTACCCCCACTGTATTTTTGCTAGCTTAAATACCTTCCTCTTAAGCTTCTTTATATTGTTCCCCATGATTCGAAGTAGCATACGAGGTCTCGAAATTTCTGGCTCCACCTCTTAGTCTTTAAGTTAATCCGGTTCTACTCTAATACCCGAGTCATGCACAAAATTCCATAGGCAAGATACATAAAACACATCTTGCACACTTGCCATCTTCAAAGGTAGATCCACGCTATATGCCAAATCCTTGGTACTCTTGGCGATCGAAAGTTGTATGACAAACCTCAAAGCCAAATTACCCTGCTTTCCAAACCAGACTGCATTCCTAAGAGGAGAAATCTTAACAAATATCATGTCCCCAAATGAAAATTCCCAATCTTTTTTTATCTTCATAGCTCTTTTAACGACCTAGTTCTGTTTTCATTCGTTGACGAGTGATATCTATCTTATCTGAAGTCTCACGTATTATCTCTAGCCCAAGTATCACCTTCTCTCTTGCTTCCCACCAACAAGAAGGTGCATTACAGGGTCTACCATACGGTGCGTCATAAGGTTTCGTGATGATACTCACTTGATAATTGTTTTTATAAGTAAACTCTCCTATATAGAGGTGATCATCTCAAGATCCTCCAAAATCCAAAGTACAAGCACTAAGGAGATCTTCCAAAACTTAGTTCAGCCTTTTATGTTGGAGAATGGAATTTTTATTACGACAACCTTGTTTCAATCATTATCATTATTGATTACAAAATATATGCTAACAGTTTTATCCAGAATATATATATATATATATATATATATATATATATATATACACAGGATTTATACGTAGGTAGTAGATTTTGAAGACCGTACAATTAAAAGATTTCAAAGGATAATCAAGATTCATGATTATCAAGATATCAAGAGATCAGGAGTTCAAGATTATCAGAGTAATAGAGTCTTGCTAGTATGTAAAACTCTGAATAGCACTCCAACACTATTTTCAAATTATTCCTTTTCAAATTTATTTTAAAACTATTTTCAAATTTGATTTTAAACTCATGATTTCAAATATACTTCCTAAGTTTCTTATATTTATAGATATTATATAGTTTTATATTATATAGTTTTATAATTATATTATAAAGTTCATATATATATATAGTTTTTGAGTCTTATGTTTAAATAATATTTTCTTACATTTTTATACTTGAAAAAATATATTTTAAACAACTAGTTTTATTTCAGGAATTTCCGGAATATATATATATATATATATATATTAGTTTAAATACTTTAAAAATGATTTAAAATTTAAAAATACAACTTGTTTGTTGACATACACATTTCTACATGTCGACATATAACCGTCACATTTTATTTAAATTTAAAAATTGTGTCTTTTCATTTCAAAATGTTTTAGAAACAGTTGTGTCTCTTAGAACACTATATAAAGGCCTTATTTTTGATTTTTTTCAGAACTTATCATCTCCTTCTTCCCTACTTAACATACCACCATTATTATTCTTAAATTTCTAAAATTCTATACTTATACTCTGCCAATTTCAATACAAATTATATCATTCTTATTCTATTTTCAATCTCTATCAATTACTCTCTGTTTGGAAGTGCTACTCAAGAGTTCTTGGGCAATTGTAATCATAAATAGGAAGGTTGTGTTCCTTGTAGCCCTGAAATCGAAGAAAAGATAGGGTGTGTTCCTTGTAGCCCATAAATCAAGGAAAAGGAGCGGTGTTAACCTTGTAGCCGTGAAATCAAGGTATTGTAATTGGATACTGATATTAATAAAACTCTGCATAATTCAGCATCGTGCGAGACTGGACGTAGGAGTAATCCAAACCAGTATAGAATTCGGTGTGTTCTTTCCTTTTCTGCATTTTATTTTTGATTTTATTTGCATCTGTGATTGTTTCCGTTGTGATATTCATTCTGTGATTCATATAAAAGTTTGACTAATCGTTAACTAGTTAAGATTTTTATAAATTATTTAAAACACTATTCATTCCCCTTCTAGTGTTAGTTTTGCCTTAAGATCCTTAATTCTCATCCCTAACAATTGGTATCAGAGCTGGTTAGAGAATGTGATAGGGGTTCTCCATGGTTGTTTGGTAGCGAGCAAGAGATTCTTACTCCTACATGTCCCAATGATGGGTAGGTTGAGTCGTGAGGCTAGCCGTAAAATTAGTTTTGAGGTACCATTATTATGCTACGGTGGAAGGTTAGGCCACTGGTTGGTGATGACCCATAACAATTGGTATCAGAGCATATGTTTTCAAAAATTCATCATCTGAATTTTTTGAAATATTAAATGGCAACCAACACTGGAATTACTAATAATAGTAGTTTTTTTATAAAGGGTCGGTCCACCATTAGACCACCACTATTTAGGGGAAGAAATTATTCTTATTAGGCATGCAGAACGAAAATATATTTACAATCTAAAGGATTAGACACTTGGAATATCACACAAACTGAATATGTTGAACCCAATACTAATTATGCACAATGGACAAATGAACAAGAGGCATCTGCACAAAATAATTCTAAGGCAATGAATATGTTATTCTGTTCATTAGATAGAAATGAATTTAATAGAGTATTAATTTGTAAATCTGCTTATGAAATATGGAAAACCTTGCAAGCTACTCATGAAGGAACAAATAAAGTTAAACAAACAAAGATATCAATGTTATCTAACCATTTGAGTTATTTAAAATGAATCAGAATGAATCTATCTCCGATATATACTGTAGGTTCTAGGAAATCATGCATTCATTAATGAATTTTGGAAAAAACTTATTTTGAAGAAGATTAAGTAAGAAAAATCCTTAATTCTCTAAATCTAGAGTGGAAAATCCTGGCAATAGAAGAGGGCAATAATATTAGTGAAATGAAGATTGAGGAGTTAATCGAGATTTTATGTCATTCGAAGTATACTTACAAAAGAGAAAGGAGAATAAGTCATTAGAAAAGAAATCTATAACATTTAAAGCAACATCTGATGGTTTTGACTCAAATAGTGAGGACGATGAAGAAATTGCCTTAATGACAAGGATTTTCAGAAAAATTTTGAGATAAGGAGAAATAACTTTTAGAAAAATAATCAAGGAAGTTCGGGAAAAATACGAAGAACTATAGATGTTACAACTGTAATGAACCAGGCCATATAAAATGGATGTGTCCATACGTTGATAGATCGAATCAATAAACAAATGACAATTCGTCAAAGAAGAGGAAAAGAGCATATGCAACAACTTTAGATGACTCAGATTCATCGTCAAGTGAAGAAGAGTCAGAAACCGGAATTTCAAATATGTGCTTCACAACAATTCAGAAATCAGAAAATATCAAAGGAATGGATCTAAAAACCAGGTACGCCTTAATTAATAATTTTCGATTCAAATGATTGAATGGATGCTTGTTTGTTTGCTTTGTTTGAAATTTGAATTTTAAAATTCAAAATTGAAATTTGAATTTTGAAATTCAAAATAATAATAAAATAATAAATAAAAATTAATTTTAAAAAGTTTTAAAATTAATATCAGCTCAAGAAATAACTAAACAGAGAATATAAAATATTAAAATAATATAACAAAGACAAAAAGAAATTTGAATTTTTGAAAAGACACATATATGTCGACATACATGAACAGACATGTCGATATAAGCACCACAATTTGAAATTCAAATTTAGAATTTCAAATGTTTAAACTTTCAAACTTCCTATCACCTTTTCACTAACTCCCAAGGTCTGAAAACATGTCCCCTTGTTCAGAAAATGTAATGTCCCATATTTTTAGTAGTTGGATATTTAATTATATTAAATATGGGTTTGGTATTATAAATGGATTTATAATATATAATTCGTTTATATAATGAAGTTTGAATGTTAAATTTATATTTTAAATTATAAAACGAACTCGAAAACGCCGCGGTATTTTGTAATTTACGATTTAAACTTCAATTGAATATATAGAATCTGATGTAAGTCGGAATTCTATGAAACAAGAATCGTTTGGATCGATTTGATTATAATTCTAATGGAAGGAGAAAAATGGAGATTTCAGTTAATAGATTGTTAGTTATGTCCAATTCAAATTTTCAGATAGTTGCTTTGGAATTCGCTAATAAACGATAACATTTATTTAATGGATTATAAAGGGTTTATATATAGATATTTGAATATCGTTAACCTAGGATTTTAAATATTTAGTTTAAAATCTATATAGGCTTATGTCAAAGCTGTAAAATATTTCATTTGTGAAAGTGCGAGTGCGTGTACGTGCTAAGTATAATATACACACAAGGATCGTGTAATATGACAAACAATATTCAAGTATAAAGTAATAGCTAGTCACAGATAAGTAAATATAGTAAATGCAGTAAAATAGAAAAATCACACCAGGGATTTTTATACTGGTTCGGAGCACCGTCCTACGTCCAGTCCCAGACCTCTCTCTGGATTTTCACTAACAACCTCACTTCACTCGGAAGAACAGGTATACAACACCTGAGCAGCCGAACGAGATTTCACACCTCTAACAACACCGAGGACTTCAACACTTGCCTGATCACACACATGACTTCAACCAAGATGAATAATCTTGTAGTTTGACAATGTGTGTTCATAATAACACGGATTTGTCACTTGTAGTACACCCTTCCTATAATCTTATCCTCAAGTATATAATGTGTATGTGAAGATTGAAGGAAGTATATTACTTATTGAATCAAGAGATACGAAATAATTTCAATGATTCAATAATCAATTGAAATATTTGAGAGCTTTTAGAATGCAAGAGTATTTAGAAGGTAAGATCAAAAATTAGAGCAAGAATCGGTGATTTGAAAGTATGATTTCAAGTCTATTTATAGTGTAGAATAGTTGCATTCCTTCATGAAGAGTTTCTACAAAAGATTGCATCCGTTTCCATTGAAAATTGAAGAGAAAACTCTTGATGAATGGAAGCAACCCTTCATAAAAAAAGCTTGCTGTTCGGAACCGATTGACTGGTTGAAAATCACCGGTCGACTGGTTAAGTTTCTGGAAATTTAAAGAATAAAAAAAATAGTCGTTATGTGCAAACACAGTAAAACCGGTCGATCGGTCCTTTTTTGGGCGGTCGACCGTTTTCTGGCTATGGACCGGAGGACCTCGGTCCATAGTCTATATCACTCTACACTCTTTCCCAGTCGGAGCCTGGACCGTTTGGGATTTTTCTGTGACTTTTCAATTCCTCAAATATACAGATTTCAGCAACGAAGTTTTGGGCATTCGTGTTATACTTTGAGGATAGATTTTAACATATTTCTAACACGACTCAAAGTAAAAAAACCTTAGCTCTACGAAATGATCTTCATTGCACCTTTATATGTTGGCATCGATCAAAATCTTGTCCCAACATTCTCCCCCTTTATGATTGATGACAACACCTTAGTTTTTCTCCCTCTGAATATAATGCTCCCCCTGAATGTCTGCAACATTTGTTAGTCCATAATATAAATGATCTTACCTTTTGATTCCTGCATTAACAAATGTTTGCATACATCTACTGTTATTATGTTAAGCACATTATTTTAAATGATAGTATATGTAACATGAATGATATGTATCATCATAAGAGAAAATATTTCTCCTCCTTTGTCATCAATTAAAAAGAATAAATACCATAATAAACACAGTAATCGAGAGTAGTAGAGAATACAAATAATTATAGCACCTTTAGGGGATATTGAATCATGTGATTTTTTTGATAAGCTGAGTTTTCAACGATATTCAGAGATGTCGAATAACCTTCTCTTTATTGTGGTGTACTTGCAAAAAGTATAAGATATATAGTTTTGGTACCCACTTGCTTTGTTTGGGTCCATGGGTTAGATGGAAGGTAACCATACCCAAGAGGGTTTAATGGAACCTTTAAAGATAAAATTTTCATTATTAACCACTGAATCAAAATAATCATCGATATATTTTTCTCTGATTTTCCAACTTATAGGAACCCAAATACTTAAGTAATCTCTAGTGATATTCCTATTCGTACTTCTATATTTATTATAAATACCGCTAGTCATAGAAGTATTCAAATTTCTATAATAATTGGGTTTTGGATGTGCATTAGTACTAGCAGTGATATTCTTATTGTACATAAAAGCATATCTAGTACTAATTCTATGATTATTATATCCTATACCACTTTTGTCATGTAAAGGTCGAGATCTAGATAAAATCATGTTTAAATCATTTTGACCTTTATTAAATTTCGCGAATTTATTTGTACATTTGATTCCACAGTCGCGATTGATATTTTCAAAAGAAACTTTGCTATTAATACCCTTATTTAATTCAGAATTCTTCCTTTTTAAAGTTCTATTCTCATTTTCGAGACAACTAATTTGAGATTCTGTATTATATAAAGAAGATTGTAATTTTTCAACATTTTCTTTTGATTTAGAGATTGCTTTTTGCAAAATATTATTATTAACTTTTAAAGTCTCACATTCTTTAGATAATTCCAAATTCTTTTCAGTTAGAGTTCCATTCTCTTTTTCAAGAGACGAAATTAACGAACTAGAATTATTTAAAGAATCTTCTAATGATATATTTCTATTTTGCAAAAGACCGATTTCCTTTAAAAGAACATTGTTTTTATCTTCTAGTCGTTCATTTTCTTTATGAAGGAAATCTTTTTGAGAAACAAGCTCTTCTAAGGTATTTTCAAAACATTTGGCTTGTTTTACCAAAAAATTGTTTTCTTCTTTTAATTTGGAATTTTCTTGCCCACAATTTTTAGCCTTGGCTACAATGATTACATTAAGTTTACTCAAACTTTTAAAATCTTTCAACAATTTTTCATGGTTTAACAAAAGATCTTTATATGATGAATCTATACATACCGATTATGATCTGAATTTAGCCATGAGACATTTGCTTCCTTGCTCTCTTGATTCGGCTTTGTTGCTCTTCCACTTTCTAATCCCTTGACTAGACTTCTTTATTGCCATTTGTTCTAAGATGTTGTTACGATCTTTAGAACACCAGGTTCTGATACCAATTGAAAGTGCGAGTATGTGTACGTGCTAAGTATAATATACACACAAGGATCGTGTAATATGACAAACAATATTCAAGTATAAAGTAATAGCTAGTCACAGATAAGTAAATATAGTAAATGCAGTAAAATAGAAAAATCACACCAGGGATTTTTATACTGGTTCGGAGCACCGTCCTACGTCCAGTCCCAGAACTCTCTCTGGATTTTCACTAACAACCTCACTTCACCCGGAGGAACAGGTATACAACACCCGAGCAGCCGAACAGGATTTCACGCCTCTAACAACACCGAGGACTTCAACACTTGCCTTATCACACATAGGACTTCAACCAAGATGAATAATCTTGTAGTTTGACAATGTGTGTTCTTAATACCACGGATATGTCACTTGTAGTACACCCTTCCTATAATCTTATCCTCAAGTATATAATGTGTATGTGAAGATTGAAGGAAGTATATTACTTATTGAATCAAGAGATATGAAATAATTTCAATGATTCAATAAGCAATTGAAATATTTGAGAGCTTTTAGAATGCAAGAGTATTTAGAAAGTAAGATCGGAAATTAGAGCAAGAATCGGTGATTTGAAAGTATGATTTCAAGTCTATTTATAGTGTAGAATAGTTGCATTCCTTCATGAAGAGTTTCTACAAAAGATTGCATCCGTTTCCATTGAAAATTGAAGAGAAAACTCTTGATGAATGGAAGCAACCCTTCATAAAAAAGCTTGATGTTCGGAACCGGTCGACTGGTTGAAAATTACCGATCGACCGGTTAAGTTTCTGGAAATTTAAAGAATCAAAAAAATAGTCGTTATGTGCAAACACAGTAAAACCGGTCGATCGGTCCTTTTTTGGGCGGTCGACCGTTTTCTGGCTATGGACCAGAGGACCTCGGTCCATAGTCTATATCACTCTGCACTCTTTCCCGGTCGGAGCCTGGACCGTTTGGGCTTTTTCTGTGACTTTTCAATTCCTGCAATATACAGATTTCAGCAACGAACTTTTGTGCATTCGTGTTATACTTTGAGGATAGATTTTAACATATTTCTAACACGACTCAAAGTAAAAAACCTTAGCTCTATGAAATGATCTTATTTGCACCTATATATGTTGGCATCGATCAAAATCTTGTCTCAACAATTTGGAGATATACGGCAATAATAATTTATTATTGTTTTAAATAGAATTGTTTTGAATTTAATTATATTATATTTAAGCCCTCAAAATAATTTTATTTTCAAACGACCTCCGTTTTACATGAAACAAATTTTATCGGAATGCGTATGACTAGTTATTGCTAAATTTCTAGTTTGGGGCCAATCAGAGTTATTTTATTCGTGCGTGCAACTTAAAGGTGAACCGATAAATTAAAATAACACCATTGTGCAAACAGAGTCGGTTTTCAATGCAATTAATTTCATTGAGACCGGAACGTTAAAACGTAGCGTTGTGTCCATTTTCATTACGTCTGAATCTCGCGTGTGGCGGTGCATGTATAACGGTAAACAACGATTGATGCTAAAATCTAGAACCATACTAAATTATAAAATGAAATCTAACTTAATCCCTAAGTAAAAGAAGTACACACACCTAACCTAGAATGTATAAATACGCATGCAGAAAAGAAAAGAAAAAGTAGGATATGGAAAAAATACAGACTGGTGAGTGGAGACAACTTGCAAAACAACAACATCCTAGTTGACGTGAAAACACATGCACTAATTCTATACAAAATTAGACTTATGCCCTATATTCTGTCATTTATTTTCAACCAAAATCTACCCTAAATGACAGCATGCAAGTCCATTATCTGTCTCCTACTTCGGTAAGCTAAACCCTTGTTTGAACACATGCAAATATATTTTTTCTCACTGAATTGAAATAGACACATAGCTACCCTCTACTTTCTCCTACCCTATACTAATTCACACCATGCCTTCATCTCCAAGCTAACTTACTACACCCTATGTCCTTATGAATACCAGCTATCCTAAACTAACAGCATGTGTCCTCAAATCAACACAGCTATGAACATTCACGCACATGCTACAACTACTCTAACCCACCTATATGTGCATGCCAAGTATCTCCTTTCTATAAATAGGAGCAAGCTGGGTTCATCCCTGGCATCGAAACAGAATAATAAAAATTAAGTAAAACAAAATGCAAAAAAAAACCGAAACAGGTGATGAAGTATGGAGTTGTTTCTGTGGTGAGGAAATAGAGAAGCCGGATTCAAAATACGGGAGGCAAATGCTGCGTGGAATTGAAATGTTGAGAAGAGTGCCGAACTAGGAAAGGAGATGACGTGCAGGCAGGGGTTCAAATAGGATGATAGGAGCATGAAGCAACAACATGGTAGTTTCGAAAATAAATTAGTGAAGTAGCGAAGGATAAGAGGGCGATGCTGGCAGCACCAGGCAGAGCCTTGTGGAGAAGCTGCGGATGACTGTGTCGGTGGTATGTGTGTTATGGTGAAGTGGCATGATGGGGTGCGTTCTATCTTAATTAGTGCTGGGATGTTTAAATGAGAAGAGGGTGTTATCAGCAGGAGTTCCTGTTGAATGCCATGTGACAGACAGTGAAATGGAGAATTACGAAGACGGCCTAGGTTTGTTGAATGAAGTGGTGTGGTTGCATGGGTTGCGTTCTTGAGTAAGGTGTGAATGGATCTGAGTCAGTCGTAGGTGAGGTCGATGGGTGGCGCGACATTCGTTGAGGCAGCGTGACATCATTGGGGGCGATGGCGTGATGGGTTCAAGGTGGATGAGATAGTTGCGTGAGAGGTGAGGGGAGTTATTCACGGAAAACAGCGAAAGGAAACAGTGGAAGAAGGTGAAATAGTAATTTACTTTTGGGCCAAATCATTTTTATACACATGCGCCTAAGTTGATAACGATTGTTAGCGTTCCTGGGTAATTAGTCCACTTTTAAGATACCTAATCATGATTATAATAGCGTAAGCATTAAGTTAAAAGGGTGGGTATATTTTCGAACGTTGTTAATCCTATTTGAAACCGTGCTAATACTATATACGTATAAAATAAGGTAGCTTGGGTATTGTTTAAAACATGGCCCGTGAAATATAATGAGAGATTGTGGAATTATTTAAGTGACAAGAATTTTAAACCTTAGAATAATACACTGTTCATCAAATTATGACGTTGCCTGCTTGGGTTTTAATGTGCCTAAACTAGGTAGAACTAACGTAAGTAACAGTACCAAGTTGCCTAACCCATTTTCACGCGTGCACGGTTATTTTGAATGTGACTAATCCTTCAAAGTGGCATGAGATATTTCGGTGTACATGATGCATATCTAAACTAGGGATTTAAGTAACAAAATATTAGTAAAGTTTTTATAATAAATTTTAATTATTGGACACCGTTTTAAAATTATAATTGTGTCATACGTACACAGAATCAGACCAAACCAGGAGCGTTGGCTCCATACCAACGGACATAAGATTTTGGAATTGAAACGGACAAAGTTGAACGCAACTGGAAGCTTGTAAAACGAATCGTTTTGACAATGAATGGAAAATCAACGTGAGTTCAACTCACTCAGTTTTATCCCACTTATATTTTACAAGTCAGGTTTAAATATTTGTGCGCTTTGATTGTTAATTGTTGATGGATGCTGAATATATATTTATGTGTGTCAACTGAACTGATTAAATTAAACGTTTGCTTAACTTAATTTTAAACCAATTGCTATTTTTAACGACTTTTTCGAAATGAGTAATTTAGCTCGTTGGTTACGTTTATAAAAATATAAACGTATTAAATTAAAATATGGACATTTGAGTTGCTGTTATTGTTTGATGGTTAAATATTATATCTATTTATTGAAGTAAATGATATTGTTGAGATAACGTATTTGGATGCACGGAAAAACAGGTTGGAGGGATCAAACTGGATTCCTCAAATTTATTATTTATTTTCATTGCATGAACTGTTTAACCATTGTGATTGGATGCTAGATTTGTTTATTGATTGTTTAATATAAATTCAATGGTTGTTTGATATTTACCAATGGGCAGTACTGGTTGAGTAATTAGTAGCAGTTGGGCCAAATATATATCATTTTATAAATATTGATTTACCATCAGATGGATCGACGGTAATGAGGTTATAAAATATATTTTATAACTGAAGATGGATTTTGATATCAATATATTTGAATAAAGGTTTAATAAAAGGAAATTAATATGTTTTATTTAAGTTTTTAAGAAGTAATTAAATGATTTTGTAAAGTAAACTCTTATGTAATAAGGTTTTTAAGTGGACGAGCAGAAATTGACGCAATGGTTAAGAGTTGGATTAATTATCTTCAAGAAAGAATTAAATGGAATTATTTAAATTAATTATAGTATTAATTAATTTAAAAGAAGGCTAATTGGAGTTGATTAACGAGATAATCATGGTTTAAGTTGACAAAGTCAACTAACGAAATGGGAATTGGTGATTGATTGATTTATTTTGAATTAATCTAATGAAATAAGATTAATGAATTATTATTTTTTAATTTAATAAGATTTTAAAAAGAGATTTACTATTTATTTAGTTAATAAAGAACTTAACTATTTCTATGGTCATTAACAAGGAAGTAAATTATTATTGAAATTTAAGAAGTTAATGTTTAATTGGAATTCATTTAATTAAGCTTAATGGAATTGAAATGAGTTTTGCAAAGTGGGTAATAGAACCTAATTGGATTTTAAAAGGGGTTGATGAACGAGTTTGATATTCAAACTCGAGTTTTTGTAAAGAAAATTATAAGGGTAAATTTAGACGAATGTGATAGCTTAAATATAAGATTTACTCGATATTTAAATTAAGTAAGAAGGAATCAAGATAAAAAGGGTTTATATTAAATCAGAGGGGTATAAATGAAGTTTTGAAAAGGGGCGTGAGGAGAAAGCATTAAGTTTAAATTAACGTTACTTAACAATGGAATTTGAAATGAGATTTTCAAAGAGGAAAATGATTAAATGAATTAGAAGTGTAATATAAGGGGTTGGTGACGAGTTAAGATAAGAACATTGTTGTTCAAGGTTTGAGAGATAATTTAAAATACCCCAACTTGAATAACTTTCAGGATTATCGAGGGATGATATTAGTTGTAAGAGTGAAGATGTTAAAAGGGATTTATTTTGAGAAATAACAATAATAATATAATGTTATTTGAAGAATTTGGAAATATATATAAGGGATTCCAAAATAAAAGGAAATTAAAACGGGCTTGAGAATGTGAAACGATATTTCCATAGAAAAGGAAATAAAGAAGATTTGTGAAAATATAACGATATTTTCAAGGTAAGAAGATGATATCTAGAATGAGTTTATTCTAAAATGGTAAGTGATGATTATAGTATTCAAATAACAAAACCAAAGGAGATGTCGTAACAAATGTTTTATGAATAACAAATTGAATCGATGATAGATAAATAAATGGCGGTGTAACAAATGTTTGAAATAGTAATAAAATTGGAATTTGACCTAGTTATCAAATATTTCCCAAATATTAGATTTAAAAGAGTTTTGAGAAGATTAATATACTGAAAGGAGAATTGAATTCCATGTTTAAAAATAGGAAATGTTTTAGAAATTTTAAATTAGCCATTCGTTAATTATTTTTAAATAAAAAGGGGTCAAGTGATGTTGAATACTGAACCAGTGAATTCATTTTATTTTATGGTTTTTTATTTGATAGTTAAATAACCAGCTATCAAATCTGGCCAATTTGATTGTGGGTACAGAAAGAACGGTATCGAATTTATATTCGAAAACCATTCCGTCCAGCAAATAGGAAATGTTGAAGATCTCAGACACTGATCAAAACGGAGCAACTGAAGACCGTGGATCTTCATAAAACGGTAGGATAACTTATAGCCTTTGGTTTAGCAGTCAGAGATATACCGTGACTCTATCATGGTTGAAATCGACGGATTTGCAAGGACTACTCGCTACTGATCTATAGGGTGATTCCTATGATGTGGCAGGAGGGTTCCTTCGGTTTGTCCAGTCCCAGGACAACTTGTATGGACGGATGTATGACAGAATATTTCCAAAGGAATCACATACATTGATTTCTGCAAACGTACCATAGTTGTGGTGGAGGACGACGGTTCTCTTAGCTTAACAACTAGAGTATTTTTGTCGACGTCAATTAGTGATATCTGGCAGATTTGACAATGTGGCATTCAAAGTGAATGGTGGGCAGATGTTCTAAAGGTAATTTCTAACCTCAAGCCTCACAGTCGGGAAATGACAAAAATCGGACAAGCAACATGGCTGTGTGGATCACTCCCATTAGGGTGCATAATCACCTATCTAGATAAAATCCTTTTGCTTCTTTAATCTATTTCGATGCTATCCCTTTTCGAGAAATGTTGCTGATAACAACCGTTGGTGATATACATTCGATATACTCAAGCGAAATGAGTGGTCGATCATGTGTGGGTCAGGTTGCTAGACGTTCTTGTTAAACCCAGTGTATTCCCCCGTAGAGATACACTATCGGCAGGTGGTTCCATACCTTGTCATATTCGAAATCCAATCTCCAATAAGAGCTCGCGGTTTTGATTGTATACAAATATATGTAGAGCGGGAGATGAAAGTGTTCCGCTAGATTGATATTTATTTGTATTTAGACACTATTATAATATCAGAAAAAATATTGTTTTCAAAAATGTTTTGGGTTATCATAAGGTAAAACCGTCCGTATTTATGTGTGGATTTGGTCTTACGATTATCCTTTTCGTTCGAAAGGATTTTGAACTTTAAAATCAAGTTGTATGATTCCCCTTAAACTTAGTGTGTTTATCTCACTCTGGTTCACCAGACTAACCTGGTGTTTGCCATGGTCGGGTTAGACTGGGTTGTACAGGTCCAGGTTATCGGATGTTGCGAAGCCCAAATACGGGCTAGATGAGTTCAGATATATGATATTTCATAGTATTTATTCCGCTATGTGACTGTATATAAGGACAGGCTATTATAACTGCCCACATGTGTTAATGTACTCTGATGACTGTAAATTTATTTAAAGCTCTAAATAAAGGTTTATTTCTATGTTATATTTTGTTCCGTTGCGATGTGAGACTCTGATTTTGTGTTGTGTTTTGTTCTTCTTATTTCTTCTATTCTAATACTTCTTCCTTTCTTATCTCATCCTCTAAATTATTTCTATTGGCATCTGGATTTCCAGTACATTTTGGGTTGGACTGCTGTTGTTTGGTCAGCTCGAAAGGTCCTAGAAATTTGGGTCATCATAGAAAAGACGTGTCCATTTGATCTCTATTCAACCATCTATTCAATACTACTTTTTCTACCTCTCACTCAAAATTCATAACTATTTTCTTCATCCTATACTCTTCAAAACTATTCTCTAATGGCTTCCTCATGTACTCCAAAGACCGTGAGACTAACCCACTACAACAAAAACACCATATTACAACTTTAATTTTACAACTGTGGGAAAAGCATAGTTGTAATAAATGTTTATTACAACTGTGGGAAAAACAAAGTTGTAATAAATGTTTTTTTTACAACTGTTAGCTCTCTAAAGTTGTAATAAACATATTTTTAACAACTTTTCATTTTATTAGTTGTAATAGACACTGTTACAAACTTCATGTTTATAATATCTATTTTTGATAACTAATTATATTAATATTCAATAATAATAATTAATAATAAACTTGGAAATCAGTAATATTTATCAGTTATTATTAAATAATTAATAGTTAATAAGTAGTAATTTATTTTTAATAGTTAATGTATGTTAACTACTTAGTAATAACTGGTATTAGTAACTAATATATTTAAAGAGAAATTAATAACTGGTAATTAATATTTAACAAGTATTTAATATTTATTATTTAATAAGTAGTTAATATTTAATGTTTGGTAATTAGTACTAGTAAATATAGTTAATTAATAATTAATAGTCAATAATTAGGTATTAAATTATTATTAATAATAAATATACTAGTAGTAAATATCTAATTTATAATCTACAATTTATAAATAACTCACTATTGAATGCAATAATTTATAATTAATTATAAAATTTTATAAACAATGTTGATTAATCGAACGATAATTAAATAACAATAGGTAAAATTAAATTTTAATATTAAAAATGATAAAAATAATAATACGTATTAAGATATTTTATTTATATAAAATAATAAATGACAATAATTTTATCTATTAAATTATTCGAAAAACTAAGTATAAGTCTAGTTGTACTCAAACAAACAATCATCGGATGCAAGTGTAACCTTTTTTACCGCTCCAAATTTTATCAAATTTTATTAGAGAGAGCAACGCGTGTACCCTTCCCTTCTTTTATTGATCATCGGATGCAAGTGTAACCTTTTTTTACCGCTCCAAAATTTATCAAATTTTATTAGAGAGAGAGCAACGCGTGTACCCTTCCCTTCTTTTATTTTCGTCAGCCCCTTTGTTATTTTATCAGCCGTTTGTTCCTTTTATTCCATCCCTAAAATCTCAGCATCCCTAAATCAGATTAAGCTCCTCCAAAAATCAAACCATGGCCACCGCACCATCCCTCTCTCATCAAATCAAGTGCTACTCCTTCCGTATCGCAAACCGTCTTCCTCCTTATTCCTGAATCGCGACAAAAATCCCGCCTTTCTCCAAAAGGTAGCCGTAACCCATTCAAGCCTCCACCACCGTACAACGTCGCTTGCACCGCTACTGTGGCCACTACAGTTTCCAGCCCTCTTTGTCCTCCATCCTCCCTCACTCGATCGGCCTCAAATTCCATGCCCTGTGCTTGCAGCCACCCCTGAGCTGTGCCTCGTTTCTCTCTCTTTTGATTGGTGCTAGCATTGTGCACTTGTGTGAACTTAGTGTTGTCGCACCAGTTCGATCTGTTTGCAAATGGTGGAACCTGATGGAACCCATCATCTCCAAGGTTGCTTCTACTTAATAGTGAGGTATGAACATCGTTATTTCTTTTCTCTGTTAAGATAGAAAGCCTTATGCTGTTCATCAAGCACTCATGTAGTATATGTGTTGCATGTCCCTCTCCTGGATTTGTTGCATATTAGGTAATCTTGGACCCCGTGTCACTTGCTTTTGTTACTCGTCACCACCTTGTTTTGCTTCGACTTGGCTTAGCTGCCTTGCGCATTGATTGAACAAGACCAGTATGGCCATAGGTGGCTGTTATAGCATTTGCAGTTTATCTTTAAACCTCGCTGATCGAACCGGTCCTCTCCATTGTCCGTCGCCAAATTGTTTCCCTCGCCGTTGACCAAAAGTAAGTCTTACTTACGATTTAACTTGTTGCAAGTGCAAATTTCGGGTTTTCACTAGTATAATGGGTTGTGTATTTACTGCTACATTTGATCATTTGTCCGCTGTTTGGTTTGGTTATTGTTGCATTATACCGTTGAACGGCTGTCTTGGTTGTCTGTATTGGGTTCGTTGTCGGATAATGTGTATGGGCACATTTTTTTCTAGTATTTTGACTATGCTGGCTGCTTGTAGGATAGGAGTCTACATCCTTCTACCATGCATTGTCAAATGTAAAGAAGTACATCATATTCTGCAACAACATTTAATAAAATACACAACTAGGTTGCTTCAATTTTTGGTCTAATATGTTTTGGTAATTTAACTTGGACAAATGGGCATATTTGAGTTTGATATCTTCTGATATACCCATGCAAACTGAGCTGAAAATTTTAATACATTCAAAAGTTAGGCATTGGTGTTGCATGCTCTGATACCAACTAAAAAACTTCTTAAATATCCGTATTTGTATTTCTTTTTCCAAAATCATATAATTTTTATTTTTGGAATACGGATACGGTTGAATTTTGAACTTCTTAAATATTTATTATAGAATGTTACATGGTGGAGTATACAAATTCTCTTTTCTTTTGGCTCCAAGTCCAAATTTCTCTGCCTCCATAACGAAAATTTTGGGCTCCAAAACGAAAATTTAGGCTCCAGACGAATATTTTCTCATCTCTCTTTCGCCTCCCTTTCCAAATCTCTTTCGCCAAATCCAAAGCTCTTTCGCCAAAATCAAAGCCCGTTAAGAAACGAAACCCAAATCCCTGATAAAATCACATTAGCATCACAACCTAGTAATGCAAATTGGTCACGCCGCCGCCCCTCGTTACTTGCGTCATCGCCCCTGATCGCTCGTGCCGCCGCCCCTGCCTGCTCGCGCTGCAGCTTTCGCTTGCTTGCATCGCTGCCCCTAATCATCTACCAGAGCCGCTGCCCTTGTCTGCTCCGTACTGCCGTCGCCGTTGTTTCTTACTTGTTGTAGGTATCACAAAATAGTTTTTGTTCCCTCTATTGTTTCTTACTATCTATTAAGTCAACGTTTGACCCGATTTAATTTAATGTTATATCTAATTTTGTATGAAACTCACACTTTATGGACCCGGTCTAAATTCCTAATTTGCTTTTCAAGTGCTGAAATAATTTTAAAAAATTGTAGAAATGGAGTAAATGTAGTATGGGATTTATTATGCTTACCATATTTCTTTTTCTTTGTGCAAAGGTTCAAAGGACTGTTAGAACCTGCTTGTATGCTAGCTCTAACAATAAGGTAATGAGCATATTTTATTTTCTCTCTTTTTATGGGTATTTTTCTTCTGTGTTTATAGCGTTATAGAGGTCGATTTCCAAGTATTTTGGTAGACAGTAAGTTGCTGTAGTGTATTTGTTGTTTGTCGATGTTTATGGACATGTATATTCGAAAAATAGGTATGTGTTGAGGTAATCTTCGTCAATGTATACACTCTCATTTACACATCAAAAATCAGGTTTATTTAATAGAACAAAATTGGATTATACGTCTATTACTGAGTCAACATTGGTTGTCCTTTGTTTATGCAAGTTATCATTGCATGATAATGCTTCCATTATATGTTGGTTGGTTAAATTGTTAAAACGAAAGTGTAGATGTCTTATTTGTTGCACTGAATTAAGTATCTCTTTAAATTTCTAGGACTGTTATGCCACATGAGAACAAAGCTTATGTATGGTATATTTGATGAATTATTTCCAGTACAGAACCTTACTGAAACGCATCTAATTAGTTACCTCAAGCAGCTTGTCAGACTATTTGAGTTGTAGACGACAAACTAACATTAAATGGGTGAAACACCATCAAGCTGAAGTTCCACATGCCTTATTTATTTTGCAGGATCCACATTTGCGTGATACTGATTTATATCAGAAATAGTAATAACAGCATAATGATTCACTATTATGCTATGCGCTTTGCCTTGTACACCCGTAATAGGTATTATATGATACACCAAGTTGTTGTTCAAGTATTATCCTTAAAAACCATAATTCTGGATTGCTTTGAGCATTTGGATCATAACATCACTATGACTTCACTTTACAACATTTCAGACTGAAAATTTGTAAAGCTAATTATAACGTATTTTATCCACAACATCAATGCATGCAATTTTGAATTACATACATGCATATTTGTTATAGTGGGAGCCGGTTGCATCTCTGTAATATTGGTGGTATTTTGGTACTGATGGCATTATATGATACCGACAAAAAATAAAGTGTACACAGTGTAGGTTGATTACTTCAGATTGCTCCTACATTCATGCCCGTTGATTTCTAATTTCTTAAACAGTAGTTACTAGTAGAACACTAATTTTTTTGATGTTTGCTAAGTGGAAAGCCATTTGTATTATTTTATCTAGACTAAGAGAGAGCAGCCATGTTTCCAAACAGTTAATATTAATTCAATAATATGCCTAATGTTGTATCTTCTTCTTCTTCTTCTTTTTTTTTTTTACAGAATATCAATGGGGAAAAACGTAGCAGAAGAACCAGTGACTCCTAATGCTAATATGCCTCAGGTATTTCTTATAAATTTTGTACTTCCTTACATGATTGCTGCTAAAATGTAAATTGTTATAAATTATTAGTTACTTGTGCCTAATGCAAACATCATTTTCAACCATATCATATAAGATATATGATGTTTTTTTTTGTCCTAAATTAATAACAGCCATTGACATTTTATTATGTTGTGCAATACTACAGTCCAAGTTATATGATGAGTTTGCTACAAATCATTTTTTAATCAAACTACCAATTAGGTGAGGGATGTATGCCGTAAAAAAATGTTTGTTATGCTATATATGATAGAAGCTTTGATAATTTTTGGTGAATCATTAGTTAATTAAAATGTATTGTATTTGTGATCATATCACACTAAATAAATTTAAAACATTTAGAAATGGACAAAGCAGGCAGATGGTTATCAAGTGAGGTAATTTCTGATTAAACAAAGAACACTGAGCTTGAAGAATTCAATTATTAGAGACAAGTTGAGTTTGAATTTTTGTCTGTTGAACTTGATGTGAAGTTGATAGGGAGGAGAGGCCTGAGACTTAATACTGACTCTACCATTATATAAGTTGAAAGATGAATTGGTAGCTAAGGTAATTAGGAGATGAGAGACTGGAGTTAGGGAGGAGCGTTGCAGCTTGTTTTCAGTATGTCCACATTGAAAGGCACTGGAAACGAAATAGTGAATTTTATACTTTTAGCATATCAAATGGTTTTTTCTTGGTTTATTTTAATTTTTTTTAGATGATAATTGTAATGGTGGAGCATGTACCTATAACTATTTATTTGAAATGGTGAGAAATGGAGAACTAAACTGAATTTCTCTAAACAGTTTATCTTTACAACTTTCAAACATATGCCATGCTTTCACCTTTCACGATTATATTTAACGTTATTGACAGCTGAAATTGTTGATTTGCTGCTATATAGGTTTATTTATTCACCATTCAGTCAATTGCTGCTATATAGGTTCATTTGTGTAGGGAGGGTCTAGCGTAATTGGGTACGCTTTGTATTTTCCTACAGTAGCAAAATCAAAATTGATTTTTTTTAATTCCATATATGCCTATGCTATATGCTAAGCTTTTTGAGTTTATTGCAAAATGGGTTCTGGAAATGTTCCTTTGTTTGGGTCTATGTTCCTGTACTGAGTTTTTTGGTGCAAACTCATTTTTCGGTTTTTTGGGTCCATGTTCCTATACTGTTCTGAATTTTTTTATTCCAAGTATCAGTTTCTTGTTCTACTGAACTTATTAAAATTACATTTTTTTTTGCAGTTCTAACGTGGACCGCACAGTTGGAAAGTTTGGATTGATGTGGCGGTGGATCCAGAAGCTTTGTTGTGGAAGGCGAATTCCAAAATGACTACCATTGGAGAAGATGTTGGATCAGCTGTGGCTTGGAAGAAAAATTACGCTGCCTTCAACTAGAGAGCTTTCGTAGGGTATGCTTATGTATCTTTTATAGACAAAACTTCTGTCTTTCTTATGTATCTTTTGTCTTAGATCGATGTAGGTATTTTGAAACAGTTATGTTTTTTGTGATGGGTTTAATTGGTGATGTATTATGTATATGTTGATCGAATATTATGTTATTTAATATATATGAATGATTCTGTATAGTTATATTTGTTGCATTGAAATATGAATCATACTATTATTAATATATATGAATTCTTTATATTAGTAAGGTGTATATAAGTTACAACAGCAAAAAAAAAGTTGTAATAAATCATTTTACAATGGTGTGAAAGAGTTGTAATATTCTGAAAGTCACAACGGTAATCACCAGTTGTCGTACTTAGATCTTACAATATTTAAATGTCCACAATAACGGTGAATAAAAGTTGTAATAAAATTTATTACAACGGTAAGTAAAAATTGTTAAATATCCTATTTCACAACGGTGTTGCAACGGTGCAGGAACGTTGTAAAAGATATAAGTATATTACAACTTCTTAATACACGACGGTGGCTCCAACATTGTAAAAACTTTTTACAACGTTTTTGCACCGTTGTAATATGGTATATTTGTTGTAGTGACCAAGACTCTCAAAGGTCATCTCTACAACAACCTGGAGGTTATCCAAACGTACATAGATTATGTTATGAATGAAAAAGTTAATACGGGAACATTTGCTATTTTTGAAGATTTTGCATCCTATGATCTTCCTACTCTTTTCAATCAAAATGAAGTTTTAAGTTTGATAAATTCTCAGGATAATGATGAAGTATGTTACCTGAATCTTAACAAAATGTTTCATGTGAATGTAAGTTGTGGATTTTTCGAAGGAATGAAAATCAAGTTTGGAGTTGCATGAAAGGCACTGAAATTAATTTGGATTGTGATGTTTTGGGAACCATTTTAAATTGCAAGAAAAGGATTTAGATTTTTCGGATTTTGAAATTGATGAACATGATTTGGAAACTTTTCATCATATTTTTGAAAGCGATGAACATATGGAATTCAAGAATGGCTTTTTCCGTCCAAAAGCTAAAATTGTCAACCTTCTTCTTCAACACACTCTTACTCCCCGTTCCGTAAATTTTAATAATCCTACTCTCAAGGTCTAAAAAGCTCTTTATGCCATCTTTGGCACTTATGAAATTAATTGGGCCGAAAAAGATTTTGAGAGAATTCAAATCTAAGGAAATGTCAACAAAAGAAAACAATCTCTACCATGGAATTTACCTACCTCGTATCTTTAAGTATTTTGGAGTGGATTTCAAAGTAGAGGAATTTGTTTCTAGATAGATCTTTAATTCGCGAAATATATCCCTTATGAAAATTCCACTCAGTTTCAAACCTTATGAGTCATATGCCGAAATGCAAGCTAGAATGGAACAAGAAGGAATTCAAATGGAAATTGACAAAGACGAATCCTCCATGGAAAGCATAGAATTTCCTACTTCAACAAAAGCCATATCCAAAGAAGTAATTTTTCAAAACCCAGTCAAACTAGCTAAAAACCAAAAGAAAATCAAGAAGACTCTTAACCAAATGTCATCCAAAATGAACAAGTTTTTTGGAAAAATTGGAAGAAAACTTGGATTATCATCTTCCTCATCTTCATCCGTTGAAGTCTTAGTTTATTAGTTTATGTTATCTTGTCATATTAGCTTGTATTTTCTTTTCGTATTTCATATTTTGTATCGCTTAGTAGTAATGATTGTTAATGTTTTCTGTCAATTTCTTTAAACAACTGTAAAAACAACCAGAATTAAATAAATTAAAAAATATAACAAGAAATAATTCAAAATTGTGTAAAAAAATTCAAAGTACCCAAAAATACACGGGTATGTCGACTGTAACGGCCCGGAAAAATTCGACACTCGAATTTTCAACAATAATACATAATCCCGTATCACTTGCCAAAAATCCAAGTATCGAACCCCGACTGTTAATAGAAAGAAGTTAGAAGGTGAGAGAAGAAAGGAAGAAATAATAGAATAGAAGAAAAAGAAGCACAACACATCAGAATCTCACAGCGGAACGAACAAATATAATATATCAAATCTCTTTACAAAAGGAAACTGTATATATACATACCAATCATCATAGTACATCATATATCAGACACAGCTAAAATACACTTTATATAATTAATGGTGAAGCCTCCTGCTTCCAGCTCCTGAAACTCCAAGCGAAACCTAACCTGGAAAAATACTTGGTCTGACCCAAGCACATTTGAAGCAAAGCAAAATTCACCCGGATCAGTCTGGAATACTTTCAGTGATAAATTCACAGCACAAACAACTTGTTTAACTTTAGAAATCCTTTTGAAATAAAAGGATAATAGTAAGACCAGCCCACACATAAACACATATGGTTTTTACCTTACTATAACCCAAATCATTTTTGAAATCATATCTTATTCTGATATTATAATAGTGTCTATCAAACCACAAATAAATAATAATCTAGCAGAATGCTAGCATCTCACACTCTACATATATAGTATACAATTAAAAGCACGACCACTTATTTGAAATTAAATTTCAACTATGACAAGGTATAGAACCACCTGCCGATAGTGTATCTCTACAGGGAATACATTGGGTTTAACAAGAACGTCTTACAACCCGGCCCACACATGACCGACCACTCATTACGCTTGAGTGTATCGAATGTATATCACCAACGGTTGGGATCAGCAACCGTTTCCCGAAAAAGGGACAGCATTGAAATAGATTAGAGAAGGAAATGAAATTTCTCTAGATAGGTGACTATACACCCTAATGGGAGCGACACACATAGCCATACTGCCTGCCCGATTTTTTTCATTTCCAGGTTGATGAGGCTTGAGGCTAGGATTTCCTACCTTTTTAGATTAGCACATGCCTTTGAATGTCACATCGTCAGGTCCGTCAAATCACTGATTGACGTCCTCAAAAATACACTGGGCAAGTTTGAAGAAATCAATGTACGTGACCATCTGGAAATACTCTGTCATAAATTTTATCTTAACAAAGCTCTCCTGGTTCATAACTTTGAAAATATTAATCAATACTCACATTCAAATAACATATTATCAAACTTCACTTTTATTTCCTTTGTTCGGAAATAATCTTATATTTCATAAAACAACTTTATTTCTCTTTATCTTGAAAACTTCTTTTCTATTCTCAAATCCCTCTCCATATTCTCTTATCTTTGATAAATATCGCTATAGCTTCATAAACCTCTTTACATATCTATTACCATTTGGAATATTGCAATATATACATTAACCATCTGATATAAGCTTTACTGCTAATCTGATGTAGTTAAAATAATCATCATGTGACGTAATTCTTATAATATAACCTCAAATGGGTTTATCAACTTTAAAACAATCGCGCTTTTGGGAATTATAGTTTTATTTCCAATATACGATTACATTCCAAAACCAATGTCATTCTTTATTTCTTGTTTTTCATGAAAAATCAAAATTTAATTAACTCATTACTTTGAATACATGTGCTTGCCCAAAACATTCTATTTCATTACTTCAACAACAGTGCTACATATTTAATCACATTATATAAGTATAATCATATTTCGTGTCTGACCCAAATAATACACTACTTATTTTAAACCCAATGGTTTTATTATATTTCTAAATCCTTACAAATTAATATTTTTTCAATATTTTCTCAATAAGTTATTTCGGCATCCTCTACCCTTACAAACCAATATCATCTTTTGACAATAGTGAAGTCATACAAGTTGGGGTATTTTAATTACCTCTTAGACCTTGACCGACAATGTTCTTATCTCCAGACAATAAAAATTTACAATTCAAAATCCTGATATTCCATTCCCACTTCCACTTATGGTTTTACAAACCATTTCCTTTTATTTGAAAACCACTTTACACATAAATTCCCATTTCTTAATTAAGTAAACTTCCTTGAAACAAATCTTATTTACCATTAGATTCCAATATGGTTTTATAACCTTATTTCTTACATTGGAATTCTCCTTGTACTTCTTTACTTAATTTATTAAGTAAATATTTGCCAACCCCTTATAAGTCTTAATCATAACATTGTAATAACCCGGAAATCTTGGCCAATTTAAAATTTTTATTTTGGTAATTTTAGTGAATTTTGATTATTTAAAATGAATTATTTTAAATAAAAACGACGAGAAATTTATTTTGAATAGATTAGAACGTATATATTTATATTCGTCGTCGTTAGAATATAAATATTTATTTATAATTACAAAAGGAATTGAAAATGGTGCAATAGTTCGATAATTCGATTTCAAATTTCAAATGAATGTACCGGGTTCAAAATAAACCGAAATTTAGCGAAACCAAAAATATTAGAATCTATTTGACAATATCTTTCCAACGAACAGAAAAATCAAAATTTCATAGCGGGAATCAAAAGATATGTCCAGTTGAAAATTCAGAATAGTCGCTATGGAATTCTGGCCTTTAAAAATGGGAATTTTGCAAACGACCTCGGTTTTCGATGAAACCACTTTTGTTGGATCCGTGATGTCAAATTATTGCTAGATTCCAAAATTCGTAATTTTTCGATTCAATATGTGAGCGTGGCAAAGGAAAACGCGTTTGACCAGTTTCAGTTGATTTTAATCGACTGGAAAATGGCCATTTTTCAAACGGTCTCAGAATTTGAGGAAATTAGTTTTGTTAGGACCATATCGTCAATACGAAGCTAGAAAATATTTTTCTGGAATTTTTCGAGTTAGTATGTGGCCCCAGTAATTTGAAATTCGCGTTCAAATTCAATATATAGAGTTATATGTTGATTTTGACGGAAACTGATCGAAACAGTCGAATGGGCCTACGATACATATCCCATTGTGTTCGAAATGGGGGTAAAACGCTAGGAGCGACAGTCGGCGGGTTCGAATTGGGCTTCGATATAAAAAGTTACTTTTTAGAATTTTAAAATAAAATAAAATATATATTCTCTCACTCCCTCCTATTCTCTCTCCCACTCATTCTCAGATAAAAAAAAAGACAGAAGGACCGACGGAGCTTTCCATCGCGCCTCCACCTGCGATCGACGCCGCCCTCCTCCGTGCCAGCCGCGCCGCCTAGCCTCACGCCCCCCTCGCCGATCTCCTCCTCCGCCCCCTCTTCTTCTCAACCTCACGCCCTCGCGAGATCCGACGACGCCCCCTTAGAAGCCCTAATCCGCACCCAAATCGAAGACCGATGCGACAGCACCTCCCCCTCCCCCTTCCGACTGCGACAACACCCCCCTCCACCGCACCCCTCAGCTCCTCTCCCTCCACGGAAAACAGTGAGTTCCTTCTCCCCTTTCTATTTTAAATAACATCGTATTGTTTTAAAATCAGTTTTTCTATGAATAAAGTAAGGATTTTTATCAAAGAAGTCTATATTTTTATAGAAGAATAGAAGTTTATATTTTTATATAAGAGATTAGCGAGGAAAGGTCGGATTTTTATAGTATAGAGATGGTAAAAATATGATTTTTATACTTGTAGAAAATTAAAAATTTGATCTTTATATAATAGAAGATATAAAAATATTATTTTTACTTATGTAGAGTATTAAAAATATAGTTTTTATATTTTTAGAACAATAAAAATATAATTTTTATTTAATTAGAGTAATAAAAATATAATTTTTATATAAAATGAAGCGTCGAAAATATATATGAAGAAGAAATAAAAAAAATACGATTTTATTTATTGAAATGAAGCAATAAAAATATAATTTTTATTTGAACAGCGTGAAAAGGACTGCATGGGAATTGCAAACAAATTCATATGGTACAGCAGTTCAAAAGCAAAGCACGGCGGAGTGGAACCCTCGGTGAGAACTTCTCACCTTTAGTTTAATTTATTTCTAGTTTGAAATATATAATAGGATGTAGACGGTGTTTAGTAGCACCCGACACCCGTCGTCCACAGACCATGGACGGCATGTATGCTTGTTTGTTTGATTTTGATGTGTAGTTGATTGTATGATGTGATGTGAAAAGAATTAAAATATTTATATAGTTAAAAATATTTTATAGTACGTAAATGTGAATAAATAAATAAATATAAACAAATCGGATGATTTGTTTATATACACACATTTGAATGATATTGATTGGGATGATAAATTTTACACATCGCCCAACTGCACAAATAAAATTTGTGTTTGATTGTCTGAAACCCCACACGGGTATTGGGATGATATATGACATACACTAATCCTAATAATTAGTTGTATGTCGATCGATTGATTGACAGACTGTCATAAGCGTTAAATATTTATATTTGATGCTTATACAGTGTAGAATGCATTTTGGATGATGGTTGATTATTCATCGTTGTTATTGTATACATGTGTTGTAGAAAATCCATATAATTAACATTATATGGTAATTGATTAGGCCTCATTCTAGTTTTGAAAAAGAAATATTTGAAAAGAAATATTTGAAATAGAAATATTTGAAAAAGAAATATTTGAAATAGAATATTTGAAAATAGAAATAAATGAAGCCGTGTTAATTAGATTGACGCCATTTTGACGCGAACGATATTTATATCGATTTTATTCATTTTTCAATGAATATCGAAAGTGATTTCAAAATCTGATAAATTGAATAGAATTGAATTCGAATTGAAATTGAATAGAAATGAATTCGAATTGAAATTGAATAGAAATGAATTCGAATTGAAATTGAATAGAAATGAATTCGAATTGAATTTGAATAGAATTGAATTCGAATTGAAATTGAATAGAAATGAATTCGAATTAAATTGAAATGAATTGAAATTCGAATTAAATTGAAATTGAAATCGTTTTGAAATGAAATTAAAACGAATTTATATAGGAATGTTCAATTTTGATTAGAAATTGAATATGAAGTTGAAATCGTTTCGAAAATGAATTTAAAACGATTTATAAAATACGTTTTAAAATTAAATCGAAGAAATATATATAATATATATAATATATAATATATATATATATATATATATATATATATATATATATATAGAATGGCCTGAATAGAATGCGCCGCGCTGCGGCAGTTCGTGAATTTCGACCATTGACTTCGAATGGACACTGCGGGAGATCTGACCGTCGGATTCTCCTAAAACCGGAACCGTTGGGTTCGTATCGAAAAGAGCTTTCTAACGAATATTAGAAATTAAAAATCTAACGGTTGGATTTGGAATTATGTCCAAATCAAATTGGGAAAAGGTCGTTGTAAGTGCAGTTCGATGGCCGTTGATGGAAATCCACTGTACGGGCCTTGATAAAATTATTAAAAATATTAATAATTTGTGTAAAATCATAAGATATGATTTGTGAGGAATTGGGATGAAAAAATCGATATTTGAAAAGATAAAAATAGATTTTTATCGAAATGAACTAATTTTGAACTAGAATTATAATTCTATTTATTTTTAAATAAATAAATTGGATTTGAAATAGTTTTGAAAATAACCAGAAATTCCAGGAATTGAATTGGAATAGATTTGAATCGAAATTGTCTTCGGAATATTTCGATGTTGGATTTCGTGATGATACGGATATTGTTATGGGAATTTGAAATATATATATATATATACACATATATATATATCGTTATTTCCAATACAATATTTGTTGGTTGTAGAATTTGATATTGAATATAAGCCGATATATTTTCTATTCAGAGCCTTGTATTGAATATCAAATGTGATTTGGGTTTGTCGTGAATGGTGTCTTCATTAACACTGTTCTTAAGCCCAGTTGAGAAAAAGATTAAGTCTTTTTATTTAGATTTAATGAAGTGTACCAATTAAATAATATTTAATTGAAATTGAATTGGTATTGATTTTTGGGTTTATCGTGAACAGTGTTTTAAATAACACTTGTTCTTTAACCCGATAATTAATGGAATGTGATTTTGGGTTTATCGTGAACTGTGTTTTAAATGACACTGATTCTTTAACCCAGTTAAAGATTAAAACTAAGTGGAGTTTTAATGAATCTTTAATTAGATTGAAAAGATCGAGAATGGAGTATCACCAGTTTTGCTCCAGGCGATAGTTAAATCTTTAATTAGATTTGAACATGAAATGGTAATTGAATTTACCGATAACACCGTGGTGTTAGATATGAAGTATTACCAGTTTTACTTCACGGGATGAATAGATTGGGATTGGGAAATAAAATAAATGATTACTTCGGTGGGGTTCGCTAATCCCGACTAGTTGAATCGATATTCAAAGGAAGATTAAAGAATAAATTTAAAGGATTTATCTTTGATAAAATTAATGGGAACCTTTCCCTAAGAATGTGAAATTTAGAAACTAACTATCGGTTAGCTAAGCAGTATGGTTTTCTGGATATTGATCTGATGTTGGTTTCGGCCTTCGGGGTTAAAATTAGGGGAATTATTCTCTTGATTAATTTACGGTTAGTGATTGATGAATTGGAATGAGGCGTATGTTGTGTTTTTGTAGCACATTTATAATATATACGCGAGTTATTCGGAAAGACCGGGTTTATCCCATTCTGAATAACTGAATCGACGATAAGTCGAAGATGAAGATGGTGGTTGAAGACCAGAAGTCTTCACATCGTTTGGGTGATTACTGATGATCTTGATTGGGCTATACACCCAAGAGGAGGGAATCAGTTGGTGATCGTCCAGACGTACTTGGAGACCGATGGATATGCGAGGAAAGTGCCTCCGGTTTCGTTCAGACCCAAAACGGACTTGTACGGACTGTGTGTCTGACATCGGATTTCATTCTGTGTGATTGATATCGGTTGCATAGCATGAATTGCCTGTGTGGCATGCTAAGATGCAAATGATCAAGACTTCTGTTGAAAAGCAGAGTCTTGTGGTTGATGATCAAAGCACCGCCTGTGTGGCATAGCTTTGTGCAACGTGAATTCGCGAGCCTCACACCCCGGTGTGAACCAAAAACTGGAGAGGACGTCAGGGAGGGCATGCGTTTCCTTTTAGCTAGGAGTGGCGTCAGTGCTTGAACTGGCTGACGAGTTTGACTCATGTGGTTGCTGGAAATTGGAGGCGCCTCGGATACATCGGTCGTTCTCGTACCGATGGAGTCAGTGGACTCATTTACGCCCCCAAAGGGTGGGGAAACGCATGTTCAGGCATTTTAATTCACTCTGTGTGGACCGGCCCTGACGTTCCAAGGGTTGATGTGCTCTGACCCTGAGGCTCGGGCTAGAGAGTCTCGAAGTCGGTGAAGACTATCTTTTGCCTCGGTTCGCAGATGGAAATCCAATTTCCAATACGTGACTTTGCGGTTTTGATTGTAATCCTATATGGTGACATAGTGGGATGGGGCGCTTATGCCGTCTATGATTGATAATTATGATTTGAAGTTGTTTTATACAATATACACTTATTATAGTATCAAATGATTTGTTTTAAACGTACTAAGCATGTTTGGCTATTATAAGGGAAAACCCTATCCTCCGGCTTGCGTTGCATTGTGTGATGGGACCTGGGTCTTATAATAGCTTCATTTTTCTTTATTTAGCATTGCGCTGTTTGTTTTATGCACTGGTATCCTTGGGAGGAAACCCGTTCCGTGTTATACGGCGTGGTCCCTTGATTTACCGAACTTTAAAATAAAGATTAATAACTATTTTAGTTCTCACACCAGTCCCATGACTGACCTGGAGTTTATTTTTTTAACCTAAACTCTGGGTGCCCTTATTTTGACACGGGCAGCTGGTAGTTTTGGTTTTGCAGATTTATATTCACATGATCCTGATTTACAGCTGGAACGATATCCAGAAAGCTTTGTATCCGCGTATTACTTCTAGTTGTGTATTGTATTATTTTCCGTTGCTATGTAATGTATTGTAATCTCTGATATTTTTCTGTTGTGTAATATTTAATTATACTCTGTATATTCTTGCATTCTGATGAATTGTTGTAATTAACAATGAAATGTTCTTCTGTCTGCGTTCTTTTGTGGCTTGTTCTCGAACTATCCGCGCTTTCCTTACCGGGGAAGTTACGGGTCTTTACAGTTGGTATCAGAGCTTTGGTTTACAAAGCTCAGAGAACAAGACACGTTAGAACCAAACGAAAGAATTCATCAGAAACTGGATTAGTAATATCCAACAGGAATGACTCGTTAGAGATGGGATAAGTAGTATCCTAGAATGAGTGTGAAGAGTATATTTTTGAAAGTGAAAACAATTTTTATTTTGAAAATTTAAATCAATTATTCGTATTTGAGTATTTATTTATATTGAATTTGGACAATCCAGTATATATAGATTTTGCATATACGTCTGATCCACGTGTATTCGAAGTTTTAATATATTGGGTAGATATAGAATCACACTCTAGTCGCCCGGACATTGTCCTGATGATGAAGTATACCATTACCAGTATTTATTTTCGAGTGACGAAAGTGAGATTTCTATATATTTCCTATTGACTGGTGTGAGAACCAAAATTATATAGGGCTTATTGTTGTGATTTTGCATCAAAAATCTGATTTTTTAGACTATATATCAAAGCTATGAATTTGAAAAGCGAATCAACTAATTGATTGCTGGTTGTGTTATTTGATTATTGTTTTAATTAATTCAATGTTGAACCGTTTAGCCAAATTGAATCAAATAGTGAATTGTATTGAAAATTAGTCGCATTTGCATGTATATACATGTACTTACATTGAACAGGTCATAGCAAGGAGGCTAGAGCAGAGAAATAAAATTGTTTGCCCGACAAATAGGTACATGTTTACCATAATTTACTGTTTTGTTTGGGTGATGATGATTTTGTGAGCCGATTGGCTAGCCGCTTGGCTAGACGCTTGGCTTTTTCTTTTTGATTGAAGAAGACCATGGGAGGCTATATGAAATATCCTGAAGTCCCCGGTGCAGGGGAGGTTATGGCGAAATTTTTCGAAAATTTAGGGTGTTAGCCAAATTTTTGAAAAATTTGAAAGGTTCTTAGAAACTGAAAAGTTGAAGAACTTAAGCCGTAGGGAAAATAATGAAAGTTGAGTTGGTTTGTAAAACAACTTTCGGCTTCGTTCCTTTTCGGGGACGAAAAGTTTTAAGTGGGGGAGATTTTAATAACCCGGAAATCTGGGCCAATTTAAAATTTTTATTTTAACAATTTAGCGAATTTTGATTATTTGAAATGAATTATTTTAAATAAAAACGACGATAAATTTATTTTGAATAGATTAGAACGCATATATTTATATTCGTTGTCGTTAGAATATAAATATTTATTTATAATTATAAAAGGAATTGAAAATGGCGCCGTAGTTCGATAATTCGATTTCAAATTTCAAATGAATGTACCGGGTTCAAAATAAACCGGAATTTATCGAAACCAAAAATATTAGAATCTATTTGACAATATCTTTCCAACGAACAGAAAAACCAAAATTTCATAGCGGGAATTAAAAGATATGTCCAGTTGAAAATTCAGAATAGTCGCTATGGAATTCTGGCCCTTAAAATGGGAATTTTGCAAACGACCTCGGTTTTCAACGAAACCACTTCTATTGGATCCGTGATGTTAAATTATTGCTAGATTCCAAAATTCGTAATTTTTCGATTTAATATGTGAGCGTGGCAAAGGAAAATGCGTTTGACCAGTTTCAGTTGATTTTAATCGACTGGAAAATGGCCATTTTTCAAACGGTCTCAGAATTTGACGAAATTAGTTTTGTTAGGACCGTATCATCAATACGAAGCTAGAAAATATTTTTATGGAATTTTTCGAGTTAGTATGTGGCCCCAGTAATTTGAAATGCGCGTTCAAATTCAATATATAGAGTTATATGTTGATTTTGATGGAAATTGATCGAAACAGTCGAATGGGCCTACGATACATATCCCATTGTGTTCGAAATGGGGGTGAAACGCTAGGGGCGACAGTCGGTGGGTTCGAATTGGGCTTCGATATAAAAAGTTACTTTTTAGAATTTTAAAATAAAATAAAATATATATTCTCTCACTCCCTCCTATTCTCTCTCCCACTCATTCTCAGATAAAAAGAAAGAAAGAAGGAACGGCGGAGCTTTCCATCGCGCCTCCACCTGCGATCGACGCCGCCCGCCTCCGTGCCAGTCGCGCCGCCTAGCCTCACGCCCCCCTCGCCGATCTCCTCCTCCGCCCCCTCTTCTTCTCAACCTCACGCCCTCGCGAGATCCGACGACGCCCCCTTAGAAGCCCTAATCCGCACCCAAATCGAAGACCGACGCGACAGCGCCTCCCCCTTCCGACTGCGACAGCACCCCCCTCCACCGCACCCCTCAACTACTCTCCCTCTACGGAAAACAGTGAGTATCTTCTCCCCTTTCTATTTTAAATAAAATCGTATTGTTTTAAAATCAGTTTTTCTATGAATAAAGTAAGGATTTTTATCAAAGAAGTCTATATTTTTATAGAAGAAAAGAAGTTTATATTTTTATATAAGAGATTAGCGAGGAAAGGTCGGATTTTTATAGTATAGAGATGGTAAAAATATGATTTTTATACTTGTAGAAAATTAAAAATTTGATCTTTATATAATAGAAGATATAAAAATATTATTTTTACTTATGTAGAGTATTAAAAATATAGTTTTTATATTTTTAGAACAATAAAAATATAATTTTTATTTAATTAGAGTAATAAAAATATAATTTTTATATAAAATGAAGCGTCGAAAATATATATGAAGAAGAAATAAAAATACGATTTTATTTATTGAAATGAAGCAATAAAAATATAATTTTTATTTGAACAGTGTGAAAAGGACTGCATGGGAATTGCAAACAAATTCAGACGATTCAGCAGTTCAAAAGCAAAGCACGGCGGAGTGGAACCCTCTGTGAGAACTTCTCACCTTTAGTTTAATTTATTTCTAGTTTGAAATATATAATAGGATGTAGACGGTGTTTAGTAGCACCCGACACCCGTCGTCCACAGACCATGGACGGCTTGTATGCTTGTTTGTTTGATTTTGATGTGTAGTTGATTGTATGATGTGATGTGAAAAGAATTAAAATATTTATATAGTTAAAAATATTTTATAGTTGAAAATTTAATTTTTAACGTAAATGTGAATAAATAAATAAATATAAACAAATCGGATGATTTGTTTATATACACACATTTGACTGATATTGATTAGGACGATAAATTTTACACATCGCCCAACTGCACAAATAAAATCTGTATTTGATTATCTGAAACCCCACACGGGTATTGGGATGATACATGACATACACTAATTCCAATAATTAGTTGTATGTCAATCGATTGATTGACAGACTGTCATAAGCGTTAAATATTTATATTTGATGCTTATACAGTGTAGAATGCATTTTGGATGATGGTTGATTATTCATCGTTGTTATTGTATACATGTGTTGTAGAAAATCCATATAATTAACATTATATGGTAATTGATTAGGCCTCATTCCAGTTTTGAAAAAGAAATATTTGAAAAGAAATATTTGAAATAGAAATATTTGAAAAAGAAATATTTGAAATAGAATATTTTAAAATAGAAATATATGAAGCCGTGTTGGTTAGATTGACGCCATTTTGACGCGAACGATATTTATATCGATTTTATTCATTTTTCAATGAATATCGAAAGTGATTTCAAAATCTGATAAATTGGATAGAATTGAATTCGAATTGAAATTGAATAGAAATTAATTCGAATTGAAATTGAATAGAAATGAATTCGAATTGAAATTGAATAGAAATGAATTCGAATTGAAATTTAATAGAAATGAATTCGAATTGAAATTGAATAGAAATGAATTCGAATTGAATTTGAATAGAATTGAATTCAAATTGAAATTGAATAGAAATGAATTTGAATTAAATTGAAATGAATTGAAATTCAAATTAAATTGAAATTGAATTGAAATCGTTTTGAAATGAAATTAAAACGAATTCATATTGGAATGTTCAATTTTGATTAGAAATTGAATATGAAGTTGAAATCGTTTCGAAAATGAATTTAAAATGATTTATAAAATACGTTTTGAAAGGAAATCGAAGAAATATATAACATATATATACATACATACATACACACACATATATATATATATATATATATATATATATATATATATATATAGAATGGCCTGAATAGAACGCGCCGCGCTGCGGCAGTTTGTGAATTTCGACCATTGACTTCGAATGGACACTGCGGGAGATCCGACCGTCGGATTCTCCTAAACTGGAACTGTTGGGTTCGTATCGAAAAGAGCTTTCTAACGAATATTAGAAATTAAAAATCTAACGGTTGGATTTGGAATTATGTCCAAATCAAATTGGGAAAAGGTCGTTGTAAGTGCAGTTCGATGGCCGTTGATGGAAATCGACTGTACGGGCCTAGATAAAATTACTAAAAATATCAATAATTTGTGTAAAATCATAAGAAATGATTTGTGAATAATTAAGATGAAAAACTCCATATTTGAAAAGATAAAAATAGATTTTTATCGAAATGAACTAGTTTTGAACTAGAATTATAATTCTATTTATTTTTAAATAAATAAATTGGATTTGAAATAGTTTTGAAAATAACCAGAAATTCCAGGAATTGAATTGGAATAGATTTGAATCGAAATTGTCTTCGGAATATTTCGATGTTGGATTTCGTGATGATACAGATATTGTTATGGGAATTTGAAAGATATATATATATATATATATATATATATATATATATATATATATATCGTTATTTCCAATACTATATTTGTTGGTTATAGAATTTGATAATGAATATAAGCCGATATATTTTCTATTCAGAGCCTTGTATTGAATATCAAATGTGATTTGGGTCGTGAATGGTGTCTTCATTAACACTGTTCTTAAGCCCAGTTGAGAAAAAGATTAAATCTTTTTATTTAGATTTAATGAAGTGTACCAATTAATTAATATTTAATTGAAATTGAATTGGTATTGATTTTTGGGTTTATCGTGAACAATGTTTTAAATAACACTTGTTCTTTAACCCGATAATTAATGGAATGTGATTTTGGGTTTATCGTGAACCGTGTTTTAAATGACACTATTCTTTAACCTAGTTAAAGATTAAAACTAAGTGGAGTTTTAATGAATCTTTAATTAGATTGAAAAGATCGAGAATGGAGTATCGCCAGTTTTGCTCCAGGCGATAGTTAAATCTTTAATTAGATTTGAACGTGAAATGGTAATTGAATTCACCGATAACACCGTGGTGTTAGATATGAAGTATTAGCCGTTTTACTTCATGGGATGAATAGGTTGGGATTGAGAAATAAAATAAATGATTACTTCGGTGGGGTTCGCTAATCCCGATTAGTTGAATCGATATTCAAAGGAAGATTAAAGAATAAATTTAAAGGATTTATCTTTGATAAAATTAATGGGAACCTTTCCCTAAGAATGCGAAATTTAGAAACTAACTGTCGGTTAGCTAAGAAGAATGGTTTTCTGGATATTGATCTGATGTTGGTTTCGGCCTTCGGGGTTAATATTAGGGGAATTATTCTCTTGATTAATTTACGGTTAGTGACTGATGAATTGGAATGAGGCGTATGTTGTGTTTGTGTAACACTTTTATAATATATACGCGAGTTATTCGGAAAGACCGGGTTTATCCCATTCTGAATAACTGAATCGACGATAAGTCGAAGATGAAGGTGGTGGTTGAAGACCGGAAGTCTTCACATCGTTTGTGTGATTACTGATGATCTTGATTGGGCTGTACACCCAAGAGGAGGGAATCAGTTGGTGATCGTCCAGATGTACTTGGAGATCGATGGATATGCGAGGAAAGTGCCACCGGCTTCGTTCAGACCCAAAACGGACTTGTATGGACTGTGTGTCTGACATCGGATTTCATTCTGTGTGATTGATATCGGTTGCATAGCGTGAATTGCCTGTGTGGCATGCTAAGATGCAAATGATCAAGACTTCTGTTGAAAAGCAGAGTCTTGTGGTTGATGATCAAAGCACCGCCTGTGTGGCATAACTTTGTGCAACGTGAATTCGCGAGCCTCACACCCCGGTGTGAACCAAAAACTGGAGAGGACGTCAGAGAGGGCATGCGTTTCCTTCTAGCTAGGAGTGGCGTCAGTGCTTGAACTGGCTAACGAGTTTGACTCATGTGGTTGTTGGCAATTGGAGGCGCCTCGGAAACATCGGTCGTTCTCGAACCGATGGAGTCAGTGTACTCATGTACGCCCCAAAGGGCGGGGAAACGCATGTTCAGGCATTTTAATCCACTCCGTGTGGACCGGCCCTGACGATCCAAGGGTCGATGCACTCTGACCCTGAGGCTTGGGCTAGAGAGTCTCGAAGTCGGTGAGGACTATCTTTTGCCTCGGTTCGTAGATGGAAATCCAATTTCCAATACGTGACTTTGCGGTTTTGATTGTAATCCTATATATGGTGACATAGTGGGATGGGGCTCTTATGCCGTCTATGATTGATACTTATGATTTGAAGTTGTTTTATACACTATACACTTATTATAGTATCAAATGATTTGTTTTAAACGTACTAAGCATGTTTGGCTATTATAAGGGAAAACCCTATCGTCTGGCTTGCGTTGCATTGTGTGATGGGACCTGGGTCTTATAATAGCTTCATTTTTCTTTATTTAGCATTGCGCTGTTTGTTTTATGCACTGGTATCCTTGGGAGGAAACCCGTTCCGTGTTATACGGCGTGGTCCCTTGATTTACCGAACTTTAAAATAAAGATTAATAACTGTTTTAGTTCTCACACCAGTTCCATGACTGACCTGGAGTTTATTGTTTTAACCTAAACTCTGGGTGCCCTTATTTTGACACGGGCAGCTAGTAGTTTTGGTTTTGCAGATTTATATTCACAGGATCCTGATTTACAGCTGGAACGATATCCGGAAAGATTTGTATCCGCGTATTACTTCTAATTGTGTATTGTATTATTTTCCGCTGCTATGTAATGTATTGTAATCTCTGATATTTTTCTGTTGTGTAATATTTAATTATACTCTGTATATTCTTGCATTCTGATGAATTGTTGTAATTAACAATGAAATGTTCTTCTGTCTGCGTTCTTTTGTGGCTTATTCTCGAACTATCCGCGCTTTCCTTACCGGGGAAGTTACGGGTCTTTACATTAACCATACCCAGTTGACTTAATTAAATAGAATCTTATTGAAATTCTCGCATTAGCTTACGATCACTTTTACCAACTTTGTTTGTAAACCCGGGCTATAACCCTCTTATAAAGCTCTTACTAAATCTTAATCAAACTTATTTCCATTTTATCATTTATAATTAAAAATTAATCGCTTTAATTATCATTTTCTTTCTATATAATAATTTACTTCAACATCACTACATTACAAGTAGTTTATTTCACTATTAACTAGGAATAAAATAAGTAATCATTTTTTAAAGGATAATTAAATCATAATTAACCTCATTAACATTAATTAACTTGATAATCATTTTTAAAATATAGTTAATCAAAGATTAACTAATTATGAACAACCTTCGTTAAGTTTAACAAATATTCAGAAACTATCGATTTGATTAATTAAAATCAAATCATCCTAACTGTCAAACTTAATTAAAACAGTCTCCTTTGTCGACCGTCAACGTCGGTTAATTATTAACTGCTATTCATTCATCGTTTCCCTTTTTAAATTATTGAATAACTTATTTAATTTAAAAATATCATTCAATTGTTTCTTAAAACAATTATTCAAATTTTCTAATCCATATATTAGTTTCTGCCTTTCTGATCATCAATGTAATAACAATTCATTATATAAAACTTTAATAAATTCTTTATAAAACATGATTATAAATATATTCAAAAAAAAACCTCTATTTAAATTAACTTGTATAAAACAACTTCAAATTTCATTTTAGTTATAAAATAATTTTATAACTTTAATCTTCGTCAGTTCGCCTAACGACAAAAGGACGTCATAAATAATAGATTTAAGCCATCACTGCCAACCACTTAATCAATACTATCGATTGATTAAAATCACAACGACAATTAGCATCCATTCTTTCTGAACAGGTTTTGTTATCATTTTGGGGTAAACAATTCATGTGTATGAATAATATGAGTCACAAATAACATACAATTAGTTTGAGGAATCCGGTTTGATTCCTCCAACCTGTTCTTCCCTGCATCATAGTTCATTATATATTTGATAATAACATATGAAATGATTTCATTAATATAATGCATTAAAATGACGAATAAATAACGTCAACCAATCAAACAATGACAACCAATAGCAAAGATAACATTCAATCAACCAATTTATACTATCAACGGTGTGTTGTAATTATATGAATTTAACACATCATAGCATTCCAGAAAAGTATGAGAATTAACTCACCAGTTTATTTTGATCAATGTTGTTACGTTGATTTATATAATTTCAAATGAGTGTTGAAATTATATATAATCCAACTAGCTCCAATTCCTTTTGAACCAGTTCAGCTGCGTGGTGTTGTCAGCATAACTCCAACAAATCTAGTTTTTGTGCGATTCTGTTATCGAACGAACAAGTTATATGATTATACTCTAATTCTATAATAATTTACTAAATATTTAATTGATTATATTAATATGTTAAATACGTTATTACCTTTTTAACAAGTGGTTAACATCACCTAATCCTTCCCAAATCGCGTTTGTTCTTCTCGTCGGTACCCCGACATCTCCTTTTCTTCGATAGCCATCCCTCTTTGAATATCCCCGACCATCCACTTTCCATATTCTCCACTTCTTCCTTTTTCTTTATTTTTTTTCATGGGCCCAGGCCTAATACGTACAGCCCACACATGCCTCACCCGTCCATACTACTACTACTTACACCCGCCTGTTCCTACACAATAACGCATCCACCATCTCACAAGCTTCAACTGTAAATGCAACCACCTAACCCACAACTACCAACTGCTTCTTACTGCTGCATGAACCATCATCCTTCCCAGTAAAGATCGCTCCAACCAAGCATTTAACCTTCCCAAGCCTTCACGTGATTTCCCGTGATCGTGAAACACATCCCATTTGACTAAGCTTCTACCGCCTATCACCATCTCCTATTATATTATTTTCTTCATGTATATATACACCGCATAGCTTACCACGCAAAAACCTTTGCATATAAACTCCACTCCACTTGTTTTTCATTCGAAGCTCCAACCGCACGTTCCCATAACCTTCAGCTGCGCCGTGCTTGGGTCCATCGGACTCAGATCCAAAGTGGCCGATGACTACGCCATTCCCAATGGCAGCGACGCCCTCCGAGTGTACGCTAGCAGCTTCCCTTTTTGTTTTCTGAAAACCCAACATATTTTTTTAGGGGTGCTTTGGATTTTATTTTATTACCATGGAGGTTTATGGCATGGGATGATTTACTCCTGAAGCAAAAATTGAAGACAACTCCCATTATATATAGGGCACAAGACTTGGTTGCCAAGGAATAGAGCATCATAGCACGTACATCCTTCTACCTTAGGTTTGCATGGAGTATTCACTTCCAAAGTCCCTTATGATTTGAAGTTACATGTTATCAGAAGCTTGGTAGCTTTGTGAAAAGAAGAATAGGCCTGTGCATATCTGCATATGCGAAGTCATGTTATTCGGGTACAACTTGGTGTTTAGGCATGTGTTTCCAGCTTGTGTTGAACAACATCTGTTGTGTGGTATACATTTTCATGTGAATGGAAAAGACAGTAGCTATAGGAAAAGAACATATAGCCTGCTTTGAAAACGGGAGTCTACATACGTAGTATAGGTTGTATTGGCCTTTGCATGTGCTAGTCAAGCTAAATACGAAGAAGTTGATTTTATTATATTTATATTTATATTATATAAAGAGTATAAAGAGTGTTAAGCTACCTTGCAACTAGGCTACACAATTAAAATAGTGAAAGCTATCTACAACTTCACGATGTCCTAGTCATGCAATCATATTTCGGTAGGGGGAGAGGTTATGTCATGCTAACGTATACGAAGTTCAGTGTCGATGGCCAATTCGAGCTATGGCGTGCTCATCTAATCACTGTAGTTGGTGTAACGTTTGTGTATGACAGTGGGTAAACCATGACCCATACGCTTGGGTTATTAAGGTAAAACTAACAGTCGTAGGAACTATTAAAGAAGCTTATGTTGTTTTTGACAAGCGTTACTTAGCATTAGTTATCTTTGGCTGTAGCTTTTGTGTCTCCATAGTTGATTTTTGAGAAACATTTTATATGGTTTGAGTTATAATGTTTAGCGTACCCACTGGATAACACTTCGTTCGTGTACAAACGTCCCCGGACACAAATAAAAATATTGTTGTGACAAGCAATGTGCCATGATTTCAAAAATATCATAAAATGGACAAGATGATTTATCTTTTGATATCACAGAATGCTGATATAGGGTGTAAATTACTTCAAATAAAAAATTGCTTATTTTCCAAAATAATTTTTTTAATAAAATTCTATAAATTAAATTTAAAATACGTCTAAGAAATCTTGTCTAAATTCAAAACCAATATTTTATTATAATTAAATTATAAATTAAACGTTCAGCTGCCGTTCAATAAATAAATACATTGCAACATAAATTCGTTTTATGTCGCAAACTCAGATTATATTGCAAATTCAACATTTTCCAAATATCTTGAAATTAAAATATTATTATACTGTAAATAAAATATTCAAAAATTTTCATATCCAAGTTATTTAAATTCGAATCAATATTTAAAATAATAAAATAAATTTAAATAATTGACTAGAAAATACGGGATGTTACATTCCTTCCCCCTTAATCGAATTTCGTCCCCGAAATTACTAAGACAGAAAGAATGCTACAACTCCATTATCTTTACAAAAATATTTAGTTAAAACCCAGTTTTATTTCCAAACCAACCAAATTGGTTTTAAAAACCAATTTATTTCTAATAACAAATTTTCCAAAAAATCTCAAGATAGAAAATTTTGTCAGAGTCTCCCCTGTACGGAGGGACATTTGCAATATTTCAGGTTCAAGAAATATATATACATCGACTCTCATGGTCGGAAAATCCAAAATCAGATCTCAAAACCCAAATCAAAACCCAAAAATATATATTATTCATTTTCTTTGGTTTAACATGCTTTAATATCGATCGATTCATATCAGATCGATTTCTTATCATATTACTAATTCGATTATCAAATTCCAAATGTATTTTTATTTAATTCCAACACCATATCCCTTCCTAATTTAACTCGATTTAACCAAGTTAAGTCGTATTTCCATATTCAGTTTTAATTCCATTCAAATCAATCAAACAATAAGATATCTCAATAATTTGATAAAATAATTTCCTTTCTATACAAAAATATAATTTGGGGAAAATTATTTCATTTACCCTCTTTACAAAATCTTTAAAAATAATTTTATATTCAGTTACAAATATGTTCTCTCATATTATATACTCAACTCAATTTAGGGTATTACTAACCCAATCTCTATTGAGTTATGCCACAGAGCCAAGGTTATCACTAAACCAATAGCTCTGATACCAAATGTAATGACCCGGAAAAATTCGACACTCGAATTTTCAACAATAATACATAATCCCGTTTCACTTGCCAAAAATCCAAGTATCGAACCCCGACTGTTAATAGAAAGAAGTTAGAAGGTGAGAGAAGAAAGAAAGAAATGATAGAATAGAAGAAAAAGAAGCACAACACATCAGCATCTCACAGCGGAACGAATACATATAATATATCAAACCTCTATACAAAAAGAAACTGTATATATACATACCAACCATCGGAGTACATCATATATCAAACACAACGAAAATACACTTTATATAATTAATGGTGAAGCCTCCTGCTTCCAGCTCCTGAAACTCCAAGCGAAACCTAACCTGGAAATATACTTGGTCTAACCCGAGCACATTTGAAGCAAAGAAAAATTCACCCGAATCAATATGGAATACTTTCAGTGATAAATTCACAGCACAAACAACTTGTTTAACTTTAGAAATCCTTTTGAAATAAAAGGATAATAGTAAGACCAGCCCACACATAAACATGGACGGTTTTTACCTTACTAAAACCCAAATCATTTTTGAAATCATATCTTATTCTGATATTACAATAGTGTTAATCAAACCACAAATAAATAATAATCTAGCAGAATGCTTGCATCTCACGCTCTACATATATAGTATATAATTAAAACCGCGGCCGCTTATTGGAAATTGGATTCCGACTATGACAAGGTATGAAACCACTAACCGGTAGTGTATCTCTAGAGGGGAATACACTGGGTTCAACAAGAACGTCTTGCAACCCAACCCACACATGACCGACCACTCATTTCACTTGAGTGTATCAAATGTATATCACCAATGGTTGGGATCAGCAACTGTTTCTCGAAAAAGGGACAACATCGAAATAGATTAAAGAAGGAAATGAAATTTCTCTAGATAGGTGATTATACACCCTAATGAGAGCGACCCACATAGCCATGCTGCTTGCCCGATTTTTGTCATTTCCCGGTTGATGAGGCTTGAGGCTAGGATTTCCTACCTTTTTAGATTAGCACATCACTTTGAATGTCACATCGTCAGGTCCGTCAAATCACTGATTAACGTCCTCAAAAATACACTGGGGACGTTTGAAGAAATTAATGTACGTGACCATCTGGAAATACTTTGTCAGACAATCGTCCATACAAGTCATCTAGGAACAGGATGAGCCGAAGGCACCCTCCTACCGCATCCTATATAGGAATCACCCCAAGGATCCATAACGAGAAGTCCTTGCAACCCGTAAATATCAACCATGACAGAACCCCAGTATATCTCTGCGTCGACTCAGAGATTGTAAGTGATTCTTCCATTTATGAAGTTCTATGGTCTTCAATGCTCCGTCTTTATCGCCTGCACGTTAGTCGCGAACGCATATTTGATTCGAAGTGGTTTTGGGTCTAGTCCACATACCGGTCTCTTCGAAACAACACGTCAAAATGTCCAATGGAATAATTTATTTGATAGTCGGTTGTTTAACCATCAAATCATAACAATATTATTGACAGCTCAGGTCATTTATATCAAAACACTTCATTAAACCATTTCATCGTTCCATATAAATGATTTCATAAATTATATCTTAACAAAGCTCTCTTGGTTCATTACTTTGAAAATATTAATCAATACTCACTTTCGAATAACGTAGTATCAAACTTCACTTTTATTTCCTTTGTTCGGAAATATTCTTATATTTCATAAAACAACTTTATTTCTCTTTATCTTGAAAACAACTTTTCTATTCTCAAAACCCTCTTCGTATTCTCTTATCTTTGAAAAATATCGCTATAGCTTCTTAAACCTCTTTAAATTTCTTTTACCATTTGGAATATTGTAACATATACTTTAACCAATTGATATAAACTTTATTACCAATCTGATGTAGTTAAAATAATCATCAAGTGACATATTTCTTGTAATATAAACTCAAACGGGTTTATTAACTTTAAAACAATCGCGCTTTTGGGAATTATAGTTTTATTTCCAATATACGATTACATTTCAAAACCAATGTCATTCTTTATTTCTAGTTTTTCATGAAAAATCAAAATTTAATTAACTTATTTCTTTGAAATACCCGTGCTTTCCCAAAACATTCCATTTCATTACGTCAGCAATAGTGCTACATATTTAATCACATTACATAAATATAATCATATTTCGTGTCTGACCCAAATAATACACTGCTTGTTTTAAACCCAACGGTTTTACTATATTTCTAAATCCTTACAAAATAATATTTGTAAAATTTTCTCAATAAGTTATTTCGACATCCTCTACCCTTACAAACCACTATCATCTTTTGATAATAGTGAAGTCATCCAAGTTGGGGTATTTTAATTACCTCTCAGACCTTGACCGACAACGTTCTTATCTCCACACAATAAAAGTTTACAACTCAAAATCCTGATATTCCATTCCCACTTCCACTTACGGTTTTACAAACCATTTTCTTTTATTTGAAAACCCACTTTACACATAAATTCCCATTTCTTAATTAAGTAAACTTCCTTGAAACAAATCTTATTTACCATTAGATTCCAATATGGTTTTATAACCTTATTTCTTACATTGTAATTCTCCTTGTACTTCTTTACTTAATTTATTAAGTAAATATTTACCAATCCCTTATAAGTCTTAATCTTAACCATACCCAGTTTACTTAATTAAATAGAATCTTATTGAAATTCTCGCATTAGCTTACGATCACTTTTACCAACTTTATTTGTAAACCCGGGCTATAACCCTCTTATAAAGCTCTTACTAAATCTTATTCAAACTTATTTCCATTTGATCATTTATAATTAAAAAGTAATCACTTTAATTATCATTTTTTATATATAATAATTTACTTCAACATCACTACATTACAAGTAGTTAATTTCACTATTAACTAGAAATAAAATAATTAATCATTTTTTAACAGATTATTAAATCATAATTAACCTCATTAACAATAATTAACTTGATAATCATTTTTAAAATATAGTTAATCAAAGATTAACTAATTTTTAACAACCTCCGTTAAGTTTAACGAATATTCGAGAACTATAGATTTGATTAATTAAAATCAAATCATCCAAACCGTCAACCTTAATTAAAACCGTCTCCTTTGTCAACCGTCAACATCAGTTAATTATTAACTGATATTCATTCATCGTTTCCCTTTTTAAATTAATGAATAACTTAATTAATTTAAAAATATCATTTAATTGTTTCATAAAACAATTATTCAATTTTTCTAATCCATATATTAGTTTCTGCCTTTCTGATCATCAATGTCAAAATAATTCATTATATAAAACTTTAATAATTTTTTATAAAACATGATTATAAATATAACTATATTCCAAAAAAAACTTCTGTTTAAATTAACTTGTATTAAACAACATCAAATTTCATTTTAGTTAGAAAATAAATTTATAACTTTAATCTTCGCCAGTTTGCCTAACGGCAAAATGACGTCATAAATAAGAGAATTAAGCCATCACTGCCAACCACTTAATCAATACTGCCGATTGATTAAAATCACAACAACAATTAATATTCATTCATTCTGAATAGGTTTTGTTATCATTTTGGGGTAAACAATTCATGTGTGTAAATAATATGAGTTATAAATAGCATACAATTAATTTGAGGAATCCGGTTTGATTCCTCCAACCTGTTCTTCTCTGCATCGCAGTTCATTATAATATTTGATAATAACATATGAAATGATTCCATTAATATAATGCATTAAAATGATGAATAAATAACGTCATCCAATCAAACAAAACAACCAATAACATCCATAGAATTCAATCAACCAATTTACACTGTCAACAGTGTGTTGTAATTATATGAATTTAACACATCACAGCATTCCAGAAAAGTGTGAGAATTAACTCCCTAGTTTATTTTGATCGTTGGTGTTATGTTGATTTATATAATTTCCAACGAGTGTTGAAATTATATATAATCCAACTAGCTCTAATTCCTTTTGAACAAGTTCAGCAGCGTGGTGTTTGTCAATACGACTCCAACAAATCTAGTTTTTGTGCGATTGTGTTAACGAATGAACAAGTTATATAATTATACTTTATCTCTCTAATAATTTACTAAATATTTAATTGATTATATTAATATGTTAAATACGTTACTACCTTTTTAACAAGTGGTTAACATCAGCTAATCCTTCCCAAATCGCGTTTGTTCTTCTCGTCGGTACCCCGACATCTCCTTTTCTTCGATAGTCATCCATCTTCGAACGTCCCCGCCCATCCACTTTCCATATTCTCTACTCTTTTTTTCATGGGTCCAGGCCCAATACGTTCACCCAACACATGCCTTACCCATCCATACTACTACTACTTACATCCCTCTGTTCCTACACAATAACGCATTCACCATCTCGCAAGCTTCAACTAGAAATGCACCCATCTACCCCACACCTACAAACTACTTCTCACTGCTGCGTGAACCATCATCCTGCCCAGTAAAGACCGCTCCAGCCATGCATTTAACCTTCCCAAGCCTTCATGTGATTTCCCATGGCCGTGAAACACATCCCATTTGACTAAGCTTCTTCCGCCTATCACCTTCTCCTCTTATATTGTTTTCTTCATGTACATATACACTGCATAGATTACCACGTGAAAAACTTTGCATATAAACTCCACTCCACTTGTTTATCATTCGAAGCTCCAACCGCACATTCCCACAACCTTCAGTCGTGCCGTGCTTGAGTCCATCGGACTCAGATCCAACGTCGTCGATGACTACGCCATTCCCCAATGGCAGCGACGCCCTCCGAGCGTACACCAGTAGCTTCCCTTTTTGTTTTCTGAAACCCAACAGATTTTTTTAGGGGTGCTTTGGATTTTATTTTATTTCCATGGAGGTTCACGGCTTGGGATGATTTACTCCTGATGCAAATATTGAAGACAACTCCCGTTATATATAGGGCACAAGACTTGGTTGCCAATGAATAGAGCATCATAGCATGTACATCCTTCTAACTTAGGTTTGCATGGAGTATTCACTTCCAAAGTCCCTTATGATTTGAAGTTATAGTGCGACGACCCGAACTTCCCCGGTCTCCGAAGAGAAGAGAAAGAACTGATTGTCTGAGAACATGACAAATCAGAACACAAACATAAGAAAATTTCATTAGTTATTACAACAATTTCCATCAGAGTACAAGATAATAATAGAGTATAAATATTACACATTCGAAAATATCATAGATTTACAAATTACAATGCAGCGGAAAAATAATACATAACACAGCTTAAAGAAATACACGGATACAAAGCATTCCAAATATAGCTCCAGTTGTAAACCAGGATCCTGTAAAAATAAATCTGCAAAACCAAAACTACTAGCTGTCATATAGAAAATAGGGGCACCCAGAGTTTAGGTTAAAACAATAAACTCCAGGCCAGTCATGTGACTAGTGTGAGAACTAAAACAGTTATTTAAAACTTCACTTTAAAATGGAGTAAATCAAGGGACCACGCCGTATAACACGGAACGGGTTTCCTCCCAAGAATACTAGTGCATATAACAAACAACGCAATGCTTTTTGAAAAAATGGAGCTATTATAAGACTCAGATCCCATAACACAATGCAACGCAAGCCGAGGATAGAGTTTTACCTTATAATAGCCAAACATGCTTCGTACGTTTAAAACAAATTATTTTGATACTATTATAAGTGCATAGTGTATAAAATCACTTCAAATATAAATGTATCAATCATAGACGGCATTAGCGTCCCATGCTACTATGTCGCCAATAGTATACAACTAAAACCGTAAAATGTCGTATTGGAAGTTGGATTTCCATTTGTGAACCAAGGCAAGGGATCGTCTTTACCGAATTCGAGACTCTCTAGCATGAGCCTCAGGCTACAGCCGCAACTGCACCTAGGAGCCATAGTGCCGGTCCACACGAAGTGGATTAATAAACCTTGAACACTACGTTTCCCTGCCCTATGGGGGGTAAAATGGTCAGTATATCGACCAAACCATCCATCGGCACCGTAGTGACCGATATATCCAAGGCACCTCGTTATCCATCATCCACATAAATAAAACGTCTGGGCTTGCAAAACCCTGACAACACTCCTAGCTAGAAGGAAACGCATGTTCTCCCTAGATCCTTCTCCCATTTCTGGTTCACACCGGGGTGTGCGGCTCGCGAATTAACGCTACACAAAAAGCTATGCTATATTAAAGTCGTGCTTTGATCATCAACCACAAGACTCTTCTTTTCAACAGAAGCCTTGATCATTTGCATCTCAGCATACCATACAGGCAATCCACGCCATGCAACTGATGTCTATCAATCACACAGAATGAAATCCGATGTCAGACACACATCCATTTACAAGTCCGTTTTGGGTCTGAACGAAACCGGGGGTACCTTATTCCTCGTCCCATATGTCCAATACAGGATAGAGGTCCTCGCATATCCGGTCGATCTCCAAGTACGTCGGACGATCACCACTTATTACCTCGTCTTGGTTGTACAACCCAATAAAGACATCAGTAATCATCCAAACGATGTGAAGACCTCTGGTCTTCAACCACCGTCTTCACCCTCGACATATCGTCGAATCAGTTATTCAAAATGGGCTAAACCCGGTCTTTCTGGATAACTCGCATATATAATAAACAAGTGTTATAAAAACACAATATACGCTTCATTCCAATCCAGAATATTCCTTTATTCAAATATTCTCATACTTTGGGAAAGGTTCCCATTAATTTTATCAAAGATAAATTCTTTAAATTTATTCTTTAATCTTCCTTTGGATATCAATTCAAACCAAATTAAGGTTTATCCAAACTAGTCGGGATTAGCGCACCTTACCGAAGTAATCATATGTTATTTTTCCCAACCCCGACCTATTCATCCCATGAAGCAAAACTGGTAATACCTCATATCTTACACCACGGTGTTATCGGTAAAATTAATTACCATTTCACGTTCAAATCTAATTAAAGATTTAACTATCGCTTGGAGCAAAACTGGTGATACTCCATTCTCGATCATTCCATGAATTTGATAAATTTAATTATCCCATCCACATTCCAATCTAATTAAAGATTCATTAAAATTCTAATTCAGTTTTAGTCCCAAAAATCATTACTTAATGATTATAAAAGTTAAGAAATTAATCTTACCTTTAACTGGGTTAAAGAACTAATGTCATCCAAAACACAGTTCACGATAAACCTAAATTACATTCTATTAATTATGGAATCTTTACGGAAAACAAATCAATATATATAATCGATATAAACTTCCATGTCCAACCGATAATATAAATGGAATAACGGCAAAGCCTCTTTAATTCCATATATATTAACAGTCTTCCTTCACAGAAGCTCACTTCGATTATTATCCAATCAAATTCCATTCCATTCCAATTTATTGTATCAAATTGAAAAACTTTACTTTGGAAAATCTCCTTTAAATCTTAACAAAAAGATTTATAAATTCCAAATCACAATTCACTACAAATCGGGTTAAAGAACGAATGTCGTTAAAAAAACAGTTCACGATAAACCCAATTCATATTCCACTTTATTCCAATCATTAAATATAATTGGAAACTCTAAAAACCTTAATTAAAAGATTTATTCTTTTCGCACGAGGTTTAAGAAGAGTGTTATTTAAAACACCATTCACGACAAACCCAAAATCCAATTCATGTATTCAATTCCAATTAAATTAATTAATTGGAAAATTTCACTAAATCTTACTGAAAAGATTTATTCTTTTCTCAACTGGGTTTAAGAGCAGTGTTAATGAAGACACCATTCATGACAAACCCGAAATCCCATTTGATACTAAATACAAGAATCTGAATAGAAATTATATCCGTATAATCACGGAATCCAATATCGAAATATTCCAAAGATGATTTTAATTCAAATCCATTCCAATTCATATATTGGAAATTCTGGTTATATTAAAACCATTCACAAATCCAATTTATTTTATTTAAAAATTGTTGGATTTCAAATATAGTTAATAACTAGTTCATTTCGATAAAAATATATTTTTATTTTTACAAATGTGGAATTTTTCTTCCAAATTCTTTCCAAATCATTTATTATGATTTTACACAAATTATTGATATTTTTAATAATTTTATCAAGGCCCGTACAGTCGATTTCCATAAATGGCTATGGAACTGCACTTACATCGACCTTTTCCAAATTTGATTTGGACATAATTCCAAATCCAACAGTTAGATTTCAAATTTTTTGTATTCATTTGAAAGCTCTTTTCGATACGAACCCAACGGTTCTGGTTTTAGGAGAATCCGATGGTCGGATCACTCGTAATATCCATTCAAAATCAATGGTCGAAATTCGCGAACTGTTGCGGCGCGGCGCGTTCTATTCAGGCCATTAAGTATATATAATATATATATTTCGTCGATTTCCATTTAAAACATGTTTTATAAATCGTTCTAAATTCCTTTTCAAAACGATTTCAACTTCATATTCAATTTTAAATCAAAATTGAATATTCCATATCATTGATATTTAAATAATAATATTTTCAAAACATTAGATTTTGAAATCACTTCCTTTTCGATATTCATTATAAAAATGAATAAAATCGATATAAATATCATTCACGTTAAAATGTCGTTAATCTAATCAACATGACTTTATATATTTAAATATTTTTGTGTCCATCCCAAATCGGACATCAATATCATATTTTGATCCATTACTAAATGTTTTTTTAAAATATTAGTTATTTTAAAATATTCCATATTCGCCATTTTATAATATTCACTATTTTAAAATATTCATTCCTTCCGAGTTGGAATCAGACACAGTCAATTACCATAAAATTTTATTTATATGGATTTCATACACACATGTACACAACAATAATCAAACACAATCAACCATCATCCAGAGTGCATTACACAACTGCGTAAGCGTCAAATATAAATAATTAACGCTTACAACAGCTTGTCAACCCATCGATTGACATACAACTAAATATTGGGATTAGTGTATGTTCAATATCATCCCAATACCCATGTGTAGTTTTCAAACAACAAAAACTGATTATTATTTGTGCAGTTGGGCGATGTGTAAAATATATCATCCCAATCCATATTAGTCAAACGTGTGTACATAAACAAATCTTCCGATTTGTAAATGAATATTTATTTTATTCATATACACGTTAAAAATTATATTTTTAACTATAAAACATTTATTTCATCTCATGAACATTTTATATAGTTCATTTATACAATAAAAATGATATTTTTATTGTTCGAATATTTTTAGAAAATTTCGGCAGCATAACGGCGCGATACTAGAACCGGAATAAGGTATAGCCTTATCCCTCGCCTAATAATGGCTCGCGCCATGTACATACCAATTCTAATCAATTCATTTCATTTCCCAAACCAAATTCAACCAAACAATTCAATCAACCAAACAAACATGGTTTCAAACAAAGGTGTCGGGTGCTATTAAGCACTGTCTATATCCTAGTATATATATTTAACTAGAAAATAAATTAGAGTGAAAAGTTCTCACCTTTGGGATCCACTCCTCCAGTTTTATTTCCGAATTTCTAAATCATACAGAATTGCCCGAAATTCCAATAGAGTCTTTTCTACGCTGTTCATAGTAAAAATCACATTCTTAATATGATGTTTAAATATTTTAAAAAACCCATTTTTATTTCCCTATATATATATAAATCATATTTTTATTTGTTCGCTTTCAATATAAAAATCATATTTTTATTTGTTCACTTTCAATATAAAAATCATAATTTTATTGCAAATATATATATATATATATATATATATAAATCAAACTTTTTTTATGCTATCATATAAATAAAAATCAAATTTTTATTATGCTATCATAAAAATAAAAATCAAATTTTTATTATGCTATCATAAAAATAAAAATCAAATTTTTATTATGCTATCGTAAAAATAAAAATCAAATTTTTATTATGAATAAAAATCAAACCTTTTCTATAAATCAAAATGTATTCTTTACACACTATTATATATAAAAATTGAATTTTTATATCACTAAAAATCATATCTTTTCATTTCTAAAAATTGTAACTTTTCATTTCTAAAAATTGTAGCTTTATCATATTAAAAATCTCATCTTTATAGTACTAAAAATCTCATTTTTATAATACTAAAAAACTAATCTTTATAATATTAAAAATCTAATCTTTATCATATTAAAAATCTAATATTTAGCATATAACATTATATATACTTTAGTTGCTGCTTAATCAGTAAATTAATTAATTACATTAAGTAAAATAACATAAAAACTCACCATTGCTTTTGTAAAATCAAATCTTGGACGTTGGAGGGCCCATGGCCGGAGGAGGGTGCTGAAGAGGGCGGCGCCGTGGGTAGTGCAGGCGGTGGAGAGGGTGGTGGTGCGCAGGAGAGGCCCACGTGGCGGGTTTGGGCTAATTTGGGGGTTAGTGTTTCACATAGAAGGAAAAGGGAGAGAGTAGGTGTAACAACCCGGGGAAAAGACCGACAATCGAGTCTTCGACAACAATACATAAACCTGTATCACTTGCCAAAAACCCAAGTATCAAATCCCCAGATTGTCATGAGAAAGAATTTAGAGGGTGAGAAAGAAAGAAAGAAGTATTAGAATAGAAGAAAGAAGAAGAACACATCAGAATCTCACAGCGGAACGAGTAAAATATAATATCACAAATCCTTTATACATAAACTGTATATACATACCAATCATCAGAGTACAACATATATCAATCACAGTGGAATAATAGCTTTATATACTAGCGGTGAAGCCACCTGCTTCTAGCTCCTGAAACTCCAAGCGAAACCTAACCTGGAACATACTCGGTCTGACCCGAGCACATTTGATTTAAAACAAAATACACCGGGTCAGTCTGGAATACTATCAGTGATAAATTCACAACACACACTTGCTTAACTTTGGAAAATCCTTTTCGAAACAAAAGGATAATAGTAAGGCCAGTCCACACATAAACACGGACGGTTTTTACCTTACTATAACCCCAAACCATCTTCGAAAATCATAACTTGATCTGATATTATCATAATGTCTAAATGCAAGTAAATATCAATCTAGAGGAACGCTTGCATCTCACGCTCCCCATATATGGTATACAATCAAAACCGCGGGCGCTTATTGGATATTGATTTCTAACTTGACAAGGTATGGGACCACCTTCCGCACGTGTATCTCTAGAGGCGAATACACTGGGTTCAACAAGAACGTCTTGCAACCCGGCCCATACATGACCGACCACTCATTTCGCTTGAGTGTATCGAATGTATACCACCGACGGTTGGGCTCAAACCACCGTCTCCCATAAAGGGACAACATCGAATATAGATTAAAGAAGCAAAAGGAATTTCTCTAGATATGTGATTATACATCCTAATGGGAGCGACCCACATAGCCATGCTGCCTGCCCGATTTTTGTCATTTCCCGGTTGATGAGGCTTGAGGCTAGAATTTATCTCTTCGAACATCTGGCCATCATTCACTTTGAATGCCACATCGTCAAATCCGTCAAATCACTAATTGACGTCCACAAATGCACTCTGGGTATTAAAGAGGTGCCCCTCTTCGCCACCAACTCGGTATATTTGTAAAAATCAACATACGTGGTTCTAAGGAAATAATCTGTCAGACATTCATCCATACAAGTCATCCATGAACAGGATGAACCGAAGGCACCCTCCTACTGCATCTCATATAGGAATCACCCCAAGGATCAGCAGCGAGTAGTCCTTGCAACCCGTGGATTTCAACCACGATAGAATCACAAACCAAATAACCCTGGTTGCAAGCCAGAGAAATTCGACAAGTAGTCCTTCCGCTTATGAAGATCCACGGTCTTCACTTGCTCCGTCTTCAAATGACGTCTTCACGTATTTGCTGGACGGAATGGTTTTCGAATATAAATTCGATCCCGGTCTTTCCGTACCAAAAATCGTATTGGTCAGGTTTTGATAGTCGGTGTTTTAACTATCAAATACAATATTGTGAACACAATGAGTTTTCTGATTCAGTATTTGGCATGAATGGTCTTTTTAAAATATATTTAACAAAATCGTTAATCAACTCTAATATTCGACTTAACTCTATTCGCTTGACTCCAGATCGCAGTGATCACAATGGTTACGGCTGATTCCCTCAGGAAACATCCGACCGCCGTAGGCTATCTGCAGCCCTGCGAATTACGCTAGCAGTCGTACGCAATGGAAACTCTAATAAACAAATATTCGAAATAATTTGGAAACAATATTCTCATTTATATTCATATTCTCAAAATCTCGCATTTCATTTTCAATACTTCACGTATGGAACATCACGCCAAATCACAGTACCTTTCACTCGTTTCAAACCAATACCATTTTTCGATAATAACGAAGCCGTTCGAGTGGGGGTATTCTATTTACCTCTCAGACCTTGATCGACAACGTCCTTATCTTAGAATAATACCAGTTCGTCACTTAACCACTGGTATTCGAATCTCGTTTATCACTTTGATTTCAAATCTAGTTTTACATCATCGTTTTCTTACATTTGAAATCCTCTTCTATATAATTTTTTTACTTAATTTCTTTGATTAAGTACATGTCCACAAATCACCACCTTTAACTTGAATCATTATAACATTTTGATTTAAAATCAAAATCTCTTGTAAAGTAATTTGCTTTATTCTATTGGCCTTCTTAATATAACCCTTGGTATTGGATCTTATAACAAATGACTACTTACGCCCTTCTTTTCAATAATACCCTTATTTGGATTTATTTCCAAAAAATCCTTTACCAATATTTATCATCAACTAGCTTATGTGTTTTTCCTTTACGTTCGAATCCTTAGCCAGTTTCACTATTCTCTTGATCCAATCCTTTAAAACCATTAATTTGGTTTTTAAAAAACTTCATTTTTAAACTTAGCTTTATTCGAGGCTTATTACTTGTAATAATCCATTTAACCTCTTTTCACACTTCTTATATCTTATTCTAAACCCACCATTATAATTTATTTCAAATCAATTATCCAATTTCATTCAATTTGAATTCGCCTTACTAAGTAAATAAAACATTAAGTAGAACTTCATTTGAATTTCCCCATTCACTTATAAAAGCTCATTTCCAAATTTCGTTTGAAAACCTGTATTATACATCATACGATTTTTCCACTCACCATTTAAATGGTTCTTTTATAATCTTGATTAAAATATTTTGTTATAAACTACTTATTTAATTACTTAAATAAAATACTTGAAAAGTCCCAATTTAGTTATAAAATAATTTATAACTTTAAAACTGCGTCGTTTCACCGAACAGTAAACCGACGCCTAAAACAACACATTTTAGGCCATTCACTGCCAATTACCAAATCAACACTGTCTGTTGATTTAAAACACAACACGGGTGAATACTAGTTCAACCATCACACTCAATATAGGTTTTTCAACCATATGGTGTTCAATCAGTTCAAATATCAATAATATGAAACAACAAACAACATATATGATATTTGAGGAATCCGGTCGGATCCCTCGAACCTGCCCTCCCCTGCATCACAGCTCGTTAAACATTTCGTAACAATATATGAAACAAATTCCATATAATCGATTAAATCTAATTAACAGCAACCAATCAACGATAATCAGCCAATAGCAACCAATTTATATTTTTAAAGGTAAATTATATTGTTATATGAATTTACCACATCACAGAATTCCAGAATGTGTGAGAATTAACTCACCAGAGTTTATTCGGTTGGCGGTTGAGGCGTTTGTCGCTTGAGGCGTTTGTCGCTTTTAATTTGAAACGAACGCTCAGAACTAGCTGAAATTTCAACTGCGTCAAATCGAGTCCGAGTCAGCGCCATCGGATAGATCTCGTCCCTGCGATCCCAACGGATCCAGTTTCGCTGAAATCCGTTCACGTATGTAAAAGTTATGCTCGATTTACGGTTTGGTATAATGTACGATAATTAAACAAAATAATTAATCAATTAATTAATTAATTACCTTATTAAATCTCTAATCCACATCATTAGCGGATAAAACAAAGAACGTGTTATCTTCTTTTCTCCAGGCTGAACCCCGATCCTCACCATCGTCTGAACCACGGGTCAAAAGAAGCTCCACCGCCACCACGCTAGAGGTCCGGACCCCCCTCCTCTACGACTGCCATGACCGGCCTGAGCCCCCCTTCCGTTCGCCGCCAGTACCAGACCCCGAAACACCTTGCGCCGCCGTGGATTCAGGGATGAACGGAAACAATCCAGTCGGGTTTTTCTCAGTCCATACTTCACCAGAGCCACCGCCACCCCCTCCATTCGCTCGGCCTCGCCACCCAGCACCCGTCCCCCCATGACCGCGACGCCAACCACCACCCACGGCGCCGGAAATTGATCAAAACCCGTCGCCACTTTTGAAATCAACCCAAAATAACACTCCTCAGTTCATCTCGTCAATTCTCTCTCCTCCGACCACCGTTGGACTTGAGACTACAGCCAAATCGAAGGCCTATCTCCCCTCTTCGAAAGCCCCAGAGTCCCGTCTCCCCAAATCGACCACAAGTCTCCAATTTTGACAAAAACGAAAAGTGTTTCTTATCGTTTCTTCGCGAATTCCGGCCACCACAGGTGACCGTTGGTGCTGGATTTTTGTGTAGAGGTAGATCTTGACTGGATCTACAACATTGCCTTTGGTTGCCATAGCAAAATCATCACGGATTGAAAGATACAAACAGATTTGCGTTTGAGGGTCTTTTTGCAAAATGACATGAAGAATTCTGAAATGAAGGCTAGGGTTTTGATGGAAAGGGGTTTATATAGTTGAGAAATAATATAATTTAAGCTGACGTGATGTCTGACAATGACTGACGATTTTTATTTCGTGTCTATCGCTATTTCGAACATCGTTTATTCGCTGCTGCGCTCACATACGAACCCCGTTCGAGATGCGAATGGACGGCATACTATAATTTGACGATACGGTCCTAACAAAACTTGTTTCGTCGAATTCGGAGTTCGTTTGCTCGAATGGCCCTTGTTCACGTTCAAATGATCGTTTTATTTTGCATTTTATTTTGCCACGCTCACAAATTAACCCCAATTAATGCGCCACTTGAAATCTAGCAATAATTTGACATTGTGGTCCCAATAAAATTTATTTCGTCGAAAACTGAGGTCGTTTGAATAAAGGCCCTTTTTATAACTGCCCAATTCAAATAAAATAAACCAATTTTAAAATATCTCAATATAATTTTAATAAAATATTGAAATTGGCTATACACGACCAGAATATCGTATATTACCACAATAAAATATCCCGGGTTGAATTTGAAGTCAAATCGATATTATATTTATTTAAAAACCCATTATTTTATATAAACGCAGCGCTATATATATAAAGGAATTCCTGGCGCTGTTTTTCTAAGAATTTGATTTGGACATAAAATAAAATCTACACAACAAAAACTTGATTTCCCTCTGCCATTGGAAAGATATCGTCAAACCGGTCCCGATGTTTCTTGTTTCGAGGAAATCCGACTTATTTTGAACCCGGTACGACCAATTGAAGTTCAAAACGCCAAATCGCGAACTGCTGCGCCGCTGCAGCTCGTTATTTAATTAAATTATAAATTAAACGTTATATGTCGTTTTAATAATGATATCGCCACGATATTTTCAATACGAACGATATCAAATCATTTTAAATTGCCCGATCACTTTATACCGAAAAATCACATTTTCCCCAATATGCCGAAAATAAAATATTATTATATTATTAATATAATTTAGATATTCACATTAAATGGTTAAAATCGATTATTTCATCTCAAACCAATATTTTAAATTAATAAAATATTCAAATAAATAGCCAGAAAATCCGGGACATTACAGTAGAGAGAGGAGGAGATGGCTAGAGTGGGCGCCGGCGGCCGGAGGCGCGGTGAGCGACGGCGCGGTGGGGGAGCGGGAGGGCTGAGCGGTTTCCTTTAGTTCTTTCTTTCTTTTGTTTCTATTTTATTCCTGAACGATGGAATGAGGAGATAAGGGGGAAGAGTTGACCAAATATAATTAATTTAATTTTTTAATTCCAAAAAGTTACTTTTTAATTCCAATTCCAAATCGAACCCGCCGACTGTTACCCCTAGCTAATTACCCCCATTTTGGAGATAACGGGATATGTATTGTAACCCAATTCGGCTGTTACGATCATTTTCCGCTAAATTTAAAAATATAAATCATTATATTTTAAATTGAAACGAACACTTTAATTTACCGGGGCCACATACTGACTCCAAAAATTTCACAACAATAAATCTATCTATGTTTAGACGATACGGTCCTAATAAAACTAATTTCGTCCAATTTGGAGACCGTTTGAAAAACGGTCATTTTCTAGTCGATTCAATTCGAACTGAATTGACCAAACACGTTTAAATTCACCACGCTCACATATTGATTCCAAAAATTATGAAAATTGGAATCTAGCAATAATTTGACATTCCAGATCCAATAAAAGTGGTTTCGTCGAAAACAGAGGTCGTTTGCAAAATCTTCACTTTTAAGGGATAAATTCCATAGCGACTATTCTGAATTTTCAACTGGACATAACTTTTTATTTCCGCTATGAAATTTGGATTTTTCACATTTGTTGTAAAGATATTTTCAAACAGATTCAAATATTTCTAGTTTCACTAAAATCTGGTTTATTTTGAATTATGTACATTCATTTGAAATTTGAAATCGAATTTTCAAACTACCACGCCATTTCCAATTCGTTTTATAATTAAAATAAATATTTATATTCTAATGTTGATCTAAATAAATATATACATTCTAATTCTATTCAAAATAAATTTCTAGTCGTTAATATTTAAAATAAATCGTTTTAAATATCCAAAATTCATTAAAGTTGCCAAAATAAAAATTTTAAATTGATTTTGATTTTCTGGGTTGTTACAATCTCCCCCACGTAAATCTTTCCGTCCTCAAAAAGGAACAGAGCTGAAAGTTGTTTAACTAATCAACTCAACTTTCATTTGGGCTTTCATTTTCAACTTTTCAGTTTTTAAGAATTTTCCAATTCTTCAAAAATTTGGCTAATACCCTAAATTTTTGAAAAATTTCGCCATAACCTCCTTTGTACGGGAATACATTTAAAACCTCAACTAGCCACGTAGGGCCCTCATCATCCAAAAATAAAAATCCAAGCGGCTAGCCAATCGGCTCATAAAATCATCCAAACCCAAGAAATAATAAACATGTACCTATTTGTCGGGCATACAATTTTATTCCTCTTCTCTAGCCTCCTTGCCATGACCTGTTCAATGTATATACATGTATATGCATGCAATTTCAATCAATTTTCAATTTAGTTCAACATTTGATTCAATTTGGCTTAATGGTTCAAAATTTTAATTAATCAACCAATAATCAAACCACACAACTAGCAATCAATTAGTTGATTATCATTTCAAACAGATAACTTTTATATATATAAAAATCCATTTCTGATGCCAAGTCACAACAATAGACCTTATCTATGTTTTGGTTCTCACACCAATCAATTGGAAATATATAGAAGCTTCATCATCGGTGTTATCCCCGGGCGACTAGAGTGTGATTCTATATCTATCCAGTATATTTGAGACTTCGAATACACGCTAGCTAGGCATATATGCAAAATCTTCATATACTAGATTGTGCAAATCAATTTAAAATAAATATTCAAATATGTTGAATAAGGTTTAAATTTTCAAAACAATATTTGTTTTTAATTTTTATTTTAAAACAACACTCTTGAAACTCGTTCTAAGATACTATTGATCCTATCTCTAACGAGTCATTCTCGTTGGATATTACGTATCCAATCTCTGATGAATTTTTTCGTTCGGTTCTAATGTGCCTTGTTCTCGAGCTCTGTAAACCAAAGCTCTGGTACCAATTGTAACGACCTGAACTTCCCCGGTCTCCGAAGAGAAAAGAAAGAATGGATTGTCTGAGAACACGACAAATCAGAACACAAACAGAAGAACATTTCATTGCTTATTACAACAATTTCCATCAGAGTACAAGATAATAACAGAGTATGAATAAATATTACACATTCAAAAATATCAGAGAATTACAAATTACAATGCAGCGGAAAATTAATACATAACACAGCTTAAAGAAATACACGGATACAGAGCATTTCGAATATAGCTCCAGCTGTAAACCAGGATCCTATAAAAATAAATCTGCAAAACCAAAAGTACTAGCTGCCCGTGTGGAAAATAGGGGCACCCAGAGTTTAGGTTAAAACAATAAACTCCAAGTCAGACATGTGACTAGTGTGAGAACTAAAACAGTTATTTAAAACTTTACTTTAAAATGGGGTAAATCAAGGGACCACGCCGTATAACATGGAACGGGTTTCCTCCTAAGAATACTAGTGCATATAACAAACAACGCAATGCTTTTTGGAAAAATGGAGCTATTATAAGACTCATGTCCCATCACATAATGCAATGAAAGCCGGAGGATAGAGTTTTACCTTATAATAGCCAAACATGCTTGGTACGTTTAAAACAAATCATTTTTACACTATTATAAGTGCATAGTGTATAAAATCACTTCAAATATAAATGTATCAATCATAGACGACATTAGCTTCCCATGCTACTATGTCGCCAATAGTATACAACTAAAACCGTAAATTGTCGTATTGGAAGTTGGATTTCCATCTGTGAACCAAGGCAAGGGATCGTCCTTACCGAATTCGAGACTCTCTAGCCCAAGCCTCAGGCTACAGCCGCAACTACACCTAGGAGCCACAGGGCTGGTCCACACGAAGTGGATTAATAATCCTTGAACACAACGTTTCCTGCCTTATGGGGCGTAAACTGGTCAGTATATCAACCAAACCATCCATCAGCACCGTAGTGATCGATATATCCGAGGCGCCTCGCTATCCATCATCCACATAAGTAAAACGTCTGGGCTTGCAAATCCGTGACACCACTCCTAGCTAGAAGGAAACGCATGTTCTCCCTGAATCCTTCTCCCGTTTCTGGTTCACACCGGGGTGTAAGGCTCGCAAACTAACGCTATACACAAAGCTATGCTATATTAGAGCCGTGCTTTGATCATCAACCACAAGACTCTGCTTTTCAACAGAAGCCTTGATCATTTGCATCTCAGCATGCCACATAGGCAATTCACGCCATGCAACTAATGTCTATCAATCACACAGAATGAAATCCGATGTCAGAAACACATCCATTTACAAGTTCGTTCTGGTTCTGAATGAAACTGAAGGCACCGTATTCCTCGTTCCATATGAACAATATAGGAGAGAGGTCCTCGCATATCCGGTTGATCTCCAAGTACATCTGGACGATCACCACTTATTACCTCATCTTGGGTGTACAGCCCAATCAAGACATCAGTAATCATCCAAACGATGTGAAGACCTCCGGTCTTCAACCACCGTCTTCATCCTCGACATATCATCGAATCAGTTATTCAGAACGGGATAAACCCGGTCTTTCTTAATAACTCGCGTATATAATAAACAAGTGCTATAAAAACACAACATACGCCTCATTCCAATCTGGAATATTCCTTTATTCAGATATTCTTATACTTTGGGAAAGGTTCCCATTTATCAAAGATAAATTCTTTAAATTTATTCTTTAATCTTCCTTTGGATATCAATTCAAACCAAATTAAGGTTTATCCAAACTAGTCGGGATTAGCGCACCTTACCGAAGTAATCATATGTTAATTTTTTCCAAACCCAACCTATTCATCCCATGAAGCAAAATTGGTAATACCTCATATCTAACACCACGGTGTTATCGGTAAAATTAATTACCATTTCACATTCAAATCTAATTAAAGATTTAAATCGCTTGGAGAAAAACTAGTGATACTCCATTCTCGATCATTCCATGAATTCAATAAATTTACTTATCCCATCCACATTCCAATCTAATTAAATATTCATTAAACTCTAATTCAGTTTTAATCCCAAAAATCATTACTTATTGATTATTCAAAGTTAAGAAATTAATCTTACCTTTAACTGGGTTAAAGAACCAATGTCATTTAAAACATAGTTCACGATGAACCCAAATCACATTCCATTAATTATGGAATCTTTACGGAAAACAAATCAATATATATAATCGATATAAACTTCCATATCCAACCGATAATATAAATGGAATTACGAAAAAGCCTCTTAAATTCCATATATATTAACAGTCTTCCTTCATAGAAGCTCACTTCGATTACTATCCAATCGAATTCCATTCCGTTCCAATTTATTGTATTAAATCGGAAAACCTTACTTTGGAAATTCTCCTTTAAATCTTAACAAAAAGATTTATAAATTCCAAATCACATTTCACTGCAAATCGGGTTAAAGAACGAATGTCGTTAAAAACACAGTTCATGATAAACCCAATTCACATTCCACTTTATTCCAATTATTAAATATAATTGGAAACTCTAGCAATCTTAATTAAAAGATTTATTCTTTTCACACGGGGTTTAAGAATAGTGTTATTTAAAACACCATTCATGACAAACCCAAAATCCAATTCCTTTATTCAATTCCAATTAAATATTAATTAATTGGAAAATTTCACTAAATCTTACTGAAAAGATTTATTCTTTTCTCAATGGGGTTTAAGAAAAGTGTTAATGAAGACACCATTCACGACAAACCCGAAATCCCATTTGATATTAAATATAAGACTCTGAATAGAAATTATATCGCCTTATATTCAATATCAAATTCTGAAACCAATAAATATCGTATTGGAAATAACGATATAAAATATATCTTCCAAATTTCCATAACAATATCTGTATAATCACGGAATCCAATATCGAAATATTCCGAAGATGAATTCGATTCAAATCCATTCCAATTCATATATTGGAAATTCTGGTTATATCAAAACCGTTCACAAATCCAATTTATTTTATTTAAAAATTACTAGATTTCAAATATAGTTAATAACTAGTTCATTTCAATAAAAATATATTTTTATCTTTACAAATGTGGTATTTTTCATCCAAATTCTTTCCAAATCATTTATTATGATTTTACACAAATTATTGATATTTTTAATAACTTTATCAAGGCCCGTACAGTCGATTTCCATAAACGGCCATCGAACTGCACTTACAGCGACCTTTTCCAAATTTGATTTGGACATAATTCCAAATCCAACCATTAGATTTCAATTTCTTGTATTTGTTAGAAAGAAATTTTCGATACGAACCCAACAGTTCCAGTTTTACGAGAATCCGACGGTCGGATCTCCAGTAATGTCCATTCGAAGTCAATGGTCGAATATCGCGAACTACCGCGGCGTGACGCGTTTTGTTCAGGCCATTAAATATATATAATATATATATATTATATATATTTCGTCGATTTCCATTTAAAATGTATTTTATAAATCGTTTTAAATTCGTTTTCAAAACGATTTCAACTTCATATTCAATTTTAAATCAAAATTGAATATTCCATATCATTGCTATATAAATAATAATATTTTAAAAACATTAGATTTTGAAATCACTTCCTTTTCGATATTCATTATAAAAATGAATAAAATTGATATAAATATCGTTCACGTCAAAATGGCGTTAATCCAATCAACACGACTTTATATATTTAAATATTTTCATGTCCATCCCGAATCGGACATCAAAATCATATTTTGATCCATTACTGAATATTATTTTAAAATATTAGTTATTTTAAAATATTCCTTATTCTCTATTTTAAAATATTCGTTATTTTAAAATATTCATTCCTTCCGAATTGGAATCAGACACAGTCAATTACCATAAAATTTTATTTATATGGATTTCATACACACATGTACACAACAATAATCAAACATAGTCAACCATCATCCGGAGTGCATTACACAACTGTATAAGCGTTAAATATAAATAATTTACACTTACAATAGCCTGTCAACCCATCAATTGACATATAACTAAATAATGAGATTAGTGTATGTCCAATATCATCCCAATACCCTTGTGGGGTTTTCAAACAACAAACACTAATTATTATTTGTGCAGTTGGACGATGTGTAAAATATATCGTCCCATTCCATATTAGTCAAATGTGTGTACATAAACATATCGTCCGACTTGTAAATGAATATTTATTTTATTCATATACACGTTAAAAATTATATTTTTAACTATAAAACATTTATTTCATCTCATGAATATTTTATACAGTTCATTTATACAATAAAAATGATATTTTTATTGTTCTAATATTTTTAGAAAATTTCGGCAGCATAACTGTAACGACCTGCAAATCCGTACTATCTGAGTTGACTAATAACACCACACGTCCAACCCAAATTGCACAGAAATACGAATCATTATTAGAAAGAAGTTAGAGGATGAGAAATAGAAAGAAAGAAATATAAGAATAGAAGAAAATGAAGATCACAAACTCACAGCGGAACGAATAAAATATATTAAATAACATAACCTTTTGAAATACAAATCAGTAACTTTATATACATACCATCATCAGAGAACAACAGTTATTCCTGGAACAGTTATAAACACCTGTTTCCAGATACAACACAGTAAACAGTGGAAATATGATAGTCTATAGCTAACTGGTGAAGCCTCCTGCTTCCAGCTGTTCCAAGTGAATCTGAAAAATCCTGACTACTTGACTGCCCGTACAAATTTGGGCACCCAAGAGTTTAGGGAAAACAAAGAAAATAAACTCTGGGTCAGTCATGGGACTGGTGTGAGTAAACTCCAATCATTTGTTTAACTTTCAAAATCCTTTCGTAAGAAGTGATAATCGTAAGACCGATCCACACATAAACACGGACGGTTTTTACCTTACGATAACCCAACATATTTATGATATCAAATCCAGTGATATTATACTAATGTTTAAATCAAATAAATAGAATCTAGTGGAACGCTTGCATCTCACGTTCCATATATAATATTAAATCAAAAACCGCATGGCGCTTATTGGAGATTGGATTTCCAACATGACAAGGTATGGAACCACCTTCCGATAGTGTATCTCTAGAGAGGAATACATTGGGTTCAACAAGAACATCTTGCAACCCGACCCACACATGACCGACCACTCATTTCGCTTGAGTGTATCGAATGTATATCACCAACGGTTGGGATCAGCAACCGTTTCCCAAATGGGATAGCATCGAATAGAATGAGGAATTAAATGAATCTCTAGATAGGTGATTATACACCCTAATGGGAGCGACCCACATAGCCATGCTGCCTGCCCGATTTTTGTCATTTCCCGGTTGTTGAGGCCTGAGGCTACGCTTACTTGCCACTCATTTATAACACAATCACTTTGAATGCCACATTGTCAGATCCGTTAATCATTAATTGATTTGCACAAATATATTCTGGATATTATGCTAAGGGAATAAATTCGTTGCCATGATATATATTTGTACAGATCAACATATTCGATCATTGGAAATACTTTGTCAGACATTCGTCCATATACATTCGTTCTGGGACTGAACGAAGCCGAAGGCACAATTTCTATTAAGAGAAAAAGTCCTCGCCCTTCACTCCGTCTTCGATTATCTTCATATAATCTGATTCGCAACGTTACTGCCAATACGGAGTGGTTCACAGATAATAATCCAACCGGTCTCTCCATATTGACAACGATATTGGCAAACACTTCGATAGTCGGTTATTTAACTATCGAAGAAAAACAAACATCCATTCATCCATATCATCAATCAGTCACTGGGCCTATTAATTAATATTTCATTGATTAATTCACTTCTTCATTTCCCTATCAATATTCGTTAACCAAATATTTTCAGTGATCTTGTTGGACTCTTACGCTATTTGAAAAAAACATTTCCCTATATCACCTTCTTTTATTTTCTATACTTATAAAATATATTCTATTTGCAATTGAAAACAATTTCAATCCCTTATCTCTTTCCCCACTACTTTAATTATACTCAAGAAAGATTTACTTTTATATTTCTAAAATTCCACTACTTGGGTTAAAACTAGGGCCGTCAATTTCGTACACGACCCGTAACCCGCACGATAAAAACCCGACCCGACCCATTTATAAACGGGTCAATTCCGGGTCAACCCGCTCTGACCCGTTTAATAAACGGGTTGACCCGACCCAACCCGTGAACCCGTTTCTGACCCGTCATGACCCGTTTAATTATAAAACATATTTTTATTACTCTACAATGTACAAAACATAGGCCCGGCCCAGTCCACTACCCGTCATGACCCATGAACCTGTTTTATATTTATATGGGTTGGACCGACCCGTTTACAACCCGTTTGACCCATGAACCCGAATTTGACCCGTTTATGACCCGTGAACCCGTTTATGACCCGTGAACCCGTTTATGACCCGTTTATACCTTATATGGGTTGACCTGACCCGTTTATAACCCATTTACGACCCGACCCGTCATGACCCGTTTATGACCCGACCCGTTTACGACCCGACCCGTTTACGACCCGACCTGGCCAAATTAAACGGGTTACGTGGGTCGGGTCGGGTCAACCCGTTTATAAACGGGTCGGGTTCGGGTTGAGCTATTTCTGACCCATTTAATAAACGGGTTGACCCGACCCGTTTAAAATCAACCCGAACCCGAATTGACCCGACCCATTGACACCCCTAGTTAAAACGAATGCTGTGTAAAAAATCGTTACAAAAACCCAAAATATTTTATTCACAAGCTCTTATTCAAACACTTCCCTTCGAGACTGGATCTTGCTATTTATCAATTAAAAATGAAATCAATCAAGTTGGGGTAAAATTACCTCTCAGACCTTGACTGAAAACAACCTCAACTTCAAAACGGACAAAACCACTTACCTCGAATAAACACACCATAAAAACCATTTATTCATTTTTAAAACATGTATATGGTTTGCTTTCTATTTCTAATTTATAGATTTCCTTTTTGTTTACAATATTCTATTTTTAATTTCGTTTCCTTATCGAATTCTATATATATCGATACATTGATTTTCAACTATCAAATTATCTTAAAAATATACTAACTCCTTAAATTTCCGGAAAATTTCTCCATAACCTCCTTTGTACCGGGAGCATTAGGAAAATCCCCAAACCGCCACACATGCCTCTCCAATCAAAAAGAAAAAGCCAAGCGGCTTGCCGATACGGCGCATAAAACCTCATATGGAATTTAAACGTGTACCTTTTTGTCGAGCACTAAATTTATAAACTTCATTCTCTTCATATACTTCACTCCATACCTGCCTAACACATGTTCACCTGTTTTTAATTCAATTCAACTCAATCCAATCGTTTGAATTCAGTTTCGCCCATTTATTCTTTAATTAGCTATTTTGCATATTCCACTTCTTTGTTGAACATAACACATTCAAATAAAATATTTAACTTGCTTATAACCAAATTGAATTCCAATTTCAATTTTAATTTCCTTTTCGATTTCGAATATAAATTTCCAAATCGAATTCACTTATTCAAAGCCCAATATCAATTCAAAATCTCATTAATTAATTAATATTTAAATTAGTTAATTCTATTCGATAATCAAAAATCAGATTTCTGTTTCAAAAATCAATTCATTTCTCCACTTGAGTTCACATATAATTTACAACTCAAAATCTGAAATTTTCTAAATAGAAATTTGGATTTTATTCGCTTAAAATCCTTTTATAAAATTAAATAAACCGTTATGTTTTTTTTTTAAATTGTTCTGGCGCTGTTTTTCTGAAAATTTGATTTTGACATAACTCAAAATCTATTCGACGGAATCCAGATTTTTCTCCTCCATTAGAAAACTACTATCAAATCGATCCTGACATTTCTTGTTCCAAAGAATTCTGACTTCAACTGAGTTCTGTACGCTTAATTGAAGTTCGAATCGCCAATTTACGAACTACAGCGCTGCGGCAAGCTCGTTTTAATTATATTAATATATATAAACATTTAAACCTCGTTTATAATAAATCTAACTCCATTCTGATATATTTTTAATATATATCAAATCAGTTTTCCCAATTCAACATAATATTTTCGATTTTCTAAAATTGTCGATTTTCCCTAACTCGGAAATAAATTTATTTATACTTCGATCTTCTATATTCAAATTCCATTTCAATTCTATTTAAATTTCCTATATTCAATTTCCATTTCAACTTTATTTGAATTCTATATTGAAATTCTATTTCAATTCTATTTCAAATTCTCTATATTCAAACTCCGTTTGAATTCCTACATTCAAATTCTATATTTTAAAATTTCTTTATTCAAATTCCATTTCACTTTCTATATTCAAATTCTATATTTGAATTTCCTTTATATTTTCTATATTCATTCTTAAACAAGTCTCGATTTCAATTTCTTTTGAAATCGATATTTCTACTTTTGGAAAATAGATTTCCTTTTTCAATTTCACACTTGTATTTTTGTTTCCGAATTATCCAATGATAATTCTTTTCATTTCATATATAAACTTCGTTTATAAAAGAACTAATTGTTTTTATTCTTTTAAAACAAGTTAATATTTTTATTCTATTCAAATTTCAAATTCTATTTTAGAAAAATAGAATTTCCCCTTTGTACTCTGGAATTTCCTTTTTCGATATTTTTAAAATATCAACATTTAAGACCCAGTGATATTTCAAACAATCAAAACAACCAATTAAAATTGACAAGTTTTCTAACACATCATATATGACAGTATATGTGCAAACAAACAAACAAACAAACAGATAACATATTTTTGAGGAATCCAGTTGGATTCCTCCAACCTGTTTTCCTGCATACACAGATGTTAGTCAACATAAATAATACCCATCCTGCTTCGAGGCAGGATATCGCAGTATAGAAGGTCATCCACTACCATAACGTGGGGCGTATAGGGTAATCATCCGCTAATGGTACCGCGGGCATCCGCTAATGATACTGCGGGAAATCCAACCACCAATATATATATATATATATATATATATATATATATATATATATATATATATAGCAACCACCAAGCCTAAATAATTAATATATTTAAGATGCACAAAAATATTGAATGCAACCAAACAAGCAACAAACAATTATTTTTAACTGATTTTTTTTTAATAAAAGGTGAGTGAGATTTACTCACCGTGATTTTACTTTGATGAATATTACATTTTAATCCCAATTCCAAATCCATAGTGTAAATGATGATAGTATGAATTCCATTGTAAAATATTCGTTGCTATGCCTCCCATGTACTTCATTTCATTTAATTATGATACTGATGATATATATATAACCGTTACGTCGTTAACATAAGTAGGATGTTATTAACAAATTAAAAAAATGTAAAAATTAAATTACCTAATTCCTTTAATGATATTTTCCAACCGATTACACGGTAACTTGTTAGTGTGTAAAACCATATCACCACGCAAATGCCCATTTGCAAAAGCCATCATCGACCTGCTCCTTCATCTTGCGTTCACTGTCTCCAAATTTCATAGACCCGAATAACTCCACCAGATTAAACCCGACACCCAATGCTGAAATCAGCAACTAAAGGCCCCAAATTGAATGATGTTCGAATGTCTAACTGCTCCTCTTCGTACAAGGGAAGGGTATGACTGTTTTATTACCATCGAATTCAATGCAATCATTCAAACTTTGAAAACAAGAGCTAACCTCCTATAACTATGAAACTGGAACCAAATCATTTGTTCCTTTCCACCATCTACTGAAAACAAGCTTGCTCTTATTTCTTATGCCAACGCTTCTACCTCACGACCTCGCAATCACTTCCATCTCTGCAGTAAACAACAAAAACCCCCCACACAGCATTAACCAGATAGCGATTCCCTTTTAATTGTGTTCGAGTTTCTCTCTAAATCGCACAAAACCGTTTTACTTTCTTGCCAACAACGCTTCAGGCAACATTGGGATTGAATACCGCGATTTCCTTCTTCCAAACTGCTATCGCGGTTCGAATTAGCGCACACCTTCAGCACCTTCAATCTCGCGCAAATCTGAGTTGCGATCGCCTTTTGTCCCTCCTATCGCACTCGACCTCAAGTCGTGACTTTCTGATTCGTGATTTCCTTCTCCAACCTTTTATTTTGACACTCGATTGGTTTGCAAATGAAATAAGGGAGGATCAACCCCTTTTTATTTCTAACGAAAACAGTTCGCATTTTATTCCTGTGTTTACAACTTTGGATGGAAAAAGGTTCGGCCTTTTCCTTTTTATCTTTTGCTAAGAAAAATGAAAACGAGGTTAAGGATTTCAAAGACTTCCATTTGAATGATATAACTAACGCCATTTCCAATTTGAAGCTTGCGATTTCCAGAGGAAATAAAAGGGAGTTGTGATTTTATAAATAGAGATGCTTCACGGGTAATTAAACGAAGGTAGGTGTTTTACTGGGTAGGATTTATCCGAGGTAGGTTTTAATAGGTATAGAGTTTATTAGGGGTGGGTATTAACTGGTGCAGTGTTTATTCAGTTTTAAAATATCCCGTGATCGCGAACTCCTTTTTGAACACAACGACCGACTTTCCTAGGGTAAAACCGCTATTCTGAACACACTGGGACAGGTATCGAAACTCAATTCGACCATATGGAGGAGATATTAATTTAAACTGATATTAATTAAATTGAAAACAATTTAATTCCTTGATAATAAATTATTATTATCGTCTATATCTATATTCAAATAGAATATATATTGAAATTAAATTTATACCTGTCATTTGGATTGTTTTGATTCAGTTAAAAATTCTAGATTAAAAAAATCCATATTAATCATTTGAATTATTTTAACTCCGTTTTAAATTCGAATTGAATTATTTCAAATTTCTCATATTTCGATAATTATATGTATTCGAAATAAATCGTATATCGATTATAAATCGATAATTCAATATAAAAATTCTTTTATATTATTAATTCAATATTTAAACGATATTTAATATTTAAAATAACTGTTTGAAAAATCCGGGTCGTTACATTCTTCCCCCCTTAAAAGAATTTCGTCCCCGAAATTACTAAGGTAGGAAAATGCTACAAGCCCATTAACTCTTTCAAAATTCACTTATGTTGAAACTCTACACATTCTATTTCAACAAATTTAGTTCTACCAAAACTTTTGGTTCTCGTTTATATTACACATCGTATATGCTCATATTCAATTAATCTGAATGATTTACAATCAATTCATATTCCATTCGAATTGATTCTGACCAATTTATTTACTTCGATTTATTTAACTTTCTTAAGTTTTAAATTCCAGAATTCAAATACCCGGGTTTTTACTTCAAATACTTTGAAATAATATAGGTATATACATATATTTATTCCCATCACAAATTCAAAACATTTGAATTTTCAAATCAACTTGTTTTCTTTCAAACAAATTTAAAACATTTTTGAGGTAGCAATCCATCACTTAGAAACTTTAAAATGAACACTAATGATGTTGCAATCATCATCAGAATTATTTTCCAGCCACTAAAGTGAGTTCAGTGCTTTATCACTTTAAAAATCCATTCAGAAATGATTTATTTTTTATTCAAAACCCTTCCAAAATAAAGCTATTTTAATTTAATATACTTTGAAAAATATTTTTCTAACTTCCCAGGATTTAAATTCCAAATTCTAGTTTGAAATTAATTTTAATTCTTCTCATTTGTATATATTTGATTCTTATACAAATTATAACAAGTTATACATAACCGTTTCAATTTTTTTCCATCTGATTATAATAATAACATCCAACACATTCATATATTATAATTTCAAAGAATTTATCCTTTCTTTATAAAAATAGAATTTAGGGGTAAAATTATTTCATTTACCCACATTAAAACAATACCGTGTCGAAATTTTCTGTTCAAGTATTTAGAAATTGCTATCGACTTCGTGGCGTCCCACGATTCGATCAAAATTCATAAACCGCTCAACAGACTAGCCAACACAATATAAAACAAATTTTTATATCAATTAACAAATACGCTCTCTCATATATATATACACTCGACTCATTCTAGGGTACTACTGACCCTATCCCTAATGAGCACATACCACCCAAGCCTAGGTATTCGCTCAACCTAAGCTCTGATACCAACTGTAACGACCCGCAAATCCGTACAATCTGAGTTAACTTATAACACCACACGTCCAACCCAAATTGCACAGAAATACGAATCATTATTTGAAAGAAGTTAGAGGATGAGAAATAGAAAGAAAGAAATATTAGAATAAAAGAAAATGAAGATCACAAACTCACAGCGGAACGAATAAAATATATTAAATAACATAACTTTTTGAAATACAAATCAGTAACTTTATATACATACCATCATCAGAGCACAACAGTTAATCCTGGAACAGTTATAAACACCTGTTTCCAGATACAACACAGTACACAGCGGAAATATGATAGTCTATAGCTAACTGGTTAAGCCTCCTACTTCCAGCTCTTCCAAGTGAATTTGAAAAATCCCGACTACTTGACTGCCCGTACAAATTTGGGCACCCAAGAGTTTAGGGAAAACAAACAAAATAAATTCTGGGTCAGTCATGGGACTGGTGTGAGTAAACTCCAACCATTTATTTAACTTTCAAAATCCTTTCGAAAGAAGTGATAATCGTAAGACCGATCCACACATAAACACGAATGGTTTTTACCTTACGATAACCCAAAATATTTTTGATATCAAATCCAGTGATATTATACTAATGTTTAAATCAAATAAATAGAATCCATTGGAACGCTTGCATCTCACGTTCCATATATAATATAAAATCAAAAACCGCATGGTGCTTATAGGAGGTTGGATTTCCAACATAACAAGGTATGGAACCACCTTCCGATAGTGTATCTCTAGAGAGGAATACACTGGGTTCAACAAGAACATCTTGCAACCCGTCCCACACATGACCAACCACTCATTTCGCTTGAGTGTATCGAATGTATATCACCAACGGTTGGGATCAGCAACCGTTTCCCAAATGGGACAACATCGAATAGAATAAGGAATTAAATGAATCTCTAGATAGGTGATTATACACCCTAATGGGAGCAACCAACATAGCCATGCTGCCTGCCCGATTTTTGTCATTTCCCGGTTGTTGAGGCCTGAGGCTACGCTTACTTGCCATTCATTTATAACACAATCACTTTGAATGCCACATTGTCAGATCCGTTAATCATTAATTGATTTGCACAAATATATTCTGGATATTATGCTAAGGGAATAAATCCGTTGCCACCATATATATTTGTACAGATCAACATATTCGATCATTGGAAATACTTTGTCAGACATTCGTCCATATACATTCGTTCTAGGACTGAACGAAACCGAAGGCACAATTTCTATTAATTGAAAAAGTCCTTGCACTTCACACCGTCTTCGATTATCTTCATATAATCTGATTCGCAGCGTTACTGCCAATACGGAGTGGTTCACATATAATAATCCAACCGGTCTCTCCATATTGACAACGATATTGGCAAACACTTCGATAGTCGGTTATTTAACTATCGAAGAAAAACAAACATCCATTCATCCATAACATCAATCAATCACTGGGCCTATTAATTAATATTTCATTAATTAATTCACTTCTTCATTTCCCTATCAATATTCGTTAACCAAATATTTTTAGTGATCTTGTTGGACTCTTACGCTATTTGAAAAAACTATTTCCCTATATCACCTTCTTTTATTTTCTATACTTAGAAAATATATTTTATTTGCAATTGAAAACAATTTCAATCGCTTATATCTTTCCCCGCTACTTTAATTATATTCAGGAAATATTTACTTTTATATTTCTAAAATTCCACTACTTGGGTTAAAACGAATGTTGTGTAAAACATCGTTACAACAACCCAAAATATTTTATTCACTAACTCTTATTCAAACACTTCCCTTCGAGACTGGATCTTGCTATTTATCAATTAAAAATGAAATCAATCAAGTTGGGGTAAAGTTACCTCTCAGACCTTGACTGAAAACATCCTCAACTTCAAAACGGAAAAAACCACTTACCTCGAATAAACACACCATAAAAACCAATTATTCATTTTTAAAACATGTATATGGTTCGCTTTCTATTTCTAGTTTATAGATTTCCTTTGTGTTTACAATATTCTATTTTTAATTTTGTTTCCTTATCGAATTCTATATATATCGATACATTGATTTCTAACTATCAAATTATCTTAGAAAAAATTTCTAACTCCTTAAATTTCCGGAAATTTTCGCCATAACCTCCTTTGTACCGGGAGCATCGGGAAAATCCCCAAACCGCCACACAGGCCTCTCCAATCAAAAAGAAAAAGAAAAAGCCAAGCGGCTTGCCGATACGGCGCATAAAACCTCATATGGAATTTAAACGTGTACCTTTTTGTCGGGCACTAAATTTATAAACTTTATTTTCTTCATATACTTCACTCCATACTTGCCTAACACGAGTTCACTTGTTTTCAATTCAATTCAACTCAATCCAATCATTTGAATTCAGTTTCGCCCATTTATTCTTTAATTAGCTATTTTGCCAATTCCACTTCTTTGTTGAACATAACATATTCAAATAAAATATTTAACTTGCTTATAACCAAATTTGAATTCCAATTTCAATTCTAATTTCCTTTTCGATTTCGAATATAAATTTCCAAATCGAATTCACTTATTCAAAGCCCAATATCAATTCAAAATCTCGTTAACTAATTACTATTTAAATTAGTTAATTCTATTCAATTATCAAAAATCTGATTTCTGTTTCAAAAATCAATTCATTTCTCCACTTGAGTTCACATATAATTTACAACTCAAAATCTGAAATTTTCTAAATAGAAATTCGGATTTTATTTGCTTAAAATCCTTTTATAAAATTAAATAAACTGTTATGTTTTTTTAAATGGTTCTGACGCTGTTTTTCTGAAAATTTGATTTTGACATAACTCAAAATCTATTCGACGGAATCCAGATTTTTCTCCTCCATTAGAAAAATAATATCAAATCGATCCTGACGTTTCTTGTTTCAAAGAATTCCGACTTCAATTGAGTTCTGTACACTCAATTGAAGTTCGAATCGCCAATTTACAAACTACAGCGCTGCGGCAAGTTCGTTTTAATTATATTAATATAAATATAAACGTTTAAACCTCGTTTATAATAAATCCAACTCCATTCTGATATATTTTTAATATATATCAAATCAGTTTTCCCAATTCAACATAATATTTTCGATTTTCTAAAATTGTCGATTTTCCCTAACTCGGAAATAAATTTATTTATACTTCGATCTTCTATATTCAAATTCCATTTCAATTCTATTTAAATTTCCTATATTCAATTTCCATTTCAACTTTATTTGAATTCTATATTGAAATTCTATTTCAATTCTATTTCAAATTCTCTATATTCAAACTCCATTTAAATATCTATATTCAAATTCTATATTTTAAAATTTATTTATTCAAATTCCATTTCATTTTCTATATTCAAATTCTATATTTGAATTTCCTTTATATTTTCTATATTCATTCTTAAACAAGTCTCGATTTCAATTTCTTTTGAAATCAATATTTCTACTTTTGGAAAATAGATTTCCCTTTTCAATTTCACACTTGTTGTGACGGCCCGCCCCGCACCAACCGACATTTACTCCAAAGGTGCGCTGTACACATGTCCAGTTAGCACGGAACGGGTCGCCAGAAGGGAAAAAGGAAGAAGGAAATGAACATACAAAGAACATGTAGAATGTCTCACAGCGCATAGAACAAAATATAATAGTAACATACTTGACATAAAACAGGAGAGACAGTGCATAAGCTGAAAATTAGAACTAAACATCATAGCAGCGGAAATCCAAAATACAGCTTATTACAACTTTCAAACTGTCTCAAAGCAAAGTAAGATAAATGAGGTACACTACTAATGCCCAAGTAGCGACCACCAACGACACAGGGAGAATGTGTGTATATATATAATACGTGGAAGCCTCCTGCCCGCCTCCGAATCAGCTACTCGCGCATCACCAGCTAACCTGTCTCTAGTCTGCTCGTGTGAGCACCCAGAGTAATAAGAGGAGACATAAAACTCTGGGTCAGACATAAAGCCTGGTATGAGCGATAAGCATCAAAAGTGAATAATAACAGGTAGACTAAAACATACCTGAACCTGTACCTGCAACCAAAGAGTTAGCACTACATACTGTACAACACTCTAAGGTATCATATCAAACAGTGCAAAGATACGGAGGTGGGGGAGGTGTGCATGTCATAATGATGGCAAACAATCAAGCATAGCATCCATCCTCACATCTCTCACTCAGTGCATAAAGCATACGATATTCACCACTTCGATCACCCAACCTTCCTTGCTACGATCACTTTGCCCCATGAAGTCATAAATGGCTTCACTGCACTGATAACGTAGCCACTAATTCCTCGCTATGTCCACTTGCCCCATGGAGTTATTCACCCCATCTGCGCTGGCTCATAGCCTTACAAATCCTTACTATGTCCACTTGCTCCATGGAGTTATCCACCCCATCTGCGCTGGCTCATAGTCTTACTACGCATCACCTTGCCCCTCAGGTCATAATGACCCTACTGCACTGATAACGTAGTCTTGCTACCATCACCTTGCCCCTTAGGTCGAAATGACCCTACTGCACTGATAAGTAGCCCATCATTCCTTTTAGTGGTGAATCGAAGTTATGAACGTCGACATCTCTTTAGCACACGTCCCGCAGCAAAGTCCAACCATGAAGCGAACTCGTTGGTTCCCAACTGGTTCCGGGATCCTGAGCTCTAACTTCCCCTATTGGACTACCTTTGCATCTCGGGTTATTGGTCAATACTGGGTCGGGTCGGGTTCTTCCTCAGGTCATCGGTTCGTGTAACACCCCACCTCCGTTAAGGTCACTCACAAAGGGAATGCCTTAACTTTGGTGGAGCATTTTAGTAAACAGAACAGAAACTTACAAGACAGATAAAACAGTACTTGAAAAATTTTAACTTTATTACAGAGGAAACAGAAATTAATATGGTTACATCCTTTCAATTTCAGAATTCAAGTACAAAATATCAGTCTTGTACAAAAGCCTTCAAAATGCATGGTTTAAAATCATAATCCCCATGGAACGGAAGCTATACAGAGCCAAGCCATACTTTAAGCACTTCGAGCAAAGAGAAATCCGGATCAAGCTAAAGTATTTCCCTCCTTGGATAACCTGGGGGGGGAAACGGAAGAAAGGAGGCGAAACAACAAGGGTCAGACAAAAAGTCTGGCAAGTCCAGTGACTTTCAGCATATGAACAGATAATAATAATATGATATGAACATAAAACTGGATGTGAGATAACTGTAACAGGTGTAGCAGATATAACAGAAAAACAGAATGATATAAACTATTGTTTTACACTTCTCTGCACTAATACTAGTATAGCAGAATTAGGTGTCACCCTAATGTCTAAATTGAAGCAGGAACGGGTACAGAATACTTTAACAGAAACAGAATGCTAATAATGGGCCTTTACTACCCGATCAGAAACAGACAGAAGAAGAAACAGATTTATCCCTATGGAGACAGAATGTGGAATTAGGTGTACACTAGTAATGGGCCTTTACCACCCGAACAGACGGTACCACACAGAAACAGACATGTGTTACCACCCAACAGAAACAGACGGTACCAACAGAAACAGACAGAACTAAGCGTACCCTAAAACCCTACCCCAAGCGATCGGCTCCCTAATACATAAATATCCTGTGTCGGCCCCACAGTAGGGTGTATCGCTCCCTAAAGTGACAACCAATTGGCACAGACCTATTTACAGATGTCACGGCGTCTTATATCCTCAGAGGCAGACCGGGATCCATGCACGCACATGACCCGGTTGGAACGCACCATCAACACCCCTCGCCATTATCAGAATGAACCTCTTATAATTAGTTCAGTAAGCGTGCCCGGACCCTACTTACTGTTGGGTCAAAGTTTTGATACCAGAAAGGGTTACTGACTAATATGGGTCCCAAACAACAGATGACACAAGTAATTCCCCTCCTAACCTTGTGTCCCCAGACTAACAGATTTCAGATTTACAAGTTCAGACATACAGAATTCAGATTTACTAATTCACAAATTAAGTTAACAAGTTTTCAGACTAACGGGTCAGATGTACAGATTTTTCAGATTTGTCTAACTTTGTATTGGGCCTACAGATTCATGGACGGGTTTTACTACATCTATTAATCCCTTTGGTTTAACCCTATTTTCCCCAATACGTTTTAGACGTCATTCTTATCTTAGATTTTAGACGTCATTCTTATCTTAGATTCGTGTCTTACGCATGTTATGACTAACTTCTCACATTAGAACCTATTGTTTGCGGCCACTGGATGTGCCGGGAGGTTCCGGGCAGATTTACGCCGCAAACTCATTCTAACCTCGAGTTAGCCATGTTTATCTTTGTGGCCAATTAATTAATGATTTACCGTTTATGCGCATGCCCAATATATATGCCAATTCAGATTATATCAATAACAGGATGATTATATCAACATAGCAGATAACAGATTTTATATGACTTAACGGATTTAACAGATTTAGCAACTTAGCAGATTTTGGCACATAACAGATTAGGCATCTCAACAGACAAATTTAACAGATTAGGCATTTCAATCTAAATAGCAGTCTAGGCCATATAACAGAACTAGCAGTTTAGGCAACTTAGCAAATTAGCAGATTTAGCAGATTTAAAATTTCTAAAGGTTCTATTTACATGCCTTGCCTAATCATAAATTAGGCCTAAATTCATATGCCTACATAATTGTCATGATTCACAATATGAACATATATTCCATGTTTGCATAAATTTACATAGCGCAGAATATGGACATAATTTACCATATAACATATGTTCCAATTTTTGTTAAACTAGCATTTTACAGAAGATTCACATGTAAATTATACCAAATATAATCATTAATTACAATGCATGCCATATATCCAAAAATTCCTATTTAGGTGTAATCACAATAATAGATATCCTAATTAATGTAAATCTTTACACCTAAGTTTCCATATCTTCTTCTTTTTGAGTCATGAATCATTATGCAAACTATACCCAATAATATAAATCTTTAAATCATATCTTCTAAAAATCAGATCTTGACTTTTATATGCATTTTGTCCAAAGTCTCAAATCATATGTAATCTTACAATGGTTCCTCTTTCTTCTATCATAGAATATGCATAGATCCAAATCTAGTTTACAACATATGCTCATTAATTACAGTTCTAAATTACAACATAACGATGCATACAACATGCATAAATTATATGTTCATAGTCAAATTTATGCATATGTCCAATATATTTTATGCCTCAGACCTAAAGTCATACATTCAATTTAGTCTTGTCAAATTTCGCATCATTCATTATTTATCCCAAAATTTGCATTCATACGTTCATCTCTTATGAGATTAGGCACAGGCTCGTGGTAGCCTGGCTATAAAAACAGAAAAGAAGAAAAGGGATACAGAACAGTCACAGAAAAACAAATCTGACAGAAGAGAATATATATACAATCTCAGATTCAGAATTAAAAACATATCAAAATTATAATTAACGTTTATAGCGGAAAATAACTGTACTTGCCTTGATTGGATTAAAGAAAGAACTTTAACTTGTTGTAGAATCTTTGCAGAAACTTTAATCTCTAGTTTGAATTGAGTTGCTTAGGCTGATGTTGATTATCTTCTAGTTTTAATTCCAGCAGAGCAGAGACGCCATTTTTATTTTTTTATTAGAAGAAGAGAGCAATGGAGGCTAGAGAATTGTGTAAGAAACCTAGGTAGAGTCCAGGGCCATTTTTATAGGGGTTATGAACTGATTAGAACCATTGATGTCGCTTGGATTGATCGTAGCCTTTCATCCTAAGGAGAGACCAATTAGAGCCTGCCACCTAGCCCTAATGACAAAGCAAACTGCAGAAAATCGACCAACATAGAATAGGCCAGCCAGGTTGGGCTGGGTTCGACCTGGCTCTGGACCAGGTCGACAGCCCTGTCGACAGCCCTGTCGACCTGGCTAGACCAGGTCGACAGCCCAGTCGACCTGGGTGTCTTAGGCGGGACTTTTCCCGCCCTGGCCAATTGGGCCCGATTTTTAATTTTAAACTTGATTCAGAAACTTCCAGAGGCTATATCTTCTTCATACGGACTCCGTTTGTCGAAAACTCGGACTCTATTTCGCGTATTTTTCCGAGACGAACGCAATGGCGTATCCCGTTTCCCTTAGTTCTTTGATTTCAAATTAATTATACTTTAATTTGTTAATTTCACAGTTATAGAATTCGCGGGGTGTTACATTCTCCCCCACTTAAAAGGATTTCGTCCCCGAAATCTTCAAGTTAATAAGAATGTGTCCTACCATCCATTCACCCATCTACTCAACCATCATCCACAAGCATCCATTGTCCTTAGAAAACTTCTAATGTTGTATGAACATATGCAAAAGTGTGTGTATATGTTCCTTATCTAATGCAAAGATCAGGCGGTCTACTGATTCAGTTGACCTCCTTAATGCGAATTATGTCAGTGCCATGAGTCCAACATGTATGCAATAGAATTCTAATTATATATATTATTTCTATATGAGTGCACAATCATTCACTCAAATGCAACATCCATGTGCTGAATCAATCATTTTGCATCCACAAGAATTGAAAAATGCTCACCCATCCATATGCAGTATGAGAGTGTTTTCGAGCCGATCTAGTGCCTAGTGTGTGTATATGCATCTACGGGCAACCACTAGCAACCACTTGCATCCACTTGCAACCATCAAACATAACATGTCTCAAACACATGTTTACACCCATTAGTTTCTACCTAAAGTTTGAAGATTCGATCGATAGGATACAGTCGAATGATGGAAGCGAGTACAGATAGAACGAAAATTTGGTTCCCATTAGACATGGGTCCTAAGTATCGGCCCCAAAGACCGAAACCAACATCAAATTGACACCCAGAGGATTACCTTCTTTAGACAATGTCAAAACTGGAAATCCTATCAAAAGTATTTAGATATTTACAGACTACTGGTACAGATCATGTTCCCTAATGATTCTTAGGAAGCTAAGCATGATAAAATCATACCCCACGAAAGCTCAGAATGTATGCGTCATTCTTGACGCCTAACACAGATATCTCTCAAACCCCAATCTATCACAAACAGGTTAATCATAACCCTTATGGGTTTGAGTCTACAGCGGAATCAGAAACAATACTAGCATTAAAGTGCAGAGTATCGATTACAAAATCAAAATACCAAAATCAGAAAAGTCACAATCAGATAAAGAAATTAAACCTAATATAAAAAAATTCTTATTTCTATCCTAGCCACTAGCCTCAAGATTATTCGCCTGCCCTCCTTGTCCTCGTCTCTTCGGGCAGTCCCTAGTGAAGTGTCCCATCTCCCCACAGTTGAAGCAAGCGCCCTTCCTTTTTCTGCAATCCTTGTTCAAATGAGTCGAGCTTCCACAAGTAAAGCACTTTTTCCCCTTCTTATCTTCAGTCTTCTCATCCTTCCTTTGTGTTTCCTTTTTGGGCCCCGCTTTCTTATTCGGTGGTTCTTCCTTCTTTGTCTCTTTCGGGCCCTTGTCTTCCTCGTGCAGTAGTGCCATGTCCACCAATTTCTCGTAAGTCGCTCCCATAGGTACGTGGGTCATGGCTAAGCTGTGCAGTGGCTCGTTCAATCCTTTAACAAAGCGGAGAGCCTTTTTATGCTGAGTGTTGACTAAATCCAATCCGAACCTAGCTAGTTGGTTGAACTGGTTGACGTATTCCTTGACCGTCATACTTCCTTGCTTAAGAGATAAGAACTTTTCCAGTTGTAAACTTCGTTCAGCTTGCGAGAGGAATTTTGTCTCAAACCTTGTTCTGAAATCCATCCATGTCTCAACCGGCCTCTCGGCGTTAGTGACTTCCCACCAGTAGGAAGCTTCGTCTTTGAGCAGCCATACTGCCAACTGTACCTTCTGCCTATCGTCCACCTCGAAGATAACGAATAGATCCTCAGTTTCTTTGAGTCAATTCCTAGCTTCTACGAATGATTCAGTTCCTTTGAAATCCTTCCCACCCATGGCCCTAAAATCTCTACAGATCTTTGAGAAAGCAATTGCACGAGGAGGGGGTGGAGGAGGGGGATTATTTGCTGGACCTGCAGCGGCGGTCCTAGCCTCAAGATATTGACGAAACCAACCGGGTACATGAACACCCTCTGGTATCTCAGATGCTTCAGACATGCTGGAACGAAAAAGGAAAGGTTCAATACAAAAAGGACTGAAAGAAAGATATATGGCTCTTGGGGATCATGTTTTTCAAAATAAGCTTTATTTTTTGAAAATACTTCCTTTCAAAACCTTTTTTGAAAACAGTTTTTCAAAAACTTTACCCAATCTGGTAACCTTCAGCTCTGATACCAAGTGTAACACCCCACCTCCGTTAAGGTCACTCACAAAGGGAATGCCTTAACTTTGGTGGAGCATTTTAGTAAACAGAACAGAAACTTACAAGACAGATAAAATAGTACTTGAAAAATTTTAACTTTATTACGGAGGAAACAGAAATTAATATGGTTACATCCTTTCAATTTCAGAATTCAAGTACAAAATATCAGTCTTGTACAAAAGCCTTCAAAATGCATGGTTTAAAATCATAATCCCCATGGAACGGAAGCTATACAGAGCCAAGCCATACTTTAAGCACTTCGAGCAAAGAGAAATCCGGATCAAGCTAAAGTATTTCCCTCCTTGGATAACCTGGGGGGGAAACGGAAGAAAGGAGGCGAAACAACAAGGGTCAGACAAAAAGTCTGGCAAGTCCAGTGACTTTCAGCATATGAACAGATAATAATAATATGATATGAACATAAAACTGGATGTGAGATAACTGTAACAGGTGTAGCAGATATAACAGAAAAACAGAATGATATAAACTATTGTTTTACACTTCTCTGCACTAATACTAGTATAGCAGAATTAGGTGTCACCCTACTGTCTAAATTGAAGCAGGAACGGGTACAGAATACTTTAACAGAAACAGAATGTTAATAATGGGCCTTTACTACCCGATCAGAAACAGACAGAAGAAGAAACAGATTTATCCCTATGGAGACAGAATGTGGAATTAGGTGTACACTAGTAATGGGCCTTTACCACCCGAACAGACGGTACCACACAGAAACAGACAGGTGTTACCACCCAACAGAAACAGACGGTACCAACAGAAACAGACAGAACTAAGCATACCCTAAAACCCTACCCCAAGCGATCGGCTCTCTAATACATAAATATCCTGTGTCGGCCCCACAGTAGGGTGTATCGCTCCCTAAAGTGACAACCAATTGGCACAGACCTATTTACAGATGTCACGGCGTCTTATATCCTCAGAGGCAGACCGGGATCCATGCACGCACATGACCCGGTTGGAACGCACCATCAACACCCCTCGCCATTATCAGAATGAACCTCTTATAATTAGTTCAGTAAGCGTGCCCGGACCCTACTTACTGTTGGGTCAAAGTTTTGATACCAGAAAGGGTTACTGACTAATATGGGTCCCAAACAATAGATGACACAAGTAATTCCCCTCCTAACCTTGTGTCCCCAGACTAACAGATTTCAGATTTACAAGTTCAGACATACAGAATTCAGATTTACTAATTCACAAATTAAGTTAACAAGTTTTCAGACTAACGGGTCAGATGTACAGATTTTTCAGATTTGTCTAACTTTGTATTGGGCCTACAGATTCATGGACGGGTTTTACTACATCTATTAATCCCTTTGGTTTAACCCTATTTTCCCCAATACGTTTTAGACGTCATTCTTATCTTAGATTTTGCATTAATTAATTATTAATGCACAGACCTCTCACATTAGGTCGGTAGCTTGTGGCCGCTGGATATGCCGGGCGGTTCCGGGCAGACTTCTGCCACAAGCCAGACCTAACCTCGTGTCTTACGCATGTTATGACTAACTTCTCACATTAGAACCTATTGTTTGCGGCCACTGGATGTGCCGGGAGGTTCCGGGCAGATTTACGCCGCAAACTCATTCTAACCTCGAGTTAGCCATGTTTATCTTTGTGGCCAATTAATTAATGATTTACCGTTTATGCGCATGCCCAATATATATGCCAATTCAGATTATATCAATAACAGGATGATTATATCAACATAGCAGATAACAGATTTTATATGACTTAACGGATTTAACTGATTTAGCAACTTAGCAGATTTTGGCACATAACAGATTAGGCATCTCAACAGACAAATTTAACAGATTAGGCATTTCAATCTAAATAGCAGTCTAGGCCATATAACAGAACTAGCAGTTTAGGCAACTTAGCAAATTAGCAGATTTAGCAGATTTAAAATTTCTAAAGGTTCTATTTACATGCCTTGCCTAATCATAAATTAGGCCTAAATTCATATGCCTACATAATTGTCATGATTCACAATATGAACATATATTCCATGTTTGCATAAATTTACATAGCGCAGAATATGGACATAATTTACCATATAACATATGTTCCAATTTTTGTTAAACTAGCATTTTACAGAAGATTCACATGTAAATTATACCAAATATAATCATTAATTACAATGCATGCCATATATCCAAAAATTCCTATTTAGGTGTAATCACAATAATAGATATCCTAATTAATGTAAATCTTTACACCTAAGTTTCCATATCTTCTTCTTTTTGAGTCATGAATCATTATGCAAACTATACCCAATAATATAAATCTTTAAATCATATCTTCTAAAAATCAGATCTTGACTTTTATATGTATTTTGTCCAAAGTCTCAAATCATATGTAATCTTACAATGGTTCCTCTTTCTTCTATCATAGAATATGCATAGATCCAAATCTAGTTTACAACATATGCTCATTAATTACAGTTCTAAATTACAACATAACTATGCATACAACATGCATAAATTATATGTTCATAGTCAAATTTATGCATATGTCCAATATATTTTATGCCTCAGACCTAAAGTCATACATTCAATTTAGTCTTGTCAAATTTCGCATCATTCATTATTTATCCCAAAATTTGCGTTCATACGTTCATCTCTTATGAGATTAGGCACAGGCTCGTGGTAGCCTGGCTATAAAAACAGAAAAGAAGAAAAGGGATACAGAACAGTCACAGAAAAACAAATCTGACAGAAGAGAATATATATACAATCTCAGATTCAGAATTAAAAACATATCAAAATTATAATTAACGTTTATAGCGGAAAATAACTGTACTTGCCTTGATTGGATTAAAGAAAGAACTTTAACTTGTTGTAGAATCTTTGCAGAAACTTTAATCTCTAGTTTGAATTGAGTTGCTTAGGCTGATGTTGATTATCTTCTAGTTTTAATTCCAGCAGAGCAGAGACGCCATTTTTATTTTTTTATTAGAAGAAGAGAGCAATGGAGGCTAGAGAATTGTGTAAGAAACCTAGGTAGAGTCCAGGGCCATTTTTATAGGGGTTATGAACTGATTAGAACCATTGATGTCGCTTGGATTGATCGTAGCCTTTCATCCTAAGGAGAGACCAATTAGAGCCTGCCACCTAGCCCTAATGACAAAGCAGACTGCAGAAAATCGACCAACATAGAATAGGCCAGCCAGGTTGGGCTGGGTTCGACCTGGCTCTGGACCAGGTCGACAGCCCTGTCGACAGCCCTGTCGACCTGGCTAGACCAGGTCGACAGCCCAGTCGACCTGGGTGTCTTAGGCGGGACTTTTCCCGCCCTGGCCAATTGGGCCCGATTTTTAATTTTAAACTTGATTCAGAAACTTCCGGAGGCTATATCTTCTTCATACGGACTCCGTTTGTCGAAAACTCGGACTCTATTTCGCGTATTTTTCCGAGACGAACGCAATGGCGTATCCCGTTTCCCTTAGTTCTTTGATTTCAAATTAATTATACTTTAATTTGTTAATTTCACAGTTATAGAATTCGCGGGGTGTTACAGTTCGGGTCGGTGTTCTTTATCCGTTCGGGTCGGGTCCCCCTTCTGATGCGGTTCGGGTCGGCATTCCTCTGGGTTCGAGTCAGCTGCTTCTTCTTCTTCGGGTCGGGTCGGGTCCTTCTTGGCTCGTGCTTTCGATCCGTCTTCATGCTCCTCTTCATAAGCTCCTATTCGATCCGCTTTCTTGCTCCTGCTCTGATTCGCCTTTGTGTTTCCGATCCGATCCGTCCTCTTCGATCCGATCCGCCTTCCTCTATCCGATCCGATCCCAGTTCAGCTAGCGTGGCCTTCCTTTTTGCCACTTTTCCAAGTGTTGGATTCCGATCCGATCAAATTCTTTGCTCAGTTCCACATATCCGATCCGAGCCCCCTTATCCGATCCGATCCGAACCCTGCACTATTTTCTGAAACTGTTCCAGCAAGGGTTTACGCCATTCGACGACGTTTTCGACCATTCTAACTATTGAAATCAATCACAAAGCATTTCATACAGTCATAGCAACATGCATAATCAACCACAAACATCATTCACATCAATATCATAGGTTAAAATGGATCAAACATACCCAAAATCCCATATTTCCCCTTAAGCATGTTTAGGTGAAACTAATGATAGGATTAGCAAAACTTAACCAAATTAACCCAAATTCATATCAGAGATCTAAAACATCATTTAGGAATTTATGAACATTTTTCCCCAATTTTATCACGCTTAAATTCGCTAATTAGCACTAATCGCCCCTAATTAGCCATAATTAGTGTAAAACTATGCAAATCACTCACCTTAGCCACAAAATAAACTAAGATCTGAAATAATTCTCTGATGTGAATCTCAATGCCAACAGCAGCTCCTATGTTGATTTGGTGAAGATCCTCCTTGATTAGGGGTTGCTAAGCTTGATCCTTGACCAAAAGATGATTTGGAGGTGATTTAGAGGTTAGAGGCCATTTTTAGGGATCCTTGGTGATAAGTGGAGGCTATAAAACTGAAATGGAATGATTCTCCATCTCATTTCAGCCCTCCCATAACCCTAATCCCGAAATGGGTTATGGGCCTACTCACTAATCACCCGATTTGGCCCGGTTAAGCAGTTTTTCACCCTCCAAATCTTGTTTCAGCCATATCTCCCAAACGGTAAGTCCGTTTGGCTATTATGACCACTCTACGGAAAGAGAAACCATCAAACGAATCAAATGGAAGTGGTTTCAGGTCAAAATTCCTTTCCAATCAAAAGTTATGGCCAAAACAGTACCAACTAGGGGCAAAATGGTCATTTAAAAATCGACAAAAATCATAAGCATGGGAAATGACTCTAATAGATGTTTCCCAAAGTTACATGACCATACGACTTCACATGGGAAAGAAATAAATATTCTACGATCCTATGATGTGTAGAATACGGATCGTTACACTCTTCCCCCCTTAAGAAATTTCGCCCCCGAAATTCCCTAATCCAAACACACACAAAGGTCCCGCATGTCTATCAATCATAAAACAACAATCAACCGTGCAAAACAAGCAAAACAAGTCTATCCTAGCATGCGGAATAACTAAATCGCAAAGTAAATCTTACCAGGCAAAGAGTTCTGGATATGCCTTCCTAATGCTCTCCTCCGTTTCCCAAGTACAATCATTCTCGTCCTCGCCCCACTGAACCTTGACTAGCTTCACCGACTTCCTTCGAAGTTGCTTCGTATCGTGCCCCACAATACGAATCGGCTTGCGGTTCTCAACCGCCTCGGGTTCTACTTCGAAGTCCTCTAACTGATCAGGTGAAATAGTCACATCTGAGTCGTGAACGAACTTCCTTAGTTGGGAAACATGAAATACATTGTGAACTCCTGCCATCTTCTCTGGTAAGCCAACTCTATATGCCAAATTCCCGACTAGTTCAAGAACAGGGAATGGCCCAACAAATCTTGGTGCCAATTTTGCTCTCCTGCCAAATCGTATCACGCTCTTCAACGGAGAGATCTTGACAAACACCAAGTCACCAGCGGAGAATTTCAAGTCTCTTCTCCTCTTATCGGCATAGCTTTTCTGCCTATCTTGAGCAGCTTTCATTCGTTGCTGAATGACCTTAATCTTATCCGATGTTTCTCTCACCACATCTGGTCCAAGCACAAACTTCTCGCCAGTCTCTATCCAACATGATGGTGAGTTGCATGGTCTTCCGTACAAAGCTTCATATGGAGCCATACCGATACTGGATTGGTAGCTATTATTATATGCAAACTCTACTAGATGCAAATAGTCATCCCATGATCCACCAAAATCCAATATACAAGCTCTCAAGAGATCTTCCAATATACGATTCACCCTCTCCGTCTGACCGTCGGTCTGAGGATGATATGCGGTACCGAGATGTAATCTTGACCCTAGAGCCTCTTGTAAGCTCTTCCAAAACCCACTAGTGAACAACGGGTCTCGGTCACTCACAATGTTTTTGGGTACTCCATGAAATCTCACTACCCACTTCACATACAATTCTGCCAACTTGGCTGCTGTTCTGGTCGATTTGACTGGTATAAATCTTGCACTCTTAGTCAATCGATCCACAATTACCCAAATGCTATCATATCCCGATCTAGTCCTTGGTAAACCATCGATGAAATCCATCGAGACTTGCTCCCATTTCCATTCGGGAATTTCTAATGGTTGTAATAACCCACTAGGCTTCTTTTGCTCGGCTTTAACTAGCTGGCAATTCATGCATTTGGATATAAACTTCACAACGTCTCTTTTCATCCCTTCCCAGTAGTAAGTCTGTCTCATGTCTCGATACATCTTATTACCACCGGGATGTATAGTCAGTTTTGAGTGACGACATTCTCTAAGCACTTCATCTCTCAAACCATTCACGTTGGGCACAACTAGTCTTCCATTCTTTCGAAGCCATCCATCTCGATCAAGCCCATACACATTCACCTCCTCATCAACTCCCATTTCTAACTTGGAGATGATTTCTAATAGGTTAGGATCGTCCCTCTGGCTAGAACCAATCCGCTCTATCAAAGTGGGTCTGATCGTCAAACTAGCTAGTATAACTGGATCTAATTTGCACCTTGGTCTGAAATCAAACCCCGCGATATACTCCAGTTGCTTCCATTCAAGAAACATTGCCCCTAAGCTGGCATGTCTCCTACTCAAGGCATCGGCTACCGCATTACCCTTCCCAGGTGTATACGCGATATCAAAATCATACGAAGCCAAGAATTCCAACCATCTCTGCTGACGAAGATTCAGATCTTTCTGGGAGAAGAGATACTTCAACGATTTATGATCGGTAAACAGCTCAAATCTTTCTCCCAAGAGATAGTGTCTCCACATCTTCAGCGCAAATACAATCGCTGCCAATTCCAAATCATGGGTAGGATACTTCTTCTCATGCGGCTTTAGCTGTCGACTAGCATAAGCTACAACCCTACCTCCTTGCATCAATACTGCACCCAGTCCAGTACCACAAGCATCTGTATATACCGTCATCTCTTCATTCCCTTTAGGAATGACTAACACTGGCGCACGCGTCAACCTCTCTTTTAGACTCTTGAAGGCATCCTCACATACTCCATCCCAGACGAAGGACTGATTCTTCTTAGTCAACTGAGTCAACGGTGCTGCTATCTTGGAGAAGTCCTGGATAAACTTACGATAATATCCAGCTAATCCCAAGAAACTTCTTACATCTGTTGCATTCTTGGGCGTAGGCCAATCCTGTACCGTAGCCACCTTTGCAGGGTCCACGGCAATACCACTCTCGGAAACAACATGACCCAAGACTCTCACTTCCCTTCTCCAAAAATGACACTTAGAGAATTTTGCTTTCAATTGGTGTTTCCTCAACACCTCCATCACTATCCTCAAGTGCCCCTTGTGTTCCTCCTCTGTCCTTGAATAAACAAGGATATCATCCACGAACACAAGAACAAACTTATTCAACTGATCTCTGAATACTCGATTCATAAGATCCACAAAATAGGCTGGTGCATTAGTCAACCCAAATGGCATAACCAACCACTCATAAAATCCAGACGGCGTCCTAAATGCCATTTTCGGAACACTCTCATCTGCTACTCGAAGCTGATGAAATCCTGTCGCGAGGTCCAACTGGGAGAACACTCTAGCTCCTTCCAGCTGATCAAACAAATCATCTATCCGCGGTAGAGGATACTTATTCTTCCTCGTCACCTTATTCAACTCGCGATAGTCCACACACAAACGAAGGGAACCATCTGCCTTAGTGGCAAACACAACTGGTGCTCCCCATTCGGAGACACTCCTTCTAATCAATCCCTTCTTCAGAAGATTGCTGACTTGCACCCCGAGCTCTCGCTGCTCCCTTGGTGCCATACGACGAAGTGGCATCACAATAGGTCTGGCATCTTTCACTAAATCAATACGGAACTCAATCTCTCGGTGTGGTGGAAGCCCGGTCACCTCCTCGAAAACGTCCGGATACTGGCCAACCACGGGCACATCTGACAACTCATCCTGCGGGATGTCGAGGGAATTTACAAAACTAGCCATAACCCCATCACTAGGTAGGCTACCAAACACTACCCTCCGCCCATCATCCGCCCTCACTGTCACCAAAAAGCCCTCACAGTCTACCACCACCCCGTATCTTTGGAGCCAATCGACCCCCAATATAATGCCGTACCCAGTAAAGCCCAAAACAAAGCAATCACATACAAACATACATCCATGACTCGATAAGACCAAATTCCTGCAAATCATACTAAGGCTAGTCGAACCACCAATCGGGTTCGTCACAATCAATGGTCTATCGACTATCTCGGGTTCCAGTCCCAACCTACCTACCAGGTCACTAGATATGAAGGAACGGGAAGCCCCAGTATCAAACAAAACCCGAACTGGTATATCATAAATAGAAAGCATACCTTGAATAACAACATTCTTTCCTTTCTCCGCCGCAGTTGGGGCATTCGACGAAGAAGGAACAGCATCAAGAGCATATGCTTTCACAATCTTCTTCTTCTTAAGAGGTTGCGGACACTTGTCCTTGAAATGTCCCACTTGACCACAGTTGAAGCACTTCTTATCCGCTGGCTTGGCCCGACAATCTTTAGCATAATGGCCTTTCTTTCCACAGCTGAAGCACTCAACATCCTTCTTGCTCTTTTTCTGGCCACCCTTAGATTGGTCCTGCTTCCTCTTATTCTGAGAATTATTCTTGCCTCCACCGCCTGCTTGTGGCTTTGGCCCCTCTGCAGATGCAGCCTCAGTCTTTGACTTAGGGTAAAGACTCTCTGATCTCAAAGCTTTTCCCACAATCGATTCAAAAGTCTCATCGATGTGGTTGATAAGCCTTTCCCCCAAGTATCCATCCAAACCAGTAATGAACTTCTCATTCTTCTTCTCAGGAGTATCGATAAGAGATAGTCCATACTTCGACAAAGTGTCGAACTCAGCAATATAATCAGAAACTGCCCTCCCGCTCTGCTTGAGTTCCAAGAACCTCTTAAACAATACTGACTTCTGGGCAGCTGGGATAAACTTCTCGCTAAAGCGAGCCTTGAACTGATCCCAAGTAACCTGATCCTCTGGAGTAGCTGTTCTGATAGCATTCCACCAATTCATCGCTCACCCTTGCAGCTGACGAGACGCTAGTCTTCTCTTCATCGCATCCTCGAGACCCAAGTCATCGAAGATACGGTCACAGCTATCCATCCAATCTTGAACATCTGTGGCCGACTCTGTTCCGTGGAACGGCTTCCCACCAAGATTAGTGTAATCTTTGCACAACTTGGCGAAATCGACCCTAGGCGCCTGCACTACTGGGCCAACACCAACTCCGGGATTGGGAACTGCCCCTTGCACTTCTCTAAGCATGTCTCTCATGAGGTTAGTAAACATTGCCCTCATGTCAGCGGCATTCCCTTGGTTGGTCCCTCTACCAGCACCCCTCGTCTCTCGGCTCATCGTTAATCTGTAAAAAGGAAACGATTAACGACCCCATAGTGGTGCTAGTGCAGTGCGACTTCATTCCTATACTACTAATAGTATATACATACATAGCTTTTGAAAACCAAAGTAATCACAAATACGCGCTCTCATATACGTGCTATCTCTCCCTAGTGTCTTTCCCTAGGTTAACTACGCAACCTAGAGCTCTGATACCAAGTGTGACGGCCCGCCCCGCACCAACCGACATTTACTCCAAAGGTGCGCTGTACACATGTCCAGTTAGCACGGAACGGGTCGCCAGAAGGGAAAAAGGAAGAAGGAAATGAACATACAAAGAACCTGTAGAATGTCTCACAGCGCATAGAACAAAATATAATAGTAGCATACTAGACATAAAACAGGAGAGACAGTGCATAAGCTGAAAATTAGAACTAAACATCATAGCAGCGGAAATCCAAAATACAGCTTATTACAACTTTCAAACTGTCTCAAAGCAAAGTAAGATAAATGAGGTACACTACTAATGCCCAAGTAGCGACCACCAACGACACAGGGAGAATGTGTGTATATATATAATACGTGGAAGCCTCCTGCCCGCCTCCGAATCAGCTACTCGCGCATCACCAGCTAACCTGTCTCTAGTCTGCTCGTGTGAGCACCCAGAGTAATAAGAGGAGACATAAAACTCTGGGTCAGACATAAAGCCTGGTATGAGCGATAAGCATCAAAAGTGAATAATAACAGGTAGACTAAAACATACCTGAACCTGGACCTGCAACCAAAGAGTTAGCACTACATACTGTACAACACTCTAAGGTATCATATCAAACAGTGCAAAGATACGGAGGTGGGGGAGGTGTGCATGTCATAATGATGGCAAACAATCAAGCATAGCATCCATCCTCACATCTCTCACTCAGTGCGTAAAGCATACAATATTCACCACTTCGATCACCCAACATTCCTTGCTACGATCACTTTGCCCCATGAAGTCATAAATGGCTTCACTGCACTGATAACGTAGCCACTAATTCCTCGCTATGTCCACTTGCCCCCATGGAGTTATTCACCCCATCTGCGCTGGCTCATAGCCTTACAAATCCTTACTATGTCCACTTGCTCCATGGAGTTATTCACCCCATCTGCGCTGGCTCATAGTCTTACTACGCATCACCTTGCCCCTCAGGTCATAATGACCCTACTGCACTGATAACGTAGTCTTGCTACCATCACCTTGCCCCTCAGGTCGTAATGACCCTACTGCACTGATAAGTAGCCCATCATTCCTTTTAGTGGTGAATCGAAGTTATGAACGTCGACATCTCTTTAGCACACGTCCCGCAGCAAAGTCCAACCATGAAGCGAACTCGTTGGTTCCCAACTGGTTCCGGGATCCTGAGCTCTAACTTCCCCTATTGGACTACCTTTGCATCTCGGGTTATTGGTCAATACTGGGTCGGGTCGGGTTCTTCCTCAGGTCATCGGTTCGGGTCGGTGTTCTTTATCCGTTCGTGTCGGGTCCCCCTTCTGATGCGGTTCGGGTCGGGATTCCTCTAGGTTCGAGTCAGCTGCTTCTTCTTCTTCGAGTCGGGTCCTTCTTGGCTCGTGCTTTCGATCCGTCTTCATGCCCCTCTTCATAAGCTCCTATCCGATCCGCTTTCTTGCTCCTGCTCTGATTCGCCTTTGTGTTTCCGATCCGATCCGTCCTCTTCTATCCGATCCGCCTTCCTCTATCCGATCCGATCCCAGTTCAGCTAGCGTGGTCTTCCTTTTTGCCACTTTTCCAAGTGTTGGATTCCGATCCGATCAAATTCTTTGCTCAGTTCCACATATCCGATCCGAGCCCCCTTATCCGATCCGATCCGAACCCTGCACTATTTTCTGAAACTGTTCCAGCAAGGGTTTACGCCATTCGACGACGTTATCGACCATTCTAACTATTGAAATCAATCACAAAGCATTTCATACAGTCATAGCAACATGCATAATCAACCACAAACATCATTCACATCAATATCATAGGTTAAAATGGATCAAACATACCCAAAATCCCATATTTCCCCTTAAGCATGTTTAGGTGAAACTAATGATAGGATTAGCAAAACTTAACCAAATTAACCTAAATTCATATCAGAGGTCTAAAACATCATTTAGGAATTTATGAACATTTTTCCCCAATTTTATCACGCTTAAATTCGCTAATTAGCACTAATCACCCCTAATTAGCCATAATTAGTGTAAAACTATGCAAATCACTCACCGTAACCACAAAATAAACTAAGATCTGAAATAATTCTCTGATGTGATGTGAATCTCAATGCCAACAGCAGCTCCTATGTTGATTTGGTGAAGATCCTCCTTGATTAGGGGTTGCTAAGCTTGATCCTTGACCAAAAGATGATTTGGAGGTGATTTAGAGGTTAGAGGCCATTTTTAGGGATCCTTGGTGATAAGTGGAAGCTATAAAACTGAAATGGAATGATTCTCCATCTCATTTCAGCCCTCCCATAACCCTAATCCCGAAATGAGTTATGGGCCTACTCACTAATCACCCGATTTGGCCCGGTTAAGCAGTTTTTCACCCTCCAAATCTTGTTTCAGCCATATCTCCCAAACGGTAAGTCCGTTTGGCTATTATGACCACTCTACGGAAAGAGAAACCATCAAACGAATCGAATGGAAGTGGTTTCAGGTCAAAATTCCTTTCCAATCAAAAGTTATGGCCAAAACAGTACCAACTAGGGGCAAAATGGTCATTTAAAAATCGACAAAAATCATAAGCATGGGAAATGACTCTAATAGATGTTTCCCAAAGTTACATGACCATACGACTTCACATGGGAAAGAAATAAATATTCTACGATACTATGATGTGTAGAATACGGATCGTTACACTTGTATTTTTATTTCTGAATTATCCAATGATAACACTTTTCATTTCATTTATAAACTTCGTTTATAAAGAGCTATTTGTTTTTATTCTTTTAAAACAAGTTAATATTTTTATTCTATTCAAATTTCAAATTCTATTTTAGAAAAATAGAATTTCCCCTTTTTTACTCTGGAATTTCCTTTTTTGATATTTTTAAAATATCAACATTTAAGACCCAGTGATATTTCAAACAATCAAAACAACCAATTAAAATTGACAGGTTTTCTAGCACATCATATATGACAGTATAGGTGCAACGAAACAAACAAACGGATAATATATTTTTGAGGAATCCAGTTGGATTCCTCCAACGGGTATTCCTGCATCCACAGACGTTAGTCAACATAAATAATACCCATCCTGCTTCGAGGCAGGATATCGCGGTATAGAAGGTCATCCACTATCATAGCGTGGGGCGTATAGGGTAATCATCCGCTTATGGTACCGCGGGCATCGGCTAATGATACTGCAGGAAATCCAACCACTATTATATATATATATATATATATATATATATATATATATATATTAGCAACCACCAAGCCTAAATAACTAATATATTTAAGATGCACAAAAATATTGAACGCAACCAAACAAGAAACAAACAATTATTTTTAACTGAATTTTTTTTTAAATAACAGGTGAGTGAGATTTACTCACCGTGATTTTCCTTTGCTGAATATTCCGTTTTAATCCCAATTCCAAATCCATAGCGTAAATGACGATAATATGAATTCCATTGTAAAATATTCGTTGTTATGCCTCCCATGTACTTCATTTCATTTGATTCTGATACTGATGAGATAAATATATATAACCGTTACATCTTTAACATAAGTTAGATGTTATTGAAAAATTAAAAAAAATGTAAAAATTAAATTACCTAATTCCTTTAATGATATTTTCCAACTGATTACACAGTAACTTGTTAGTGTGTAAAACCCTATCACCACGCAAATGCCCATTTGCAAAAGCCATCATCGACCTGCTCCTTCATCTCACTGTCTCCAAATTTCACAGACCCAAGTAACTCCACCAGATTAAATCTGACACCCAATGCTGAAATCAGCGACTAAAGGCCCCAAATTGAATGATGTTTGAAAGTCTAACTGCTACTCTTTGTACAGGGGAAGGGTACGACTGTTTTATTACCATCGAATTCAATGAAATCATTCAAACTTTGAAAACAAGAGCTAACCTCCTATAACCATGAAACTGGAACCGAATCATTTGTGCCTTACCACCGTCTACTGAAAACCGGCCTGCTCTTATTTCTTATGCCAACGCTTCTACCTCACGACCTCGCAATCACTTCCATCTCTACAGTAAACAATGAAAACCCCCCACACAACTTTGACCAGATTGCGATTCCCTTTTAATTGTGTACGAGTTTCTCTCTAAATCGCACAACACCGTTTTACTTTCTTGCCAACAACGCCTCAGGCAACATCGGGATTGAATACCGCGGTTTCCCTCTTCCAAACTGCTATCGCGATTCCAATTAACGCACACCTTCGGTACCTTCAATCTCGCACAAATCTGAGTTGCGATCGCCTTTTGCCCCTCCTATCGCACTCGACCTCAAGTCGTGACATTTCTGATTCGTGATTTACTTCTCCAACCTTTTATTTTGACACTCAATTGTTTGCAAATGAAATAAGGGAGGATCATCCCCTTTTTATTTCTAACGAGAATGGTTCGCATTTGATTCCTGTGTTTACAACTTTGGATGGAAAAATGTTCAGCCTTTTCCTTTTTATCTTTTGCTGGGAAAAATGAAAACAAGGTTAAGGATTTCAAAGAGTTCCATTTGAATAATATAACTAACGCCATTTCCAATTTGAAGCTTGCGATTTCTAGAGGAAATAAAAGGGAGTTGTGATTTTATAGATAGAGATGCTTCATGGGTAAGGAAACGAAGGTAGGTGTTTTACTGGGTAGGATTTATCTGAGGTAGGTTTTAATTGGTATAGAGTTTATTATGGGCAGGTATTAACTAGTGTAGTGTTTATTCAGTTTTAAAATACCCCGTGATCGCGAACTCCTTTTTGAGCACAACAACCGACTTTCCTAGGGTAAAACCACTATTCTGAACACACTAGGACAGGTATCGAAACTCAATTCGACCATATGGAGGAGATATTAATTTAAACTGATATTAATTGAATTCAAAACAATTTAACTCCTTGATAATAAATTATTATTATCGTCTATATCTATATTCAAATAGAATATATATTGAAATTGAATTTATATTGGTCATCTGGATTGTTTTGATTCAGTTTAAAATTCTGGATTCAAAAGAAATCCATATTAATCATTTGAATTATTTTAACCCCTTTTTAAATTCGAATTGAATTATTTCAAATTTCTCGTACTTCGATAATTATATGTATTCGAAATAAATCGTATATCGATTATAAATCGATAATTCAATATAAAAATTATTTTATATTATTAATTCAATATTTAAACGATACTAAATATTTAAAATAACTATTTGAAAAATCCGGGTCGTTATAATAACGGTGCGATACTAGAACCGGAATAAGGTCTAGCCTTATCCCTCGCCTAATAATGGCTCGCGCCATGTACATACCAATTCTAATCAATTCATTTCATTTCCCAAATCAAATTCAACCAAACAATTCAATCAACCAAACAACCAAATGAACATGGTTTCAAACAAAGGTGTCGGGTGCTACTAAGCACCGTTTGCATCATAGTATATATATTTAACTAGAAAATAAATTAGAGTGAGAAGTTCTCACCTTTGGGATCCACTCCTCCAGTTTTATTTCCGAATTTCTGAATCGTTCAGAATTGCCCGAAATTCCAACGTAGTCTTTTCTACGCTGTTCATTGTAAAAATCACATTTATAATATGATGTTTATATATTTAAAAAAAACATTTTTATTTCGCTCTATATATATAAATCTTATTTTTATTTGTTCACTTTCGATATAAAAATCATATTTTTATTTGTTCACTTTCAATACAAAAATCATATTTTTATTTCAAATCTATATATAGTCAATTTTTTTTATGCTATCATATAAATAAAAATCAAAATTTTATTATGCTATCATGAAAATAAAAATAAAATTTTTATTATGCTATCATAAAAATCAAAATCAAAATTTTATTATGCTATCATAAAAATAAAAATCAAATTTTTATTATGAATAAAAATCAGACCTTTTCTATAAATAAAAATGTATTCATTACATGCTGTTATATATAAAAATCGAATTTTTATATCGCTAAAAATCATTTCATTTCATTTCTAAAAATTGTAACTTTTCTTTTCGAAAAATTGTAGCTTTATCATATTAAAAATCTCATCTTTATAATACTAAAAATCTTATTTATATAATACTAAAAATCTCTTTTTTATAATACTAAAAATCTAATCTTTATAATATTAAAAAAATCTAATTTTTATCATATTAAAAACCAACTCTTTATCATATTAAAAATCTAATCTTTATCATACAACATTATATATTCTTTAGTTGCTTTTTAATTAGTACATTAATTAATTACATTAAGTAAAATAACATAAAAACTCACCGTTGCTTTTGTAAAATCAAATCTCTAACGTTGGAGGGCCCATGGCCGGAGGAGGGTGCTGAAGAGGGCGGCGTCATGGGTGGTGCAGGCAGCGGAGAGGGTGGTGGTGCGTAGGAGGGGCCCACGTGACAGGTTTGGGATAATTTGGGGGTTAGTGTCACATAGAAATTAAAGGGAGAGAGTAGAGAGAGGAAGAGATGGCCAGAGGGGGTGCCGACGGCCGGAGGCGCAGTGAGCGGCGTCGCGATGAGGGAGCGGGAGGGGCTGAGCAGTTTCCGTCGGTTCTTTCTTTCTTTTTTGTTTTATTCCTGAACGATGGAATGAGGAGAGAAGGGGGAAGAGTTGACCAAATATAATTAATTTAATTTTTTAATTCCAAAAAGTTACTTTTTAATTCCAATTCCAAATCGAACCCACCGAATGTCACCCCTAGCTAATTACCCCTATTCCGGACACAATGGCATATGTATTATAACCCATTTCGGCTGTTACGATCTGTTTTCGCTAAATTTAAAATATAAATCATTATATTTTAAATTCAAATGAACACTTTAATTTACCGGGGCCACATACTGCCTACAAAAATTCTAGAAAAATAAATCTAGCTATGTTTAGACGATACGGTCCTAACAAAAGTAATTTCATCCAATTTAGATACCGTTTGAAAAACGGTCATTTTCCAGCCGATTAAATTCAAACTAAATTGACCAAACACGTTTAAACTCACCACGCTCATATATTGATTCCAAAAATTATGAAAATTGGAATCTAGCAATAATTTGACATTCCGGATCCAACAAAGGTGGTCTCGTCGAAAATGAAGGTCGTTTGCAAAATCTTCACTTTTAAGGGCTAAATTCCATAGCAACTATTCTGAATTTTCAACTGGACATAACTTTTTATTCCTGCTATGAAATTTGGATTTTTCACATTCGTTGTAAAGATATTTTCAAACAAATTCAAATATTTCTAGTTTCACTAAAATCCGGTTTATTTTGAATAATGTACATTCATTTGAAATTTGAAATCGAATTTTCAAACAACCGTGCCATTTCCAATTCCTTTTATAATTAAAATAAAGATTTATATCCTAATTTTGATTTAAATAAATATATACGTTCTAATTCTATTCAAAATAAATTTCTAATTGTTATTATTTAAAATAAATCATTTTAAATATCCAAAATTCATTAAAATTACCAAAATAAAAATTTTAAATTGATTCTAATTTTCCAGGTTGTTGCATATAGGTTATCAGAAGCTTGGTAGCTTTGTGAAAAGAAGAATAGGCCTGTGCATATCTTCATATGCGAAGTCATGTTCTTCAGGTACAACTTGGTGTTTAGGCATGTGTTTCCAGCTTGTGTTGAACAACATCTGCTGCGTGGTGTACATTTTCATGTGAATGGCAAAGACATTAGCCGTAGGAAAAGGACATATAGTCTGCGTTGAAAAAGGGAGTCTGCATACGTGGTATAGGTTGTACTGGCCTTTGCATGTTCTAATCAAGCTAAATACGAAGAAGTTGATTTTATTATATTTATATTATATAAAGAGTACAGAGAGTGTTAAGCTGCCTTGCAACTAGGCTACATAGTAAAAAACAGTGAAAGCTATTTGCAACTTCACAATGTCCTAGTCATGCAATCATATTTCGGTAGGGGGGAAAGGTTATGTCATGTTAACGTGTACGAAGCTCAGTGTCGATGGCCAATTCGAGCTATGGCATGCTCATCTAATCACTGTAGTTGGTGTAACGTTTGTGTATGACAGTGGGTAAACCATGGTCCATACGCTTGGGTTATTAAGGAAAAACTAACTGTCCTAGGAACCGTAAAAGAAGCTTATGTTGTTTTTGACAAGCGATACTTAGCATTAGTTATTTTTGGCTTTAGCTTTTGTGTCTCCATAACTGAGTTTTGAAAATCACTATATATGGTTTGAGTTATAATGTTTAGCGTACCCATTGGATAACACTTCGTTCATGTACAAACGGCCCTGGACACAAATAAAATATCGTTGTGACAAGCAATGTGCCATGATTTCGAAAATATCATAAAATGGACAAGATGACTTATCTTGTGATATCCCAAAATGCTGATAAAGAGTGTAATTACTTCAAATAAAAGGTTGCTTATTTTCCAAAATAAATTTTTTAATAAAATTCTATAAATTAAATTAAAAATACGTCTAAGAAATCTTGTCTAAATTCGAAACCAATATTTTATTATAATTAAATTATAAATTAAATGTTCAATTGTCGTTCAATAAACGAATACATTACAACATAAATTCGTTTTATGTCGCCAACTCACATTATATTGCAAATTCAACATTTTCCAAATATCTTGATATTAAAATATTATTATATTGTAAATAAAATATTCAAAATTATTCATATTTAAGTTATTTAAATTCGAATCAATATTTAAAATAATAAAATAAATTTAAATAATTGACCAGAAAATACGGGACGTTACATCGACATACATGAATGTGTATGTCGACATACAAGAATGTGTATGTCGATATATAACTGTTAGAAATTTGAAATTTATTTAAAACTACCTTGTGTCTATTCAGTTTTAAATGAATTCCAGACTCTCTCTCTCTCTATATATATATATATCATTTTCTTCCAGAAAAATTCATTTCTACTTCTCTATTTCTTCCCTAATCACTCTCTTTCTATATAATTAAATTAATAGCTGCTCCTATTCATAATCTAAGTGAAAATCTTGAAAAAAACTCTCAATTCTTTCAACAATATCCAATCTATCATTCTTCATAATCAATCTCAATTAGAATTAAGTCGGATAAAAATGATTGAACAACAAGAAAAATTGAGACACCCCACGTTCGTTAATGTCACTCACAAAGGGAATGCATTAAGTTTCGTGAAGCGTTATAGTAAACAGAACAGAAATATTACAAGACAAACATATAAAATAACAGTGGAATAAAAACTTTATTTATCATAAGATATTGTGGTCCAAAAACATCACATGTCTGAAATACAAAAGCCCATTACAACATAAAAGCTACTGTCTTGTACTTAAAAAATATCAGAGTACATAAAAGAAATAAAATTCCCCAAAAACAAAATATTGCCATAACAACAAGGATAGGAGCTTGAGCCATACATCTCAGCAGCTCCAGCAAAAGTAAGCAGAATCACGGTCAAGCCTTAGTCTTCTCACCCTGAGAACTTGGGGGGAGGAACGGAAGAAAGAAGAGGAAACAAAAAGGGTCAGACATAAAGTATGGTGAGTCCAGTTATTTCTAGCAAGTGAATAAATAAAAGTAGCATGATAGGCATATAAAGTGGAAAAGAGAGAGATAACTACACAAAAAGGAAAGTATGACAAGGTGAACAGGATAGGGTGTATACGCCTCTAATGATTACTCTGCACTATTACTAATATAACTAGAGTGTGATGATCCCTTCCACTATATGGTGGTAGACTTAGGCATATGTCCAAATGTATCATAGCTACTACCCTAATTGATCGGCTCCCTAATCCGCGTAGATACTCTGTGCCAACCCCACCGTAGGATGTATCACGTCCTAAAGTGGCAACCTCTCGCTGATATGCGCATCCCTATATCTATAGGTGTCACGGTCGTCTTATTCCCCTCTTCTCGGCTCATGCACACACATGGTGTGGTCGGTTTGCGCCGCCCACACCATCCTCCACGTTTGGATCTCTTACAATCAGTTCTGTAAGTGCGCCCCTTCTCCGACCTAGTTCGGAGTACATGTTTTGATACCTACTTCGGGTTACTGGATGAAACGGGTCCCACACAATATGATACAAGCTCTCCCCTTTGTCTTGTATCCCCCACTAGGTTTTCCATTTGATTATGTATACCACTAGGTGTCTTTAATTACATATCTTTATTATTTCCATCGGTTGTATATACCACTAGGTGTCTTTAATTACATAACCCCCAATTGGTTATGTTTCATGGGCCTATATTTAGATATTACCCACCCGTCTCAGATATACTTAACTTAATCCCCCAAGTTTACTTAACCCCTTATTCATGTTCATGTTCATAAAATCCCTATGGATTCCACTAGGTTATGTATTTCAATTACTACCATATTTTTATTTATGGTTATAATGGACTAGAACTCCCACATTAGGCCTACAGCTTATGGATGCTGGATATGCTGGTCGGGTCCGGGCAGACTTCTTCCACAAGTTGGGCCTAATCTCGTGTCTTAGCCCGATTCGTATTTGTGCACTTGGACCTCTCACATTAGGTTGGACTAGTGGTTGCTAGATATGTCGGTCGGGTCCAGGCAGACTTCCACCACTAATGCAACCTAACCTCGTGTCATAAGTGCAATTACAATTTCTAATTGTAATCTTAGACATTTCATTATTATCCAAATTCTCACCTATGTCATAATAGGTTATAGGTTCCATGCCCCTTTATCCCCAATTTTGTACAATTGTCCATATTCATATCCATTAACCAAGTTATGCCAATTCTAATATTTTCCCCCGTTCCCTCACTAGCGCATTCGTAGATATTTGGCGGTATCTAGGCTAGAAAGTAGCCTAGCCATTGTTAGATCCAAAATTAGGCCTAATAACCGAGTTGTTATAATTTGGGGGATATTAATATCAGAATAAATGCAAGGAAAAACAGAAAAGACACAGGGTTTATAGTGGTTCGGCGTTAAAGAGCCTACGTCCACTTTATCTCAATGATTATACTTAAGATTCGAGTACAACCAATGATTTATCTCTCAAACTCACTTTTACAATATTGATTCACTCAGTAAATTCAAGATAACTCTGAGTAAAAATAATGGAGATATGATTATGGTGGAATCAAAGCTCTGAATTGCCAAAAAGATCCTCAAAAATGCCAAGTCTGGGTCTATTTATAGATGATATTTGCAGACGGATCGTGGTCATACGTGTCACAAATCCCAAGAATCTCGAACTGGTTCGTAGCTTGATGGAGAAATAGTCAATATGACAGTTGTGTACAGGTGTCGCGAGATCCTACATTTTTGGATCGTGGTAGACTTAATCGTAGTCTTCATTTCTCAACTTCAGGGATCGGATCGTGGGGCTCGTGAGAGGATGGATCGGATTGCCCATGACGATCGCGAACGGGGGGAGAGTAGCAGCAGCGTCACGATCCAGTGAAGGCTTGGTGACCACGATCGGAGTTTGATGACGTCTACAAGTAAAATTCAATAGTGAACATACATATGAATCTTGGTGGCTTGGTCCAAAAGCTAGCCAACATTTTAACCCCTCGAAGTATGTTTTATCGAGAATGGAACATGCTTCGAAATTAACGAGCTATCTTTTCACGAAACGATGTGGATCAATGGCTGTGACTGTCTGAAATGTCGTACTGCTTTAGAAAGTTGCGCTCTTTGACTGATATAAATATCGAATTGAATCATCAACCACTTCTCTATTCATCGAGCGACTTTCATTTCTTGAACTACTGAAGATATTATTATCAAGTTGCCAAGTAAGTTTTAAAACTTTTTGTCATAGGTAGCATTAATAACTTTCGTATTCCTGTAAGTATGCAAATCTGCCTTTCTGATCCATCAGTCACATTTAGGCTTGGATCGCCATTTCTCACTACCATTTGTTGTGGATCATTTGACCCGTTCGTGTAGAGCAGTTTGATATGTCACGGATCGTCGCCCTGGATGGCCCATTCGTGAACCATGATGGGGTCCCTCGGCGCTCGCGGCCCATCAGGCCTCACGAGCCACATAGGACAAAAGGGGAAGATTAAAAGCCTCTTCTCATATTATATAAGCCGACCCTTTTCTTCCCATCCGCTCCTCTTCTTCTCCTCATTACTGCCACCCTTTCCTCTTCAATTCCTAACCCTAATTTGCTTGCCATCGAATTCAAGCGCTCTTGAGGCCAATTAATCAAATTAAAAAGGTAATAATAAGGATAATTTCACGTGTAATTCTTTCCTTCTTATTGAATATCGATTCGAGTTCGATTTCCGTGGGTAATGGTGGAGTTAGTGGCGTTAAAGCCTGAGAGTGGCGGTGGTACTGAGTTCATTCATGGAAGGAGAAGGGGAGCGAGAAGGGCAGAGAAGCAGGTCAGGTTGGTTCGTAGGCGAAGCTTTGGCTCGAGTCGCTTCATGGTGACGGAGAAATGATGGGAGAAGGGATGAAGATGAAGTGTTAATTTGACTAGCGGATCGGGTCGTGGATACGGAGGAGCATCGGTTCGTGGAGACATGAAGTGGATCGTGGGGGGTTATCACGATCCGTTCAGGTAAAGCATGAGGGGTCAGGAATTCCAGCGTTTCGTGATCTTAAACTTCTCCACGATCCGATCCGCTTCACGAACCGACGATGCATATCGATCCAAACCCTGTCCCACGAGCCAATTCAATGAGCGATCTGATGCACATGTTGGCCAAATAATGCGATTTAATTCTGATTTTCCAATGGACAGTTAGGTTAGAGCCTTCAAGATGAACTTTCTGGACTGAACAACTTATCTTGATGGCATATCACGACCAATATCCTGTTCATTTAACTAACTTCATGCTTTTCTTATATGTACGCACAAGCACACACTTGCACTTACACACACGGGGAACGGGTAACTTGTGTTCTAATTTTTACTCGCCAACACAGCTATGTTGGATAAACAAGTGACTGAGACACCGAATGAAAGTGCCAAATCAGAGACATCAGTATATCACAGCCCTGATGTGCTTCCCTCAGATTCAGATGAGGAAAAATCCGACCTTGATTACGAAACGGATACCGATATAGAGTCAACGACTTCTGAGAGCACATCCCTTGAAGATGAGGATGATCGAGCTCCTGATGAAATTCCGGGTGTTAAGGAAATAGAGAAGCTCACCGATTCTTTACTCTCCAAGTTAGACGATATAAAACTTAAGAAGATATGTTTAAAACACGGAATTTCCTGGGACGTTGTGAAAACTCCAGAAAGCGAAGATAGACCTCATTCTGCCCCAGAGGGGTACATGACTGTTAGTCGACTCATGTGCTGGGCAGGAGCTATTACTCCTTTCTCTCCACTTGTTGTCGATCTCTTAAGACAATTACACATTGCCCCCATGCAACTCCATCCGAATGCCTATGCGGCTCTGTATACTCTGTATATTGCTTATATGGAGATTCTACAGATCGAACTTCCCCTTAAAGATCTGAAATTCTATTACCATTTCAAGCATCGTTCCGCAGGGGCTCCTAATTTTTCTTTCTTTGAATCAGTTGCCAACAGAAAAGTCGTGATGGATGGTTATAGTAATATAGGGGATCTCAAATCTGACTGGTTTTATATAAAGCATCAAGCTGGATGCGCGAGGAAGTGGCTACAAGCAAGTATGTTTTCAACTTTCCCGCGTTTACTTCAAATGCATAATTTCAGCGCTAATGAATCATTTTGTTCCATACAAATCACAACTTTGAGAGAACAGAAGGATCGATATATGAAGACCGAATGTCCCGCCTTCTCAAGAGTAACTCGGATTTCTTAAGGATTAAGAAATGTATCACGGACGAGAACCTTCACAAACACCGTCTTTTAGATATAAGATTCGGACTTGGAGCGGGCGGCAAACCTTACAAGTATATACCTACGACTGAGGGAGAAGGAACTTCTCAAGCTGTAGAGACAGTCGAGGAAGAGATAGTCGTCGGCCCCGGTATTCTCATCAATCTTATTCTACACGATCTTGATCTCCATCGAAGCAAGGTTCTGAAAAGCCTCACAGTCGTCCATCGCTACCGGCTGGGGGCAAGCAACTTCCTAGAGATTTGACCACTCCGAAGAGTATGCCTTCTCATGTCCAGTCTTCTTAAAAACACCACGAGCCAGAGGGAAAAAACAGAGATGAGGGCAAGATCATGGAGAAGAGAAAGACATCTCATGTTTCCTCTAGTGAGCACGACTTAGATACCACCGCTGCACATAATATTGTTCCTAATTCCGAGATTCAAGCCAGGCTGGAGCGCTTGCGAAAGCAATTTCCTGATATTTTCTTTGAGAGGATGACGTTCGTCCTGGATCTTGAGCCGGTTCCCGAGGATTGAGGCACAGAGGTGATAGGGTACGTATGCCATGTGGCTAAACAATATGGGGTAATGAAGAGGCATGATGTTCATCTTTCAGATGCCATCCGTCGCCTAGAGACGTACGCAGCCAGGTCCCGAGTGAAAATTGAGAATGATGTTAGGGCTAGGAGCAAAATGGAAAAAGAACTAGAGGATGCACAGGCCCAACTGGCTTTAGCTCGGCGAGATGCAGAGAATTACAGGTCTGAGCTGGAAAGTGTTAGGGAGCGTTTTCGCAGTGAGCTTGATTCAAACAGCTAGGAATGGGTGGCTCTAAGGAAGGAGGTGGAAGATCTTAGGGCAATTAATACTGAACTGAAGATAGCATAGGAACGCTTTGCTGTTGAGAAAGCTTCTTGGGAGAAAGAGAGGACAAGCTTAAAAGACGACCTCGCTCTTGCCAAAAAGGAAAAAGAGGTTTTAAATGATCAACTTGCCCAAGCAGAGGAGCGTGTAGCTCTCGCTGAAAGTAGCGCCAATAATGCTCTTGAATCGACCACTGCTACTGTTGATAAGCTCGCTGAAAAAGAGAAAGATATAGCTAGTTTTAAGGAACTGTTGTTCGACTTCTTTGGTCAAGTCATCAAGACTCGAGACATCTCTTGGATTCCGGACTATCATGTTACTCTGTCCAATGTATGGGATGCAATTGTCGAAGGCGAGAAGCGGCGATTGATGGTCGACGAGGTTGACGAAAACCAGCTGATGCAGACCTATCTCAGAGGTGAAGAACCTGAGGCTTTGGAGAAAGGTAGATGCCTAATCCATGAAGAGATCGAGAGGGAGAAGATTAAGCTCAAGGATAAGGTTGACGAAGGCTCGAGTTCAGTGGTGGAGCCCAAAACCTCTGAAGTTGAGGAATATAACCCTGATGATCCGTTGATTCCCTTGGCTCCAACCCCTCCAGTTGTTGGAACCACCACTACCAATCTGGGAGATGAGTCGGCTGAAGGTATCACCATATTCTCTCCACAGTTCATCAAAGCGATCGTAACTTGTCGTCGTCTCATGGGACAGACAACTGACATGGCCACATCTTCTCCTGATTCACTAACACTTGCTTCTCATGGTGTAGTACCAAATTGGTCGAGAAGGATGCAGAAGAGAAGGTAGTGGCAGAAAAAGTTGATGTCCTCCCGGATACTGGTGTTGAAGTTTCTGAGATTCCAAAGTAAACCGAGGGTACAAAAAGTGAGAGAGTCATGGTAGCACCCGTGGAATCCGGCACCGGCGCTCCTGCAGACGCTGAGGTTATTGCGGCTTTGCAAGACACAGATGGTGGTCAAGGAGATGAGGAAGAGGAAGTTGTCACCATAGATGAGGTCAAGGATGATAATAGTGAAACCTTGGCTAACATGCAGTTAGGAAAGAAAAGCAGTTGGTTCTAAAGAAGGGGGAACAGGACCCTGTATTCGTGCCCCCTATTTCTGAAATTGACCCCACGACTGGGTTGGTTATAAGATTCTCTTCCAAATCAATTACTTCACAACTTGCCTCCCAACCTTCTAGTCATCCCCCGGAGCCTCTTGTTGATAAGAGGAAGAGGAAGAAAAGTGACCGCTCTGATGCTGACAAAGAGGGGTTGGAGAAACAGAAGAAGGAAAAGAAATAAAAATCGTCTCCCAAGCGCAAATAGAATGCACTTATTAGCTCATATTTTATCCTTTAGGATTTCCTTTGTCCAAAAAATGTAGTTGTGAGAGTGGACCTCACTTTTTTTTAGCTTCTTGTTCTTGTAAATCTGCTTTCAGTAAATGAAAATCTATTTCTTTTGCGCCATTGCGTTCCTGTAAGTTGATCATGTTTGCAGAGTTTAAATAATCATAACCGAAACAATCATAATTAAATACTGAAGTCATAAGTAACAATCATTAATCATAACCGAAACAATCATAACTAAATACTAAAGTCATGAGTAATAATCATTAAGAATTTCATGTGCTAAGTAAATGTGTAGTGGTGTACGTATATGCCCCCAATTAATCGTCATTATAGTGCCTGGCCAGGGCTTATTGGCGATTGATTAGGATTATGTTTATACTCCCCCCCCCCCCCCCGTCCGAAAATGAGGGGTTCGGGCCCCCTTTTTCATTCTTGTCCCTACTCGTGTGGTGGGATGGGATCCCTTGAGTGGCATATGTCACTGTGCCTTTATAATCTCCCGATCCTTCAGCGGGGTAAGATTTCTCTTGGCGCTAAGTCTCTAGCACCTTTATACTCTCCCGATCCTTCAGCGGGTTAGAGTTCGAGCTCGGTTCTTGGTATGCTCACTGAACCTTTAGCGGGGCAGAAGTTCTGGGGACACTAAGTCTCTAGTGCCTTTATACTCTCTCATTCCTTCAGCGGGTTAGAGTGTTATCAAGGCGGTTTTATCATGGTGCACCTTCACGCCTTGGGGAAGTTATCTTCGCGTCCTTTATACTCTCTCCCTAATCTCAAGAGTTTGAGTGCAAGCAGTAGTGTGATTTACCTAGCCGCACCTTTTAGAGTTTTAGTTACCGTTAGCCTTCCGATCTGATAGATGGCATTTTGAATCAGCTGTTTTGAGATTACTACATAATTTAAGACAAACTTCAAAATGGTAATGATATATTAATCAAAATAAAAGAGCAGATAAAAAACGATGCGGTAAAGGTAAATAACACATGATATTTTTATAGTGGTTCGGTCGAATCATGACCTATGTCCACTTTATAATCTTTTGTTCAAGTAACTAGACTGTTCTTAGGCAAGTCGAGCCTTTTTACATGGTCCTAAAAAACAAAAGAATAAAACTGACAATTTCACGTCAGATAAGGCCGCAAATGCTGGGCATTCCACACTCTGGGGATTTCATCTCCATGCACAGTTGCTAGCTTGAAAGTTCCATTATCAAGCCTTCGTAAAATGGAGTACGGTCCTTCCCATTTCGAGCCCATATGTACTGGGGGTGGAAAGACGCGCTTCAGAACCAAGTGTCCGGGTTCAAATGTTCGAGCTCGGACTCTTTTGTTGTAATACCGAGCTATTTGTTGTTTATACCTCAGGGCACGTAAGTCGGCTTCGTCCCTTTTTTCTTCAACCATGTCCAGGGATTCAAGGAGCAGCTCATTGTTGGTCATCGGATCGTAATAAGTGGTTCAATGAGATGGTACTTCCGACTTGACCGGAATGACCACTTCAGCTCCAAAAGCAAGGGAAAATGGGGTGTGACCCGTCGCCGACTTGTACGTTGTCCTATAGGCCCATAGTGCTAGGGGTAATTCATCAACCCACATGGCTTTGCCCCTTTTCAATCTTTTCTTTAGAATGGATTTGATCACCTTGTTTTCCGCTTCAACTTGTCCGTTCGATTGCGGATGTGCCACAGAGGTGTATCTTTTCTCGATGTGATACTTCTGACAGAAATCTCGAAACTCAGTACTATCGAATTTGGTCCCATTATCGGTTACGATGACTTTTGGAATCCCAAACCGACATATAATGTTCTTAACGACAAAAGTGATCAATCGCTTGGTTGTGTTCGTGGTCAAAGGCTCTGCTTCTACCCATTTGTGAAATAATCCATGGCCACAATAGCGAACTTTTCTCTGCCCTTTGCTATGGGAAGGCTCCCAATAATGTCAACTCCCCACATAGCAAAAGGGCTTGTCATTGTCTTCAACTGGCTAGGTGGCACCCTAGTAATCTTGGAGAATTTCTGACAAGCATCACAACGTCGTGCATACTTGGCTTCATCCTTGTTTATGGTAGGCCAAAAATAGCCATATCGCAATATCTTCTTTGCCAGCATTTTCCCTCCAGTGTGGTTGCCACATTCGCCTTCATGGACCTCTTTCAGCACACGCTTGATGTCATCATGGGCGATACACCGGAGGAGGGGCATCGAGAAATCTTGTCTGTATAGGACATTGCCTTGCAACACATATCGGGAAGCTTTTCGTATAACTACACGCCTTTCACTTTTCTTTGTTGGAAGCGTTCTATTTATCAAAAACTTCTTTAGAGGAGTCATCCATGACTCTCTCTCAGGCTCAATCTCTAGTACTAGATCAACTTCCATCTGATCTATGCTAGGAGACTGTAGTACTTCAATTGGGACCAGCTCCGTATCCTAAGGATTATCTGAACTAGCCATTTTTGCTAACTTGTCTGCCTTTTGATTCTCCGTTCGGGGAATATGAGATATGCTGTGGTGGTCAAAACCATCCAGCAACTTCTTCACTTTTTCCAAGTACGATATCAACCTTGGACTCTTGGCCTGAAACTTTCCAGTGACCTGGTTTACGACTATCTAGGAATCGCAAAAGATGTCTAGCTTTGTAATATCCAATTCCTTTGCGAGTTCCAGCCCGACAATTAGGGCTTCGTACTCGGAGTCATTATTAGTGGCGTGGAACTCCAGTCTAAGAGCGTAATAAATTAACCGTTTCTCTGGAGTTTTGAGAACTACTCCCGCACCAGATCGTCTATCATTATTAGCTCCATCTGTGTATAGTTTCCAGGCATTAGGGTCAAGGAGTAGCTTTGGCGAATCGTCCTCCTCAGTTACTACATCATCTTCTGGGATAGTGAACTCCGCTATGAAGTCCGCAAGCACTTTCCCCCTTATCGACCTTCGGGGCTAGAAATTCAAATCGAACTGACTTAGCTCAATGTTCCACTTAAGTAGCCTTCCTGATGCTTCTGGCCTTTGCAGAACCTGTTTAAGCGGGTGATCGGTGTACACAGTAATGGGATGAGCTTGGAAGTAGTGGCGAAGTTTTCTAGATGAAATTAGTAAGCTGTACGCCAGCTTTTCTATTTTTGGATAATTCCGTTCTACGGCCGCCAATTTCTTACTCACATAGTACACCGGTCTTTGTACCTTATCCTCTTCTCTTACCAAAGCCGAACTGATTGCATGAGATGATACTGCCAGGTACACAAATAAATCCTCGTGATCCACAGGCTTAGACAGTATCGGGGGTCTTTCCAAATGGTTAAATAGATTCTGCAATGCTCCTATACAATCTGGAGTCCATTTAAAGTTGCGCTTGCCTCCCTTTATTAGCTCGAAAAACGGGATGCATTTATTTGTAGCTTTGGAGATGAACCTACTCAGCGCCGCCACCCTTCCAACGAGGCTCTGGACGTCCTTAATTTGCTTTGGTTCTTGGATATTTCGGATTGCTGTAATTTGAACTGGATTGATTTCGATTCCACGCGAGCTGACGATGAATCCTAGGAATTTTCCTGATGCTACCCCAAATGAACACTTCAAAGGATTCAGTTTCATCCCATATTTTCGGAGAATCTCAAACATCTCTGCTAAATCGTTAGTATGATCTGACGATTGTCTGGACTTTACCAACATGTCGTCAACGTATACCTCCATCGTTTTCCCGATTTGGTTGTAGAACATTCTATTCACCAATCGCTGATATGTAGCGCCGACATTCTTCAAACCGAAAGGCATTACCAGATAGCAGTATAATCCCAAATCTGTAATGAAACTGGTATGCTCTTGGTTTGGGACATGCATGGGGATTTGATTGTACCCCGAGTATGCATCCATAAAAGAAAGAAGTTCATGACCCGCAGTTGAATCTGCCAACTGATCTATTCGAGGTAACAGAAAGCTGTCTTTTGGGCAGGCTTTGTTTAGATCTGAAAAGTCGATGCATGTACGCCACTTTCCATTGGTCTTTTTTACCAAAACCGGGTTTGAAATCCAGTCAGGGTATGTTGAATCTTTAATAAATCCATTACTCCTCAGCTTTTCGACTTCTTCCTTCAAGGCGGCAGACCTCTCTGGGCCAAGAATTCACCTTTTCTACTTGACAGGAGGATGTTTTGGGTTGATGCTTAACAAATGACTCATAATCGAGGGAGATATCCCACACATGTCTGCATGGGTCCAGGCGAATACATCCAAGTTAGCTTTCAGGAAATTTGTTAATTCTTTGGCTCGAATAGGATCCAACTGGGATCCAATCTTCAGGACCTTCTCTGGTTCACTATCATCGATTGGTTCATCCACAGCCGCTTCATTGGGAGTCGCCATTCTACCCCCACGCTCTTTATCCTCTCTGGGATCTATGTCCTCGGGCAACACTCTGGGCGACCCTCCCGGAGGTATTCTCTTTAGTTGCTACGACGATTCCTCCCTCGGAGGGGAAGAACCACCTTTTTTTCTACATTTTTCCCCTTGCGGAGCAATTTTAACTCTGCAATGTAGCATGCTCATGCAACAACTTGATCTCCTCTGACTATGCCTATGCCGGCATCCGTCAGGAACTTCAACAACAGGCACCAGGGTGCAATGCAGGCCCTGAATTTGACTAGGGCTGGCCGGCCCAAGAAGGCATTGTACGGTGACTCAATGTCCAGGACTACAAAGGGGAGAATTCTCACTCTCTGGCGTTCTCCTTACCCAAGGGTTACTGATAATTCCACGTATCCCATTAGAGCGGTCGAGGCCCCATTAAATCCACGTATTCAACCTTCGCATGATTTCAAATCCTTCGGCTCGAGTTTCATTTGGTCGAATGTTTTCTTGAATAGAATGTTGACGAACTCCCGTTATCTACTAAGACTTTATGAACTTTAGCTGGACCGATGGTGACGGTAATCACTAATGGGTCTTCAATTGGGGAATGAACCCCAATACTCTCTCACTTGCGAAATATGACGTCAGCAGACATCGTCTTTTGTTGCTTAACCGGAGCGTTATCCTCGGGGTTGCTACATTCCCCCACTTCAAAATGCTGTTTTGCTGCATTTACGTATTAATCCATAGCTCTGAAACTGTGCCCTGCCAGGTGAAGCCCACCAACTATGGTATTGGTAACGATATTTTTTCCTTTTTGCTGAGCCGTCAGTTTAGCAGCAGGTTAGCTTTGGTTCGGGGCTTGTACGACTTGCCCCTATCCCTAGGAGTCACCTTATATTCATCAAGCTTCCCTTCTCGGAGCAGTTTTTCAATCACATCTCTCAAATTATGACATTCGTTTGTGGAATGACCATGGACCTGATGAAAAAGACAGAATTTTCCAGTTTCACGCTCTTTTTCTATAGAATCTCTTGGAGGAGGCGTTTTGTATTAGAGGACATTATATGTATCCAGAAAGATGTTTTCCAACGTATCATTTAACGGTGTGAAGCTCTCAAACGGTCTAGGCCAGGATCTTCTCTGAGAGTCATTTCCTCGATTTCTTTTCTGATTATTGCTGCCTTGATTCTTGTTCCTAACATTAACTTCAACTTTTCCTGAGTTATCTACCGTTTTCTTGATGGCCACATTAGTTGGGATATCCTCCTTATCAGCTGCCTTCCTCTTTCGGTTGGCGTAAATTTCCTCCCGACGCATGCGGATGTTGGCCTTTTCATAGAATATCTCTCTGGTTAATGGTGGTTTACCGTTCATGTATCTTCCAAATTCTGTATCCTTATCCACTCCGTCAATCAGAGCCATCAAAACAGTTTGTTCATGGGGATCTCTAACCTACGTGACCGCTAAATTGAAGCGATCTAAATAGGACCTCAAGGATTCGTCCGGACGTTGTTTAATGAGGGACAACTCAATGACATTCTTAAATCTATGGGTATGTAATCGGAACTGATTTACAAACTGTTCACTTAATTCCCTGAAACTGGAGATCGATTGCGCTGGCAACCGAGTGAACCACATTAGCGCCGTGTCCTCCAGGAATATCTGTAACGCATTACACTTCACAGCATCGGAGGCGGTGGCCGCGTTCATGTACCATGAATATCTCATCAGGTGCTGAACTGGATCAGCCGTTCCCGCATAACGGTTCATGGATGGCATGTTAAATTTCCTCGGGAATCGGACCTTTAAAATATCATCTGTAAAAGGCAAATGACTACGGCCTATACCCCAATCTTCGGTTCTTTGTCCGCGACTTTCCACCATCATTTGCCTGATCATGGCTTCGACATCCGCATGGGTCAGAGTGGATTCGGGATTAGCACTTCTTGCCCGACGAGCTCCTCCAGCATTTCTTTGACGTGTTGCTGCAAGGTCTGGGTCCTGGACAGAACTCCCTTGCCCCCTATTGTCGTGATCAGTCGCATGACGAGCAGGGGGAACAGGTCGATTTTGAGCAGGATCAATAACGCCTCCATTCCTAGGCGGCAGTATGGGCTCATTTAAGTTACGGTTATTGGTTTCCTGATTAAGCACTTCTATATTCTCAGCCCTTTCCAATGGAGGCCATCGCCGGTTTCTCCGAGGTTCTTCAAATCAGGATGTATGTTCCGGGGATAAAGGGTAAGCTGGAGGTGGCGAAACCTGCCTTTGAATATCATCAATTCGTCTGCCTAAGGAAGTAATATTCTGACGCAACAACGAGCTCTCCTGCCTTTGGGCGGCCAATTCATCAGTTTGCCTGTCCAATGCTTCAAGTATTCGAGTCAGATGTCCTTTGGTAACTGGAGCAGAAGGGTCGAACTGGTCATCTTCATCTTCTCTTATACGCAAGGAACTTGAACCAGGTTGAGCGGAAATACCAGCACGAGCAGAATGAGCCATAATTTCCTTCCCATGTCGGGTAGTAGTCTGATTGTCAGTTCAGATCGTGGTCCTCCTAGGCTGGTGGCTCGTGGTACCCCCTTGACGTCGGGTCGTGGTGATAGGTGCAGGAGGGATCGCGGCATGGTCATGCGATCGGGTAGTAACCCCTTCAACTGTCTGGTTCGTTGCTCCATCACTGGATCGGATCGCCCCAACATTACCACGATCAGAGAGCTCTTCCTCGACCTGTTCATGCATGCTATCTTCAATTGCTTCGTTCGCAGCTTCATTCGCTTGCGAAGTTCGTACTTCCTTAGACTACTTTCCAGCCATGATATCTGAGCTTTACTGAAATCTTCAAAAATCGAAATAGTGGAGTTTTGGACTGTTATCTTCGGACTTGACTATCCAAACAATAGAACTACAATCCAATATGTTGAGACTTCGTTCTCAGTGAAAGCACCAAAATGTTAGATCTAAAATTGGTCCTAACACCTGAGTTGTTATAATTTGGAGGAGATTAATATCAGAATAAATGCAAGGAAAAACAGAAAAGACACAAGGTTTATAGTGGTTCGACGTTAAAGAGCCTACGTCCACTTTATCTCAATGATTATACTTAAGATTCGAGTACAACCAATGATTTATCTCCCAACCTCACTTTTACAATATTGATTTACTCAGTATATTCAAGATAAGTCTGAGTAAAAATAATGGAGATATGATCATGGTGGAATCAGAGCTCTGAATTGCCAGAAAGATCCTCAAAAATGCCAAGTCTGGGTCTATTTATAGATGATATTTGCAGACGGATCGTGGTCATACGTGTCACAAATACCGAGAATCTTGAACTGGTTCGTAGCTTGATGAAGAAATAGTCAATATGACAATTGTGGACAGGTGTCGCGAGATCCTGCATTTTTGGGTCGTGGTAGACTTAGTCGTAGTCTTCATTTCTCAACTTCAGGGATCGGATCGTAGGGCTCGTGAGAGGATGGATCAGATCGCCCATGATGATCGCGAACGGGGGGAGAGTAGCAGAAGTGTCACAATCCGGTGAAGGCTTGGTGACCACGATCGGAGTTTGATGACGTCTACAAGTAAAATTCAATAGTGAACATATGTATGAATCTTGGCGGCTTGGTCCAAAAGCTAGCCAACATAGCCATAAACAATAAAAGGGAAAGGTGATGGGAAAAATGACAATAGTGATCATTCTAATAAAAGTAACATAAACATATATACTGGCATAGACATGTAATTGGCATAATAATAAGGTGGACATAAAAAAATAGATCTAGTGAAAAGGGTAATAATAAAACTAGATCTAACATACTTAGGATGAACAGATCCAAGTAAGAATTCATATGTCCAATAATGACAGATCTAAATTAATCACAACATGATGATCTAAATCTAAACAAAGGTTTAATTGTCCAGATAATGATAATCCCAAATTAACCACAAACTTAGAAAAGGGTAAGATCCACATAGGTGACATGATTAATTAACCACAAAAGAACTAGATCTATAAAATAAATCTAGCATGGTAAGGTCTAGGCTTATAGATTCACAAATTATGATAGATCCAATATGATTCAGTCACAGGCATGTATGTATCCAAATCACATTCATATCACAAATTACTTTTGATCATTTAAATCTAAAAGTAACTAACTCATAGTGTTTGGATTAAAAGAAAAGGTAGAAAATAGCAGAGGCTGGATCTACACTTGAATCTCTAAGTTTGATTTGCAAAGTTGATTGTTGTTGAAGAAAAGGGTTCTGTTCAGTTTAGGCACTAGCAGCATTTGGCCTCCATTTACTCCAATGAAGAAAACAAGAAAAATGACCATGTATTTATAGCTACCAGCCCCAGAAACCGACTTAGCCACGTCAGCCCTAGGGGGGTTGACCCACCCCTTAGGGGGTCGACCCTGGTGTCGACACCCTTAAGGGGTCGACTCCCCTAGGCGGGAATTTTCCCGCTCACCCCGAATTTTTGAAATTTGAACAAATTTGAACTTTTTGGACCCAATTTTGAATTCTTGGGCCCTATATATATATATATATATATATCTGTGTGTGTGTGTGTGTGTGTGTTCCGCATATACAAACTTCAAACCCTCATAACTTCTTCATACGATGTCCATTTTACGCAAACTAAATGTATATCTTGACCAGAATTTCGAGACGGACGCATTGGCGCATTCTGTTTCCCTTAATTTCGAATATTAAATTAATTATTATTTAATTTATCATCTTTTAGTGTTGTTAAAAATACGGGGTGTTACATTCTCCACTATTCAAAGGATTTCGTCTCCGAAATCTCCAAGTTAAGAAGAATGCGTATCCTACCATCCATCATTCATCTACTCATCCATCAATCACTGAAATCCATTGTCCTTAAAGACTTCTAATGCTTATATGAACATATGCAAAGGTGTGTGTACATGTCCCAATACTAATGCGAAGGTCAGGCGGTCTACTGATTCAGTTGACCTCCTTAATGCATTGTATGTTAGTGCCATGTATCCAATATGTATGCAGATAATCGTATTATAACATGTGAGTTCTATATGTGTGCACACTCATTCGTCCAAATGCAACATCCATAGGCTTATACATCCATTTCCATCCATAAAAGAAAAGAAAATGCACACGCATCCATATGCAGTATGAGAGTGATTGAGCCGATCTAGTGCCTATTGTGTGTGTATATGCATCCACAGGCAGCCACTAGCAAACACTTGCATCCACTTGCATCCATTAAACATAACATGTCTCAAACACATGTTTACATCCAAAGGATTCCTATCTAAAGGTCAAAAATACTATGGGTAGGATATATTCAAATGATAGAAACAAGCACAGATAAAATTTTGGATAAGGAGTTAAGAACATACCCTCGAAAAGAAAAGGTTACGAAGCCTGAATCTTGTGTTCAGTCTCCCAAGTTGCATCCTCTGGGTTATCTCCCCATTGAATCTTTATCAGCTTGATCTCTTTATTGCATAGCTTCTTAACTTATGATCCAAGAATACGGGTAGGAACTCATCTAACTGTTGCCTCCCATTCTGCTTCTACTTCCTCTAATATACTTAGCTCAACAACTTCCGCGGTGTCATGCAAGCACTTCTGCAGATGAGAAATGTGGAAAACATCATGAACGGCGGATAGATTTTCTGGGAGCTTTACTTTATAGGCCATTTGGCCAATCCTTTCGGTTATGGAAAATGGTCCCACAAATCTAGGTGCCAACATCCCTACAGATCCGAAACGAACCACATTCCTCAGAGGTGACACTTTAATAAAAACTAAGTCTCCCACTTCAAATTCGATGTCAGTCCTTCTCTTGTCTGATTTCTGCCTATCTTGAGTTGTCTTTATCCACCATTGAATAAGGTCAATCTTCTTGGATGTTTCTCTAACCATATCTGGTCCAAGTAATAGTCTTTCTGTAGATTCCCACCAACAAGTTGTTGATCTACATGGTCGCCCGTATAATGCTTCGAAGGGTGCCATGCCGATGCTGGCTTGATAACTGTTGTTATAGGCAAACTCTACTAAAGGAAGTTGCTCTTCCCATATCCCTATAAAATCTAGGATACACAGCCTTAAAAGATCTTCAAGAATTCTGTTTACCATCTTTGTCTGCCCATCGGTCTAAGGATGATAAGCAGTGCTCAAACACAACTGTGTACCTAATGCTTCTTGCAAGCTCCACCAAAATTCACTGGTGAAGATGGGGTCACGATCGCAGACGAACTATCTCTCGGACATAGATTGTTGCCAACCATGATGTCGTCCTCTTACTCTTAACTGGAATAAAGTGAGCGCTCTTAGTGAGTCTATCTAGCACAACCCAGATACTGGTATTGCCTTTCTTTGATCCAGGCAAACCATCTATGAAATCCATAGAGACGCTCTCCCATTTCCACTGCGGAACTTCCAAAGGATGAAGTAAACCACCGGGCTTCTTTTGCTCAGCTTTAACTTGCTGGAAAACTAAACATTGAGAAACAAATTTGGCCACATCTTTCTTCATTCCGGCCCAAAAGAAAACCCTCTTCGTGTCTCTGTACATCTTATCACCGCCTGGATGAATAGTCATCTTTGAATGGTGGGCTTCTTCTAGGACTGCCTTTATCAAGCTTCCAGTTTGAGGGACACAAAGCCTTTCATCTCGTCGCAACCACCTCTTTTCATCTATGGTACATCGACCGAGGTGACTAAAAGTCTCCCATTTTCTGAGCTTATCCATGATGTCTAAAATTTGTGGGTCACCTTGCTGCGAAGCTCCTATCTGATCCATAAGAGTTGGCCGTATTTCTAGCGATGCAAACAAATCAGGCAAAATCTCGATGGAGGGTCTAAACTCAAAGGTTGATGAAGCTCTTCCTCTCCACAAACAGAGGACTTAAGGCCATCCTCTGCCTACTTATTGTGCCCGCCACCACATTACCCTTGCCAGGGGTATAAGCGATTTCAAAATCATAAGAAGCTAAGAACTCCATCCACCTTTGTTGCCTTAAATTAAGATCCTTCTGTGAGAACGGATACTTGAGAGATTTATGATCGGTGTATAACTCAAACTTCTCTCCAAGTAAATAATGACGCCACATCTTTAGCGCGATTACTATGGCCACTAGTTCTAGATCATGGGTGGGGTAGTTCTTCTCATGAACTCTCAACTATCTACCCCCATAACGCACTAACTTTCCTTCTTGCATCAGAACCGCACCAAGACCTGTACCACATGCATCAGTGCAAACGATAAACACTTTACTTCCATCAGGTAAGGTCAGGACTGGGGTTGTTGCCAGAGCCCTCTTCAGTCATTGGAAAGCGACATCACAATCTATATCCCATGAAAATGCAAGTTCTTATTCGTCAGCCTGGTGAGAGGGGATGATATCTTTGCGAAGTCCTTAATGAACTTCCAGTAATAACCTGCCAATCCAAGAAAGCTCCTCACCTCTGTTGCATTTTTCGGAATCTGCCAGTCCTGTACTACAACTACCTTTGCGGGATCCATTGTTATCCCTTCTTTGAAGACCAAATGCCCTAAGGTGATGGGAAAAATGACAATAGTGATCATTCTAACAGAAGTAACATAAACATATATATTGGCATAGACATGTAATTGGCATAATAATAAGGTGGACATAAAAAAAACAGATCTAGTGAAAAGGGTAATGATAAAAATAATTCTAACATACTTAGGATGAACAAATCCAAATAAGAATTCATATGTCCAATAATGATAGATCTAAATTAATCATAACATGATGATCTAGATCTAAACAAAGGTTTAATTGTCTAGATAATGATAATCCCAAATTAACCACAAACTTAGAAAAAGGGTAAGATCCACATAGGTGACATGATTAATTAACCACAAAAGAATTAGATCTATAAAATAAATCTAGCATGATAAGGTCTAGGCTTATAGATTCACAAATTATGATAGATCCTATATGATTCAGTCACAGGCATGTACATATCCAAATCACAGTCATATCACAAATTAATTTTAATCATTTAAATCTAAAAGTAACTCACTCACTGTGTTTGGATTAAAAGAAAAGGTAGGAAATAGCATAGGTTTGATCTTCACTTGAATCTCTAAGTTTGATTTGCAAAGTTGATTGTTGTTGAAGAAAAGGGTTTTGTTCAGTTTAGGCACCAGCTTCATTTGGTCTCCACTGATCTCCAATGAAGAAAACCAGAGAAATGACCATGTATTTATAGCTGCCAGCCCCAGAAACTGACTTAGCCACGTCAGCCCTTAGGGGGTCAACCCTGGTGTCGACACCTCCGTCGGGGGATCGACTCCCTTAGGCGGGAATTTTCCCGCTCACCCCGAATTTCTGAAATTTGAACGAGTTTGAACTTTATGGACCCGATTTTGAATTTTTGGACCCTATATATATACGTGTTTATATATATATGTTTCTATATATATATATATATATATATATATATCCTGCACGTATACAAACTTCAAACCCTCATAACTTCTTCATATGGCATCAATTTTACGGAAACCAAATGTCTATCTTGACCAGAATTTCGAGACGGACGCAATGGCGCAGTCCGTTTCCCTTAATTCCGAATATTAAACTAATTATTATTTAATTTATCCTCTTTTAGTGTTGTTAAAAATAAGGGGTGTTACAAAAACACTTTGATGCTATCCGTTGGATGATCTCTTTTCTTTCCAGAGATGAAGATAACAACATCACCAGGGTATCTCTCACCAAAGACAACGAAGACTGGGAAGTCATAGAAGCGGATCCAATCTTCGATGGAGATGGATGGGTGGAAGTTCCAAGAAATGTATGATTAATTAACTTGTTCGATTGGTTTGCTTTGTGGTGTGTTTTTTGAATTTAAAAACTTGTAATAATTTGCTTTATGAATATTTTATGGATTGATTAGCTTGAAATGAACTATGATTGTATTGATTATCCTCTTATTTAGTTTATAGAATTACAATAGTATATCCATATATTTAAGGAGAGTTTTAAGAAAATTATAGATTCAGGGGGAGTTATACATAGAATTAGACACTAGCATAATTCATTTAGAGGGAGTATAAATAGATATAATTTGGTTGATGACAATTGGGGAGAAATTACAAAATAGGTATATAATAGGTATAGTTTAAGGGGAAGATAGAAGGAATTCATGATGAAGGGGGGGTAATTAAAGATTCAGATTGATAAGTAATATCAGGTATGAATATTTTATAAACCAAGGTTGTCATCATCAAAAAGGGGGAGATTGTTGGAGAATGTAATTTTGGTGACAACAACCTTATTTCAATCACTATCATTATTGAATATAATATACACTAGCGCATTTATCCTATATATATATATATATGTATGTATGTATATATATATATATATATATATATGTATGTGTATACAGGATTTATGTGCTAGTAATAGATTTTGAAGACTGTATAGTTAAAAGATTCAAAATTTCAAAGGAGAATCAAGACTCATGAGTATCAAGATATCAAGAGATCAAGAGTTCAAGATTATCAGGGTAATATAATCTAGTTAGTATGTAAAACTCTGAATAGCACTCCAACTTTATTTTCAAATTATTCCTTTTCAAAATTATTTTAAAACTATTTTCAAATTGATTTCAAATTTGATTCTAAACTTATGATTTCAAATATATTTCCTAAGTTTCTTATGTTTATAGATATTATATAGTTTTATAGTTATATTATTGAGTTTTATGTCATATACATATATATATATATAGTTATTGAGTCATATGTTTAAATAATATTTTATTATGCGTTTATACTTGAATTTTTTTATTTTAAACAACTAGTTTTATTTCAGGAATTTCCAGAATATATATATATATATATATGTGTGTGTATGTATATTAATTTAAATACTTTAAAAAAGATTTATAATTTAAAAGTACAACATGTATGTTGACATATACATTTTTATATGTCGACATATAACCGTCACATTTTATTTAAATTTAAAAGTTGTGTCTTTTCATTTCAAAACGTTTCAAAAACTTTTGTGTCTCTTGGAACACTATATGAAGGCCCCATTTTCGAATTTTTTCAGAACTTATCATCTACTTCTTCCCTACTTAACATACCACTATTATTCTTCTTAAATTTCTAAGATTCTACACATATACTCTACAAATTTCAATATAAAATATATCATTCTTCTTCTATTTTCAATCTCTATCAAATACTCTCTATTTGGAAGTGCTGCTCAAGATTTCTAGGGAAATTGTAATCAGAAAAAGGAAGGGTGTGTTCGTTGTATCCCTAAAATCAAGGAAAAGGATAGGGTGTGTTCCTTGTATCCCGTAAATCAAGGAAAAGGAGCGGTGTTAACCTTGTAGTCGTGAAATCAAGGGTGTTGTAATTGGAACTGATATTAATAAAAACTCTGCACAATCCAGCACTGTGCGGGACTGTACGTAGGAGTAATCCGAACCAATATAAAATCTGGTGTATTCTTTCCTTTTCTGCATTTTACTTTTGATTATATCTGCATCTGTGATTGTTTCTATTGTGATATTCATTCTGTGATTCATATAGAAGTTTGAGTAATTTTTAATTGGTTAAGATTTCTATAAATTCTTTAAAACACTATTCACTCCCCCTCCAGTGTTAATTTTGCCTTAAGATCCTTGATTCTCATCCCTAACATCTTAGTTTGTCCGTCTGTGTAAGGATGATAAGATGTATTCAAATGTAGCTCGGTGCCCAACATCTCTTGCAAACTCTTCTAGAATACTTTAGTAGGCAAAGAATCTCTGTCACTTACTATTCCTTTTCGCACACCATGGAATCGAACAATCCACTTCATTTACAATTCAACCAACTTCGATGCCATCCTAGTAGAATTGACAGGTATGAATCTCAAGCTCTTAGTCAAGGGATCCACTATAACCCAAACATTATCATAACATGCCCTAATCCATGGTAATCCATCAATTAAGTCCATAGATATTTGTTCCCATTTCCATTCTGGGACCTCTATTGTTGAAGAAACCCACTCAGCTTCTTCTGCTTAGCCTTCACTAACTAACAATTTATACACTTCGAGATGAACTTGACCACGTCACTCTTCATACCTTCCCAGTAGTAAGTCCTTTTCATGTCCCGATACATCTTATTATCAACAAGATGTATAGTCAATCTAGAATGATGACATTCCCTTAGAATTCGCTCTCAAAGGCCATCAACGTCTGGGACACATAATCCTCCATCCTTACGAAGCCAACTATCTCGATCGATCTTATATCTTTTCAAATCCTATGAGTCGACTCACGTCTAAATCTTACCTAAAATCTTCACTAGCTTAGCATCCCGCTTCTGGCTAGCTCTAACTCTTTCGATGAGAGTAGGTCAGATACATAAACTCGTTAATATTTTAGGCTCCAACTCACAACAAGGCCTGAAATCAAATCCAGCTAAGTACTTTAGTTGCTTCCACTTCAGAAACATAGCTCCAACTCTAGCATGAATCTTATTTGTTGCATTTGTCACTGTGCTACCCTTCCCGGAAGTATAGAAAATACTAAAATCATATAAGGCTAAAAACTCTAACCATCTCTGCTGTGAAGGTTAAGATCCTTTTGAGAGAAAATGTGTTTCAATGACTTATGATCTGTAAACAACTCAAACCTTTGTCCTAACATGTAGCACCTCCACATCTTCTAAAAAAAGACATTCGCCGCTAACTCTAAATCATGAGTATGGTAATTCCTTTCTTGCGGCTTCAGTTGTTGACTAACATAAGCGACAACTCTTCTTTTCTGCATCAACATAACACTAAGACTTGTATCATAAGCATCCGTGTACACGGTTATCTCTTTATTCCCACTAGGAATGACCAATACTGGTGCCCTCGTCAATCTCTTTTTCAGAACCACAAAAACATTCTCGCACCGCGCATCCTAATCAAAAACCCAACTCTTTTTCGTTAGGTTAGTCAATGGTGCAACCATCTTGGAGAAATCCTCGATAAACCGTCTATAATATCCAGCTTGACCAAGGAAACTTCGAATATCAGTAGTGTTCGTAGGTCAGCTCCAATCTTGATTCATTGTTATCTTTGTAGGATCCAATGTTATCCCTTGTCCGGATACTCATGACCTAAGAATCTCACGTATTCCTTCCATAAGTGACACTTAGAAAAATTGGCCTTCAGGGATGTTTCCTCAACATTCAAGCACAATCCTCAAGCGAGTACTATATTCCTCTTCTATCCTAGATTATATAAGAATATCATCCATGAATATAGGTACAAACTTGTTTAACTAATCTCTAAATACCCTATTTATAAGGTCCATGAAATATGACGGTGCATTAGTCAATCCAAACGGCATAACCAACCACTCAAAGAAACCCGATAATGTCCTAAAAGCAGTCTTCGACACACTATAATTTTCCACTCTTAACTGGTGAAATCGCATAGCCAAATCCATTTGGGTAAACACCATCGCTTCGTGTAGCTGATCGAACAAGTCGTCAATTCTCAGTAATGAATACCTTTTCTTCTTACTTACTTATTTAGCTCATGATAATCTGCATATAGTCTCAACGTGCCATCCATCTTTGTCACGTACACAATAAATATACCCCATTTGAAAATGCTCCTTCGAATGAAGTGTTTCCTCAATAAGTCTCTAATTTGCCCCTCTAGCTCCCTCTGTTCTCTTAGTATCATGCATCTTAATGGTATTACCATGGGTCTCACTCCCTCTACCAAATTGATCCTATACTCGATCTCACGATGCGACGACAATACAGCAACTTTCTTGTAGACATATGGAGGCCCACAAACAATAGGCGTAGATAACAACCCATTATGTAGAATCCTAAGCAAATATAAATAGCTAACCATTATACCGTCTCCTTTTAAACACTCAAGCATAACTCCTCGCCCTCCACGTTCCCGATCGTCACCTTAAGCCTCTCACAATCCACAATAGCCGCATACTTCCTAAACTAGTCCATGCCCAAGATAATCCCAAACCCAGCAAAGTTCAAGCCAAAACAATTACAAACATAAGAGCATTCATGACTACGACGGATCATACAAAGACTAGTATAACCACCTACTGGGTTGGTCACAACCATGGACTCATCTACAAGTTTGGGGTTCAAGTCCAATCTATACACTAAATCACTACTGATAAAAGAATGTGTAGCTTTACTATCACATAAAACTTTGACGGAAACATATCTAATAGAAAGCATACAATGCACCATGACGTTCTTTCCCTTTTCCTTAGCAGTTGGTGGACTAGAAGAGGTAGGAACTATGTCCAAAGCATAAGCATTCACAACTTGCTTATTCCTCACTGTACCTGGACAATCTTTCTTCCAGTGACCCACCTTGTCACATTTGTAGCACTACTTCTTAGTTTTATCAGCCTTGCACCTATTAGCAAAGTGTCCTTTCTTACAACTATAGTAGATGACCTCACTCATGTGCTTCTTCGCATTGGATCCATCCTTGCCCTGTTGCTACTTCCTTTTTCAGATCCATTTCTTCTTATTACATCCACCGCCCTGCTATGGCTATCTTACAGGTAGCTTTCTTTATGAACATACCCTCGTGCTTAAGGGCTCCCTCAATTCATTTTTCGAACGGATCTAAATGTGATCTATAACATTTTCTCCTAAATGCTCGTCCAATACCATAATGAACTTCTCATTCTTCTAATGAAGGGGTTCGATAAATAAGCGTTCATATTTGAAGAGAGCTTCAAATTCAGCGACATATTCTAAGACTGTGTTATCCCCTTGTTTTATCTTGGAAAACTTTTTAAACAAGACAGACTTTTGGACCTTAGGAAGAACTTGTTTTTGAATATAGTCTTAAAGTTATCCCAAGTAAACCGATCCTCTAGGGTAATAAAAACGATAGAATTCCACCAACTCATGTCCCTACCCTGAAGATATCGAGAAGCGAGCTTCCTCTTCATAGCATCTTTAGTCCCTAATTATCTAAAAATATGAGCATAAGTGCCCGACAACTCTTCGACCTCAATAGCAGACTCAGACCTATTGAATGACTTGCCTTTTACAGTAGATAAATCATTGCATAGCTTGGTAAAGTCCATTCGTGGTGTCGTCACAGGAGCACCATCTCCACCTATTGCTGCTCCAGGGGCAACTTGGGCTCTTCCTAGACCGACGCCATCATAGCATCGAACATGGCTTGGTATTCGGGAGCTCCCATTCCCAATCTACTATCGCCAACTACCCTTGATGCAAAATTATTCCTAGTTGCATTTCTAGCTTCTCGAGTGACCTTGAATCTATAACAAGAATAATCAGTCCTAACTCAAGAAATGCAGCAACGATGCTCAAGTGCATACTACTATATATATAACTATATATGGTATAGGTTCAACAATCTACAGATACGTCTATTTTATGCGTATATGTCCTAATTCTCTAGTAAAATTGTATAGTTAAAGCTCTGATACCAAATGCCATGGCCGCTCCATGCCACTTGCATGTAAACAGGTAAAATAGTGCGATGTAGCATGCCAAGCTGATATGAGTCCGCCTTCATGAGTGAAAACCAAAGCTAGACTTGTCGTATATCTTATTGGGCATGGATAGAGTATAATAAGAAATAGAGATAATAATGTAGCAAGAGATGACAAAACAAAAAGCAGCTGATATATCATCAAATCACACAGTCATGTACATGAAATCCAATAACATACGAATACATATCTTCCTCACTATAAACTCTTAGAGTGCGCTCATAATAGTGGAATGCAAAGATATACAAGTAAGTATACATTATAGCTCCTCCGAGATCGTCTCCACGCCAACATCCCGTAACCCGACCTGCTATCTAGTTTATTTATCATCATCATCGATGAGTACCCAAGATAATAAGAGAAACATAAAACCTTGGGTCAGACAATTGTCTGGTATGAGTGATAAGGTCTATCATAAGATGTACTACAAAATATGTAAATAGATAGGTTAAGTGTCATATCTGACCTATCCCTGCAACCAAAGAGCCAACACATGATAATATGATAATATGTGCTACTTAAAGAAGTAATGTTTCTCCAAGCATACAACAGAAGAAGTGGGAAAAGTCATAAGATAAGAGAATCTGTCTAGCCTCCCGGCTCCCAATCCATATCTCCTTCTCCATGCCCTATAGATGTCAGCCTACCCAAGAAGTGAAGGCGAGAGTAACAAAGCAACCATCAGCCATACCCTAATTGTCCCCTTCTAAAGCCGTAAATATGATGATAACTCGTATGACTTGCTAAACCATCAATCAAAAGATAATGAAAACCTTGATTCTAGTCGTACTTGTTGCTTACATCAGCACTAGGTTACACCATCCAGAGTACATGATCTCCCTGCTCCTAATGACAATCCTCACGATACCTCTACTCTGAGTCTACTAGAACACTCTAAGTTATCAACGATTCCTTGGCAAACCACTCGCAGAGTTACACTACTCTATCCAAAGCTTGAGTTCCTATTAGTTGATCCATTATGTTGAAGCTTCATTACATCCTAAATCTCTTCAATCTTTATAGCCTCGTTTCGCCATGAGCTGCGTCTGTAATCACATATACCACGAGCCAAGCTGTCTTTATCTGTTGTTACACCATGACCTACCACATCACCATGCTGCTACATTATGCCACAAGCCATTCATAGTCACTCTTCGAACCACTACACACCCGAGCTTTCACTTAAACAGTTGATCACTCGATCATGCCATAACTCTCAAACCAGAGTAGTAACTGTCAAATCAAGACAACCTACACGATCACTAATCCCCCAACTTACTTCCCTTTGGACCTCACACCCATACAATTAAATCAGATGGACCGGTACCCATCCATATGCTATAGACTGGTTCATGTATTTACCCAACTTATGGCTAAGTACTTCGGATTCCCAAAATACTTCCGTTTGGCCTTCCAATTCTATGCCAATCTATCCCCTACCAGCCCATCATGACCATCAGCCGACATTTAGAAAAATTCTCCAATTGCATACCAAATCCATTTGACCACAAACTTAATTAGTAGCCTTTCTTTACATCTAGGAGTCCGCATCAAAATTTTGAATCCAAAATAATGCTTCCTCATGGATTGGTATTGATCAATGAGCCATGGACTAGTATCGATCCATAGGTTATGAACAAGTATCGGACCATGTACTTAGCATATTTTGAACCTAAACTTTATAAGCATCTTACAACCACCTTCCAGAGTGCAACCCTTAATTTTCATGCGATTCCGACGATCTTTGGTCCGGTTGTGCTCCAATCTTCATTCTAAGTCCTAATTTCAACGATTCTAGCACACAAAATAAAGTACAATTTTTGAATGATGAGTTCAGCAATCCAAACACCAATCATGTGAATCAACAATTATATTCGAACATATGAATTCATATAAAACATGAAACAATCATTTATATACATAGATCTAGTGTATATCAACATGTTAATGAATCTAAACATATCATTATAATCCATTTTTCACTAATTATATTATTTTTAAGATTTAAAAACTGAAATGAACATAAAGACCATGATTTGATGTGATTTAGCATGTGAATTTGATAGAAACACCTAGTCTAAGTATATAATGTAACATAGCGTAGTAAGGGATCTAAATCACTCATCAAATCAATGGATCTATTTAAATCACAATGAATATGGATTGCGGCAGCAAGGAAATGAATATGATAGTCCATAAATGATGAAAAATATTTTGATAAATAAAGATCGAATATCCTTTAGATGTTTGGAGGAGATTAGAAGTGATTTAGAATGTGTTTTGATATTATCGGAGGAAGAATTAGAGAATCTTAGTTCTTGTGGCTGCTGGGAAAATGAAGAGAGGGGGTTAACCTAATATCTCCAGTCTCTTTTTATACTATAGATCATTAACTCTAATGGGCTAACGTAATCACGCATTAGCCGGTAATTAAATTCACCCAGTAGTCCTGAAAACTTAAAAATGTTGTATGTCCCTAACGCCTTAACCAAATCATTAATGTAACCACTCTATAGCCAACCATCAAATCTTTCCAATGGCATAGGTTTTAGCATCTAATTTTGTACTAATCAAATGATACAGCTAGAACAAGATACTTAGGAGTAAAATGGTCACAAACCAATTCGGCAAAAATCATAGATGTGTAAACATCCTAACTAAATACCAAATTATGACTATGATACAACCTCATGTCAATTTAATAGAATTATTTTACAATCCTTAGATACGTAAAATATGGGTCACTACACTTAGGTCTAATGAAGTTCGTACGACGCTTACTTGAGTATGGATCCCCATAAACGACCAGGTAAAGGGCTACCTTCTGAATGGTACACCTCTGAATAATATAAATCTGGGGTATACATGGATGCCTTACATCCCGGCTACACAGGATCAACCTACCACTTGTTGGATAGTGTTGAATATATCGACACCATGGTTGTGATCAACGCCCAAACTAAGCCAAAATAGAATAATCAAAAAGGTCATTTGATCTGGGTTAGCTGACGAATATACCCTAATGGGAGGGGCCTACACAGCTCTGCTACCTTTACCATGTCTTATCTATTTGGTTGTTGGGATTTGAGGCTAATAATTTCCTTCCTTAGGCATTTATGCTTAGAATGCTGCAATGCTCTCCAATGGCAATGTGCTTATAACATTTATTCATACAAGTTTGTTCTGAGTCTGAACGAAATCGAGGGCACCACACCACTACATCCATTTAAGAATCACCATCAGGATTAATAGAGAACAGCGCTTGCACTTCACGAGCTTTGTCTTCCATTTTAGCATCCTAAAGTTGAAATTTTATGTCCGAGTGCTAAAGCTAGTTCGAAGTGATTTAGAATAATTGATCTGACCCCGATCTCTTCAAAAACAAACATAATAGTTTTCGGTAAACTCAACTCTAATTCTTTTAGAAATAATATGACAAATGCATAAGAATAGATTTCAACTCCTTAACCGTTTAGCGGAAAGAAATCATTATCATTTATCCTATGAGACCAGCAAGATTTATATGCATAGTGCAACATCATCAAAGTTGACTATGCCATATAACTCACATGTTGCTTTTAAATATTTCTAAGGTATCCCTTGGCTAAGATTTAACAGTTGGTTATTTAACTACAAAATAACAAAAAGCATTCAAACCAAAGATTTATTAACCCATGCCAACCACTAATCTCATTTAAATAAATCATTTAATTATTAAACATGCTTTAGAATACTTCTTTAAAATATTCATATACTATCCCATTGGCATAAGCTTATTCAAAAAACATTATCAAACTTTCTTATTTCGAAATCATATCAAAAGGATTAAACAACTTATTTATATTAGAGATTAAATAAAACCAAACACTATTCCTTTTTTATAGAGCATGGAACATACAAAATTGATAATGTTAATCAAGAGAAACCCCTATCATATTTTTTTTTATAATCTCTCTCATAAATCCGTTAAATAAACCTCTTTTGTTTATGGAAGTATCCTTTACTTAGATTCCAAATCCATTTAATAAATTTCTTTATAAATCTCCAAGTTTAGATATAAAACTCTTTTATAAAGATCTTTTATAAATATCCAAAGCCATTTACAAAATTATTTCCAATTTCCATATTTCTATTTTATTTATAAAACTCATTTTATAAACTTTCTTCGCTAAATATTAAGATTACCAAAAAAATCATGCAGTTACCAAAAAAATATGGTTAGTGTAAATTTACATTTAAAATTTACCATTTCAATTATTTATGTGATATAGTTTTAAAGTTTATAACGAGTCATATAAATAAATCAAATAACATACTGATATATCTATATAATGTAATAATAAACAAGATAAAATAATTTTAGATATGTATGTCAAATTTTTGATGGGAAAATTTATTATTATAAAAACAAACATAAAACCAATTGACATGTGACAACATCAATACTTAAAGAAATCTCACTAACTAACAATACAATAATAACAGTAATTTTTTTATATAAAAAAATTGGTTCACTTTATTATCTACTTAAAAAAGTACAAGAAGCAGGTTAGCATACTAACCATTACAACAGAAACCAAAAATGATAAAACTAAAAATACAAGTAAAATACAATCAAACTAACGTAGCCCATAATAAGGCTAACATCCCATTATTGTGCATCGCTCTGCACTGCACACGATCATAAAGCTCCTCTTGAACAAGCTCATCACCGAACATCTCAAATAATATATATATATAAGTATGCAGTTATACATGGATTATGCATCCTATATAAAATTAAGCACTTGCCTAAAACTAAATACCTTTAAGTACACCTTTTGATGATGATTTCTACTCCTTTAAAAAAATTCTCGATTCGACGGACTCATAGTCCTTGGACCACAGACCCTTTGCTATTAAATACTCATTGATATAAATTGATTTAGTTTTGACCGGATGATATGAGGTATGGTTAACCTAGCCGATGGAGATAAAAGGCTGCGAAAGCTCTTCTAAAGTGATAGTTAGGGTCTCCTTAATAATGGTTGGTTGAATTTGAGAGAAAATTGGGTCACATCATATACTATTTCTCACGAAATCTCAACCACACATTACAAACCCTTATACTGTATTTTGGATGCCATCTATGCATTATGTTTGCTACAAAAATTAGCTTCCAACATCTAAGTTAATAAGTCTAAGTAAATATATTTAATTAAAACCAATTTCATTATTATCGATATATAATATTGAATGTCTACAACTATTATAAGTATACAAAACAATACTTATTTCTCAATTCATCTTCGAATTTACTCCAATGGTGAGCTGTACACATATCCAGTTAGCACGGGACGGTCGTCAGAAGAAAAGAAAGAAGAGAGTGAACGAACAAAGAACTTATAATATGTCTCATAGCGCATGGAATAAAATATAATCATAACATATACTTGTCACAAACAGGCGAGATAGTGCATAAGCTGAAAACAACTATCATAGCAGCGGAAAATCCAAATACAACTTATGTTCCACATCATTTAATTATTACAACTTTTCAAACTGTCTCTAAAAGCAAAAGCAAGATAAGGGAGGTACACTACTAATGCCCAAGTAGTGACAACCAACGACATAGGGAGAATATCTATATATATCATACGTGGAAGCCTCCTGCTCGCCTCCAGATCAGCTACTCGTGCATCACCAGAAAACCTGTCTCTAGTCTGCTCGTGTCAGCACCCAGAGTAATAAGAAGAGACATAAAACTCTGGTTCAGACAAAAGTCTGGTGTGAGCGATAAGCAACAAAACAGAACAATAACAGGTATAATCCAATCATACCTGAACCTGGACCTGCAACCAAAGAGTTAGCACTACATACCGTACAATACTCTAAGGTGCCACTAACATACAGTGTAAGAGATATGGGGGTGGGGGTGTGCATGTCATAGTGATGTCAAACAATCAAGCATAGCAATCATCCTCACATCCCTCACTCAATGCGTAAAGCATATGATATCCACTACTTTGGTCACCTAATACTTTGGGCCATGACGGAATCCAGTCCCGTGTAACTATCACTACAAGCCCACTATCCATCTCTCAGTGGTGAACCAAAGTTATGAATACCGACAACCCCTTTGCACACGTCCCGCAGCAAAGCCCAATCATGAAGTGAACTCATTGGTTCCCATCTGGATCCTGAGCTCTAACTTCCATTTGGACTACCTTTGCATCTCGGGTTTTAGTCATCATCTTCATCCGGGTCGGTCTTCACTTCACCTTGCTTCGGATCGTGGTCATTATCCTCGTTCGGGTCAGATCGTGGTCTTCACTTCAACTCCAAGCATCTCGGATCAGGTCGGTCGTGCTCCCTCTATCGGATCGAGTCGCGCCATACGGATCGGGTCGTGCTCCTTCTAGCTCGTGGCGCTCCAGCTCCATCGGATCGGGACGCACCATCGGTTCATGGCTTTGGTCTCCGGTTCGGATCGTAGTAAGTACCCACGAACAGTTCGGGTCGGGTAAGGGAGGTTCGATCCGATCCCTGCCTGCATTTCCTGCAACTTTCCAACGACTGTTTATACGCCTCTCGATGGCATTTTCGACCATTCTAACTATTCTAAACAATCCTAAAGCATACCATACAGTCATAGCAACATGTATAAACATCCATAAACAGCAAAACAACAATATGGTATGTTAAAACGGATCAAACATAGCCAAAAACCCCATATTTTCCCTTAATCCCTCTTAATCACGTTTAAGCAAATCTAATGATAGGATTAACAAAACTTAACCAAATCAGCCAAATTTTCTAACAAAGGCCTAAAATAATATTTAGCAATTTATAAATATTTTTCCATATTTTTAACATGCATAAATTCGTTAATTTCCACTAATCACCCCTTAATCCCCCAAATTCCGGGATTTGCAAAATTAGTCGAAATTAACCCAAATTCACATGAAAGGCATAAAATGATGTTTTAGAATTTTAGGAATTTTTCTAGATTTTTATGAGCCATAATTTCGCTAATTTTCGCTAATTACCATAATTAGCCATAATTAGTGAAAAACAATGCAAATCACTCACCTTAGCCACAAATTAATTCTCAAATCTAAAACTTCTCTGATTTGGATCCAATCTCTATGTGTTCCAGCAGCTCTATCCTAATTCTTATGCTAATCTGCCTTAATTTGATGTAGATTAAGCTAATATGAGATTAGAAATGACAAAAAAGTGTTTTGGAGTGTTTTAGAAGATGGAGGCCATTGCTAGAGCTTAAGGGAGGTTTGTGGCGGCTGAGAAAACTGAAATGAAATGATTTTCCTAACCCTTTCAGCCCTCCCATAACCCTAATCCCGAAATGGGTTATGGGCCAAGCTGCTAATCACCCGGTTAAGCCCAATTAAGCTGTTTTTAGCCTTATAAACCTTAATTCATCCATATCTCCCAAACGGTAAGTCCGTTTTTCACATATGACCATTCTACGGAAAGGTAAACCATCATCCGAAGCCAATGGAAGTGGTATCAGGTCAAAACTCCTTTCCAATCAAAAGTTATGGCCAAAACAAGATTCGCTAGGGGTAAAACGGTCATTTAAAAATCGGCAAAAATCATGAACATGGGAAATGACCCCAATAGTCGTCTCCCAAAGTTACACGACCATACGACTTCGTATGAGAAAGAAATAAATATTCTACGATCCTCCAATGCGTAGAATGCGGGTTGTTACATTCTCCCCCCCTTAAAAAATTTCGCCCCCGAAATTCCCTAACCAAAACACACAAAAGGTCCTGCATGCCTACCAGCTATAAAACAACAATCAAACATGCAAAACACGTCTATCCTAGCATGCAGAATAACTAAATCGCAAAGAAAATCTTACTAGGCAAAGAGTTCTGGATACTTCTTCCTTATATCCTCCTCTGTTTCCCAAGTACAGTCTTTTTCATTCTCACCCCACTGGACTTTGACTAGTTTCACCGCCTTCCTTCGAAGCTGCTTCGTATCGTTCCCAACAATACGCATAGGCTTACGGTTCTCAACCGCCTCGGGTTCAGCCTCGATATCGTCCAACTGATCTGGTGAAATAGCCACATTAGGGTCTTGCACAAACTTCCTTAACTGGGAAACATGAAATACGTTGTGAACTCCCACCATCTTGTCAGGTAGCTCTACTTCATACGCCAAATTCCCAACTTGCTTGAGGACTGGGAATGGACCAACAAATCTTGGTGCTAACTTACCTCTCCAACCAATATGAATCACATTCTCAATGGAGAGATCTTGACGAACACCAAGTCGTTAATGAAGAATTCCAAATCTCTTCGTCTCTTATCGAGATAAGTCTTCTGCCTATCTTGGGTAGTCTTCATTCTCTGTTGGTTAACCTTGATCTTGCCTGAAGTTCCCCTTATTATTTCTGGTCTAAGCTCAAATTTCTCACCATTCTCCGACCAACATGATGGTGCCTTGCACGGTCTTTCGTACAAAGTTTCAATTGGAACCATACCAATACTGGGCTAATAACTATTATTATCCATTTGAGACTTATTCTCATTTCCATTTAGGAATTTCTAATGGTTGTAACAAACCACTAGGCTTCTTTTGCTCAGCTTTTACTAACTGGCAATTTATGCATTTGGACATAAACTTCCCAACGTCTTTCTTTATCCTTTCCCAGTAGTAGATCTGCTCCATGTCTCAATACATCTTGTTACCACTGGGATGTATAGTCAATTTCGGGTGATGATATGCTCTAAGCACTTCATCTCTCAGTCCATCTACGTTGGGTACAACTAGTCCCCCATTCTTTTGAAGCCATCCTTCTCGATCAAGTCCTTACTTGATCAATCTCTCGCCATCGATATCCATCTCTACCTTAGAGATGGTTTCCAATAGGTTAGGATCGTTCCTCTAACTGGAACCAATCCACTCCATCAAAATCAATCTAATCGTCAAACTTGCTAACATTTTTGGATCCAATCCATACTTAGGTCTAAAATCATATCCTGTGATATACTCTAGTTGCTTCCATCCCAGAAACATAACCTCTAGACCGGCATGCTTCCTTCTCAATGCAACTGTTACCGCACCTAAATCCTTTGCTATGTCCACTCCGCCCCATGAAGTCATGACAAATTCACTGCACTGGCTCATAGCCTTGCTACGGTCACTCTGCCCCATGAAGTAATGACTACCCCACTGCACTGATACGTAGTCTAATGTCTGTATATACCACCGTCTCTTTATTCCCCATTGCTGGAATCCTACAGGTGATAGTCTACTCAAGAGAAGAAAGATAGGAACAAACATAGCAACCATAACATCCATCAAACGAATCCTATCTATCACCTGCTAAAGTCATAAACACATCGACACCTACATGACTGGTCTAACCAATCCCAACATGTCGATTCTTGTATGTCTGGTCCAACCAACATCAATAACTCATGGAAGCCCAGCCTCCATACATACACCGATACCTACTTGACTGGTCCAACCAATCCCAGGCCAATGGAAGCCCCGCCTCCCTACGGACTACCGTACGTCCAACGTACGTTTATCCTCCAAGGATAACTAGATCACGTCCAACGGATCCAAGGTAACGGGCGTCCCCAGATACCCCTGCTTTAAGTCCGCCTAAAATACTTGAGTCCAACCCAAGTCTGTACATTATCTTGCTGCCCTCTCGAGTCCAACTCGAGCCAAATCCAATTCCTTGCAGCCTTCTCGAGTCCAACTCGAGTCAATCTATAACTCAGACCCAGTCTTGAGTATCCATCACTGACGAACTCTAGTCCAACGTGAGTCATCTCCCTATTCGTTGCATCTCCAAGATCAACGAACATTCATTTTCTTTTACGAGTTCAAGTCCAACTTAAATCGTCCTAATCTTCGTTGCATCTTCCATGATCAACGAACATATCCTATTTCTTCAAGTTCTACTATCCGAAGAGAACATCAACATAGGGTCCTAAACAATCCATTACTTTGCATCTTTCTCGAGTCCCAGTCGAGCCATCTCATAACCCTATCGAGTCTAACTCGGGGTAGTCTATACCATTGAACAGTCTTATCATGTCACGGCTGCCCATCACTCCTCGAGTAAACCAAGATATCATCCAATGAAGAATCGCAACAACTATTTATCTCTCACGCAAACCATCCTAGTCGAACTCGACATTCCCCAAGCACAACCCCCAAAGGCCTAAACCAATATCAGACAAGCACCCAAGGAACATCTCCTCCGAATTCGGACAATCCACGTGAGGTGATACTAGCAAAACAACTAAGCACTGGAGCACTCATTTGCCTCCTAGAGACAACTAGAACTTATTATAATGACAACCTCTCAGCTTCCTTAACTCCAGTTACTATCGCCATCACTAGGTAGGTACCTAATACCACCGTATTCCTTTGGAGTAGATCGACTCCCCAAAATAATGCTAAACCCAGTAAAGCCTAAACAAAGCAAACACAAACAAACATACATCCATGACTCGATAAGACCATGTTACGGCAAATCATGCTAAGGTTAGTCGAACCACCAATCGGGTTCGTCACAACTAGAGGTCTATCGACTATCTCGGGTTTGTCAAACAATACCCGAACAGAAACATCTTAAATAGAAAGCATACCTTTTATAACGACACCCTTTCCCTTCTGCGCCGCACTTGGAGCATTCGATGAAGAAGGAACAACGTTGATAGCATACGCTTTCACAATCTACTTCTCCCTAGGAGGTTGTGGGCAATCATCCTTGTGATGTCCCACCTGACCGCAGTTAAAGCACTTCCTTACCCCAGGCTTTTCTCGACAATCTCTGGCATAGTGGCCCTTCTTGCCACAACTAAAGCATTCGCCATCTTTCTTATTTTTCTTATTCTGACTATCCTTGGTCGGGTTCTGCTTCCTCTTGTTCTGAGAATTCTTCTTGCCTTCACCGCCTGCTTGCGGCTTTGGCTCCTCTGCAGATGTTGTAGCAACCTCAGTCTTCGACTTAGGGAAAAGGCTCTCTGACCTTAATGCCTTTCCTACAATAGACTCGAAAGTCTCATCGATATGGTTTATAAGTCTTTCCCCCAAGTACCCATCCAAGCCAGTTATGAACTTCTCGTTCTTCTTTTCGACTATATCGATAAGGGACCTTCCATATTTCGATAAAGTATCGAATTCTGCAATGTACTCTGAGACTGCCCTACCATTCTGCTTAAACTCCAAGAACTTCCTGAACAATTATGATTTATGAGCAGCTGGAATAAACTTATCACAAAAGCGAGTCTTAAACTGGTTCCAAGTAACTTGATCCTCTGGAGTAGCTGTCTTAATGGCATTCCACCAATTCATCGCTCGCCCTTGCAACTGACGAGACGCTAGCCTTCTCTTCACTGCATCCTCGATATCCAAGTCTTCGAAGATACGATCACAGCTATCCAACCAATCCTGAACATCCGTGGCCGACTCTGTTCCGTGGAACGACTTTCTACCAAGGTTAGTGTAATCCTTGCACAACTTAGCAAAATCGTCCCTAGGCGCCTGCACTACTGCACCACCACCATTAGCAGCATTAGGAACGACTCCCCGAGCATCCCTAAGCATCTCTCTCATGAGGTCTGTAACACCCCGAATTTTCTATTAACACTAAAGTTGCTAAAATATTAATAAGTGTGTAAGAGGGGGATGTATCTAATATGAATATAAAAGTGTGTAAGAGAGGGGATGTATCTAATATGAATATAATTATATTAATAAGTGTGTAAGAGAGGGGATGTATCTAATATGAATATAAAAATATTAATAAGTGTGTAAGAGAGGGGATGTATCTAATATGTATATAAAAACAATAATAAGTGTGTAAAAGGGGGGATGTATCTAATGTGTACATTGTAGGATATATATATATATATATATATAGTGCTGAGTGTTTGCTGAGTCACTTCTGACTCATTGCTGAGTCAACAAGATAAACCCCATCTTGTCTGAACGGCTGCGGTTATTTCTAGGTTAAATCTAATGGCCTAAATGAATTCTAAAATCTATAAATAAGTGGGTAGACCCTAGACCTAAATCACTTGTAAAATTAGAGAAGCTACCGTCATGCTGCTGCCATGGAGTTCAGCATAGCCGTCACAAATTAAGAAGAGGAAGCCTAATCATCTACAACTAAATCTACACAAATCAAATCAAAAGATCTCTCTTTCTCTAATTCTTTTCTTTTGTTGGCAAGTATGATGATTCTCACAAGACTATTACAAACTAATTTGACTCAGTTATGAATGGATCACAAGAAAGTGATGTGATTTGTAATTGTAAATTCTATATATTGTGGATCTCTTATTATGTTATTATGTTGTCGTATGATGTAAATTATATATGCTATGTCATGCTATGTTGTAAATTCTCTTATGCTATGTCGTGCTATGTTGAGAATCATGTCAAGCTATGTTATACTATCATACTATGCCATGTTATAAATCATGCTATATTATGTTGAAAAATCATGATGTTGTTGGATCATGCTTAAAGTTATGTTTTTTTTTTCTTAATTTAAATGGATCTTGTTTATGGGAATTTGCCTATTAGGTTAGGTGTACCCATAAACTTGAAACTATAATTAAATAAAACTTGATTATGGGAATTTGCCTATTGAGTTAGGTGTACCCATATAAAACCATGTTGTTAAAAAATTAGATGATGTTGATTCACACATATTCATATGTAAGTTTATGAAAATTGATTGAGATCATATTAGGTGAATTTTGAACAAGTTGACACCTTTAGGTCCATGACATGTATAATCTATGCAAGTTGGACATATGCAAGTTTCACCCCTTATTATGATTCATTTGGTCACATATACATGTTGTTATTATGATAATCTCTTTTATGCTATGAGTTAGGCTATTCGAGTCTAACATATATTTTGCGAATAAACGTTCAACGTGGGGTATGGGTAATATTAGGAATTAATAAATTGGGTGCAATTTTGTAAGATTTTGCATACCATGAATGGATGTCCATAATTGAGTCAATTATGGACATTGTTAAAAATTGGAGGTAATTAATAATTCAAGTAGGGAATTATTAAAATTGGGGGAAAGTGGATTATTATTAATAATCAATGCTTAGGACACGAGGTTGGACCTGTTTGTGACGTAAACCTGCCCGGACCCGCCCGGCAAATCCAGTAGTCACAAATGTCGGCCCAATGTGAGAGGTCCTAGGCCCAAACTAAAGCATAACAGTTGTAAAGACACGAGGTTAGACTCTTTTATGGTGTAAGACTGCCCGGACCCGCCCGGCAAATCCAGCTGCCATAAATGCTAGTCTAATGTGAGAGGTCTTTATGAGGTTATGGCCTTAATGAACTAAGAAATACTTAACCAGATAATCATGTAAGGTGGGACATGGGGGTTAAGTAGGTGCCTTGGGTGGCATGAGGAATCTGGTGGTTGCCTTTAGAGGCATTTGAAATACGATTAGACTTAACCAAACACACATGTAAATGAACATGACTAAGTGGGTTAAGTGGGATGGACTAATGGGGACAAGCTTAGGTGGAATGCTTGTGGTAAATAGTGGGGGCCCATTTCAACCAGTATCCCAAAATGTATCTTTGTGGGCTCGACCCAAGTCGAGGACGGGACACGCATACTGGGTTTGACTATAAGAGGCCAAAACAGGGAGCGGTGGCAACGCAAGTCCAACGGGTTTCATATGCGTGTGTGGACCCGGGCTGGTAGGTAAGACGTTGTTGCATCATGTAGGTATAAGCCGTGCATGTCCGTTGTATCAGGTTGCCACTTTAGGGGAGTGATACACCCCACTGTGGGGCCAGCACGGGTATCTACGAGTTAGGGAGCCGATCGAATAATGGGAAGTAGGGTACACCTAGTGGAGATAGGGGCAGGCGGCACCTATGTAGTCAGCTAGGGGTACGTAAAGCCATTGGGAAAGTTTCTAAGTGAAGCTAAGTGGGATGAATCTTTAGGGTGACTGGTGTGGTGCAGTATAGTGTTTATCCTTTAGTATTTAGGAGCGCCTATAACGTTGCCTTTAGCGATTGTCTATGTCCTTAATCTGCTCTTCATAGACATTTTCTTGTTTTCCAGCTTATGCCTTAGTCCAGTTATTTTGGTAATAGTATTGTAGAATTATCATATTCACCAGACTTTATGTCTGACCCCCTCTTTTCCATCCTTTTTCTCCCTTCAGGTCCGCAGGTTGGGCCAAGTTCTAGTGGAGTCTAGTTGGATCGCTTATCTTCTGGAAAGCTTGGACTGCTGAAGTAAAGTCCAGCTTGTTATCTTTCTTTTTAATGGCTATTCATGTAATGGGATTATGTACTTGTTTTATCAAGATAGATATTGTACTTGACATTGAATATGGTGTCATGATGTAATCAAACATGTTTTGACTTCTGCTACAATGAAATAAAGATTTTGAATTTCCAAGTACTATTTTATATCTGTCTTGTTGTAATTTTACTGTTCTATATTCACTTAAAACCCCCATGGAAGTTAATGCATTCCCTTTGTGAGTGACATTAATGGACGTGGGGTGTTACACGTGGTATCAGAGCATAAGGTTACCAGAACAGATAAAAAAATTTTTAGAAAAATATTTTTTTTTTCTAAATTATTTTTGGAAGAAGTGCTTTCAAAAAAAAAAAAAAACATGTTATTTAGAGAGAGTTTTTATGAAAAACATAATCCCAAATAGCCACATCCTTATCTTTATCTTTCGAATTCTCCATTTTGAATCTTTCCTTTTTCGTTTCAGCATGGCTGAAGATCTTAATCTCCCAGAAGGTGTGACGATTCCAGGGTGGTTTAGGAGATACTTGGAGGCTAGGGCCACCACTGCAGGCCCAGCGGATACTCCTCCACCCCTAGTTGCACCCATTCCTCCTCCTCCTCCTCGTGTTGACACTTTTGCAAAGACGTGCAAGGAATTCAAGGCTATGGGAGGAAAAACTTTTCAAGGGACTGAGACGTTTGTGGAGGCCAGAGATTGGCTTAAGGAGACTGAGGAATTGTTGGATATCTTTGAAGTGGAAGATGGGAGGAAAGTCCGTTTAGCTGCTTGGTTAATGAAGGGAGAGGCCTCGTTTTGGTGGGAGGTCACTAACGGGGAACGTCCAGTTGATTCATGGGCGGATTTCAGACGAAGGTTTGAGGCAAAGTTTCTTTCAAGGGCAGAGGAGAACTTAAATATGGAAAAATTCCTGGCACTAAAGCAAGGGAGCTCATCAGTAAAGGAATATGTCAATAAATTTAATCAGTTAGCAAGGTTTGGCTTGGAGTTGGTGAACACGCCAGAGAAGAAAGCTTTGAGGTTCGTTAGAGGCTTGAATGAACCGTTGCAAGGGTTGGCTATGACCTACATCCCTATGGGAGCCACCTTTGAAAAGCTAGTAGAAATGGCACTTATGCATGAGGATAAGGCAGTTGAAAAGAAAGGGGATCAGAAGAAACCCCAACAGCAAAATAAGAAGGGTGGTAAAAACAATAATGGCAAAGGGAAGAAGAAATGCTTCAATTGTGGGACGCCTGGCCATCTCAGCAAAGATTGTAGAAAGAAAAAGAAGACTGGTTGTTTTCATTGTGGAGATGCGGGACATTTAGTAAAGGACTGTCCAAAGAAGGGGCAGAGGGCAGGGTCTACCTCGGGAGGACAGGTGCAGGCTCTTATGGCACCAGGGCAGGCAAGGGGGCAAGTTCAGGCTATTGCGGCCCCACCGCTGCAAGAAAGAGGTAGAACAATTTCTGTTGAAAGCTTAGTTTTTCTGTTTGATCATCCTGTCCGTACCTTATTCGATTCTGGCGCATCTCATTCGTTTATCTCTGCATCATTAGTTGAATCACTGCACTTGAACACCAGTTTAGTAGAGGATCCCTTGGTCGTTTCAAATCCAATTGGGGGTTCGGCTCATTTGACCATGATATGTTTGGATTTGAAAATCTCTATACTTAGCGTTGAATTTAGATGTGATGCTTATGTATTGGGCTTCACGGGCTATGGGCTAATTTTAGGAATGGATTGGTTGTCTAGAAATAGGGCCATTCTTGATTGTGAAAGGAGAGTAGTTAGGCTTGTGACTCGCCTTGGTAATGCTCTCGACATCTTTTGTAATCCCATAAATTCCGTTATGCTAAGTTATCTTGAATCGCTTGACGCGTCTGTAGAGAACCTGCGATCGGTAGAAGTGGTCCGGGAATATCCGGATGTGTTTGAGGAGGTGAAGGGCTTACCTCCAAAGCGGGAGATAGATTTTCGAATTTATCTTGTGGATAATGCTAAACCCGTATCTTTGCCAGTGCGCCACATGGCTCCTCGTGAAAGGAGGGAACTCAATAAGCAAGTAAAGGAGTTGCTTGAGAAGGGGTTCATAAGACGTAGTATATCGGAGTGGGGTGCTCCAGTAGTTTTTGCCACAAAGGCGGATGGGTCTCTTAGACTTTGTATGGACTATAGAGAACTAAACAAGCTTACTAAAAAGAACCGACACCCACTGCCAAGGATTGACGATCTCTTTGATCAGTTAGTTGGCGCCTCAGTGTTTTCGCAGTTGGACTTAGCCACTGGCTTTCATCAACTGAGAGTGGCTGAGGATAGTATAGATAAGACTGCTTTTAGGACTCCTGACGGATTCTATGAATGGCTAGTGATGCCCTTTGGTTTGACAAACACCCCTGCATATTTTGTTGATTTGATGAGTAGGGTGTTTAGGGAATACCTTAACAAATTCGTGGTAGTCTTTGTGGATGACATCTTAGTCTTTTCTAAGAATAAAGAAGAGCACTCCCTACATCTTAGGGAAGTGTTGGAAACCCTTCGAGCGCATAACCTTAAGGCAAAATTTTCTAAGTGTCACTTCTGGAGGAAGGAAGTACGGTTCTTAGGGCACGTGGTTTCCAAAGAAGGGATAGCAGTGGATCCCGCAAAGGTGGTGGCCATCCAAGATTGGAAGGTCCCTAAAAATGCAACCGAAGTAAGAAGTTTCTTGGGGTTGGCTGGCTATTATAGGAAGTTTATCAAAGACTTCGCAAAAATATCAGCTCCATTAACACGGTTAACGAAGAAGAACCTGGTTTTTACGTGGGACAAAGATTGCGATGATGCGTTCCAACGTTTAAAGAAAGCCTTAACTTCAGCCCCAGTCTTAGTGCTGCCAGACGGGAATAAACCGTTTACCATCTATACTGATGCTTGTGGGACAGGACTTGGCGCGGTCCTCATGCAAGAGGGAAGAGTAATACCTATGGTGGAAGGCAGTTGAGGGTTCATGAAAAGAATTACCCCACGCATGACTTAGAGCTAGCCGCAATTGTTTTCGCGCTTAAGTCTTGGCGTCACTATCTTCTTGGTGAGAGATTCGAACTGTTCACTGACCACAAATCATTAAAATACTTATTCTCTCAGAAATTTAAGGCAGCAACGGTGGATGGAATTCTTAGCCTCCTACGATTTTGAAATAGCATATACCCCGGGCAAGGGTAACGTGGTGGCAGACGCCTTAAGTAGGAAAAGGTTGTCCTTGAATCCGTTGTTTGTTGAACAACAAAGCTTAGAATTCATCTCTATGTTTGACTTTAGACCCTCCGTTGACTTAGTACCCGGTCTGTTAGCATCCTTGGAGGTTAGACCTACACTTCTAGGACGGGTTGGTGAGGCACAGCGAGATGACCCACAGTTGGTTGAGATAGTAGAAAAGCTCAAAGGGGGGAGTCGTCAAGCCATCTTCGTAGGTATACCCTAGACGATAAGGGTTGGTTACGAAGGGATAATAGACTTTGTGTACCACAAAACGAAGACTTAAGGAAGGCCATTCTTGATGATGCTCATCGCTCAAAAATGACCATTCATCCCGGCGGGGATAAGATGTACAAAGATATGAAGCGGGTTTTCTTTTGGGTCGGTATGAAAAAGGATGTGGCCGAGTACGTCGCTAGATGCTTGGTGTGCCAACGAGTTAAAGCAGAACAAAAGAAACCCGGTGGGTTGCTTCACCCATTAGAAGTTCCACTATGGAAATGGGAAAGCATCTCAATGGATTTTGTGGATGGATTACCAAGATCAAGGAAGGGTAACACGGGGATTTGGGTTATAGTAGATAGACTTACTAAAAGCGCCCATTTTATTCCCGTGAAAAGTAAGAGGACTGCTCCGTGTTTGGCTTCTGTATACATTAAGGAGATAGTTCGTTTGCACGGTATTCCTTCTAGTATAGTAAGCGACCGTGACCCCATCTTTACTAGCGAATTTTGGAAGAGTTTACAAGAGGTGGTAGGGACTCAGCTATGTTTGAGCACCGCATATCATCCTCAAACAGACGGCCAGACCGAGAGGGTGAATCGCATTCTAGAGGATCTTTTAAGGCTTTGTATCCTAGACTTTGAGGGTACATGGGAAGAGCACCTTCCGTTAGTAGAATTCGCATATAACAATAGCTTTCAGTCTAGTATTGGCATGGCACCTTTCGAAGCTCTTTATGGAAGGCCTTGCCGTTCGCCTACATGTTGGTGGGAATCTACCGATAAAATCCTACTTGGGCCCGATATGGTTAGGGAAACCTCGGAGAAGATTGAGTCGATTCGAAGGAGGATGAAAGCAGCACAAGATAGGCAGAAATCGTATGCTGATAAGAGGAGGACAGATCTTGAGTTTGACATTGGGGACATGGTTTTTATCAAAGTATCTCCGTTACAGAATGTTGTTCGCTTTGGGTCCGTGGGGAAATTAGCACCAAGGTTTGTAGGGCCGTTTCCTGTAAAAAAAACAGGATTGGGAAGATGGCATATAGGGTGGAGTTGCCTGAGAAACTTAGTGGAGTACACGACGTATTCCATGTATCACATTTGAGGAAGTGTTTGCACAAGACCGCGGAGGTGGTAGAGCCGAGCTTGCTTAAAGAGGTGGAAATAGAGAGTGATGCAACAATTAGACGACCTCCTACATGCATTCTTGGGTCGGAGATCAAAAAGTTGAGGAATCGAGAGGTCAGACTGGTTAAAGTGCAATGGGGAGATGATGAGAGCAACACAACTTGGGAGACAGAAGAGAAGATGCGTTCGTTGTACCCTTTTCTTTTTGAGGGTATGTCTTTTAATTTCTCCTTTATCGCTTAGCTTATCTTATCTTATCTTTAGTATGTCCTCTCATTAGTATCTTTGACCTTTAGTTTGGATAATCCTATGGTTGAAACATGTGTTTGAGACATGTTATGTATGATGGATGCAAAATGGATGCAAGTGTTTGCTAGTGGTTGCTCGTGGATGCATATATACACACACTTTAGGCACTAGATCGGCTCAGTCACTACATATTGCATATTGCATATATATGGATGTATTTAGTAAAATGGATGAACGATGGTTGTATTATCATGTGGATGCTGCATTCAGATGATGGTTGTGCACGCATATAGAAGTATTATGTAGCATTAAGAATCTTTTGCATACATAATGGATGCATGGCACGATCATAGTTGCATTAAGGAGGTCAACTGAATCAGTGGACCGCCTGATTTTGCATTAGATACGGACATATACACACACTGTGCATTTAAACATGAAAGCATTAGAAGTCTGTAAGGACAATGGATGCCTGTGTATGATGGATGAGTAGATGGACGTTTGGATGGTAGGATATACATTCTTCCAGACTTGAAGATTTCGGGGACGAAATCCTAAAAGGAGGGGAGAATGTAACACCCCGAATTTTCTATTAACACTAAAGTTGCTAAAATATTAATAAGTGTGTAAGAGGGGGGATGTATCTAATATGAATATAAAAGTGTGTAAGAGAGGGGATGTATCTAATATGAATATAATTATATTAATAAGTGTGTAAGAGAGGGGATGTATCTAATATGAATATAAAAATATTAATAAGTGTGTAAGAGAGAGGATGTATCTAATATGTATATAAAAACAATAATAAGTGTGTAAAAGGGGGGGATGTATCTAATGTGTACATTGTAGGATATATATATATATAGTGCTGAGTGTTTGCTGAGTCACTTCTGACTCATTGCTGAGTCAACAAGATAAACCCCATCTTGTCTGAACGGCTGCGGTTATTTCTAGGTTAAATCTAATGGCCTAAATGAATTCTAAAATCTATAAATAAGTGGGTAGACCCTAGACCTAAATCACTTGTAAAATTAGAGAAGCTACCGTCATGCTGCTGCCATGGAGTTCAGCATAGCCGTCACAAATTAAGAAGAGGAAGCCTAATCATCTACAACTAAATCTACACAAATCAAATCAAAAGATCTCTCTTTCTCTAATTCTTTTCTTTTGTTGGTGAGTATGATGATTCTCACAAGACTATTACAAACTAATTTGACTCAGTTATGAATGGATCACAAGAAAGTGATGTGATTTGTAATTGTAAATTCTATATATTGTGGATCTCTTATTATGTTATTATGTTGTCATATGATGTAAATTATATATGCTATGTCATGCTATGTTGTAAATTCTCTTATGCTATGTCGTGCTATGTTGAGAATCATGTCAAGCTATGTTATACTATCATACTATGCCATGTTATAAATCATGCTATATTATGTTGAAAAATCATGATGTTGTTGGATCATGCTTAAAGTTATGTTTTTTTTTTCTTAATTTAAATGGATCTTATTTATGGGAATTTGCCTATTAGGTTAGGTGTACCCATAAACTTGAAACTATAATTAAATAAAACTTGATTATGGGAATTTGCCTATTGAGTTAGGTGTACCCATATAAAACCATGTTGTTAAAAAATTAGATGATGTTGATTCACACATGTTCATATGTAAGTTTATGAAAATTGATTGAGATCATATTAGGTGAATTTTGAACAAGTTGACACCTTTAGGTCCATGACATGTATAATCTATGCAAGTTGGACATATGCAAGTTTCACCCCTTATTATGATTCATTTGGTCACATATACATGTTGTTATTATGATAATTTCTTTTATGCTATGAGTTAGGCTATTCGAGTCTAACATATATTTTGCGAATAAACGTTCAACGTGGGGTAGGGGTAATATTAGGAATTAATAAATTGGGTGCAATTTTGTAAGATTTTGCATACCATGAATGGATGTCCATAATTGAGTCAATTATGGACATTGTTAAAAATTGGAGGTAATTAATAATTCAAGTAGGGAATTATTAAAATTGGGGGAAAGTGGATTATTATTAATAATCAATGCTTAGGACACGAGGTTGGACCCGTTTGTGACGTAAACCTGCCCGGACCCGCCCGGCAAATCCAGTAGTCACAAATGTCGGCCCAATGTGAGAGGTCCTAGGCCCAAACTAAAGCATAACAGTTGTAAAGACACGAGGTTAGACTCTTTTATGGTGTAAGACTGCCCGGACCCGCCCGGCAAATCCAGCTGCCATAAATGCCAGTCTAATGTGAGAGGTCTTTATGAGGTTATGGCCTTAATGAACTAAGAAATACTTAACCAGATAATCATGTAAGGTGGGACATGGGGGTTAAGTAGGTGCCTTGGGTGGCATGAGGAATCTGGTGGTTGCCTTTAGAGGCATTTGAAATACGATTAGACTTAACCAAACACACATGTAAATGAACATGACTAAGTGGGTTAAGTGGGATGGACTAATGGGGACAAGCTTAGGTGGAATGCTTGTGGTAAATAGTGGGGGCCCATTTCAACCAGTATCCCAAAACGTATCTTTGTGGGCTCGACCCAAGTCGAGGACGGGACACGCATACTGGGTTTGACTATAAGAGGCCAAAACAGGGAGCGGTGGCAACGCAAGTCCAACGGGTTTCATATGCGTGTGTGGACCCGGGCTGGCAGGTAAGACGTTGTTGCATCGTGTAGGTATAAGCTGTGCATGTCCGTTGTATCAGGTTGCCACTTTAGGGGAGTGATACACCCCACTGTGGGGCCAGCACGGGTATCTACGAGTTAGGGAGCCGATCGAATAATGGGAAGTAGCGTACACCTAGTGGAGATAGGGGCAGGCGGCACCTATGTAGTCAGCTAGGGGTACGTAAAGCCATTGGGAAAGTTTCTAAGTGAAGCTAAGTGGGATGAATCTTTAGGGTGACTGGTGTGGTGCAGTATAGTGTTTATCCTTTAGTATTTAGGAGCGCCTATAACGTTGCCTTTAGCGATTGTCTATGTCCTTAATCTGCTCTTCATAGACATTTTCTTGTTTTCCAGCTTATGCCTTAGTCCAGTTATTTTGGTAATAGTATTGTAGAATTATCATATTCACCAGACTTTATGTCTGACCCCCTCTTTTCCATCCTTTTTCTCCCTTTAGGTCCGCAGGTTGGGCCAAGTTCTAGTGGAGTCTAGTTGGATCGCTTATCTTCTGGAAAGCTTGGACTGCTGAAGTAAAGTCCAGCTTGTTATCTTTCTTTTTAATGGCTATTCATGTAATGGGATTATGTACTTGTTTTATCAAGATAGATATTGTACTTGACATTGAATATGGTGTTATGATGTAATCAAACATGTTTTGACTTCTGCTACAATGAAATAAAGTTTTTGAATTTCCAAGTACTATTTTATATCTGTCTTGTTGTAATTTTACTGTTCTATATTCACTTAAAACCCCCATGGAAGTTAATGCATTCCCTTTGTGAGTGACATTAATGGACGTGGGGTGTTACAAGGTCAGTGAACATAGTCCTCATGTCAGGAGCATCCCCATTATTGGCTCATCTACCAGCACCTCTCAAATTTCGGCTCATCGTCAAATCTGTAGAGAGAAAACGATTAACCATCTCCATAGTGGTGCCAGTGCAGTACGACTTCATCCTTAGCTATACTAATAATATATATAGATATAGCTTTTGAAAACCAAAATAATCACAAATACGCGCTCTCATATACGCGTGCTATCTCTCCCTGATGACTTCCCTTGGTTAACTACGCAACCTAGAGCTCTGATACCAAATGTGACGGCCCGCCCCGCACCAACCGACATTTACTCCAATGGTGCGCTGTACACATATCCAGTTAGCACGGGATGGTCGTCAGAAGAAAAGAAAGAAGAGAGTGAACGAACAAAGAACCTGTAATATGTCTCACAGCACATGGAATAAAATATAATCATAACATATACTTGACACAAACAGACGAGACAGTGCATAAGCTGAAAACAACTATCATAGCAGCGGAAAATCCAAATACAGCTTATGTTCCACATCATTTAATTATTACAACTTTTCAAACTGTCTCTAAAAGAAAAAGCAAGATAAGGGAGGTACACTACTAATGCCCAAGTAGTGACTACCAACGACATAGGGAGAATATATATATATATATATCATACATGGAAGCCTCCTGCTCGCCTCCAGATCAGCTACTTGTGCATCACCAGATAACCTGTCTCTAGTCTGCTCGTGTGAGAACCCAGAGTAATAAGAAGAGACATAAAACTCTGGGTCAGACAAAAGTCTAGTGTGAGCGATAAGCAACAAAACAGAACAATAACAGGTATAATCCAATCATACCTGAACCTGGACCTGCAACCAAAAAGTTAGCACTACATACCGTACAATACTCTAAGGTGCCACTAACATACAGTGTAAGAGATACAGGGGTGGGGGTGTGCATGTCATAGTGATGTCAAACAATCAAGCATAGCAATCATCCTCACATCCCTCACTTAGTGCGTAAAGCATACGATATCCACTACTTTGGTCACCTAATACTTTGGGCCATAACGGAATCCAATCCCGTGTAACTATCACTACAAGCCCACTATCCATCTCTCAGTGGTGAACCAAAGTTATGAATACCGACAACCCCTTTGGACACGTCCCACAACAAAGCCCAATCATGAAGTGAACTCATTGGTTCCCATCTGGATCCTGAGCTCTAACTTCCATTTGGACTACCTTTGCATCTCGGGTTTTAGTCATCATCTTCATCCGGGTCGGTCTTCACTTCACCTTGCTTCTGATCGTAGTCATCACCCTCGCTCGGGTCGGATCATGGTCTTCACTTCAAGTCCAAGCATCTCGGATCGGGTCGGTCGTGCTCCTTCCATTGGATCGAGTCGCGCCATACGAATCGGGCCGTGCTCCTTCTAGCTCGTGGCGCTCCAGCTCCATCGGATCAGTTCGCACCATCGGTTCGTGGCTTTGGTCTCCGGTTCGGATCGTAGTAAGTACCCACGAACGGTTCGGGTCGGGTAAGTGAGGTTCGATCCGATCCCTGCCTGCATTTCCTGCAACTTTCCAACGACTGTTTATACGCCTCTCGACGGCGTTTTCGACCATTCTTACTTTTCTAAAAAATCATAAAGCATACCATACAGTCATAGCAACATGTATAAACATCCACAAACAGCAAAACAACAATACGGTATGTTAAAACGGATCAAACATAGCCAAAAACTCCATATTTTCCCTTGATCCCTCTTAATCACGTTTAAGCAAATCTAATGATAGGATTAACAAAACTTAACCAAATTAGCCAAATTTTCTAACAGAGGCCTAAAATAATATTTATCAATTTATAAATATTTTTCCATATTTTTAACATGCATAAATTCGCTAATTTCCACTAATCACCCCTTAATCCCCAAATTCCGGGATTTGCAAAATTAGTCGAAATTAACCCAAATTCATATCAGAGGCATAAAATTATGTTTTAGAATTTTAGGAATTTTTCTAGATTTTTCTGAGCCATAATTTCGCTAATCTTTGCTATTTACCATAATTAGCCATAATTAGTGAAAAACAATGCAAATCACTCACCTTAGCCACAAATTAATTCTCAAATCTGAAACTTCTCTGATTTGGATCCAATCTCTATGTGTTCCAGTAGCTCTATCCCAATTCTTATGCTAATCCCCCTTAATTTGATGTAGATTAGGCTAATATGTGATTAGAAATGACAAAAAGGTGTTTTGGAGTGTTTTAGAAGATGGAGGCCATTGCTAGAGCTTAAGGGAGGTTTGTGGCGGCTGAGAAAACTGAAATGAAATGATTTTCCTAACCCTTTCAGCCCTCTCATAACTCTAATCCCGAAATGGGTTATGGGCCAAGCTGCTAATCACCCGGTTAAGCCCAATTAAGCTGTTTTTAGCTTTATAAACCTTAATTCAGCCATATCTCCCAAACGGTAAGTCCGTTTTTCACATATGACCACTCTACAGAAAGATAAACCATCATCCGAAGCCAATGGAAGTGGTTTCAGGTCAAAACTCCTTTCCAATCAAAAGTTATGGCCAAAACAAAATTCGCTAGGGGTAAAATGGTCATTTAAAAATCGGCAAAAATCATGAACATGGGAAATGACCCCAATAGTCGTCTCCCAAAGTTACACGACCATACGACTTCGTATGAGAAAGAAAGAAATATTCTACGATCCTCCGATGCGTAGAATGCGGGTTGTTACAGTTAGGGTCTCCTTAATAATGGTTGGTTGAACTTGAGAGAAAAGTGGGTCACATCATATACTATTTCTCACGAAATCTCAACCACACATTACAAACCCTTATACTGTATTTTGGATGCCATCTATGCATTATGTTTGCTGCGAAAATTAGCTTCCAACATCTAAGTTAATAAGTCTAAGTAAATATATTTAATTAAAACCAATTTCATTATTATCGATATATAATATTGAATGTCTAGAACTATTATAAATATACAAAACCATATTTATTTCTCAATTCATGTTCAAATTTTATAGCTGCAATTTGATAAATACTAGTTGATTTAATTAAATTATAACAATTATAAACAAATTAAATCGTTTGTCCAAAGATAATTAATCTTTTAGGTTAAAACGACTCTTCAGATGTAAATTCATTCAGCGATTTACAATGAATTATTTGAACGTTAACATTCACATGTCACTTGTGGGTGGTGTGACACTTTGTCCAAATTCACCACTTGCTTTGTATTAGTAAAAGACCAATTCTATATTATTAAGAATTATTTGGTTATGACTTTTGTTTTACAAAAATCTTCTTGTCAAAGTCATATCACTTTGCACTTATGAAATTTGGTACCAGTCAAAACTTCAACACGGTCCACATTCAACTTTATAGTCCAAAATACAAACTTTTAATAATAAAAATTATTAACCATTCTGCTTTGGCCATATAGTTGACTATGGGTTGACTATGATATTGACCTCGTACAACTAAGGGAATGAATTCTCTCTGGAATAGTGCTTCACTCCCAATATTTTCACTTGCCCCAACTGTAGTCACTATATGGACGTTGTGCCATAATCTAAATACAATCAAAGCAGAGCTTTCATATTAAGTTCAATGGTATTCTCGAGTGTAGAAAACTATATAAATTAGACATTTCAATATTTTCGATTTTACCTTGGTTATATTAACTGACAAAGAATCGCATAATGAGTAATTTCATAGGTATCCAATAACTATTAGTACGTAACTGCTAAGTGCCCTCAATAGCCATGAGTAATATATTATCTGATATTTGGAGAGTGTTATGTATTATAGTCTTAAGAGAATACATTGATATCTACTCTTGATGCATCTTGACGAGGCTCATTCTAAATAATGTGTTTTACTATATTTTGATATAATACCCACGATTACCAGCATTTTGTAATTGTTACCACAAGAAATATTATTATGGAATTTTCAAATAAACATATTTCAAATAAGACTTTTTTTTTTAAATTATCGTAACAAACATATCGAGAAAGAAAATACTGTATCACAAATGCGAATTGATTACAAAGTTAATTAGTTTATAATAAATTACATAATTGTCCCTATTACGTAATGTTAACTCTATCAATATGCAGTTTTACTAATGTGTTGAATAAACAAAGCGAATAACTATATGTATTGTTAAGCAGACTCATTATACATATACTATACTTGGGCAATCGTGATGCGGTAGCTATGAATGAGTAATTTTGTTATTTTTGTTAATAATACTCAAAGTCAAAGAGGAATTACGACGAAGTATAAAAAAAGGTTAGGAGTTGTATATGATACAATTGAGAAGGTGTTATCCATCGTCCATTGTGTTATGACTTACTGAGAAGACCCACGGTTATTACTTCAAGATAGACAGATTCTAACAACTACCAATAAAGTTGAAAGACTCAAATGTTTTGTTGTAGGTTTTGGGGAACATAAAAGAATGGTGGAAGCTTAAGAATATAATGAAACATAAAGTTTAACCTTAGTAAAAATATGAGAATATCTACTATGATTGTACTAATAATCCATTAAAGTTGTAGAAAATGTAAAATCTAGAACTATTTTCTACAAGTAATAAACTTAATGGACCCTACTATATTGATTGGATTAGAGAAATTAAACTACATTTACATACGGGTGCTTTTGAATTGCAATTACATGCAAATCCAAATAACAACCTAGCAATGATGCAGATCCCAAATTTGCTTATGAAAAATGAGTGTCAAACCTAGAGACCACTAAAGTTTTCATGCTATATATGATGGTATAACATTGTAAAGGCAATAATTTTTTTTCTTTACATGAGATAAGTGATAGTCTTAAGGCCCAGTTAGGTGATAGTCACGTTCCATAAGGTACGAGCTTAGGAAGAAGCTATGCAATACCAAAATGACCAAAGAATAGAAAGCGGATGATTACTTTTTAATGATGAACGAGTATAGATAGGCTTTCACCATTGGAAATACAAATACACAACGAATTGCGATAATCCTTCATTCTCTTACTTTAATGTATGAAATGTTCATAATAACATGGACCCATTAAATGCGAATCCTTTTGAGCTCCTCAGCATGTTAATGTTGGTAGAGTCTATATCTTAGGGTTAAGGAGCTATACACCTATTATTAAGGATAGCATGTCAACTTTGAAGAGTTCGAAGAAGCAGAAAAGAGAAGGTGAGAAAAATAAAAATACAAGTTTGACAATAAGGGATTGAATGTCATCACTTCCATAAGAAAGGTCATTGGAAAAGGAATTGTCCATACCTCTTACATAATAGAATAGTTGTACGGCTCTATTAAGTACATATATGGTTAAAAATTATTTTGTAACCAATAAAATGCCTTGGGATTATATAGTGAATTACTCGTATACTAAATTCATTATAAGATCTTTGGGACTGGTATGGCAAAACAAACGGAAAGACAAAGCTCTAAGTTGTTGATGGAACTATGGCGAAAGCAATGACAATAGGTTTACTACATAAATGATATCTATAAAAAATTATATTTATGGGATTATTTCTATTTCTTAATGTTTTGAGACTAGATATATATGACTTTAGGTAAATAATATTATGGACATTAGTTTGGATGGAAAAGAAATTTAAAATGATATTCTTGAAAATGCATTTTTGTGATTAATGATTGAGTTATGGGTATACTTTTGAAGAAAATTTGCAATTTGTTGTAGATTAATTAATTTTGTAATAAATCATTGTTCATAATGAAGATGTTTTCTTTCTATTATATATTTGTTACGAATAATTAAAAATTAATTGAAATATGCTTAACAAAAATCCATAAATGATATGTCTTGTGTTAGCAATTACCAAATGGTTGTAATTGTGAGCATTGCATTACAATATTATAAAACACTTTGGTTTAGAGTGTTTCTAGTCATGATGTATCGTGAATAGATATTGTTATCTCCTTTTGAGATTAAATATGTAATGCTCTCTAAATGTCGGATGTTTGCTCATTTCTATGAGTTAAAAATGTGCAAATTGTGATGAATTACTACAAGTGCATATGTATGCAGTATGTAGGTCATACAAAGGAATTTTAAAGTAAATAAAATTTCGTTTTGGAAACCTTACGCGAGTTATTAATGATCGAGATGATGGTTGAGATATTGAAATTGAAATTTAGTTTGAAACAAAACTAATAAATCAACAACTAAAAAATAATCATCAATTTAAAGATAAGTAAATACAAACTAAAAATCAAAATAACAATAGATGAACAATAAAACAAATATTGGAATTGAAAAGTAAAAAGTTGCAGAACACAATTAGTAAAATGTGACTATATATAAGATAAGTTAAGATAAGCAAAATGAGAGGTACACTATTTATCAAGTTTTCAGTTACAAAGTTATATACAAATATCAGTACCCATTCTGGTGGAAGGGAAGGTTCAAAAGGGCTATAGGGTGAATCCTTGGCATGTTACAAGCGTCCCCTTTATGAGGATCACTATAAATTCATCTAGATATATTCAACGAAAAGAACTTAGCAGTATTAATTACTCACGTGGGTCCCCAATAGCTAAAGTAAAATGTGGAACCTAAGCAATATTCTTTATATAAGGTCTCTACAAGAATTTCTCTCTCCTCAATTAGCCTCCAAAAGAGGGTCATCAACTCAGCATTTTCCTGAAAAAGGTGATTCCTATGAATATTTGCTTCTTTAATAGTGGAACAACATCTTTATCTTTGTATCCCCTCAAAGCGAAAACTATTAGGTTCAACAGGTGTTATCCCTTTGACAGATGATTATAAGACCCTATGATTATGCTAATTTCCCTCTAAAGTTACCTGATTTTTGCCTCCTTTTTCTTAATCGTCGACTCAAATTTATACCTTAATTTTATAAAGACTTTAAAATGTTGACTAATGAATGTGAGATTAGACTTTAGTACAAATAAGAATGACAAACCTAACAAGGAAGTGATGAAGACTCTAGAGCCTTTCCTTTGCTCTACCTCAAGCAAAAAGTATATGGCAGAAGCAAATTAGAAGTGCCTGCATGACTGCATCCTCCCTCTTCTTCTCCTAAAGCCTTAAAAGGACATTCAATAGGTTTAATTGTTCTTTTATTCATAGGCTTACTCCCTAATCCATTACCTCCATTATGACTGTCATTTCCATCATTAACATCGTGATCCTCGCCAATAAGTTCATGAAAGGCGTCATCCCTCCCTTTAACTGAATTGAAGAACTCATCAATCAGAGGATCAATAATTGATACTAGTTCATCCACAAATATATCTCTTACTGGGTCAGAAGTGCCCGCCAACATAGATATAAACTTCTGCTTCAGCAGGTTGTTCTAGCGAAGTGTTATAAAGTCAATATCTGAGAACTTCTCGACATTGTCCCAAAATATATTGAATAGTGCTTTCTCAAAGGATGATTGATTTGGGAGGATCCCCAAGGAAGTTGGATAGATTTTGGCTGGCATCCTTAATGATAGAAATGGTTTAGAAAGGAGCCTTTTGGTGTTCTTTACTCTCTGCTTAAAAATGTCATTCTTATGAGTTATCCTAGCAACAAATGAGTCTTAATAGGACAATGTTAACCAACCTTTTAGCAAGGCTGTTACGCTTTGGACTTGGACATCCAAATCACCCATGAATTGAGATGAACTCGCACAAACTCGGACTAAGCATTGGAACCAACGTTTACTTAGAATTAGAATTTAATCAACTTGCGCCAGTCACCTCTGGGCGTCACCCGATCACCCAGAGAACACATGATCGACATTAGCGGATCACGATATTTACATGGATTGGCTCATGACACACACTCATTTGGCATTTATCCAATCTTTCAAAGGATCAGATCAATCCTTTAGGGAGAAGGGATTGGCACAATCCAATCATGAAAAATATGTGGATCGAACCGCGGTTTCTAGCATCTAGCATTCACACGATCCCTCGAAGGGATCAGATCGATAATGTCAAAATCATGAGATCAGCCCCATGACCAAATTATGAATCAAAACTCAGATCATCAAGGATTAGGACATGAAAATAATGGATTTGCGCATGATACTCGAACTTGGCAAAAGTGTAGAGATCGGATTGCTAAAATCCCTGGATATATGAATGTTGGATTGAAGCTCCGGATCAAGCAAAATAAGGTAATCATCACGTGGATTGGCATGGAAATGAGGCGATCGATCAAGGAAACTCGAAATTTGGCACTTAGTCAACTTTGGGGATCAGAAAGGTGGAACTATACCAATCCCTCAATTAAATCAGCACTAATCCCTGGTTTTTCAGGGATCCGATCCGATCCCTCCCCAAGCACTTAGTTAAATCAGATCCTATTTTAACTCTATGATTTTGGCTGATCCTTTCTCTTCTACAGCTATAAAAAGGACAATAAATAGCTCATTTGGGGATATTCTCTTGGCTTTTGAAAACTACTACACGAGGACATTACTATAGCTTAACAAAACTATTTTTTCTCTAATTTCTTAAGATCAAACCAAACTGTACTTATAATCAAATAGTATAAACAATCGATGAAGCCTCAGTGGATGTAGGAACACTTGCTGAATCACTATAAATCTTGTGTTTATTTTAATTTTACTGCACTTTGTGATTGAGATTTGTGAATGTTTTGCAATTATTATCTAATTTACATACATATCGGGTGTTGGAATTCGATTGAACAAAATCGCATGTCAATATTTTAGAACGCCAGGAAGGGGTTTGTAACAGCCCGTATTTTTGAAACCAATTTAAAATTTAATTGATTTTGATAGAAATTAAATATTGTAATCGATTTATTTTGAGAATAAACAACGAAAAATTTATTTTAAACAAAGTTAGAACGTATAAATTTATTTTAATTATAAAATGAGCTTGAAATGGCGCGGTAGTTTGAAAATTCAATTTTTAATTTCAATTGAATGTATAAAATTCATAATAAATCGGATTTCAGTAAAACAAGAAACTCCATAATCTGTTTAATTATATCTTTCAAATGAGTGTAAGAAACTGAGATTTCACTTTACAAATGATAAGTTATGTCCAGTTTAAAATCTAAAATAGTCATAGAATTTATTTATATTTTAATATATATATATAGCCCTTAAAAATAGACATTTTGCAAACGACCTCCGTTTTTGATGAAACTAATTTTGTTGGATCCGGAACGTCAATTATTGTTAGGTTTAAAATTTCAAGTCATTTGGACTTAGTATGTGAGCACAGTAAATTTAAACACGTTTTCAATTTTAGTTTGAATTTTATAAGCCAGTTAAAAGGCCATTTTTCAAATTGTCTCCAAATTTGACGAAATTAATTTTGTTAGGACCGTATCATCAAAATATAGCTAGATTTCAAAATTCATAATTTTTGGAGTCAGTATGTGGCCCAGATAAATTAAAATGTACGTTGGGATTCAATATTGACCATTATATTAATTTATATTTTAATTTTGATAAAAACTAAACGAAATAGTCGAATTGGCTTACGAAACATATCCTATTGTGTTTGTAATGGGGGTATTTGGTTAGGGACAACAGTCGTTGGGTTTGATTTAGAGTTCGGATCGATAAACAAGTAATTTGCGAAATAAATAATATATATATATAAAGAAACCCTCATTCTCTCTCTCTCATTTATTTCAGCCGCCAACCCTAGTTTCAATGGCCTAAATCGCTCGAAACATCCTCCCATAATTACACATAATCCAGTCAATAATTTCAAAAACTCATTGAACAAACTTTGTAGAGCTACGTGAGTTCTTCCGATCCATATGAGTATGATTGTTTCTCGTGAAGAATGGTGCTCGATTTTCGAGCTAGAAGCTCGCTCGTTTGAGCGCGAATCCCGAGGGAGTGGACCCACCGAGTTGGCCCCAACTCATGGCGGAGGGACGTGGCGTGGCGGCGGTCGATGGGGCGGTGTCTAATGGGGGTCCGACGCGAGGAGGAGACGACGTGGGGGAGGTTTCCAAATCGATGAATGGGTTTCGAACGGCCTGTAGAGAGAACAAAGGTGGAAAGGGTTTAATCCCTTAATTATATAATTATTTATGAGGCTAGCATGGCTAGACAGAAGCTAAGGTCAAAATGGCAAATGCATGGAGACAAAAACAACTCCACGTTTCATAACTCTTTAAAGATTCAGCATATGGCAACTAATATCACAACGATAAAGGATATGAATGGTGATTTGTGTTCTAATCCAGACACGGTACAGGGTGCTTTTCTGGAGTATTTCAAATCTATAATGGGTAATTCTGATCTATCTTCCATTCATCTGAACTCGTTCTCGCATATTAGATTAAAGGGAATTACTAATGATCAAAAAGCAGACATAGTCAATGAGGTTACTTCTAAACAAATTACTCAAATTATTTTTTCGATGAAATCTTCAAGTTCTCCAGGTCCTGATGGTTATAATGCTCTATTTTTTAAAGTATGTTGGAAGATAGTGGGGGAGGATGTCATTAAGGCAATTAAATTTTTTTAATGCACAGCAGAATGTCGGGGGGAATAAATGCTACTAAGCTTGCATTAATTCCTAAAGTCTCCATACCAAGTGAAGTTTCTCAGTTTAGGCCAATTGCGTGATGTAATGTTCTATACAAATGTATTGCTAAAATCATCGCGGAGTGTATGAAAAATGTTCTTTCTAATATCATTTCGCCTAATCAAAGTGCGTTTCTTCCAAACAGGGATATTGCAGACAATATCATCCTTGCTTCTGAACTTATGAAAGGTTACAATAGATCGTATATTTCTCCGCGTACTGTTTTAAAACTTGATATCCAGAAAGCTTATGATACGGTTCGATGGGATGCGATTATTTATATCCTATACAAAATGAACTTTCCCATACCGTTCTTATGTTGGATTCATACGTGTATTTCAACTGTAACAGTTTCTCTTAGCGCTAATGGCTCGACTTTTGGATACTTTAATGCAAGGAAGGGAATACGGCAAGGGGATCCGTTGTCGCCGTATGTGTTTGTGTGCATCATGGAGTTATTTACTGCTCTGTCTAGCAAAGCTATGATATCTAAGAATATTGACTACCATCCCATGTGCAAGCAATCGAATATATCTGCCCTGCTGTTTGCGGATGATCTGCTGCTGTTTACTAAGCCTAATGTCAAATCTGTTAGTGGAGTGTTTAGTGTTCTTGATGAATTCAAAGATCTAACTGGACTATCAATAAATAGAAATAAATCTAAAATAAAATGTGCAGGTGTTACTGATGAGACAAAAGCTACTTTATATGGGTTATCGGGACTTTCGCCGATGGATGATGATGAAATTTATCTCGGGGCTCCTCTCTGTTCTTCTAGATTGAAGCATTCGCAGTGCTTACCTATGTTAGAAAGCATCATACCCAGGATAGCTTCTTGGCCATCCACGAAATTCTCTATAGCGGGGAGGTTAGTTATAATTAAGTCAATTGCATATTCGATGTGTACTTACTATGCTCGTCTATTTGTTCTTCCTGGGAAACTTATCGATATGGTAAACACGACTATAAATCACTTTCTGTGGCATGGAAACCCGTACTCAAAAAAACTGATTCCCGTTGCTTTTAAGAGTGTATGCTGTTCGTTTAAGAATGGTGGATTGGGTGTAATGAACTTGAAAAAATGGAACAAGGCTGCTTTGTCATCGAGAATTGACAAGCTATTTAACTATGATTCAAACCTTTGGGCTAATTGGTGTAGAGCTAACTTAATCAAGGAAAAGTATTTTTGGACGATGGAAGCTCCGATTGTTTGTTCTTGGTCTTGGCGTAACCTTTTGAAACACAGGGAGCTGTTTCTTCCATACTATCGAACTGGTCTCAAGCATGCGAACCATATTTCTTTCTGGCATGATCCGTGGCATGCTGATGGATGCATTCTATCTCAAATTATTGATTATGCCGAGAGGAGGATGAATGGTGTTCATAAAAACTACTGTCGCCAATTTGATTTTGAATGGGATTATAACTCTTCCTAACAGTAGCTCTTCGGTGACTCGTGTGGTTTGGAATGAAATCCGAAAGGCTCCTTTGCCTCCTGTGCATACTCACGCATCATGGACTGGTAAACCTCAAAGTATTGCCTTACTATACAAATGCATGACTCACAGCAATGTTTACTTTCAGTGGCACGCTAGAATATGGATGAACAACTCGATACCAAAGGAGAATGTGCTCATGTGGAGAATTCTTATGAATGCTGTTCTTACTAGAAGCAAACTGAAAAAGCATGGAATTATTGATGATGATACTTGCATTCTTTGTGGTAATTTGCCTGAAACAATACCCCATTTGTATTTTGAATGCAATTATTCAAGTTTTGTTTGGGAAAAGATCTTGCTCCACTACGGTCTGCATACTCCGGCTTTCAACTCGGCGGATGAATGGTTCCTCATTTTCAAAGCGACAAGGTGGAAGAATATAAATGGCTGTTTGCTATTGAAGTTATTTAAGAAAGTTTTATATGCGGTATGGATGGAAAGGAACACTAGAGTGTTTGGTGGCGTGAGTACACCTAAACATGTAATGGTCCTATCTATCGTCGGGTGTATGTCTTGATTATTGTATTCCTTTTCTTTTGTTAGTAATAAATATGGTCGGGGCCATTTAACCCCGCTTGCTTTACAAAAAAAAATTATTTATTATTTAATTATTTATTTATGTAATCAATGTATAAATTATTGTATCTTTTCCATATGAGATCGAAATTCGATGATTTCAGTTGCATTGCGATCGTGACAACGAACTGTACAACATGGAACTGACCAAAACGGAAACGGAGCAAGTTGAATTTTTGAGCAAGGCGTTTAATTTAGTTTAAAAATAAAATCCTCCAATAAAGACTGATGGAGTGGAAACCAAAGTGAGAACTCTCTCACTAAAATATTGTATAGTTATTTTTTTATAATTGAATATATAAATTGCCAGTGTTGATTTTTATCAGTTTTTAATTATCACAAATGTTGTATGGTGCCTGTTAGCTCACCTCACTGTTGTCTAAAAGCCCATGGATGATTTGATTGACTATATTGTGCTTTGATTGTGATGTTTAACATATTAAAAACATGTTAATATAGTTGTGGTAGTTGAAATTGGATATAAATATCCATTTATAAATTTGAACAGTGAAAATTAGTTAATTTGAAAATAACTCGAATTGAACTGTTTATGATTAAATTCATTATTCAATAATGAATTTAAATTTATTATTGTTGTTTGAAAACCCCAAACGGGTCTGGGGATGATAATTAACTCACATCTCCCTTGGATTTAGTTATATGTTAACCGACTGATTGACAGACTGTTATAAGGGTTATTTAATTATTTAATGCTTATACAGTTGTAAATTGCATTCTAGTTGTGACCGAAATGTCAATAGTTGTTTACAACTATTTTTGAATACATGCGATGTATGGAAACCATATATATATAATTACATGGTAATTGATTGAGTTTTATTCCAATTCAGAAATAACGAATATTTTAAAATAATATTCAGTGAAGAATCAAAATATGATTTTTATGTCTGATTTTGGATGGACGGGAAAATATAAAAAAAATATGAAGCCAAGTTTAGTATATGTATGCTATTTTAACTCAAACGAATTTTTATATCTATTTTATTCATTTTTGTAATGAATATCGAGAAGGTTGAATTTCAAAATATAACATTTTGAAAATATTATCATTTTGAGATTATAATAATATGGGATGTTCAATTTTAAATTTAAAATTGAAATGAACTAGAAATCATTTTTAAACGAATTTAAAACGTTTTATAAAATACTTTTTAAATGGAAATCGACGATATATATAATATATATTTAATGGCTTAAATAGAACACGCAGCACAACGATCGTTCGCGAATTCCAACCATTAACTTCAAATGGACGTAACAGAAGATCCGACCATCGGATTCTCCTAAAACTAGAGCCATTGGGTTCGTATCGAAAAGATCTTTCAAATGAATCTAAGAGATTTAAATTTGAATGGTTAGATTTTAAAATATGTCAGAACCAATTTCAGAAAAGATCGCTATGAATGCAGTTCGATGGCCGATATTGGTAATCAACTATAAGAGCCTTAATAAAATTATAAAAAATATGGAAAATTATATAAAATCATAATTAATGATTTGGAAAGATTTTGGATTAAAAATTCCACGTTTTGAAAAGATAAAAGATATTTTTATCTAGATGAACTAGTTATTAATTGAAATAATAATCCAATGGTTTTTAAATAATACATTGGACTTGTAAATGGTTTTGAAATAACCAGAGTTTTCCAACGAACAAAATTGGAATGGACATGAATGGAAATTATCTTTGGATATTTCGATATTGGATTCCGTAATTATACAGATATTATTATAGGAATTTGGATGATATTGATATCGTTATTCCAAAACGATACCTATTAATTTCAGAATTTGGTACTAAATATAAGTCGACATGATTTTCATTTAAGATCTTATATTTAATATCAAATAAGATTTTGAGTTTGTTGTGAACAGTATCTTATATAATACTGTTCTTGAACCCATAAGTGAAAGAATAAATCTTTTAAATAAGATTTAGAGAAGTTTTCCAGTTTATTTAATTATATTGGAATTGAATGGAATTCGATTAATAATAATCGAGATGAGCTTCTATGAAGGAAGGTGTTTACTATTTGTGGAATTTGAAAGGCTTGGACGTTATTTCATTTACAGTATTGGTTTGATATGGAAATTTTTATCGATTAGGAACTGTTCAAATTTCCGTGAAGATTCCATATTATTGGAAATCGACTTTGGGTTTGTCGTGAACTGTATTTTAAATAGCACTTGTTCTTCAACCCAAATAAAGACAAGTTTAATTTCCCAAGTTGAAAATTCATTAAATAATGAATTTTGAAGATTAAATCTGAACTAGAGTTTTAATGAATCTTTAATTAGATTGAAATGTGAATGAGATAATTAAATTTATCAAAATTTAAGGAATATTCAAGATGGAGTTTCCCCTCTCCTCTCTTCCCTCACTCCCCAGTTTTACTCCATGCGATAGTTAAATGTTTAATTAGATTTGAAAGATAAATGGTAATTAAATTTACCAATAAAACGATGGGTATTAGATATGGAGTACCACCATTTTTGCTCCATTGGATGAATAGGTTGGGATTGGGAATAATAAAATAAAAGATTACTTCGGTAAGGTTCGATTAATCCCGACTAGTTCCATAAACCTTAATCTGGTTTAAGTTGTGAAAAGAGATAATAAAATCTTTTGAAATGATACCCAAAGGAAGATTAAAGAATAAATTTAAAAAAAATTATCTTTGATAAAATTAATGGGAACCTTTCCCACAAAATTTGAATATTGGAATAAAAAATAATTCTGGATTGGAATGAGATGAGTGCTATCTTTGTGTATTTATCACATGATTATAAAGATACGCGAGTTATTCAGAAAGACCGGGTTTAACCCATTCTGAATAATTATTACGATGACTAAAAGTAAGACGGTGGTTGAAGACAAGAGGTATTCACATCGTTTGGATGATTGCTGATGTCTCGACTGGGGTGTACAACCCTAGACGAGGTTATTAGTGGCAATTGTCCAGACATACTTGGAGAACTACTGGATATGCGATGGCCTCTCTCCTGTATTAGACATATAGGATGAGGAATGAGGTGCCTCCGGTTTTGTTCAGACCCAGAACGGACTTGTAAATGGATTGTGTTTGACATTGTAATGTGTGCTATATTCGTTAATCTTAGCTAAATATGTATTTGTTTGGTTGCGAAGAATTTATTCTCTTGCTTAACACCCTTCTCTGAGACGTATGAGCTTAGAGGTTATATATTTGTAGAAATCAATGGTATGGTGTGGGTTGACAATGTGGCATGCTAAGATGCAAATGATCAGGGCTTTAATTGAAAAGCCAGGCCTTGTGGTTGATGATCAAAGCACAACTTTAAGTAGTATAGCTTTATGTATTGCGTTAATTCGCGGACACCTAGAATGAGTCAAAAATGGGATAGTTACTGCAGGGAGTGCACGCGTTTCTTTCTAGCTAGAAGTTGTGTCATGGTATGGAGCCCAGACGTCTTTACTTATGTGGTTGTTGGATTGTGAGGCGCCTCAGATATAGAGCCGACTAAAAGGCTTGAGTGATAGGTCCGACAGGACAGCGAAACAAATTGTTCAGGAATAACCAATCCTTAAAAGTAAGAGAGGACTGACCCTGAAGATCCAAGGGTTGCGCAGAGGTGTGATCCTGAGGCATTTGCTAGAGTGTCTCGATACCGCTAAGGACAATCCCTTGCCTCGACTCATAGATAGAATCCAATTTCCAATACGCGAATTTTCGGTTTTGGTTGTAAACCTATGTATGGCGATATAATACATAGTACCTCCGTCTATGATTGATACATTTATATTTGAAGTTGTTTTATACACTATGCACTTATAGTATATCAAAATGATTTATTTTAAGATGTACCAAGCATGTTTGACTATTATTAGGTAAAACTCTATCCTTTGGCTTGCATTGCATTGTGTGTTGGGACCTGAGTCTTATAATAGCATCATTTTTCCAAAAGCATTGCGTTATTTATAAATTATTTCATTTCAAGCTGTGGTATTCACATGGAGTAAACCCGTTTCGTGTTATACGACGTGGTCCCGTGAATTACCTTATTATAAAGTAAAGTTTAATAATTGTTTTAAGTTCTCATACCAGTCCCATGACTGACTTGGAGTTTATTGTTTTCGCGTAAACTCTGGGCGCCCATATTTTCCACACGGGCAGCCAGTAGTTTTGAATTTTGTAGATATTTATTTAATAAGATCCTAGTTTACAGCTGGAGCAATATTCGGAAAGCTTTGTATCTATGTACTTCTTTCAGTTGTGGTAGCTAATGTATTTCTATTGTGTATTGTATTTATACATTTTTATTTCCGCTGCTATGTAATTTATTCTCTAATAATTGTATTTTTCTACTGTGTAATATTTATTCATACTTTGATATTCTTGTAATATGATGTAAATTATTGTAACAACAATGGAAATTATGTCGTTCTTGGTTCTGATGCATCGTGTTCGTAACAGGGTTGCTACTTGAACTCATGGACATCTCTCTGTTAAGGAAACCATGGTGAAGAAGAAAGCCATGGATAAACAACCAGAAGGCGCAATAATAAAGGAAGGAAGTCAAGAGGCTTCTTCTGGAGGGAACCCTTCCTTATATCTGATAAGGGAGGACATGGAAGAGGTGGAGAATAACTTGCAAACCCATTTCAGGCATCAAATGTTGGGGGAATGCAAATTAAGGATCTTAAGGCAAACCAAACACTAGAGGATAATGAATAGCGTTTAATAGACTTTATAAATTTCTTGAAGTCTTTTAGTGTTATACAGAATGCAATACAAATTACAGATATAGTAATTATCACAAAATTAAACATAGATGCAAATAACAATAAATAAAGAGCAGTGAAAGGAAAGAACACACCATATTTTTATACTAGTTCGGAGTCAGCCTACATCCAGTCCCACACAACTCTGGGTTGATGCAGATTTCTTTTCAATAATAATCTTCAATTACAATCCTCGATTTCAGTGGCCACGAGGTCCACCACCACCTGCTTCCGAGCACAGGGCGCTCTCCTGATTTAACCAGGCTAAAAGGTTACCTAATTGATTTATGGGCTACAATCACACCCAATTTATTTGAACAGGCTATAACCACACCTTTTTCAATATCAATTTTGGTAGATAAACTTGATAGAACTTTTTCTTGCGATCTTTGACTACAGAAAGCCTGTGACTGTTGAGTAGCACTTGAATTTTTGAGAGAGCGTGTGGTTGAGAATCAAAATAGAAGAAGTCTGAGGTGATTCTCTCTAAAATTCGGCAAAGTATAAGTATAGAATTAAAAAAATTAAGGATTTTAATGGAGAGAAGATAAAGGAGGAAGAAAATAATGAAATTGAGTTAAAGAATTCGTTTCTGAAAGCCTATTTATAGTCTCCCAACAGTTAAATCCTTTCAGAATAGTTTTGAAATCAAAAGACACAGCTTTTCAAAATTTGAATTTGAAATCCATTGGTCACCATGTCGACATGGGGGGTTATCCTATGTCAACATGCCTTAAGAAATTTTGAAAAATAAATTTATCAAATCAAGGTGTATCTTGTTTAAATAAATTCTGGTGAATCTTGAGTAAAAACAAACTATTTTACTATATATTAAAATATAGTATTTGAAGTAAAAATATAAATTAAAAACATATATAAGAATGATTAATAACTATATAAGAATGATATAAAATTGTAAATATAAACATAAGAACTACTTTGAAACTTAAGATGCAAATATAAGTAAAGTAATTTAAGACTTAAATTGTTAAATAAAACTTAATATCAATAATATAAATAAGGGAGTATAAAATATTTCAATTAGGAGTTAAACTATATTTTAAAAGATATATTTGAAATCATGAGTTAAAATAAGTTTAAAAACTAAAAATTATAGATTTAAAATAAGTAATTTTGAAAATAAAATAAGAAATTTAAGATAGTGAGAAATATGGAAACTAAGATTCAGTGCTATTTCATAGTTTTAACAGAAATCTAGACTATATTACATTTTATCTCTTGAACTCTTGTTACTCATGAGCCTTCTATCTTATACTCTTCTTTGAAATCTTGATTGTCTAAACTATACAGTCTTCAATAATCAATACATGCATATATTTCATGTACACACACACACACACGTATATATATAAACTCTAGAGAATAATGTTAGTATATATTTTATAATAATAATAATAGTTAAACAAGGTTGTTGTCATCAAAACCATCATCGCCAGTATCTCAATCCTAAACAATCTCCCTTTTTTTATGATGACAATCTTAGTTTATAAAATATTTATACCTGACATCTTGATTCTTTAGTTACTCCCCCTTACTTCATTATCTCCCTCTGAAACTACTAACTCCCCCTTCTCCCCATGCTCTAATGCCCAGTTTTATAATTCTCCCCCTTTGTTATCAACAAAACATATACGCCTCTAATCACCTTATACTACTCTCCCTAAAACTACCATGGAACTTACTTATTATCAAACTAAGATATAGTCCTCAAATCTAAAACTAATATAGTTGTAATATCTAAAACTAATCTATATGAGGAATAGTTCTAATATCTAATACTTCCCTTGAATTTATAAAATTAATAAACTATAAAACTACATATTCTAAAACACAAGAATATAAATTATACATTATAATTTGTTACAAATATAATACATGAGATCGTACAACAAATATTAGTGAATATATGTACTATACAATGAATATTTACGAATACACGATACCAAAATACTAAATGTTTTTGACGATTGACAATTTGTGAATTGGATAATAAGGATAATGAAGACAACATTCTACATTTTGTTCAATTACATTTCCTTCTTTATCAAAACACACTTCGCCAAGGCAAATTACTAGATCGTCTTCATTTATTTCTTGTGATCATGCGTAGTACATTGGAAAGGACCTTGAGAAGACACAGAAAAGGGGAACGTGTTGTTTTGGTTGGTATTTGTTGAGGAGCCCATCAATATATTGTTTCAGAATTTTTTTACAAAAAGAAATGACTGAGAAGACATGAATTTTCGAAGTAGAGAGTTTAAATAAGTGTGATAACTAATTTTGGACGGAATTTAAAATTTGAAATTTAACTGTTATATGTCGACATGGGGGGTTAAGCATGTCGACATCCTTTCTAAAATTTTAACTTTTTTTCTTATACTTTATTACATACATGTATTAAATCGTCTAGTTATTCTATTTCGGTTAACGAGCAAATTCCTAGTTCTCTTCTTAACTTAGTAAATATTGCTTCATTCAATGGCTTAGTTAATATATCTGCAATTTAATATTCTGTTTTGATGAATTCTAGTGAGATATTTTCTTTATTTACATTATCTCTTAGAAAATGATGTCCAACATCAATATATTTTATTCTAGCATGATGAGAAGGATTTTTAGATAGATTTTTGCACTCGTATTATCGTACTAAATGGGTGACTTAGTTATATTTAATCCAATTATTTTTTAATGTTTACTGCATATATATTACTTGAGAACATGCCAAAGCTCTAGAGATATATTCTGCTTCAGTTGTTGTTAAGGAAATGGTTTTTTTGGCTAAACCAGGGAATGCACTAAAAAGTAACAAGTTCCAATTGTACTTTTTCAATCTGATTTACAACCAGCATAGTCAGCATTGCAATACGATATTAAATCAAATGAATTACTTTTAGGATTGAATAAACCAAAATCTAATGTATGTTTGACATATCATAGAATATGTTTTACAGCTTTTAAGTGAGTTTCCTTAGGTTGTTATTGATATCTTGCACAGAGACAAGCGCTATGCATAATATCTGGTCTACTTGCAGTTATATATAATAAAGAGTCTATCATACCCCTAAATAAATTTTGATTTACATTTTTTGATGAATTATCTTTACTTATTGCTTCATCGGTTGTTATAGGTGTTGGTTTTCCTTTGGTATTATCCATATTAAATTTATTTATTATGTCTCTAGCGTACTTTTATTGACTTATAAATATTTCATTATCTGATTGTTTTATTTGTAATCCTAAGAAGAAAGCGAGTTCTTTGATTACCGATATGACTCACTTCACATGCTTATGATTTCAGAAAATTCTTGGTTCATTTTATTATTTGTTGATCTAAAAATAATATCATCCACATAGATTTGTACTAATTGAATATTGTCTTTATTTCTTTTAATAAATTGAGCATTATCTACTTTACCGATTTCAAAATTTGATTGCAACAAATAAGTTCTTAATCTATCATACCATGCTCTAGGAGCTTTTTTTAATCCATATAAGGCTTTCTTTAATTTATAAACATGATTTGGAAAAATTTCATCTTCAAATAATGGGGGTTGTTTAACATAAACATAATAAATCCATTTAGATAAGTACTTTTAAAATCCATTTGAAATTATTATAATTAGCAAAAGAAAGTAGAATTCTAATAGCTTCTAATCTTGCTATGAGACAAAGGTTTCGTCATAATCTATCCCTTCTTCTTGACGATATCCTTGTGCAACTAATTGAGCTTTATTTCTAACGACCTCACTAAGTTCATTCATTTTATTTTTATAGACCCATTTAGTACCTATTACAGTTTTATCCTCTGGTCTAGAAACAAGTTCCCATACATCATTTCTGGTAAATTGATTCAATTCCTCTTGCATTACAAGTATCCTTGAGTCATCAGATGATGCTTACTTTGAATTTTTAGGTTCAATAGTTGATATAAAAGCTAAATCACTCATATTGTTTAATTGGTTTCTAGTCCTAACTACATATTCAATTTCTCCTTGTATGTTTTCTACCAAATGATCTCTTGAAAGTCTAATTCTTTTATTAGGTTGATTAATTTCATTATTTATTTCATTTGACTCATTATCATTATCAAATTCACCTTTATTATGTTTTTGATTTATTTCCTTGTAATTTTCATCAAAAGATACATTCATAGTTTCTTCAATATTATTCGTTTTTAAATTAAAAACTCCATAAGCTTTACTTCTATTTGAGCATCCAATAAAAATTCCTCTATCTGATTTAGAGTACATTTTTTCTAAATTTTCTTTAGTATTTAAAATAAAATATTTACTTTCAAAAACTCTAAAGTAAGATACTTTTGGTTTCCTATTATAAAGAAGTTCATATGGTGCTTTGTTTGTTAATATCTAATTAAAATTCTATTTAAGATATAACAAGCTGTAGCAACTGCTTCAGCCCAAAAGTTTCTTGGTAAATTACGGTCATAAAGCATATTTCTGGCATACTCTTGAATCGTTATATTTTTATGCTTAAATACTCCATTTTGTTGTGATGTTCTTGGAAAAGAAAATTTATGAGTAATTCCCTTTTTAATACAGAAATACTCAATATTTTCATTTTCAAAATCTACATTGGGGTCACTACGTAAAGTTTTAATTTTAAATTTAATAAGCTTTGAATTCTTTTAGCAAAAGTTTTAAATAAATCAAAATGTATCACTTTTATGTTTGAGAAATAGAGTCCAGGTGTTTCTAGAATAATTATCGATAATTACAAACACATATTTACTATGATTTATTGATTGAGTTTGAGATGGACCAAATAAGTCCATGTGAAGTAATTCTAACAGATTTGAAGTGGAATTTTCATAATTTAATTTAAATGAGCCTTTTCTTAATTTTCCTACTTGACAGGCATCACACAAACTATCTATTTTAAAATTCACTTTGGAAAGCCCTATTATTAAATCTAGTTTAGAAATTCTGGATAGTTATTTGAAATATAAACGTCCAAAGTTTTTTTCCATATCCAAGGATCATTTGTATTGGCCAAGGGACATAGATTATCATTTGAAAATTTCATACTTAAGATGTAGATATTTTTCTTCCTAATTCCTTCAAACATTATGTTTGAATTATTATCTTCCATGAAACATTTATATTTTTCAAATTTGATTTTATAACATTTATCGCATAATTGACTTATATTAAGTAGATTGTGTTTTAAATTTCTAATTAATAAAACGTCATAAATAGTAGGAGTTATAGAATTACCGACATTTCCGATGCCAATCACATTTCCGATTCCATTAGATTCGGGTGATGGTCAACCGTTCCATAGAGTGGTCACAATAATCAATTGGACTTATCATTTGGGAGATATGGCTGAAATAAGGTTTGGAGGGTGAAAAACAGCATAATTGGGCTTAATTGGGTAATTAGAAGCTAGGCCCATTGGGAATTTCGGGATTAGGGTTATATAAAGGCTGAGAAGGATTACAGAAATTTTTCTTTGTCATTTTTACAGCTGCCACTTACCTTTCTTCAATCCTAATAATGTCTTCCACCTTCTAAACTACCTCCTAATCACTTTCTAATCAAATATTAAGATAATCAATATCAAATCAAGTAAACTTAACATCAAATTGGAGATAAAGCTATTGCGTTGCATTGGAATTCATGCTATATCAGTCATAGTTTCAGATCTAAGATTCATTAGTGGCTAAGGTGAGTGATTTGCACTTTTATTCACTAATTAAGGATGATTAGTGATAATTAGCGAAATTATGCATCACAAAAATCTAGAAAAATATGCAGAAATTCTTAATTATTATTTAATGTCACCAGTGAAAATTTGGATTAATTTGGATTAAGTTTGCTAGTCCTATAGTTAAAACGTAGTTAAGGGGATTAAGGGGAAAATCATGCTTTTTTAGTATGTTTGATCTAAAATATTTCATGTGAATGATGTTTTAATGTTTTTGATTGATTCTATATGTTGTTACTGCTATTTGGAATGTTTTGTGATGTCATAGGAAGGTTAGAATGGTTGAAAACGACGTCGTTTGGCGAAAATAGCTTGTTGGAAAAAGTTGCAGATTTTCAGAACCGGTTAGGAAGAAGACCCGATCTGAACCGGTGAGGAGGGAGGCCCGAGTCGATCTGGATAGGAGAAAGAGACACGAACCGATCCGGATAGGAGAAAGAGACCCGAACCGATCCGGATAGGAGAAAGAGACCTGAACCGATCCGGATAGGAGAAAGAGACCCGAATCGATCCGGATAGGAGGAGGAGACCTGAACCAAACCGGATATAAGGAGGAAACCTAAACCGAACCAAATAGGAGGAGGAGACCCGAACCGAACCGGATAGGAGGGAGAGACCCAAACCGTATCGGATAGGAGGAAGACCCGATCCGAACCAGATGAGAGGAGGAGACCCGAACCGGATAGGAGGAGGAGACCTGAACCGAACCGGAGGAGACCAAAACCCGAGATGCAAAGGAAGTCCAAATGGGAATTTATCACTCGGTTCCATATGGGAACCAACGAGTTAACTTCATAAGTTTGACTTTGCTGTGGGACGTGCGCAAAGGGGTTATCGATATCTATAACTTTGATTCACTATTGATGGTGAGCGTTGACTATGGACCGGTGTGGTTGGGCTAAAGTTGTTTGGATTTGAACTCCATCAGGACCCCCAATGGTAAAGTGGTCGTAGTAAGGTTTGGATGGAGCCGGGCTCCGTCATGGCCCCAATGGTTCTGGTGACCAAAGCGGTGGATATCGTATGCTTTACGCACTGAGTGAGAGATGTGTGGATGATTGCTATGTTTGATGTTTGCTATCACCATGACATGCACACTTCCACTTTACACTTTGTGTTAGTGTTACCTTAGAGTATTGTACATCCTATTGTGCTAACTCTTTGGTTGCAGGTCCAGGTTCAGGTATGATTATTGATACCTGTTATTGTTTTACTTTGCTGCTATCGCTCATACCAGACTTTTCTCTGACCTAGAGTTTTATATCTCTTCTTATTACTCCGGGTGCTCCTAAAACGAGCAGACTAGAGACATGTTAGGTGGTTTTGCGCGAGTAGCTGTCCGGAGACGTGCATGAGGCTTCCACATACTATATACATATACTCCTAGTGTTGTTGCTGGTCACTGCTTTGGGCATTAGTAGTGTACCTTTTCTATTTTTCTTTAGAGACAGTATTTGAAGTTGTAATAATGATGGTTTGGATCATAAGCTGTATTTTAGATTCCGATGCTATGATGGTTTAGTTTTCAGCTTATGCACCGTCTCGTCTATTTTATGTCAAGTTATGTTATTATTATATGTTATTCCATGCCCTGTGAGATATACTACAGGTTCTTTGGTGATTCATAGTTTCAAACCCTTTTCCTTCGATGACCGTCCCATGCTAGTCGTGTATTGGTACAAGGCATTTCGAAGAAATGTCGGTTGGTATGGGGCGGGCCGTCACACTTGGTATCAGAGCCTAGGTTGCGTAGTTAACCTATGGGAAGACATCATGGAGAGATAGTATACGTAGATGAGAGCGCGTATTTGTGATATTTTGGTTTTCAAAAACTATATATACTATTAATATATCTAAGGATGAAGTCGCACTGCACTGGCACCACAAAGTAGATGGTTATTTGTTTTCTCTTAACAGATTGAACGATGAGCCGATATACGAGGGGTACGGGTTCAAGAGCCAATAATGGGAATGTCCTGATATGAGGACGATGTTTACTGCCTTTATGCAAGAGAAGCTTAGGGATGTTCAAGGAGCAGTTCCTAATGCTGCTAATGGTGGTGGTGCGGTAGCACAGGCACCTAGAGTCGATTTTACCAAGCTCTGCAAGGATTATACTAGTCTTGGTGGTAAGCAGTTCCCCGGAACAGAGTCGGCTACGGAGGTTCAAGATTAGCTAGATAGTTGCGAGCGCATATTGAGGATTTGGGGACCGATGATGCAATGAAGAGAAAGTTAGCATCGCGTCAACTTTAAGGGCGAGCTATGAATTGGTGGAATGCTATTAAAGCAGCTACTCCTGAGGATCAAGTTACTTGGAATCAGTTTAAGACCCGTTTCAGTGACAAGTTTATTCCAGCTACTCAGAAATCAGAATTGTTCAGGAAGATTTTGGAGTTTAAGTAGAATGGTAGGGTAGTCTCAGAATATATTGCTGAATTCGATACCTTATCGAAGTATGGATTATCCCTTATTGATATTGCTGAGAAGAAGAATGAAAAGTTCATAACCGGCTTAGATGAGTACTTGGGGGAAAGACTTATAAACCACATCGATGAGACTTTTGAATCTGTTGTGGGGAAAGCATTGAGATCAGAAAGCCTTTACCCTAAGTCAAAGACCGAGGTTGCTGTTACATCTGCAGAGAAGCCAAAGCCGCAGGCAAGCGGTGGAGGCAAGAATAATTCCCAGAGTAAGAGGAAACAGAAGCAAACCAAGGATGGCCAGAAAAAGAAGAATAAGAAAGATGTAGAGTGTTATAGCTGTGGCAAGAAAGGCCATTATGCCAAAGAATGTCGTGCAAAGACAACAGACAGGAAGTTCTTCAATTGTGGCCAAGTGAGACATCATAAGGATAAATGTCCACAACCTCCTAAAGAGAAGCAGATCATGAAAGCATATGCTATTAACGTTGTTCCTTCTTCGTTGAATGCCCCTACTGCAGCGCAGAAGGAAAAGGCATCATTATTCAAGGTATGCTTTCCATTTATGATGTCCTTGTTCGAGTATTGTTTGATACTGGGGCTTCCCATTCCTTCATATCTAGTGACCTGGTAGATAGGTTGGGATTGGAACCCGAGATTGTCGATAGACCTTTAGTTGTGACGAACCCGATCAGTGATTCAACTAGTCTTAGTATGATTTGTCATAATTTGGGCTTATTAAGTCATGGATGCATGTTTGCTTGTAATTGCTTTGGTTTGGGCTTTACTGGGTTTGGCATTATTTTGGGAGTCAATTGGCTCCAAAGGTATGGGGTGGTGGTAGACTGTGAGGGGTCTTCGGTGACCATTAGAGCGAATGATGGGTGGAGGGTACTGTTTGGTTGCCTACCTAGTGATGGGGTGATGGCTAGTTTTCTAAATTCCCTCGACATCCCGCATGATGAGTTGTCAGATGTGCCTATTGCTGGCAAGTATCCGGACATCTTCGGGGAAGTGACCGGACTTCCACCACACCGAGAGATCGAGTTTCGAATTGATTTATTGAAAGATGCCAGGCCTATAGTGATGCCACTTCGTCATATGGCACCAAGGGAGCAGCGAGAACTCAAGGTGCAAGTTAGCAATCTTTTAAAGAAGTGATTTATTCGAAGGAGTGTTTTCGAGTGGGGAGCACCAGTTGTATTTGCTACCAAGGCCGATGGTTCCCTTCGATTGTGTGTAGACTACCGCGAGTTGAATAAGGTGGCGAGGAAGAATAAGTATCCTCTACCACGGATAGATGATTTGTTTGATCAGTTGAGTGGAGCAAGAGTGTTTTCCTAGTTAGATCTCGCGATAGGTTTTCATCAGCTCCGAGTAGCAGTTGAGAGTATACCTAAAACGACATTTCGGACGGCGTCTGGATTCCATGAGGGGTTGGTCATGCCATTCGGGTTGACCAATGCACCAACATATTTTGTGGATCTTATGAATAGGGTATTCAGGGATCAATTGAATAAGTTTATTCTTGTGTTCATGGACGATATCTTAGTTTACTCAAGGACAGAGGAAGAACACAAGGAACACTTGAGGATAGTGATGGAGGTCTTGAGGAAACACCAACTAAAAGCGAAATTTTCCAAATGTCACTTCTGGACGAGGGAAGTGAGGTTCTTGTGACATGTTGTTTCAGAGAATGGCATTGCCGTAGACCCTGCGAAAGTGGCTACAGTGCAAGATTGGTCTACTCCCAAGAATGCAACGGACGTGAGAAGTTTTTTGGGATTAGCTGGATATTATCTTAAGTTTATTCAAGACTTCCCCAAGATAGCGGCACCGTTAACTCAGTTGACCAAGAAGAATCAATCTTTCGTCTAGGATGAAAGGTGTGAGAATGCATTTAAGGGTCTAATGGAAAAGTTGACGTGTGCCCCAGTGTTAGTTATTCCTAAAGGTAACGAAGAGATGACGGTATACACGGATTCCTGTGGTTCCGGACTAGGTGTTGTACAGATGCAAGAAGGTAGGGTTGTAGCTTATGCTAGTCGGCAACTGAAACCGCATGAGAAAAGATATGCTACCCATGATTTGGAATTGGCAGCGATTGTGTTCGCTTAAAGATATGGAGACACTATCTATTGGGAGAAAAATTCGAGTTGTTTACCGATCATAAGTCACTAAAGTATCTTTTCTCTCAGAGGGACTTAAATCTTCGTCAATAGAGATGGTTAGAGTTAGAGTTCTTGGCTTCATATGATTTCAATATCGCATACACACTCGGGAAGGGCAATGCAGTAGCTGATGCCTTGAGTAGGAGACATGCCAGTTTGGGGGCTATGTTTCTGAAATGGAAGCAACTGGAGTATATCGCGGGGTATGATTTCAGACCTAATTGCGAATTGGACCCAGAGATGTTAGCAAGTTTGACGATCATACCGACTTTAATTGAACGGATTGGTTCCAGTTAGAGAGACGATCCTAATCTATTGGAAATCATCTCCAAGAAAAAGATGGGTATCGATGGTGAGGCAACAAACAAGTATGGACTGGATCGAGAAGGATTGCTTCGAAAGAATGAGAGATTAGTTGTACCCAACGTCAATGGATTGAGAGATGAAGTGCTTAGAGAGTGTCATCTCTCAAAACTGACTATACATCCTAGTCGTAACAAAATGTACCGAGACATGAAGAAGACATACTACTGGGAAGGGTTGAAGAGAGACATTGGGAAGTTTATATCCAAGTGCATGAATTGCTAGTTAGTTAAAGATGAGAAAAAGAAGCCAAGTGGTTTGTTTCAACTGCTGGAAATTCCCGAATGGAAATGGGAACAAGTCTCAGTGGATTTTATCGATGTTTTACCAAGGACTAGATCAGGATAGCATTTGGGTGATTGTGGATCGATTAACCAAAAGTGCAAGGTTTATACTGGTCAAGTCGAATAGAACAATAACTAATTTAGCGGAACTGTATATGAAGTGGGTATTGAGATTTCGTGGAGTACCCAAAGGTATTGTAAGTGACCGAGATCCGTTATTTACTAGTGGATTTTGGAAGAGCTTACAAGAGGCTTTAGGATCAGAATTACATCTTAGTATCGCGTACCATCCTCAAACTGACGGTCAAACAGAGAGGGTGAATCGATTATTAGAGGATCTCTTGAGAGCTTGTATATTGGATTTTGGAGGTTCATGGGATGACCATTTGCATCTGGTTGAGTTCGCATACAATAATAGTTATCAGTCCAATATTGGTATGGCTCAATTTGAAGCTTTGTATGGGAGACCGTGCAACTCACCATCATGTTGGTTGGAAACCGGTAAGAAGTTCGTGCTTGGATCGGATGTAATAAGAGAAATTTTAGATAAGATCAAGGTTATTCAACAACGAATTAAGGCCGCCCAAGATAGGCAGAAGAGTTATGCTGATAAGAGAAGAAGAGATTTGAAATTCTCCATTGGCGACTTGGTATTCGTCAAGATTTCTCCGTTAAAGCATGTAATTCATTTTAGTAGGAGAGGTAAATTGGCACCAAGGTTTGTTGGTCCATTTCCAGTCCTCGAGCAAGTGGGGAATTTGGCGTACAAAGTTGGGTTGCCTGACAAGATGGCAGGAGTTCACAACGTATTTCATGTTTCCCAGTTAAGGAAGTTTGTGCAAGATTGTGATATGACTATTTCACCAGACCAGTTGGACGATATCGAGGTAGAACTCGAAGCGGTTGGGAACCGCAGAATGATTCGTATTGTCGAGCATGATACGAAGCAGCTTCGAAGGTAGACGGTGGAGTTAGTGAAAGTCCAGTGGGGTGATAATGAGCATGACTGTACTTGGGAAACAGAGGAGAGCATAAGAAAGTCGTATCCAGAACTCTTTGCCCGGTATGATTTTAATTGCTATATAGTTATTTGCCTATTAGTAAACCGCATGCTGGATAGGCTTGTTGTGTTATTATGTATGTTTGGTTGTTTGTAAATGGCTGATAGGCATGTAGGACTCCATTGTATGTTTGGTTAAGGAATTTCGGGGGCGAAATTTCTTAAGGGGGGAAGAGGGGAACGACCTGCATTCTACATATTGGAGGATCGTAGAATATTTATTCATTCTCATACGAAGTCGTATGGTTGTGTAACTTTGGGGAATGGCTATTGGGGTTATTTCCCATGTTCACGATTTTTGCCGATTTTTAAATGGCCGTTTTACCCCTGGAGAATCTTATTTCGCCTATAATTTTTGATTGGTAAGGAGATTTGACCTGAAACCACTTCCATTGGATTCAAATGATGGTCTACCTTTTTGTAGATTGGTCACATTAATCAAACGGACTTATCGTTTGGAAGATATAGCTGAAATAATGTTTAAAGGGTGAAAAACAGCTTAATTGGGCTTAATTGGGTAATTAGCAGCTAGGCCCATTGGGAATTTCGGGATTAGGGTTATATAAAGGCTGAGAAGGGTTAGAGAAACCTTTCTTTGTCATTTTTATAGTCGTCACTTACCTCTGTTCAACCCTAACAATGTCTTCCACCTTCTAAACTACCTCTTAATCACTTTTAATCAAATATTAAGCTAATCAACATCAAATCAAGGCAAATTAACTTAAAATTGAAGATAAAGCTATTGTGTTTCATTGGAATTCATGCCATATCAGTCATAGTTTCAGATCTAAGATTCATTTGTAGCCAAGGTGAGTGATTTGCACTTTTATTCAGTTACGGCTAATTTAGGGTGATTAGTGATAATTAGCGAAATTATGCATCATAAAAATCTGGAAAAATATGTAGAAATTCTTAAATATTATTTTATGTCACCGTTGAAAATTTGGGTTAATTGGGATTAAGTTTGCTAATCCTATAGTTAAAACATGGTTAAGGGGATTAAGGGGAAAATCATGCTATTTCGGTATGTTTGATCTAAAATATTTCATGTGAATGATGTTTTATTGTTTTTAATTGATTCTATATGTTATTACTGTTGTTTGGAATGTTTTTTGATGTCATAGGAAGGTTAGAATGGTTGAAAACGCCATCGTTTGGCGAAAATAGCTTACTGGAAAAAGTTGCATATTTTCAGAACCGATTAGGAGGAAGACCCGATCCGAACCGGTTAGGAGGGAGACCCGAACCGATCCAGATAGAAGAAAGAGACCCGAACCGATCCGGATAGGAGAAAGAGACCCAAACCGAACCAGATAGGAGGAGGATACCCGAACCGAACCGGATAGAAGGAGGAGACTCGAACCGAATCGGATAGGAGGGAGAGACCCGAACTGAACCGATTAGGAGGAAGAGCTGAACCGAACCGGATGGGAGGAGGAGACCCGAACTGAACCGGATAGGAGAAGGAGACCCAAACCGAACCGGAGGAGACCAAAACCTGAGATGCAAAGGAAGTCCAAATGGGAAGTTATCACTCAGGATCTAGATAGGAACCAACGAGTTAACTTCATAAGTTGGACTTTGATGCGAGACGTATGCAATGGGGTTATTGATATCTATAACTTTGATTCACTATTGATGGGGGGGCGTTGACTATGGACTGGTGTGATGGGGTCAAAGTTGTTTGGATTCGAACTCCATCAGGATCCCCAAGGGCAAAGTGGTCGTAGTAATGTTTGGATGGAGATGGGCTCCGTCATGGTCCCAATGGTTCTGGTGACCAAAGCGGTGGATATCGTATGCTTTACACAATGAGTGAGAGATGTGTGGATGATTTCTATGTTTGATGTTTGCTATCACCATGACATGCATACTTCCACTTTACACTTTATGTTAGTGTTACCTTAGAGTACTGTACATCCTGTCGTGCTAACTCTTTGGTTGCAGGCCTAGGTATAATTATTGATACCCGTTATTGTTTTACTTTGCTGCTATCGCTCATACCAGACTTTTGTCTGATCCAGAGTTTTATGTCCCTACTTAGTACTCTGGGTGCTCTTAAAACGAGCAGACTAGAGACAGATTAGGTGGTTATGCGTGAGTAGTTGTCCGAAGACGAGAAGGAGGCTTCCACATACTATATACATATATTCTCCCTGTGTTGTTGCTGGTCACTACTTTGGGCATTAGTAGTGTACCTTTTCTATTTTGCTTTAGAGACAGTATTTTGAAGTTGTAATAATGACGGTTTGGATCATAAACTGTATTTTGGATTCCACTGCTATAATAGTTTAGTTTTCATCTTATGCACTGTCTTGCATGTTTTATGTCAAGTTATGTTATTATTATATTTTATTCCATGCGTTGTGAGATATACTACCGGTTCTTTGGTGATTCATAGTTTCAAACCCTTTTTCTTCGACGACCGTCCCATGCTAGTCGGGCATTGGTACAACTCATTTCAAAGAAATGTCGGCTGGTGCGGGGCAGGCTGTCACACACGAGGTCCACCACCGCCTGCTTCCAAGCATAGGGCACTCTCTTGATTTAATCAGGCTACAAGATCACCTAATTAATTTATGGGCAATAATTACACCTCGTTAATTTGAATAGGCTACAACATACCTTTTTCAGTATCAGTTTTCACATATAGACTCGATAGAACTTGATCTTACTATATTTGATTACAGAAAGCCTATAAATCTTGAATAACACATGAATATTTAAGAGAGTGTGGTAGAGAATCAAAATACAAGAAGTATGATGTGATTCTCTTTGAAATTTGGCAGAGTATAAGTATAGAATTTAAGAAATTAAGAGATTTAATGGAGAGAAGATAAAGGAGGAAGAAGATAATGAAATTGAATTAAAAATTTGTTTCTAGAAGCCAATTTATAGTCTTCTAACAATCAAATCCTTTCAAAATAAAAAAACGCAACTTTTCAAAATTTGAATTTGAAATCCTATGGTCACCATATCGGCATGGGGGGTTACCCTATGTCGACATACCTTAAGAATTTTAAAATAAATAAATTTCTCAAATCAAGGCATTTCTTGTTAAATAAATTCTAGTGAATCTTGATTAACAACAAACTATTTTCCTATATATTAAAATAGAGTATTTGAAGTAAAAAATATATATTAAAAACATATATATACATGATTTTAAAAACATATACAAGAATGAATAAAACTATATAAGAATGATATAAAATATAAATATAAATATAAGAACTACTTTGAAACTTTGGATATAAATGTAAGTAAAGGATTTTGAGACTTAAATGGTTAAATAAAACTTAATATAAAATTAATATCAATCATATAAATAAGGAAGAATAAAATATACCAATTAGGAGTTAAACTATATTTTAAAAGATATGTTTGAAATCAAGAGTCAAAATAAGTTTAAAAACTAAGAAATATAAATTTAAAACAAGGAAATAATTTTGAAATAAGTTTGAAAATAAAATAAGAAATTTAAGATAGTGAGAAAGATGAAAATAAGGGATTAGTGTTTTTTCAGAGTTTTAACAAGAAATCTAGATTCTATTTCTTTTTATTTCTTGAACTCTTGAAATCTTGTTACTCATGAGCCTTCTATCCTGAAATCTTCTTCTTTGAAATCTTAATTCTCTAAACTATACAATCTTCAATAATCAATACTTGCATATATATATATATATATTATAGAGAACAATGTTACCATATATTTTATAATAATAATAATAGTTAAACAAGGTTGTTGTCATTAAAACCATCATCACAGTATATCAATCCCTAACATCAAGAAAAGCTTGCTTAAACATTAAGCAGAAATGATGAAAAAGTTCCAATTAAATTGAATAACCAAGAAGGTCTGTAAACTAGAATATAGCTGAAACACCCCACCTCCGTAAGGGTCACTCTAAAAGGGAATGCCCTAATTTTGGTGGAGGTTTATAAGTATAAATCACAGATATATAAGACAGATATAATAATAACACATATTTTTGAACAGCGAAAAACAACAACTTTTATTTCATTAAAATACGTGTTACACCAACCATACCGTAATTGTCTTACAATACTTCCAAAAACATAACATCTTCATAACTGTCTTGATTACATTATTTAAAGAAGCATAAAGAAAACATAAATAAACTGCAAAAGTCCCATAATTGCTGTCCAAAGCCATAGTCCAAAACGAAAAGATCCAAGCAATACATTCTTTCTCTTCAAGCTGGATATGAAGGCTGGTCAAGCTGCGGTATTCCCTCCCTGTGGACCGGGGGGGGAGGGAAACGGAAGATAAGAAGACGAAAGAAGTAGAGTCAGACATAAAGCCTGAGTAAGTCTAGGACTATTCAGTCTATGAACAAAGAACTAGGTATGATAAGTATAAACTAGAAATGGGAAAGCACCATAAACTAAGTTAAGTTGTCTAGGGTCGAATATACTATCGTACCCCATATTAATCTCTCTACCCATATAAACTAGTTCCCAACAGGCACCCCATAATCAGGGTGAAGTGATCCATTTTTATGATGATCGGCTCCTACTCGCATAGTTACATGTGTCTTACGGCCCCCGATGTTGTAGTTACCTATGCTGGTCCCACCACGGGGTGTATCAAGTCCCATGGTGGCGGCCCGACACAATCCTAGAATGCACAGGTATGCTACTGGTGCCCAGTGCCTTATTTTTCTGCGCCGGAGTGTGTGCACGCCCGCACCCCATTAGAACCTACACTGCTGCACCACTGCCGTCGATTTGACCTCTTACAGTCATCCCAGTAATCATGCCCCACCCTGCCTAGTTTCAGGGTATCATGATACCTTGTAGGGTTACTGCTGAAAAGGGTCCCCCGCTACTAGGTTTTTCTATTTCTAGCCAACATGCTAAGTTGGTTAAGTGTTTCATAAACCTAACCCCCAATCAGTCTGTTTAGTTTAGCATGTTCCATTTTGATTAAGTCTTAATTCACTTAATCCTATCAACCCTGACTCAGCCTTAATTGTCTTATTAAATCCTTGACCTCTCACATTAGACAGGTATTGTTGTGGCTGCCTGTTGCCGGTTGGGTCCGGGCAGTCTTACGCCACAACTCAGTCTAACCTCGGGTCCTTATTGGGCTTCGTGTTTAACCACCCACATTGGATAGGTATTGTTGTGACTACTGGACAGCCGGGCGGTTCCAGGCAGGTTTACATCACAACTCAATCCAACCTCGGGTTAAACACATCGTATTTTCTACATTTACATATTTTGTCTCCTTTCTTTTTATATGTAAATATTTGCGGCCCATTATTCAAATTCATCTTTATTGATTAAGATTTATTTATGCCACTTAATTGTTTTTCAAGGTTGTTGGCATGCGTCAAACATGCCAACACATATGTTCTATATTTTAGCCCAAACGTCATTACCCCCGTTTTATACGTTCGCTCCAATGTAAGGTGTGTTGGGTTTAACACTTAAACCCAATTTAGCCATATGAAAAGGGAAGGCTTATAACATGGTGTTTATATGGTAACATAAAAAGGGGAGTGTGAACGCATGAACTTGCAACATAACGACTCAATTGACATAAGGTAGGCACATGTAAACTTGCAATTGTAACAACATATAATATAAGCAATACTTAGACATGAATCATTCTATTCACATAATCATGGTATAAACAAAACATGAATCATTCTATTCATGTAGTCATGGCATAAATAATACTTAAACATGAACCATTCTAATCATATAATTATGGCATAATCATAATTGAACATGAGTCCTTCTATTCATATAGTCATGGCATAAACATAATTGAACATGAATCCTACTATTCATATAATCATGGTTTTTATCCTATCTATGTAACTTGCAAGTGGGATGTAATTCTAGTGTAATTCTAATGTAACTTATGTGTAACATATATTATCATATGATTATGATAACAACATAAGCCTACAAACATGTTTTCAACTAGGCATAATAACAAACATAGTTTAGTCATGTTCATAAAATTAATACAAGCTTACAAAGATGTTTGCTTTTGTCACTATCACAAAAGCATGATTTTTATGCTTGAACTATAATGCCAATTCCAACATAACTTCATATGAATCATAATACTCAAATGGACCAAATTACACTAAAGATGACCATAGAATTATATATCATGTTGGCATAACAATAAATCATAGACTTGCATGAATTTCAAATAAACTATTACAACATATAGTTGTTAATTTCAACATGAATCATATACTTGCAATTATCAAATGGGTGTTGTAAACAACTACCACAAACATGTAGTTTTCAATATGAATCATATGCTTGCATGAATCCCAATTAAAATTCCACAACATGTGGTTGTCAACATAAACCATATACTTGTATGAATCCAATCGTACACCATAGCATTGCCAAATCGTTTAGAATCAAAATAACATACAAATATAGGTTATTATTGCCACAATTCCATTTCGTTGTTAACTTCCAACGCAAATCGCGTACTTGCAAATATCCAATCGTATACAATAATATTACCAAATCGTTTAGCATAAAAGCAACATACAAATATAGATTATTATCGCCACAATTCCATTTCTTACTTTACACAAATCAACACAATTATTTAATTCACATCGGAATAGCACTCTACTTACAACGTATGACGAATCTTCAATTCAGGAATCTGAATTATGAATTTGGAGATGCTATCCTTTGTTGTAGGCGTTGCTTTGATTTTATTAACGTTGCTTTAAGCTTTTGATTTATCTCCTAATTGTCTCTCTATTTCTGACGGCTATCCTCAGTCTCTCCTCAGCAGCATGACGGTCTCATCTCCATTTTAGCTTGTGTGAATTACGGTTAGTCTTAGGTCCTTTTTATAGAGTTTGTGAGTTGATTTAGACCGTCGATGGAGCTTGGTTTAATAATAGCCGTTCGTTCAAAGGAGAGACCAACCAGGAGCTGACACCTAGCCCTAGTGACAAGGCAAGGCTCAGAAAATCGACTAAACACAGACCAGGCCAGCCAGGGTGGGCTGGGTTCGACCTGGCTCAGGGGCCAGGTCGACTCCCCAGTCGACCCCCAGGTCGACTCTAGAGTCGACCTGCCTGGGGCAGGTCGACACCTAGGTAGACTCCCAGGTCGACCCTAGGGTCGACCCCCAGGTCGACCCTAGGGTCGACCCCCAGGTCGACCTGGTGGGTTTGGGCGGGAATTTTCCCGCCTACTCTGATTGGGCTGAAATTCAAATCTGTTTTCGAAATTTGAATTTTCTGAAACTTCATCATGCCATAATTTGGTCATACGGGCTCCGTTTTTCGAAAACTCGGACTCTATTCCGCGTATTTTTCCGAGACAAACGCAATGGCATATCCCGTTTCCCTTAATACTTTAATTTAAAATTTATTATACTTTAATTTGTGAATTTCACTATTATAAAATACACGGGGTGTTACATTCTACCCCACTTAAAAGGATTTCGTCCCGAAATCTTCAAGTTCAGGAAGAATGTACATCCTAACATCCAAACATCCATCTACTCATCCATCAAACACGAGCATCCATTGTCCTTAAAAGACTACTAATGCTTCATGATAATATGCGAAGTGTGTGTACATGTACTTATCTAATGCAAAATCAAGCGGTCTGCTGATTCAGTTGACCTCCTTAATGCGAATTATGTAAGTGCTATGAACCCATTATGTATGCAAATCCTCCTATTCATGATTCTACATGAGTGCACAATCATTCATACAAATGCAACATCCATATGACACATATTAAAGTTCAATCATATACGAATGCAAACATATATGCATATGCAATATGAAGTGATTGAGCCGATCTAAAACCTAGATTGTGTGTGTATATGCAACCACGAGCAACCACTAGCAATCACTTGCAACCACTTGCAATCACCATCCACAGCATGTTTCAGTTACATGTTTTCATCCAAAGGGTTTCTACCTAAAAGATAGGGTCGAGGAGATATACCTAAAAAGATCGATAAAAGCGCAACTTAAGGAAAAAGGAAAGATCAAGGATGTACCCTCGAAAAGAAAAGGGTAGGCAGCGCGTATTCTAGCTTCAGTTTCCCAAGTTGCGTCTCCTTCGGCGTCGCTCCACTGAACTTTGACGAGCTTGACTTCGTGGTTGCGTAGCTTCTTCACTTCCGTTCCTAATATGCGGGTTGGAACTTTCCTTACGGTTGCTTCGCATTCCACTTCAGCTTCTTCTAGGATATCTGGCTCTACCACTTCAGCAAACTCATGTAGACATTTTCGGAGATGTGAAACGTGAAAGACGTTGTGAACTCCAGCCAATTTTTCGGGTAGCTCTAATCTATAGGCCATTTTCCCAATTTCCTCAATGATAGGGAATGGCCCTACGAACCTCGGTGCTAGCTTTCCTGTGGTTCCAAAACGAACAACATTCCTTAGCGGAGATACCTTAAGAAAAACTCTGTCCCCAACCTCAAATTCAAGGTCGGTCCTCCTCTTGTCGGCGTAGGACTTTTGTCTGTCTTGGGCCGTCTTCATCCTTCTTCGTATTAAGTCTACTTTTTCTGAAGTCTCTCGGATCATATCTGGTCCAAGTATGAGCTTATCAGTAGACTCCCACCAACAAGTGGGTGATCGGCACGGTCTTCCATATAAAGCTTCGAAGGGCGCCATTCCGATGGTTGCTTGATAGCTGTTGTTGTAGGCAAATTCTACCAAAGGAAGATGGTCTTCCCATGTCCCTCCGAAGTCAAGGATGCACAGTCTTAAAAGGTCCTCCAAAACTCTGTTCACTCTTTCTGTTTGGCCGTCGGTTTGGGGATGATAGGTTGTGCTCAAGCATAACTGTGTGCCTACCGCTTCTTGCAGACTCCGCCAAAACTCACTGGTGAAGATTGGGTCTCGGTCGCTAACAATGCTAGATGGTATTCCATGGAGTCGAACGATTTCCTTGAGGTAAAGAGATGCTAGGGATGAGGCAGTTCTTTTACTTTTGACAGGTAAAAAGTGGACGCTTTTAGTAAGCCTATCCACTATTACCCAAATGCTAGTGTTGCCTCTCCTAGACCTAGGCAACCCATCGATGAAGTCCATTGAGATGCTATCCCACTTCCACTGCGGGACCTCTAGAGGATATAGCAGTCCGCCAGGCTTTTTCTGTTCCGCCTTAACCTGTTGGCACACCATACACTTAGAAACGAATTCTGCCATGTCCTTCTTCATGCCGTTCCAAAAGAAAGTTCTTTTTATGTCCTTGTACATTTTATCTCCGCCTGGGTGTATCGTCATCTTGGAGTGATGTGCTTCCTCGAGAACCTTCCTTACTAAATCCCTTGTTCGTGGGACACATAGTCTTCCGTCTCGCCTTAGCCAACCCTTATCGTCGATGGAGTATCTGTTGAGGTGACTTGAAGTCTCACCCCTAATTAGCCTATCAATCGTCTCCACAAGTTGAGGGTCCTCGCGTTGTGTTGTCCCTATCGAGTCCACTAAAGTCGGGCGTACTTCGAGAGATGCTAGCAAGCCTGGTACAAAATCAGAGGAAGGCCTAAAGTCGAAGCTGGCTATAAACTCTAGGCTTTGTCTTTCAACAAACAGCAGGCTTAGGGTCAGTTTCTTTCGGCTCAACGCGTCTGCCACTATGTTGCCTTTGCCCGGAGTATAGGAGATCTCGAAATCATACGAGGCAAGAAACTCCATCCACCTCTGTTGCCTCAAGTTAAGGTCCTTCTGTGAGAAAAGGTATTTCAACGATTTATGGTCAGTGTAAAGTTCAAACTTCTCACCTAGGAGATAGTGTCGCCAAGACTTGAGTGCAAAGATGATGGCAGCTAACTCAAGATCGTGGGTCGGGTAGTTCTTTTCATGCACTTTCAATTGTCTCCCTCCATAAGCTACTACCCTTCCTTCTTGCATTAAGACGGCGCCTAACCCTGTCCCACATGCGTCTGTATAAACGGTGAACATCTTGCTTCCATCTGGCAACGTCAAAACTGGGGCTGTTGAAAGAGCCCTTTTCAGTCGCTGGAAAGCAAACTCGCAATCCAAGTCCCAATTGAACACTAGATTCTTCTTGGTCAACTTTGTGAGCGGAGCTGAGATTTTCGCAAAATTCCTTATGAACTTTCGATAGAAACCAGCTAGTCCTAGAAAACTTCGGACCTCAGTTGCATTCCTTGGTGTCTTCCAATCCTGTACCGCCACTACCTTAGCAGGGTCCACTGCTAACCCTTGTTTGGATACTATGTGCCCAAGGAACCTCACTTCTTCTCTCCAAAAGTGGCATTTGGAGAATTTGGCTTTTAGCTGATGGACTCGCAGAGTTTCCATGATTGCCCTTAAGTGCTGAGCATGTTCCTCTTCACTCTTTGAGAAGATAAGGATATCGTTTACGAAGACCACTACGAACTTATTGAGGAAATCTCTGAATACCCTACTCATCAGGTCCACGAAGTAAGCTGGTGCATTTGTCAAGCCGAAAGGCATGACAAGCCATTCAAAGAAGCCGTCTGGGGTTCTGAATGCCGTTTTATCGATACTATCTTCAGCCACCCTTAGCTGATGAAAACCGGTCGCTAAATCGAGTTGGGAGAAAACAGACGCTCCTACAAGCTGATCAAACAAATCGTCAATTCTGGGGAGAGGGTGCCTATTCTTTTTCGTTAGCTTGTTGAGCTCCCTATAGTCAACACATAGACGGAGTGAACCATCCGCCTTTGTAGCGAACACCACTGGAGCGCCCCATTCTGAAATGCTCCTCCTAATGAACACCTTTCCTAGAAGCTCTTTAACATGTTTACTGAGCTCTTTCCTTTCCCGTGGAGCCATGTGTCTAACGGGCAACGCAACGGGCTTTGCATTATCTACAAGGTATATGCGGAAGTCTATCTCCCGCTTCAAAGGCAAGCCCTTCACCTCTTCGAAGACATCCGGATATTCCCGGACCACTCTAACCGATTGCAAATTTTCAACGGAGGCATCTAGCGATTCAAGGTAACTAAGCATAACCGCATACGAGGGAATACAAGAAATTTCCAAAGTATTACCGAGCTGGGTTAGGAGCCTAACAACCCTTTTCTCACAATCAAGGATGGCCCCATTACTGGATAGCCAATCCATGCCCAAAATCAAACCATATCCCGAAAAGCCCAAAACAAAGGCACTACATTTAAATTCTACGCTTAGAATAGAAATTTTCAATCCCAAACAGATCATAGACAAATGAGCTGGGGCCCCAATTGGGTTTGAAACAATTAAGGGGTCCTCTACCATACTAGTTTTTAGGTGCAGAGATTCTACTAGAGCAGACGAGATAAAGGAGTGTGATGCGCCAGAATCAAATAAAGTGTGAACGGGGTGATCATAAAGATAAACTACACTTTCTACAGAAGTATTTATACCTCGCTGTTGCAGAGGTGGCGCCTCTAGCACATGAACTTGTGCCCCTGAGGTGGATCCAGCCCTCTGCCCCTGTCCTCGTTTCTTTGGGCAGTCCTTAGCCATGTGGCCTGTCTCACCGCAAGAAAAGCACCCACCATTCATCTTGGCCTTCTTTTTCCGGTAATCTATTACTAAGTGCCCCACTTTGCCACAGAAATTACACTTCCTCTTCTCTTTGTTGCCTTTCCCGCCCTTCTTAAAGTCTGTCTTCTTAGGCTGCAAACCCTCTTTCTTCCCTTGAGAGTTTTCTGCCTTTGTCTCCTTCTTGCCCTTATCCTCTTCGTTCAGCAACGCCATATGTACCAACCTTTCATACGTAGCTCCCATGGGTATATGGGTCATGGCCAAACTGTGTAATGGCTCATTCAACCCTTTGACAAAACGGAGAGCCTTCTTGTGCGGGGTGTTGACTAGGTCCAGTCCGAACCTAGCCAGCTCATCGAACTGATTAACATACTCTTTGACTGCCTTCTCAATGCAGTCTTTGCTGATGTGTCCAATCTCCCCACAATGAAAACATTCTCCTTGCTTTCTTTTCCACTTTCTACAATCCTTGGCTATGTGCCCTTCCGTACCACAAAAATTGCATTTCCTTTTTTCCCGTTTCTTGTTATTACTGTTACGATCCTTTCTTGTTTGACTATTATTCGTCTTCCTGCTCTGGGACACTTCCGCTTGCTGGTTCACGTGGAGGAGGAGGAGTGAAAGTGTCAGCAGCTGGGGAGTAAGGTCTCCAGACATGCTGAAATAGAAAGGATAGATTCAAAACGAAGGATAAGAGATAGTTACTATGGCCTTGGGGGGGACTTTGCCTTTTAAAATAAAATAATATTTTATCTTTTAAAAATGCTTCTTTAAATTTCCTTTTTGAAAATAAATTTTCAAAACTTTTTATCTTATCTGGTAAACCTATGCTCTGATACCAAGTGAAACACCCCACCTCCGTTAGGGTCACTCTAAAAGGGAATGCCCTAGTTTTGGTGGAGGTTTATAAGTATAAATCACAGATATACAAGACAGATATAATAATAACACATATTTTTGAACAGCGAAAAACAATAACTTTTATTTCATTAAAATACGTGTTACACCAACCATACCATAATTGTCTTACAATACTTCCAAAAACATAACATCTTCATAACTGTCTTGATTACATTATTTAAAGAAGCATAAAGAAAACATAAATAAACTGCAAAAGTCCCATAATTGCTGTCCAAAGCCATAGTCCAAAATGAAAAGATCCAAGCAATACATTCTTTCTCTTCAAGCTGGATATGAAGGCTGGTCAAGCTGCGGTATTCCCTCCCTGTGGACCTAGGGGGGGAACGGAAGAAAAGAAGACGAAAGAAAAGTAGAGTCAGACATAAAGCCTGAGTAAGTCTAGGACTATTCAATCTATGAACAAAGAACTGGTATGATAAGTATAAACTAGAAATGGGAAAGCACCATAAACTAAGTTAAGTTGTCTAGGGTCGAATATACTATCGTACCCCATATTAATCTCTGTACCCATATAAACTAGTTCCCAACAGGCACCCCATAATCAGGGTGAAGTGATCCATTTTTATGATGATCGGCTCCTACTCGCATAGTTACATGTGTCTTACGGCCCCCGATGTTGTAGTTACCTATGCTGGTCCCACCATGGGGTGTATCAAGTCCCATGGTGGCGGCCCGACACAATCCTAGAATGCACAGGTATGCTACTGGTGCCCAGTGCCTTATTTTTCTGCGTCGGAGTGTGTGCACGCCCGCACCCCGTTAGAACCTACACTGCTGCACCACCGCCGTCGATTTGACCTCTTACAGTCAGCCCAGTAATCGTGCCCCACCCTGCCTAGTTTCAGGGTATCATGATACCTTGTAGGGTTACTGCTGAAAAGGGTCCCCCGCTACTAGGTTTTTCTATTTCTAGCCAACATGCTAAGTTGGTTAAGTGTTTCATAAACCTAACCCCCAATCAGTCTGTTTAGTTTAGCATGTTCCATTTTGATTAAGTCTTAATTCACTTAATCCTATCAACCCTGACTCAGCCTTAATTGTCTTATTAAATCCTTGACCTCTCACATTAGACAGGTATTGTTGTGGCTGCCTGTTGCCGGTTGGGTCCGGGCAGTCTTACGCCACAACTCAGTCTACCCTCGGGTCCTTATTGGGCTTCGTGTTTAACCACCCACATTGGATAGGTATTGTTGTGACTACTGGACAGCCGGGCGGTTCCGGGCAGGTTTACATCACAACTCAATCCAACCTCGGGTTAAACACATCGTATTTTCTACATTTACATATTTTGTCTCCTTTCTTTTTATATGTAAATATTTGCGGCCCATTATTCAAATTCATCTTTATTGATTAAGATTTATTTATGCCACTTAATTGTTTTTCAAGGTTGTTGGCATGCGTCAAACATGCCAACACATATGTTCTATATTTTAGCCCAAACGTCATTACCCCCGTTTTATACGTTCGCTCCAATGTAAGGTGTGTTGGGTTTAACACTTAAACCCAATTTAGCCATATGAAAAGGGAAGGCTTATAACATGGTGTTTATAAGGTAACATAAAAAGGGGAGTGTGAACGCATGAACTTGCAACATAACGACTCAATTAACATAAGGTAGGCACATGTAAACTTGCAATTGTAACAACATATAATATAAGCAATACTTAGACATGAATCATTCTATTCACATAATCATGGTATAAACAAAACATGAATCATTCTATTCATGTAGTCATGGCATAAATAATACTTAAACATGAACCATTCTAATCATATAATTATGGCATAATCATAATTGAACATGAGTCCTTCTATTCATATAGTCATGGCATAAACATAATTGAACATGAATCCTGCTATTCATATAATCATGGTTTTTATCCTATCTATGTAACTTGCAAGTGGGATGTAATTCTAGTGTAATTCTAATGTAACTTATGTGTCACATATATTATCATATGATTATGATAACAACATAAGCCTACAAACATGTTTTCAACTAGGCATAATAACAAACATAGTTTAGTCATGTTCATAAAATTAATACAAGCTTACAAAGATGTTTGCTTTTGTCACTATCACAAAAGCATGATTTTTATGCTTGAACTATAATGCCAATTCCAACATAACTTCATATGAATCATAATACTCAAATGGACCAAATTACACTAAAGATGATCATAGAATTATACATCATGTTGGCATAACAATAAATCATAGACTTGCATGAATTTCAAATAAACTATTACAACATATAGTTGTTAATTTCAACATGAATCATATACTTGCAATTATCAAATGGGTGTTGTAAATAACTACCACAAACATGTAGTTTTCAATATGAATCATGTGCTTGCATGAATCCCAATTAAAATTCCACAACATGTGGTTGTCAACATAAACCATATACTTGTATGAATCCAATCGTACACCATAGCATTGCCAAATCGTTTAGAATCAAAATAACATACAAATATAGGTTATTATTGCCATAATTCCATTTCGTTGTTAACTTCCAACGCAAATTACGTACTTGCAAATATCCAATCGTATACAATAATATTCCCAAATCGTTTAGCATCAAAGCAACATACAAATATAGATTATTATCGCCACAATTCCATTTCTTACTTTACACAAATCAACACAATTATTTAATTCACATCGGAATAGCACTCTACTTACAACGTATGACGAATCTTCAATTCAGGAATCTGAATTCTGAATTTGGAGATGCTATCCTTTGTTGTAGGCGTTGCTTTGATTTGATTAACATTGCTTTAAGCTTTTGATTTATCTCCTAATTGTCTCTCTATTTCTGACGGCTATCCTCAGTCTCTCCTCAGCAGCATGACGGTCTCATCTCCATTTTAGCTTGTGTGAATTAGGGTTAGTCTTAGGTCCTTTTTATAGAGTTTGTGAGTTGATTTAGACCGTCGATGGAGCTTGGTTTAATAATAGACGTTCGTTCAAAGGAGAGACCAATCAAGAGCTGACACCTAGCCCTAGTGACAAGGCAAGGCTCAGAAAATCGTCTAAACACAGACCAGGCCAGCCAGGGTGGGCTGGGTTCGACCTGGCTCAGGGGCCAGGTCGACTCCCCAGTCAACCCCCAGGTCGACTCTAGAGTCGACCTGCCTGGGGCAGGTCGACACCTAGGTCGACTCCCAGGTCGACCCTAGGGTCGACCCCCAGGTCGACCTGGTGGGTTTGGGCAGGAATTTTCCTGCCTACTCTGATTGGGCTGAAATTCAAATCTGTTTTCGAAATTTGAATTTTCTGAAACTTCATCGAGCCATAATTTGGTCATACGGGCTTCGTTTTTCGAAAACTCGGACTCTATTCCGCGTATTTTTCCGAGACGAACGCAATGGCATATCACGTTTCCCTTAATACTTTAATTTAAAATTTATTATACTTTAATTTGTGAATTTCACTGTTATAAAATACACGGGGTGTTACAATAGCTGTTGGAACCAGACCTCGCACCACAAGGAACCTCGCACTGGAACCAGGGGCAACTGCCCTCATACCTAGAGAATTTGGTGTCGGTCCCACGTAGGATTTGTGCCAATCCCATGGAAATAGGGGCAACCCCCCGGTTATGCTAACTTGTCATCTAGTTCTACTTCAAGCTTGAGTTCGAGAGTTGGACTTGAAAATGAGGCGTATTCATGCTTGAACTTTGGATTGTATGCTTATAACATTCTAGCTGCTAGTGTAGGCTTGGATATTGGTGTTAATTTCTCAATGATGACAATAATATCATGGACATGATAAAGTGGATCTCAAGCGATGGACTATCTCACTTGAACTTAGACCGAAATTGTAGTCCATTTATTCACAACATCAAGAACTCTCATAATTATACGGACTTCAAGCTATTTGTATTGAAGATTATAAGGGTAGAAAGGATCCTATGACCCATCTTATGTGGTATACCTGACACATAGAATACTAGGGGGTCCGACGATGTCATGGCCAAGTGCTTCCCTCTCTTTCTATCAAACATAGCTGCTATGTGGTTCAGGTAGCTGGAAACGAACAACATCGAGAGCTGGAGCAACCTGGTGGGGAATTTTATTAAACAATTTTGGATACATATCGCTAGGCCTAAAAATGTGATGACTTTAAGAACACTCAGGCAGATGACCAGAGAAACTCTGCGAAAATTTATGGAGAGCTTCAATGTTGCGGTGTCTTCGGTAGATCGGCTAGATCCACTCATGATTCTAATAGCTGAAATACCTAGCATCTTGGATAACTCTGAATTCAAGATTTTTTTAGAAAGGGATCCCTACGGGATCTCTGGGATGCTTACTCGAAGTCGATAGGTTTCTAAGGCAGAAAGATGTGAGGGTTGATCATGAAGCTCTCCAACTCAAAAACGTTAAGGATAGAGAATTGTCTAACTCAAAAAATAATAAAGGAAAAATGAAAATATAAAGGAAACGCACGACCCCAAAATCGAATCAAAAAAGGCTATACACAGTTGAATGAAAGTTTAGAAAAAATCTTCTTGGACATCAAAGACCACCTTCCAGCAAGGAGGTGAAATGCATAGGAGCCCACAGATAAAGAAATAGCTTTTGAAAAATTCTGCTTAATTCATGAAATAGCCTAACATAAGACAAACAAATGCAAACACTTGCGAGACATAATCGAAGAGCAAATGAGGAATGGAGAACTACGACAATATGCCCAGAATTGAATCGTAACAATGCAATAGGAAAAACTATTGGTTGCAAGGAATACAAGTGAGCATGGTTCTTGTCGTGGCATTGACATCAATAGACAAGTAGAAATCGTACAATAATGGTGGCTAAGCCTTCTACCCATTTACAGGATCTGGCGTGAACCCTAGGCATGCTCTTAGACAATGATGAACAACCAACTTTATCTTTTTAATCAAATTGTAATAAAAAGGCTAAGCAATTTAGTATTGCACGGGAACCAATGAGACCCCTAGGCAAGCTCTGGACAATGAAAGACCTATTATTTTTGCAATAAGTTTGTCTTTTTCTACTATATTAAAGTTGTTTGATGTGTATGACTGGTGCTCTCCAAACACGGATTTCGTGTTTTATTAAAAAATAAGATCACTTATCGTGTATGACTGATGCTCATCAGGTGTGGAATATGCAATTAGAAAACCCTAATAACACCCTTCGTTGACTATGGTTGATTCACATCGGATGTAAAATTTGATTTCAATTTTTTTATCACTTAGTGAATACGGTTGATTTTCATCAAGTATAAAAATATATTAACTGATCGTTATGTATGGCCAATGCATGGTAAGAGCCCGACGAGGCTATGGAATGCCGAGTATGGATGATGCTCGATAAGAACCCAAGGAGGTTGCAAGCTACCAGGTATGGCTGATGCTTGGTAGAATGCAAACCCAGACTTTTGGATCCCTTGTGACTTGAGCATGGACTCAAACATAACCAGACTAAGCGTTGGAATGTTTACTTGAAAATCAAAAATTATTTAACTTGGTTAGATCGCGTTTTGGGTGCCGCTTGGCCACCCATAAAACACTTGATCGACATGGGGATCACGATATTTACATGGATCGGCTTGTGGCACGCACTCAATTGGCATTACCCAATCTAGCAAAGGTTCGGGTCGATACTTCAGGAAGAACAGATTGACGCAGTCCGATCACAAAGATTATATAGTTTCTAACATCTAGGATTTGCCGGATCCCTCAAAGTGTTCAGATCGGTAATGTGAAAATCATTTGATCAGTCCCATGATTAAATTATGGATCAGAACTCAGATCATCACAAAAAATGAAGGATCAACACATGGAACTGGTGAATGTGCACTTGGTACTCGGTTTCGACAAAAGGATAGGGATCAGAATGTAAAATTACTGAATATACGAATGTTGAATCAAAGCTTCGGATTAAGCAAAATAAGATGATGAGAATGCCGATTTACATGGAAACGAGGTGATCGAGCAAAGGAACTCGAAATTTGGCACTTACTTAACTTTGAGGATGGGTCGATGGATCCATACCGATCCATTATTTTTTAGGTATCTGATCCAGTCCCTCCCTGAGCACTTAGTCAAATCCAATCCTATTTTCGCTCCATGATTTTTGACTGATTCCTTCTCTTCTAGCTATAAATAGGAGACTAAATAACTCATTTTGGGAATTTCTCTTGGCTATTGGACATACTATGTAAGGACAATACCATATCCTAAAAACTACTTTTTCCATATGTTCTTATAATTAAACTGAACTTGCTTATAATCATGCAGTATAAACAATCAATTACGCCTCAATGGATTTAGGAACAATTGTCGAACCACTATAAATCTTGTGTCCTCGTTTACTTTATTCACTCTATGACTAAGATCTGGGAAGACTTTGCAATTATTATATGATTTACATATGAATCGGGTGTTGGCATTCGACTGACCAGAATCGTGTGTCAACGGGCAGCTTATTAGATGAAAACTTAGCTTGTCCTTCCGAGGCAGACTTGGCTTTTGTTTAGTCTTAAGTAATGATTAAAAAAGAAGTAGCTTTAGCATCCTTGTCCTTTCAGCTTCAAAAATTTAGGCAACCTTAACGACCTTATCTTCTTTGGCCTCAGCATTGGCCTTGGCAGCAATAAGATCGACAATCTTGGTAGTCGTAGAAGAGATTTTCTCTTTTAACTTGTTATTTTCAATAAATAATCTAGAAGAATCACAACTTGCTTTGTAAAGAAACTCAATGGCCTGTGAAAAAATATGATTGATAAGTTGTCACAAGTAAAATTATAGAAGATAAATGAGGCATTACGGATCAAGATTTACCTCTAAAAGGTACTCCATAGCTACATACTTTTCATTGCAAGTAGGGGTTAAGAATGTGCAGAAGTAGGAACAAAAAGAGAAGTAGACTGCAAAATAAGGCCAGTAATTTCCTTGAAGGCTTTAGTAGGAGAGGGCTCCAGTGATTTTAAAGGAAGAGGATCATTGGGTGAAACTAACAAATTAACCTACTTCTTCGTGCCAACTATTTATGTCATCTAGTAGGAAAGAGAAGGCAGTTGAAGAAGTGGTTCACTTCCATGTGGAAAAAAATAATTCATGAGCAGGAGAAGTAGTGATGTCAATACACCAAGGGCCTAAAGTAAGGGTATGCTAGATGGTCCAACCTTAGAAATTTTTGATCTCTTTGGAGAATGAGGAAGCTCTGGGCCCAAATCAGTTTTTCTTGACCAACGCATAAGAAGCGAAAACTTCATCAAAAAGATCATTAGACTCTAAAGATGAGTAGACTTAAGGGTTAAGATTTTTCAGACCCTAATCCTCAAAAGGAACAACCTCCTTTTATTTTTCTTGGAAAAACAGGTATTGGCAATAATATCTAAATCAAACTATAAGGGGTTATATAGGAAATTGTCTAAGAGATTGCTCTAAGTGACAAGCAAAGAATAATTACTAGACGACCCTCCCTAATTAAGAGAGTTGTGTGAGAACGATGTTTCTTTACCACGAATTAAGACGAGCTCACCTTTAGAAATTCTTGAACTTGGGGGTTCATTGGGCATTTTATAACTAGAGGACAACTTGACATGAGTTAAGAGAGATGTCTTTGACATTGTTTGGGTTGCATGTTTGTAACACCCCACCTCCGCCAATGCCACTCTTGCAAGGACACTAGCTTTGGAGGGGCGTTAAACGAGGTAAACATGCATGCAGATATCACAAGACATAACATATAAGTAAAACAGAGTAGTAAAGCAGCGGATAAAACTAGCATTTCAAAACCACAGTCAAGTTACATCAAAGTACTTGGTCATTATTTTCCCATAAAACAAAGTCTAGAACATAAACTGAAAAACTGAAAAAGAAACATAAAGTAACTATCCCCCAAAGTAGAATAAGGCCATAGCATGCTCAAACCATACGTGAGCTATCCAGAAAAGCAGCTAAAGATCCAGCTAGGCAACAGTGTTCCCACCCTGCAAACCTGGGGGGGGGGGAAACGGAAGAAAAGAGGCGAAAGAAAACGGGTCAGTCAAAAAGACTGGTAAGTCCTATCTACTATTAGTATAAAAACTAATAAAGTTAACTGAACATGTAAAACAGAGATGAGATAGGGTGATAACTGGCATGGTGAAAAGTTAACAAAATAGATCAAGTGTGGCATCGCATATACAAGGTTAAGTTGCACCAGGACTGTACTAGTATTCCAATCCATGTCAAGTATAAACAAGAAATGATCCCTTGGCCCAAAGCTGGCCCACATCATGAGATGACCTAAATCAAGGTCCAACTACTCGGTCTAGTCGATCGGCTCCCTATAAGCCTAACTCGTCAAGTGTCGGTGTCATACGGCCCAATCACGAAGTGTAGTTAAACTGTGCTAGGTCCACCCTAGGGTGCATCAAGCCCTAGGGTGCCAACCATGGACACAGATCAAGCACGCACAGTCTAAACCTACGGGTGCCCGTGTCTGCTTTTTCAACTCCGGACCATGTGCACGACCATAGTCCGCCTGAACCTACACCGGCGTACCTACTCAGCCGTCGTTTTGGTCGCTTACATGTCAACCCAGTAATCGTGCCCCACCCTAGCCTAGTCCCTAGGGTATCATGATACAATCAAGAGGGTTACTGGTGAAAAGGACCACGTAACTAGGGTTTCTAGCGGGTTAAATGTGGTTAACCCTACCCAAATCAAGTATCAAGTTGGTTAAGTGTACCCAAGGTTCATGACTTAACCGCGTCAACCCATCATGTTTAATTGGTTAAGTATTCAAGTGGTCCATGACTTAGCCTATCATGTTTAATTGGTTAATTATTTTAATGCACCCAACCTCTCACATTAGACTTTGTTGTGGTTACTAGTTAAGCCGGGCGGGTCCGGGTAGCTTTACACCACAACTTGGTCTAACCTCGGGTTTCTAGTGCAACATGACCAACTACTCACATTGGGTCCTATTGCTTGTAGCCACTAGTTAAGCCGGTCGGTTCCGGGTAGATTTATGCTACAAACTCAACCCAACCTCGAGTTGGCCACATTCATATTCTCTAAGTGTCATGTCCACCATTATGTTTACAAACATAATCTCAAGTCAATGTTCATGTCATATTTTAAAACCAGGTTTTCATGTCATTAATATTACCCAAACCCAACGCATTCCCATCGCATGTACGTTTCGCATAACATAACATAGGTCAAAGAGGGAACTTGGCAAAAGCTTGACAAAAAGGGGCATAAGGTAATAAGGTTGGCCACAAGTTAAACATGGTGGCATATGAGGCATAAATAGGTTCATAAGCTTGCATATTACATCATAGGCCTCAAAACATGTATAATATCAACTTAAGCAAATAGGTGAAACATGATTATGAATGACATAGGATGATGGCTAGAAGTTCGCATATAACATTATAAGCAAGTTATCATAAAGGTTATAAGAGTTCTCATGTTATATAATGCAACATTTCAACATAAAGCTTATAGCTTTTAACCCACAAGGTCAAGGTGATAGAACATGATAAGATCATAGGTTTACAAACATGCATAGAATATATTCATGCATAACATGATAAGATCAAATCATATATCATACTTAGGCCCAAACTCAACTTGCAACATGTCACATTTAACTTCATAGTTAGAATCTAAGAGTAGTATAGGGCTTACAATGAGCGGTTATGCGATCTAGATCAATATATATAAAGATTGAGACGAAGCCACGAGCAAAATCCGCAAAGAAAATAATAAGCTCCACTTAAACGCCTTGAAACAAGAAGTAATAACCCCAAAGACAAAGAAAGGAGGCTCTTTTACTTAAGAAAGATGGCTCTTTTATGACATAGATTGATTTGAGACACTCATGATTTAATGAAGAAGGTGGAGGCCATGATTAGTGAATATTTGGACAGCATTTAGTTGTAGGAATGATTAATGAGGGTTTAGGCTAGGTCTAGGGGTCTTTTTATAGGTGATTAGGTTAATTTAGACCATAGGATTAACCCTAAATCGAATCTGAGCCATCAACTCCCGTCAGAAACTTCCAGAGCAAGACCTAACCTGTCAAAATGGTGCACCAGAAAAACTGGTCCGACCAGGGGGGTCGACCCCTGGGTCGACATGGGTGTCGACCCATGGGTCGACATGGGTGTCGACCCATTGAGGGGGGGGTCGACACTGGTTTCGACCCCTGTGTCGACCCTGCCTGGGGCGGGAAAATTCCCGCCCATTCTGCCTTGGTTGAAATTTAAATCTGAATTCGAATTTGAACTGTTTTCGGGCTTGGAATTTTCTGAAAACTTCATTGGGCCATAACTTGGTCATACGGACTCCGTTTTTCGAAAACTCGAACTCTATTTCGCGTATTTTTCCGAGTCGAACGCAATGACACAGCCCGTTTCCCTTGATTCAGATTTTACAGTTTAATTCTGCCTTGATTTATGTTATAACATGTTATTCAAAAATACGGGTTGTTACATTCTCCCCTCCTTAAAGGATTTCGTCCCCGAAATCTCCAAGTTAGGAAGAACGTATCCTACCATCCATCATCCATCTACTCAAAACATCATCCACGTGCAGTCATTGTCCTTAAAGGATTCTAAATGTTGTATGATCATATGCAAAGGTGTGTGTATATGTAGTTATCTAATGCAAATATCAGGCGGTTACTGATTCAGTAAACCTCCTTAATGCAAAACATGTTAGTGAAATGAGTCCATATGTATGCCAATTCCTAACATAATTTATAATCTCTACATGAGTACACATAACATTCATCCATATGCAACATCCACGTGATAGCACAACAATTTTCATCCATGAATAAGCATAAACACTCATGCATATGCAACATGAAAGTGTGTGAGCCGATCTTAGTGCCTAATGTGTATCATGCATCCACGAGTATCCACTTGCAAACACTTGCAACCACTTGCAACCATCAAGCATAACATGTTTCAAATACATGTTTCATCCAAAGGGTTTCTACCTAAGGTTCTCACGACAAGGTTAACGAGATAACAAGATAAACAGGATAAACATGGATAGCAAAAAGAAAGATATGTTGATTAAGAAAGGAGACTGAGAATGTACCCTCAAAAAGGAATGGATAAAGCCCACGCATCTTCTCCTCGGTTTCCCAAGTTGCATCTTCATCGGCTTCACTCCATTGAACTTTCACCAATTTGACTTCTCGATTCCTTAACTTCTTGATCTCTGTTCCCAAAATACGAATCGGAGCTCTTCTCAAGGTTGCCTCTTTTTCTACCTCCACGTCTTCAAGAATGCTTGGTTCAACCACCTCAGCGGATTCATGCAGGCACTTTCGGAGATGCGAGACATGAAAGACATTATGCACTCCGGCTAGCTTCTCGGGCAATTCCACCTTATAGGTCATCTTTCCAATTCTCTCTATGATAGGGAAGGGTCCTACGAACCTTGGTGCCAGCTTCCCTACTGCTCCAAAACGTACCACATTACGCAAAGGAGAAACCTTCACGAAAACCATGTCTCCCACTTCGAATTCCAAATCTGCCCTTCGCTTGTCAGCATATGATTTCTGTCTATCTTGGGCCGCTTTCATCCGTCTTCTCAACAATTCAACTTTCTCGGATGTGTCCCGTATCATATCGGGCCCAAGTATAAGCCTATCTGTTGTCTCCCACCAACAAGATGGTGACCTACACGGCCTCCTATACAAAGCTTCAAATGGTGCCATCCCTATGCTGGCTTGATAGCTATTATTATAAGCAAACTCTACAAGAGGAAGGTGGTCTTCCCAAGTACCACCAAAGTCAAGAACACAAAGCCTCAAAAGATCTTCTAGCACTCTATTCACCCTTTCGGTTTGGCCATCCGTCTGGGGGTGATAGGATGTACTCAAATTCAATCGCGTACCCATCGCTTCTTGCAAACTATTCCAGAATTGGCTAGTGAAGATTGGGTCACGATCGCTAACTATGCTAGAAGGAACTCCATGCAACCACACTATCTCTCGGAGATAAATAGATGCCAGCCATGATGCGGTCCTCTTGCTCTTTACTGGAATGAAGTGAGCACTCTTCGTAAGTCTGTCAACTATGACCCATAAGCTCGTGTTCCCTTTCCTTGACCTAGGCAATCCATCCACAAAATCCATAGAAATACTCTCCCACTTCCATTGCGGGACCTCCAATGGATGTAATAGCCCACCTGGTTTCTTTGACTCGGCTTTCACTTGTTGGCACACCATGCACTTTGAAACATACTCTGCCACATCTCTCTTCATTCCGGCCCAAAAGAAAATGCGCTTCATATCTCTATACATCTTATCTCCTCCCGGATGTATAGTCATCTTCGAGTGATGTGCTTCTTCAAGAACTTTATGCACCAAGTCTCCTACTTGTGGAACGCATAGCCTTCCATCACACCTTAGCCAACCCTTGTCATCAATAGTATATCTGGCAAGGTGACTAGACGTCTCACCACGAATCAACTTATCCATGACCTCGACTATCTGTGGATCTTCCTTCTGCGAAGCCCCAACTTGATCAAGAAGTGTGGGCCTAAGCTCAAGGGATGCTAATGAACCCATCATCGACTCAATAGCCGTCGTGAAATCAAAGGTTGCCAAGAACTCTAAGTTCTTCATCTCAATAAACAAGGGACTCAAAGTCAACCTCCTTCTGCTTAATGCATCAGCCACAACATTACCCTTGCCAGGGGTATAAGCTATCTCGAAGTCATAAGATGCCAAGAATTCCATCCACCTTTGCTGCCTTAGATTCAGATCTTTCTGCGAGAAGAGGTACTTGAGTGACTTGTGATCAGTATACAACTCAAACCTTTCGCCTAGAAGATAGTGGCGCCAGGATTTGAGTGCAAATACGATCGCCGCTAACTCCAAATCATGAGTGGGATAGTTCTTCTCATGAATTTTAAGTTGCCTACCCTCATAACATATCACTCTTCCCTCTTGCATTAGAACAGCACCCAACCCCATACCACATGCATCGGTGTACACGGTAAACATCTTACCGCCATTGGGTAATGCCAAAACTGGAGCTGTGGTAAGGGCTCTCTTGAGCCTTTGAAAAGCAAGCTCACACTCCAAGTCCCATGCAAAGACTAAGTTCTTCTTTGTCAACTTAGCAAGAGGGGCCGAAATCTTAGCGAAGTCCCTGATGAACTTCCTATAGTAGCCCGCCAGACCGAGAAAGCTTCTTACTTCGGTTGCATTCCTAGGAGTCTTCCAATCTTGAACCACAACCACTTTCGCGGGATCCACCGCTATGCCTTGCCTAGAAACTATATGCCCAAGAAACCGAACTTCCCTTCTCCAAAAATGACATTTGGAGAACTTGGCTTTCAACTGATGCGCTCTAAGCGTATCCATCACTTCCTTGAGATGTCTGGCATGTTCTTCCTCATCCTTTGAGAAGATCAGAATATCATCCACGAAGACAACTACGAACTTGTTAAGGAACTCCCTGAACACCCTACTCATCAAATCTACGAAATAGGCGGGTGCATTAGTCAAACCGAATGGCATGACAAGCCATTCAAAGAATCCATCTGGAGTCCTAAACGCAGTCTTATCGATACTATCCTCAGCTACTCTAAGCTGATGGAATCCGGTGGCTAGATCTAGCTGAGAGAAAACAGAAGCACCAACCAGCTGGTCAAAGAGATCATCAATCCTCGGTAACGGGTGCCTATTCTTCTTTGTCAGCTTGTTCAACTCTCGATAATCAACACATAGATGAAGCGAACCATCCGCCTTAGTAGCGAATACCACCGGAGCACCCCATTCAGAAATGCTTCGCCTAATAAAATTCTTCACAAGTAGCTCCTTGATTTGCTTACTGAGCTCCCTTCTTTTTCGTGGGGCCATGTGCCTAACGGGCAATGATACTGGCTTGGCATTATCGACTAGATAAATGCGGAAATCTATCTCTCGTTTAGGGGGTAACCCCTTAACTTCTTCAAAGACATCAGGATAGTCTCGGACCACCCTTACAGATTGCAGATCATCGATGGACGAGTCAAGAGATTCAAGATAACATAACATGACGGGACCTCTAGGGTTACAAGAAATTTCTAGGGTATTACCGAGGCGAGTCATGAGCCTCACCACCCTATGTTCACAATCGAGAATGGCTCCATAACTGGACAACCAATCCATGCCCAAGATCAACCCGTATCCCGTGAACCCGAGAACATAAGCATTACACGTGAATTCTACGGTCAAGATAGAAATCTTCAAATCCACACAAATCATAGATAGATGGGCGGAACCCCCAATTGGATTTGAAACACAAACGGGATCCTCAACTAGACTAGTACTTAGGTGCAAACTTTCAACAATGTCAGAAGAGACAAAACTATGCGATGCGCCAGAATCAAATAAGGTGCGAACAGGATAATCAGAAATATAAACAAGACTTTCTACAGAAATACTACCTCGGTCCTGAACTGGAGCAGTGTTGAGAGCATGCACTTGCCCTCCAGAAGGTCCTGCACGCTGATTCTGCCCTTGCCCTTGTCCTTGCTTCTTGGGGCAATCCTTGCTAAAGTGTCCAGTCTCTCCACAATGAAAGCATTCGCCATGCTTCCTCTTCTTCTTTCTGCAATCCTTGGCTATGTGCCCAACAATCCCACAGAAGTTGCATTTTCTTGGGTCCTTTGCCTTGGCCTTGTTGCCCTTGTTGTTCTTGTTGTTCTGATTGCTCTGATTTCCTCCCCACTTGGAGTCTGTCTTCTTGGCTTGAGTCTCATTAGTCTTAACTTCCTTCTTGCCATTCTTATCGTCTCCATGAAGCAATGCCATGTCTACTAGTCCTTCAAAAGTGGCCCCCATGGGTATATGAGATAGGGCTAAACCTTGTAATGGCTCATTCAACCCTCGTGCAAAGCGTAAAGCCTTCTTCTGGGGGGTATTAACCATGTCCAAACCGAATCGAGCGAGCTGGTTAAACTTATTCACATACTCCCTCACTGTCATGTCCCCTTGCTTCAAAGATATAAAATTCTCCAATTGCAGATTCGCCTCAGCTGATGATAGAAACTTAAGCCCAAACCTCGTCCTAAAGTCGGCCCAAGTCTCTATAGGTCAAGTAGCATTGGTGACCTCCCACCAATAAGCAGCTTCTTCTTTTAATAACCATGCTGCCAATAAAACTTTTCTATGGTCTTCCACATCAAAGATAGCGAAGAGATCCTCAGTTTCTTTCAACCAATTTCGTGCCTCCACAAAAGTCTCCGTCACAATGAAATTCTTGCCACCTATCGCCTTAAAGTCTTTGCAAATCTTAGCGAAATCTGCCTGTGGGTTCTGAGGAGGAGGAGGAGGAACCTCAGTTACGGTGGGGGTGGTTGCTGGGCCCACATTGTTGGCCCTAGCTTCCAAGTACCTCCGGAACCATCCGGGAATGGTCACTCCCTCGGGAAGGTTAAGATCGGCCATACTGAAAAAGGAAAAGATAGATTTAGAACAAGGAAACGAAGGATAGTGCTAATGGCTTTCGGGGAATAGCCTTTTAAAATAACTAGACTTTTCTTGGAAAATACTTAATTGGTTTTGAAAAATAGTTTTTCAAAAGGTAAGTTTTAAAAACCTTTTGCTCAAATCTTGTAAACCTTATGCTCTGATACCAAATGTAACACCCCACCTCCGCCAATGCCACTCTTGCAAGGACACTAGCTTTGGAGGGGCGTTAAACGAGGTAAACATGCATGCAGATATCACAAGACAAAACATATAAGTAAAACAGAGTAGTAAAGCAGCGGATAAAACTAGCATTTCAAAACCATAGTCAAGTTACATCAAAGTACTTGGTCATTATTTTCCCATAAAACAAAGTCTAGAACATAAACTGAAAAACTGAAAAAGAAACATAAAGTAACTATCCCCCAAAGTAGAATAAGGCCATAGCATGCTCAAACCATACGTGAGCTATCCAGAAAAGCAGCTAAAGATCTAGCTAGGCAACAGTGTTCCCACCCTGCAAACCTGGGGGGGGGGGGAGAAACGGAAGAAAAGAGGCGAAAGAAAACGGGTCAGTCAAAAAGACTGGTAAGTCCTATCTACTATTAGTATAAAAACTAATAAAGTTAACTGAACATGTAAAACAGAGATGAGATAGGGTGATAACTGGCATGGTGAAAAGTTAACAAGATAGATCAAGTGTTGCATCGCATATACAAGGTTAAGTTGCACCAGGAGTGTACTAGTATTCCAATCCATGTCAAGTATAAACAAGAAATGATCCTTTGGCCCAAAGCTGGCCCACATCATGAGATGACCTAAATCAAGGTCCAACTACTCGGTCTAGTCGATAGGCTCCCTATAAGCCTAACTCGTCAAGTGTCGGTGTCATACAGCCCAATCACGAAGCGTAGTTAAACTGTGTTAGGTCCACCCTAGGGTGTATCAAGCCCTAGGGTGCCAACCACGGACACAGATCAAGCACGCACAGTCTAAACCTACGGGTGTCCGTGTCTGCTTTTTCAACTCCGGACCATGTACACGACCATAGTCCACCTGAACCTACACCGACGCGCCTACTCAGCCGTCGTTTTGGTCGCTTACATGTCAACCCAGTAATCGTGCCCCACCCTAGCCTAGTCCCTAGGGTATCATGATACAATCAAGAGGGTTACTGGTGAAAAGGACCACGTAACTAGGGTTTCTTGCGGGTTAAATGTGGTTAACCCTACCCAAATCAAGTATCAAGTTGGTTAAGTGTACCCAAGGTTCATGACTTAACCGCGTCAACCCATCATGTTTAATTGGTTAAGTATTCAAGTGGTCCATGACTTAACCCTATCATGTGGCATTAATTATTTTAATGCACCCAACCTCTCACATTAGAATTTGTTGTGGTTACTAGTTAAGCCGGGCGGGTCCGGGTAGCTTTACACCACAACTTGGTCTAACCTCGGGTTTCTAGTGCAACATGACCAACTACTCACATTGGGTCCTATTGCTTGTAGCCACTAGTTAAGCCGGTCGGTTCCAGGTAGATTTATGCTACAAACTCAACCCAACCTCGAGTTGGCCACATTCATATTCTCTAAGTGTCATGTCCACCATTATGTTTACAAACATAATCTCAAGTCAATGTTCATGTCATATTTTAAAACCAGGTTTTCATGTCATTAATATTACCCAAACCCAACGCATTCCCATCGCATGTACGTTTCGCATAACATAACATAGGTCAAAGAGGGAACTTGGCAAAAGCATGACAAAAAGGGGCATAAGGTAATAAGGTTGGCCACAAGTTAAACATGGTGGCATATAAGGCATAAATAGGTTCATAAGCTTGCATATTACATCATAGGCCTCAAAAACATGTATAATATCAACTTAAGCAAATAGGTGAAACATGATTATGAATGACATAGGATGATGGCTAGAAGTTCGCATATAACATTATAAGCAAGTTATCATAAAGGTTATAAGAGTTCTCATATTATATAATGCAACATTTCAACATAAAGCTTGTAGCTTTTAACCCACAAGGTCAAGGTGATAGAACATGATAAGATCATAGGTTTACAAACATGCATAGAATATATTCATGCATAACATGATAAGATCAAAGCATATATCATACTTAGGCCCAAACTCAACTTGCAACATGTCACATTTAACTTCATAGTTAGAATCTAAGAGTAGTATAGGGCTTACAATGAGCGGTTATGCGATCTAGATCAATATATATAAAGATTGAGACAAAGCCACAAGCAAAATCCGCAAAGAAAATAATAAGCTCCACTTAAACGACTTGAAACAAGAAGTAATAACCCCAAAGACAAAGAAAGGAGGCTCTTTTACTTAAGAAAGATGGCTCTTTTATGACATAGATTGATTTGAGACACTCATGCTTTCATGAAGAAGGTGGAGGCCATGATTAGTGAATATTTGGACAACATTTAGTTGTAGGAATGATTAATGAGGGTTTAAGCTAGGTCTAGGGTTCTTTTTATAGGTGATTAGGTTAATTTAGACCATAGGATTAACCCTAAATCGAATCTGAGCCATCAACTCCCGTCAGAATGTTCCAGAGCAAGACCTAACCTGTCAAAATGGTGCACCAGAAAAACTGGTCCAACCAGGGGGGTCGACCCCTGGGTCGACATGGGTGTCGACCCATGGGTCGACATGGGTGTCGACCCATTGGGGGGGTCGACACTGGTTTCGACCCCTGTGTCGACCCTGCCTGGGGCGGGAAAATTCCCGCCCATTCTGCCTTGGTTGAAATTTAAATCTGGATTCGAATTTGAACTGTTTTCGGGCTTGGAATTTTCTGAAAACTTCATTGGGCCATAACTTGGTCATACGGACTCCGTTTTTCGAAAACTCGGACTCTATTTCGCGTATTTTTCCGAGACGAATGCAATGGCACAGCCCGTTTCCCTTGATTCAGATTTTACAGTTTAATTCTGCCTTGATTTATGTTATAACATGTTATTCAAAAATACGGGTTGTTACAATGTTTAACTAAAACTTTTACGATCTTGTCATTACTGGATCTTAAGGAGGTCATAAATGGGGATGAAATAAACAAACGTTCGTTAACATAAGAAACATAAAATTAGTGATATCAATTAAAAATAATAAATTCATGAGCAACATCAAACGCTAAAGAAAATATGGAGTTCCATTTGATGTAAAAAAGTGTTTATCCCATTTTTTGGGTTTGTTAATTAGATAAGAAATATTGCTTGGATATAGATTCATCCAATAGAGGATGTGACTCTAGATCTCATTGTTCTTGTACGAATTTGTAAGATAATGAAGTGCTTTAGAACTAAGAGATCCTAAGCATGCTTCCCAATCAGGTACTTTTAAGCAATAAAGGTTAGTGTAAGCATTAGAAGGTAATTAGATAAGAGAAATACACAAATACTCCGCAAGTATTTTAAGATGAAATTGGGGAAGGGAAGGAACCCCCATTCCATATGTGCATAAGGGTAAAAGAAAAATAGCTCTCCGAGGAATGAATATGATATTGTCATGGCTGACCTTAATTCCAGATATTCCAAATTGATTATAAATAAAATCTACTTCGGTCTGAGTAGTGATATCTGAATATATAGGCTGATCCTTCTTGTGCTTTGAGCCTAGTGGACCGTTCGTAAACTTTCGAAATTTCAAAATAATGGTAAATTTTAAAAGTAGTTGAAATCTAGTTCATTCAATGGTTAATCCAATATTGAACGGTCTGTGGCATTGATTCAAAATGGATTCAAATGAAATTGGTACGACAACGTAAGACATGGATATTTAGAAAAATATAGCAAAGAAAATGTGCTTTATTTTTACGAGAATAAGTTTAACGATTACAGTCATGAAACTATTTTATTGAGGCTATATATACTTTAAGTATAGAAAGTAGGGGTGAGCGTTCAGTTGATTTTAAGGTAGAAAAATCAAACTAAATTGGGATTGAATTTTTTCCAAGCCAAACCAAATTAATTTCGATTAACTTGGTCAGTTACTGATTTAACCAGACTTGAAGGATGCATTATTATTTAAATGATGAATTCACTCAAAGTAAAACAAAAGTTCATGTTTGAAGAAATTTTACATAGTAAATTTCACGTTTATAATAAAATTTGACCTATTTGCAACACATGCCTTTGTATTTTATCACTAAACTAATTATTTAAAGTATCACAACACCGTAAAATTAGATAATCAATTAAAAGTTTGGTTAACTCAATCAAATTAATAACCAAAAATATATATTTTACAAACTGAATTCAAATCGATTTAGTTTTAAAATAGAACGGACCGAAATGAACTGGTTTGGTCGGTTAATTCATTTTGAACCAAATATTGCTCACCCCTACAAGAAAGTTGTTTAACGTTTATGTACTAAAGGTTTTTTTAAAAGCAAAATGGGTTGTATATCAAGTCATGAGGAATTCCGAATATAAGGCATCAAGATAGTCGAAGTCGTTATTGAGTATTTATGTTTTAGAGCTATAAGGCTTTAGGTTACAGAAGTTTAAGACCAAAGCCTTGAAATATCCTTAATGCTTCTAAGTGCATTTAGTTTTGAAATACAAACTAGGGATTCGAGCTATCCAGTGTAATGCTTCTAATTCATTTAAAACGCAAACGAAGATTCTTCGAAGCTACAACTTCGAGTTTACTTTAATGCTTTGAAGCCAATTAGAATCGAAGCATAAATGCTTCGAAGCCATGGAATCGGACTATGTAGTTTTGTTTTCCAAATCCGTGCTTCATTAGAAACACACAACGTCATTCGAAGCCATACCTCTAAGTAACCTTAATTGATGCTTCGAAACCATTTAAGGCTCGAAACACAGAATTTTTGAAGCTAGTATTCCTGGTCATTTTTCTATGCTTCAAGACATCTATTTTTTTTACTATTAAAGCACAAATCATGATTCAAAAATCTTTGTTTGATTCTCATAAGAATCGAAGGAAAGTATTGATTCTCGATACACCTTTACACAAATCCCCTTTTGAAAAAATAACAAATTATTTTCTGCTTAAATTGATTGAAACCCAACGTTTTTCTCAAATAATTAATCCAAATCGAGTTAGCCAAAAATAAAGAAGATTTTAAAGTTAAATAAAAAAATCAATTCATGATAAATTAGATTGTCTTCATTCAATTGTAATATTTTCAAAAATGAAAGCTAAAATAGAAACAACTAAGAGAGGAAATACAGACCTTAATTTTGAAATTAATTGTTTGCAAAATATGGGAATTAAAGGCTCAAGAGTTTTCTCCCTTTTTGTGTTTAAATGATGCACGTAAGAAAAAGAAGGGAAGAAAGAGGAAATTTATCGGCAAATGGAAGAAGAAGAACCAATCTTGATGGGCATTAACCTTTTAAAATAAATAGCCGTGATAAAAGACAACAATTGAAGCCGACTTAAAATTAAGCGTTTTCATCACATAGTAGGGGCTAGTGTTATACCATAATTCGTTTTTCTCCGAATTTGGCTACGGAAAGAAGAAAAACTTCGCTGCTTGAGAAGGAAGCGTCGAAGTGTTCAAAGGAAGGTTAAAGCACAGTGTAACGACCCAGATTTTAACCATATAATTCTTAACATTTAAATTTATTTTAAATGTTGTATTAGAAATTTAAATGGAATTTATTTATTAACGATGACGTTTTAACGTATAATTTATAATTAAATTTAAAACGAGCTCATAACCTCATGGTAGTTCGTAATATAACATTTTGAACTTCAATTGAATATACATGATCAAATATAAGTTGAATTTCTTTAAAAGAAGAAATATTCAGATCTATTTGTCTATAATTTTCTAATGGAAGTGAAAAATCAAGATTTCGTTTTGTAGATTGTACTTTATGTCCAAATCAAAATTTGAAATAGTCGCTACGAAATTTTTATAAAATTTAACTATTTATTTTATAAATAAATTGGTCTTAAATTATAAGAATGTTGTTTTAATTCGAAATATTGAGTTTCAAATCCAAATATGCTTATCTTGGAGGCATAAGATGTTCTATTCTGATATATACTATAATAATAATCTACTAATTTTAAATTGAATTATTTTCGATTTATATAAGCCTTAAAAATAGTGATTTCGCAAACGATCTCGGAATCTGACGAAAACAGTTTCATCATGTTTGAAATATTAAATTATAATAGATTTCAAATTCGTTTCAATCAAAGCTCGTATGTGATTGTACGATTAGAACGTCGAATGTAAATTGTGTCTTAAATAATAAATCATGGTCGCTTTCAAAATAAATTCACACGTCGGTCAGACGATTCAAATCTTTACACAATCTCATCTGAAATCAATATAAATTCTTACCAAATTATTATACGTCGTTTTCAATATCCAGAACGTCGATTTCAACCTTCAGTATTCTTTTAGAAAAAAGAAATTATAATAAATCTTATTCTTTTATCAAATCTCAGCAATATTTGTAGCTGTAGTCAAATAGGTCGACTGAGTTTGACAAAACAAAGAAACAAATCTTGCAAGAATCTAACTGATATCAAATCTTTGAAAAATTGGCCTGCTGCAGCATTAAATAATTTATATCTTTTCATTTCATTATGACCAAGGTACATATGTTGAATTCAAACATTACGGCTTTGCTTGTCCTCATCCCACGTATAACATAGCTACTCTCTTAAACAAGGAAAGAAATGGGTCTGCTCTGATAAGGATCTTGTGACATTTGCTGACTAATAAATAAATAAATAATAAATATAACAAGTTGATATGTTTGCCTTTTTCCCCAGACAGCGTTATATATAAAATACGAAAAAAAGGAGAAAAAAACAATACAGACTGCTTGCTTCCATTCGAAGCCATCCTACCCACACGTTTATATATATAACAGAGAACTAAAGGTTAAAGCTTCCTTTGTTTTGTTCCCAACAAGAAATGGACGATCGAAAACCTTTGAGCTACTCCTCGATTTTTCACCCAATTCGCTTAATAATTTACGAAATCATCAACTGCAAATTTGTTAAGGGCAGTGCGATTTATCTATTCAACTGGGGTGATGATTTTTAGGATTGCCAATCGCCTAAAATCGAAGCTCTAAGGTGACGAAATCGTTTGAAATTTCTGAAGTGAGGAGGGGTTCGGTTTGCTCGGGGTTCAACGTATAGGGAACTGGTGGGTTGGGCTTTGAACGCCGGTGGAGGATCGAACTCCGGTGCTTTCAGATGGCGCTGCAAGGCGAGTAGAGGAGACGATGTTATTAGATGGACTGGAAGAAGAAGCTTATGTAGGGGAGGGCTAGCCTGTTTTTGAATTGGCAAAGAGATGTAGGAAGAGCCATGATATTCTAAGTGTAACGAAGGGATGCATTGAGGGATGAATTCAAACAATATATATATATATATATATATATATATATATATATATATATATAGTGAGACGAAGAAAAGGAATGATGGGTTTCCTTTTGTGCTTGCCTAAAAATGTTACTGTGGGAGAGCGAGCTTGGTATTTGAAATATCATGGGTGATTGTTGGACTGATGACGGGTTTTGGCTGTCGTACTCGAGTGAACAAAGGAGGGATTCAAGTTCTGGGCTATGGCATCATAGAAGTGGAGCTTGCTGGGTTATTTTTGGGAAAGAAAAATAAAAATATGAAGCAAGTGTTTTGTTTTGCATGTCGACTCGGATTAACAAAGTGAAGATGTTTTCTTTGGGGTTCTACTGCGTGTTAGTGACAAAACTTTTGGGCATGTTATTGCTTGGTGAACCTGAAGGTGCAAACGGCAAGAGCATGATTTTTGTGGCGGAAATTGATGAGCAGATGTTGGATGATGATATACCCGATTGAATTTAATGGGAAGGAGGGTCTTAACAGTGAATTAAAGAAAGATGGGTTGGTTCCTTGTGTTGAGGAGTTCGTTGATTCAGTGGTGTTGGAGCATTGTTTGCTGAGAAGAAGGGGATCACATTTCAACAGGGTTAGGAAAGGATTTTGGTTATGTTAATATGTAATTTAAGGTTAATAATAGAAAATTTTATTTAAATATAATCATATTAAATCAACGTTAATATTGAATATTTATTTATAACTTAGTCATTTGTTAACATAATCAGACAAGGTCAGTTACGTTGAAATCATAATGATGAGATCTACATTATGGAACTGACATAGTCGAAAACTGAGCTGCAGAAATTTCCAAATGAAATTAAACGCTTGTTTCATTATTAAATGAAACAAAATCAGAACCGTCAACTACAAAACAAGGTGAGTAAACTCACTAACTCTGACCCGTTTATATTTTTATATAAACTAGTTTTAAATTTAGTTATAGTAATTTTTACTGTGTGATAGTTGTTGGTTGAAATGGTTGATATTTGATCGATTATTAGTTCTGTTTACCAGGATATTTCATATTGATGTGAAATTAATATTATTGATGTTGATTAACATCTGTGGATGTAGGGAAACAGGTTGGAGGGATCCAACTGGATTTCTCAATGTTTGTTATTTACTGTGATATATACTGCAGCCGATTATGCTATGTTGAATTACCATGGCCCTAGAATTTTGGTATATAAATACCGTAAATTATTTTGAAATATAGAAAATGAAATTTGAGATTTAAAAAGTAAATATATTTTTCCAAAAATTGAAGTATAATTTCGAATGGAGTTAAAAAGTAGAAACTTGTTTTAGTAAAACAAGAAGTTGATTTTAAATGAGTTATAAATTAAATGAATTATTTAACATTAGATAAAGTGAAATATAAATTCAAATTTGAATTCATATGGAAAAGTGTAACTCAATTTTGAAACCAATATTTGAATTGAGATTTGGGACTTAGCAAATTTATAAGGAAATTATGAACGAGATTTTTGCAGTACAAATGAGATTGGTATGGAAAAATCCGAATAGAAGTTATAAATAGAATTTGGGTTTAAGATATTATTTATAAGTACGAGATCAAATTGAATTGATTGTGTATAAAAGAAATATATTCACGATTAAAGTGAATAATGGTTTAAAGGAAATATTTTGCAAATGAAATATCTCTAAAAGGAAATTTAGATTTGAAATATGAATCCAAATTGAAAATTGAATGAAGCAGGAAATGGGAAATCGTTTTTATAGAAAACGATTTTAGTTCAAATTCGGAATATAAAATAAAGTGCGATAATGTTTTATAAACTGGAATGGTTATAAAGGATATAATTTGGAAAGGATAAATTCAAAAGTGAATTTGGAGTTTGAATTAACCTGAAATGGTAGATAAATTCCGAAGTTCGGAATATAAATCGAATATAGATTATTAGAGAGAAAGTTATTTATTGGAATTCGATTATATCGAATTTAGGGAAGTAGTTATTTTTACTTTCCACTTGAATCAAATTTAATTATTTAATTATTTATTTACTTATTAATTTATTTATTGAAATTAATAAATACAAGTTATATTTTCAAAACCAAATATTTGGAAACAACGATTATAACGCTATCGTTATAATAAATGTTTTGTAAATCTAAACAGCGATTTTAACGCTACAACTGTAATAAATGATTTGTAAATCTAAACAGCGATTTTGACGCTACCATTATAATTAATGTTTTATAAATCAAATATTTGGAAATAGCGATTATAACGCTACCGTTATAATCAATGTTTGTCCGTAAAAGAAGTGGATTCTTTTATTGAATCTAAGAGTTGCCTAAGCGATGTTTTGTTTGAAGTTGTGAGCTTTGACTATTTCAAAGTTGAGAATGTTGTTCAATTAAGGTCTGAGAGGTAATTATACCCCAAGTTGATTGACTTCATGATTGATGGAGGAATGGTTAAGGTTTGATAGTGGAGATTGGTTAGCAATATGGTTAGTTAATAAATGGTTAATGGTTTGAGTTATAATAACGATGTTTTATAACATCACGTTAATTTAAAGGATTTTGAAATGTTTCCCCATATAAAATAAGAGATATTTTATATGCATAGAAAATGCAATGAGTTGGTCAACGAAGAATTAATAAATGGAATATGGAAATATTTTCCGATATTAGTAAGGTATATTTTCTTAATATAGAAAATAAGGATTCGTGAATATTTAGAAATGTTTCTAACTGGAACAAGAGGTATTTTCTCGAATAAAGAAATTAGAATATTGAAGGTGGTTTTCCCATAATCGAGAGAGAAAATAGAACTTTGAAAGGATACAAAAGATGGGAATCGGTAATTGGAAATGATAATAAAATAAGAAATTGATTTAAAAAGGGACCAGTGTTGTTTGATAGTTGATCGATAAAATTTCCATCTATAAAAAGGATCGTTGGTTGTATTGATGTCTTCTTTGATAGTTAAATCACCGACTAACAAAGTTTTATTTTATTTTGTACCTTTGTTGTCAATACGGAGAGATCGGGATCAGATTTATTATCTGAAAACCACTCCATATAGGCATATGCGTTGCGAATTGAAATATGTCGAAGATAGTTGAAGACGGAGTAAATGCAAGGGTTATCCTGTTAATCCTTAGTAGAAATTGACTAAGATGGATTAATAGAATAGCACCTTCGGTTTGTCCAGTCCCAGGACAACGTATATGGACGAATCTAATAATATGAAATTCAAAGTAAATGGTGACAAGATGTTCTAAAAGGAAATCGTGACCTCAAGCCTCATCACCCGGGAAATGACAAAAATCGGGCAGGTAGCATGGCCAAGTGGGTCATTCCCATTAGGGGTATTATCACCTGATCTATAGAATTTCATTTATTCCTTATTCTATTCGTTGCTGTATGCTTTCGGTAACAGTTGCTGATCACGACCGTTGGTGATATTATGCTCGGTATACTCAAGTTAAATGAGTGACAAGCGTAAGGTTGCAAGATGTTCTTGTTGAACCCCAGTGTATCCCCTCTAGAGTACACTGATCGGAAGGTGGTTCCATACCTTTTCATAGTCGGAATCCATTCTCCAATAAGCGCCCTGCGGTTTTTTTGATTTTATATTATATATGGAGCGTGAGATGCAAGTGTTCCGCTAGATTGATATTTATTTGATTTAGACACTATTATAATATCACCGGATTTGATATCAAAATATTTTTGGTTATCGTAAGGTAAAAACCTTCCATGTTTATGTGTGGATCGGTCTTACGATTATCTTTTCTTTCGAAAGTTAAACCAAATGGTTGGAGTTTACTCACACCAGTCCCATGACTGACCAAGAGTTTATTTTGTTTTGTTTTACCCTAAACTCTTGGGTGCCCAAATTTGTATGGGCAGTCAAGTAGTCGAGATATTACAGATTCACTTGGAGAAGCTTGAAGTAGGAGGCTTCATCAGTTAGCTATAGACTACCATATTTTCTGCTGTGTATTATATGTGTTTGGAAACAGGTGTTATAACTGTTCCAAGAGTAACTGTTGTGCTCTGATGATGGTATGTATATACAGTTACTGATTTGTGATCCAAAAGTTATGTTATCTAATATATTTTGCTCGTTCCGCTGTGAGATATGTGTTCTTCTTTTTCTTCATTTCTAATTTTTCTTTCTTTCTATTTCTCATACTCTAACTTCTTTCTATTAATGATTTGTACTTCTATGCAACTTGGGTTGGACGTGTGGTGAAATGAATCAACTTAAAGGGAACGAGAATTCGAGCCATTACAATTGGTATCAGTGTTGAAGGTTAAGTAGTAACCTTGGCTCTGTGGCGTAACTCAATAGAGATAGGGTTAGTAATGCCCTAGATTGAGTTTGAGTGTATATATATGAGCACGTATTTGTAGATTTGATATAAAAATATGGTTTTATATTGTGGTGATTGATTTTTTGAGTGGTATACAAATTCCATATCGATACTTTAGCTGACGTGGTCGATAGGGATTTATAAACACTTGAATAAGGCAAATTGACATAATATTGTTTTAAAGAGGGTAAATGAAATAATGTTACCCAAAATTATATTTTTGATATAAAAGAATAATTTTCTGAAGTTATTAATGTGGTTGCAATGAGATTATAATATTGAGATGATTATATATAACCAGATAGAACCAATATAAGAATGAAGTATACAAATGAGCTTAATTAAAATTGAATTCAGATCAGAACAAAAAATTTAAATCCCAGATATTTGGAAAATATTTTCTGAAATATTATAAAAGAATATAGCATTGTTTTGAAGTAATTTTTGAATAAGTATCATTTTTATATAGATTTTGAAAATGATTAAGCATTGAACTCACTTCAGTCGCTGGAAAATAATTCCGATGATGATCCGTACATCATTGGTATTCATTTTCAAGTTTCTAAGTGACGGAATGCTATCATAGTAAAACAACCAATGATTTTTTTTTGATAAAATGAGTTGCTTAAAGAATTCAATTTTTTTGAATTGCTATGGCTATATATATATACACTGATTTGTAATGAAACCCGAGAATTTGAATTCCGAAATATAATTTATGAAGTTAAATAGATTGAAATGGTAGCGAATCATAGGGATTGAATTTTGAGTTATGCAAAATGAAGTTAGATTGGGCTGAATAATAATCCTGAATGTGTCGAATATGGTAAAAAGAGAAATATTTGAGATTCGAATTATTAAAATAAATTTAACTTATGCATAAGCAAGTTGAGCATATATTGGAAATTCTTAATTAGTATTAAGTTATGATGAATTTGAATCCAAGAAGAGTACATGAATTAATTGTTGAAATAGAAATCAAGTTTGAATTAAAATTATGAAGTTTATTGGTGGATAAAAACTAAACTTAGATTGATTGGAAATCAGTTGGAATGGATCAATAGATGTTGAGTAAGCATCGAATGGAGAAAAATGCAAGGAATAAAATTTGCGCTCATTGTAAAGGTACGCGTTTATGATATTGTTTGGGTTTGATGAGGCATATTTGAAAAGCCTGTTGGCTTTTTGATTTTCATTTGGACTAGAGAAGGGCTAAATGGGCAAATTGTAGTTGTACCGGTTGAGCCATGCAGAGGAGATGTTGGCGAAATTTTCCGAAAACTTGAAATGTTAATTTTTTTCCAGAATTTTTGAAAATATTCGTTACTAGGAATTAATAAATATTTTAATTGAAATTAATTGGTTTAGTTAAAACTGAAGTCCTAGTTAGTAGAGTTGTAACATTTCTCCTACCTTAGTAATTTCGGTGATGAAATTCTTTTAAGGGGGAGGAATGTAACGACCCGGATTTTAGCTATTTAATTCAGAACATTTAAATTTATTTTAAATGTTGTATTATAAATTTAAATGGAATTTATTTATTAACGATAACGTTTCAATGTATAATTTATAATTAAATTTAGAATGAGTTCGTAACCTCGCGGTAGTTCATAATATAACATTTTGAACTTCAATTGAATACACATGATAAAATATAAGTCGGGTTTCTTTAAAGCAAGAAACAATTTGGATCTATTTGTCTATAATTTTCTAATGGAAGTGAAAAATCGAGATTTTGTTTTGTAGATTGTAATTTATGTCCAACCCTAAATTTAAAATAGCCGCAATGAAAATTTTATAAAATCTAACAATTTATTTTATAAATAAATTGAACTTTAATAATACGAACGTTGTTTTTATTTGAAATATTGAGTTTCAAATCCAAATATGCTTATCTTGGAGTCATATGATGTTCTATTCTGATATATACGATAAAAAGAATTTAATATTTTTGAATTGAATTGTTTTTTAATATTTTAATTGATTTACATAAGCCTTAAAAATAGTGATTTCGCAAACGATCTCGGAATCTGACAAAAACAGTTTCATCGTGTTCGAAATATTAAGTTATAACTGAATTTCCAATTTCGCTTCAATCAAAGCTCGTATGTGATTGTACGATTAGAACATCGAATGTTAATTATGTGTTAAATAATAAATCATGGTCGCTTTCAAAATAAATTCACACGTCAGTTAGACAATTCAAATCTTTACACAATCTCATCTGAAATCTTTATAAATTCTTACCAAATTTGTTATACGTCGTTTTCAATATCCAAAACGTCAATTTCAACCTTCAGTAATCTTTTGGAAAAAAGAAATTATAAGAAATCTTGTTCTTTTATCAAATCTCAGCAATATTTTTAGCTGTAGTCAAACAGGTTGACTGTGTTTGACAAAACAAAGAAAAAAATCTTGCAAGAATCTAACTGATATCAAATCTTTGAAAAATTGGCCTACTGCAGCATTAAGTAATTTATATCTGTTCATTTCTTTCCGACCAAGGTACATGTGTTGAATTCAAACATTACGGCTTTGCTTGTCCTCATCCCACGTATAACATAGCTACTCTATTAAACAAGGAATGAAATGGGTCTGCTCTGATAAAGGACCTTCTGACATTTGCAGACTAATAAATAAATAAATAATAAATACAACAAGTTGATATGTTTGTCTTTTTCCCCAGACAACGTATATATATAAAATACGGAAAAAGGAAAAAAACAAAAAAAATACAGTGCATTCTGCTTGCTTCCATTCGAAGCCATCCTACCTGCACGTTTATATATATATATATATAATAGAGAATTGAAGGGTAAATCATCCTTTGTTTTATTCCCAGCAAGAAATGAACGAACGAGAACCTCTGAGCTACTCCTCGATTTTTCACTCAATTCACTTAGTAATTTACAAAATCATCAATTGCAAATTTGTAAAGGGCAGTGAGATTTATCTATTCAACGGGGGTGATGAGTTTTAGGATCGCCAATTACCTGAAATAGAAGCTCTAAGGTGACGGAGTTGTTTGAAATTTCTGGAGTGAGGAGGGGTTCGGGTTGCTCGGGGTTCGATGTATTGGGAACTGGTGGGTTGGGGCTTCAAACGCCGGTGGAGGATCGAACTCCGGTGCTTTCAGATGGCGCCGCAAGGCAAGTAGGGGAGGAGATGTTATTAGATGGACTGAAAGAAGAAGCTTATGTAGGGGAGGGCTAGCCTGTTTTTGAATTGGGAAAGAGATGTGGGAAGAGCCATGATATTCTAAGTGTAACGAAGAGATGCATTGAGGGAAGAATTCAAACAGTGTATACATAGTGAAACGAAGAAAAGGAATGATGGGTTTCCTTTTGTGCGTGCAGAAAAATGTTATGTGGGGAGAGTGAGCTTGGTATTTGAAATAGCATGGGTGATTGCTGGACTGACGACAGGTTTTGGCTGGCGTACTCGAGTGAACAGAGAAGGAATTCAAGTTCTAAGCTATGGCGTCATAGAAGTGGAGCTCACTGGGTTATTTATGGGAAATAAAAATAAAAATATGAAGCAAATGTTTTGTTTTGCATGTCGACTGGGATTAACGAAGTGAAGATTTTTTCTTTAGGATTCTATTGCATGTTAGTGACAAAAGTTTTGGGCATGATATTGTTTGGTGAACATGAAGGTGCGAACGACATGAGGGTGAGTTTTGGGGTGGAAATTGATCAGCGGATGTTAGATGATGATATAACAGGTTGATATCGATGGGAAGGAGGGTCTTAACAGTGAATTAAAGAAAGATGGGTTGGTTCCATGTGCTGAGGAGTTTGTTGAATCAGTGGTGTTAGAGCATTGTTTGCTGAGAAGAAGGGGATCACATTTCAATAGGGTTAGGAAAGGATATTGGTAACGTTAATACGTAATTTAAGGTTACTAATAGAAAATTTCAGTTAACTATAATTATATTAAATCAACGTTAATATTGAATATTTATTTATAACTTAGTCATTTGTTAACAGAATCAGACAAGGTCAGTTACGTTGAAATCATAACAACGAGATCTACATTGTGGAGCCGACATAGCCAAAAACTGAGCTGCAGAAATTTCCAGATGAAATTAAATGCTTGTTTCATTAGTAAATGAAACAAAAGCAGAACCGTCAACTACAAAACATGGTGAGTAAACTCGCTAACTCTGACTCGTTTATATTTTTATATAAACAAGTTTTAAATTTAATTATAGTAATTTTATACTGTTTGATGATTGTTGGTCGAAATGGTTGATAGTTGATCGATTATTAGTTCTGTTTACCAGGATATTTTCTATTGATATGAAATTAATATTATTGATGTTGATTAACATCTGTGGATGCAGGGAAATAGGTTGGAGGGATCCAACTGGATTCTTCAATGTTTGTTATTTACTATGATATACACTGTAATCGATTATGCTATGTTAAATTACCCTGGCCCTAGAATTTTGGTATATAAATACTGTAAAATATTTTGAAATATAGAAAATGAAATTTGAGTATTAAAAAGTAAATTTATTTTTCCAAAAATTGAAGTATAATTTCGAATGGAGTAAAAAAGTAGAAACTTGTTTTATTAAAACAAGAAGTTGATTTTAAACGAGTTATAAATTAAATGAATTATTTAACATTGGATAAAATGAAATATGAATTCAAATTTGAATTCGTACGGAAAAGTGGAACCCAGTTTTGAAACCAATATTTGAATTGAGATTTGGGACTTAGCAAATTTATAAGGAAATTATAAACGAGATTTCTGCAGTACAAAAGAGACTAGTTTGGAAAAATCCGAATAGAAGTTATAAATAGAATTTGGGTTTAAGATATTATTTATAAGTATGAGATCAAATTGATTTGATTGTGTATAAAAGAAATATATTCACGATTAAAGTGAATAATGGTTTAAAGGAAATATTTTGCAAATGAAATATCTCTTAAAGGAATTTTAGATTTGAAATATGAATCCTGATTGGAAATTGAATGAAAAGGTAAATGGGAAATCGTTTTAAAAGAAAACGATTTTAGTTCAAATTCGGAATATAAAATAAAGTGTGATAATGTTTTATAAACTGGAATGGTTATAAAGGAATTTGTTAATTATTTGGAAAGGATAAATTCAAAAGTGAATTTGGAATTTGAATTAACCTGAAATGGTAGATAAATTCCGAAGTTCAGAATACAAATTGAATATAAATTATTTGAGAGAAAGTTATTTATTGGAATTTGACTATATCGAATTTAGGGAAGTAGTTATTTTTACTTTCCATTTGAATCAAATTTAATTGTTTAATTATTTATTTACTTATTAATTTATTTATTGAAATTAATAAGTACAAGTTATATTTTTATAAACCAAATATTTGGAAACAACGATTATAACACTATCGTTATAATAAATGTTTTGTAAATCTAAACAACGATTTTAACGCTACCACTATAATAAATGATTTGTAAATCTAAACAGCGATTTTAACGCTACCATTATAATTAATGTTTTATAAATCAAATATTTGGAAACAGCGATTATAATGCTACCGTTATAATCAATGTTTGTCCGTAAAAGAAGTGGATTCTTGGATTGAATCTGAGAGTCGCGTAAGTGATATTCTGTTTGAAGTTGTGAGCTTTGACTATTTCAAAGTTGAGAATGTTGTTCAATTAAGGTCTGAGAGGTAATTATACCCCAAGTTGATTGACTTCATGATTGATGGAGGAATGGTTAAGGTTCGATAGTTTAGATTGGTTAGCAATATGGTTAGTTAATAAATGGTTAATGGTTTGAGTTATAATAACGATGTTTCATAGCATCGCGTTAATTTAAAGGATTTTGAAATGTTTCCCCAAATAAAATGAGAGATATTTCCTATGCATAAAAAATGAAATGAGTTGATCAACGAAGAATTAGTAATGGAATATGGAAATATTTTTCGATATTAACAAGGTATATTTTCTTAACATAGAAAATAAGGATTCGTGAATATTTGGAAATGTTTCTAACTGGAATAAGAGATATTTTATCGAATAAAGAAATAAGAATATTGAAGGTGGTTTTCCCAAAATCGAGAGAGAAAATAGAGCTTTGAACGGATACGAAAGATGGAAAATGGTAATTGGAAATGATAGTATAATAAGAAATTGATTTAAAAAGGGTCGGTGTTCTTTCATGGTTGATCGATAAAATTTCCATCTGGAAATAGAATCGTTGGTTGTATGGTTGTCTTCTTTGATAGTTAAATCACCGACTATCAAAGTTTTATTATATTTTGTACCTCCGTTGTCAATACGGAGAGACCAAGATCAGATTTATTATCTGAAAACCACTCCGTATAGGCATATGCATAGCGAATCGATATATGTCGAAGATAGTTGAAGACGGAGTAAATGCAAGGTCCGTCCTATTAATCCTAGGTAGAAGTTGCCTAAGATGGATTAATAGAGAATGGTGCCTTCAGTTTGTCTAGTCCCTGGACAAATTATATGGACGGATCTGACAATGTGAAATTCAAAGTAAATGGTGGCAAGATGTTCTAAAAGGAAATCGTGACCTTAAGCCTCATCACCCGGGAAATGACAAAAATCAGGCAGGCAGCATGGCCAAGTGGGTCATTCCCATTAGGGGTATTATCACCTGATCTAGAGAAACTTCATTTGTTCCTTATTATATTCGTTGCTGTATGCTTTCGGTAACAGTTGCTGATCACAACCATTGGTGATAATATGCTCGGTACACTCAAGTTAAATGAGTGACCAGCCATGTGTGGCCGGGTTGCAAGATGTTCTTGTTGAACCCCAGTGTATCCCCTCTAGAGTACACTGATCGGAAGGTGGTTCCATACCTTGTCATAGTCGGAATCCATTCTCCAACAAGTTCCCTACGGTTTTATTGATTTTATATTATATATGGAGCATGAGATGCAAGCGTTCCGCTAGATTGATATTTATTTGATTTAGACATTATTATAATATCACCGTATTTGATATCAAGATATTTTGGGTTATCGTAAGATAAAAACCTTCCATGTTTATGTGTGGATCGGTCTTACAATTATCTTTTCTTTCGAAAATATCTTTGAAAGTTAAATAAAATGGTTAGAGTGTATTCACACCAGTCCCATGACTGACCCAGAGTTTGTTTTGTTTTGTTTTACCCTAAACTCTTGGGTGCTCAAATTTGTACAGGCAGTCAAGTAGTCGGGATTTTACAGATTCACTTGGAGAAGTTTGAAGTAGGAGGCTTCACCAGTTAGCTATAAACTATCATATTTTCCGCTGTGTACTATGTGTGCCTGGAAACAGGTGTTATAACTGTTTCAGGAATAACTGTTGTGCTCTGATGATGGTATGCATATACAGTTACTGATTTGTATTTTAAAGTTATGTTATCCAATATATTTTACTCGTTCCGTTGTGAGATATGCGTTCTTCGTTTTTTTATTCTGATTTATCTCTCTTTCTATTTCTCATCCTCTAACTTCTTTCTATTAATGATTTGTATTTTTGTGCAACATGGGTTGGACGTGTGGTGAAATGAACCAACTTAAAGGGTATGAAAATTCGGGCCATTACACACAGTGTTTTAATGCGCACTACTTAAAAACAACTTGCTTCAAAAGTATCTGTGTTATGAAGACATTGCATCAAGAAATTTCTGAAGCAGTTATGATAGCTGTGGATCCTTGAATTAGGGAGAAGCCTAAGCTTCGAGTTAAAAAGAGCCAGTGGAATTTCAAGACATTTGAAGCCACCCTCTTCGAATCCACCTTCTTCGAAGACGAAGCATCCAAAGAAAACCTTCTTCGAGCTAGTCGAAGCTTTCAAAGCCACATCTTCAAACCGAGGGATCTTAGAGGGAGTTAGAGCCACATTAAACATAGCTTTCGAGACTAATCACCTAAAATCTGGACAATCGAAACAGTCTATTTGGAAGTAAGACAAAGTCATCTCAAGGAGAGGATCTATCAAGCATGAGCCTTAATATCCATGCAACTTCGAGGTAGAGACAAAGATCATCTGGAGGCAAAGCCTTCGAAGCTAGTTGATTCGAAGCATATGCCTTCAAAATAGTGCCCTTTAAAGCGAGAATCTGTTAATCTTACTCCTTAAAGCAATGCAAAGTATCTAAGCCATGTGTCATCCTCATACTCGAAGCAACCTCCACCCGTTCGAAGCTACACTTAATCACTCGAAGCAAGCTTAAGGGCATGAGCAAGGTTTCCACCTATAAATAGGGGTAGGTTATACCAGAAAAGGGGTTGATCATTTCATTCTCACTCTCTACCATCTTTTAAAACCCTAGATCAAATTGGGGAACATTTTATCAAAATCAAATTTGGTTCTATATTTGGAAATTTTGATATATTCGAATTGTTATAGCATATATATCATGATCATGATATCGTTTAATGACATAATATTTGAATAGTTAAGGATTTTATGATTGTGAACTGACCAACATATTATATATTTTGAACCTTATGACTATTGAATTGACATAACACATGGAATATGTTTTGAATCTCTTCGAAACACATTGAACTGACTCGCTTCTAGCTGCCTTAATGCTACTAGAACATATTTCTCCCCTTTGTTTCTATTTGACGCATTATAAGGGAACTTAACAAAAACAACAAAACAAAATTTTCCTATTTGAATTTGTATTATGCCTTTGAAGCTTACTCTTTTTAACAAAACATCCCAAGCCCTGATCTGGATTCCTTCCCTTTCGAAGCAATTTCTTAGCTTTAAGCTTACTTATTGGTATATTCTAAAAAGCCTAATTGGTTTTGAACTTCTCCAATTTGATTTGAGCCTTACATAATATCTCACACACATAGCCTTACAATGGCCATTTGAGGTGTTAGTCCTTTTTTAGATCTAACAATTAACAGAGGTAAATTGAAGAAAAAGCTACTTGAGTCATTATTCTTTTTGGCCAAGTGGATTTAGAACTCGATGATGCAAAACTAAAATAGTATGCAAAGTAGCAACTCATTATAGAAAATTTCAATATGCGTATGTGCATTTGAAAAATTCCTTTTTCTTATGTTTTTCTTTTCTTTTTTTCTTCTGACTATTTTTTCTTACACATCTAAAGACTTACTAACATGGTGGATACTTAGCTCCTAACATTAATCTTATCGAATTACGACTAACTTTTGCACCAATTTTGAGACAACGTCTTCGAAGACATATTATACTTCAGAAAATAGTTTAAATTCATTATTACCACCTTAAATTTTTTATCTATTCAAATGAATTTAACTCATGGTACTCGATTTTTAACTTTTCCTTGTTTTCCAAAATTAATTATGGCATGTAGAAAAAAGCAAAAAAAAAAAGTTTTTTTTAAATTAAGCATGTTACCTAATCTAAAATGCATGTGGTTCTTACTTAAAGCACCTGAAAGTGAAAAAAAGATATATGAAGCACACTCGACTCCCTTAAACTAGATTGAGACAGTGTCTTAATTGTTTAGTGTACACAAAACAAACCAAAAAGAATAAGAAGAAAATATGCAACCTGATTCTCATGGTGTGAAGATAAACTCATTAAGATCATTGAGATCTTAATCTTCCTATTGCTCACTAGTTTCCTTGGATTTGTTTGACTTTTGTATTAGAAACATCTACTAGCCCACTAGTTTCTTGAGGAAGGATTAGCACAATAACATAAGTACCCTAATCACCGGTGATGGCTCGAGGTGTGCCGAAGCACGAAAAGGTATTTTCCTTAAGGAATTTAATGTCAACCTTGTTATCATTTTTTTAGTAGGAATAAATACAACCCATTTCGAGATATAATCGACCTCAAGAAAGATGTAAAGATTCCCAAAGTTGGGAATGATACCATGAAATCAATGCCTCAAACATCAAATATTTCAATGAATAAAATAAGGTTTAGAGATGCACGATTATGTTTAGTGAAGGTTTTCTTGCTCTAAAACGAACTCCACATGCTTGATCAAGTGAAAAGGAGAGAATGCTTTGATGCTTATGATTTGTACGCATCTATAAATGACTTAGTCTATGTAATATTTAAAATAATATGGGTCATCCTAATGAAAGTCCCAAATAATAAATAATTTTTTATTTGTACTATTTCGACCATTAAGAAAGTTATCACATGTAACAAGATTGTTCACAATGTAATCATGGACAGATTATTAGAGACAGAGAGCATTTGTTCATTTAGAAAATATTCATTGATTTGAGTGTCATCAAAAAATTTGTGCGCAGTTCAAAAGAGATGGCCTGCTACAAGATTTTTAGATCCCTTTTTTCTTATACTTCCATGTCAATTATTGATGATGAAAAAGGATCCAGTGGATCAAGTGGGCCTTTTTTGAGAGAAAATACTGTAATGTAACTTGATCAGTGTAAATTATGACCTTGGATCCTATGAAATATTGTCTAAAGTTATATAGAGTAAAGACAACTTAGATAATCCTTTTCGATAGTTGATTAATTCAATTAGACTACATTTAAAGTTTTGCTAACATAATAGTTGACTTGAGGAAGTTTATTGATTCGTTGACCTAAGAAGCATCACGTCGAAAGGTTGGGTTCCATCTAAAGGGTGAATGATGGGAGTGGTGGTCAAGATCGACTTAAAATCTCAAAAGATGTTATACAATCTTTGACGAATTCAAATTTGATGTTTTAAGTAAGTTCGAGAGAGGTTTTGGAAATTTTCGAGAATCCATAATGAATCTTGCATAGAATCCATTGTAGCTAAGAGATAATGAAAGTCCTTAACATATTAAGAGGAGGAAGTTAGGGATCAAACCGAAATTGTATTTTTTGACTTTTAGATCATCTTTTGATATGACATGACGTATAATTACTCCTTTTTCTTTTACCATAACATACATTTTCACCAATTAAGCACAGGAGATTTCTCATTGCAATGTTTCCGTACAAGTTTTAAGCGATTGAGACAATTCAAAAATGATAATTCATAAACTGAAAAATCATCCATAAATATTTCTAATAATTATTCTACCATATAAGAACATATACTCATCATACAACTTTGTAATGTCGTGAGGGCATTACAATGAAAGAAAGGCATGCAACGGTAAGCCGAGGTTCCAAAAGCACATGTTAAGGTGGTCTCATGTTGATATTTTAAAGCAATAGAAATTTGATTATAGCCTAAGTACCCACCAAGAAGACAATAGTACTCATATCCCGCTTAGTGTTCGAGCATTTTCTCAATGAAAGGTAAAGGAAAATGGTCTTTTTGTGATGTTTAGTTGAGTCTTCAATAGGCGACACACACAGACACCCCATTTTGTTTTGATTTTTTGTAGGGATGAATTCGCTAGTTTCATTTTTGAATATAGTGACTACAGCTTTCTTTGGCACAACTTGCACTGGACTCACCCGAGTACTGTTAGAGATGGGATACATGATGTTGGCTAGACACTTGATTATTTTTTCCTTAACCACTTCTCTTATGTTTGGTATAATCACCTTCGAGCCTCGTGGGTAGGTTTGGACTCATCAATTAAACGTACGCAATGTTTTACCATTGTTGGACTTATTTCTTTGATGTCAGTGATTTCCCATCCTAATGCCTTTTATTCCGCTATAAAAAAAAATCTCTTCTTGGTCCTTGGAAAGATCTGAGTCCAAGAATACTAGAAACTTTTCTATTAAATCCAAGTATATATATATTTTTAATCCTTTGGTAGTGGTTTTAGGTCTAATTTAGGATGTTCTAGTGTGATAACATTGGTTAACATCTTCTTATTAGATTCCAACGAATGTAGGATTTGAGTCAAGTAGTTCATTTAATTAGGAAATATATTCGAGCTCATTGAAATTAAAGCTGAAATGATCAAGGCACATTTTCAGAGGTTCTGAAGTATCACAAGAGGTTTCATCTATTGTTGTTTGAGTCAGGTCAATTTTCTTTATTTTAAAATCTTTAGGTTATTCATTGAGATTGTATATATTTAGCTTGAGGGTTAGGTGCCCAAAGGAAAGTCGACGTTGAATGTTCCTACAATTTGCGATACCATTTGATATGGCTAAGAAGGGGCGTCCTAATATTAATAGAATTTAAACATTAGTTTTAAAGCAAGTTCAATTTCTAGGACTATGAAATCGATAGGAAAATAAAATTATTCGATTTGTATCAAGACATCTTTAACTATGCCCAAAGGCTTTTTAACAGTTTGATCGGTTAGCTGAAGTGTGATGTTTAATATTTTTGTCACCATAGTCCAAATTGACAATAAACTGTGTAAGGAAGTAAATAAATTCTTGCATTAAGATCAAGTAGAGCATGTGATTGTTTCATGTTTTGCAATTGATTGTGGGGCGACCTAAATCCTTATACTTGATAGGGTAAATTTCGAAAGAATAGGGCTAGTGTTCGCTACTGTAAATGAAATTTTTGGAATACTAATGGCATCATTTGCCATATTGATAATGTCTAAAAGCGGAATCTTCACACATATTTGTTTGAAAATTTCCAAAATTTTGTCAAAATTTGCCACTTACTTTTATACTATTGAGCTTACGAGGAAATGAGGCTACTAGTTTATCGACTCCTCGAGTACTTTGATCTTTGGAACAAGAATATGTAGCCATGAAAAATGAGGGTGATAGGGGTATAGAAGATGAATGTTGGTATTGCCAATATCAATTTTGAAAATATGTTGGGTTTGCTGACATTAGATGAAGAAATGTTGGGATTGCCAACATTAAAGAAGATGAAGATTTGGAAAGATTGACATTAGTAGTCATTGGCTAAGTGTCAAGCCTTTGGATTGGGGCTGACTTTAAAGGGTTATTAGGTTTTGCCATATTGTATTCAATCCTCTTTCCAGACCTAAAGGAGTTGACAACATTGACTAGATTATAATTTTCATCCTCATAAGAATTCATAACTTGATAATTATATTTTGGATTGATCTCGGGTTGACTGGGGAATTTTCCTTTTCATTACCTTTCATTAATTCTTTCATCATATTCATCATTTGTTCAGCTTTAGCATCTTGATTGTTTATTTTTTTCTAATCGAACAATTTCTTGTGAAGATTGAGAAGACATATTAATGGATGGAAATTAATGCGCACTACACCATATATGCAAATTAGGTTGTGTTTTAGTCCGTATCTACTGCAATTAGGCAGTGCTTTTGGCCGTATCAAATTATGGCATGTTTATATATATTAGATATGGCCCTAAGCTGTATCTAAATCATAATAGGATACGACCATAAGTTGTATCTAAAATGTAAATAGATACGGCCCTAAGCCGTATCAACTAGGAAATTTAGATTCAGTCTTCAGTCGTTTTACTATATAAATAAAATACGGTGTTCAACCGTATCTAAGCTGTAATACTATTTATAAATTATAGCCAGCAGCATAACTGATCCAATTTATACAAAAGGCTAGTAAATATCATGCAAACTCTATTTGAAAAAGTATAACTGTAAATGAAACAATTATACAGAATATTTCATACCAATCCAATAACATATATAATGATATATGTTGTTTCATTACATTACAATAAAGAAGATACATGTTATTTCATTACATTACAATAAAGAAAATACATAGTATTTCATATATAATGTTTCATAATTACATGTTGTTCCAACAACATATATAACGAATCAATAACAGTTTAGTTCATACACATCATTAGTTCAACAGAAAGGTAACTCGGTATTTTAGCAACTTCGGCGACCACTCTCCGCTTTTCAGCTTCGGGCTCCATTCTCCATGTTTGTCAAATTTTTTTGCATTATCATATAAACAGTTGAAGGTGCTAAAGCACATGTACATCATTCGTGTTCAGGCTTGCATGCACTTACAGGTCATGAATACATGTACATAGGCCAGAGCATAGCATAAATTAAAGCATATCGTCCATATGCCAAAACTGTTCAGGGCAAAATTATAGCAAGCAAACATTTGCACACAACATATATAAATGCTGCACACAATTAGGAAAACCATGCAAGCATATGCCCCCTCATACATAAACAAGAACACATGCACAATAGCAAAAGCTCATGTGCAGCTTCATAGAACTGGTAAGTATAATCATGCATATGCCAAAACTGTTCAGGGTAAAATTACAGCCAAAACTGGCAAGTATACAGGTGCACATGAATGTCACTAAGAGAGCACTTGATCAGGAACATATAGAAGCCTAATTTATCCAATCATTGCAAACATAAGATCAAAATATATCGAACTCACAACTATCAAATTCAGTAAATAATCATAGTTAAATGGACAAATCCATTCTCCCTACTAACGTACAACGGACCGTGTTATGCAATTTAAAATTATACCACAGTTAATGTTAGTGGCGTACACATGTTATGATTATCATTCCGGATTCAAAAACAGAATGACGATGTTTCTTTCATTGAACCCTTTTTTAATAAAAAATTACTGATTCTTCCACTTTGTAAAGTGGACATTTGATTGTCAGACTATAAATCTTGGTTGTAATTGTCAAATTGATCAAATTGCATTTCAATAGAAAAATTATAGATTAAATTCGGTAAATCAAGTTAGTAATTTTCCTTATCACATGTTCGGAATGAATTACTTCCACAAAGGCAAATCATACATAACAATAATTAAAAGTAGGAAGAAAACCTAACACATACTAATTTCAAATGGCCAACCCACAAAACCTAAAACGTTGAAACTAATGTGGTTACGTGAACTTATTTGCTTGTATTCAATGTGAATTTGAGGAATACGTGAATATGTTGAAGTTATATATACAACACACATGACACAGCTATATATACAACACACACATAACACAGCAATATATAATTTTACAACACACACTTAACACAACTACATATACAACAGACACATGACACAACTATATATACAACACACATGACACAGCTATATATAATTTTACAACACACACATAACACAGCTACATTTACAACACACACATGACACAACTATATATAAAATCATCATACAACATTTTAAACTTTAAATCAATTAAACTAATTTGGAGAGTCATCATATCAATTTAACATAGTCATGTATAAATTGTTTAGCCTTCTGCATATTTACTTGTTAAAACCAAAAAAAAAAAAAAACATTGTTGCTTTCCATAAAAAAATAGAACTCAAAGAAGTAAACACAACAAAAGAATTTTTTAGTAATCGTCCTCTTTTTGTTAATATTTTGTATAATAACAAACAACCTGCTCTATGCAGCCAATTCACATGCAATCAACAAAACAGCCAACGCATCCAACAAAACCAACTATTTTTAATTCTAGTTCATATCGCAGTCTGAAAACTTGAATTAAAAGTTAATCGTGAGCTAATACTCACCTGCAGTGGTGCCGAGAAAGAAGCAGGTGACTGATCGGTTTGCCGATGAGCTGAAGGTAGCGCGATTTGAAGATGGACAACGGTGGACTGGGCTTCGAACAGTGGTTGCATTCGATCGAGGATGTCGGTTGGTTTATTGACAAAGCAAGATGGTGAGCCAAGTTCCAAAACCCTAATTTTGGATTTCGATCGCCATAAAAGTAAAAAAAAATGGAAGCTGAAATTTTTATTCTAAGTGTCAAAGCAAGATGGTGCCAGAAAGAAAAAATAGCAGGGGAAAAATATGATACGGATTTGATATGGCCCAAAGCCATATCAAATGAACTCATCCGCAGCTTTGTTGATGTAGGATTAGATCTTACGTGTTTGTGGAGGTGCGAATCGCAAAATGAAAGTTTGTACGGCTATGAGCACTATCAAATTTGATACGGCTTAAAGCTGTGTCAAATCTCTGCATCCTCGTGTGCCAAGTTTGATGTTTTTTTAGTGTAGTGATGCATAATGGCTGACTTGGAGTTTTGGATTGAGGTGTAATTTGATAGGTTTAGGAACTAGGAAATGTGCTTGATAACTCGGATTCAGTATCAGAGGTAGAATGTGTGATGATATTAGAATTTGACCAAGAGAAATTTGGATGATGCTTCAATTATGGTTATACATGGATGAGAAAGACTATTTTAAGCTATAGCATTGATTTGGTCCCAGATGTATTAAAGCGGTAGCCCTTCTCCTGTTTGAGGAGCTTAAGTTTCTGAGGGAAAATGATTTAGATCTACGACATGCACTCCTCTAGTAGAAGCATAAACGGGGAAAAGAATTGACTCTCATTGCATGTCTTTTTATGAATAGTCCTATAAGGATTCCCAAGCTTCATCGGTTTTCTTGACCTAAATCACCCTCCACACATTGATTCTAGTTGGTTTTCAGCTTGGCAGTTTAGTCGTTCATATGCAATTTGGCATATGTAATTTTTAAGGATTGCATAATGAGATAGTTATATAATAATTGATTGAATCTCTCAAAATATTTTGGAAAAGTTTCCCACTAATTTTGAGAGAACTGATTTATTTCAATTTTGATTTTAAAAATGTATAGAAAGGGGAAACATTTTTTTCAAAAATATAGTGACAGATTCATTTCAAATTCTTATTGAATGTTCTATTAAAGAATTTAGACATCTTTTTGCACTTTCAAGAAGTGCAAATGGAATTAGTCTTAATTTGATTTATTCACTAGATAATTGTTTCATACTAGTTGTGGATGCATTAATTTAGATTCACTAAGAAACTTATAAGCATTTTCAGAACTAGTGAATTTTGTACCTCTTGATAAAATAATGCTTAAGCTAAAAATTATTTTCTTTGACCAGTCGAAAGATTATAACTGAAGGTTGAGCAGTCCTAGCTGGGTAGCATCGATCTCGAAGAAATAAGGGTCTATCTTGCCCCCACGTTATGATTTAAGAAATTCTAATTTTTTCAGTTGTGATGATCTATCTTAGTTGGAAATTTTTGGTTTACTTAAGACCCCTTAGGAGAAGCATGGTTGCACAAACTTTTTTCACCCATTATTATAAAATGCAAGCAAAGAACTTATGGTCAAAAAATTAGCTCTTAAATAACTTATTCAAGAATACTGTATTAGTGGTAACCTCGATTAGAAGTGAGAAGATAATCTTATAGCCGTTCACAAAGGTATACAACTAGCTTTTTATAGGTTGCATGCAACCTGTTTGTTAGAACTTCAACAACAAAAAACTATATTCTACATTTTTTATAAAATTGCTACTGTATAATGTATATCCACGAAAACCTTTGAGAGAGCCAATTTCATAAAATACACTCTTTTGGTTATACAGAGTTTGCAAATCAAAATAAATAAATAAATTTTATGAAATTGCTATAATATTGCTAAATTATCGATGTAATATTTATCGTTGTCCTTTACAAAAGAAATTGATCGAATAACCTTAAAAATAACCAAAGTAAAATTTATTATCCAGTTTATTTAACCCAATTTGGTTGTCCTAACGAGTTTGATATTTTATCCTTAAGTAAACATCTAACTAATTTTAAGTCTAAGGTGTATGTAAATGATAGAATTTTAGTTATTCTAGATAAAAGAAAAATCAGTGTCATACCTCGCCATATGTTCATTAAGGACTTTGCTCGTAACTAGATTTTTTTTTTAGTATGCACGTAAAATAATCAAATAATAATTGCAAATAAAATACTTTTCAATCAATTTTCTTTTAAGTATAACACCTACAGAGAAAAATAAAATTTGTAGTATGGTACGATGGTTTGTACAAAGCAAATGAGCAACGTTGGAGATTGAAACTCAATTGTTTGCAATCCCTCGATCTTTGAATCTCTTTTTTGACCTTGTTTGCTTTGCTTAAATTCCCTTCTTTAACCATTGATTTTTTTTCTTTTTGCTATTTTAATGAAAAGAAAAAATAAATTGAAATAGAGATTGAAAAAAAAACCAACTGGACATAACCAAAATTCAACACAACCACTGTTCTTGAACTAAAAACGATCGCACTTAAACATCAACAACAAAATGGGAAATCCTATTCAAATTCAACTTTTTGAATAGTCCCCTAAAGTTCAACAGAAATAAAGAAACCTGTAATTTTGTTGAGTAGATTCCCGTTTTACTAAAAAACCAATAACACATTTCGTCATAGTAGATCCATGTGGTATTTTAGGGAACTACGCAGGATCACTGGGTGGTACCTAAAGATACAACGTAGTGGCTCTACGTGGTGTCTTTAGGGTACCATGTAGGGCCCTTGCTTGGTTCCCTAAAACATCAAATATAGCCACTACAAGGTAGATTGAATTTTTTTTTTAAAATAAGACAAAATTTCAAAAAAGGCTAGATTTTAATATTAATAGCACAAATATACAGATTCAAAAACTGTTTGCAAATATAGGTTGATTTTAGCTAGCTAGAAATGAGCTAACTACCTTTTTTAAAACAAAAATATGAGTAGCACTTATGAAGTGTCCCCCCCATATTTATACGGACGCACTTGTCAAGTGCGCTCGGTATAATATCAAATTCTTACGCAATGAACGGATATTTTAGGAAAGTACATTTACTAAACATAACATCAAATGTACGTCTAAATGGGCTGATATTGATTAACACTTAAATGGATATGGTATTAGCTCATAATATCAAAAAATATGTGCTTCTTAGCACAAAACTGGAACATATCGAATTAGTTATTAATCCACGTATAGAGAAACGACAGAGGCATGCATATTAGAATGGATGGCATCATTTGTTAGTGGTTACATACAAATATAATCAGACAAACAACATGGGGAATGAACCTTATATAGTGTAACAAACATACAAATTAAAATTTTCGCGTATTAATTGCAAATAAACATTTTTCAACATGTACATTAAACGATGGTAAACATTACCTTAGGACTATGAATTTTATATGGTCGTTTATTTGTGTCCGTAACCAAAATACATTCATTCGAGTATGTCCAATTCTTTTTAAGACACGAGTTAAGCCAACAAAATTATACGAGAAAAATCATGTTCGGTCCGTGTTCGTTAAAATTCGTCCGAATTCCTTGTAATTTGGTATATAGTTTAGAGAAAATCTAGTAAAAGTACAAAAATATGATATAAATAGGCATGTCGGACCAGATCCGTTCATGTCCGTGTCCAAAAAACATATGTCCATATGCGATCAATTTTATTTAGGACATCAATTAAAACAACAAAATTTATTCGAAATTTTTTTCGCTCGATCCATGTTAAGTCCAACTTTTTTAAGAAAGAAACTGAACATACCTTCGTTCGGTCTGATCCGACCCTTTTACACCCTTACGTTACCCACAACTTGTGTACGACTTATGGGAGACTATAGCCCAAACTCCATTATACTATAATTCAAATTTAAAAAAGGGTTGAGATAAAAACAACAAATATCATTTTGAGAGATATATTCATGGAAGAAAATAAAAACGAAGTAATACTTCATGAAAGTATGTTTACTAAATGGGCTCAATGCGTATGTTTGGACATAAGATGTATGTTTGGGCGTAAGAGATGCATGCAAGCTTTTGTTGGGTTTTTTCCTTTTTAATTAGAGTTTTAGTTCATATGCTAATTTTCTATGTGGTGGTTGTAACTATATAAAATTGTCTTATACATTCACTATTTACCATAAAATCCCGAAAACAAAAAAGCAAAGGAAACAGGATAGGCTTTATTTGGCAGTACGTATGATACAAAAGAACTATAACGCAGGAGACTTGTCAAGTGCGCCCGAAAATATACGGAAACGCACAGCTGGCTAAAATCTGCCTATATTTGCAAATAGTTTCTGAATCAGTATATTTGTGCTATCAGTTGTAAAAACTAGTCGTTTTGGAAAAAAATTCCTTAAAAATATAACCAAAAAATGGAGTTTCGCCTTGAGTTAAAAGCGGGACCTACTTAGCAATTCGTTAAGTTTTGAAATAGTGTGGTGCTAAGGGCACCCAAATATGTTCTTCCTAATATCGCGACTAAAAAAGCCACAATAATTAATATTACACTCTTCTGAATACCACACTTAAAAAATAGGGGCTACCACACAGTTTTACTCTATTTCTATTTCGCTCGACATTTGTTCTTTCTCGTTTGTAAAACCGATCAAAGAGATAAACCCTATATCTATAACCGATAAATGAATTCGATGCCGCAAAATACAAAAGTCGTGAATAACGTTTTAATTTAGCAAACCAAAAGAGGTAGTGAGAGATTAGGGTTTTCAGATCACCAAACAATTGAGAGATTACCATACGAATTTGAATTTTCCCGTGAGAGATGCAAAGAAGACAGCGATTAGGTGAGATTAAGGTATTTAGATTAGCTTAGTACGTTATTAGTTCGACAAATAATGTTTGAGTGAGAGATTATAATGGAAAGGTAATGTGGTATTAGAAAGTATACAAAGTTTAATGAGTTTCGTTTTTTTAATTGCGACATTAGGAAGAACATATTGAGGTGCTCTTAGCACCACACTTGAAATATAATTTGATATAACCTGCCTAAGCATTGTTCCTCAAGATAAATGAAGTGTGGTGCTAAGAGCACTTCAGTATCCTCTTCCTAATACCGCAATTAAAAAAAAACTCATTAAATTTTGTATGCTTCCTGATAGCACATTACTTCTCCATTCGAATCTCTCACTCAACCAATATTTGCCGAACTAATCACGTGGTCAACCATAATTTGAAAACCCTAATCAAGAATAATCGCTTTCTACTTCATCTTTGCCGTGGGAAAATTCAAAATCTTACCGTATGAAGCCCTAATTTCTCACTTTCTCTTCTAGTTTGCTTAATTCAAACCTAATTCACAGTAGGCACACATTCTTTTAGTCTCGTTGAATTTTTGTTAGAATAAAGATGGTTGAATTTGCTGGAAACAAAAATCATGGCACCGAATCCGAAAATAAGGTAACGGTGGTGTGGTAGCCCCTGTTTTGTTACGTGTAGCGTTAAGAAGAGTATAACAATAATTCCAGTGGTATTTTTTCTGGGTGTTGTTAATGACACTCCCTTTTTGGTTAAGGGGTGTCATATTTTAAGGGGATACTGATCTATAAAAAAATTGTTAAGGGGCAACACCAGTTATATTTTCAAGAGACAAAAATAACCCTGGTGTATTTCAATGCTCGCGCTCAAACCAGAAAAAACGATAAGAGTATACCGTTTTTATTTAATAAAGACGGTAGCATTAGAACATCTTTTCTATCTCTGTAACAAACTTAACAAAAACAACGGAAACGGTTTTGCTCTACCGTGTTTGCACACTAAAAACGGTCATAATTTTCTATCTTTATAATGATTTTTCGGTGTTTGTAGGCCGTTTTTCGTATTTTCACATCTACGTCGTGCTTCGGAAAACGGTGACACGCAACCGAATTTCACCACGTCGTGCTTCTTCTTTAGATTAAGGGTAATTTTGTCTTATTATTGCGTATTGTTAAGGGGTGTTTAGACTGTAGTGTACTACCCTTAACAAAATTTCAAAAACTGAAATTTGTGTCACCCCTTAACCAAGAAGGGGGTGTCATTAACAATCCCATTTTTCCAAATAGAAACACTAAATTGGGTGACCTTAGCACCACCCTAAATGAAAACAAAACATAAACTTTTTCTCCTTTTTCTTCTTCAAATCGCCGTAATAAAGTCGACTAATTGGTAAGGGTTTCAATCGGGTTTGGGGTTGCGTTTGGTGATCGGATGTGAAACCGCAATTCGAGTTGGGGTTATCTAAGTGCGGTAGGTTTCAGATGATGGATGAAGGTGGAAGTTCGGGTCTTTCTATAGGAGTTGTCGAATTTAGTGATGGTTGGTTGCGTCCGAGATGATGGTGGTGTGTGTGGATTATTGACGATGAAATTGTTTGTGAAGTGTTGCGGTTACGATTTTGGTGGTGAATTTAGTGATGGTGAGTTTCAATTCGAGTTCGGTTGCTGGTAGCAGTTTGCTAAGCAGATGAGGGATAGTGTGTGAAGTTTGTGATTGGTTTTTATGCAGATTGTACTGGTGTTGTTTTGTTGAGGTTTAGTGATGATGTAGGCAGAGGAGAAGATGCTATTGGTGATGACTGTCATGAGTGGTTTGCAATGGAGCAGGCATGGGTTTGGCTTAGTAGTGATTGATCGGTCGTGGTTGTTGATTGGAGGACAGTTGCAGGTAGTGCAACAAAGGATGTGACTTTGTACTGCTGCTATTTGAACCAAGGGAGGTTGAAATTTGATTGTCAATGGTGGTAGATGTGGCTGTTATTTGGTTATGGGTTATGGAGGAGAGATATTCCGTTGAGGAGGAGTAGACGATGACTTTGGGTAATGATGAAGTTGCAGCTGAAGATAACAAGTTGCTATGGCAGTTTGGGACAATCGGGGATCTGATTAGAATTGCGCTGGAGATGACGCGAGTGGATGGTTGTCGAAGATGTGTTGTGATGACGAAGTGGAGTAGTAGTAGTTGTTGATGAAGCTGGGGTAGTGATGCAGGTGGAAACTAGATGTGGTTGTGGGGTAGATGCACTCATGATGAGATGAGAGGAAGCGTTCAAGCATCGTCATATTCTTTCTTTCCTTTTCCCTTTTTTTGAAAAAAAGATCAAGGGAAAGAAAATGTAAAAAAGATTGGAAAAGGAAACTGTAAAATTGAAAAGAAATCAAAGAAAAATTTGCAAGTTTTTTTTTCTGTTTAAGAGGTGATAATATCAATGTGTGATTGATATATCAAATCAACTAATTAGGGGATTTTTTCCTTACTAAAAAAAGGGAAATAAAACAAATGTAATGCTAAGGGCACCCCTGTTCGTACTAGGGGCTACCACACTACCACCGAAAAAACCCTGTTCCGTCGGTGGTTAACCGCCGAACTAGGCAAAAAAAATCATTCGGTGGTAGGAATGGTAGCCCCTAGCATGAAATGGGGTGTCCTTATCATTACACTAAAACAAAAACAAATAATAATAATACATATAAATTTAAAATTTTCAAAACCTAAATCACAAATCTCTAACAACGACATTAAAAACTTTTTTACTCATTTCTTTAACTTAGAAAAGTGCAATTGTGATAAGTTACTCCAAATGCACTAGTGTGTAGTATGCAGGTTGAACAAAGAGATTTGATTTAAAATTAATAAAATTACTTTGAAAACCTTAAACGAGTTATAAACAATCGAGAAGATGGTGGATAAATTAAAATTAAAATTTAGTTTAAAATAAAATTAATTGAACCAAACATTAAAATGCAATTATCAATTTAAAGATACGTAATAACAAAAATGGAAATTAGCGGAACAATAAAACAAAACTGGAATCGAAAAGTAAAAATTGCATATTTGTAATATTTATTTTCGTAAAGTAACAATTATAAATATACAATTAAATAAAATTCCAATGGTAATGTCCATGGAAACTCTCTCCCAGACAACTCACTCTCCTACAGATCTTGCCTCTTGTAATGACCCGGGATATTGGCGACTTTGGTCATCCGATATACAACACATATCGAACATCCAAGAATCGAAAATACCGGTCATAATGAAAGAAAACAGAGGGTGAGGATAGATAAGATAGAAACTTAGAATAGAAGAAGAAGAAGAACACAACATCAGAGTAACACGAACCTCACAGAGGAACGAATAACATATAATATATATAACATAACTTGAAATATACATCTGTACTTGAATATACATCATTATCAAAGTACAACACTTACAACACAGCGGAAATAACTATAGCTATATGATCCTGAAGCCTCCTGCTCCAAGCTCTTCTAGTATCTGTAAATCCCGACTACTTGACTGCCCGTACAAAATTAGGCACCCAAGAGTTTAGGGAAACAAAAAAAAAATAATAAACTCCGGGTCAGTCATGGGACTGGTATGAGTAAAACGGTTTAAAACAATTTGAACAGGTAAACAATATCTCATAAGACCATGCCGTATAACGGAACGGGTTTTTCCCTTATGGGAATCCAAATTATCATTATATCAAAAACCCTTTGATATTATAATAATGTCTATCAACCACAGTATAATAATCATCTAGCAGAACGCTTTCATCTCACGTTCTACATATATAGTATACAATCAAAACCGCAAGCACATATTGGGTAATGGATTTCCAACTATGACAAGGTATGGAACCACCTTTCGCTAGTATATCTCTAGAAAGGAATACACTGGGTTCAACAAGAACATCTTGCAACCCGGCCACACATGACTGACCACTCATTTCGCTTGAGTGTATCGAACGTATATCACCAATGGTTGGGATCAGCAACCGTTTCCCGAATGGGACAGTATCGACAATAGATTGTTAGAAATAAATGAAACTCTAGATCAGGTGATTATACACCCTACTTTGGTGCGACCGACTTAGCCATGCTGCCTGCCCGATTTCTGTCATTTACCGGATGTGAGGCTAGAAGCTATGCTTTATCATCACACCAGATTCACTTTGAATGCCACATCATCAAATCCATCAAATCACCGATTGACGTCCTCAACCATACATTATGTGTTAGCTAAAAGAGGTTTCCTTCTCCGTTTCCACACTTGGTACGATTGGAGAAATCAATATACGTGATCGTCTGGAAATACTCTGTCAGACATCCGTCCATACAAGTCATCCAGGAACAGGATGAACCGAAGGCACTATTCTGTAAACAGGATAGCCCTTGCATAACTCCGTCTTCAATTTCCTTTGGCATATATGATTCACAACGCTTATGCCAATACAGAGTGGTTCTTTGGATAATAATCCAACCGGTCTCTCCATATTAACAACGTTAAAATGGTCAAAACTTCGATAGTCTGTGATTTAACTATCGAAGAAAAACAGGTGTGCAAACAACGATATTATTTCCAAATGGAAATTTATATCGATCAAACATCATTCAACATTTATCTCTTTATTTCATTAATTTACTTATCTCCTGTTTCCCTATGTTCAATATTTCTTATTTTCTAAATTTGGAAAATATACGTTATTAACAATGGAAAACATTTCCATTTCTTGTTTTCTTTATTAGAAAACATTTCTGGTTTCTTCTTTGGAAAACATTTCCAAAGCTTCTTCATTGGACTTAGACAGATGTTTAAACAAACCATCGCGATGCCAACTCAAACCATTTCCTTTAATTACTAAATTCACTTAACCATCCTTTACTATCGAACCTTAACCATTCCTTAGTTAAAAATGAAGTCAATCAAGTTGGGGTAATACTACCTCTCAGACCTTAACTGAACAACGTTTCTAACCTTGAAATAGACAAAGTTTGCCCTTCTAATTCTTTTACAAACTTCCTTACGTAACTCTCTTTCAAATCTTTTCTATTCGATAATTCTTTCCTTCGATAAGGTATATTCGATAACTCTATTCAATTTATTGTATTCACTTAACTCTTTTGATTTAACTCTAACTCTATTCACTTAACTCCTATCAAATAAACTATGTTCGATAACTCTTTTAATTCTATTTGAATAAACTATATATTCGATTAACTCCTTTTACTCTATTCGAATAAACAATATCCGATTAACTCCTTTATTCTATTTGAATAAACTATATTCGATTAACTCCTTTTACTTTATTTGAATAAACTATATTCGATTAACTCCTTTTACTTTCTATTCGAATAAACTATATTCGATTAACTCATTTGCTTTAACTCTAATCGATTAAACTAACATCGATTAACTCCTTTCGATTAAACTAACATCGATTAACTCCTTTTAACTCGATTAAACTAACATCGATTAACTCCTTTTAACACGATTAAACTATTCATTTATAAAGATTTACTTTTAGTAACGGTTCTTCACTTTACAAATGATTTCACTTTTATAAAACTCCATTCGTTTTATAAACATTTCCCCTTTTATTTACTTTCGAAATATTTCCTTTTTATAAAATCTATTGACTTTATAAAACCCCTTTTATTTCAATATACATTGAAATAATTCTTTTTACATCCCAGGGTCTTTTATGATATTTAAAATATCGAATAACAATGATCAACATCATTCTAACACACATAATCCATAACAGATATACATCACATCATATATCACAATATATGAAAACAGTAAATAAATGTTGAGGAATCCAGGCGGATTCCTCCAACCTGTATCCCTGATGTTGGAACTAGATTAACCCTAGAGGGGGTGAATAGGGTTTATCACAGTTTTTAACTGAATTAAAAATCTAACGAGATATATAATAATAAACAGATTACAGAATATAGCAGAAATAGAAATGCAGAAAATAAATCACACACAGATATACCCAGCTTCGGCAAAACCTTGCCTACTGCTGCATTTCTAAGGTTTCTACTAGGTGATAGAACAGATCCCGCATACAAGACCATGTACACTCGTAAACCCTGCTCCTATTCTAACCCTACGCTCAAAACCGTAGACTGATCGATATCCCCTCGATCAGATTTCCCCTGATTACAACCCCGTAACCAGTAACCCAGATTTTACAGACTCTGTCAACTGTCAGTCAACTCCTTGACTGAAAATCCTAGTATTTTACAGACACTAGAAACTGGTTGTTTGTTTACAAAGAAGACAGAATTAAAAAACAACAAAACAAATTGAAAAATAACACAAGCTTAACCCTAGGAGTTAAAATAAAAAGGGTCATCCCCTTTTAAAATTAAAAACACTTAAGCCCTTGATTTCTTGGCCGACCCATTTGCAAATTTTCAAACCCGTTCATTTTGTTTCTTCAAAAAACATGGCGGCGCTCTGTGAAACTCTAGGGTTTGAGCTTTCTCCCAAATTCGATCGATTGCTTGTGAAAGATGAATTTCTGATGGCTTAGCTCGTCTGATTTGGAATTGCTCTCTGGCTCTTTGTCTCGTCGATTTGGAGTGGATCGAATCCCTCTGAAAAGAAACGTGAGTTTCTCTGAACTTTTAATCTCTGCTTGAAAATTGTGTAGTTTTGTTTTTCGATGCTAAAACCGCCTATGATGAATTGGTGTTTATAGGATTATAAAAATCCTTAGAATACTCTGATTTCGCATGTGATTCGATCTGTATGCTTGCGTGTTAAATCCCTGATTTGCTTGCGTGATTTCCTCTTTTATTATCCTCCTCTTTTGAAATTCTTGGTTGAATTTGAATTGCTCTGATTTGTTGCTGTGTAAAAAACTGCCGAGAAGACTGAATCGTTTCTGGAAATTTTGTGATTTCATGCCTTAAATAGCTATCGTGATTTTTTTTGGAGACATTAAACAACTTACCAGAAATTATTCATTCCAGGAAATTATTTGAATTTATTTCTGCCCAAAAAATATGATTTCTGGAATTTTGTAACCATTCATAATTCTTGCCTATTTCTGTTTTATATATTTCTGGAAATCAATGTATTTCTTTTGTCATATCTGGAAACAGAAACTTTTGCACTTAAACTATTGCCATAGTTGTCTTGAGCAATTTCTGGAATTTAACATATGCCATTTCTTGATTTCTGTATGCTTGACCATTCTATTTTGATAGATCACATTACTGTATACACACACGAGCAAGCGCTAGTTTGTGTTTTGCACACCTTCACATGGATCTGCAGTAACCATACATTTATCACCCTGCAGCTATGTTGCGTTGTCACTTTGAATAACTTGCTTTGGTATTTTGCATGAGACATGCACACACTATTTTGTGTGCACCATTGTATTTTCACCACTGTTTTGGATTGAGAAGATGTGTCACATATATATTTGAATCTATGTACTTGTCAGAACTGTACATATGTGCATGATCATGTTTGTCTATACATGCAGCGTATGATGATCACTAGTTTGACCTGTAGCTTTTCCCTTGACCACATATGTTTACCCATACTGCTAATGCTCATTCTTTTGAACCATGCCGACTTTCAACCATTCATGTGAACCATTTTGATTTCTTGTCCATACTACACCGTTATCTTGCTGTATGTTGACCTGACTTGAGTTCATTGTTGCTTCCCATGTTCATGTTGTTGTGTCCACCATACTGTCTTGTATTCATCACTGTGCTAATTGTATTTGCTATATTTTGACACTTATCATTTAGTATAGGTTGCTTTTAAAAGAAAGTGATCATTTCTGAACTGATTTGCCATATAAACTTTTCTCGACCATGGTTCAAGCATGCTGAAAATCTTGTTCAAAGTAAATACACCATTCTGCCTTGTTACACTTGAATGCATCATGTTAATCTGTGATCAGTTTGCATTTGTTCAACCCTGTATTGCTGAAGTATATTTCTGTCTTGTTGCATTTTACTGTTTCATTTGTTTGTAGCTGCTCCATCAACATTTTGTACCAGTCTTGTACTTGTATATGCTGTAGCTTTGTTAGTACCTTCTGCTTGTCCCTTTTCAATCAGCATTGCTTTGTATTTTTGAAGTTGAAGCTTTGTGTTGCTTTGTTTTGATCACTTTGCTCTTGCCTGAATGTTACGTAGTCTTGAGATTTGAGCATGTATCATGCACTCACTGTTTTGACCATTTTGTATTCATGCAACACTAGTTTGCATATGACTTATGCACACTGTCATGCTTCATGTTGACATCACCACATGACCACCATGTTCCATTGTTGCTCTGCTTTGATCTGATTGAACTGAACCGTGCAAAACACTTGATTTTTCCATATCACATGTATTTGCTTTGAACTTTGTACTCGACCATTTTGAATTTGTTGTTGACTTTTGAGTGTTGCACTGAGTCGAGAAGGTCCATGTGGCTACTCCTCAGTTGCACACTGCTATATTCTGATTGGCGTGGCAATGCACACGTGTATATCTATACACGTGTGTATATGCAGTCGATCAGAAAATTTCCTGTCCCTGTACATATACAAACTGTGTGCCTAGACACAGATGAATCAGATCAAGTCATGAAAAATGATGAGAAACACACCAGAAATCTGAGGCAAATAAAATTTTAAAAATAAAATTTATATTTGCATATATTCAGTATTATTTCTATTGCAGTGTACTGTGTGTTTCTGTTTCATATGACAGGTAAGAAGACTGAACAGACTGTGCTGACTGGACTAGACTGAAGCAGAAGACGAAGACTGTTTGTATACAACATTATCAGTATAGTCGAGTGAATGTATAAATGAAATTGTAAACAGAGTGTGAGTGTCATAGTGAGGAGCTGTGTATTGAAGTTGTAATGTTATTTGTATTTAAACAAATTTGTTTGAAATAAAAATATTACTTTATTGTTGTCAAACAAATCTGTTTAATTTATTCAGTTTATTTACAATACAGTGTTCAGTGAATGTTCAAATAGTGGAGCTGTAAGATTTATACTGTTTTGTCTGTTGAAATAAAATATTATATTTAAATAAAATACTGTGTATATTTGAATTTCTGCACAGTTGTATTTTATTTAAATATAAATATAATATTCCAGTTTGTCAGGTGATATATAAAACAGTACGATTTCAAACACATTAATAATAATATTTATTTGTTTGTTATCATCAAACAAAAATCATATAATTGTGTATGCAACACCGTTATATACAACAATCTCCCCCTTTTGATGATGACAAACAAATAAAAGATTTTGAGCACAATAAATGTGTTTGACAATGAATCTTGAACTCCCCCTATTTATTAGCCCCCCCTACAACAGAGAACTCCCCCTATAACTGTGCACGAGTGAAGTGAAAGAATTTAATAAATTTTCAAAATTAAAAATATTTATAAAATATTCACTCATAAATCAAAATCTAATTCGTTCTCCCCCTTTTGTTATCATCAAAAGGATACAGAGTTTACAATACAAATGAAAAACGACTAAAAATATAATTTTAGCTTAAGAGGAAGAACGGTCATCATAAATCTCAATCAGTCAAACAAAAAATCATAATAAACTGAGAACTAGTGGCATATTTCACATTTCAGATAATGACGGATTTACGATGAAATTTATATAGATGGGGAGAGTTATAAAAATGATTTCCAATTATTTTCAAAGAATTTTATAAAAAAAAGAGCACAAAAAAAACAGTGACGGATTTGGACTATAATTAATAATTCAACTTAAGTGAGAAAATTGAATAATCTCAAATCCCAATACCTATCAATCAACAAATCATAATACGTCATAAGATTTAACACATTTCACAGATTAGAAGATGGATTGATAGGCTGGTTTTTATACACAGAGGAGAATTTCAAATTTATTTCAATTTATAGCACATTTTCCTTTTCATTTTTTTTATTTAAGAGCACATTGACCACGCATAACCAGAGCTTGAATTTTTTAATGGGATCAATCGCAACTTAAATTATAAGCTGTCTCATAACCATGCATGACCAGAGCTTGGATTTTTAAATGAGATTAGAGACACACTTATGCATTAATTATATTTATTATTTTCAACTTTAAAAAAAAACTCCTCGGTATATGCAACCAATATGAAAGATAGAAATGTGGTAGGTACAGAAATGGACTGTGAAATAAATTTCCAAATTAATTATATTATGAAATATGCTCGACTGTACCGGGATTATTGAAAATTTCAATTATCACTAATTCTGAATAATAATATAGTTCCATTTCTATCATGAATATTTCCACTGTTTATTCAAAAATAATTTTATAAAATATTAAACTCTCCACATCAATATAAAATCATGATGAATGACAGAATGATGAAAGATAATGAAGATGGTCGTGAAATAATTGCCAGTTCAAAGATATTATAATTACTGTTCAACCATCATGAAAATCTAAATAAAATCTCCTCTTGTTGTGAAATATACTATAGTCATAACTCATCACAATTTTAAAATTCTGATAACAAGTTTGATGAATTATAAATACAACACAAATTGGATATTGATTTTAATTTCTGAATGAATAAACAATAAATAATTTTAAAATTGAAAATCAATTACCAGAGGAATTTAGGGAGATATATACACCATAAAGAATATATACAAAGAATATTCAACACTTCTAACTGATACCACATGGTGTCTCTATTTACGAGGAATTTTAACATGATACTGAACAAGAATGTCATAGACAAAAGAATAATTAAGTACAAAGCCCAAGCAGACGAGATAATAGATTATGCACATGTATCAGAGCAGCCAGCAAGTGATTCCAGAAGAAACATTTTTCAAAAACAGTATCAGAGCAGCACAGAAAAAAGTTTCAAATCATACTTGTCAAGGTCACAAAATATGATTCATGATCCAACATCAGAAATACTGTTTATTTGAAAAACATTTGAGGAATATGAATAGCTCAAGATTCAATGAATCGATCACACCAAATTTCAACTTCAAAATATGTGTGAGATTCAATAAATCAATAATTCCAAATGAATTTAAATAAACATTCAAGCCAGTTGATCATGAAATAACAGTGAGTTACAAAATCAGATTTTTTGACGAATTTTTCACAAGAAATCTTTGACAAGCACAAATGAAATATTCAGATTATTTACATCAAGTTAGAGAATTATTCATGATCCTAAAATTAAGAAATAATTTATTTGAAATCACATGAATCAATGTCAAGTTTGAGATATAATGAATTATTCACACAAGAATGATAATTTCAAATTCAAGTGGTGTGTGATATTCAAAATATCAAGAATTTCAGATGATTTCAAATAAACAGATTTCAAAATAAAATGATCATGAATGAATATAAATATCACGATGTATCACTGATTCAAGACAATTTAACATATTCAAGCCAATCTGAAAATTTCTGAAATTATCACAACTGATAAGTAACAAGATGTACTGTAATGAGTATAGTATTTTAAGCGTTTCCAAAATGAATTGGAAGAAACTCATAACAACATAAGTGTGAAATTTCATTAATTATTCAGATCTTCAAAAATTTAGAATTCAAAATAACAGTGTTCAAGATATGATATTAATGCTTCAGCACTGTTAAGAATTAAAAAAAATAAACTTCAAAAACAATTGCAGATATTTACAGAAATAAATTCAAGATCTGGAAAAGATTAAAAATATTAGAGTTTTATACACATGAAGTGAATTTCCACATAATATGAATTCTAAAATTGGAAGTTTAAGACAGCCCAGAATAAGAAGAATATGGCAGTGACAAATCAAATAAGAACAAACAAATAAACTGAAGGAGATAGAAGAAGAAATAACCAAAAAAAATATTTACAAAGGTGAGTTTAGAGATCATACCAGAATCCAATGTAAATCAGAATATCTAACTCAACAAGTTTGGCTAAGGAACTGAAAAGAATCAATGACATGAAGCTGTTTGATTCCAATTTCTCTCTTGCAAAACAGCTCCTCAGCCTTCTCCGGCTCCTAAAAATTTATAGGATTGAGTGGTCTAACAAAGTTTGTAAAACCACTCACAGTTGTATTCATATGTTTTGGTATCCAGACTTGTTTATATAACAAACCATTAGAATTAACTTTCGTACCCTTAGGAACCCAAATCTGTTTGAACTTGACGAAGCCCGTTTTAGTTTTTGGGATCCAAGAATGTTTAAATGGTTTATTATAAAACGATTTCTCATCACAATTTTGATTCAAAAAGCCTTTGAAAATTTTAGAGTTCAAATTTTCAAAGCAGTTCTTTCCAAAACAGTTTGAGGGATTTTTCAAATCATTTGAATTTTGTTTTCCAAAAACATCATTTTTCCCGAAGCCAAGACCAGATTTATTTCCAATAGAAACTTGGTTTTGTAACAGCATATTCAACGATTTTTCCCCATTAGAAAATTTATCCAAAGTTGATTCCAGTCGTTGAATTTTGAATTTTAGATCACTATTTTCTTTTAATAAATTTGAGCAATTATTTATAGCGATCTTCTGTTCAGCATTGGACTATTTCAAAACCAAATTCTCATTTTCAAGCAATTTAATTTTGGCTTGGGATTCGGAAATTTCAAGTTCAAATCATTTTTGTTTTTCAGATTCAAAATTCTTGGATTTTTCAATCTCATTTTCAAGTTCTTTCAAAACCAAACCACTTTTCACCAAATTTTCATTTTCAGCAATTTCAAATTTGGAATATATATCTGTTTTAAAATTTTCAAATTCCTTTGGCAGAAGGTTATTTAAATTTGATAACTCGGTCTTGTTCTCATTTAAGATCAAAATTTCATCTTCAAACTTTTGAATATTTTTATTGAGATGAACAAGATTGGTTTTCAATTTCAAACAATTTTTGCAAACTGAATTTGAAGAATTTTTAACATATTCAAGCTGTGATTCCAAATCATCAATTTTGCTGGTCAACTCAAAATTCTTAGATTTCAAAGACTTATTTTTCAGTTGGAGTTTATCAACAGATTTCGTTAAATCAAGACACATGTAAACCAGATCTTCATATGAGAAATTCTCTGTTTCAGCATTTGTTGATTCTCCATCATCTGATTCATCTGAAGTTTCATTTGTAAATCCTATTAAACAGAACTCTGAATCTGAGTTGACTTTCTCGGGTTTTGAGCTACCGTTGTCAGATCTTCCATACTTCGTATTGAGAGTATCCCAGATTTCCTGTGCAGATGAACAATGGCAGATAAGATTAAACTGTTCAGTACTAAGATAATCGAATATAATTTTCATAGCACGGGTATTGAAAGTAATATCTACACTATCAAATCCATTGATAAAAACATCCCAATATTTAATATTAATAGATTTTAGATAAAGTTCCATTTTGGATTTCCAGTTTGAAAAATCTGTTCCGTTAAAAATAGTTGGAGATGAACTGGACTGACTCTCTATCGACTGACAACTAGGAACCACCATTACTCTAGAGTTAACAGAATACCTGCTCTAATACCAAATGTTGGATCTAGATTAACCCTAGAGGGGGGTGAATAGGGTTTATCACAATTTTTAACTGAATTAAAAATCTAACGAGACATATAATAATAAACAGATTACAGAATATAGCAGAAACAGAAATGCAGAAAATAAATCACACACAGATATACCCAGCTTCGGCAAAACCCCGCCTACTGCTGCATTTCTAAGGTTTCTACTAGGTGATATAACAGATCCCGCATACAAAACCATGTACACTCGCAAACCCTGCTCCTATTCTAACCCTACGCTCAAAACCGTAGACTGATCGATATCCCCTCGATCAGATTTCCCCTGATTACAACCCCATAACCAGTAACCCAGATTTTACAGACTCTGTCAACTGTCAATCAACTCCTTGACTGAAAATCCTAGTATTTTACAGACACTAGAAACTGGTTGTTTGTTTACAAAGAAGACAAAATTAAAAAACAACAAAACAAATTGACAAATAACACAAGCTAAACCCTAGGAGTTAAAATAAAAAGGGTCATCCCCTTTTAAAATTAAAAACACTTAAGCCCTTGATTTCTTGGTCGGCCCATTTGCAAATTTTCAAACCCATTCATTTTGTTTCTTCAAAAAACATGGCGGCGCTCTGTGAAACTCTAGGGTTTGAGCTTTCTCCCAAATTCGATCGATTGCTTGTGAAAGATGAATCTCTGATGGCTTAGCTCGTCTGATTTGGAATTGCTCTCTGGCTCTTTGTCTCGTCGATTTGGAGTGGATCGAATCCCCCTAAAAAGAAACGTGAGTTTCTCAACTTTTAATCTATGCTTGAAAATTGTGTTGTTTTGTTTTTCGATGCTAAAACCGCCTATGATGAATGGGTGTTTATAGGATTATAAAAATCCTTAGAATACTCTGATTTCGCACGTGATTCGATCTGTATGCTTGCGTGTTAAATTCCTAATTTGCTTGCGTGATTTCCTCTTTTATTATCCTCCTCTTTTGAAATTCTTGGTTGAATTTGAATTGCTCTGATTTGTTGCTGTGTAAAAAATTCCTGAGAAGACTGAATCATTTCTGGAAATTTTGTGATTTCATGCCTTAAATAGCTATCGTGATTTTTTTTGGAGACATTAAACAACTTACCAGAAATTATTCATTCCAGGAAATTATTTGAATTTATTTCTGCCCAAAAAATATGATTTCTGGAATTTTGTAACCATTCATAATTCTTGCCTATTTCTGTTTTATATATTTCTGGAAATCAATGTATTTCTTTTGTCATATCTGGAAACAGAAACTTTTGCACTTAAACTATTGCCATAGTTGTCTTGAGCAATTTCTGGAATTTAACATATGCCATTTCCTGATTTCTGTATGCTTGACCATTCTATTTTGATAGATCACATTAATGTATACACACACACGAGCATGCGCTAGTTTGTGTTTTGCACACCTTCACATGGATCTGCAGTAACCATGCATTCATCACCCTGCAGCTATGTTGCGTTGTCACTTTGAATAACTTGCTTTGGTATTTTGCATGAGACATGCACACACTCTTTTGTGTGCACCATTGTATTTTCACCACTGTTTTGGGTTGAGAAGATGTGTCACATATATATTTGAATCTATGTACTTGTCATAACTATACATATGTGCATGATCATGTTTGTGTACACATGCAGAGTATGATGATCACTAGTTTGACCTGTAGCTTTTCCCTTGACCACATATGTTTACCCATACTGCTAATGCTCATTCTTTTGAACCATGCTAACTTTCAACCATTCATGTGAACCATTTTGATTTCTTGTCCATACTACACCGTTATCTTGATGTATGTTGACCTGACTTGAGTTCATTGTTGCATCCCATGTTCATGTTGTTATGTCCACCATACTATCTTGTATTCATCATTGTGCTCATTGTATTTGTTGTATTTTGACACTTATCATTTAGTATAGGTTGCTTTTAAAAGAAAGTGATCATTTCTGAACTGATTTGCCATATAAACTTTTCTCGACCATGGTTCAAGCATGCTGAAAATCTTGTTCAAAGTAAATACACCATTCTGCCTTGTTACACTTGAATGCATTATGTTAATCTATGATCAGTTTGCATTTGTTCCACCCTGTATTGCTGAAGTATATTTCTGTCTTGTTGCATTTTACTGTTTCATTTGTTTGTAGCTGCTCCATCAACATTTTGTACCAGTCTTGTACTTGTATATGTTGTAGCTTTGTTAGTACCTTCTGCTTGTCCGTTTTCAATCAGCATTGCTTTGTATTTTTGAACTTGAAGCTTTTTGTTGCTTTGTTTTGATCACCTTGCTCTTGCCTGAATGTTATGTAGTCTTGAGATTTGAGCATGTATCATGCACTCACTGTTTTGACCATTTTGTATTCATGCAACACTAGTTTGCATATGACTTATGCACACTGTCATGCTTCATGTTGACTTCACCACATGACCACCATGTTCCACTGTTTCTCTACTTTGATCTGATTGAACTGAACCGTGCATAACACTTGATTTTTCCTTGTCACATGTATTTGCTTTGAACTTTGTACTCGACCATTTTGAATTTGTTGTTGAATTTTGAGTGTTGCACTGAGTCGAGAAGGTCCATGTGGCTACTCCTCAGTTGCACACTGCTATATTCTGATTAGCATGGCAGTGCACACGTGTATATCTATACACGTGTGTATATGCAGTCGATCAGAAAATTTCCTGTCCCTGTACATATACAAACTGTGTGCCTAGACACAGATGAATCAGATCAAGTCATGAAAAATGATGAGAAACACACCAGAAATCTAAGGCAAATAAAATTTTGAAAATAAAATTTATATTTGCATATATTCAGTATTATTTCTATTGCAGTGTACTGTGTGTTTCTGTTTCATGTGACAGGTAAGAAGACTGAACAGACTGTGCTGACTGGACTGGACTGAAGCAGAAGACAGAAGATGAAGACTGTGTGTATACAACAGTGTCAGTATAGTCGACTGAATGTATAAATGAAATTGTAAACAGAGTGTGAGTGTCGTAGTGAGGAGCTGTGTATTGAAATTGTACTGTTATTTGTATTTAAACAAATTTGTTTGAAACAAAAATATTACTTTATTGTTGTCAAACAAATCTGTCTAATTTATTCAGTTTATTTACAGTAGAGTGTTCAGTGAATGTTCAAATAGTGGAGCTGTAAGATTTATACTGTTTTGTCTGTTGAAATAAAATATTATACTTAAATAAAATACTGTGTATATTTGAATTTCTGCACAGTTGTATTTTATTTAAATATAAATATAATATTCCAGTTTGTGATGTGATATATAAAACAGTACGATTTCAAACACATTAATAATAATATTTATTTGTTTGTTATCATCAAACAAAAATCATATAATTGTGTATACAACACCGTTATATACAACACCTGCATCCACAGATGTTATACAATATAAAATCAACATCACTTTCAGTTCCATATGATATATTCTGTTAAACAGAATCATTATAGAAATTCAACTAACTTACTAGCAGTTCAATCAAACAATTAACACACAGTCAATCAGCCAATATTTAACAGTTCTAAAAATACAACATGAAATTATAAACTGTTCAGAGTTAGTGAGATTTACTCACTTTGGACTATCATCGTTAATGAACGATAATTGTCGCTTTGTTCAGACGAACAATTTATTTTGCAATAAATTGTGACGAGCTCCGATAGACTTCCAGTCAGTTCCATCGTGTAGTGTCCGTCCATACGATCCTGTTGGATCATGTTTCGTTGAATTTCGTCAACATATGAACAAGTTATTAGATTTTCAATTTATACACTTTAATTAAATAAATAAAACTTGGATTAAAATTAGTGGGCCTCACCCACTTTAAAACCCGTCGGCCCAAACCAATAAAGCCCACCCGCTCCATACTTTGCTCCTTCTTCCCCGATGTACACAGTGAACCGAACATCTTCATTGACCGATACAAACTCCACCACCTCTCCTCCAATACTCATCTACAATTCCAGATAAAAATACCACAATTCCTCTCGTCAAATCCTCTTCAACCTCGTACATCTTTTGTCCAACTCGCGTGTACCATTTGAAAACCCGCCTCGAGCAGTGTTCATCGACTTACAGTAAATCATGCGACATGTTTTTGCAAAGAAATCCCTCAAACTCCTCACGCCGCTGCTAATTCACTTAACAAACCCAATTACAACATCGAATAACCACATCATGCTCACGCTACCCACAAACTTCAACCCTAGGGCTGCTGCCCTATTTCGAAATCCCAGAAAAATGCGTCGACTAACATGAAATGCATATCAAAGCGAAGCTCTACAGGAAAGAAGACCATTGAATCAAGAATCGAGTGATTTCACTTTGTATGTCAATTGATATGATTTTTCCCAGTTCACGATTTTAAGAAGAAAAGGAGGAGGCCGGTTTCTGGTTTCATAGGAAAATGAAAAATGGTTTAGGTTAAGTTTAAGGTGTTATATAGGAGAAATATATATTTTTATATTCAATTATTTTACTGGTTTTTAGTCCATCGCTATTTGTATTAGTCCTTAAAAATTCCCGTGATTACACATGATACCTAAAAATCACGAAAATGGACATGCAGCTACATCTCAACATTACGGTTCCAACGAAACTGGTTTCGTCGAATTCCGACTTCGTATGCTCACACAGTGTATTTTTAACTGTCAAAATACTGACTGTTTCTCACTCTAAAAATCCGTACGGCCACACAGTGACCCCAAAAATCACGAAACTGGAAATCTAACTACTATTTGACATTGCGGATCCAACAAAATTAGTTTCGTCGAATTCCGACTTCGTTTGCAAAAGTGGCTATTTTTAAAGCTCTAGATGACCCATTTAAATATATAAATATATTTAAATATAATTAAATTAAATACAAAGAAATTTATATTATCATATATACTCATAGTGGAATACCATACAGCTCTACTGGGATTTATAACTCGATATTTCAAATCTGGGTCAACCCGATATTCGATTTATATTGAAATTCCTTTTTAAAATATAAATAATTTCTTTACAAATTATAAATGAATTCCACAGCGACTTTTCTGAAATTTGATTTGGACGTAAATCAAAATCTACACGACGAAATACCGATTTTTCTCTTCCACTAGAAAGATATACTCCACTAGCTCCACACGTTTCTTGTTTCATAGAAATCCGGCTTAAACGTATCCTGTACATTCAGTTGAAGTTCGAATCACCAATTTACGAACTGCAGTGCCATTTCGAGCTCGATTTTAATTATAATATAATTATACGTTCAAACTGTCGTTTATATAATATATTCATTATTCAAATTAAATTCCAAGCTGAATTAAATATCACAGATGATCCAGTTCACACCATATTGCCATATCAGCCAATTCTGATTATTTCAGATTTAAATATATTATTTAATTTATTATTTTAATTAAATATTCACCATTATTTAATTCCACGACCAATAAATTCTCTATATCACTATTTATATAATTAAATAAATTAATTATAATACCTCTGCCAATGCGGGTCATTATAATCTTCCCCACTTAAAATAATTTCGTCCTCGAAATTGCTAAAAGTAGAGGACGACCCTATCGACTAGTTAGAACATATTTGTTCACTTCTTAATTTCAGTTTCAACTGAACCAATTTAATTTCAATTAAATTATTAATTAATTCTTATCAATGAAAATTTTCAAAAATCCTGAAAATTTTCTAACACCTTAACTCTTCGAAAAATTTCGCCAGCACCCCCTTTGTACTGGTCAATCGGTCAAACTCCCACTCGCCTCTCTGGGCCATCTCCAACCCAAAAGAAAATCAAACAGCCAAGAGGCTTGCCAATTCGGCTCATAAATCTTATATCCAATAGAAATATAAACTTGTACCTTTTGTCGGCATATCATTATATCCCTTCCACCTGTTATCAATTCAGCAGATACAAGGGTCATCCCAATCAAATTCCAATCTGCTTTTATCCACGACACAACCATTCGCTTATATCCGAGCCAAATATCATTTCAACTCGAGTTTCTTCTCGATTCCCAACTCTTAACTTGATTATCACATTACACTTCAAATTTGAATCTCACAATCCAATTTGTCTTGATATCATTCTAATTCAATCTCAGTTACCACTTTACTAGCTTTACTTCAATTCAAATTTGCTTTCAAAAATTTCTGTTAAATTTGTTTTTAATTCCAACAGTCTTTCCCTGGGAGTTTTTAAACAATTTACTCTTTTCAAAAATCAAATTTTCCTTTTGAACATGTCACTGAGCCCTTAATTACTATTCCATTAGTTAAATCACTTCTCTATTTTTTTATCAATATTTGTTAACCAAATATTTTCAATAACCATATTGGCCTTTTATGTTATTTGGAAAACATTTCCGAATATTGGCCTTTTATGTTATTTGGGAAAATATTCCAATTACTTATCTCTTTTCCGATCTCGTTTATTTCTATACTTAGGAAATATTCTTTATTATATTTCTAAGCTTACACTTATTTGGGTTAAAACGGATGTTGTGTAAAACATCGTTACGACAACCCAAATACTATATTCAACTAACTCTTATTCAACATTGATCTTCGAGCCTGAAATCTTACTATTTATTTGTTAATAATGAAATCAATCAAGTTGGGGTATAACTACCTCTCAGACCTTGACTGAATAACATTTATAACGTCAAAAAAATATGACTACTTACTCGAATAATCAATACCATATAACTACTTATTCACTTTTAAACACGTATACGCTTCCTCTTTCTATTCTTACTAGATTTTATTCTTAGTCTTCCTTTTTGATTTTACTATTCTATTTCTAAGTTCGTTTCCTTATCGACTTCTATATACATATCGATACGTTGATTTCTAACTATCAAATTATCTTAAAAATATTCTAACTCCTTAAATTCCCGGAAAAATTCGCCATAACCTCCTTTGTACTAGGAGCATCGGGATATTTCAAATAGCCTCCCATGGCCCTCACCAATCCAAAAGAAAAAGAAAAAGCCAAGCGGCTAGCCGATACGGCGCATAAAATCTCATATATGAATTAAATACATAGCTTTCGTCGAGCGTTCTATTTATATACCTTCATACCTTATCCATACCTATCTCATGTATATTTATACCTACCCAATCTATTTTAACTATACCTGATCGTTTTAACTCAATTCGTTAATCAATTTGTTAATTAACTCTTTAGTCTACTTCACTTTTATATTTGAACATGACCTGTTCAAATATATTTTAACTTGCTTATTAACTAATTTGAATTCAAATTTCAAATTTAAGTTCTATATTCGATTTCGAATATCCATTTACAAATCCAATTCATCTTTCAAAGTTCAACTTCAAATTCAAACTCGATTAATTAATTACTCCTCGACTTAGTTAATTCTATTCAATTTCTATTCAAATTTTATATCACTTCTATTATTTAAATTCTATATATCAAATTCTATTATTATAAATCCCATTTTGAAATTCAACACAACTTGTCTTTCCCAAAACAAATTCAAAACAGTATCTCTGGTAGTAATTCGTCACTTATAACTCAAAAATGAATACTGATGATGCAGCTGTCATCATCAGAATCTATTTTCTAGCGATCGAAGTGAGTTCAATACTATAAAACCATTTCTAAACATTTCCACTTGGAAATTCATTTCAAAATATAATTCACACTGCTTGTAAAATAATTTAAAATCTCCCAAGATCTTAAATTTTCCTTATTTTTAATCCAAATCCATTTACAAACACTTATCCAATTTTTTTTCCAGAATTTTAATTCAATTCCTGGTTTAAATTTTAGATTTAACTCATCTGATTTCACGTATTTCACTTATATGAATTCTGATTGGTTATTTACATAACCATTTAATTTATAATCTTACTCGATTATAATAACAACCAATATATCCACTATATTAAAATTTTGATATATATATCTTCTCTATATCAAGATATAACTTGGGTAAACTTATTTTAATTTACCCTCTTTTCAAAACATATCGTGTCGACCCATCGTATTCGAGTGTTTATAAACTCCTACCGATACAGTGGATCAAATTGATCGACCAGAACCCATAAACAACTCAACCAATGAATCTCCACAATATAAAACCACTTTATATCAAATTACAAATACGCACTCGTATATATACACTCAAACTCAATCTAGGGTATTACTAACCCTATCTCTACCGAGTCACGCCACAGAGCCAAGGTAATTCACTTAACTTAAGCTCTGATACCAACTGTAATGACCCGGGATTTGGGCGACTTTGGTTATCCGATATACAACACATATCGAACATCCAAGAATCGAAAATACCGGTAATAATGAAAGAAAACAGAGGGTGAGGATAGATAAGATAGAAACTTAGAATAGAAGAAGAAGAAGAACACAACATCAGAGTAACACGAACCTCACAGCGGAACGAATAACATATAATATATATAACATAGCTTGAAATATACATCTGTACTTGAATATACATCATTATCAAAGTACAACACTTACAACACAGCGGAAATAACTATAGCTATATGATCCTGAAGCCTCCTGCTCCAAGCTCTTCTAGTATCTGTAAATCCCGACTACTTGACTGCCCGTACAAAATTAGGCACCCAAGAGTTTAGGGAAATAAAACAAAATAAACTCCGGGTCAGTCATGGGACTGGTATGAGTAAAACGGTTTAAAACAATTTGAACAGGTAAATGATATCTCATAAGACCACGTCGTATAACGAAACGGGTTTTTCCCTTATGAGAATCCAAATTTTCTTTATATCAAAAACCCTTTGAAATTATAATAATGTCTATCAATCACAGTATAATAATCATCTAGCAGAACGCTTTCATCTCACGTTCTACATATATAGTATACAATCAAAACCGCAAGCACGTATTGGGTAATGGATTTCCAACTATGACAAGGTATGGAACCACCTTTCGCTAGTGTATCTCTAGAAAGGAATACACTGGGTTCAACAAGAATATCTTGCAACCCGACCATACATGACCGACCACTCATTTCGCTTGAGTGTTTCGAATGTATATCACCAACGGTTGGGATCAGCAACCGTTTCCCGAATGGGACAGTATCGACAATAGATTGTTAGAAATAAATGAAACTCTAAATCAGGTGATTATACACCCTACTTCAGTGCCACCGACTTAGCCATGATGCCTGCCCGATTTCTGTCATTTACCGGATGTGAGGCTAGAAGCTATGCTTTATCATCACACCAGATTCACTTTGAATGCCACATCGTCAAATCCATCAAATCACCGATTGACGTCCTCAACCATACATTATGTGTTAGCTAAAAGAAGTTTCCTTCTCCGCTTCCACTCTTGGTATGGTTGGAGAAATCAATATACGTGATCGTCTGGAAATACTCTGTCAGACATCCTTCCTTATAAGTCATCCAGGAACAGGATGAACCGAAGGCACTATTCTGTAAACAGGATAGTCCTTGCATAACTCCATCTTCAGTTTCCTTTGGCATATATGATTCCCAACGCTTGTGCCAATACAGAGTGGTTCTTTGGATAATAATCCAACCGGTCTCTCCATATTAACAACGTTAAAATGGTCAAAACTTCAATAGTCTGTGATTTAACTATCGAAGAAAAACAGGTGTGCAAACAACGATATTATTTCCAAATGGAAATTTATATCGATCAAACATCATTCAACATTTATCTCTTTATTTCATTAATTTACTTATCTCCTGTTTCCCTATGTTCAATATTTCTTATTTTCTAAATTTGGAAAATATACGTTATTAACAATGGAAAACATTTCCATTTCTTGTTTTCTTTATTAGAAAACATTTTTGGTTTCTTCTTTGGAAAACATTTCCAAAGCTTCTTCATTGGACTTAGACATAAGTTTAAACAAACCATCGCGATGCCAACTCAAACCATTTCCTTTAATTACTAAATTCACTTAACCATCCTTTACTATCGAATCTTAACCATTCCTTAGTTAAAAATGAAGTCAATCAAGTTAGGGTAATACTACCTCTCAGACCTTAACTGAACAACGTTTCTAACCTTGAAATAGACAAAGTTCCCGCTTCTAATTCTTTTACAAACTTCCTTACGTAACTCTCTTTCAAATCTTTTCTATTCGATAATTCTTTCCTTTGATAAGGTATATTCGATAACTCTATTCAATTTATTCTATTCACTTAACTCTTTTGATTTAACTCTAACTCTATTCACTTAACTCCTATCGAATAAACTATATTTGATAACTCTTTTAATTCTATTTGAATAAACTATATATTCAATTAACTCCTTTTACTCTATTCGAATAAACTATATCCGATTAACTCCTTTATTCTATTTGAATAAACTATATTCGATTAACTCCTTTTACTTTATTCGAATAAACTATATTCGATTAACTCCTTTTACTTTCTATTCGAATAAACTATATTCGATTAACTCATTTGCTTTAACTCTAATCGATTAAACTAACATCGATTAACTCCTTTCGATTAAACTAACATCGATTAACTCCTTTTAACTCGATTAAACTAACATCGATTAACTCCTTTTAACTCGATTAAACTATTCATTTATAAAGATTTACTTTTAGTAACGGTTCTTCACTTTACAAATGATTTCCCTTTTATAAAACTCTATTCGTTTTATAAACATTTCCCCTTTTATTTACTTTCGAAATATTTCCTTTTTATAAAATCTATTGACTTTATAAAACCCCTTTTATTTCAATATACATTGAAATAATTCTTTTTACATCCCAGGGTCTTTTATGATATTTAAAATATCGAATAACAATGATCAACATCATTCTAACACACATAATCCATAACAGATATACATCACATCATATATCACAATATATGAAAATAGTAAATAAATGTTGAGGAATCCAGGCGGATTCCTCCAACCTGTCTCCCTGCATCCACAGATGTTATACAATATAAAATCAACATCACTTTTAGTTCCATATGATATATTCTGTTAAACAGAATCAATATAGAAATTCAACTAACTGACTAGCAGTTCAATCAAACAATCAACACACAGTCAATCAACCAATATCTAACAGTTCTAAAAATACAACATGAAATTATAAACTGTTCAGAGTTAGTGAGATTTACTCACTTTGGACTATCATCGTTAATGAACGATAATTGTCGCTTTGTTCAGACGAACAATTTATTTTGCAATAAATTGTGATGAGCTCCGATGGACTTCCAGTCAGTTCCATCGTGTAGTGTGTCCATACAATCCTGTCGGATCTTTTTTCGTTGAATTTCGTCAACATATGAACAAGTTATTAGATTTTCAATTTATACACTTTAATTAAATAAATAAAACTTGGATTAAAATTAGTGGGCCTCAGCCCCTTTAAAACCCGTCGGCCCAAACCAATAAAGCCCACCCGCTCCATACTTTACTCCTTCTTCCCCGATGTACACAGTGAACCGAACATCTCCATTGACCGATACAAACTCCACCACCTCTCCTCCAATACTCATCTACAATTCCAGATAAAAATACCACAGTTCCTCTTGTCAAATCCTCTTCAACCTCGTACATCTTTTGTCCAACTCGCGTGTACCATTTGAAATCCGCGTCGAGCAGTGTTCATCGACTTGCAGTAAATCATGCGACATGTTTTTGCAAAGAAATCCCTCAAACTCCTCACGACCGCTGCTAATTCACTTAACATACCCAATTACAACACCGAATAACCACATCGATGCTCACGCTACCCACAAACTTCAACCCTAAGGTTGCTGCCCTATTTCAAAATCCTAGAAAAATGCGTCGACTAACATGAAATGCATATCAAAGCGAAGCTCTACAGGAAAGAAGACCATTGAATCAAGAATCGAGTGATTTCACTTAGTATGTCAATTGATATGATTTTTCCCAGTTCACGATTTTAAGAAGAAAAGGAGGAGGCCGGTTTCTGGTTTAAGAGGAAAATGAAAAATGGTTTAGGTTAAGTTCAGGGTGTTATATAGGAGAAATATATATTTTTATATTCAATTATTTTGTTGGTTTTTAGTCCATCGCTGTTTTTATTAGTCCTTAAAAATTCCTGTGATTACACATGATACCTAAAAATCACGAAAATGGACATACAGCTACATCTCGACATTACGGTTCCAAAGAAACTGGTTTCGTCGAATTCCGACTTCGTATGCTCACACAGTGTATTTTTAACTGTCAAAATACTGACTGTTTCTCACTCTAAAAATCCGTACGGCCACACAGTGACCCCAAAAGTCACGAAACTGGAAATCTAACAACTATTTGACATTGCGGATCCAACGAAATTAGTTTCGTCGAATTCCGACTTTGTTTGCAAAAGTGGCTATTTTTAAAGCTTTGGATGACCCATTTAATATATAAATATAATTAAAGTAAATAAAAGAAATTTAGATTATCGTATATACTCACAGTGGAATACCATACAGCTCTACTGGGATTTATAACTCGATATTTCAAATCTGGGTCAACCCGATATTCGATTTATATTGAAATTCCTTTTTAAAATATAAATAATTTCTTTATAAATTGTAAAGGAATTCCACAGCGACTTTTCTGAAATTTGATTTGGACGTAAATCAAAATATACACGATGAAATCCTGATTTTTCTCTTCCACTAGAAAGATATACTCCACCAGCTCCACACGTTTCTTGTTTCACAGAAATCCGGCTTAAAACGTATCCTGTACATGCAGTTGAAGTTCGAATCGCCAATTTACGAACTATAGCGCCATTTCGTGCTCGATTTTAATTATAATATAATTATACGTTCAAATTGTTGTTTATATAATATATTCGTTATTCAAATTAAATTCCAAGCTGAATTAAATATCACAGATGGTCCAGTTCACACCATATCGCCATTTCAGCCAATTCTGATATTTTCAGATTTAAATATATTATTTAATTTATTATTTTAATTAAATATTCACCATTGTTTAATTCCACGACCAATAAATTCTCTATATCACTATTTATATAATTAAATAAATTAGTTATAATACCTCTGCCAATGCGGGTCATTACACCTCTCTTTCAACCGAACTCCCTCCCGCTGTCGATCCTCCACCTCCGCCTCCTCCGGCACCACCTGACCCCTCCTTGTCAGCCAACTTCGTTCCAAAAACTCCTTCAATCCCACCCTCGCCTCCCACTAACATCTTGTCATTACCATAAACAACTCACATGCCAAAGTGCTGGATTTCCATGTTCCAGCACCTGCCACGTAACACTGGGAACTAAGAAACCATCGAGATGTACCCTACATTCACTGACGAAACTTTGGATTATATAGATGATATTGTCAGTGCTGGTACACAAGTCTGGAAAGATGCCTTAGTGGGTTTTTTCCTGGATGAACCCCTCTCTTTCTTAGCGGTTGTACAAAAAGTTACATCTTTATGGAAGTTAAAAGGAGCACTAAAGGTAAAATCTGATGGTTATCTCTTCATTTTTCAAGTGTCGAATGTTGAAGACATGCATAAAGTGTTAATGGAAGATCCTATTCTTATGAAGAATAAATTATTTATAATTAAACCCTATGATCCGCTAGTTACCAATGTATGCGGATAAGTGAAGGCTGTGCCAATGTGGGCGCAGTTCTCGAATATACCCTTGTTTTCCTGGTTACATCCAGGTATAAACTGGCTTGCATGTAGGCTGGGGAGACTAATCTACTTAGACGAAATGACAGAGAGTCTTGAAAGATTACAATATGCTAAATGCCTTATTGAAGTGAAACCAAACACTGAATAAGTTGATAGCTTCCTGGTAAAGACGCCAAATGGAGGAACGCTGAGAATTAAAGTCACCTACCTTTGGAAGCCGCTTGTTTGCTCTGCATGTAACGTATTCGGTCATACTATGCAAGGATGTGAAGGAAATTATGATAAATGAGGTAAGAAGAGTGAGAGTGGTGGTGATAAAATAGAAAGACATGAGAATACTAAACTTACCAACCAACTAATTATGTTGGATCGAGTTCAAATGTGGTATTTTGGAGGATGGTCGTGAATAACAATGGGAAAAGAAATGATTTCTCCAATCAGAATAGAGATGCAAGAGTTAAAATTCACCCATGGCAAAAATTGTAGAGATGCAAGAAGAATGTCACATTTAAAAATGCAAGGAAAAAGAGCACATTAGGTGATTTTATACCAACTCAAGCAAGGACACAATGGCAAAAGAGAAAGGAAACAACTTCAAGTCAAAAGGAGGACACATTTGAGGAAGGGGATATTCCAGTGTTGAATGATCAAGATAAACAAATAAGTACCCTTAACGTCAACACAAGTAATAAGGAGTCCAACAGTCTCTAGTATTGTGTTCAAAGAAACAGAAATGGGGTTCTTTTGATTAACAACAGTTTTGGAATTTTGCATGTGCAAAGTGAAGGGCATAATGACGAGAATGTGATGCAGGAATTTGAAAGAAAGGAAGATAACGTTTTCAAGTTAAAAGAAGTTAGTACAATAGTTATTGCATTGGGATCAGGAAAACAGAACTTACGTTCACAAGATCATGTTGCAACTGATAACATTGGTGCAACTACCAAAGACATAGACAAGTCTGATTATATCAATGTAACGATAGGGGATAGTTGCGCTCACTATGGCAAAAGTGAATGGAAACAACTTCAAATCAAAACAAGGACACGCGCGAGAAAGAGGTAATTCCAGTGATGAACGAGCAAGAAAAACAAAAATCTACCCTTAACAACACATATGACAGTGTCCTTAACAATCTCCAGTATAGTATTCAAAAAAACAGTAATTGGGGACTCCTAATTAACAACAGTTTGACATTTTGCATGTGCAAAGTGAAGGGCAGAATGACAATGACATGATGCAGGAAAATGGTAGAAATGAAGACATTGTTAACAAGTCCACTGATGTTAGAACTGATGCCATTGCTTTCGTTTTAGGAACACGGAACTTGCAATCAAAAGATCATGGAATCACTGATAACAATGTTGCATTTACCAAAGACTTGGACAAGTCTAGCGATAACGATATAACAAATAGAGATTGTGTGCTCTGTGCACAATAAAGGAAAAATGCAAGTTGAACAACAATATGTGCTGGAACCAACTCGGAAAGCTATGTTGCCAGGGGCATGTGGGCTTGCGATGGTAGGACAAGATTCACATGATCTGCTCATAGCTATGATTCAAGATGATAACACTCATGTGCAAAACAAAGAATAAAATGCTAACACAATTGTGACATCCTCTGACAAAAAAGCACAACAGGTAAATTATTCAAATCTATATAGTAGCATTAACCCTCCACCAGGACACAAAGATCTGACTGAATCGCCTTTGTATAATGCAGATAAAGCTAAAACTATCAACAAAGGCAAGACAACAACTTCAGAATCTAAGGTCAGAACTAGATCTATGGAAAATGCCAAAAACTTATATATCGAGTTTAACAATGCAGCAAAACCTTTGTGCATGGAACATTAGAGTGGCGCATTAAGATCTGAAGTTGGACCAATGCAATGAATTAATCAAGAAATATAACCTCAGTTTTCTTGTTATTCTTGTAACAAAATTAGATGAAGCTGCAACCCTGAGAGCAGTCAGGTACATTAATGCAAATTGGCATTTCTTACATAACTTGAATGAGGCAAGTTATGGGAGGATATTATTTCTGCTTGATCCTGTTATTCACAAACTCACTAAAATTACTGCCTTGAGTCACAAAATTTACTATCATAACATTCACTTGTAATCTAAAACTTTGTTTTATCTAACCTTTATATCACAATTCTATGAATGCGAGGAGAGTTATGTTCAGTAAGTTACCTGCTCAAGCCTAATGTACTCACCCTTGGATAATATGTGGTGACTTCAACACACCGCTTAAGCTTACTGATAGGACAGGGTTTCCTCTGTCACCTTGCCGGCCCTATTAATGTTGCATTACATGATGTTGAACTGCTTGCTATCAATTCTTTTGGCATGCAATATTCGTGGAACAATAGCAAGTGGGAGGGGACGAGAACTTTCACAAAGATTGATCATGCCATCTGCAACACTGTAGCGTTAAATGTTTGGCCTAATTTGATTAATAAATTGCCCTTCAATCTTATTGGATCACTCTCCTCAAATACTTCATTTGTGGGAGTATCAATATCAAAGAAAACCTAGCTTTAAATTTTTCAACACATTGGCTGATGACCCTGAATTCCATAACATTATTTTGAAATCCTGGAGCACTCTTTCTTTTGGCAATCCAATGCACATATTACATAAAATACTGAAAATTGTTAAAGATGATCTGAATGTGTGGGCTCGTAGTAGGTATGGAATTGATAGTCTACAATCTACTTATTGAAAGCAACAGCTTAAGAAAATTCAAATTCAAATGAACCATGATCTGCTTAATCCTAATCTTGCGGTGTTACAATCTCAATACTCTATTAATTTAAGAGATGCACTACAATTGGAATTGCATGTGAACAAACAAAAGGCAAAAATTTGATGGGTGGAGAAGGGAGATAGAAATACTTCTTATTTCCATGATGTTCTCAAAGCGAAGCGAAACATGGAAAATATCCTTCCATGACTGACCTCTCAGATATGACATATGACACTCAAACTGGTATCCAGAACTCCTTTGTTAAATACTTTTCTGACCTATTTGGTAATATTGATAATTTCATGCCTTTAATTGATGATATTAACCCCATGTTGCTTCCGCAACTTAATATTGAGCAACAACATCTCATTTGCTCTTCCATCTTGGATGATGAGATTAAATCTGCTATGTTCTATCTTGATATTACCGTAGTCCTTATGGTCTTAATGTCTTCTTTTTCCAAAAATGATGGAGTATTGTTAAGACAGAGGTTAGTACAGCCATTAAACAATTTTCAAAAAGAGTAAAATGCAAGGTTCTTTTAATAACACGGTCATTGCTCTTATAACTAAAGTCACCAATGCTTGCAAAGTTAACATTTTTCGTCTAATAACTTGTTGCAACACTATTTATAAATGTATCACTAAAATTTTAACTACTAGGATGAAACTTGTGTTTCCCACAATAATATCTAAGAACCAAGCAGCTTTCCTACCTGGCAGGAACATCCTTGATAAAGTTTTACTTTCCCATGAATTACTAAAAGGGTGCAACTCTAAATATATATCGCCTAGAATAATGTTAAAGCTGGATATAACTAAAGCTTTTGATACTATACAATGGTCCTCTATTCTTAGAATCACGAGCTTTATGAAATTCCCACACTGTTTTACTGCTTGGATACACGAAATGAATTAGCACTGGACATTTTTTTTAATTAATATCAGTGACATGCCTGTTGGCTTCTTTGAAAGTAAGTAGGGTATTAGACAAGGTGATCCAATCTCCGCTTACCTGTTCATTATTGTTATGGAACTCCTAACTAGGATGTTGGATGATTTGGTTATTAAAGTTCAGTTTTCTCTTCATCCAAAATGCAAAGACCCTGTGATCACCTCTCTAATGTTTGCAGATGATCTAGTCATCTTCTGCAAACCTGATAACATCACTCTCTCTAATATTATGAATGCTCTTGATAAGTTTACAACATGACAAGGCATCAAATCAACTTAGAAAAAACAGAATTCCTTGCTATGGTAATTACCGATGAACAGATAACTACGATTCATACTCTTACTTGTCTTAAATACAATAACATTGCTATGTCATATCTTGGGTTGCATTAGCAACTTCAAGAATCATGACAAGACAATGTCTGCCAATGTATGCAAGAATTACAAAGAGGCTTGAATGCTGGTCATCCAGAACGCTTTCTCAAGTAGAAAGGGTGACTCTAATAAAATCAGTTATTATTGCGATGCATGTTTATTGGGCACACATGTTCATATTTCCTAAGAAACTGCTTACTATGTTGCACACTGCCTTTATGAGATTTTTATGGAAAGGCAATATCCATATGAAATATTTAGCTCCTACCTCTTTTAAACAACTTGAATTACCCATCAATAAAGGAGGACTAGCCATCATGAATATGACTGTTTGGAATAAGGCGGCCTTTGGGTGGAGTGGCCATATAAGTATGTCCTCAAGAATAATACGTTCAAGTCTCTTGAAATGAAAAGTGGTAAGTGCTAGACTTGGCAAAGCTTGATTAAGCTAAAGCCAGTCTTTCTGGCATACTTTAAGTATGGGTCTTCTTCTTATAACTCTATCAATTTCTGGCGTGACCCTTGGAGTAAATTCGGTGTTATTCTGTGGAATTCACTGTCGTACCTTGACGAACTTCAGCCCAGGGTCAGTTTCAATGGAAATGTCGCAAGCTTCATGTATGGAAGCTAACTGTGCTTGCCATCAACTGCTAACCAGAATGTCATGAGCTTGTGGGACAACGTCAAGTGGAGTTGGACTCTGTCTGGTACATCTGCTTTAAAATTGTGGAATTGAAAAGGTGCTGAGTTCAAAATTAAACAAATGTTCATTCTTTTATAAGATGCTTCTAATATTTCTTCTTGAAGATGGCATAAGATTGCATGGAGAAGAGACAAAAATGCGAAAGAGAACTTATGTCTTTGGAAATTGGTGCACAAGGCTATCCTGACCAAAGATAAATTAATAAGCCACGGCATGGAGGTGGAGAATCAATGTTGTTTCTGTTATTCAATGCTTGAGAATGGTTCACATCTGTTCTTTGAATTCACATCTATATGGCCTATATGGGATGAGATCCTTGCTCATATAGGCAGCACTAATGTTCATACTACTAGTTAACACGAATGGGAAGAATCAAGAACTAAGATGAAAGGCAGAAGTGCGAGAGCGAGAATTCTCGCTTACGTACTAAAGAAATATGTTCATAGAATTTGAGCTGAATGGAACTTGCGAGTGTTTGATCTTTCCAGGGTTTTGAACACAACTCAGCTGAAGCATCGTTTATGGCATGAGGATGGACTGAAATATCTATAATTTGCGTACGATCGTGGCATTTTGGAAGCTTATAGTTACTGCAGCTTGCAATTTTTGTTTATACTTGTTTTGTTTAGCTTCCGGTAGCGTTGATATAAAGTGTTGTCTCTGTTTTTGTAACGTCCCGTATTTTCCATAGTCAGATATTTAGTTTATTTTATTATATTAAATATTAATTTGGAATTTTAAATGGATTTAAAATATATAATTCATTTTAAAAGGGATTTGAGCGGGAGATAATGATCGAATTAAGATACGAAACAAAGTTTATTGGAATACGTATGATTTGTTATTGTTATATTTCCAATTTGAAGTCAATTGGAGTTGTTTTATCTGTATGTGAAATTTAAAGGTGAAACGTTAAATAATTTAGAATTTAAAATAATGTCATTTGCACAAATAGAGTCCGTTCTCAAACGAAATTAATTCCACTGGGATAGGAAAGTCATGACGAAGCAATGTGCCCATTTTCAAATGTTTTGAAATTCGCATGTGGCGATATGAAGATGGCGATTAGCAGTAAACAAACGGTTGACAGTAAAATTAAAAACCATAATAGAATTAAATAAAAGTTGAACTTCACTTTTAAATAATAGAACTGCTTACCTATCCTAAAGTAGACTCATACAGACCTATTACCATGTACAAGATGCATAAGGTAAAATTACACAATTTTTTCGCAAGCACCATCACGATTGGACGTATGCAGCTACCAATATAGAAAAGGAAACTCGTGCAGGCTACTTTTTAGACAGGGCTAAATACATACAATCTTCATCTAATTGATATCTCAACGTCAGCGCACATGACCTTACTTCCGAACAAAGAAAAATCTACCTTGTTTAGTCACTATCAAATGCAAATCACCGGACACCCTACCATCTAAAATTTCTCTACATTAACGGGCTACAATCCAACAACCCATTACTTAGCAAATTTGCTCCTATAAATATCCATCCGTAAGTCAATACCCTAATGTTTACACAACGCGGTCAACAGAGAAACCAATTTTCCGCCTCCACCTTTGTTCATTTAACGATCCAAATCTTCGCCTTCTTCCTCTTCTCAAATCATCAAATCCGTGCAATATTTCAATAGACTTCCAACCACAAAATTTACAAGCACTTCAAGATCTTGATGCTAAACGTCGGTGATCAGTTTCCCTGGCTTGTGCTAGCCAAAATAGGACAATGAAGTGCCGACGTTCAAAGAGAGATTTGGAGCAAGAGACAACATCGAGCTGTGTGATTTTTGAGGCGCGAGCAGGTGGGGTGTAGACGATCAAGCAGAAGATTTTCAATTTGATTCCCATGGACTGAGCTATGAGCAGCGTTGAAGGAGTGAAGTGGTGCAATGTTGAACGAGGTGCTGAAGTTTTTAAAATGGGAAGCTGAGCATGCAAGGTGATGGAGTTGTTGTTGCGTGCTTTAGTGTATGAACGGGGTGGAGAGTTTGGAAGAAGCTAATGCATGAGATTGGGCAAAACTTTGAGGTGGCCTTCCAAACTGGAATGAAGTAAATAAAATTCATGCATATAAAGTAAAACAATGAGTAGTTGATCATGCACATATAGAAGCCTAATTTATCCAATCATTGCAAACATAAGATCAAAATATCTCGAACTCACAACTATCAAATTCAATGAATAATCATAGTTAAATGGACTAATCCATGCTCCCTACTAATGTACAACGGACCGCGTTATGCAATTTAAAATTATACCACAATTAATGTTAGTGGCGTACGCAGATTTTTAGCTCAACGGGCAATGTTATGATTATCATTCCGGCTTCAAAAACAGAATGAAGATGTTTCTTTCATTGAACCCTTTTTTAATAAAAATTTACTGATTCTTCCACTTTGTAAAGTGGACATTTGATTGTCAGACTATAAATCTAGGTTGTAATTGTCAAATTGATCAAGTTGCATTTCAATAGAAAAATTATAGATTAAATTCGGCAAATCGAGTTAGTAATTTTCCTTATCACATGTTCGGAATGAATTACTTCCACAAAGGAAAATCATACATAACAATAATTAAAAGTAGCAAGAAAACCTAACACATACTAATTTCAAATCGCCAACACACAAAACCTAACACGTTGAAATTAATGTGGTTACATGAACTTATTTGCTTGTATTCAATGTGAATTTGAGGAATACGTGAATATGTTGAAGTTAATATCTGATTTGTATTCTAAAATATACTGTATATTTGACATTTGCACGCATGTCCATTCAATTCTTATGTAAGATACTAAATATAATTAAGTGAAAATTATATATATCTGCTCCAACATTGTGAACGTTTTAAATTTCTAGTAAAGAATTTACTGAGGGATCCATCGGGTGATCCATTTTAGCTCACGCACCCGGGTCAGGTATTCATGCTTAATTAAGCTTCAGCTATTAAGCATGAATACCTGACCCCGCGATGTGAGCTGAAATGCATCCACTTGGTGGATCACCCAGTAATTCTTAACCAGAAAGTGAAAACCTTCGGCTTGGTGAGGCTTCATCTTCTTCGTATGCCTTGGATGAATAAACATCATCATCTTCGTCTATAATTGCAACCTAATTTGTATTAGAACAACGAGTCACATAAAATTTACAGAAATTTGATTATGAAGTACACTACACACATATACGCTGCATACATATACAACACACACATGACACAGTTATATATACAACACACACACGACACAACAATATATAATTTTACAACACACACATAACACAGCTACATATACAACAGACACATGACACAACTATATATACAACACACACATGGCACAGCTATATATAATTTTACAACACACACATAACACAGCTACATATACAACACACACATGACACAACTATATATAAAATCATCATATAACACTTTAAACTTTAAATCAATTAAACTAATTTGAAGATTCATCATATCAGTTTAACATAGTCGTGTATAAATTGTTTAGCCTTCTGCATATTTACTTGTTAAAACAAAAAAAACAAAATTACATTGTTGCTTTCCATAAAAAATAGAACTCAAAGAAGTAAAAATAACAAAAGAATTTTTTTAGTAATCGTCCTCTTTTTGTTATATTTTGTATAATAGCAAACAACTGCTCTATGCAGCCAATTCACATGCAATCAACAAAACAACCAACTCATCCATCAAAAGCAATTATCTTTAATTCTAGTTCATATCGCGGTCTGAAAACTTGAATAAAAATTAATCGTGAGCTAATACTCACCTGCAGTGGTGCCGAGAAAGAAGCAGGTGACTGATCGGTTCGTCGGTAAGCTGAAGGTAGCGCGATTTGAAGATGGACAGCGGTGGACTGGGCTTCGAGCAGTGGCTGCATTCGATCGAGGATGTCGGTTGGTTTATTGACAAAGCAAGATGGTGAGCTGAGTTCCAAAACCCTAATTTTGGATTTCGAACGCCATAAAAGTAAAAAAAACAAGGGAAGCTGAAATTTTTATTCTAAGTGTCAAAGCAAGATGGTACCAGAAAGAAAAAATAGCAGGGAAAAAAAAATATGATACGGATTTGATATGGCCCAAAGCCATATCAAATGAACTCATCCGCAGCTTTGTTGACATAGGATTAGATCTTACGTGTTTGTGGAGGAGCGGATCGCAAACGGAAAGTTTATACGGCTATGAGCACTATCAAATTTGATAAGACTTAAAGCCGTATCAAATCTCTGCATCCTCGTGTGCCAAATTTGATGTTTTTTTAGTGTAGTGATGCATAATGGCTGACTTGGAGTTTTGGATTGAGGCGTAACTTGATAGGTTCAGGAACTAGGAAATGTGCTTGATAACTCAGATTTAGTATCAGAGGTAGAATGTGTGATGATATTAGAATTTGACCAAGAGAAATTTGGATGATGCTTCAATTAAAGTTATACATGAATGAGAAAAACTATTTTAAGCTATAGCATTGATTTGGTCCCGGATGTATTAATGTGGTAGCCTTTCTCCTATTTGTGGAGCTTAAGTTTCCGAGGGAAAATGATTTAGATCTACGACATGCACTTCTCTAGTAGAAGCATAAACGGGGAAAAGAATTGACTCTCATTGAATGTCTTTTTCTGAATAGTCCTATAAGAATTCCCAAGCTTCATCGGTTTTTTTGACCTAAACCATCCTCCACACATTGATTCTCGTTGGTTTTCAGCTTGGCAGTTTAGTCGTTCATATGCAATTTGGCATATGTGATTTTTAAGGATTGCATAATGAGATAGTTATGTAATAATTGATTGAATCTTTCAAAGTATTTTGGAAAAGTTTCCCACTAATTTTCAGAGAACTGATTTATTTCAATTTTGATTTTAAAGTTGTATAGAAAGGGGAAACATTTTTTTCAAAAATATAGTGACAGATTCATTTCAACTTCTTATTGAATGTTCTAGTAAAGAATTTAGACATCTTTTTGCACTTTCAAGAAGTGCAAATGGAATTAGTCTTAGTTTGATTTATTCACAAGATAATTGTTTCATATTAGTTATAGATGCATTAATTTAGATTCACTAAGAAACTTATAAGCATTTTCAGAACTAGTGAATTTTGTACCTCTTGATAAAATAATGCTTAAGCTAAAAATTATTTTCTTCGACCAGTCGAAAGATTATAACTGAAGGTTGAGCAGTCCTAACTGGGTAGCATCGATCTCGAAGAAATAAGGGTCTATCTTGCCCCCACGTTGTGATTTAAGAAATTCTGATTTTTTCAGTTATGATGATCTATCTTAGTTGGAAATTTTTGGTTTACTTAAGACCCCTTAGGAGAAGCATGGTTGCGCAAACTTTTTTCACCCATTATTATAAAATGCAAGCAAAGAACTTATGGTCAAAAAATTAGCTCTTAAATAACTTATTCAAAAGTACTGTATTAGTGATAACCTCGATTAGAAGTGGGAAAATAATCTTATAGCCGTTCACAAAGGTATACAACTAGCTTTTTATAGGTTGCATGCAACCAGTATGTTAGAACTTCAAAACTACATTCTACAATTTTTATAAAATTGCTATTGTATAATGTATATCCATGAAAATCTTTGAGAGAACCAATTTCATAAAATACACTCTTTTGGTTATAGAGTTTGCAAATCAAAATAAATAAATAAATTTTATGAAATTGCTATGATATTGCTAAATTATCGATGTAATATTTATCGTTGTCCTTTACAAAAGAAATTGATCGAATACCCTTAAAAAATAACCAAAGTAAAATTTATTATCTAGGTTAAATAAACCCAATTTGGTTGTCCTAAAGAGTTTGACATTTTATCCTTAAGTAAACATCTAACTGATTTTAAGTCTAAGGTGTATGTAGATGATAGAATTTTAGTTGTTCTAGATAAAAGAAAAATCAGTGTCATACCTCGCCATATGTTCATTAAGGACTTTGCTGGTAACTAGATTTTTTTTTGTATGCAAGTAAAATAATCAAATAATAATTGCAAATAAAATACTTTTCAATCAATTTTCTTTTAAGTATAACACCTAGAAAGAAAAATAAAATTTGTAGTATGGTACGATGGTTTGTACAAAGCAATTGAGCAACGTTAGAGATTGAAACTCAATTGTTTGCAATCCCTCGTTCTTTGATTTTTTTTTTTTACCTTCTTTGCTTTGCTTAAATTCCCTTCTTTAACCCTTGATTTTTATTCTTTTTGCTACTTTAATGAAAAGAAAAAATAAATTGAAATAGAGATTGGAAAAAAACCAACTGGACATAACCAAAATTCAACACAATCACTGTTCTTGAACTAAAAACGAGCGCACTTAAACATCAACAACAAAAAGTGAAATCCTATTCAAATTCAGTTTTTTTAGCAGTCCCCTAAAGTTAAACAGAAACGAGGAAACCTGTGATTTTGTTGAGTAGATCCTCGTTTAACTAAAAAACCAATAATACACTTTGTCATAGTAGATCCATGTGGTATTTTACGGAACTACGTAGGGTCACTGGGTGGTACCTAAAGATACAACGTAGTGGCTCTACGTGGTGTCTTTAGGGTACCATGTAGGGCCCTTACTTGGTTCCCTAAAACATCAAATATAGCCACTACAAGATAGATTGAATTTTTTAAAAAATAAGACAAATTTTCAAAAAAGACTAGATTTTAATATTAATAGCACAAATATAACGATTCAAAAACTGTTTGCAAATATAGGCTAATTTTAGCTAGCTAGCAATGAGCTAACTACCTTTTTTAAAACAAAAATATGAGGAGCACTTATGAAGTGCGTCCCCACATATTTATACGGGCGCACTTGACAAGTGGACCAGGTATAATATCAAATTCTTGCGCAATGAACAGATATTTTAGGAAAGTACATTTGCTAAACATAACATCAAATGTACGTCTGAATGGGCTGATATTGAATAACACTTAAACGGATATGGTATTAGCACATAATATCAAAATATATGTCCTTCTCAGCCCAAAACTGGAACATATCGAATTACTTACTAATCCAGGTATAGAGAAACGACAGAGGCATGCATATTAGAATGGAAGTGGAATACTAAATTTTGGCATCTTTGTTGGTGGTTACATACAAATATAATCAGACAAACAACATGGGGAATGAACCTTATATAGTGTAACAAACGTACAAATTAAAAATTTCGCGTATTAAATGCAAATAAACATATTTCAACATGTACATTAAACGATGGTAAATGTTACCTTAGGACTATGAATTTTGTATGGTCATCTGTTCGTGTCCATAACCAAAATACGTTCATTCGAGTATGTCCAATTCTTGTTTAGGACACGCGTTAAGCCAATAAAATTATACGAGAAAAAATCACGTTCGGTCCGTGTTCATTAGAATTCGTCCGAATTCCTTGTAATTTGGTATATAGTTTAGAGAAAATCCAGTAAAAGTACAAAATATGATATAAATAGGCATGTCGGACCGGATCCGTTCATGTCCGTGTCCGAAAAACATATATCCATATGCGATCAATTTATTTAGTACACGAATTAAAACAACAAATTTTGTTCGAAATTTTTTTTGTTCTATCCATGTTACGTCCGACTTTTTTAAGACAGAAACTGAACATACCTTCGTTCGGTTCGATCCGCACCCTTTTAGGCACAACTTGTGTACGGAGTGTGGGAGACCAACAAATGTTAGCCCAAACTCCATCATACTATAATTCGACTTTAAAAAAGGTTCAACAAATATTATTTTGAGAGATATATTCATGGAAGAAAATAAAAACGAAGTAATACTTCATGAAAGTATGTTTACTAAATGGGCTCAATGCATATGTTTGGACGTAAGATGTATGTTTGGACGTAAGAGTGCATGCAAGCTTTTGTTGGTTTTTTTTTCCTTTTTAATTAGCGTTTTAGTTCATATGCTAATTTTCTATGTGGTGGTTGTAACTATGTAAAATTGCCTTATACATTCACTATTTACCAGAAAAACCCGAAAACAAAAAAGCAAAGGAAACAGGATAGGCTTTATTTGGCTGTACGTATGATACAAAAGAACTATAACTATAACGCGGGAGCACTTGTCAACTGCGTCCGAAAAATATACGGAAACGCACAGTTGGCTAAAATCTGTCTGTATTTTCAAATAATTTTTGAATTAGTATATTTGTACTGTTAGTTGTAAAAACTAGTCATTTTGGAAAAAAAATCCTTAAAAATATAACCAAAAAATGGAGTTTCGTCCTTGAATTAAAAGCGGGACCTACTTAGCAATTCGTTAAGTTTTGAAATAGTGTGGTGCTAAGGACACCCAAATATGTTCTTTCTAATACCACGACTAATAAAACCACAATAATTAGTATTACACTCTTCTGAATACCACACTTAAAAAATAGGGGTTACCACACGGTTTTACTCTATTTCTATTTCGCTCGATATTTGTTCGTTCTCATTTGTAAAACCGATCAACGAGATAAACCCTAGATCTATAACCGATAAACGAATTCGATGCCGCAATATACAAAAGTCGTGAATAATGTTTGAATTTAGCAAACCAAAAGAGGTAGTGAGAGATTAGAGTTTCCAGATCACCAAACAATTGAGAGATTACCATATGAATTTGAATTTTCCCGTGAGAGATGCGAATAAGATAGCGATTAGGTGAGATTATGGTAGTTAGATTAGCTTAGCACGTGATTAGTTCGACAAATAATGTTTGAGTGAGAGATTAGAATGGAAATGTAATGTGGTATTAGAAAGTATACAAAGTTTAATGAGTTTCGTTTTTTAATTGCTGTATTAGGAAGAACATATTGAGGTTCTCTTAGTACCACACTTGAAATATAATTTGATATAACCTTCCTAAGCATTGTTCCTCAAGATAAATGAAGTGTGGTGCTAAGAACACCCCAGTATCCTCTTCCTAATACCGCAATTAAAAAAATAAAACTTATTAAATTTTGTATGCTTCCTGATACCACATTACCTCTCCATTCTAATCTCTCACTCAACTAATATTTGTTGAACTAATCACATAGTCAACCCTAATTTGAAAACCCTAATCAAGAATAATCGCTTTCTACTTCATCTTTGCTGCCGGAAAATTCAAAATCTTACCGTATGAAGCCATAATTTCTCACTTTCTCTTCTAGTTTGATTAATTCAAACCTTATTCACGGCATTTTATTTTTAGGCACACATTATTTTAGTTTCATTGAATTTTTGTTAGAAGAAAGATGGTTGAATTTGCTGGAAACAAAAATCATGGCACTGAATCCGAAATTAAGGTAACGGTGGTGTGGTAGCCCCTATTTTGTTACAAAGTACAACGGTATTTTTCTCTAATAGAAAGAGTAAATTGGGGTGGCCTTGGAACCACTAAATGAAAACAAAACGTAAACTTTTTTCTCCTTTTTATTCTTCAAATCGCCGGGATAGAGTCGACCAATTGGTAAGGGTTTCAATCGGGTTTGGGATTGCGTTTGGTGATCGGATGTGAAACCGCAATTCGAGTTGGGGTTATCTAAGTGCGGTAGGTTTCAGGTGATGGATGAAGGTGGAAGTTTAGGTCTTTCTATAGGAGTTGTCGAATTTAGTGATGGTTGGTTGCGTCCGAGATGATGGTGGCGTGTGTGGATTATTGACGATGAAATTGTTTGTGAAGTGTTGCGGTTATGATTTTGGTGGTGAATTTAGTGATGGTGAGTTCCAGTTCGAGTTCGGTTGCTGGTAGCAGTTTGCTGAGCAGATGAGGGATAGCGTGTGAAGTTTATGATTGGTTTTTGTGAAGATTGTACTGGTGTTGTTCTGTTGAAGTTTAGTGATGATGTAGGCAGAGGAGAAGATGCTGTTGGTGATGAATGGCATGAGTGGTTTGCAATGGAGTAGGCATTGGTTTGGCTTAGTAGCGATTGATCGATTGTGGTTATTGATTGGAGGACAGTTGCAGGTAGTGCATCAAAGGATGTGACTTTGTACTGCTGCTATTTGAACCGAGGGAGGTTGCAATTTGATTGTCGATGGTGGTAGATATGGCTGTTATTTGGTTATGGGTGGAGGAGAGATATTCCTCTGAGGAGGAGTAGACGATGACTCTGGTTAATGATGAAGTTGCAGCTGAAGATAACAAGTTGCTATGGCAGTTTGGGACAATCGGGGATCTGATTAGTATTACGCTGGAGATGACGCGAGTGGATGGTTGTCGAAGAAGTGTTGTGATGACGAAGTGGAGTAGGAGTAGTTATTGATGAAGCTGGGGTAGGGATGCAGGTAGAAACTGGATGTGGTTGTGGGAAGACGCACTCATGATGAGATGAAAGGAAGCGTTCAAGCATCGTCATATTCTTTCTTTCCTTTTCCCTTTTTTTGAAAGAAAACGACCAAGGGAAAGCAAATGTAAAAAAGATTGGAAAAGGAAACTGTAAAATTGAAAAGAAATCAAAGAAAAATTTGCAAGTTTTTTTTTAAAGGGATGATAATATCAATGTGTGATTGATATATCAAATCAGCTAATTAGGATTTTTTTTCCTTACTAAAAAAAGAGAAATAAAACAAAAACAAATAATAATACATATAAATTAAAAAAATTCAAAACCTAAATCACAAATCTCTAACAATGACAATAAAATTTTTGTTACTCATTTCTTTAACTTAGAAAAGTGCAATTGTGATAAGTTATTCCAAATGCACTAGTGTGTAGTATGCAGGTCGAACAGAGAGATTTGATTTAAAATTAATAAAATTACTTTGAAACCTTAAACAGTTATAAACGATCGAGAAGATGGTGGATAAATTGAAATTAAAATTTAGTTTAAAATAAAATTAATTGAACCAAACATTAAAATGCAATTATCAATTTAAAGATATGTAAAAACAAAAAAGGAAATTAGCGGAACAATAAAACAATACTAGAATCGAAAAGTAAAAATTGCATATTTGTAATATTTATTTTCATAAAGTAACAATTATAAATATACAATTAAATAAAATTCCAATGGTAATATCCATGGAAACTCTCTCCCAGACAACTAACTCCCTCTCCTCTTTCAACCGAACTCCCTCCCGTTGTCGATCCTCCACCTCCGCCTCCTCCGGCACCACCTGACACCTCCTTGTCAGCCAACTTCGTTCCACAAACTCCTTCAATCCCACCCTCGCCTCCCACTAACACCTTGGCATTACCACAAACAACTCACATGCCAAAGCGCTGGACTTCCATGTTCCAGCACCTGCCACATAACACTGGGAACTAAGAACCCATCGAGATGTACCCTACATTCACTGATGGAACTATGGATTATACAGATGATACAGTCAATGTTTTTACACAAATCTGGAAAGATGCCTTGGTGGGTTTTTTCCTGGATGAACCCCTCTCTTTCTTAGCGGTTGTACAGAAAGTTACATCTTTATGGAAGTTAAAAGGAGCACTAAAGGTAAAATCTGATGGTTATCTCTTCATTTTTCAAGTGTCGAATGCTGAAGACATGCATAAAGTGTTAATGGAAGATCTTATTCTTATGAAGAATAAATTACTTATAATTAAACCCTATGATCCGCAAGTTACCAATGTATGCGGATAAGTGAAGGTTGTGCCATTGTGGGTGCAATTCTCGAATATACCCTTGTTTTCCTGGTCACATCCAGGTATAAACTGGCTTTCATGTAGGCTGGGGATACTAATCTGCTTAGTTGAAATGACAGAGAGTCTTGAAAGATTACAATATGCTAAATGCCTTATTGAAGTGAAACCAAACACTGAATAAGTTGATAGCTTCCTGGTAAAGACGCCAGATGGAGGAACGTTGAGGATTAAAGTCACATACCTTTGGAAGTCGCTTGTTTGCTCTGCATGCAAGGTATTCGGTCACACTATGCAAGGATGTGAAGGAAATTATGATAAGCGAGGTAAGCAGAGTGAGAGTGGTGGCGATAAAATAGAAAGACATGAGAATACTAAACTTACCAACCAACTAATTTTGTTGGATCGAGTTCAAATGTGGTAGTTTGGAGGATGGTTCGTGAATAACAATGGGAAAAGAAATGATTTCACCCATGGCAAAAAGTGTAGAGATGCAAGAAGAATGTCACATTTAAAAATGCAAGGAAAAAGAGCACATTAGGTGATTTCATACCAACTCAAGCAAGGACACAATGGCAAAAGAGAAAGAAAACAACTTCAAGTCAAAAGGAGGACACACTTGAGGAAGGGGATATTCCAGTTTTGGATGATCAAGATAAACAAATAAGTACCCTTAACGTCAACACAAGTAATAAGGAATCCAACAGTCTCCAGTATTGTTTTCAAAGAAACAGAAATGGGGTTCTTTTGATTAACAACAGTTTTGGAATTTTGCATGTGCAAAGTGAAGGGCATAATGACGAGAATGTGATGCAGGAATTTGGAAGAAAGGAAGATAACGTTTTCAAGTTAAAAGAAGTTAGTACAGTAGTTATTGCATTGGAATCAGGAAAACAAAACTTACGGTCACAAGATCATGTTGCAACTGATAACATTGTTGCAACTACCAAAGACATAGACATGTCTGATTATATCAATATAACGATAGGGGACAATTGCGCTCACAATGGAAAAAGGGAAAGGAAACAACTTCAAATCAAAATGAGGACATGTGCGAGAAAGAGGTAATTCCAGTGATGAATGAGCAACACAAACAAAAATCTACCCTTAACAACACATATGACAGAGTCCTTAACAATCTCCAATATAGTATTCAAAAAAACAGTAATGGGGGACTCCTAATTAACAACAGTTTGACATTTTACATGTGCAAAGTGAAGGGCAGAATGACAAGGACATGATGTAGGAAAATGGTAGAAATGAAGACATTGTTAACAAGTCCACTGATGTTAGAACTGATGCCATTGCTTTGGTTTTAGGAACATAGAACTTGCAATCAAAAGATCATGGAATCACTGATACCTATATTGCATTTACCAAAGACTTGGACAAGTCTAGCGATAACGATATAACAAATGGAGATTGTGCGCACTGTGCACAATAAAGGAAAAATGCAAGTTGAACAACAATATGTGCTGGAACCAGCTCGGAAAGCTATGTTGCCAGGGGCATGTGGGCTTGCGATGGTAGGACAAGATTCACGTGATCTGCTCATAGCTATGATTCAAGACGATAACATTCATGTTCAAAACAAAGAAGAAAATGCTAACACAACTGTGACATCCTCTGACAAAAAAGCACAACAGGTAAATTATTCAAATCCATATAGTAGCATTACCCCTCCACCAGGACACAAAGATCTGACTGGATCGCCTTTGTATGATGCGGATAAAGCTAAAACTATCAACAAAGGCAAGACAACAACTTCAGAATCTAAGGTCAAAACTAGATCTATGGAAAATGCCAAAAACTTATCTATCGAGTTTAACAATGCAGCAAAACCTTTACGCATGGAACAATAAAGGGGCGCATTAAGATCTGAAGTTGGACCAACGCAATGAATTAATCAAGAAATATAACCTCAGTTTGCTTGTTATTCTTGTAACAAAATTAGATGAAGCTGCAACCCTGAGAGCAGTTAGGTACGTTAATGCTAATTGGCATTTCTTACATAACTTGAATGAGGCAAGTTATGGAGGATATTACTTCTGCTTGAACCTGTTATTCACAAACTCACTAAAATTACTGCCTTGAGTCATCAAGTTTACTATCATAACATTCACTTGTAACCTAAAACTTCATTTTATCTAATCTTTATATCACAATTCTATGAATGCGAGGAGAGTTATGTTCAGTAAGTTACCTGCTCAAGCCTAATGTACTCACCCTTGGATAATATGTAGTGACTTCAACACACCGCTTAAGCTTACTGATAGGACAGGGGGTTCCTCTGTCACCTTAAACGAAATCGGCCATATTAATGTTGCATTACATGATGCTGAACTTCTTGCTATCAATTCTTTTGGCATGCAATATTCGTGGAACAATAGCAAGTGGGAGGGGACGAGAACTTTCACAAAGATTGATCATGCCATCTGCAACATTGTAACGTTAAATGTTTGGCCTAATTTGATTAATAAATTACCTCCTCCAATCTTATCGGATCACTCTCCTCAAATACTTCATTTGTGGAAGTATCAATATCAAAGAAAATCTAGCTTTAAATTTTTCAACACATGGGTTGATGACCCTGAATTCCATAACATTGTTTTGAAATCCTGGAGCACTCTTTCTTTTAGCAATCCAATGCACATATTACATAAAAAACTGAAAATTGTTAAAGATGATCTGAATGTGTGGGCTCGTAGTAGGTACGGAATTGATAGTCAACAATCTACTTATTGAAAGCAACAGCTTAAGAAAATTCAAATTCAAATGAACCATGATATGTCTAATCCTAATCATGCGGTGTTAGAATCTCAATACTCTATTAATTTAAGAGATGCACTACAGTTGGAATCGCTTGTGAACAGGCAAAAGGCAAGAATTTGATAGGTGGAGAAGGGAGATAGAAATATTTCTTATTTCCATGATGTTCTCAAAGCGAAGCGGAACATGGAAAATATCTTCTCCATGACTGACCTCTCAGATATGACGTATGACACTCAAACTGGTATCCAGAACTCCTTTATTAAATACTTTTCCGACCTATTTGGTAATATTGATAATTTAATGCCTTTAATTGATGATATTAACCCCATGTTGCTTCCGCAACTTAATATTGAGCAACAACATCTCATTTGCTCTTCCATCTCGGATGATGAGATCAAATCTGCTATGTTCTACCTTAATATCACCGTAGTCCTTATGGTCTTAACACCTTCTTTTTCCAAAAATTATGGAGTATTGTTAAGACAGAGGTTAGTACAGCCATTAAACAATTTTCAAAAGGAGTAAAATGCAAGGTTCTTTTAATAACACGGTCATTGCTCTTATACCTAAAGTCACCAATGCTTGCAAAGTTAACGTTTTTCGTCTAATCGCTTGTTGCAACACTATTTATAAATGTATCACTAAAATTTTAACTACTAGTATGAAACTTGTGTTGCCCACAATAATATCTAAGAACCAAGCAGCTTTCCTGCCTAGCAGGAACATCCTTGATAAAGTTTTACTTGCCCATGAATTACTAAAAGGGTGCAACTCTAAATATATATCGCCTAGAATAATGTTAAAGCTGGATATAACTAAAGCTTTTGATACTATACAATGGTCCTCTATTATTAGAATCATGAGCTTTATGAAATTCCCACACTGTTTTACTGTTTGGATGCACGAAATGAATTAGCACTGGACATTTTTTTTAATTAATATCAACGACATGCCTGTTGGCTTCTTTGAAAGTAAGTAGGGTATTAGACACGGTGATCCAATCTCTGCTTACCTGTTCATTATTGTTATGGAACTCCTAACTAGGATGTTGGATGATTTGGTTATTAAAGTTCAGTTTTCTCTTCATCCAAAATGCAAAGACCCTGTGATCACCTCTTTAATGTTTGTAGATGATCTAGTCATCTTCTGCAAACCTGGTAACATCACTCTCTCTAATATTATGAATGTTCTTGATAAGTTTACAACATGACAAGGCATCGAATCAACTTAGAAAAAACTGAATTCCTTGCTATGGTAATTACCGATGAACAAATAACTATGATTCATACTCTTACTTGTCTTAAATAGAATAACATTGCTATGTCATATCTTGGGTTGCCATTAGCAACTTCAAGAATCACAACAAGACAATTTCTGCCACTGTATGCAAGAATTACAGAGAGGCTTGAATGTTGGTCATCCAGAACGCTTTCTCAAGTAGAAAGGTTGACTCTAATAAAATCAGTTTTTATTGCGATGCATGTTTATTGGGCACGCATGTTCGTCTTTCCTAAGAAACTACTTACTATGTTGCACACTGCCTTTATGAGATTTTTATGGAAAGGCAATATTCGCATGAAATATTTAACTCCTACCTCTTTTAAACAACTTGAATTACCCATCAATAAAGGAGGACTAGCCATCATGAATATGACTGTTTGGAATAAGGCGGCCTTTGGGAAACAGAGTGACAATCTTTAGGTGGTTTGGCCATACAAATATGTCCTCAAGAATAATACGTTCTAGTCTCTTGAAATGAAAAGTGGTAAGTGCTGGACTTGGCAAAGCTTGATTAAGCTAAAGCCAGTCTTTCTGGCATACTTTAAGTATGGGTCGTCTTCTTATAACTCTATCAATTTCTGGCGTGACCCTTGGAGTAACTTCGGTGTTATTCTGTGGAATTCATTGTCGTACCTTGACAAACTTCAGCCCAGGGTCATTTTCAATAGCAATGTCGCAAGCTTCATATATGGAAGCTAACTGTGCTTGCCATCAACTACTAACCAGAATGTCATGAGCTTGTGGGACAACGTCAAGAGGAGTTGGACTCTGTCTGGTATATGTGCTTAAAAGTTGTGGAATTGAAAAGGTGCTGAGTTCAAAATTAAACAAATGTACATTTTTTATAAGATGCTTCTAATATTTCTTCTTGCGGATGGCATAAGATTACATGGAGAAGAGACAAAAATGCGAAAGAGAACTTATGTCTTTGGAAATTGGTGCACAAGGCTATTCTGACTAAAGATAAATTAATAAGCCACGGCATGGAGGTGGAGAGTCAATGTTGTTTCTGTTGTTCAACGCTTGAGACTGGTTCACATCTGTTCTTTGAATTCACATCTATATGGCCTATATGGGATGAGATCCTTGCTCATATAGGCAGCACTAATGTTCATACTACTAGTTAACACGAATGGGAAGAATCAAGAACTAAGATGAAAGGCAAAAGTGCGAGAGCAAGAATTCTCACTTACGTACTAAAGAACTATGTTCACAAAATTTGGGCGGAATGGAACTTGCGAGTGTTTGATCCTTCCAGGGCTTTGAACACAACTCAGCTGAAGCATCGTTTATGGCATGAGGATGGACTGAAATATCTATAATTTGCGTACGATCGTGGCATTTTTAGAAACTTATAGTTACTGCAGCTTGCAATTTTTGTTTATACTTGTTTTGTTTAGCTTCTAGCAGCGTTGATATAAAGTGTTGTCTCTGTTTTTGTAACGTCCCTTATTTTCCATAGTCAGATATTTAATTTAATTTATTATATTAAATATTGATTTGGAATTTTAAATGGATTTAAAATATATAATTCGTTTTGAAAGAGATTTGAGCGGGAGATAACGATCGAATTAAGATACGAAACAAAGTTTATTGGAATACGTATGATTCGTTATTGTTATATTTCCAATTTGAAGTCAATTGGAGTTGTTTTATCCGTATGTGAAATTTAAAGGTGAATCGTTAAATAATTTAGAATTTAAAATAATGTCATTTGCAAAAACAAAGTCCGTTCTCAAACGAAATTAATTCCATTGGGACAGGAAAGTCATGACGAAACAATGTGCCCATTTTCAAATGTTTTGAAATTCGCATGTGGTGATATGAAGATGGCGATTAGCAGTAAACAAACGGTTGGCGGTAAAATTAAAAACCGTAATAGAATTAAATAAAGAGAATTTTGCTATTTTGGCCTTGTTTTTATTTTCACAAAAAGCATCATTTTACAAAAAATTACAAAAATAGCCTACTTATGGCCAACTCAGCGCTGAGTTAGCCAAAAGTGGAGATTTCTTATGGGCTCAATCATTGATTGCGCCCAGAAAGTAATTTTTTTTTAAAATCCTTATGGGGCGCAATCAATCATTGCGCCCCGTAAGGTTACCTTTTTAAAAAAAAAACCGAAGTCCTCTTGGTAAAAGTTAAAACATCCATCAAAATAAAAAAAAACTAATACCCAAAACCAAAAACCGAAATCAAAACTCCAAATCCAAATTTAAAACACCAATTATATTCAAGTAATTTCAGCTTCTACAGTAAACATGACAAGTTCTTCAACATAGGAGCAAGCTACTGGTAATTTTTGAAATTATTTTTGTGTGGTTATCTCAGATTTTAGGTTTAGGGTTTCCTTGAGGTTTCTTGTAATTTTATACACCGGTGGTTTCCTTGAGTTTTCTTGTAATTTTATACACCGATTGGTTGAGAGTTTTGTTGAGATTGGAGCCTTTTCTTGTGGTTTGAAATGGCATGTTAAGTTTGTTGTGGAGAATTGAAGATTGGTAATCGACTTCACTATGTTGCGTAGATTTGAGAATTGGTAGGATCTATTGTTGGGTTAGAAAGTATTTGTAAAATTTATAGCAAATTGGGGAAAATTGTATAGCAAATTAGGGAATTCATTATGTGAGCATTGAAATATCTGAATTTGTCTTGATAATCGAATTGAAATATGTTAGAAAATTGGGAAAATTGTTTTGTCAAATTCAAGTAAATGTCTTGATGATCGAATTGAAATATCTTAATTTGCTAGCATTAAAATATTTCAGAGTATGCGGAGATGGCGCCCGGACCTGTTGATGGTAGCGTCTTATATTTACGTGCACAACATCGTTCAAACAAACCGGAGTTGATGGTGGTAACCAAAACTCACCATTCAATACTAGTTTCATTATAGAGCTCGAGAATATTTTTGCGTGTTAACTAATCAAAACTTCACTTTTGTTATTGTGTGGAAGCTCAAAACTGCAGTTGAAACCATCGAGCACTCATCATCCTTAAAGTTGGTCACTTCAAAACATGCCGGTGTGTTAGAGCTACTTGATCGAGCGGGTTTTCTCTTGATACATCGCCTTGGATCCATACAAATCGACCGCCATCATATAACAGCTTTAGTAGATCGATGGAGACCGGAGACATCGTCATTTCACCTTAGATGCGGTGAAGTGACGATCACATTGGCGGACGTGGCGATTTTGCTTGGCTTACCCATCGATGGCCGTCCGATCACCACTCTAGAATCCGATGATTATGCGGAAATGTGCGAGAGTTTGCTAGGACTATCTCCTCCAGGAGTCGAGTGGCACGGGCCCGAGATGATTAGTATGTCGTGGTTTAGGAAGCAATTAGCCGATGACATTCCTGAGGATGCTTCTCAAGAACAAATAGAGCAGCGTGAGCGGGCCATTATCCTTTACATTATCACTTCCCGTTTGGTTTGCGACCATTCGAAATGTCGTGTTTGGCTTAGATGGTTACATTACTTGGAGGACTTTGATTTATGCCGTGAGTATGCTTGGGGTAGCGCCGTTCTTGGCTTCACATATGCGGAGCTAACACGGATGGCTTTGGGGCGGCTCGATTCAATTGGAGGTTGCCTTACATTAGTTCAGGTATTTAATTTTTTAGTGTTCTTTTTTGAGGGATATTTCTTTACTCGTTGTGTCCTATGTTTTATAATACTTTTACTTGTCTACAGACGTGGTCTTGGTCGTATCTCCCCGTTGGGAGAGTAACTATGAAGAAGAAAGTGCCAATTGATGTTTCATTGCCTTTTGCTTCGAGGTAATATTACTAAAAGTATATATTGAACATAGGGTTTATTAAAATTCAGGTAGAAAGTATGTAATTTAATGTTTTCATTAGGTGGGTTGGACCGAAGAGCTCGTTGTTCACGCCTAGACAGAACGTTTCGTTCTATCGTAACGAGTTAGACGTACTCGATTACGACGCTGTTTCATGGACCCCATACACCGAGGCACTTCCTAATTTACCGGCATTGTGCGTTGCTCCAGTCCAGCTTTGGCAAGCACGCGTTCCGCTCATTTGCTTTAACGACGTCGCGTATCACCTACCGGAAAGAGTGATGAGGCAGTTTGGCCTTCTCCAACATATTCTCGAGAAACCACCACACTACTTGATTGATGCCCGGGACAACGGGGCCTATCAAGCGGCAGTTAATACATGGAACAATCGCTTCGAGTTTGTCCAAGAGCAAAGTGCGGAACCGGCATCCGATATGGCGTACTACACATGGTATTGGAACATCACGCGGCGGTATATTATTCTTTCCATTGATCCACCTTTAGATGTTCCGCAAGGCAATGAACCTTACATCCCAAGTGCGCCGCTTGAACGTGGTCTTGTATGTACATTTTGTTGCATATGGTATTTTAACACAAATGATATTTTAAAATACGAGCTTACAATATGTGTATTGCAGACCGATGCAATTTACCATACCGCCGCGTTGGTTGAGGAGATATTGGCGGAGGTGCCGGAGTCGACAAAGGTTAAGTGCATGAGCATTACCCGCATTCTTCAGTCGATTTTACGGAAAAACAGGCTTGCTCGACCACCATCGCCTCCAGTTGTTCCTGTTCGTAAGTCCGCAAAAAAAGACAAGGGGACAAGAAAAGACAAGGGGGAAAAGAAAAGAGACATCTTCTCAGCCGGCCCAAATGGAGTTCGTGCACGGTCCGTCGCAGCCAGGCACATCGCGGGGGCAACTCAACAGACTTAAAGGAGAAAAGGAAAAATTGTGTGCGGTGGTCCAAAAAGAAGTTAACGTTAGTTGTTGAAGTTGGGTTTGTTTTAAGTGGCATTTAGACTTGTTTTTTATTTATTTGCGTGAATTGAAAAGTAGTAGTCATAGTAGTATTGAAAATGTGCTTTTGTTAAGTGGATGGTCGATGTGGACGAGTTGTTGGAACGATGGCTTTGATATACTTTTGGAAATGTGGTAGTAGTAAAAATGTGCTTATGAAAGTAGTTGTGCTTTTGTTTACTTTGAAATAGCTATTGCATTGCATTTGCATTTGTTTACTTTGAGTGCTTTTGTATTGGTTTTGCATTTGTTTAGTTTGAGTGCTATTGCATTTGAATAGCTATTGCTTTTGTTTACTTTGAGTGATTTTGTTTTGGACGAGTGATTTTGAGTGATTTTGCATTTGAATAGCTATTATGCATTTTGAGTGATTTTGCATTGTTCATTGGTTCCCTGGGGAGCAATCAGTTATTGCGCCCCAGGCATAAGTTTTGCAAAACTTATGCATGGGGCGCAGATATTGATTGCGCCCCAGGCATAAGTTCTGCTTTTATAAAAAAAAAAAAATTTGGGCGCAATCATTGATTGAGCCCATGTGTTTTTTTTAAAAAAAATTATGGGCGCAACCAATGACTACGCCCCGTAGGGTTTAAAAAAAATGGAAAATTTATGGGCGCAATCAATGATTGTGTCAATAAGAATTCTTCTTTGTTGGCCAACTCAGCGTTGAGTTGGCCAAAATGAGGCTAAGAGTGCAATATTTCAAAAAAAAAGACTAAATGTGATTTAAAAAAAAACCGAGCCAAAAAGGAAAAATGCTCTTAAATAAAACTTGAAATTCACTTTTAAATAATAGAACTGCTTACCTATCCTAAAGTAGACTCATAAAGACCTGTTACCATGTACAAGATGCATAAGGTAAAATTACACAATTTTTTCGCAAACACCATCACGATTGGACGTATGCAGCTACCAATATAGAAAAGGAAACTCGTGCAGGCTACTTTTTAGACAGGGCTAAATACATACAATCTTCATCTAATTGATATGTCAACCTTTTAATTTTAGACAGGGCTAAATACATACAATCTTCATCTAATTGATATGTCAACGTCAGCGCACATGACCTTACTTCCGAACAAAGAAAAATCTACCTTGTTTAGTCACTATCAAATGCAAATCACCAGACAATGAAGTGCCGGCGTTCAAAGAGAGATTTGGAGCAAGAGACAGCATCGAGCTGTGTGATTTTTGAGGCGCGAGCAGGCGGGGTGCAGACGATCAAGAAGATGATTTTCAATTTGATTCCCATGGACTGAGCTATGAGCAACGTTGAAGGAGTGAAGCAAATGGCAACGTGGTGAGTATGTGTAAAACGTGAGAAGGGAGGAGCCGAATCCATTGCATGATACAGGGGTTAGATGCTTTCATGAACCTGTTGGACTTCTTGGTACGTGCTGATCTTCTTGGGAACTTTGTTTGCGAAGGAAACAAAGGGGAGTGGTACTTGCAACGTGAAACAGATTGAAGAAGTGGGATGTTTAATCGATGGAGTGAAGCTTGGAAGGTTTAAATTAATGGTAGGGAAGCACGCAGTTTTGAACGTGTAGTGTAGAAAATGGGGAATAACAATCTGGCTTGTAACAATGGCATATGGAGAACGAGAAGCTTTAACAGCAGAAGTTTCTAAAGGAAGAAAATGATATGAATGAGTTGAAAATGTGTATGAGGAAGATTAACATAAGCAATATTTACGTGAAGAATATTTGGAATGGAAATTCATCTGGGGTGTATTGGGTAACTGTGTTTAACATGGATCAAAAGGATGAAGGGTTGGACAAAACCGTGAAGACAAGAAAGAAAACATGGTGGAGTCGGTGTAAGGCTGATGACGTGGCAGTGCAAATCGTTTGGACAAAGAAAGGTTGGGCAACGAAGGCTCGCGTGGAAGATTACATGCAGAACGAAGGGTGGGGGATCAAAGCAAAGTAAATTTAATTTAACATCTTTATAATGGACAAAGCTTATTAACTTAATCCAAAAAATCATAAACTAAAATGTTGATAACTTTTTGGTTATATTACCAGAATCCGATAAAACAAGCTGTGACGGAATCGTACTACCGAGCGCAACACTATGGAATTGTTCTGGACAGAATTGCAGACGATTAAGATTTCACAGTTAAATTAAACTACTGCTTAATTTAACTGCAACAGAACTGTTCAACGAATCAAATCAATGTGAGTTGAACTCACTCAGTCCCGCTTATATTTTATATAAGTTGGGTTTTTATTTGTGTGCGCTATGGTTGCTAATGGTTGATATTAAATTGTTATTATTGGTCGATTATTGAATTTATATCGATATATATTGAATTGAATGATTATATTGAGGTAATGTATTTGATGTAGGGAAAACATGTTGGAGAGATCCAACTGGATTCCTCACAGTAGTTGTTAAATTTCGTTATATTATAATGTATGTTGAATGGTATGACACTGTGATGCAGGAATTGACTGGTTGGAGAAATCCAAAAGGATTTCTCGATAATATTGATAATGTTCATCAATACGATTTGTTGTGCTCATTTGGATGTGAAATGAGTTTATATTTCATGGTTTGGTACTTTAGTGGATATTTACCTCTTTAGTATCATCGATAAAGAAATGATTTGTGAAGTCAATATTAAATCGATTTCAAATGTTTTTCAAAGATCTGTTCACACAATTTTGGTATATGATTTATAAAACGACTTGTTAACGATTTATACAACGACTTGTTAATGATTTATACAACGAATGTTAATGATTTATACAGCGAATATTAATGATTTATAAAACGAATTGCTAATGATTTATACAACGAATGTTAATGATTTATAAAATGAATTGTTAATGATTTATACAGCGAATGTTAATGATTTATACATCGAATGTTAATGATTTATAAAACGAATTGTTAATGATTTATACAGCGAATAATTAATGATTTATACAACAAATGGTATATGGTTTATAAAGCGAATGGTTAACGTTTTATAAATGAATAGAAATGGATTTGTAAATAAAAGATTAAGAATTTTGTAAATAAAAGATTAAGAATTTTGTAAAGAAAAGGTTAAGGATTTTGTAAAGAAAAGGTGAAGGGTTTTGAAATAGAATCTGTAATATAATTTACAAAAGTTAAGTTGATATATTTTAATAAATTTTATGAAATGATATTCAAATAATATTAAAAATGATTTGTGAGATTATAATAATATAATCACTTTAAAAATGTTAAAGGGAATATGATAGAGTTTTACGAAATTGGAACTTGTTGTACGCTGGTCGAGTTGAGTAAGTTTCGAGGTATCAATCTGATGTTGGTTTCGTCCTTCGGGATTGATACTGAGATATTTATTCACTTACCAATTTACAATGAAGGTCTAATGAGTAGAACTGGAATGACAATGGAATTTTCTTATTTCTAAAAAGAAAGGGAAATGCTTTTTTTTTTGAATCAACAGTTTTAAATATTTAATTAACGACAGGTTAATTAAAGGGGCTAAATAATGTTGGGTATTGAATCAGTGAAATAATTTTGTTTTTATGCATGAATGGTTGTTTATTTGATAGTTAAATAACCAACTATCAAACCTGACCCATACGATTGTTGGTACGGAAATACCGGGATCAAATTTATATTTGAAAACCACTCCGACCAACAAATACGAAATGTTGAAGATATAAGATACCGACCGAGATGGAGAATTGAAGATTGTTGATCTTCAACAGCGGAAGAACCACTTGTTGAATTTCTCTGGTTTAGCGTCCAGAGATATTTCGATGGTGATTTTGTCATGATTGGAATCTACGGATTGCAAGGATTGCTCGCTACTAATCGATAGGGTGACACCTAGGATGTGGTAGGAGAGTGCCTTCGGTTCATCATGTTCCTGGATGACTGGTATGGACGAGTCTAACAGAGTATTTCTTAAGAGTCACGTACGTTGATTTCTATAAACTTATTTTTGTTGGTGGCGGAGAAGACACTTTCTCTTAGCTAACACCCAGAATATTTTTGGGGTCGTCAATAAGTGATTTGGCGGATCTGACAATGTGGCATTCAAAGTAAATGGTGATATGTTGTGCTAAAGGTAGTGTTAAACCTCAAGCCTCTTCAACTGGGAAATGACAAAAATCGGGCAGGTAGCATGGCTAAGTGGGTAGCTCCCAAGTAGGGTATATAATCACCTATCTAGAGAAAATTCATTTCCTTCTTTAATCTATTTCGATGCTGTCCCTTATCGGGAAACGGTGGGTCGCCCCTAACCGTTGGTGATATACATTCGATACACTCAAACGAAATGAGTGGTCGGTCATGTGTGGCCTAGTTGCAAGTGTCCTTGTTGAACCCAGTGTATTCTCCTCTAGAAATACACTATTGGAAGGTGGTTCCATACCTTGTCATAGTTGGAAATCCAATCCCCAATAAGAGCCCACGGTTTTGATTGTATACTATATATGTGGAACGTTAGATGCAAGCGTTCCGCTAGATTGTTATCTAATTGTGTTTAGAACTATTATAATATCAGAATAAGCTATGATTTCAAAATGAAATGGTTTGACTTTAAAATCAATTTGGGTGATGTTTTTTTTAAACTTAGCGAGTTTTCTCACTCTGGTTCACCAGACTGATCCGGCGTTTTGTAAATGCTCGGGTTAGACCGGGTTGTGCAGGTTCAGGTTATCGGATGCTGTGAAGTCCGGAGACGAGCTGAAGATGTTCGGACGTATGATATCTAGTTGTTTTTCCGCTGTGTGTTGTATATGAGGAAAAATTGAAATAACTGTCCAGATGTATTGGTGTACTCTGATGATTGTAAGTTTTTATTTCAAAGTCCTTAATAAAGTTTTTGTTTCTATTATATTTTATTCCACTGTGATGTGAGACTCTGATGTTGTTGTGTTCTCTTCTTCTTCTATTCTAAATTTTCTTTCTTTCTTATCTCACCCTCTATATTCTTTCATTAACCATCTGGTATTTTTGATACTAGAGTTCTAGCAAGTAATACAGGTTATGTATTATTGTTGGAATTCGGGTGTCGAAATTCCCCAGGTCGTCGCAGTTTTCTTTTTGCTTGTTTTCCTGTCTTTGTTGTTATGTACTCGTCTTTGGTATATTAATAAAAGTGGTAGAGACCAATCAACCCCGTCGGCTTTGCCAAAAAAATAAAAATTGCAGAACATGATTAAACAAGCAAAAAATTAGTTAAGAATTATGATTAACATCAAAACTAATCGAACAATCAAAAATTGATAAGAAAATAAAGTAAAATAGAAATTGTGTTCTAGCAAATCTAATCGATTATATAATAGATGTAACAACCCAAACTTTTACCAAACAATAATTAGTTAATGAATAATTAATTGAGTAATAAACTGATAAAATAAAGATTAATAAAAAAAATTGAGAATTAAGCAAAAAAGATTTCAATGTCGTGTCCGTTACGAAATTCTGATTTAGATAGACTTTTAGTTTACGTAAATCGGACGAGAAATGAACAAGTTATGATCAATCAAATTTTGAAATTAAATTAGAGAAATAAATTAATAAACAGAAAATAAATCAACAGTTAAGGGGCGACCCATCCCTTAACTGGGTCGACACCTGTATCGACACAGGGGTCGACACATAGGTCGACCTAGCTTCGAGCGTTTCTGGATAATTCTAATGATGTATTGCTGATGTGTAAAATACAATGAACCTGGACAATAAATCCAATGAACATGGACACCTAACTCTACTATAAATAGTCTGCAACATCTAGCCAAATCTTTACTGCTCCATTTCTCAACTTCTCTCAAATAATCTAGAATATAATTTTAATGGAGTATTGGGGGCTTCATTTTACACATATATCTAAGGAATTTATTCATAGATAGAGAAGATCTCTCAAAGCTTATTGGATTTGCTCTAACTATGTGAATATCACTGTGATTGTCAGATTTCTTCTAAATTAATGTTAAAATAGATACAATAGTTGTTACGGTGATTAGCAATCTAAATAAAAAGGATTTAGATAGTAAAATATACTATATCTGAAAGTTTGACAATTAAAGTGTTTATATGTTTAATCTTTTACATGTTATTGTTCATTTAAATTACTGTCAATTAACTATTCCTTTTGCTATTATTATTTGATTATATGTACATTTTTCTTCCTTATCCACTATCTGTCATTATTTTAACTACAGTCTAATGATGCCTATTTGTGTTTTTTCTGAGCGTGGATCTATTTCTCCTTTTTCCTTTGTTTTGCGCTGAGCTTAGGCCAATAAGAGCCTAGGGCTTTACCATTTGAGTTGTGTAAAATTGGAATAATATGAAATAACGTTAAAGGCGGAATTAGGCATAGTGGAATTTATGAATCATGGACTGTAAATTAGGATTATTATAAAGAAAGAACATGCAAATCTGTGAATCGGAATGGGTTGAAATTAATTATATATTAAGTAGACATGTCATAGGAAAACATGTTATTTGACATTAATTTGTAAATATGTTAATATGACATTGATTAGGAAAACATGTTAATTGACATTAATTTGTAAACATGTTAATATGACATTGGTTCGGTAAACATGTTAATACGACATTAATTTGTAAATATGTTAATATGACATTGATCTAGTAAACATGTTATTAGACATTAATTTGTAAACATGTTATTTGACATGGCCTTGGTTAGGAAAACATGTTATTTGTCATTTATTTGTAAACATGGCATTTGACATTAATTTGTAAACATGTTATTTGACATTTATTTTTGAATATGTTCAATTAGCATTTGTTTTGGTAAACATGTTAAATTGTCATTTATGTTCATTAGAATGGAAAATATGTTCATTTGACAATAAATTGGAAAATATGTTCATTTTACATTTATTTGGGGAAAACATGTTAATTTGATATTTATGTTCATTGACATTAAAAAGGAAATTATCTTCATTCGACATTAATTTTGGAAAACATGTTCATTCGACGTTAATTTGGAAAGCATGTTAATTTAATATTAATTCGGAAAATGTGTTAATTATACTTAATATCACATTAAGTAAGATGTTTGGGAAAATAAGTTAATTGGAATTTATGGTATTTAATTGGACATTAACATGCAAATGGAAAACATGTGAATTGGGGTAAGATATACTTAATTATACATTAAGTAAAACATGTTATTGTAGTTTGTAAACATGTAATTGTAAAATAAGTGACATTGTAATAGAGAGGAGTTGTAGATTACTTTCGTTAATTAAAATCTGAGGGTACAAGGTTGTAGATTACTTTCGTTAATTGCAATCTAAGAAAGAACATGTTATAACACTAGGCATATCAGTGAACTTAAAAGGGTTAAGTTAAAATACTGGATTAATAAGAGGAATAAAAGGGGTTGTAGATTACTTTCGTTAATTACAATCCGGGCCAAAAGGTTATAGATTACTTTCGTTAATTACAATTTAAAAAATAACATGTTATGACACTGGGCTTATTAATGAAATTAAAATAGGTTAAGTTAAAACACTAGATTAATAAGCGGGATAAAAAGGGTTGTAGATTACTTTTGTTAATTACAATCTAAAGGGTAAAAGGTTGTAGATTACTTTCGTTAATTACAATATAAGAAATAACATGACATTGGGATTATTAATGGACTTAAAATGGGTTAAGTTAAGACACTTGATTAATTAGCAGGAAAGGGTCCATTCCTCTGAGATATAAGGCACTCGTGGAAAACCTAGTTAGCTTAGGGACCAAGTCACGGGGAGGCTTGTTCATATGCATTTTGTGTGGGATCTATATTAGTCAGTGTTCCTTGGTTATCAACGGGGCCTCGCACTAGGTAGGGGTCAATGCACGCTTATACTGAACTGGGTAGTAAGAGGTCCAAACGAGAGGTGGGTACGGGCACGTTCCGGCGGAGTGGTGAGCGTGGATCGTTATGAATAAGGAATATAAGACGCTATAATGCCTTTGATTAAGGCTGTGTCTTTTTAGTTAATGGGTTCAGGAATTGATAACCTCGAATTTCATAGATGGCACATATTATTTACATCTGGGAAGCCGATCGATGGGTAGCATTAGGAAATTCCTTCCTGATTACTTGTTTCTGTTTGAATCTGTAAAAGTGCAAAATAGTCAGTCAGTTTCAGTATGATCATTATTATCATCATTTTCTCTTGGATAAGAATAGTCAATACTTTATGTCAATTCATATCAATTACTATTCACCTTTAGATATGTGCAGACACTTACCCTTTTATGAAAGTAGAACCACTATTTATCTGTTATACTTAACTTAGTAGTCGGGCTGGTAATCATGGCAGCCCACCAAGATTTATGTCTGACCACTTTCCTTTCTTCCTTTCTCTTTTCTTTCCCCCATGCTTATAGGGAGAAAGTACATAGTTCAGATTTCTTTTTTTACTTTATCGTGGTGGATTTCTGCAAAAGGTAGATTACTCCTGTTCTCCTTCCAAGTTTATTTGTATCTTTTTGACTATTTTGGGGGGTAATATTGTTTTACTCTAATGCTGTTTTCTATTGTGATTTTGAGATATGATACTTTGTAACTATTTGGTTAATTGAAACAAAGATGGTTTTGAATTTTAAACAAAAGTTTCTTCTCCCGCTGTTTATTTATATTTTTATGTCTTAAGAATTCTTAGTGCCTGCGATGTATTATGTCTTTGTACCTACAATGCTCCATAATTTCTTAATGAAATCCTCATACGGGTGATGTTAAGAAATGTGGGGTGTTACATTTGGTATCAGAGCCTAAGGTTACCAAGATCACTAAAGTTTTGTTTTAAGGGAAAAATATTTTCAAAAGAAATCACATTTTTCATACATCAAAAGTTACTTTTGAAAAAATCCCTTGTAATTAGTTACAACCTTCCTTCGACTTTTCTAAATCTTTATCTTTTTAGTTGAGTTATAAGGCATTCCATCTAAGCTTCCTTTTATAGGTTAAAATTTTGATTAATGGACAAACCTGTTTAGCTTAGTAGTTAGGAAACGTCGAAGTTAGAATGGAATTTGCTTCTTAACATATATTAAGAAGGGTTAATCATAGATGGAACAACCATATTAGTTCATTGATAAAAAATGGTTTGGAAGTTAAGAATAACCTAGATTGATTGGTTAAGAAAAATGGATGTATTTCCATAGTTGAGTTTGGAATTAACATAGAAAACGTCATTGTAAGAATGGATGGATTGGTGCGCAATTGGGTTTTTACCGTATTATACATTATCCGCCAACTTAAATATAGTTAAAAAGGAATATCTTGCAATTACGCATTTTTATAAAGTAGATTGTCTTATATTTTGGAAATAGATTTTTTATACATTTTCAGTAACCAATCAATTAGGAATAAGCAGAAACTTCCTAAAAGGAAAAATTTAAGGATGGCAAGTAAAAGATCAACATAAGTATATTAATGTCAGAGGGATTATAAGGAAAGGTGTTGACCAAAAATGGTCAAGGAGAAGGCAAGGGTTGGTGAATGAAAGAATGTTATCTATCTTTAGTTATTGCTAGTTTTCCCATTTTGCTTAGGAATATTTTGTCTCTTTTCCTTTGATGTGTTGGCCGCGTGGAGCCGTAGCCATGGTAAGAAGAGTTGAACATCTGTATTGTAGGCTTAATGGAACGTTCCTTTATAAATATAGTAAATCCCCTAGGATGTGGTGGTAGCACCTGTGACTGTTTTGCACTTAGGCCTAGTAGTGGTTTCTGAACCCTTAGGGATCATCTTGGTTATCTGTGGTGAGTCGGGGTTGAAACTAAAATCTTGATTTAGGAGTTGTTTTGGATAATTTCCGGGTATAGGTTGGTTTTGGTCATAGATAGAACAACCATATAATTGGTTGCCCCAGGTTTTTGCACTAGTAGTAGAATTCGATTGAGATGCTTATATTCTAAGGTTTCGAAGTGGGAAAATTTGAAGGATGGATTAGCCAAGCGGGGGCTATTTTGACTGCAAGAAGAAAATGGCCGGGATAGGACTTTTTTTGGGGCTTCTTGTGTCCCGAGGGGTCAGTCATATTGATATTCTCCTTAGTGTATCTCTAGGCAGTATCGATTCAGTTCTCTTTGTGCTATATATTCCGAATATGAAAAGTGGTTGGAAGATTGTCTCTAGGAGAGCGATTGTTTTTTTTTTGGATTTTTATTTGTGATAATGCTAAACTTGTAGCATTTTGAATAAAACACACGGTTTTGTGGGTATGAGTGAGAATTGAGTTTCATGGTTTTGACTGGGATCATTCCTAGCTATGGAATTATGCCATCAATGGACGGGTTGAAAGTTTAGGTAAGCTATCTGTATAATAAGCCATCTCAAATATTGGAAGGAAAGTGGATTTTCTTAGGGGTACATATTGTAGGAGAACCTGAGTGTTGACCTGATTAGTTGAATTGGGATATTTTACTCACTAAACTCTATCTTTTGAAAAGTATGGTGTGACTCTTATGTTGGAGCCTTCTGCATGTATTTTAAGGAAGTAATTGGACTTCAGTTGTAATGAAAATGGTTTTCGGAAAAAGCCAACCAAAAGAATTTTTGAAATAGTTGCCATACCTTTTTAGATTTTCGGAAAGGGTTCATGTAACATTAATGGGAATATTTATTAAACCCAAGAAATTTAACCCGAGACTGTAGCTTAAGATTGTATATGAATTCACCGTTTAACACCTTTTTGAGATTTGGTGCTTATTAGGATTTTGTCATTTGGACAAAAGGGGGTAAAACTTTATATGACAACCGGATTGAGGTAAGTAATAAGCTTGGTTAAGGGATAGGCGATATTGAACAAATAATTGTGTACCTAGACAAGGGTGTAACAAGGAGGTGTTTTATAGAAATTTGTGGAACCACTTTGAGTCGAAACCCCATATATATAAAGTTTCAAGAAACGGGAATTCTGAAAGACTAATGAATTTTGATATGAAATTTGTATTTTGTGAATTTCATAAAAACAACTATATTTCAAAATGAAATTTTTACAATTAAATTTTTTCCTCATTGAGATTTTTCAAATAAGGTTTTTGAAAATTATATATATAAAGTGGGGTGGTAGGTAAGTCTTTATAGGGTTGGACAATATAAGTGGAATGGACCAAGGAATAAGATGGGAAAGGAGGAAAAGTATGACTTACTTGTAAAATTAAGGTAAGCTTTTGGATTAGTTCACTTGAGAGTTTCTCCCCGAAGTAGCTAAGATGAGTGGGATGAATGAATTACATCGAGAGATTCAAGTTTCTTACCCATATTCTTTTGACAAGTATTTCCTCTTTCATATTCTATCAGTAACTTCTTCCTTTGATTAGGGACTTCCTTCTAGTATATCATAAGGATATGTATATCTTAGGATTTGAGCGTATAGATGATAGAATATGGTGTGTTTGAGACATACTATGTTCGATGGTTACAAGTGGATGCATATACACACACTAGGCACTAGGTTAGGTATCGGATGAACTAGGACACTTACATATTGCATATGGATGTGTGTGCATTTTAGTTTATTTTCTCTATGGATGAAAAAAATGGTTGAATCATCACTTAGGTATTACATTTTGGTGAATGGTCATTGCACACATATAGAATTTTATGTGTATCATTAGGATTCTTTTGCATACATATTAGACGCGTGGCACAAACATAAATTGCATTAAGGAGATAAACTGAATCAGTAGACTGCCTAATTTTCGCATTAGCATAGGAATATATAAACGACACCTTTGCATATATTCATACAAAGCATTAGAAATTCAAAGGACAACAGATGCCACTGGATGATGGTTGAGTAGATGGGTGTTAGCATTCATAACATTCTTCTAGCCTTGGTGATATCGCGGGAGAAATCCTTTAAGGAGGGGAGAATGTAACAACCAAAATTTTAACAAACAATAATTAATTAATGGATTAACTAATCGAGGAATAAACTGATAAAATAATGATTAATCAGAAAAATATTGAGAATTGAGAAAAATATATTTCATCGTTGCGTCCGTTACAAAATTCTTATTCAGATAGACTTTTAGTTTGCGTAAATCAGACGAGAAATGAACAAGTTATGATCAATTAAAGTTTGAAATTAAATTAGAGAAATTAATTAATAAATAGAAAATAAAGCAGTGGATAATGGGCAACCCAGCCCTTAACTGGTTCCACACCTATGTTGACCTAGAGGTCGACACATCGGACAACCCGTGGAAGGTGGATCGACCCAGCTTCGGGCGTTTTTGGATAATTCTTCTGATGTATTGCTGATGTGTAAAATACAATGAACCTGAACAATAAATCCAATGAACTTGGACACCTAACTCTATTATAAATAGCCTCCAACATCTAACCAAATCTTTACTACTCCGTTTCTCTACCTCTCTCAAATATCTAAAATATAATTTTAATGGAGTATTGGGGGCTTGGTTCTACACGCATATCTGGGGATATTCATATATAGAGAAGATCTACCACAACTTATTGGATTTGATCTAATTATGTGAGTATCACCGTGATTATCATATTTCTTCTAAATTAATGCTAAAATAGTTACAATTGTTGTTACAGTAATTAAAAATCTAAATAAAAAGAATTTAGGTAGTAAAATATACTAGATCTGAAAGTATGACAATTATAGTCTTTATAAGTTTAATCTTTTACATGGTATTGTTCATTTTGATTGTTGTCAATTACCTTTTCCTTTTGCAGTTACTATTTGATTATATGTACATTTGTCTTCCTTATCCCCGTTATGTCATTGTTTTATTTACAGTCTTTGTAATAACCCGGAATTTCTAAACCAATTTAAAAAAATTATTTTAGCTATTTTAATGGATTTTGAATATTTAAAATGATTTATTTTAAATAATAATGACTAAAAATTTATTTAAATCGAATTTAGAACATATAAATTTATTTTAAATATAAAACGAGCCTGAAATGGAGCGGTGTTTGAAAATTCGATTTTAAATTTTAATTTAATGCATAAAATTCAAAATAAACTGGATTTTAGTAAAACCAGAAACGTTAGAATCTACTTAACTATATCTTTCTAATGAATGTGAAAAATTCAGATTTCATAGTAAAAATTGTAATTTATGACCAGTTTAAAATTTAAAACAGTTGCTATGCAATTTATATACATATTTTAATATAATATATAGCTCTAAAAAATAGCCATTTTGCAAACGACCTCTGTTTTTGACGAAACAACTTTTGTTGGATCCGGAATGTCAAATTATTGTTAGGTTTCAAACTTCATAGTTTTTTGGAATTAATATGTGAGCGCAATAAATTTGGGTCAGTATATAGCCTAGGTAAATTAAAATGTACATTTAAATTAAATATATATTGATTTATATTTTATTTTTGATGAAAACTGGTCGAAATAATCGAGTTGGCTTACGAAACACATCCCCTTGTGTTTGGAACGGGGGTATTTGGCTAGGGACGACAGTCGTTGGGATTCGTTTGGAGTTCGGAATGGTAAACTTCAAATTTAGGGAATAAAGGAATTAAATAATAAATAAAAAAGGGTATAAATAAACAAAAAAGGAAACCCTAGTTTCTAATATCTGAATCCGCCGCCTCCTTTACAAGCGAACGGTATAGACGCTTCCTCATTCCTCCCTCAAATTCATGCCATACACTTCAAATTAGATTAGGATTCATATCAAAAACTCAAGAAACCCGACACTCCTAGCTCAGTTGGTTAGAGGTGGGCGAATTGGGATGAGACATAGGTCTCAGGTTCGAGGGCCACCTCCACCAATTTCTAGGTGTGACTACCTAGGTAGTGTGAAGGCGTTGAAAAAATCAGGGTATATCACTACCCGTGGGGTTTATTAAGACCGACAAACAAAGGCTTGAGTGAAGTCTTAGGTTCCACACGTAAATCAAAAATAAAAATCAAGAGCATCATGAGCTCTTCAAACTGATACGAAAATGATGAATTTCTATTGAGTATACAGCTCGAATTTCGAGCTCCTACACCGGACTTCGCGCGTCGTTATAGGTCGCCTAAGGAAGTCCGCTACACGCGGTTCAAGGTGGAGGAGGGAGGAGATCCGCCGCGTCGATTGCCGGCTATTGATGGCGCTCCGGTGATGTCTGGTGATTGCGTGGCGAAGCCCTAGCGATCTAGCTTTGCTCATGGAAACTGAACGCGATACAGAGGGAAGAAATAATTTCGTGAAATTGAAAGCATTGGAATCGGGATGAAGAACAATACAACATGGAGCAGACCAAAACTGAAACAGAAGCCATTGGGATTTTTGATAAAATCAAACATTTGTTTAATTTTATTAAAAACAATCGTTATTAAAACAATTTCTGAAACCAATCAAAGTGAGAATTCATTCTCACTAAATTATATTTTATCATGTTATTGTATTCATGTATAAAAATATATAGAATTATCAGTGTAGATTTTTAGCTGTTTTAATCATTATAAATTGTATACGGTGCCTGTTTGCTCACATCCCTCGTCCACAAACCATGGACGATTTAATTGACTGTATTGTGTATTGATTGTGTTGTTGAAATGTTTAACATATTAAAAATAATGTTAACATTAATGTGGTAGTGAAATCAAATTATAAATATCTATTTATAATTTTAAACAGCGAAAATTGGCTAATTAGAAAAATAATTCAAACTGAATTAGAATTGGTTAAATTTGTTAACCAGTAATTTATTTAAATAAATTTGTTGTTTGAAAACCCCACACGGGTCTAGGGATGATAATTTATTCACATCTCCCCTAAATTTAATTATATGTCAATCGATGGATTGACAGACTGTGATAAGCGTTATTTAATTATTTAATGCTTATACAGTAGTACATTTCACTCTGGATGTGAATTGGCTATTTAATAGTTGTTTATCACTATTTTTGAATACATGTGATGTATGACATCCATATAAATAAAATTGTATGGTAATTGATTGAGTCTAATTCCAATTCAAAAATAAGGAATATTTTAAAATAATATTCAGTGAATAATCAAAATATGATTTTGATGTCCGATTTTGGATGGACACAAAAATATATAAAAATATATGAAGCCGGGTTAAGTATAGAAACGCCGTTTTAACCCGAACGGGTTTATCGATCATTTTTACTCATTTTATAATGAATATTGAAAAGAATTGATTTCAAAATCTGATATTTTGAAAATATTATCATTTTAAAATTATAATGATATGGAATATTCAGTTTTGATTTAAAATTGAAAATAAAGTTGAAATCGTTTTAAATGATAAAAAATACGTTTTAAATGGAAATCGACGATATTATATGTATATATATATATATATATATATATATATATATATATATAACGGCCTGAATAGTACGCGCCACGCAGCGACCGTTCGCGAATTTCAACCATTAACTTCAAATTGACGTAACGGGAGACCCGTCCGTCGGATTCTCCTAAAATCGGAACCGTTGGGTTCGTATCAAAATGAGCTTTCCAATGATAATAAGGGATTTGAAATCTAATGACTTGATTTTAAGATATATCCAAATCAATTTTGGAAAAGGTCGTTATGGATGCAGCTCAATGGCCAATAATGGAAACCGACTGTAAAGGCCTTAATAAAATTATTAAAAATGTGGAAAAATTGTGTGAAATCATAGTAAATGATTTGGAAAGAGTTTGGATGAAAAATTCTAGTTTTGAAAAGATAAAAATATATTTTTATCTAAATAAACTAGTTATCAACTAGAAAAATAATCCAATGTTTTTAAATAAATAAATTGGACTTGTAAGTGGTTTTTGAAATAACCAAAACTTTCCTGCGTATGAATTGGAACGGAATTAAATGGAAATCATCTTCGGAATATTTCGATATTGGATTCCATAATTATAAGGATATTTTTAATGAATTTGGAAGATATATATATATATATCGTTATTCCCAATACGATATTTGTTGGTTTCAGAATTTGATGTTGAATATAAGCCGATTTAATTTCTATTCAGAGCCTTGTATTTAATGTCATATTGGATTTTGGGTTTGTCGTGAATGGTGTCTTAAATAACACTGTTCTTAAACCCAGTTGAGAAAAGAATAAATATTTTAATTAAGATTTAGAAAAGTTTACCAATTAATTAATATTTAATTGGAATTGAATTGAAATTGGATTTTTGGGTTTATCGTGAACTGTGCTTTAAATAACATTTGTTCTTTAACCCAATTAACAGTGAAGATATGATTTGGAGTTTATAAATCTTTAATCAATATTTAATGGAAATTTTCCAAAGTAAAGTTTTCCAATTTAATATATTAAATTGGAATTGAATGGAATTCGATTCTGTAATAATCGAAATGAGCTTCTGTGAAGGAAGGTCGTTAGTATATATAGAATTTAAAAGGCTTTGCCTTTATTCCATTTATATTACTAGTCTGATACGAGAATTTATATCGATTATATACTATTACGATTTCCGTGTAGATTCCATTGTGATGGAAGATGATTTTGGATTTATCGTGAACTGTGTTTTAAATGATACTGGTTCTTTAACCCAGTTAATAGCAGGATTTATTTCCTAAATTTGAACAATTATTAAATAATGATTTTTGAAGATTAAAACTAAGTGGAATTTTAATGAATCTTTAATTAGATTGAAATGTTAATGTGGTAATTAAATTTGCCAAATTTGAGAAATGTTCGAAAATGGAGTATCACCAGTTTTACTTTAGGTGATAATTAAATCTTTAGTTAGATTTGAACGTTGAATGGTAATTGAATTTACCAATAACACAGTGGGTGTTAGATACAAAGTACTACCAGTTTTTCTTTATGGGATAAATAGGTTGGGATTGGAAAATTAAAATGATTACTTTGGTAAGGCTCGATAATCCCAACTAGTTTGATAAACCCTAATTTGGTTTAAAATTGTGAAATGATAATACGAAATCTTTTGAAATGGTTTCCAAGGGAAGATTTAAACAAGAGGTTCAAATGAATTAAATTTTGATAAGATTTATAGGAATAATTCCCAATGTGAAGAGTATTTGAATAAAATAATATTATGGATTGGGATGAGGCGTACGATGTATTTTTATAGCTAACAAGGTACGCGGGTTATTTGGAAAGACCGGGTTTAACACATTCTGAATAACTGATTCGACGATTAAAAGTCGAAGACATTGAAGGCGGTGGTTGAAGACCGACGATCTTCACATCGAATGGATTACTACTGATGCCTTGGATTGGTTAGCTCCCAGGAAGGGATTATAGTGGTAGTTTTCCAGAGGTACTTGTTGATTGTTCGGATATGCGAGGGCCTCTCTCCTGTATTGGACATATGGAATGAGGAATAAGGTGCCTCCAATTTCGTTCAGACCCATAACGGACTTGCAAATGGATGGTATGTATGACGTATTCCTTTATGCTGTATATGTTGATCTACGCTAAATATATATCTGTTTATTGGTGGAGAATTTATTCTCTTGCTTAACACCCTTCTCTAAGACGTACGAGCTTAGAGGTTATATATTGGCAGAAATCAATGGTATGGTATGGGTTGACAATGTGACATGCTGAGACGCATGGATCAAGGCTTTTGTTGAAAAGCAGAGCCTTATGGATGATGATCAAAGCATAGCTTTAATTAGCATAGCTTTGTGTAGCGTTAATTCGCGAGCCTCACACACCGGTATAATGGTGAACTGATGGTCATGTCAGTATGCTTTTGTGATGAGGATAAACACCTTTAGGGTTGTCACAGATTTGGTCGACGGAGATGAGCTGAGTGTGGTTACTCCACGCTCAGAGGGATAGGGCACACCCCCGATTCCCAGAGGGATAGAGTAAGCATTGTTTTCTCTAGTTAGAATGTAAGTCGTAGTGATAATTGATTTCCCAAAAAGGCGGATGTGCATTACGGTGTTTTCTCTAACTGGGACGTAAGTTGTTGAGTATTGCCCTACGCAACAGATCTTTCGAATCAGCGGCCATCATGATGGAAATTCAAACTTCCAATACGACATTTTCCGGTTTTAGTTGTAAACCTATATATGGTGACATAATATATGGTTCCTATTCCGTCTATGATTGATACATTTACTTTCGAAATTGATTTCTACACTATATACTTATAGTAATAATAAAAGATAAATTTTGCATACCAAGCATATTTGGCCATTATAAGGTAAAACTCCATCCTCCGGCTTGCGTTTCATTGTGTGATGGGACCTGAGTCCTATAATGGCTTCATTTTTCTTTATTTAGTATTACGAGTTTTGTCTATGGTATTCATGGAAGGAAATCCATTCCATGTCAAATGGCGTAAGCCCTGATTTACCTAACTTTAAAATAAAGTAATAACTGTTTTGAGTTCTCATACCAGTCCCATGACTGACCTGGAGTTTATTGTTTCTACCTAAACTCTGGATGCCCATATATTCCACACGAGTAGCTAGTAGTTTTTCTTTTTGCAGATACTTCTTTTCCTAGGATCATGAATTACAGCTGGAGCTATATTCGGAAAGCTTGGTATCCGTGTATTTCTTTCAGTTGTGCATTGTACTGATGTATTATTTTTCAGCTGCTTTGTAATTTAAAATTCTGATATTTTCCGCTGTAAATTATTTATTCATACTCAGATATATTCTTGTACTCTGATGTAAATTGTTGTAATAGCAATGAAATGTTCTCATGTTTGTGTTATGATGCGTCGTATTCTCAAAGCAATCTGGGCTTTCCCGTAAGGGGAAGTTTGGGTCGTTTCAGTCTTATTATCTCAATTTATTCATTTTGTTTTTTTCTGAGCGTAGGTCTATTTCTCCTTTTTCCTTTGTTTTGCGCTGAGCCTAGGCCAACGAGTGCCTAGGCCTTGCGTAAAATTGGAATAATATTAATAACGTTAAAAAGGGGAATTAGGTAAAGTGGAATTTGTGAATCATGGACTGTAAATGGGGATTATTATAAAGGAAGAATATGCAAACGTGTGAATCGAAATAGGTTGAACTTATTTATATATTTAGTAGACATGTCATAGGAAAATATGTTATTTGGCATTAATTTGTAAATATGTTAATATGACATTGGTTAGGAAAACATGTTAATTGACATTGATTTGTAAACTTGTTAATATGGCATTGATTAGGTAAACATTATTTGTCACTGGTTTTGTAAACATGTCAATATGACATTAATTTGTAAATATGTTAATAAAGCATTAATTTGGTAAACATGTTAGTTGGCATTAATTTGTAAACATGTTTTTTGACATGACCTTGGTTAGGAAAACATGTTACTTTACATTGATTTGTAAACATGGCGTTGATTTGGTAAACATGTTATTTGACATCAATTTGTGAATACGTTCAGTCGGCATTTGTTTGGGAAAAAATGTTAATTTCTCACTTATGTTTATTAGAATGGAAAATATATTCATTTGACATATACTCGGGGAAAATATGTTAATTTGACATTTATGTTCATTTGACATTAAAATGGAAAATATGTTCATTTTACATTAATTTTGGAAAACATATTCATTTGACATAAATTTGAAAAACATGTTAATTTGACGTTAATGAATAACGTGTTAATTATACTTATATGACATTAAGTAATATGTATTGGAAAACATGTTAATTGGAATAAATGAAATTTAATTGGACATTAACATACGTAATTGGAAAATAGGTGACATAGTAATAGATGGGGTTGTAGATTGCTTTCCTTAATTACAATCTGAGGGTAAAAGGTTTCGTTAATTACAATCTAAGAAAGAACATGTTATAATATTAGGCCTATTTAATGAACTTAAAAGGGTTAAGTTAAAGCACTGGATTAATAACCAAAATAAAATGGGTTGTAGATTGCTTTTGTTAATTACAATCTGAAGGTAAAAGGTTGTAGATTACTTTCGTTAATTACAATCTAAGAAATAAAATGTTATGACACTGGGCTTATTAATGAAATTAAAACAGGTTAAGTTAAAATACTGGATTAATAAGCTGGATAAAAGGGGTTATAGATTACTTTTGCTAATTACAATCCGAGGTAAAAGGTTGCAGATTACTTTCGTTAATTACAATCTAAGAAATAACATGGCACTGGGCTTATTAATGGACTTAAAACGGGTTAAGGTAAGACACTGAATTAATAAGCGGGAAAGCGTCCATTCCTTTAAGATATAAGGGGCTCGTGGAAAACCTAGTTAGCTTGGGGACCAAGTCTCAGGGAGGCTTGTGTCATATGCATTTTGTATGGGATCTATATCAGTTAGTATTCCTTGGTTATCAATGGGGCCTCACATTAGGTAAGGGTCAAGGCACACTTATACTAAACTGGGTAGTAATAGGTCCAAACGAGAGGCGAGTACGGGCGCGTTCCAGTGGAAAGGTGAATGTGCATCGTTATGAATAGGGAAGATAAGACATTATAACGCATGTGATTAAGGTTTTGTCTTTTTAGTTGATGGGTTCAGGAATTGATAACCTTGAATGCCATAGCTGGCACAGATTATTCACATTTGGAAAACCGGTCGATGGGTAGCATTAGGAAACTCCTTCCTGATTACTTGTTTCTATCTGAATCTGTAGAAGTGTAAACAGTCAATTAATTTTAGTATGATCATTTATATCATCATTTTCATTTGGATAAGAATAGTCAATCCTTTATATCAATTCATATCAGTTATTGTTCACCTTTAGATATGTGCGGACACTTACCCTTTTATGACACTAGAACCACTATTTATCTGTTTTACTTGACATAGTAGTCTGGCTGGTAATTATGGCAGCTCACCTGGCTTTATGTCTGACCCTTTACATTTCTTCCTTTCTCTTTTCTTTCCCCCAGGCTTATAGGGAGAAAGTACATAGTTCAGATTTCTTTATTGACTTTATCATGATGGATTTCTTCAAAATATGGATTACTTCCTCTTCTCCTTCCAATGTTAGGTTTTATCTTTTTGACTATTTTAGGGGATAATATTGTTTTACTCTGATGTTGTTTTCGACTGAGATTTTGAGATATGACACTTTGTAACTATTTGGTTAATTGAAACAAATATGGTTTTGCATTTTAAATGAAAGTTTCTTCTTCCGCTGTAAATTTATATTTTTATATTTTGAGAAATCTTAGTCTCTGTGATGTTTTACGTCTTTGTACCTTCAATGCTCCATAATTTCTTGATGAAATCCTCATACGGGTGATTTTAAGGAATGTGGGGTGTTACATTTCAATTAGCCATGAAAATGTAAGAGAAAATAAAGAGAAGATGAACCAAAATTTATTAAGAAAAAATGAAAGTGAAAGCATATCTTTTTACAATGAATACAATAGGTATTTCCAAGGAATGAAATTTCCTCTTTATATGACTACTTGCTCTAATCAAATTCACGTATATATATATATATTGAAAATTTATACGCTTTTATTAAAATACCAATAAAACCTCCTTTATATACCTCATCAAAACCCTATACCCCCTAACCTAGATGGGTGCGATATATGGAAAAAGTGTACATATAAATTTGGTGTACATAAAACATTGAAAGTACAAAATTAAATACATAATGATAAAATGCAATAAACATAAATTAATCTTGCAAACTGCCCACAAGGCCCTGTCCATCTTCAACCAAACAGAAGCACCAAATCGCGACTAGCCATAATCGTTTAAATCAATTCTGCACTGCTCTATAATCTGGACATTTTGAGCAGATCGTTTCGTCCTGCTTCTTTTATTGCGAATCAGATAAGTAATCTCCCATTGGATGTGAAGAAGCTTAGTTGTAGATGAAATGCGTCGATGCAGAAAAACGCGATTATTTCATTCCTACCAAAGAAAGTATATTGAAGTAGTTACGGATCTGCACACTAGGTCACGAATCTGGTTATGGCATTTGAATTTGGAGTGAAGGTACATAGCTTCATATGCTAGGGTAAGTAGAGAAGCAAGATTAAGGTGGAGTTTAGATTTCAAAGAAAACCAGATGAAAGATGAGTATTCAGAGTCAAAGAATAAATGTCAAACACATTCAGGCTCCTTCTCATATAATGGACCTAAGTTGTTCGATACAATTCCAAGCCACTGAAGACGATCTTTGGTATTTAATCGGTTAATTGCTACAAGGTACAAGAAGAATGCCATTCGTATACTATTTTTCATATGCCAAATAATAGAGAAAATGGGATTTGTATCTTCATGAAGGCAAACAAACTCCCATGCCTTATGAAAAGAAAACGGATTGCCTCATCCTCATTCATAAATATCACATGGGCGAGATGAATGAATTGGGATAAGTTGGATTTCATGAGCTAGTTCTCTTGTCGCAGAGTAGGATAAAGGATGAAACTGGCCATCAGAGATAATTGAGCTTACCAAGTCCGAATATCCACCTATGATAAAGACTTTATTCAAGCCCAGAAGATCGAGAAGAGCGCGGCGGTTTAGGCATCGATCGAACCAGAGAAAAGTGTCATTACCATTTGCGGTTGGCTTGTTGAAAAACTATTTAGAAGTAGTATGCAGGTGGAGTATCAATTTCCAGGTAGATGAAGCATTGTTATCAATTTACATAACCCAAAAAAACTTATCTTTGCAATATCGTACCCTCATCCCTTTGCTCCACAAGGATTTTTTACTTGAAAAGTTCCATAATAATTTTATACATGCTGTTTCTTTAGGTCAGAAAAGAGTTTAAGGCTAACCCCTCCCTCTAACTTTGGTTTACATAATGATTTTCATGCTACTATATGGGATGACACTCCCTAAAAAAGTCCGCGCACATGGAATGTAGCTTATCTAATGTGAATTCAAGAATCTGGTAGATAAAAAGCTAGTACAATACAATTGGTGTCATAACTAAATTAAGGAGTTCATCCCGACCTGTGAAACTTATCATTTTAGTAGCCCAACCTTGCATTTTGCTTTGCACTGTATGGATTAAAGAATTGCATTCGGATTAATGAAGATAATTAGATGTTAATGGGACACCCAAATACTTGATGGGTAGTTCACCTTGTTTGAAGCCTAGAAGGTGTAAAACAGCCTAGGAATCAGTTGTAGCATGATTGAAAAAGACTTCAGTTTTCGAAGCATTGACGTTCAACATAACACCCCGCATTTATTAAATATTAAATAAGTAATAAATAAAGATTGTGCATATATGTATATATGCATGAATGTAAATGCTAAAATTAAAAAGGTGCAAGCTAAGAAAAGAAAGGGATAAACGCATACAATGAAACAATGAATTAATTGCAGCCAGTAAAATAAAAAGAATTGAAAGATAGGTTATAATGAATTAATAACCAAAATATTGCATCCGTATATAAACATACAAATTTGAAATTTAAACTTAATAATGGTGTGTAAAAGAAATAAAATAAATCAAGAAGAGGTATACAAAGCAAGTAATTAAGTTGTTAAATAAAACATCAAGTTCAGAAAACACAGCGTCGCACAAAACTCGTCTGGACCTAGATGGGTCGACCCGGGTTCTTCTTGGGTCGAACAATGGGTTAACCCAAGGGACGACCCACCGATAAGGCAGTTTGACATATGGGTCGACCCAAGCAGGTCCAAATCTGTTTTTGTGACATTGAATTTCTGATGTGTACGGTTCATATTTTGATGAATTAAATCTGATGGACCAGACCCTTCTAGTACACCTATAAATAGACTAGCAGGACCTAACTTTAATCACATATTTCCTGAGAAGCTACCTTAGGCTTTGTCGTTCTCTTTCCTCTCCAAACATTTTTAGAAAGTAAAATATTAGTTCTTAGGGATTCTGATTCAAGGTTTGAAGATAAGAGATATGAACCTACAACATGAATGTCTAGAATTCTGATCAACATGAGGTAAGTTCTTGAATCTGATTTGTTTAGGTTTTTTCCTTTCTTTCACTCTTCTTTTAGTATTAGATTTGTGAATATGTGGTTGTTTTGATATTAGATTTAGTTAGGAAGACCACGGAATAGAAAATCTGGATCGGATTCGAGGATTGGAAAGTTGTTAAGTGAGTGGATTTGAATTATAGTACATCTATCGTTTGCATTACACGTTATACGTATATATAACATGTTGAACAATTGGTAATTGTGGAAATTGGCTATGAAACCTGTTTAGAACATGCTAAAATTGAAATTATTGATAGATCTATTCTATGAATCCGTTAATTAGATTAAAATCACCGTAATACTAGAATTGTGAAATTTAAAAAAAAAAGTGAATGTGTTACGGAAAATGTTGTTAATGACAAATTAGATATTGTAAATCAAAGTATAGTGAAATTGGGAATAATAGAAAAATAATAGATATGCCTGATTTGTATGTAAAATTTACAATAATTGGGGAATTGTAGGTAACCGTATTGAGACACGAAGTTACGTTCAACTTGCGGTAGAAGCCTGCCCGGAACCAACCGGCAAATCCAACATCCACAAGTGGTCAACTTAATGTGAGAGGTCTGGTGCCTGAACATATATCAATATATATATATATATATATATATATATATATATATATATATATATATACAGCAGACAATAAGTAAATAAATTTAATATGCTTGTTGCGGTTAAAAAGAAAAGATTTCAGTAATTGTGAATAACATATGAAACTGAAATTAAATGTCTAACTTGGAAAATAAGAAAGGAAGGGACGTTATGGACTAAGCTAGTTGGGTTATGAGGAAAAGTGATATATTTCCCTAAGTAATCTATCTCTTAGAATGTAGTTGCAAGAGAGCCACGATGAAAAATAAAAGAAATAGCTTCCAACTAAGGATCTAGACAGGCATACGTTATGAAAATAAATCATTGTATCTTTCTGTAAACCAAACTAATAAAGTGCATGAAATGTTGTCCTTAAAGAATAAGGAACATGCATGAAAGTGAATAAAGAAAGAAAGATTACAACAGAATAAGAATTGGAATGAACGAGGAATGGTAATAACCTATTACGATTAAGTATGAATGAAAGAATGGAAGATAATAGGTAGGCTTGTCCTTGGTACAAGTGGAAATTATAACGTAAGTTATAATAAATGGAAAGAAACTTACTGATAACCTCAGTTAAGAGAACTAAGTAAATAATTAAATAACAACAAGAGGTTGTATTAAACCAAGTCATGATTAATGAAAAAGAATGAAGTAAGCTTATTATTGGTAGACTTATAAAAGAGAATTATGAAGTCTAATAAAAGAAATTAATAATAAGCGGAAGCCCACTCAGGCGGCATAGAACTGAATGAAGTAAGTAGCCAATTGTGTGCTAATGAATCTGGTAACCTGAGATAACAATGAAATGAAATAAGTTGTACTTAATTATATGTATTAAGTAACATGTTAACAGAAAACATGTGGATTGTGATAAGACATACTTAATTGTACATTAAGTAGAACATGTTATTGTAACCTGTAAACTTGAAATTGGACAATGAATGACAAGATAATAATGTAAGAAGATTGTAGATTACTTTCGTTAATTACAATCTTGGGAATAACATGTTATGGGCTTATTAATGAACTTAAATGGGTTAAGTTATATCACTGAATTAATAAGCGAGAGGGGTCTGATATGCACGTAAAAATGCACATTTATATTCACATATTTATTCTTGTTTAATTGAATAAATGAACATTTTCGGGTACTTTATATGATCAAATCATGTTTTAAATGTTTTCAAAATCATCACTCATTTGGGGGTTTAACGGTAAATTGTGCATGTTTTAATTTGTGATATCATTTACTTGTTCCTTATAGTTGTCTCTTGTACAAATTTAGGAGCAAAATGAAGAATACACATGAAGATATGAAGAAAAGCATGCACATACACAAGAGGAGGCAAAGAAATAATTCATTATATGGAAAGTGGAGGACCGCACCTCTCAACTAACCCACTTACTCTTAAGCCTTCATATTAGAGACTAATGCACTAATTGGATGAGGCAAACAAGGCTTCATGCATTCTACATGATTAATTAGTGGCTAGAGACAAAATTAGAAGCTTCGTGAAAGGGCATTTTGGGGAATTCCCAAGATGGGTGATTAGGGTTTTAGATCATGTATATATACCTCCATGTTTTATGTAAATGGATCATCTCTTTTATTTCCCTTTTAGTTAGTTTAGTTTGGAGGATCAAAACTCTCTTTTCTCTTTAATGACCTCATAGCCACTTTCCTCTTATATAATTCTTTTTTTAATGCAATTGTAATTAGTTCTATTTTATTTACATGCTTTTTACTTCTTGTAGTAGTGTAAATCTCTTTATTTCATTCAAATAGAATAGTTAGTATTTTATTACTTTGCTTTCATTTTCCTCTTTGTTCTTGATTATGTTGAAATCTACATTTATTAACATGATTACATATATTAGAAGCTAAACCCCTTCAATTTAAGGACAATGAGGCTCTCTTGATTATATAGATGCAACATATTTTGATTTTATTTTCTCTTTTTGTGCTTAATTGAAATATGATTATGACAAAGAAGTGATTATTTAAATTGAAATTTGACGGCCTATATTTCTAAACAATAGTTAATAGGTCATGCTTAAAATAGATTTAATTCTCATTTTTTTGTCATTTTCATGAGAGTTAAACAAATGGGTTAGAGGTTGTGTTAAAGTTTGATGGCTTACGTTGGGCTAATTAATAGCACAAATACGACATGCTTAGGATAAACACATCAACCAATCACACTAATGACCAAAATATAGAGATCATAATTTCATAACTTGTTGAACTATATGATCTAGAAAGTAGATTTTCTTTTAAACTGATATTTAACTCTCTCTTTTTATCTATCTTAGTTTGTTAGTTTAGTTTAGTTGTAGTTGTATCTAACATTTCTCTTAGCAATGTTTTAGTTTGATTGAGTGGAATCTAAAATTATTTCTTTCTTTGTGGATCGACCTGTATTCACCACATACTAAAAGCGTGCGCTGTGCGCTTGCTGTTTATACACTTCACGATGGATTTCTAATTAATAGAATATTCGTCGTCGAACAAGTTTTTGGTGTAGTTGCTGGGGAAGAGATTTAATTTTAATTTTACTATTCGAATTAATTTTCTTGTTTTTCGTTCTTTTTTTAAAAAAAAAGAAAATTATTTGTTTGTTTTGTCTCATTTTGTTCATTTTTCTTTGCGCGTTAGTTTGTGTTTGTTCACTTTGTTTTGCGTTGGTTCTCATTTTGAAAAAAAAAAAGATGCATTTGTGTTTAGTTGCAAGAATTTCTCTTGATCATTCCTTTTACTGTGTTGTGCATTTGTGTTTTGTGCATTTTGTTGGTAATCTCTCTTCTTTACTTCTATTTAAAAAAAATGATCATAATGCAATTCAGTTTTTCATGCCATTCCCTTTTGTTTGTGCATTTCTAGTTTCAGCTTTCAGATTTATGTTTGTGTATTTCAATTTTTTAAAAAAAAACAAAGAATATAGTGTGTTTATTGTTTGTTTTTCCTTTTGTTCAATTGTGTGAGTTGTGCATTTGATTTAGTTTAGGCTGCTGCTATTTTCATTCTGTTTCATCTTGTCCTCATCTACTGTTTTCTGTTCTATGTTTCACTGTGTATTTCGTTGGTTTAAACCGAAAACAAGAAACACTTGGATTGAGATAAAGTTTTTTTATTACAAATTGTTTCACAGTTACATACCAGATATTTTCATTTACATCAAATTCACGCACTCTTTTCATTTACACTCCTGCACTGTTTCTCCACTTCAAATTATCCACACAACCACTCCTCCTGACCTGCAACCACTTCAATAGCCAACTCTATCACACAATCTGTTCATCGCAATACAATCTCACGACCACCTCCTTGCTGAATTAACAAAACAATACAAACTGTTCACCACAAACTCTTATCAATTTGTCAAACATTATCTCCTCGCTGCATTCACAAACCAGCAACAAGCACTACAACCACCTTCACCTACCACTTCTACGTACGAAACTTCCACCAATATTCCGACAGTCCTTCCACAATATTACCCCCCCCCCCCCCCCAAAGCTGCATACTGCCATCAGCATGCTACCCCTTCATCACATCATCACTACCACTTTCTTCTTTCACCACCCCCGTCGACATTCCATACCATTCAACCATACATATCCACTGCACACATCAATATCCACCATATCATTCCACATTCGTCCAGTAACACCACACTCAATCCACCTCATAGTTTGTCACTCTCAAACAAACCCACTCGACAACCACGTCAAACAAACTCCAGCTTCACCTTGCCAATTCACTCAGCAACTATACTGCTACTTTCTGCAACCCTCGGACCACTTGAAACCAGCTAACGCTCCTCCAAACTACCCCAAATCGCAAACCTTACCTCCTCCATCAACTGAAAACTTTCCAACAACCCAATCAATGAAAATCCCTACTTCAACTGAAATCATTGAACACCTTCATCCCCTCAACACCGAAATAAATCGATAAATCCCTCACTTCACTCGAATCCCCAAATCCACCACCTTAATAAACGCCGAAACCCCCTTTCCTCTGCCTTCCAATTCAAATTGAAGTCTCTACCACTTTTATTTTAAAAGAACTTTCTTTCCTTTTTTTTTTTTTTTTTTTTTGAAATTTTTTGGGGGCTTATTGCGTTTTCTAGATAGTGCGTTCTGTTTTTATTTCATTTTTTTCCGAGGAAAATCATAGAGTGTGGCTGTATTTGTTTTGCAAAGTAGGACTGATTTTGAATTAGACGTGGGCTGCGATTGGTATTGGGCTTGTAGTGGGCTAGGATATGGTTATATTTTATTTTATTTTGAATACAATTTTCTTTTAAGAGTTTCTCTTAGTTTTAAATTAAAAAAAATCATTTCATTTTGCCTTTTGTTTTGTTTTGGCTAGGATATGGCTTTTGTTTTAATTTGAAGTGGATCCTATTTTCTTTTGCTTCTCTCTCTTTCAAAAAATAAAGAGAAAAGGGGGTTTTCAATAAATTTTAGTTTCATTTGTCTTGTTTTTGTTTTGTTTAAATCTTCTTTCTTTGGTTTCGTAGTCTAGATTAGATCCATTTTAATTTGTTTTTATTTTGCTTCTAAGTTTGGTATTTAAAAAAAAAAGATCGTTTCTATCTTGTCTTGTATAAAATTCTTTTCAGGTTGCAAAGAGTCAGGAATTGCTTGCTTGCTTGGATTCGTTATGCTTTGCTTATTTGGTTGCTTAAAAAATCGTTGTTTAAAATAATTGCTAATAAATTTCTGCACATTCAGGTATCGTGTTCTAACCTCTGTTTTTAATTTCCTTGCATTGTTGATTGCTTGCATTTAAAATCCAAAAACAAACTAAAAAATCATTCGTAGTTGTATTGTTGTTCACTTTTAACTTCGGTTTGCATTCATCTCCTTTCATTTTTAGGCATTATTATATTTTGACAAATTGGTTTCTTTCCAACAAATTATTTCTTGGTGTCTAGACTATAGCAAAGTAATAGTCGTTTATAAATATTATGGTGATTCGTAAATATTATAGCGATTGTTCCTCTGAAGGTACTTAAACCTTCGGCTGCATTGCTAGGGTGATTCCCGGTGCACAGATAACTCCTGTCTATTAACTGGATGAGATTTTTTTTTTGAAACTAATCTAACCATCATTATATAATTTTAGAAATTTAGTAAATAAGTAAGTTGCATTCATATAGTTGCATTAGGTTCATGCATATAAAAAAATTTGAAAATCAAAAATCCAAAAACAAAGCTTTCCCTTTTGTGAATATTTATTTCCTTTTCTCTTAAAAAAAAACCAAAAAGAAAAAAGAACCATTCCTTTTAAAAATGTCTCAATTTCCTTATTTTCACGGATTTTACAATAGTTGTGAAAATCAATATAATCCATTTAATTTTACACCAAATTCATATGGATATTTTAATAACAACTATTGTACAAACAATTTGGATTTTGCACCACAAAATTTTTAAAATAACGATCAACCCTCAACTTTGGAAACAAGTATTCAATCTTTACTTAAACAAAGCCATATAATAAATGAATGATCTAATTCATACTTGTGCAACAATTCAAGTCAAAGTTTTTAAAATAATCAAAATTCAAATTCAATTCCAAATTCAAATGATTTTGATTATAACCCTTGCCAATTCAATTTCGAACTCCAAAATGAATTTCAAATTCAAAATGAAAATATGAATAACTTTTCAAATGATTTTGGCAGTGGGAATAATTTCAATTATGATGCTACTGAAAATTTGTTCTCAACAATTTCAATGAAAATTCTCACGTAATAATTATAAATTTGGTTTGTTGAGCAAATGAATGAAATTCATGATAATTACATGGATTTATTGTATAAAATATACTTGAATTTTCATGAGAAACAAAATCAAATCCAAACGTGTGACGATTTGAATAATAATGCATCTTTTACCAAAATCGACGATCTTCAATTAACAACTTTTGAAAATGAAAATGGAAATTAAAATACTAATGAAGTTGTTAAAAATATGGTAATTGAGCTGGATTTCAATTCTTTTGAGAGGGAGGAACCAAATTTAAAATTCCATCTTCCTCTTTTTGAAAATAACGAATTTCAAACAACAACTTTAGACTTTGAAAATAATTTATGCAATGAAGTTGTGAATAATTCAAAGGAAGAAGAATTTGATGAACATGAATGTTTTGGTCTTTTCGAAGATGAGTTGAATTGTGAAAAGGTAGATTTGAATCACCATTTGGATTTTGAAATTTTGAACAAATTTTCAATAATCAATTTGAAATTTAAATCGGTGAATTTAAGCATGAATTTCAACCATTTATTCAATCTACCCCAAAAACCATCAAAAACAAAACAACTCATTCGATATTCAATAAAATGATATTTGTAAACTACTAATATTCTTATAGCCTATGAATTACTTAAGAGTTACAAGCATAAAAACATTTCTCCCATGACCATGCTTAAACTAAACACAAAGAAAGCTCTCGACCCATTGCACTGGGATTCAGTAGTTAGGATTCTAAACTACATGAACTTTCTTCCTAACATGATTTTTTTGATAGATACATGCATGTCTTCTATGCACTTTTCCATTAATGTCAATAGCAATTCTGTGGGCTTTTTCAAAAGTAAGATTGGCAGTAGGCAAGGCGATCTCATGTCTGCGTGTATCTTCATCATTGTTATGGAATTGCTCATGAGATTGCAAGGTGAATTAGTAGATAAAAATGCTTTTCAACCACACCCTAAGTGTATTAACCCTAGGATTACCTCTCTTCTTTTTGTTGATGACCTGTTTGTGTTTTGCAAACCTGACATTACTACTATGGTTAATATGATGAGTACACTAGGTAAATCTTACAAGATGACTGGACTTCAAATCAACATAGCTAAGTCTGAAATGAACCTTGTTAGTGTATCTACTAATATTCACAACATTGCTGGTCCTTGTATCAATGATAACACAATTTCATACCTCGGTCTTTCTCTCACAAGCTTAAGAGTAACAACTGCTTAGTGTTCTCTTCTTTTTGAGAAGATCATAACAAGATGGAATGCTGGTCAAATAAGATGCTTAGCCAAGCAGGTAGATTAACACTTATTAAGTCAGTTATTATTTCCATCATGTATATTGGTCTAGGACTTTCATCCTACTGCAGAAATTATTAAAAATGATAAAATCTACTTCATGATTTTTTTTGGAAAGGAAATATACATGAAAAATATTCTGCTTTTATCACATTTAGATCAATGGAAAAGCCAATTAGAAAAGGTGGTTTAGGGATATTTAACACTATTTTTTGGAACAAGTCGGCTTTCGCTAAACATATAGACAATCTCTTGAATAAGAAATAGAGCATTTAGGTCTCCTGGTCGCTTAAACATATCATTAGTGAACATAGTTTCTGGACCATGGCTCCTCCTCCCAATCTCAGTTGGACATGAACCAGTATTTTCAAGGTTAGAAAGGACATTCCTTTTTTCAAATATAATGCCTCTGCATTCACTTCTATCAAATTCTGGGATGAGCCTTGGATTGACTTCGGGGTCATCCTCAGTAATATTATTACCAGGAGAAGCGCTTTCTAGTGTGCATTCTCTTGCATTTGTTAGCAGTCTTATTGTTAACAACATGGTGGTGTTACCCAGAACTGCTATATAAATTTGTGCTGAGATATGGAAAAAGATTGATTATATGGCTCCTTTGGTCCCTCGTATAGATAGAGTATGTTGGCAATGGTCAGGTGAGAATTTCAAAATCAAACAAATGTATTTTTGTTTGCTCAGGATTAAAGATTTGCCTTGTTGTAGGTGGCACAATGTGATATGGAAAGAAGAAAATGAAGCTAAAGAGGACCTGTTTCTTTGGAAAATTTTACACAATGCAATATTTACTAAAGTCAAGCTTGTCTCACGTGGTTAACTCGTTCCAATTTACTGTGATTTCTGTGGATTGGAATTGAAGGTGTTGTATACTTATACTTCGAATGCGCTATTATCTATGAGATTTGGCGAGATGTTATCGAAATACTGGGAAGGATCAATGTTCCTCAGGTGAGTATGCTGGAATGGGAGGTGCTACATAATGAAATTATGAAAGGGGATGAACGTGTCAGGATCATCACTTGTGTCCTCAAGAAATTTGTACAGTTGATATGAAAATTCGAGAACGTATCTTCAGGCCTGATAATGCAATTAATAATGCATAGATGAAAACCCAGGTCCTCCTGAAGATTAGAGATGGAATTCAGTTGTTGAATTTTACTTTCGACCCAGGCATTTGGTGTTGAAGCTTCAGCTAATTCTGGATTTTCTTTTCACCTTTTTGTGTTTGTTTTTTCTTATTCGTTTTGTCCCCTCCGTGTTTGGTAGCATTTGCTTCTCTTATATTCTTTTGCTTTTCTTTTCTTGCTTTATATCTTTGAGTTATCAATAAAGTGGTAAGGGCTCACTCAACGATGCCGACTTTGCCAAAAAAAATGTTAAATAACTTTCTATGAAAATTTATAAATTTAAAATGAAATATATTATATGTAAACTAAATTTATAAACGTACTAAATATACTTGGCTTCATGGGCCCAAGAAAGATCCAATGTGGTAAAAAATGATATTCACTCATATCTCCCACTGCACGATGGTCCAATTTCAATAATGGTATCAGAACCCAATTATCCATGCTATCTAATCAACGATGTTAAGGTTAACTAATTAAGCTCACAACCTAAATAGTGGAGTGTTTAGAATGGTAGTGCCTAAGATCGAGTTTAGATAATCAAGTACTCTGCCTTGCCTAACTATCAACTTGAGCCTAACAGATATGTAGACCCACATAGAAAATGCCCAACTTGAATAGGGCCTGGAGCTAATTGTTCTTTCTAAGAATAAAATATAAAAGTTATAAATTTAAAATAAAATGTAAAAATTTAGTAAAAAATAATGATATAATAATAAAATTCAAGATGTTCAAAAATAATAAATGATTCCATATATATGCATATATTTGTGTAATAAATTAAATAAAATCGATTAAATTTGTTGACTAATGGATACTATATAAATGTATTATGATATATGTTTTAATATTTTAAAATGTTTAAGATATCACAAGCATAAATGTTCGTATATATAGAATTTTCAATTAGTATAAATTTAGTAAAAAAATTGTTTCGAATTAAATAGCTAAAAGGTTAATTAATTGAATAAAACACATATATCTCATGTATTATACTATATAGCACTACACCAAAAATGTCAATTTGGCAGTGCTCATGGCCGTATCAAAATCGATTTGATACGGTTTTAACCGTATCAAAAAAAGACGTCTTTGTTACTTTGATACAGTTTTAAGCCGTATCAAAATCATAAATTGATACGGCTTAAAACCATATCAAATTGGTAATTTGAACGGTTTTAAGCCGTATCAATTTATGATTTTGATACGACTTAAAAGCGAATCAAATTTCTAAATTGATACGACTTAAAACCATATCAAGTTAGCAAGTTGGCACTGTCAACTTCATAGATCGATACAGTTTTAAGCCGTATCAAATTCGTAGATTGATACGGCTTAAAACCATTTTAAACTGCTATATTGATACGGCTTAAAAATGTGTTTAATGTCTCATTGCTACAATGCTATCAATGAATTAGATACGGCTTTTAACCGTATCAAAATCGGTATATCATATATGCAGTATACAAAAACACTGCACCCGTGTGTTTGTATATATATATATATAACAGTATATAAAGAAGATACGCTAAGCATAATTCGATTAATATATAACCCATAACTTCAGTTAGTACAAACCACATAACACAATATATACAAAGCATAATGTTCACAGTTCTTGCTCTAAAAAAAAAAAGACAACAAAACTAAAGTTGTCGAGCCCAGTACTGCTAAAGTTTCAGTTGAGCCTTAAGAGAGCGTATCAATTTGTAGTATGCAAAGCTGCGTAGCTTGTTGCCCAGTACTGCTAAAGTTTAAACCGAGCCCTTTTCTTTCTTTCCTTTTTTCCAAACAATTGCAGTAAATGAGTAGACATGAACCTTTTGAGTCTTGTTTATTTTTAACTCTAATATGTCCTTTAATCCCTTGCTTCTCCTTGCCAGTACCTTCTTCTTCCCATTCCTACATGAATATATAAAAGCATTAGCAAAAAAATATGTAAACCTATAAATTTAACATTAAATCGCACAAGTAGTAACAATGAACAAAAGAACTCAAAATATACAGCTTCGCTCGAAAGTGATACAGAACATACGGCGCAAACAAGTAAAAGTTGTTTAGCCGAACAGAAGGTGTGCTAAACAATCAGTAGAACAACGGAATATGGAAATATCATAAAAGTCAACATACTAGCATTTCAAATTCACATGAAAAAGAGAGAAGATTATGTTAACAAATTGATTGAGAGCACAGGAATACAATCTGGTGCAAAAAAAAAAAAAAAAGGAATAAAGCATGGGGTATGGGAAAGCAACCTTAATCTCAACTGCAATAAAACCTGTGATTCATCTTCAGTGTAGAGAAGCAGTCATTAGGTTCGGAAAATATAGTACAGCTAGTATCAGATGCGAAGCACAAATATCAAGCTAATGGATGCAGGGTACTCATACGATAATAAAATAAAGAAGCTGTATTCCTAAAAACTGAATATCTAAGCCTGAATGTATCAAAACAACCCAACCCGAAGGCCATATTAAAGAAAATGCATATGTGAAACCCGTACAATTTCTGATCCAAAATAGATGAATCACACGAAAACTGGCATATTATAACCAAAACCGCACGAATACTCTTTCCATAAAGAAGTAGAAGAAGAAGGCGAACCATTTGTTCCATGAGGCGAAACGCGGCAGACTGCCTGGCAACACCGACGTAGCAAACTGGAGCTTCGGCTCGGTTAAAATATTTTGTCCTTCTTTCAAAGAACGCTGACTAAATGGTAAGGCCTTAATTAAGTCCATCAATAGACACCCAAAATGATTTTTCTACTAATTTCTGTTTTTTATAATCTTGCTGTGAAGATTTGAGAAAGTTGTATATATAAAACTTAGATAATACTTTGGTTTTGATCTTGAAAACATTAGACATCAATTATCAAAATTATATACTTAAGAAAAAACAAGCACCTAGCAAAGTGGCAAGAGATTTGGATTGTCCATAATTTCTTAGATAAATCTGTTCTTTTTTTCGCTCATAATTTCTAGAACCAACACACCGGAACCAAACACATCTAATTTTACTGAGAATGCGCCGTCCATAGCATAGTCTGTAGACATGTATCCACTGCATTTTAAAAGAATTCAAATGTTAATTTTATGAATCAAGTAATTTATGTTCCTTGAATACAAATAGATATACTTGCTATGTTCCAACATGTTTCTGATATTGAAACATGTTTCATTACCAGTAATGATTCCAAGTATCCAGCAATGACCTTTTTTGTTCACCTGAGTGTAAATTGTAAGTGACAAATTTGCATAGAACTGAAAAAAAATTATGATCAACTGAAACTAAATATTATCATTAAAATATATGGAAATTACCAAATAAGAATGCATCCAAACAACTGTTGGGCAAGTATTCATAAACAAGCATCCTTTCTTCCCCTTGAATGCAGCAACCGAGAAGGCAATGAGCATAACTTCATTTTTTAACTCGTCGGAACCTTGACTTGAAGTTGTTAAAAGTCCTTTTACTGCAATTTCTTGATCTCCAATTTACCCTGTTTGATTTCTCTATCAAGTATTAGATCAACATGTACGTCACCATATAAGTGTTGGCACTGTAAAAAAAATTGGTGTTACTTAATAGTTGTTTTGGTTTGACAAATATTTAATGGTAGATTGATCGATGCCTCTACCGAATAGTTATTCAAAATGAATTCAATTAGTATGACAAATATTTAATGGTAGATTAAAAAAAACTAGTAGCAGAATGTAAAATACGAAATAAAATAAAACAACAGATTTCCTATAGTTAAAATTTGTACTGTCGATTGCATAAAGAAGTTAATACTAACATTGCATGGGTAAAATTTGTATTGTCGATTGCATAAAGAAGTTAATACTAACTTGTATAAAAGTCGCATCGCGTAATAAAGCCATGGCGATGCTATCACAAACCCAAACAGAAGCTAAGATCGCATGTAATCAACAGAACTATCATCTGGGTACCTGGATAGTACATCTAATGCGATCAAAAGTCAAACTTACACCTAATTTTCCTGCACGTCCACAAAATTGGAAGCAGAGGAATCAATTTCTATCCTCTGAGCACAGTAAGAGCGAAAGAGGGATCAAACCATTATTTTAATTCAGGGGCATATGGAGCCGGGCAAGGAGAGACAGAATTATCCGACAACTGGGTTATGAATCCCACAGCAGCTTCAATGCAAGCAAGCAAGATTTTCTTTTCCAACATGACAAGTTGTGTAGCGACCAGTTTCTTTTTGTCCAATGTATCATCTTCCAGCAATTTATAGTCTTCACTCAATGTTGTAGGATAGCCAGCTAAACGAGCATTGAAATATCTTACAAGCTAGTCTAGAACAGCTCTTTCCATGCACGAACTCACAAGACAAATAGGACCTTCTGAATAATAACTGATTGCATAGCAGATGGATCTAAGACATAACCTAAATGCAAGTAAGGAAGCATGTCTAATATAGCCTCCTTTTCTCTTCCAGCATGAACTTGAAAGACTTGAACAGCCAGCTTCCCATTTTTCTGAGCAACCATTCTCTTTTCTTGGTATTGAGGATCATCAGTACTTAGTGATGCCTCTATCACTAGATGGTCATAAGGATTATCTTTGTCCACAAAACCATAGTTCAGAAGTAACCGCGAGTTTGGTTGCGGCCCACACCATACAACAATTGGCTCCCCGGCTTTATAAGGACGGTCAACTACAAGTTGAATAGCATCATCTGCTGCAGTTAACATTGCCTTGCAATTGCTCTTGTAGGCTAAGAGAGGAGGGGCTAATGGAACCAATGCAAACCTTCTAGCCAAACTGACTTTCTGCAAATGAACAACACATGATTGAACTGCAACAAATGCTTGCTTAAATATCTCAAAGGAAAATGCCTCAGTGGGAATGTCAAACGGGTATTGCTGAAACAATGAGCCATATACAAAACTATATCCAACTCTTCATACTCTCTCTTTATCCCTTCACCTCTCTTAAGAACTTCCTGGTAGGACTTCCATTTAAGTAAGCAAGCTCATCTTCAGACCACAAGAGAGGAGATTCTACTGATAGCTGCCCTCTTCCTCTTTGTCAATCAAGTTCCCTAATGAATGGATACCAAAATGATTTTTACCCTGCTTTTTCTCGTACATGAGATACAGAGCCAAACAAGCTAGTTCTGAAAGCTTGTTGGTAGTTAACAACTCCGCAACTGTCTCATTCCCCAACACTCTATCCAGTGTCACAACCAAGGAATTTGGAACCGAGAACGCAACATCACCTGCCTTTAAGTCCTCGCTAGCAGCGACATAGTGAAGAGCAGGCCGATGCTTGCCGTCATGAGTATCAACAGCCCTTTCTTTAAGAACAACTTTACAAGGAGGCAATCCTTCTTTATGAAGCCACGATTTGAGATCCCCGGAATCGAATGGTTTCACACTAGATGCGGCAATCAGGGTTTCAGCGGAGCACACCACTGACGGCGGCAGAAGGTGGAAGAAGGGATGGGAGACGAAAAGATAAGCACCGGCATTGAAGACGTCATTAAGCTTTCCGAGTAAGTGATGAGTATCAAGAGCTAACAAATTGTTGCTACTATGAACTGCATAACATATTTTTGAACTGGTCAAGTTGGGTAATCAGACAGATGTTACAACCCAGAACAGTGTACAGTTTACAACCATGATGAGGATTTCATGTCTTATAGTTATAAACGGTGCACGATAGTATAAACATATCTGTATTTATTCACAAATGGAACATTAAGCCTGGAATTAATTCACTTAGTAAAGCACTAATTTTAGTTAAAAAAATTATATGTCAGGGAAACAAATAAATTTGAAACCGAACTAAAGAACATAATTCACTCATTATATCCTTAACAAAATCTTAACTAAAGAACAGTTTCAGATGAGCCTTAAGGGAGCGTATCAATTTGCAGTATGCAAAGCTGCGTAGCTTGTTGCCCAGTACTGCTAAAGTTAAACAACTACATGAAACGTACATTTTTATCAGCGGGTTATCAGTTAGCACTAAACCATCAAAACCAAACAATTTTACATAAATTGAATTCAAAATCTGTTGTATTTTTGCATTAAAAAAAAAAAAAAAGAGTACATATATGAATCATTAATTTCAGTGCCCATGAGAAAATGGGTAGCTAATATACAAGGGGCGAAACTCTCATATGCTCTCAAAAATTGACAATTCGAAAGCTTTTTCAAAAGACGATGCAAAATTTATGATCGACGTAAATCGACGTAAGCTCTTTATGTCAAATGTAAAATATTCTAGATACTCATAACATGAGCATTTATGATATCCAAGAACGAACCTATAATAACTTCACAAAATTTGTCTTCATGTTACCTTAAGAAATGGAAAATTGAGCTGAAATTTTGAATGGTGGAAACCTCGCTGATTTTGGGTATAAGTGGATATGTGCAACTAATATAAACAAGATAAATTAAAATTACATGATAGAATACAAAAAGTTATAAATAAAAGTTTAAATCATGTTGATATATGTATAAAGTAATCAGGTCTAGAAACTATATCTTCTCTTTAGGCTAACATATAAATTTCAGCAAGCAAGTCAAGGGTATTTCATTTCATAAAACTGGTTACAACATATTAATTTTTTTATACAAACCTGCACACAATTCGCAATCATTGCAATTAAATTATGTGTATGAGTTCCATCAACATCACTTGCTAACCCTACTCAATTTTTTTTACAAAGCAAGCAATCCAATTTAGAAACAAACATAGCAAAGCATATTAATTTTTCAAATCGAGTAACTCAATTTGAACCAGGTTATTATGCATAGATTGATTGGCTATAAATCGAAGTAAATTAAGTAACATACGAATTGAAATCATCAAAATAAGATAATTAAGAAGTTACAGTTACCTATTCGAGAAATCGAAGGTTAGATTTGACTGCGTGCTCGAGTATCTCTTTCTTCCTCTTCGTAATTCATTTCACCTCCTTTTGCTTGTGCACCTTATTCCTCATCTGCTCGCCATGAATTTCCATCAGTCATTTTTTTCCTTTTCTGTACGTGTTTTTGCCTGTTATGCCCTTCGCGAAAGTGATGCCCCATGTAATCGTCCCGTCAGCACTGGGCTAGGGCCGGCTCTGATTTTAGGCGGAGTACATGCGGCGAACAGTGAAAAGTTGGACAAACATTACTTTTAGGGTTTTGAGAAGGGGAAGCAGGAAAGGAGAGAATGAGATAATTAGAAAAGAAGTGGCCAATCTTTTTTTGGTTGGTGAGAAATGAATATTCAGCACGTAAAAAAAAGGAAGCTGATTTTGATATGGGTTAAAGATGTACCGAAAGGAAGCCATCCGAAGCTTTAATAATCTACGGTCAGATTTGCAAGACTGGGAAGACACGAATCGGTTAAGATGTAGCAAATAAATTTGATATGGATATGAGCTGTATCAAATTTGATACGGCTTAAAGCCGTATCAAATCTCTGAATCCTGTTGTGTCAAATTTGCTATTATGGTGTAGTGAAGGTTACATTACATGATATATATTGAAACACCCCACGTTCATAAATGTCACTCTCGAAGGGAATGCATTAACTTCAGTGAAGCGTTATAGCTAAGAGATACAGATAAATTACAAGATAGACAAATAAAGCAGTGGAAAATAAAACCATTTTATAAGCAACGTAGTTCAGTCAAGCTTTTACAACAATTGACTCAATCATACTTAAAATTATTACATAAAACTTCTGTCTTGATTCAAAAACTTCCAAGTATATAAGAAGCATAAAACATAGCAAAGTAGCATAAGTCCCCAAATTAAAGTGCAATCACAACTATAGCCAAAGATAAGAGGTTCCAAGCCATACATCACAGAATCTCTGAGCTTGGAAAGAGAAACGGTCCAAACTAAGCTGAGCTATTCCCTCCCTGACTACCTTAGGGGGGGGGGGACGGAAGAAAAGAAGACGAAAAAAAACAGGTCTGACATAAGTTTGATAAGTCCAGTGATTTTTCAGCATGTAAACAAGATAAAGGATCATGACATGAATAAACTGAAAATAGGACAATATCATAAAACGAGAAAACTTAAGACAAGATAAGGCAAGGTAAACTGAATGCGCTTCTACTCTTTCTCTGCTTCGCTACTACCCTGTTATCCTGATTTCTATATCTCTGCACCGCCTAACTAGTGTCCCAACTAGTAATCTGTTTAAAATGATAATATTACAACGTGATCCCAATCCCCGCAATTGTGGTAGCCTTCAGGTGTACATCTAGTATGAGGATCTTACCTCAGTCAACCTAATTGCCATGACGATGTTAGATGTACCCTTACTACCCTATCGATCGGCTCCCTACTTGTATTAATGTTCCATGTGTCTGTGTCAATCGGCCCTCTCTTGCATGTAGATACCCTGTGCTGGTCTCACCATAAGGTGTATCAATCCTTATGATAGCAACCCGACACGATTCAAGATGCACAGTGTATAACTACTGGTACCCAGTGCCAGCTTTTTCCCACTCCGGAGTACGTGCACGCCCGTAAACCGTCGGAACCTACACTGACGTACCCCCCGCCGCTATTTTGACCGCTTATAAGCAGCCCAGTAATCGTGCCCCACCCTGCCTAGTTCAGGGTACCATGATACATATATGTGGGTTACTGCTGAAATGGGTCCCCGTTACTAGGGTTTCCTGCTGGTTAAGTTTGTGGGCCAATATATACAAATATTACCCACCTACACGAGATGTACTTAACCCTCCCATCGATTCAAGCATGTTTATTAACGGTTAAGTTTGTGGGCCTATATATACTAATATTACCCACCTACACGAGATGTACTTAACCCTCCTACTGATCAAGTAAATACGTATTATTGGTTAAGCTTGCCTTAACCCTATCTGCTTTGTTCATGTAATATTGGTTAAGTGTTGTCCATTCATGTTAAGTTATCCCACCCACACATCATGTTGTATTGGTTAAGTGTTTTCTATTAACTTAACACCACTCGTTCATCATGTTATATTGGTTAAGTGTTGTCCTCTTGTGTTACTTAACCCTATCATACATCATGTTATATATTGGTTAAGTGTTGCCTTAGTTAACTTAACCCTACCATTCTCAACATGTCTTGTTCATTAGCATTAGTTGATTTATTAATGCACCAACCTCTCACATTAGATCTGTGTTGTTGCGGTTACTGGATGTGTCGGGCGGTTCCGGGCAGTTTTACACCACAACTCAATCTAACCTCCAGTTTTTCTTGGGAATGATGCACTAACCTCTCACATTAGATAGGTGGTGTTGCGGTTACTGGATGTGCCGGGTGGTTCCGGACAGTTTTACACCACAACTCAATCTAACCTCGGGTTAGGCATGTTCATCCTTTATTTAATTTACATATTCGTCATTTATGTCAAGTTTATATGTAAATTATCCGCAAGTGTTGTCATGTCACATTTATTATTTAAATTATGTTCATAATTAATGGTATACAAATTATACCATTTCATGATATTAATCATTTACATGATTATGAGTCAATCTATGCCGTTAGCATGTAATTTAATGTTTTACCCCAACGTTTCCCACCATTATTCGTTCGCATAATTTACATAGTATGTTAGGCTCGCAAATTAGCCTAACTCATAAACAAAAGGGAAAAGAAAGGAACATGTAGCATTCCAACAGCACAAAATAATATGAATCTAACTAAGCACGTGTAATACAATTTTTTCATGAACAATATAAACTTAATCAAGCATACCAATGTGAACTTGTACTTGAGTTAGATCCAATTAACATAGATCTTAAGCATATGAACAGGAATTAACATAGATCTTAAACATATATATTAACCTGGGTCTAAACATGTAAGCATGTAGATCTAAACATATAAGCATATATGAACATGACTTAGTTTATGAACATGTACATAACGTAAAAGCAAGCATGTAGATCTAAATATATAAGCATATATGAACATGACTTAGCTTATGAACATGTACATAACATAACATAAAAGCATCACCAAATTAATATATAATATGATAGGTCCAATTGTATAAATCACAATAGTCTCATAGGCATAGTTAATTTCAGATTTGTCACAAGGATAAACATGAACCTGAATCACAATTAGGCACAGTTCTAGATTCGATTTATTTCAAGTCATGACTTTTATATATTTAAATCTGAAATATAACTGAACTTACAGAAAAAGAATAGTTCTTGTATTATGGAATCTGATTTCTGAATTTGTTAAGTTATTCCTTTGATATAGACTATTGATGTTCTTCTAATTGATTTCTAGTTGAAGAAGATATTCTAGTTTTAAGAAGATGGAGCAGCATGACGGCTTCATAGAATGTGTTTATGTGTTTTAGGTTTAGGGTTTGAGTTGATTATATAGAAGTCTAGGATTAATTCTAGTCTTTAGATCAGTTTAGGAGAAATCAGAGCCATCCAAACCAAAGAGATGTGTCACTCAGCCAATCACAATACGACACATAAGCCATAATACATCAGAATTCGTCACTGGGCCAATCAGAGAAGGCCACATCTTCTCAGAACTACAGAAATCATAACAGGAATTGGATCCCGGAAGGGGTCTACCCCCCTTAAGGGGGGTCGACACCAATGTTGACCCCCCTTAAGAGGGGTCGAACCATTTGAGCGGGATCTTTCCCGCTCACTCATCTTTGACTTATTTTGGTTCTGGAGATGATTTTGTGTATATATATATACTTCCTTGCGCGTATACAAACTTCTACGGCTTATAACTTCTTCATACGCTGTCTGATTTATGCAAACTCAGACTCTATCCCTAGCAGAATTCCTAGACGAACGCAATGGCGTAACCTATTTCCCTTAATTCTCACTTTCAAAATTAAGTATTCTTTAATTTGTTATTTTAACATTCACAGAAAATACGGGGTGTTACATATATTAAATATAATTATAATATTAACATAAAGTTAATTAAAAATAATTAGCTAGATTAGATTTAACTAATATAATGTTGTGCATTGGATTATTGTATAAAAAATGGGCGTGCAAAAAAATATTATATAAGTAATATGGGATATAAAAATTATGTGATAAATAAAATTCATGTAATGTGATTGTATAAAATTAAAGGTAAGACATAAATAAACCTAATTAGACTTGAGGAATAAGAACATATATTATTGCAATATACAGTGATTTTTGATATGCCTAATACTTGAATCACGATAATAATTTGTAGGAATTATATTATTTCATAAGTCAATATCACTTAATACTAAATGTCAAGATTACAGACCTTTAATATAAAAATGACTTATACCATATGTATGTATGTATATACATATATAAGTTACTTGCATACTCCATGGTTATTGGAAAAACTCATACCCGAGATGTTATGTATAATATTAATAATTAATGAATAGATGAGGTAAGATAACCATATGTATTCATTAGGAAAACTCAAGATATGTATGCTATACTTAGCGATATAGTATGTACAATTGAATAATTTTGTTAATTTTTTTGAGCAAACTCAAGATAAACATGAAAATAGAACAAGGTACTAACAGCTAGGAGTTGTACATAACACAACTGATAAGGAGTTATCCATTGTCCATGGTGCTATGATTTATTAATTAATTTCAAGGCTAGAATTCAAAGACAGATGTGTCCTACATCTATTAGTGAAGTCGGAAGACTTCTATGTTTTGACTTGGAATTTGGTGAAGCATAGAAGACTAACCATAACTTATTGGTATAAAACATAAAGTTTAACCTTACAGATACGACAAAAATGCATCTACTGTGATTTGCCCTAAAAATATATCACTTAAACTTAAGTAAAAATTACAACTCTAAAACTATTTTCTTAAAATGTCAAACTCATCAGATCTGGCTGTAATGACGGGCTAGTAAAAATTGAAATTATGTTGACTTATGAGTGTCTTTAGATTGTAATTACATGAAAACGTAAAAAAATCCGCTGATGATGCTGACCCTGAACTATTTATTATGAACAACGGGAGTCAGACCCAAAGATCATCCAATTTTTCTTGTTGTTTGTGTTGGATATGGGGTTGTAAAGGCGGTATGAGAATATATATATATATATATATATCAATGAGATGTTTAATGATCTCAAGGACCCTTTAGTGAACAATCAAGCGCTACAAGATATGAGCCTATGATGAAACTATTTAATACTAAAATGGTAGAAAGTGGACAATTATGTGCTAATAACGAAGGGCTATATCGATAGGCTTTTATAATTGGACGTATAAACGAGCGATGAACTATAAGAAGATTTTAATCCTTGGTTCCCATTAATTCGCAATGTAAACCATCTATACTAAATTATAACACGACCCACTTAAATTTGAATATCACGGTGTTTCTCAATATTTTGAGCTCGGTTGAATCTACATTTCAGGATTAAGGTGTCATGCTTACTAGAAGGGGTACTGCATTGTCTTTGAACTGTTCAAAGAGCTAGAAAAGAGATGATAAGAAAATGAAAGGTAAAAAGATGAATGGCAAGGGTGAATCCTACCGTTTTCATAATAAAGGTCATTGGAAAATGAACTCTCCAGGCTACTTGAAGAATGTTAAGAAAAAGTATATGAATAGTTTTTTGGCTCCACCAGGTGTACTTGTTATTCAAAATTGCTTTGTAATCCGTAAAATGTCATAGAATTTAGATGCTAGATTTGGTACTCATGTATATAAGTTGTATAGGGCTTAGAAACTGGCATCACATGGCAAACAAGAGAGATGAGGCTTCAAGCTGTTGATTGATGTATGGTAAATGCAATAGAAGCAGGAGACTATCATTTGATTTTGCCTAGTGGATTAGTATTCGTATTAAAATTAAATAATTATTATTATGTAAAAAAACTTTATATGTTGGATTGTTTTTTAGATTGTCAGGGATTAGATATTTTTATTATGCAAATAATTTTGTGAACATGAGTTTCGTGGAAATAAAGTCTGCAAATGTATTTTTAGAAATGACATTTATAAGATTAATATTAATTATGTATGTATTTTGAATAATTTTTCTAACAATATAAACAATAATTATCGTTGACATTGTTGCGAAGATCATATTAGTGAGAAAAGAGTACAAAAAATGTGTTGGATCTAGAATAACCCTAGAGGGGGGGGGTGAATAGGGTTTTTCACAGTTTTTAACAGAATTATAAATCTAACGAAATAAATAATAATAAACAGATCACAGAATATAGCAGAAACAGAAATGCAGAAAATAAATCACACACAGATATACCCAGCTTCGGCAAAACCCTGCCTACTGCTGCATTCCTAAGGTTTCTACTAGATGATAGAACAGATCCCGCATACAAGACCTTGTACACTCGCGACTCTCACTCCTATTCTAACCCTATGCTCAAAACCATAGACTGATCTAAACCCCTAGATCAGATTTTCCCTAGTTTTACAGACACTAGTGAACTGCCAGTTAAACCCCTAACTGGATCTCCCTAGAATTTTACAGATTCTAGAACTGTTCAGATGATTTACAACAGGAATACAAAAACACATACAAATAAAAATAAAATTAAAACAATAAGAAACCCTAGTTCTTAAAATAGGCTAAGCCTAAAAACAAAATGGCCGGCCCCTTTTGTAATTTATTTTCCCAATCCTTGCTTTAGCTCTGGGAAACAGAAATGGCGGCGGCGATTGCTAGGGTTTCTGAAATCCAAATCGTGATCTTGATGATGGTTTAATTGATTCTCTGAAGCTTGAACAATACTTGGCTCTCTTTCTCGTTACTGATTTGGGGTTTTGCTTCTACGATCGAAAACCGTGAGTTTTCTCAATTTTCTGGCTTTTAATTTCTTGCGAGTTGTTGTGTGGTTTCGATGCATAAACTGCCTGTGATGATGTGGTGTCATATAGGATTTCATATCCTTAACTTGCGCTCTGATTTCTTGAATGATTCGATCTGATTTTGTGGGATTCGATCTTCTATATTTGCCGATGATGAAATGGTGTGATAAAATAGGATTTGAAATCCTCAATCAACTCTGATTTCGCTGTATGACTCGGATCTGAGATTGCGGTTTTCCTTTTTAATTTGCCCTCGATTTGAATGTGAATTTTGCGTGATTTTTGCTTTCTGATTTCCACGGCTTTGATATACTTGAGAAATTCTGGACCATTTCTTTTTCCTCTATGATTAATGTCGTGAATGTTGCCTTGTATAATTTGATATTATTCTGGAATCAATTTGTTGCCTGAAATCTTTGAGGTGAATCTGCTTTGAAATAATATGAGCTTGGCAAATGAAAAACAATCTTTGATTTCCTATTTTAATCCTTGCCAGAAATGCAGTGAAAAATATTTCCATATATTTATGGAATTTGCATTTTAAAACCATTGGCCCATTGATAAGTTCTGATTACTGGAAATCAGAAAACTAATCTCGAGATTTATTTGCGCCCATTTCTGATTATAAAACTTGCCAAAATAGATGTGCATGAATTCTGGAAACACGAGACCAATTAAATCCACTTTGCCAAAATGACATACTGATTTCAAAGCATAACTTTGCTAGAATAAACATGCTTGAACCATGCTGTGTCACTGAGCTGCTTTGAATGTCATTGAATTTTGGCAAAAAATACTTGCCCATTTCAAAACTGATTTCTTGTTTGAACTGAAAAACTTTTGAACTTGCTGTTGCCACCATGTGCTCGACCCTTGCACCATTCATTTGGTCTTCCTTTTTCATACTTGTTGCACTCATGAATTCTGAAACTGATTTTGCACCATTCACTTGAGTTTGATGGCTCCACCATGCATTTGTGTATGTGGTGACCAGACTGAACACCATTGTAGTTCCTTTGATCATGTTGCATTCATCACCACTGTGTCTCCATCATGTGTTAACTCTGATTTGCTGAACCATTTCTATATCATGCTGCATGTATTTGTTTGAGTCTTTACTGTTTGCACTTGATCACTTGAAGACTGTAATGCTTCATGTGTATATTTGAGTTCACTTGTCCTGAAGTTGTGCATACTGCATTAGCTGTTTTTGACATTGTTGTTTCCAGAAATGCATTTCCAAGAACATCCTTTGCCTGAGTCTTACTGACTTGATTTGTTGCATATGAGCATGTTCGACCATGCTGTTCAACTGTCCAGTTTTGTCGTAGTTGTACACAATTGTTTGCATATATATGCTCCACTATTTGAGCTCAAATAATCTGCCATGTTAATGCTGTGTACACATGCACTAGTTCTTTGCTGCCATGTCTTATACGTCCCTTTGTTGAGCTATATACTTGCTGAAACTTCGTGACCCCGACTTGAGCTTGGTTGCATATGAATTTGCTGTTGCATGTAAGTTCCTTCATTACCTTGACCATTTGTTGTAGCTTCACCATTCCACCATGCTGTGTGGCCATTGTGCTCGACCAAGAGCAGTCTTCATTATGCTGTGAGCATCCCTGAATCCTATCCACTGACTTGTAGTTTTGTGTTTGTCGAGCCTGTATATCATCTTGTATATGCATTTGAAAACTTGTATCACATTTGAACTGACTTGACCACACACAACAAAATGTTGCTGTACTTTCATGTGTTTGCAGAACCATGCACTTTTGTCCATTTTAATTTGGTGCACCATTGTATATTGTATTTGCGCCTTCCATGCGTTTGAGCTAGTGTTTGCTTCCTTGGCTTTATTTCCTGTTTGTCACATCTTGACTATGCTGAACCATGGATTTGATCACCATGCATTTGTAATTGCTTTCACCATACATGACTGTTTTTGTGCATGTTTAACATGCAGCTCGGCCCATTTCATTTTGTCATGCTGTCCATGTTTTGAGCTGGTTTGTATTGATGCCTTGCTGTACACTTGATCATGGCTCGACCATTTTGACTTTGGTGATTTTTGACTCCATGTTGACTTTGCACTGTCCCTTACTTGTTGTGCACTGAGTCGAGCAGGTCCACGAGGCTACTCCTCAGCTGCACATTGATTGGCGTGGCAGTGCACACGTGTATTTATACACGTGTGTATATGCAGCCATCAGTCGGAAAAAAAAATCAGATCGAGTCAGAAAAATGATGAGAAACACACCGAATTCTGAGGCAAATAAAATTTAAAAATAAAATTTATATTCGCATATATTTAGTATTGTTTCTATTGTAGTGTACTATGTGTTTTCTGTTTCATGTGACAGGTAAGCAGACGGTGACTGGACTGACAGTGAAGATGCTGTGAAGACAGAAGACTGAAGACAAGAACAGTGTGAAAAAGTGTATATGTATAAGAGTCTGTGTAAAAGAATGAATGAGTGAAACTGTGACTGAAAGATAGAGTGTTGTAGTGGAGTTAAAAAAAATTGTACTGTTTGAATATTGAAATAAAATATTATATTTAAATAAAACACTGTGAATATTTGAATTTCTGTACAGTTGTATTTTATTTAAATATAAATATTATATTCCTGTCTGTAATGTGATATAACAGTACAATAACAAACACATTCAAAATAATATATACTTGTTTGTTATCATCAAACAAAAATCATATAATTGTGTATACAACATTGTTATATACAACAATCTCCCCCTTTTGATGATGACAAACAGATAAAAGATTTTGAATATAATAAATGTGTTTGTTCGTGAATATTTGAACTCCCCCTATTTAAATGCTCCCCCTACAACAGAAACTCCCCCTATAACTATGCATGAATGAAAATATTCACTCATAAATCAAAATCTAATCCATTCTCCCCCTTTTGTTATCATCAAAAGGATACAGAGTTTAAAATACAGATGAAAATTGACTAAAAATATAATTTCAGCTGAGGAAGAAGAACGGTCATCATAATTTTCAATCAGTCAAACAAAAATCATAATATTCTAAGAACAGGTGGCACATTTCACATTTTAGAGAATGACGGATATACGATGAATTTTATATAAAATGGAGAGAGTTTTAAAACAATTCATTATTTTCAAAGGATTTTTATAAAAATAAAGCACAAAAACAGTGATGGATTTGGACTATAGTTAATAATTCAATTTAAGTGACAAAATCGAATAATCTCAAATCCCAATACCCATCAATCAACAAATCATAATACGTCATAAGATTTCAACACATTTCACAGACAGAAAATGGATTGATAGGCTGGTTTATACACAAAGGAGAATTTCAAGTTTATTTCAATTTATAGCACATTATTCCTTTTTCTTTTATTTTTATTTAAGAGCACACTGACCACGCATAACCAGAGCTTGGATTTTTAAATGAGGTCAGTCGCAGCTTAAATTATAAGTTGTCTCTTAACCATGCATGACCAGAGCTTGGATTTTTAAATGAGGTTAGAGACACACTTATATATTAATTATATTTATTATTTTCAGCATTTAAAGGAAAAAAAAACTCCTCGGTATGTAAAACCAATATATGAATGATAGAGAATGGGGTAGGTACAGAGATGGACTATGAAAATAAATTTCTAAATTAATTATATTATGAAATAAGCTCGACTGTACCGGGATTATTGAAAATTTCAATTATCACTAATTCTAAAAATAACTAGTATAACCACAATTCCATCACAAATATTTTCACTGTTTATTTAAAATGATTTTAAGAAAAATTAAACTCTCCACATTTATATAAAATCATAACGGATGGCAGAAGGATGATAAGTAATGAAGATGGCCGTGAAATAATTGCCAGTTCAAAGATATTATAATAAGTATTTAACCATCATGAAAATCTAAATAAAATTCTCCTCTTGTTGTGAAATATACTACAGTCACAATTCATCACAATTTCTAAATCTGGTTATAATTTTGATGAATTATAAATACAGTTTAATTTGGACATTGATTTCAATTTCTGAAAGAATAATCAATAAATAATTTTTAAAAATGAAAATCAATTACAAGAGTAATATGCTGATCTATACATGACAAGAGGGAAAAAAATATATACAGCAAAAAATATGCAACACTTCTAGACTGATACCACATGGTGTCTCTACAAAGTGAAAATTCAGAACAGATGGATGAAAAAGCTGATACCAATTGTAGTCTCCCTTATCGAGGAATTTAATTACACCTTGATGGACTATCATAGACATCTCAGACCAAGGAAATTTAAACACAAATTCAGCTAGACAAATTTAGCACATTTATTTGAATAAGGCAAAAAAAATATGTGTGGATCTATACAAGGTGAAAATTTGAATCTCAGTACAGATGGATGAGACAAATATAAGGCGCTTCTGATACCAAATGTTCTCGCTTGCTTGAGGATTTTAATGACACCCCGGTGGCAAACAATGGTACCTCAATCAACAGAAAAGACTTAATTACAAAGCAAGCAACTCAAGCACATAAATTTCATTTATCAGAGCACGATAAATCTTTGATACAAAATCAAGCAGTCCTTAAAAAAAATATTTATAAATCAATTTCTTATAATCAGAGCAGCATGATTCCAAAAATCAAACATTTTTCAAAACAGTATCAGAGCAGCACAAAATTAGTTTCAAAGCACACTTGTCAGGACATTTCTGATGGCCACAGAATATGATTCACGGTCCAATATTAAAAATACCGTTTATTTTAAATCATTTGAAGAAATATGAAAATATCAGGATCAATCACACCAATTTATAAATTTTTGAATTGAGATATGTGTGACATTTAATAAATCAATAATTTCAAATGATTTTAAACAAACAAATACTTAAATCATATAACCATGAAATAAGAGAGAAATTCAAGACCGGATTTTCAAAGAGTTTTCACAAGAATTTTCTGACAAGTCCTCAAGAAATTTCAGATCATCTACATCAATTTTGTGAGATATTCATGATCCAAAGAATAAAAATAATTTATTTGAAATCATTTGAATCAATGTCAAATTTTGAGATTTAATGAATCAGTCACACAAGGTTAATAATTTCAAATTTAAGTGGTGTGTGAGATTCAAAATATCAGGAATTTCAGATGATTTCAAACTAAACTAATTTCAACCATAATAATCATGAATAAGGATGAAATTCTAGATGTATCACTAATTCACCCCACATATTTTTCAAGTCAGAAATAATCAAGCCAATCTAAAAATTAATGAGATTGTCACAACTGAGAAGTAACAGTGTTGTAATGAGTATAATACTTTAAGCGTTTCCAAAATGAATTGGAAGGAACTCAAAAACCGTATAAGTGTGTGAAATTTCATTAATTATTCAGATCTTCAAAAATTTAGAATTCTAGTTAACAGTGTTCAAGATATGATATGAATGCATCAACACTGTTATGAATTCAAAAAATCAGAAAATAAACTTCAAAACAATTGCAGATAAATACAAGTTCAAATTCAGGATATGGAAACAATTAACACATGATGATTCTATACAAGTAAGGCAAATTTCCAGAAAATCATTAATTCTGCAACTGGAAGTTTAAGAAGCACAGAATAAACAAAGAGATATGGAAGTGACAAATCAAATAAAGACAAATAGAAGAAAATAAAATAGAAAGGGGTAGAAGAAGCAGGAATAAACAATAAAAAAATATTTACAAGGTTGAGGTCAGAAATCATACCTGATTCACAGAAAATGTTGTGGATCTCTAACTCATCAGACTTTGCTAAGGAACAGTAGATGATTCAATGATGTGAAGCAATTTGAATCAGTTTCTCTTTTCAGCACAGTTGTTCCTCAGCCTCCTTTGGTAGCTAACTGTTTAGAGGATTGAGTGGTCTAACAAAGGCAGTAAAACCACTCATGGTTGTATTTGTTTGTTTTGGTACCCAAACCTGTTTATATAACAAACCATCAGAATAAACCTTTGTACCCTTAGGAACCCAAATCTGTTTGAATTTCACGAAGTTTGGTTTATTTCCTTTTGGGATCCAGGATTGTTTAGAAGGATTATTATAAAACAATTTCTCATTTTGATTTTGACTCAAAAAACCTTTGAAATTATAAGAGTTCAAATTTTCAAATTGATTCTTTTCAAGGTTGTTTGAAGGATTTTTCAAATCATTCGAAATTCGTCTTTCAAAAACATTATTTTTCTCAAACCCAAGTTCACGTTTATTTTGAACAGAAAATTGGTTTTTCAACAACATATTCAAAGATTTTTCACCGTTTGAAAAATTAGACAAGATTGTTTCAAGTTGTTGAATTTCAGTTTTAAGATCACCATTTTCTTTCAATAAATCTGAACAACGATTTTTAGTGATCTCACATCTTTTAAAATCAGATTTCAAAACCAAATTTTCATCTTTGAGTAACTTTATTTTGGTTTGGGACTCAGCAATCTCAGCCTCAAAATGTTTTCGACTTTCAGACTCAAATTTCTTGAAATTTTCAATCTCGTTTTCAAGTTCTTTCAAAATCGAATTCGATTTCAACAAATTTTACTTTTCTGCAATTTCAAGTTTGGAATGAATATTAGTTTTAAAAATTTCAAATTCCTTTTGCAGATGATTGTTCAAATTTGATAAGTCAATCTTGTTTGCTTTTAAGACCAAAATTTCATCTTCAAACTTTTGAATATTTTTATTGAGATGAACAAGATTGGTTTTCAATTTCAAACAATTTTTACAATCTGAAACTGAAAGGTTTTTAAAATATTCAAGCTGTGATTCCAAATCATCAATTTTGCTGTTCAACTCAGAATTCCTAGATTTCAGAGTTTTGTTTTTAGATTTGAGTTTATCAACAGATTTAGTTAAATCAACACACATATAAACCAAATCTTTGTATGAGAAATTTTCAACTTCAGCATCCGTTGATTCTCCATCATCTGATCCTTCTGAATTCTCATTTGTAAATCTTGTTAAACAGAATTCTGACTCTGGATTGACAATCTGGGGTTTTGAGCTGGAGTTGTCAATTTGACCATACTTCGTATTGAGAGCTGTCCAAATTTCCTGCGCAGTTAAACAATGGGAAATCAGACTGTATTGATTATCATTAAGATGAGAATAAAGAATATGTGTAGCACGAGAATTAAAAACTTTATCTACCATATCGTACCCATTGATAACAACATCCCAACATTTAATATTAACAGATTTTAAATAAAATTCCATTTTGGATTTCCAGTTTAAAAAATCTGTTCCAGTGAAAATAGTTGGAGATGAACTGGACTGACTCTCGTTAGACAGACAACTAGGGTTACCCATGACTCTAGAGTTAAAAAACAACCTTGCTCTGATACCACTTGTTGGATCTAGAATAACCCTAGAGAGGGGGTGAATAGGGTTTTTCACAGTTTTTAACAGAATTATAAATCTAACGAAATAAATAATAATAAACAGATCACAGAATATAGCAGAAACAGAAATGCAGAAAATAAATCACACACAGATATACCCAGCTTCGGCAAAACCCTGCCTACTGCTGCATTCCTAAGGTTTCTACTAGATGATAGAACAGATCCCGCATACAAGACCTTGTACACTCGCGACTCTCGCTCCTATTCTAACCCTATGCTCAAAACCATAGACTGATCTAAACCCCTAGATCAGATTTTCCCTAGTTTTACAGACACTAGTGAACTGCCAGTTAAACCCCTAACTGGATCTCCCTAGAATTTTACAGATTCTAGAACTGTTCAGATGATTTACAACAGGAATACAAAAACACATACAAATAAAAATAAAATTAAAACAATAAGAAACCCTAGTTCTTAAAATAGGCTAAGCCTAAAAACAAAATGGCCGGCCCCTTTTGTAATTTATTTTCCCAATCCTTGCTTTAGCTCTGGGAAACAGAAATGGCGACGGCAATTGCTAGGGTTTCTGAAATCCAATCCAAATCGTGATCTTAATGATGGTTTAATTGATTCTCTGAAGCTTGAACAATACTTGGCTCTCTTTCTCGTTACTGATTTGGGGTTTTGCTTCTGCGATCGAAAACCGTGAGTTTTCTCAATTTTCTGGCTTTTAATTTCTTGCGAGTTGTTGTGTGGTTTCGATGCATAAACTGCCTGTGATGATGTGGTGTCATATAGGATTTCATATCCTTAACTTGCGCTCTGATTTCTTGAATGATTCGATCTGATTTTGTGGGATTCGATCTTCTATATTTGCCGATGATGAAATGGTGTGATAAAATAGGATTTGAAATCCTCAATCAACTCTGATTTCGCTGTATGACTTGGATCTGAGATTGCGGTTTTCCTTTTTAATTTGCCCTCGATTTGAATGTGAATTTTGCGTGATTTTTGCTTTCTGATTTCCACGGCTTTGATATACTTGAGAAATTCTGGACCATTTCTTTTTCCTCTATGATTAATGTCGTGAATGTTGCCTTGTATAATTTGATATTATTCTGGAATCAATTTGTTGCCTGAAATCTTTGAGGTGAATCTGCTTTGAAATAATATGAGCTTGGCAAATGAAAAACAATCTTTGATTTCCTATTTTAATCCTTGCCAGAAATGCAGTGAAAAATATTTCCATATATTTATGGAATTTGCATTTTAAAACCATCGGCCCATTGATAAGTTCTGATTACTGGAAATCTGAAAACTAATCTTGAGATTTATTTGCGCCCATTTCTGATTATAAAACTTGCCAAAATAGATGTGCATGAATTCTGGAAACACGAGACCAATTAAATCCACTTTGCCAAAATGACATACTGATTTCAAAGCATAACTTTGCTAGAATAAACATGCTTGAACCATGCTGTGTCACTGAGCTGCTTTGAATGTCATTGAATTTTGGCAAAAAATACTTGCCCATTTCAAAACTGATTTCTTGTTTGAACTGAAAAACTTTTGAACTTGCTGTTGCCACCATGTGCTCGACCCTTGCACCATTCATTTGGTCTTCCTTTTTCATACTTGTTGCACTCATGAATTCTGAAACTGATTTTGCACCATTCACTTGAGTTTGATGGCTCCACCATGCATTTGTGTATGTGGTGACCAGACTGAACACCATTGTAGTTCCTTTGATCATGTTGCATTCATCACCACTGTGTCTCCATCATGTGTTAACTCTGATTTGCTGAACCATTTCTATATCATGCTGCATGTATTTGTTTGAGTCTTTACTGTTTGCACTTGATCACTTGAAGACTGTAATGCTTCATGTGTATATTTGAGTTCACTTGTCCTGAAGTTGTGCATACTGCATTAGCTGTTTTTGACATTGTTGTTTCCAGAAATGCATTTCCAAGAACATCCTTTGCCTGAGTCTTACTGACTTGATTTGTTGCATATGAGCATGTTCGACCATGCTGTTCAACTGTCCAGTTTTGTCGTAGTTGTACACAATTGTTTGCATGTATATGCTCCACTATTTGAGCTCAAATAATCTGCCATGTTAATGCTGTGTACACATGCACTAGTTCTTTGCTGCCATGTCTTATACGTCCCTTTGTTGAGCTATATACTTGCTGAAACTTCGTGACCCCGACTTGAGCTTGGTTGCATATGAATTTGCTGTTGCATGTAAGTTCCTTCATTACCTTGACCATTTGTTGTAGCTTCACCATTCCACCATGCTGTGTGGCCATTGTGCTCGACCAAGAGCAGTCTTCATTATGCTGTGAGCATCCCTGAATCCTATCCACTGACTTGTAGTTTTGTGTTTGTCGAGCCTGTATATCATCTTGTATATGCATTTGAAAACTTGTATCACATTTGAACTGACTTGACCACACACAACAAAATGTTGCTGTACTTTCATGTGTTTGCAGAACCATGCACTTTTGTCCATTTTAATTTGGTGCACCATTGTATATTGTATTTGCGCCTTCCATGCGTTTGAGCTAGTGTTTGCTTCCTTGGCTTTATTTCCTGTTTGTCACATCTTGACTATGCTGAACCATGGATTTGATCACCATGCATTTGTAATTGCTTTCACCATACATGACTGTTTTTGTGCATGTTTAACATGCAGCTCGGCCCATTTCATTTTGTCATGATGTCCATGTTTTGAGCTGGTTTGTATTGATGCCTTGCTGTACACTTGATCATGGCTCGACCATTTTGACTTTGGTGATTTTTGACTCCATGTTGACTTTGCACTGTCCCTTACTTGTTGTGCACTGAGTCGAGCAGGTCCACGAGGCTACTCCTCAGCTGCACATTGATTGGCGTGGCAGTGCACACGTGTATTTATACACGTGTGTATATGCAGCCATCAGTCGGAAAAAAAAATCAGATCGAGTCAGAAAAATGATGAGAAACACACCGAATTCTGAGGCAAATAAAATTTTAAAAATAAAATTTATATTCGCATATATTTAGTATTGTTTCTATTGCAGTGTACTGTGTGTTTTCTGTTTCATGTGACAGGTAAGCAGACGGTGACTGGACTGACAGTGAAGATGCTGTGAAGACAGAAGACTGAAGACAAGAACAGTGTGAAAAAGTGTATATGTATAAGAGTCTGTGTAAAAGAATGAATGAGTGAAACTGTGACTGAAAGATAGAGTGTTGTAGTGGAGTTAAAAAAAAATTGTACTGTTTGAATATTGAAATAAAATATTATATTTAAATAAAACACTGTGAATATTTGAATTTCTGTACAGTTGTATTTTATTTAAATATAAATATTATATTCTTGTCTGTAATGTGATATAACAGTACAATAACAAACACATTCAAAATAATATATACTTGTTTGTTATCATCAAACAAAAATCATATAATTGTGTCTACAACATTGTTATATACAACAAAATGAACATTAAAGGGTTTTTTATATTAAGATTCTGACCATTTGACATGTGTTATCATGTCACAAAGATAAGTTGATTAAGCATCCTTTTAATGGGGGTAGTGAAAGAATTAAATAACTCTTTGGGTTGGTCCATAGTGATATATTTAGCCGGGTGCCTATAGTTAGTGAAGATAATTGTTCTTACATTATTACCTCCAATGATGATTTCTTGAGACTAGACACATATATCTTATGTAGAACGAATCTGACATCTGTGAGAAATTTACTGAATGCTTAAAGGTAGTAGAAAATAAAACAGCCTTAAGATTAAGATTCTTTGATCAGATCAAGGAGACATGTATGTTTGACTGAATTTCCAACAATATCTGAAAGACAATAGGAGTATCTCTTAGGCTTATCCACCATGTAATATGTAATACAATGTTGTGTTGGAGTGAAGGAACTGAATCCTAGTTGATACGGTTTTTTCTACATTGAATAAGGTAGAGTTATTTCTATTTAACTAAGAGTACGCGCTAGAAACAGCAACGCATATATTGAACTTACTACTCACTAAACATGTGCCTAAAACATCATATGACATGTGGCATAATAAGAAACTCTGACTTGAATATTTGAATATATTAGGGTTTTCTGACATAAAATAAGGTGTAACACCCACATTTCTTAACGTTACCCATATAAGGATTGCATTAAGAGTTATGGAGCATTCTAGGTATAAGGTAGCATCACAGAGATTAAAATTCACAGGACAACATAATAAAAAACAACAAAATTTAAAATTTCCATTTAGAGAAGAATAAAAAATTCATTACATCGTAGAAAAATAAAAACCATAGTTATCTCATAAAAACCGCATAATCAGAGTATCATAAATAAAATCCTCCTCAATGCCAAATACAGACATAAATAAAACGTGGAGCACTTCATATAAAGATAGAGAGCAAGACAAATAAGAATCTCCAAGGATTGAGCTGGGCCATAGCTCTCTCAAGCACTAGTTCGTCCACCCTGAGAACCTAGGAGGGAAGGAAAAGAAGAAAAGAAAAAGAAAACTAGTCAGACATAAACCCTGGTGAGTTCAGTAATTACTAGCATGAGTGATAAAAGAAGAAATCTAGACGGGATAATAAATTGAAGCTCAACATAGTAAATAAGAACAAGAATATACTTCCATGAATATAGTCGATCGTCAATCATTCGATTTCTGCACCAATTGCTACAACTCATAAATTAGGGTATAACCTAATTCTACCCATCCATCGGCTCCTAGACCACAATTGTGATAACCTATGCTAACTATGACCCCGTGTTTATAAGATCCGACCCATCAACTCTAAGGACGTAGCGTAAATCACTAGCATCACGGCGTCTTATCTTCCCTAATCGGTGCAATTTACTCTAACCGCCCCGTCGGAACGCGCCTGTACTCACCACGTTTGGACCCCTTACTATCCAGTATAGTATAAGCATGCCTCCTCCACCTCGTGAGACCTCGATGTAGTGTGTGACGACCGACCATAACCCCTGCACCAAACAATAGGAATAATGCACTGAAAGGTGTGTCAGGCAACTGTGGACGTTCATTATAGATAAACAACATCATTGGAACCTGTCGTAGAACTCACAATGCAAGGATAAAATATAATAGAACATATAAAACAGGTAGAAATAGTGGAGCATCATATAGCAAACTTTTGAAAACTTTCACAACACCCTGAAAGGTTATCCATACATCATAGGGAAATCAAAGTCTGTACATGAAGCCTCACTACAACACTCAGAGAGCAACTCAAACAGTGGAAATAGAAATACTAGACAATAAGTAAGATTATACGACGGCCTTCTGCTTGCCTCCGAATTGCAACATCATCCTCACTAAGCTATCACCTGTCACCTGCCACCTAGTCTGCCCATCCATAACCGGATGAACAACCCAAGGTAATAAGAGGTAAAACATAAAACCTTGATTCAGACAACAGTCTTAGTGAGCGATAGAACTGCTAACAAATATCAACAATAAAATATATGAGAATGGATAGATAAACATACTAATATGCCCACAACACCAGAGAAGAAACCAACTCGGTCTTCCCCACATCAGACAGTGATAGCCTTTACATCAAACACTTTAACCATGCATTCATGGAAACCAGAACAACCATTCATTCATGGAAATCAGAAGCAAACACCACTAGCACTCATAGCATCCAGATTATATGTATCTCATGTAAACCATCCTAATCGAATTCAACATCTCTCAAGCACAAGCCCCAGAGGCCTAAATCAATATCACACAAGCATCCAAGAAACATCTCCTTCGACGTTGGATAATTTACGTGAGACGGTACAAACAAGGCAACTAATTAACCATGACAGACTCTGGCTATCACCGCCAATCCTGCTTCGAAACCATCGTTAATCGTATGGCGACCAACCTTGCCATATGTCAAGGGCTAACGGTAACCCCAATTCTAGCATAAACTCCATACATCTTTCAACGATACATATGTATGTCCAACCTTGAGAACTAGGCCTTTCAACGATACCCAGGGTACTCGACCAGCAACCTTCCAGCCTTTTGGGTGCCCCAATTGTACCGCTGCTTTGAGCTTACTAGAACTTACGATAACGATAATCTCTCGGCCTTCGCATCTCTAGTCATCCAACCCGACGATGTTTCATAGCTCAAGCAACCTTCTCAAGCAACCATTATCCACTAACTCACGACCTTTGAGTTGCCTCCTCATTCGTTGTTGTAACACCCCGAATTTTAGTTAATACTAAAATTCACTAATTACAGGATAAATAATCTCAGACGTGGGAATTGGGGGTAACGGGCTGCGTTATTGCGTTCGTCTCGGAAAAATACGCGAAATAGAGTCCGAGTTTTCGAAAATCGGAGTCCGTATGGCCCGGTTATGGCCCAAGGAAGTTTGCAGAAAAATTAGAGCTAAAAACAGATTTAGGAATTTAAATTTAAATTTAAATTCAGATTTGGAATGGGCCAGGCGGGGTCAGGCGGGAAGCTTCCCGCCCAACCCATGTCGACAGGGCTGTCGACAGGGCTGTCGACAGGCCTGTCGACAGGCCTGTCGACAGGGGTGTCGACATGCCTGTCGACTTGCCTGTCGACAGGGTGGCACCGTTCTGTGAACCTGGGTGCACCAGGTTGCACCAGGTTGGGTTTCAGGCTGGCTAGGAGGGCTGGTTCTAGAGATTTCCTAAATCTAAGGGTCCTAATTTAATCTAGGGTTAATCTAAGGGCCTAAAACACTCTCTTAATCTATAAATACACCCTAAACCTACCTTAATCCTTACCAAAAATAGAAATAATGGCCTCATGCCGCCAAATTAAATCCTAAGAGAAGCCTCCACTAATCTAAGAAGAAAGTTGCAAGCTAAATCCTCTCTAATCAATCTTTAATCATCATTATCTTCATAGTTAGCAACTAATTCTACTTCATAAGGTTGCTAATCTTGAGTTTGGTGAGTTTCTATCACTTTAACATCATTTGTTAAAGTAAGTAGATTGGGTGTAATGAGACTTATGGTCTTAAATGCGGATTAGTGAGTATGAATCATGAATAATGATATGTTACTCTATGTTGTTCTATGTTTATGCATATGTGATAAGTTGGTTTATGCATGCTTAATAAGTTGATTTATGCATGTTTAACAAGTTGATATATGCATGTTTAATAAGTGGATTTATGCATATTTAATAAGTGGAATCATGCATGTTTAGGAAAGTGAGATATGCAAGTTGAAAGTGATATGCAAGTTAAGTATATGTTTAAATGCAAGTTGAAAGTGATATGCAAGTTAAGTATATGTTTAAATGCAAGTTGAAAGTGATATGCAAGTTATGCATGCTTATGCAAGTGTATGGATGATTATGGAAGTCATATATATGTTTAAATGCAAGATTTATGTGATATGCAAGTTATGCATGCTTATGCGAGTATATAAATGCTTATGCAAGATATGTATATGCTTAAATGACATGATATGCAAGTTATTCATGTTTATGCAAGTATGTGAATGTTTATGCAAGTATGTGAATGCTTATGCAAGTATGTAAATGCGTATGCAAGTTATGTGTATGCTTAAATGCATGTTTAACATGTTATGCAAGTTATGAGAATGCCTATATGCAAGTTCAATATGTTATGCAAGATATGTGTATGATAATATGCAAGCTCATATGCAACATGTTATGCAAATCATGTGTATGATAATATGCAAGTTTGGGTTATATGTAGTTGGGTTAATATATGCTCATATATGCAAGTTGACATCCTCTTAACCCATGACAAAGTTGTATGTAAAACCCATGATATTTGTGATGATCTTCCCCTTATTATGTCACGTAACGAGAACGATTTACGTGGGGAACGATGGGGTTGGTAAATATGTTAATAAATGAATGTTTGGGTATGATTAAGCATACCATAAAAATAAATTACCATAAGTGGGAATTTACCTATTGAGTTAGGTCTACCCCATGGGAATTTACCTATTGAGTTAGGTCTACCCATGTTATGGAAAACTTGATATTAATTAGGGATAATTAATATGGGGGTGATTAATTAGGTGTAATTAATCGACTAAGACACGAGGTTGGACTCATTTGTAGTATAAAACTGCCCGGACCCGACCGGCTTAACCAGTTGCTACAAATGTCAGCCCAATGTGAGAGGTCTTAGCCATAAATTAAATACGTGATTAAGGTAAAGACACGAGGTTAGACTCTGTTATGACGTAAGACTGCCCGGTTTCTACCGGCTTAACCAGGCGGTCATAACAGCCAGTCTAATGTGGGAGGTCTTTACGGGAGATCACGGTCTTAATTAATTAAGAAACACTTAACCATAATAGCATGTAGTGGAACATGAGGGGTTAAGTGGGTGCCTTGGGTGGCATGAGGAAATTTGGTGGTTGCCTTGGGTGGCATGTGGAATCTAGTGGGTTGCCTTGGGTGGCAATAGAAAATACGATTAGAATACTTAACCAAGTGGAAACATGTAATTAAACATGATTAAAGGGTTAAGTGGGATACACTAGATATTTGACAAGCTTAAGTGGGTAGCTTGTGGGGGCCCATTTCAACCAATATCCCAAACGTATCTTCGTGGGCTCGACCCAAGTCGAGTGACGGGACACGCATATTGGGCTTGATTATAAGAGGCCAAAACGGGTTAGCGGTGGCAACGCAAGTCCAACGGGTTTCATATGCGTGTGTGGGCCCGGGCTGGTAGATAAGCCGTTGTTGCATCGTGTAGATATAAAGCCGTGCACCGTTAGTATTGGGTAGCCACTTTAGGGGAGTGATACACCCCACTGTGGGACCAGCACGGGTATCTACGGTAGGGAGCCGATCGCTTGGGGAGTAGTGGGTACACCTAATGAAGATAGGGGCAGACGGCACCTATGTAGGGGTACACGAAACTACTGGGTAAGAATACTGGGTACACCTAGTGGAGATAGGGGCAGACGGCACCTATGTAGTGGACTAGGGGTACAAGAGACTATTGGGGAAACTTTCTAAGTCTTTGGAAGGGATCAACCTTTAAGTAGGAAGGACTGGTGTGGTGCAGTTAGTAATTATCTTTGGGTGGGTAGATGCGTCCTGACGGTTATCTTAGTTTATCCTAAGTCTACCAAGCTGCTTAGTGTAGCCATTCATCCCCAGATATTACCGTAGGTCAAGTTTATGTCTTCTCTGGTTACTTTAATGATTGTATTGTTAAAGTTATAGGACTCACTCAGACTTATGTCTGACCCCGTTGTTTTTATCCTTTTTCCCAACCCTCAGGTCCTACGGTGGATCCTAGCGGTAGTAGAGCTTGATCGGATTGTTGTTCCAGTCTTTAGGAGCTTGGGTAGAAGTAAAGCTCCAGTTATCCAGTTATCTTTTCTTTTGTTATGGCTATTGTATGAGAGAGTGGGATTATGTACTTCTTTATTTTGATGGATATTGTACTTGACTTTTATCGTGGTTTTATAATGTAACCAGACATGTTTATTTCCGCTGTTATGAGATGATGTTTTAAAATTTCAAGTACTATTTATATCTGTCTTGTTGTAATTTTTCTGTTCTATATTCACTAAAATACTCCACCGATGCTATGGCATTCCCTTTGTGAGTGACCCTAGCGGGCGTGGGGTGTTACACGTGGTATCAGAGCAAAGGTTACCGGAACAGATAAAATTTTTTTTTAGAAAACTATTTTTCTAAAACATTTTTGAAAAAGATATTTTCAAAAAAAAAAACATGTCTTTTAAGAGAAGTTTTTGAAAGAAAAGCATAATCCCCAATAGCCATATCTATATCCTTCGAATTCTCCGTTTTGAATCCTTCCTTTTTTTTCGTTTCAGCATGGCCGAGAATCTTAATCTTCCAGAGGGTGTGACGGTACCAGTATGGTATAGGAGATTGATGGAGGCTAGGGCCACCACTGCGGGTCCAGCAAATATTCCTCCACCAACCGTAGCACCCGATCTTCCTCCTCCCCCTCCTCCTCGCACGGATACTTTTGCTAAGACTTGCAAGGAATTTAAAGCTATGGGAGGGAAACCTTTTCAAGGATGTGAAACCTTTGTGGAGGCTAGAGATTGGCTTAAAGAGGTGGAAGAGTTGATAGATATCTTTGAGATGGAAGAAGGGAAGAAAGTCAAGTTGGCTGCTTGGTTAATGAAGGGAGAGGCCTCATTCTGGTGGGAGGTCACTAATGGAGAACGCCCCGTTGACTCTTGGGCGGATTTTAAGCAAAGATTTGTGGCAAAGTTTCTCTCAAGGGCGGAGGAAAACTTGTATATGGAAAGATTCTTGACTCTAAAACAAGGAAATCTTTCGGTGAAGGAATATGTTAACAAGTTTAATCAATTGGCAAGGTTTGGCCTAGACATGGTGAATACACCGGAGAAGAAGGCTTTGAGGTTCGTGAAAGGCTTGAATGAACCGATGCATGGGTTGGCTATGACTCACATCCCTATGGGGGCCACCTTTGAAAAGCTAGTTGACATGGCACTCATGTATGAGGAAGAGAAGGGTCCTAATGCTAATAAGGCACCCGAGAAGAAGGGAGATCAAAAGAGACCTCAACAACAGCAAAGCAAAGGTGGGAAAGGCAACGGTGGCAAGGGCAAGAAGAAGAAGTGTTTCAATTGTGGGACACCTGGCCACCTAAGCAAGGATTGTCGCAAGAAGAAGAAGACCGGCTGCTTCCACTGTGGCGAAGCAGGGAATCTAGTAAAGGATTGCCCTAAGAAAGGGCAAAGGACGGGATCTACCTCAGGAGGACAGGTGCAAGCTCTTATGGCACCGACTCAGGCTAGGGGGCAAGTACAGGCTCTCGCGGTTCCACCGATTCAGGAGAGAGGTAGAACTATTTCCGTTGAAAGTCTGGTTTTTCTATTTGACCATCCTGTCCGTACATTATTTGATTCAGGCGCATCGCATTCGTTTATCTCATCATCGTTAGTTGAGTTACTGCACCTAGACACCAGTCTGGTAGATGATCCCTTGGTTGTTTCAAACCCAATTGGGGGCTCCACTTATTTGTCCATGATATGTTTGGGTTTGAAGATTTCTATACTTAGCATTGAGTTTAGATGTGATGCTTTTGTATTGGGCTTCACGGGCTATGGGTTGATTTTGGGCATGGACTGGTTATCCAGTAATGGTGCCGTTCTTGATTGCGAAAGGAGAGTTGTTAGGCTGATGACCCGCTTGGGTAACACTCTCGAGATTTCTTGTAATCCCATGGACTCTGTTATGCTAAGTTATCTTGAATCGCTTGACGCTTCGGTCGAGAGTTTGCAATCTATGAGAGTGGTCCGGGAATATCCGGATGTGTTTGAGGAGGTGAAGGGCTTACCTCCGAAGCGGGAGATTGACTTCCGGATATATTTGGTGGATAATGCTAAACCGGTATCTTTACCAGTGCGCCACATGGCTCCTCGTGAGAGGAGGGAACTCCATAAGCAAGTAGGGGAGTTGCTTGAGAAGGGGTTCATAAGACGGAGCATATCGGAGTGGGGTGCTCCAGTAGTATTTGCTACGAAGGCGGATGGGTCCCTCAGACTTTGTGTAGACTATAGAGAACTCAACAAGCTCACAAAGAAGAATAGACACCCATTGCCGAGGATTGATGATCTTTTCGATCAGTTGGTTGGCGCTTCAGTATTTTCTCAGTTGGACTTAGCCACGGGGTTTCATCAGTTGAGGGTGGCTGAGGATAGCATAGACAAGACTGCCTTTAGGACTCCGGATGGTTTCTATGAGTGGCTGGTGATGCCATTTGGGTTGACGAACGCCCCTGCATACTTTGTTGATTTGATGAGTAGGGTGTTCAGGGAGTTCCTTAATAAATTCGTGGTGGTCTTTGTGGATGATATCTTAGTATTTTCTAAAAGTGAAGAAGAGCATGCCCTACATCTTGGGGAAGTGTTGAAGACTCTTCGAGCGCATAGCCTTAAGGCTAAATTCTCTAAATGTCACTTCTGGCGGAAAGAGGTGCGGTTCTTGGGGCACGTGGTCTCCAAGGAAGGGATAGCTGTGGATCCCGCGAAGGTAGTATCAATTCAGGATTGGAAGGTTCCAAAGAATGCTACCGAAGTAAGAAGTTTCTTGGGGTTGGCGGGTTATTATAGGAAGTTCATTAAAGACTTCACGAAGATATCAGCCCCATTAACCCGCTTAACAAAGAAGAATCTTGTTTTCACATGGGACGTAGATTGTGATGATGCGTTCCGACGGTTAAAGAGAGCTTTAACCACCGCTCCAGTTTTAGTGTTGCCAGATGGGAGCAAGCCATTTGTTGTCTATACCGATGCCTGTGGGACAGGACTTGGCGCAGTCTTAATGCAAGAGGGAAGGGTAATAGCCTATGGTGGAAGGCAGTTGAGGGCACATGAGAAAAATTACCCTACCCATGATCTAGAGCTGGCCGCTATAGTTTTTGCGCTTAAGATTTGGCGCCATTATCTTCTTGGTGAGAGATTCGAGTTGTTCACTGACCATAAATCTTTGAAGTACTTGTTCTCTCAGAAAGATTTAAACCTAAGACAGCAAAGGTGGATGGAGTTTTTAGCATCCTATGACTTCGAGATATCGTATACCCCTGGCAAGGGTAACGTGGTGGCGGACGCCTTGAGTAGGAAGAGGTTGTCCTTGAGTCCATTGTTCGTGGAACGACAAAGCTTGGAGTTTATCTCGATGTTTGATTTCAGACCTTCCATTGATTATGTACCCGGTTTGCTAGCTTCCTTGGAAGTTAGGCCTACTCTTTTGGGGCGGATTGGGGAAGCCCAGAGGGACGACCCACAGTTGGTTGAGTTAGTAGAGAAGCTCATAAGGGGGGAGTCGTCCAGCCATTTGAGTAGGTACACCCTAGACGATAAGGGGTGCTTGCGTAGAGACGGTAGACTTTGTGTACCGCAAGACGAGGGTTTGAGGAAGGCTATTCTTGATGACGCACACCGTTCTAGGATGACCATTCATCCCGGTGGGGATAAGATGTACCAAGACATGAAGAGGGTTTTCTTCTGGGCCGGTATGAAGAAAGATGTGGCCGAGTATGTCGCTCGATGTTTGGTGTGCCAGCAAGTGAAGGCGGAGCAAAGGAGACCAGGTGGGTTGCTTCACCCATTGGAGGTTCCGCAATGGAAGTGGGATAGCGTCTCGATGGATTTTATTGACGGGTTACCCAGGTCAAGGAAGGGTAATACAGGAATTTGGGTGGTGGTAGATAGACTCACTAAGAGCGCCCATTTCATACCTGTGAAGAGCAAGAGGACTGCTCCATGGCTAGCTTCTGTATATCTTCGAGAGATAGTTCGATTGCATGGGGTACCCTCTAGCATAGTTAGTGATCGAGATCCTATCTTCACTAGCGAGTTCTGGAGAAGTTTGCAAGAAGCAGTGGGGACTCAATTGTGTCTGAGCACCGCATATCATCCTCAGACAGACGGCCAGACTGAGAGGGTGAATCGTGTTCTAGAAGACCTTTTGAGGCTTTGTATCTTAGATTTTGGAGGTACATGGGAAGAGCATCTTCCATTGGTAGAGTTCGCCTATAATAACAGCTTTCAGTCCAGCATTGGTATGGCTCCTTTCGAAGCTCTCTATGGAAGGCCTTGTCGATCACCTACATGTTGGTGGGAATCTACGGATAAGATCTTGCTTGGGCCCGATATGGTTAGGGAGACTTCTGAGAAGATTGATTTGATTCGAAGGAGGATGAAAGCAGCGCAGGATAGGCAGAAATCTTATGCGGACAAGAGAAGGACGGATCTTGAGTTTGAGGTTGGGGATATGGTTTTTGTTAAGGTATCTCCGTTGAGAAATGTTGTTCACTTCGGATCCGTTGGGAAGTTAGCACCGAGGTTTGTTGGGCCGTTTCCTATCAAGGAAAGGATTGGACAGATGGCATATAGGGTGGAGTTGCCCGACAGACTTAGTGGTGTTCATGATGTATTCCATGTATCACATCTGAGGAAATACTTACATGAGACCGCAGAGGTGGTAGAGCCAAGCTTGCTTAGAGATGTAGAGGTAGAGCGTGATGCGACTATTCGACGAGCTCCTACTCGCATCCTTGGGTCAGAGACTAGGAAATTGAGGAATCGAGAGGTTCAGCTAGTCAAAGTGCAATGGGGAGAAGATGAGAGTAACGCGACTTGGGAGACGGAAGCGAAGATGCGTTCATTGTACCCGTTTCTTTTTTAGGGTATGTCTTTACTTTCTCCTTTATCGCTTGTCTAGTACTTATCTTATCTTTAGTATGTCCTCTCGTTAGTATCTTTGACTTTTAGATAGGATAAACCTATGGTTGAAACATGTGTTTGAGACATGTTATGGTTGATGGATGCAAGTGGATGCAAGTGTTTGCTAGTGGTTGCTCGTGGATGCATATACACACACTCTAGGCACTAGATCGGCTCAGTCACTTCATATTGCATATTGCATAAAATTATGTGTAGGAAAATATATTTATAGATGTATAATGGTTGTGTTATCACATGGATGATGCATTTTGGTGAATGATTGTGCACTCATGTAGATATTGTATGTGTCGATAGGGTTTTCTCGCATACATAATGGATGCATGGCACTATCATGGTTTGCATATGTTCATACATTAGATAGGGAACATATACACACACTTTTTGCATATGCTCATACATCATTAGAAACTGTTTAAGGACAATGGATGCCCGTGGTTGATGGTTTGAGTAGATGGTTGTTTGGATGGTAGGATATGCATTCTCCTTAGCCTAGAGATTTCGGGGACGAAATCCTTTAAGGAGGGGAGAATGTAACACCCCGAATTTTAGTTAATACTAAAATTCACTAATTACAGGATAAATAATCTCAGACGTGGGAATTGGGGGTAACGGGCTGCGTTATTGCGTTCGTCTCGGAAAAATACGCGAAATAGAGTCCGAGTTTTCGAAAATCGGAGTCCGTATGGCCCGGTTATGGCCCAAGGAAGTTTGCAGAAAAATTAGAGCTAAAAACAGATTTAGGAATTTAAATTTAAATTTAAATTCAGATTTGGAATGGGCCAGGCGGGGTCAGGCGGGAAGCTTCCCGCCCAACCCATGTCGACAGGGCTGTCGACAGGCCTGTCGACAGGGGTGTCGACATGCCTGTCGACTTGCCTGTCGACAGGGTGGCACCGTTCTGTGAACCTGGGTGCACCAGGTTGGGTTTCAGGCTGGCTAGGAGGGCTGGTTCTAGAGATTTCCTAAATCTAAGGGTCCTAATTTAATCTAGGGTTAATCTAAGGGCCTAAAACACTCTCTTAATCTATAAATACACCCTAAACCTACCTTAATCCTTACCAAAAATAGAAATAATGGCCTCATGCCGCCAAATTAAATCCTAAGAGAAGCCTCCACTAATCTAAGAAGAAAGTTGCAAGCTAAATCCTCTCTAATCAATCTTTAATCGTCATTATCTTCATAGTTAGCAACTAATTCTACTTCATAAGGTTGCTAATCTTGAGTTTGGTGAGTTTCTATCACTTTAACATCATTTGTTAAAGTAAGTAGATTGGGTGTAATGAGACTTATGGTCTTAAATGCGGATTAGTGAGTATGAATCATGAATAATGATATGTTACTCTATGTTGTTCTATGTTTATGCATATGTGATAAGTTGGTTTATGCATGCTTAATAAGTTGATTTATGCATGTTTAACAAGTTGATATATGCATGTTTAATAAGTGGATTTATGCATATTTAATAAGTGGAATCATGCATGTTTAGGAAAGTGAGATATGCAAGTTGAAAGTGATATGCAAGTTAAGTATATGTTTAAATGCAAGTTGAAAGTGATATGCAAGTTAAGTATATGTTTAAATGCAAGTTGAAAGTGATATGCAAGTTATGCATGCTTATGCAAGTGTATGGATGATTATGCAAGTCATATATATGTTTAAATGCAAGATTTATGTGATATGCAAGTTATGCATGCTTATGCGAGTATATAAATGCTTATGCAAGATATGTATATGCTTAAATGACATGATATGCAAGTTATTCATGTTTATGCAAGTATGTGAATGTTTATGCAAGTATGTGAATGCTTATGCAAGTATGTAAATGCGTATGCAAGTTATGTGTATGCTTAAATGCATGTTTAACATGTTATGCAAGTTATGAGAATGCCTATATGCAAGTTCAATATGTTATGCAAGATATGTGTATGATAATATGCAAGCTCATATGCAACATGTTATGCAAATCATGTGTATGATAATATGCAAGTTTGGGTTATATGTAGTTGGGTTAATATATGCTCATATATGCAAGTTGACATCCTCTTAACCCATGACAAAGTTGTATGTAAAACCCATGATATTTGTGATGATCTTCCCCTTGTTATGTCATGTAACGAGAACGATTTACGTGGGGAACGATGGGGTTGGTAAATATGTTAATAAATGAATGTTTGGGTATGATTAAGCATACCATAAAAATAAATTACCATAAGTGGGAATTTACCTATTGAGTTAGGTCTACCCCATGGGAATTTACCTATTGAGTTAGGTCTACCCATGTTATGGAAAACTTGATATTAATTAGGGATAATTAATATGGGGGTGATTAATTAGGTGTAATTAATCGACTAAGACACGAGGTTGGACTCATTTGTAGTATAAAACTGCCCGGACCCGACCGGCTTAACCAGTTGCTACAAATGTCAGCCCAATGTGAGAGGTCTTAGCCATAAATTAAATACGTGATTAAGGTAAAGACACGAGGTTAGACTCTGTTATGACGTAAGACTGCCCGGATTCTACCGGCTTAACCAGGCGGTCATAACAGCCAGTCTAATGTGGGAGGTCTTTACGGGAGATCACGGTCTTAATTAATTAAGAAACACTTAACCATAATAGCATGTAGTGGAACATGAGGGGTTAAGTGGGTGCCTTGGGTGGCATGAGGAAATTTGGTGGTTGCCTTGGGTGGCATGTGGAATCTAGTGGGTTGCCTTGGGTGGCAATAGAAAATACGATTAGAATACTTAACCAAGTGGAAACATGTAATTAAACATGATTAAAGGGTTAAGTGGGATACACTAGATATTTGACAAGCTTAAGTGGGTAGCTTGTGGGGGCCCATTTCAACCAATATCCCAAACGTATCTTCGTGGGCTCGACCCAAGTCGAGTGACGGGACACGCATATTGGGCTTGATTATAAGAGGCCAAAACGGGTTAGCGGTGGCAACGCAAGTCCAACGGGTTTCATATGCGTGTGTGGGCCCGGGCTGGTAGATAAGCCGTTGTTGCATCGTGTAGATATAAAGCCGTGCACCGTTAGTATTGGGTAGCCACTTTAGGGGAGTGATACACGCCACTGTGGGACCAGCACGGGTATCTACGGTAGGGAGCCGATCGCTTGGGGAGTAGTGGGTACACCTAATGAAGATAGGGGCAGACGACACCTATGTAGGGGTACACGAAACTACTGGGTAAGAATACTGGGTACACCTAGTGGAGATAGGGGCAGACGACACCTATGTAGTGGACTAGGGGTACAAGAGACTATTGGGGAAACTTTCTAAGTCTTTGGAAGGGATCAACCTTTAAGTAGGAAGGACTGGTGTGGTGCAGTTAGTAATTATCTTTGGGTGGGTAGATGCGTCCTGACGGTTATCTTAGTTTATCCTAAGTCTACCAAGCTGCTTAGTGTAGCCATTCATCCCCAGATATTACCGTAGGTCAAGTTTATGTCTTCTCTGGTTACTTTAATGATTGTATTGTTAAAGTTATAGGACTCACTCAGACTTATGTCTGACCCCGTTGTTTTTATCCTTTTTCCCAACCCTCAGGTCCTACGGTGGATCCTAGCGGTAGTAGAGCTTGATCGGATTGTTGTTCCAGTCTTTAGGAGCTTGGGTAGAAGTAAAGCTCCAGTTATCCAGTTATCTTTTCTTTTGTTATGGCTATTGTATGAGAGAGTGGGATTATGTACTTCTTTATTTTGATGGATATTGTACTTGACTTTTATCGTGGTTTTATGATGTAACCAGACATGTTTATTTCCGCTGTTATGAGATGATGTTTTAAAATTTCAAGTACTATTTATATCTGTCTTGTTGTAATTTTTCTGTTCTATATTCACTAAAATACTCCACCGATGCTATGGCATTCCCTTTGTGAGTGACCCTAGCGGGCGTGGGGTGTTACAGTTGTTCTACACCGATCAACGAACACATTCAACACTTCAAATATTCCCACTTGAATTTTCCTCGAAGTCACAGCATCACTGAGCCAAATTACATCACTGCGCGACTGACCAGGCTCCACCTGCCCTATGCACGACCAACCCATATTTTTGCACGACCCCATCATGATCGACACATTTGTGACCGACCACCCTTTTGGTGACCGACCCCTGCCTGGTCCAAGACCCACTGCATGACCGACCAGCCCCTCACTTCCATGACAGACTGACCCAAACACCTTCACCACTACAAATTTCACGATCGACCGACCCGGTTCTTCCACCACGACCGACCGACCCAAATCTTTAGAGCACGACCGACCACTCTGCTCGTTCGACCGACCCAGAACCTGAAGTACGACCGACCCATCTTTTGTACCACATTGTACTTTATTTGTACTACACGCTTGACCCATGGCCTGTGCGGCCCCAATTCAAATCCAATTTTCACCAAAACTCCGCTAATCGACACGAGTGATGAAATATACTCGTATAATTCATCTATCAGCATAAGCATGTTATGAAATCACTTACAACATGAATATAACAATTTTCATCAAAATTATGCAAACTTCACCAAAATCATGATAAATGAACATATGAACTAAATTATGGATCTAATTTGCATAAACATATAAATACATATGAAAATTACCTGGTTGAAGTTTCTAAATTAAATCCTATGGCGATTCATATGAAAATAAGCTTACCATGATCTAGATATAAGGAAAACGACTTGAATTTAATGAAAAACATGATCAAACCTTCATATACTTGATTGAATCCGTGTGAGAGATGCATTTCACTTACCAATTTTCCAAAACAAGCTAAAAGCAATGAAATAACATTCCGGAAGACGAAGAATTTGATCCAAACTCTTCAATTCGATGATCTCTCTCTTGGATTTGAGTAGATCTGGCCTCAAATGTTGTAGATCTACGATTCTCTAAGCTTTAATGGTGGAAAGGTGTAGAGAATTGAGGAATGGAGGAGCTCTAGCTCTTTCAAATGAGAGAATGGAGAAAGTAAACTATTCTCCGTACCCCTACCCTCTATTTATAGCCTCCCACCCGCCCACTAATGGGCCTCCCTAAATCATCCGATTATGGCTTGCCAAACCTGAATAACCAACTGTTTAACCATAAAACAACGATTCCTCCCAAACCGCTGCGCCAAATCTTTAATGTGACCACTCTACGGAAAGGGAAACATCATTTCCCTTCCAATGGCACAGGTTTCAACACTTGATTCAACCTGAGTCAAATGTTATGCATATTCAAGACTAACAAGGGTAAAATGGTCACAAAAAATGGTAAAAATTATGGGCATGTCTCACATCCCGATAAACAACATATTAAAATATGAGAATGATCCAACTCTCAGGGAATAAAATAAAAATATTTTACGATCCTCCGATACGTAAAATGTGGGTTGTAACAGTGTGATAAAAATGAATACTGACCGATACAGATCCCCAACCAAAAATGAAAATTGACATAAGTCACCCCTAAAATTAGTCCCTAATTTTTATTTACTAGCGCCAAGGCGCCTACAGAATTATTGTTGACTGCCTAGCAACCCTAGGCCCCCATAGTATTGTCGACAACGCCTAGGTCACTAAAAATTAATTATTTTAACTAGCCTCTTATTTTCCCTAATTAGCTACACATACTGCCATAACGAACCAATACTACAAGCCCTTTATTTTCCCTAATCAATTGTCGCCACCGGAATGTACTCCTACACCTTTTTTTAATAGGCCACTTATTTTTTATAATCGGCTTACACTACTGGAACAGATCACTATTTCTCATCCTCATTAATTTATTTATTTTAAACTTAAAGCTAATCTTAAGTTTAATTATAAGCCTATCTTCTTCATGTAACTCTCTGTCATATCATAAGTTGTATGTAAACTTTAATTTATAGGGTATTTATAAACATTACTTTTGTTTAATTTTATTATATAATCCAACCCCTGCCATTTAGCGTCTATCCAAATATCGTTTATTCAATTTATTAAAGTTACAATTCAACGATCTTTATTGCATAATTTCAGTAAGTCCAGTTAATCCTATTTATACATATTTCTTAATTTTTTCCCAGGTTGCGCATTTACTGTCAATTTCATATTTTAACCCAAAGTGCATCTATACAAGAAGAAATAAATGGTTTAGGCTCTTGAAGGTCTAAAATCAACATCAAAATAAAAAGAACAATGGCTTAGGCTCTCGCATGGCCTAAGCTCAAATAAATAAGAACAAATCTAAAATAAAATATGGTTGAAACTGAACTGTAACTAACTTACATGCGAAGAATAAGGTGTATAGATGAACTGAATAAAACTACAATAATAGAATAGGTTACTTAATAAGTTAGAAGAAAGGATAGAATAGTAATCAGATTACATAGATTATTAATAAAAAATAGAAATCAGAAGGAATATTTAACTTATTATATTGTTAAAAAAGCCCCATATTGTACTGAATCTAGCAGTTACTGAGATTACTCAAAATTTTAAGCAAATCCAATCAAACCCCAGTCGAAAATCTCTATCTATGAATACTCCTCCAAAAATATATGCAAACCCAAGACTTGGTACTCCATTAGAAATATATTTGAGAAGAATGTAATTTTATGTGGAGGCGAAGAATGGAGTAGGGAGAAATATGTTAAGTTTGGAGCATATTTATAATAGAGCTAGGGATTTAGATTCGTTGGATTTTAGGTTAAAAAATTAGGTCCATCAGATTAAAGAATTCTCCAGAAGAACGCACCCAAAAACAGCCGGATCGATCAAAGACGTGCGCACCAGGTTGCGCACGTCGCCCAGACGGATCAACCCATCCAATAGGTTGGTCGCCCCAGCTGATTGTGATAAGCGCTGTATTTATTTATATTTTAATTCAACATTTATTCTGATTTCAATTTTTAATGTCAAACTTCTTTCTTTCTTATCTTCTTCGTTTAAGTGCAATTTCAGCAAACTAAATGTCTGTCTTAGCTAGAATTTGATGATGGACCTAATGGCACAACCCTTATTGCCCATTTCCCAGTATTTATTTTATTAATCTTTTTTATATTGATTTATTAAAATTTTGGGTTGTTACATTCTCCCCTTCTTAAAGGATTTCATCCCCGAATTCTACAAGGATAGAAGAATGCCATAAATATTATCACAACATCATCTATGTCCATTTACCCATCCAATAATCATGGGCATTCATTATCCTTAATATTTATAATGATTTTCATGATCATATGCAATAGTGTAGTGTATATGTCCTTGACTAATGAAAGAAATTAGGCGATCCACTGATGTAGTCGGGTTGACGTCTAAAATTGTCGTCAACATCCGAGAGTTCCAAAAGTCTGAAACTATTTGTCCACAGCGGAAAATTATGGGAGATGAAGTAATAATGTGCGGGAAAGAAAAGAACACAGCTATTTATAGTGGTTCGGGTCATCGAGGCCTATGTCCACTTTGAAGGCTTTGCTGACTTTATTTCACTATTGTCAAAGTACAATGGAAAATATAATTACAAATGAATACAATGATTAACAATATCCTATCAGTCCTGGTTGCCGAGCTTCCTTGCTGAGCGGGAGCAGTCGTGGAGTTTCCAAAGTCAGGAGGTAGGTGGTTGTCAAAGCCTGAAGGATCTGAGAGGAAGGGTCCGAGAGGAGGGATCCGAGAGGAGGGGTCCGAGGTGAGGGGTTTGAGGTGAGGGGTCGGAGAGGAGGGAACCAAGTTGAGGGGTCCGAGGCCTGTTTCATCGTGAGTGGAAGAGGTGATGACTTGGTCAGCAATGTCCGAGGCATCCAGGAATATCCAAAGGTAATGTAAAGGTCCTTAAGGATGTATGAAAATAGATGTGGAGCGCGCGTTCAACGTTCAAGTGATCCATGCCATGTACAATGGCCATGGGGATGAAGATGGAGGCCATTACTGGTGTTTGGAAGCTTCAAGAAGGTCAAAGGTGTTTTAATGTCCAAAGACACGGTTAAACTTTCATGAGTACGCTCATGGGTCCAAGCATATTCGTATTCTTCCTTGTATTATAAAGGAAGGTGCCTAGGAGGCCTTAGGGACGAAGATGGAAGCCATTAAAGTATGGGAGAGAGCTTGGACCCACCCTTTTTATGTTGGAAGTGAGGGCGTACTTATAGTTGAAGGGTTAGATGTTGGACACACATAGCAGAATCTTAGGTCTTTGAGGAGAGCACCAGGAATTTCGAACCCCCCTTGCATGGCAGGAAAATTCGTACCCCCATGAGGGATACGAAATTTATATCCTCTTGGGTGGTTATGATGGTTTTGTGTCCCATGAGGGATACGAATTTTGTGTCCCTCTAAGGGGTACGAAATTTGTATCCCTTAGAGGGGTTCGAGATTGTTGATGTCGGGGGATACGAAGAGCTAGGATCCGAGACTTCCAGAGTGGTTCGAACTTCCTGGGTGTTGAAAGATGCGAAGTTTGGAGGAAAGCGAGGATCTGGAGTGAACATATCCCCTGAGGGGTACGACTTCGTATCCCCTGAGGGGTACGAAATCGTATTCCCAAAGGAATACGCTTTTGTATCTGGTGAGGGATACGAATTAGTATCCCTCGAGGGATACGAAAATCATGGAAGTTGTTAGCTGAATCTTGACTTTGAGTCGATAAGGTGATTCTAGGTGATACATTTATTGGCGGAAATCGAATGAGTCAGGCGGTCCCCACCGAGACTGCGAGGCCCCGGACCCCCCCCACTGGCGCTGCCCCCGGACCCGCTGATGGCTCACCTTCGGCTCGATGTGCGGAGCACAGTGATGCAAGGCACGGATGCGAAGCGTGGATGTAAGGTGTGGGTGGATCCAAGGATGGATTTCGGAACCGAACAGTGCGTGTTGCGCATGCTTTGGAGGTGGTCGTCATGTACCGGGCGGGAGGTCCTTAATACTGATGAATCTCACATCAGAGGGATTCGACATTCTGCCAAAGGCCCAACTCAAGTCTTCTGGCGCTGGAACCTTAATCTTCTTGATACGATCACACATCTCTAAGTGTGTTCACTTGATCCGTGACTTGTGTTGTCCAAGAGTATTTTGGCGAGCCTTGACGACTACTCTCGCACGACCCTGTCTTAGCTTGATTCCTGATGATGTTGGCAATACTTTTGGGCCGTTGAACCATGCGATGGGCCGAGTCGTGTGGGCTTGGACTACTTCTGGTAATCGGACCAAAATGTCAGTTAAAACTCCCTTTATACATTTTATGTCAATGCCATGCGTCCAAAATGTATGCAAGAGAATCCTTATTGTACATAAAGTTCTATATGTGTGCTACAACCACCATCAATAAAATACAACATTCATATGATAATTACCAAATTTTCATCCATAACTTAAAAATGAATTAAAAGTGCACACACATCCATGTGCAATTATGCCAGCGTCCTAGTGTGCCTAGTGTGTGTATGCATTGATTGCACCCACTAGCAAACACTTGCAACCACTTGAATCTGTTAAATATAACATGATATAATAACATGTTTAAACCATATCCTACCATCCATAGGATTTCCTAAGACCCACTAATTCAAAAGGTATGGAATGGATTAGGTTCGAATTCAAAATTAAGAAAGGGTTGAGAGCGTACTATCAAAAAGGAATGTAAAAGACGAGTGAATCCTGTCCTTTAGCTCCCATGTTTCTTCGCCACTGTCCTCTTCCCACCGAACCTTTACAAGTCTAATCTACTTATTACTTAACTTCTTTATTTTAGAATCCAAAATCCTTGTAGGTACTCGTTTGACAGAAGCCACCTTCTCGACCTCAACCTCCTTTAAAATGCTTAGCTCTACTACCATCGTAGAATAATGTAGGCAATTCCTGAAATGCGAGACATGAAATACATCGTGGACTGCTGATAGTATCTCTGGTAGATGAACTCTATAGGCCATTCGACCTATCCTCTATATTATCGGAAATGGTCCAACAAATCTTAGTTCTAATTTCCCAACTAAACCAAACTGCACCATGTTCCTATGGGGACATACTTTAATGAAAACCATATCCCCTACGCTAAACTCAAGATCAGATCTTCTTCTGTCCGCATAAGACATCTGTCTGTCTTGAGCTGCCTTCTTCCTTTTCCAAATTGAGCCAATCTTGTTTGTGGTTTCTCTAATCATATCTGGTCTGAGAAGAAATCTTTCTATAGTCTCCCACCATCAATATGGTGATCTGTAGGGTCGTCCATACAAAGTTTCGAAAGGTTCCATGCTAATACTCGCCCGGTAGCTGTTGTTATAAGCAAACTCAACTAAGGGAAGATGCTTCTCTCAACTCCCTTTGAAGTCCAAAATGCACAGCCATAAAAAATCCTCAAGAATCTGATTGGTGGTATGCAGTACTAAGTCTCAGGTGTGTCCCTAACTCCTTCTGTAGGCTTCTCCGAAACTCGCTAGTAAAGATGGGGTCGCTGTCACTAACAATGCTCGAGGGAACTCCATGAAGTCGGACAGCCTCCCTTAAATATATCGAAGATAACCTAGCTGTGGTCCTCTTATTCCTCACTAGGATGAAATGAGCGATCTTGGTTAATCTATCTACGATCACCCAAATCCTAGTATTTCCTTTCCTCGACCTGGGCATACTGTCTACAAAATCCATTGAGACACTCTCCCGCTTCCACTGTGACACATCTAAGGGCTGAAATAATCCACCTGTTTTCGTTTTCTCTGCCTTAACTCTCTTACATGATATGCAACTTGCTACAAAATATGCCACGTCTCTCTTCATCCCTTGCTAATAGAAGACCATCTTCATATCCATGTACATTTTATCTCCTCCCGGATGGATGGTCATTCGAGAGTGATGGGCCTCCGGTAATATCACACTTGTCACATCCCCTGTGCGGGGTACACATATACTGCCATCGCGGCATAACCATCCTCTCTCATCTATGAGTATCTATAAAGGTTCCTAGAGGTCTCGCCTCTACCTAGTCGGTCCAAAATATCGGCTAGCTATCGATCATCACGACGACTGGATCCAATTCGTTCCAATAGAGTAGATTGCACCTCAAGCGATGCTAATAATCATGGTGTATAATCCATAGATGGTCTGAAATCGAAAGATGAGATAGACTCGGTCACTTTACAAATAACAAGCTCAAAGTCATACTCCTCCTACTCAGAGCATCCACCACCACATTCCCCTTCCCGAGGGTATAAGAAATCTCAAAATCGTAGGACGCTAGAAACTTCATCTAATGTTATTGCCTCAAATTAAGATCCTTTTGAGATAATAAATACTTGAGAGACTTGTGATCCGTATGTAACTTAAACTTCTCGCCTAACAAGTAATGCTTCTAAGACTTATGGGCAAAAATTATAACTGCCAGCTCTAAATCATGGGTAAGATAATCCTTCTCATGTACCGTAGTTGCCCACTCCCATTACAAACAACTATAAACTCTTGCCTTAGGATTGTGCCCAGTCTTATACCACAAGCACCTATATACACTATAAACATCTTAGCTCCGTCTAGAAGAGTCAACACTGGAGCAGTCATGAGATCCTTCTTGAATCTCATAAAGGAATCCACACAATCCATGTCCCGTGAGAATACCAAGTTATTCTTAGCAACGTGGGTAAGAAGAGCTGAAACCGTGTAAAGTCCTTAATAAATTTCCGATGATACCCCACGAAACCTAGAAAGCTCTTCACCTCAGTCGCATTCTTGGGGGCCTTCTAGTTTTGCACAATAACCAATTTAGCGGTATCCACCACTATACCGTCTTCTGAAACTACATGCCTCAAGAATCTTACTTCCTTACGTCAAAAGTGGCACTTTGAGAATTTCGCCTTTGACTTATGGGTATAAAGAGTATGGAGAACCTCTTACAAATGCAATGCATTCTCATCCTCGTCTCTCAAGAATATCAAGATGTCATCTACAAACACTAACACAAAGTTATTTAGGAACTCCCTAAACACTCGGCTCGTCAATTCAACAAAATATGTCAGTGCATTGGTTAGACCAAAAGGCATAACCAGCCACTAGAAAAACCCATATGGAGTCCTAAAAGCAGTCTTATCCACACTATCATCTGCAATTCAAAGTTAATGAAACCCAGTCGCCATATCTAACTGAGAGAAAACAAACGCACCCACTAGCTGATCAAACAAATCGTCTATCCGAGGGAGTGGGTGTTGATTCTTCTTTGTGAGCTTGTTTAATTCTCTATAATCCACCCATAGACGGAGAGAGTCGTCTGCCTTAGTAGCAAATATGATTGGTGCTCCCAACTCATATTTACTCCATCTAATAAAGCCTTCCTCTAACAACTCACCCACTTGCTTACTTAGTTCTTTCCTTTCCCTCGGAACCATATGACATACAGGTAATGCAACAGACTTAGTATTCTCTATCAAATAAATCTGGAAGTCGATCTCTCGGCTTTGAGGTAGTCCTCTCACCTCCTCAAATACGTCTGCAAAATCTCTTACCACAGGTACTAAGATAAGATCATTGATAAAATTATCTCGTAACTCTAAGTAGCCCAACATGACTGACCCTCGTGGGTCGCAAGATATCTTGAGGGCCCAACCATGACAAGTCATCAATCTTACAACCCTCCTCTTGTAGTTAAGAATGGTACCACACATGGACAACCAATCAATCCTTAGAATAATACCGTACACCGTAAACCTAATACATAGGCACCACAATCAAACTCGACGCCTCAGATTGAAAGTCTCAAACCCTTACATATCATAGATAAATGAGCCGAACCTCCTATAGGATTCGAAACTACTACTAGATTAGAAACAAGAGATATACTAATGTGCAAACAATCGACTAATGAAGTAGAAAACGAATGTGAAACACCAGAATCAGATAAGTGCTTAACTGAAAAGTCATAAAGAGAGATCAAACCTTCGACTATGACCTTCAAGCCCCTATCCTGACCAACACAAGCCTGTGCCGCCTCCAACGTGTTAAAAATATTTTTCGTCAACACCGGAGATAGGTCTATGGAGGTGGACCTAAAGGGAAAATAGGGTTATTTAGCTTTCATGAGTTTGAGTTAGTTTACCATCTCCTAGATATAAAGGTTTAGAGCCCAAAAGAATAGTTACTCTTCCTTTAATGGGGTGAGCATCACGCTTAAGCGAGTCAAGAACCAACAGTTATCTTAGGACAAGGGTTACCTAAGCAAAACCCTCGATATAAGGCTAAACAGATTGTAGGAAGAGGTTCTAAAATGTCTTTGTGGAAGGGTCTAAGCTTAAGTAGGAACCCGTGACTATGTAGAAGCGTATGGTATATCGTGTAGGCAATATTTAAGAAAACTCATAAGAAATATGCTAAGTGTTGATCCGCTCTTTATTGATCTTTGATTTGGAGTACATAAGTGATTACACTAGAAATCCCCAAATTGATTTAGAAATTAGTGTTTACTCTAGAGAAAGAGAGTACAAGGATGGGAAATGAAGAAAATGGTCCCAAAATGAGACCCTAGCGTCTTATTTATAGACAAATTGGGGGCCCTTTTGCTATTAGGCTAGTAGAAGTCCTTGTCGGCTGCTTTTCCCTCTGGTCTCGGTTGCTTTGTCTCATGGCCGCTCTTTTGCCTTTGCTTATGGCCTTTTAGGGTGACGGTTCTGGCTCTCGAAAGGATGGTCTCGGTCTTTGGAACTTCTTTTTGATGTCATGTTTGTCTTCTTTGTATCAATACTGAGCCTGTCGGTTTGGATAGCTTTAGGAAGGCTTTAGGCTTCTGGATATAGGCTTTCAATCATGAGCTTTCGGTCTTGCTATTAATTCTTCGTGGAATTTTCTTTCATGATTCAAGTGGATGGTTACGAATCCGTCACCCCTGTCGGTATCGACACTATGTAGATTAATGTGGACAACTTGTCTCTCTTCGAGGCTCCGGCTTGCTTTTCGGTAGATCCTTGAAGTGCGCTTTCAGCTTTCAAGTAGGGTGCTTTCCCATGTTTCATTGGTTGTTTACTAAAGTGGCCTTTTGGTGACCATCTAATGGGGGTCTTGGTAGCTGGTTCCTGGATGATTCCCCTATTCTTCAAACTTTGTGCCTTTGATTCTATCGTCTCTCAATGTATTAGTATTAAGCAAGTTAATACCAATAGCCCTTTCGTCCTTCTAGGTATCGGTCTATAGGATTCCTAGTCTTTTTCTTCACTAGCTTCCAGCTTTGGATGACCCTCCATTATCTACCCTTCGCATCGGTAATACACTGTCGGTATCCTTTCTTTGTATTGGTTTTGGGTTCTTTTCTTTAATGATGGTATCAGTTGCCTAGCTGTCGGGTTGTTCCCGTATGCTCTCGATTTTACCTTGTGCATGATTCTTGCTTATGGATTATTCTTCTATGCTTGTGACAATTCGTTACCCCTTCATCGATAGCCTATCTTGGAGTTAATTTTGTAGTAACATTTGCCCACCTTATGAAGGGGTAATTTCGACTTTTCAAGTCAAAATTAGGTGAATTAACCGCTTCTTTCTTCCTGTATATATAACCTCCTTATCCTATTTGTTAGCTCCTTCTCTTCTTCATCATTTCATGAATTTGAAATTCATCTCGGGAAAGCATTAGAAATCTTCAAGTAAGCATCCGCTGTAAGTCATTCACACTTGATTTTATAATTAAAGTGTTGTTAGCTGCTAGGAAGGTTAGTGTTGTCGAGAAGCATTCCCTGATTTCATCACAAGAGCAAGTTGATGCTATTCTTCAAGATTCTAGCATTTCTGGTGTTGAAGCCATTCCTCCTTGCAAAATGGACACCATTTCTTATCCTCCGAAAGGATACTTTGCCTATTTTGGTATCCACATCTAGCATGAAGGTTTTATCCCCTTTCCTGATTTCCTTCATCAGTATCCGCAATATTTGGGAAATGCTCCCATCCAACTTTCTCCCAACACTTACACCTACCTGTTAGGCTTAGAACTCTTATCCTTAGAATCGGGTAATTGTTCTTTAAGACCTTCAACTCTTGATTACTTGGTTCACCCTTCCAAACTTAGTGATATGAACCCTTAGGTTTTTCAAGCAAACCCCATGAAAAAATTGTAATCAGAAGGAACAACAAAATTAAAAGACTAGGAATCTCAATTTTTCTTTGTTTGACGCCCTTCCGACATTCCTGGCAGCTTCTACACCCCAAGTATTCCAACCCAAATACAAGCCTTTCTCATTTTTATCATAATGAGTTATCTTACCTTTATGATTTTTTTAGATGCTACACCTAAGCTGTCGGGATTTTTGGGTAAGGAGATAATTAATCTCCTTGGCGCTGCTTCAGAGAAGTTTGGTAACGAGTCTTCACTACTCACCTCTTCTACTCTCCGAAGGCATTCTCTTTTGCCAATCGGTCAATCCATCATTAGGGAGCCACCTTTGGTCTTACTTAGTAAAGGGACCTTTTCTTTGTCACTTGGAAGAAATGTGCCTTTTCCCCCAACTCTCCTCTATTTCTTGACAATCCAGGTATACTTTTTATGTAACACCCTATAATTTTAAAAAACACTATAATGATAAACTAAAGAATATTTAATTAAATGTTAGAAATTTGATAAAATGGACCATGCTTTGTGTTCATCTCAGAATTTTGCTTGAGATAGACTCCGAGTTTGCATAAAACGGACATCGTATGAAGAAGTTATTAAGCCTAGAAGTTTGTATGGGCGCAAGGTAATTATATATATACAAACTAACCAAAATATTCAAAATTATTCAAATCTGCAAAGCGGGAAAGAGAGGGGAAATCGGCCCGTTATGGGTCGGCCCCTTCCCCATGGGTGTCAACCCATGGGTCGACCCCATAATGGGGGTGTCGACCCATGGGTCGACCCCACCAAGATCTGGACAGATTAACCCCCTTGCACCTGGACACATTACTGAACAAGATTTGATTACCCTAAGTTATAAATAGGACCTCATTCCCATTGTTTCATTCACCAAAAACAATGGAGACAACGAGGTATAGCCCAACTAAGATTAAAATAACCTATTCTTCTACAACAACGAGTTATACGTATTCAAGGATCTATGCTACAACACAAACATTCAATACTCTGTTCTTTAGATCCGGTCACAGTGAGTTCATGTTATTTTTAGATAAAAACAATTAATAGTAATCTTGACATGTTTATAAGTTGGATCTAAACCTGTGTCTGTTAGCAACCTGAATCATAACTACACAGATCTGTCATTACTTGTACACCTGATCCTCTGTTTAGTTCTTGCATTCCTATCTTTATTATTCTCATTCTGTTAGTATGTCTAATCATGTCACCAATTCCTATCCTATTAGTATGCTTACTTCTTTCATCATATGCCTATCTTGTTATTATGCCTATTCTAGTTCTCTTCTCTCCCTCTTTCCCTTTTTATTTTTACAGCCAGGCTACCTTCGAGCCTAGGCCAACCGCTGAAACATGCAAGCGCATGAAATTAGGAATTGTGGGAAATGTTAATTTCTGGCATGACTTATATTAAAACATGATTGGGATTTGGGCATAATATGTACCTTGATCTAAAACTTTAATTTGGGGCATAACTTGTATTGTGAATCAAACTGGGATTTGGGGCACAATCTTGGATAAACATGAAAATTGGTTAATAATGAGCATGCCTAGATTTACAGTAATTAGAAATTGTAATCGCACTTAGACATGAGGTTAGATTACACTTGTGGTAGAAGTCTGCCCGGAACCGCCCGCAAATCCAGCGTGCACAAGTGGTTAATCTAATGTGAGGGGTCGAGTGCATAAATGTACACATAACGGTACTAAGACACGAGGTTAAGTTCGACTTATGGTAGAAGTTTTCTCGAAACCGCCCGGCATATCGAGCATCCACAAGTAGTAGACTTAATGTGAGAGGTCTTGTCCATTAATAACCATAAATGGATATCTTATTAACTTGTAATACTAAACCTGTTTAAATCTGTAGGGGCTTGCATGAACGGGTTAAATTGATTACTATGGGTGCGGGTTATATATATATACACACACACACCCGACAAACTTAACCTGTTTTACATGGGGGGGTTATGAAACCTTGTTAAACTGTTAGGCATGACCTGTTAAAATACTAATAGTGGGGATGCAACCTAGGATGGAAGCTTGTATCATCTGTTATGTGGGACCCGTTTCAGTCAGTAACCTATCTTGGTATCAAACGAGTACTCCGAACTAGGTCGGCGTCGGGGCACGCTTACTGAGCTGATTATAAGAGGTCACTTGATTGAGGGTGTTGACGACGCATTCCATCGGAGTCATGTGCGTGCATGGGTCCGCTTGTAAGGGAAGATAAGACGCCACGACATCAGTAAATATAGTTGTGCTTCCTGAAAATAACGGGGCTGCCACTTTAGGAAGTGATACATCCTACTGTGGGGCCGACACGGGTATCTACATGGTAGGGAGTCGATCAATTGGGGGTAGTAATTAGGGGCCATATAATCTTGCTTGTTGGGAGCTTGTTATTATTGTTGAGGGTAACACCTATCGTTCCTGTTGGGCTACCTGTTATTCTTGTTGGGGTAAAACCTATCACTAGAAGTACACCTAAGTCTACCATCTTTTTCTAGTTGGGATCATCTTGTTCTTGTTATGATAGTATTGGTGCAGAGAAAAGTACTTAAGAAGCACAATATATTCCGTCATGTTTATTATGTTTATCATGCTCGGTCTGTTATACCTGTCTTATGATACTGTTGTCTCTCTCATCCAATTTATATGCCTGTCATGGTGCTTTTACTTGTTTATATGCTAAAAGTAACTGGACTTGCCAAACTTTATGTCTGGCCTATTTTGTTTCCTCTTCTCTCCCTCTGTCGTCCCCCCCAAGGTTCTCAGGGTAGGAATACTCGGGCTTGATTTGGATTCTCTCTTTCATTATGTTTGGAGCTGCTTAAATGTACCGCTTTGATTTCCTGTCTTCTCTAATTTGGCTATATTTATGGGGAACTATGCTTCTTTTATTACTGTACTCTGATATTTTAGTACAAGAAATAAGTTTTAAGTTGATGTAATGGGTTTTATGTTTTTCAGAATTATGATGTAACTATGTTTTGGACCACGATGTTTTCTGTTTAATAAAGTTTTAAATTCCATTGTTATTTTATATTTGTCTTGTAATTTTTCTGTTTCTGTTTACCTATAGCGCTTCACGAAACTTAATCCATTCTGATAAAGAGTAACATTAACGGATGTGGTGTATCACATTTGGTATCAGAGCTGAAGGTCACCAGATCAGATAAAAGATTTTGAAAACTATTTTCAAAAAGGTTTTAAAAGAAACCATTTTCAGAAAGAAAACTGTGTTTTGAAAAACATATTTCCCAAAACCATATGGAATATATTTCGATTCTCTGTTTGAATCCCCTTTTCTTTTCTTTTTTCAGCATGTATGGGGAACAGATTCTTCCCGAGGGTTCTACGATACCGGCTTGGTTTCATAGGTATCTTGAGGCTACTGCGCCTAACGGAGGCCAAGCAGACGCCCCTCCCCCAGTTGCAACCACTGTTCCTCCACCTTCCCCTCCGCGAGCAGATAATTTCTCCAAGATATGTAAGGACTTCTGTGCTATGGTGGGTAGTCATTCCGAGGAACTGAGACTTTTATGGAAGCAAGGAATTGGCTCAAAAAGACGGAGGATTTATTTAAGATTTTTGAGGTTAACGACCGTAGGAAGATTCAGTTGGCCATTTGGCAACTGAAAGATGAGGCTTCATTCTAGTAGGAAGTGATGCAAGCAGAGCATCCGATTGAGACTTAGGGTGATTTCCGATAGAGATTCGAAATGAAGTTTCTTTCTCAAACTGAGCAAATTATGCAAATGGAAAGGTTTTTGGAACTTAAGCAAGGGCCCATGTCTGTCAAAGAGTATGTTAATAAATTCAATCAATTGGCGAGGTTTGGTTTAGAGCTAGTGAATACTCCACACAAGAAAGTTTTGAGGTTTGCTAGAGGATTGAATTAACCCCTTCATGGGTTAGCTATGTCTCATATTTCGATGGGAGCAACTTTTGAGAAACTCGTTGATATGGCATTGATGCACGAAGAATATAAAGGTGGAAAGAAATAGGCTAAGATTGATGAAACACAAAACAAGAAAGTGTGGCCCAATAAAGAACAACAACAACAACAGTAAAAGAAGGGCGGAAAGAATGACAAAGCTCAAGATAAGAGGAAATGTCATAATTGCGGACGCGAGGGTCATTTGGTCAAAGATTGCAAAAGAAAGAATAATGCTTGTTTCCATTATGGAGAGTTCGAACACTATTCGAAGGAGTGCCCAAAGTAGCAAGGACAAGGCCCAAGGGTAGGATCTTCTGCAGGGCAGGTGCATGCTCTCATGGCCGGTGTACCAGATAGAGGTAAAACTCTTTTTGATTTCTCTTTCCAATCATCCTGTTAGAACTCTTTTTGATTCTGGCGCTTCGCATTCTTTTATATCTGATTTTGTGGTTGAGTCTCTACACCTTAATAATAGTATGGTTTTGAATTCCATTGTTGTCTCAAACCCCATTAGGGGTACGACTCGTTTGTCTATGATTTGTCAGGGTTTGAGAATATGTGTTGGGCGTCAAGTTTGAATGTGACACATATGTGCTTGGTTTCATCGGCTATGGTTTGATTCTAGAGATGGATTGGCTAGCCATGTATGGTGCCATTCTGGATTGTGAGAGGAGGATCGCTAGACTTTTGACTTGCCATGGGAGGACCCTCGAGATTTCTTGTGACCCTGAAGGGTCGGTCATGCATAGTTTCCTAGAGTCGCTTGATGCATCTATCGATGATCTATGATCCGTACCAGTAGTCTGTGAGTATCCTGATGTTTTTAAGGAGGTTCAGGGCTTACCTTCGAGGCACGAGATTGATTTCTGTATACACTTGGTGGACAATGCATAGGCAGTTGCATTTCCTGTGCGCCATATGGCTCCGAGAGAAAGGAGGGAGCTCAGCAAGCAAGTAGGGGAGCTACGTGAGAAAAGGTTTATTAGGCAAAGCATATCTGAATGGGGTGCTCTAGTAGTATTTGCCACTAAGGCTGATGGTTCGCTTCGCTTATGTGTGGATTACAGAGAGTTGAATAAACTCACTAAGAAAAATAGGCACCCACTTCTGAGGATAGATGGTCTATTTGACCTGCTTGTTGGTGCATATGTTTTCTTCCAGTTAGATTTGGCCACAGGGTTTCTTCAGTTGAGGGTAACCGAGGACAGTATGAAAAGACTGCTTTTAGAACTCCAGATGGTTTCTTCGAGTGGCTCGTCATGCCTTTTGGGTTGACGAATGCACCAATCTACTTTGTGGATCTAATGAATAGGGTGTTTCGGGAGTTCCTATATTAGTTTGTTATGGTCTTTGTTGATGACATCTTGATTTTCTCGAGGTGCGAGGAAGAGCATGCCCGAAATTTAAGGGAGATTTTGAAAACTCTTCGTGCGCACCAGCTTAAGGCAAAATGCTCCAAATGTCATTTTTAGAGAAAAGAAGTGAGATTTCTAGGGCATGTGGTCTCTAAGGATGCGATAACAGTAGATCCCGCGAAAGTAGTTGCATTTGAAGATTGGCGGATTCCAAAGGATGCAACGGAGGTGAGGAGTTTTCTTGGTTTAGCGGGCTATTATGGGAAGTTCATTAAGGACTTCACAAAGATATCAGCCCCACTGACCAAACTGACGAAGATGAATCAGACATTTTCTTGGGGTGTAGACTGTGAGGATGCTTCCAAGCAATTGAAGAAGGCACTGACAACGACCCCATCTTGACTTTGCCTGATGGGAACAAGTTGTTCACAGTATACACTGATGCATGTGGTACAGGGCTTGGTGCGGTTCTGAGGGATGGGTAGTATGTTATGGAGGTCGACAGTTAAGAGTTCATGAGAAGAACTGCCCTACCCATGACTTAGAGTTAGCTGCCATAGTATTCACGCTTAAGACTTGGTGAAATTATTACTTGGAGAGAAGTTCGAGTTGTACACCGATCATAAATCTCTTAAGCACTTGTGCTCGCAGAAGGATCTCAATTTAAGGCAACAAAGATGGATGGAGTTCCTAGCATCCTATGGCTTTAAGATAGTTTATACCCTGGAAAGGGTAATGTGGTGGCGAACGCATTGAGTAGGCAGAGGATAACCTTGAGTCCTCTGTTTTTAGAGAGGCAGAGCTTGGAGTTTATATTGACTTTTGATTTTAGACCCTCCACCGAGTTCACACCTAGTTTATCGGCATCATTAGAGGTGCGACCTACCCTGTTGGATCAGATAGGAACTTCACAGCGAGAGGACCCATAGATAGAAGATATCTTGGATAGGCTCAGTAGAAGGGAGACTTCCAGTCACCTCAGTAGATATTCCACGGATGATTGGGGATGGTTGCGACGAGATGGAAGGCTTTGTGTTCCACGGGTTGGGAGTTTGTTGAAGATAGTCCTTAAGGAAGCCCATCATTCTAGGATGACTATCCATTCAAGCGGTGATAAGATGATTAGAGATATGAAGAGCATTTTCTTTTGGGCTTGGATGAAGAAAGATTTAGAGGAGTTCGTTTCTCGATGTTTGATCTGTCAGCAAGTCAAGGCTGAGCAAAGGAAGCTCGGAGGTTGACTTCATCATTTGGAAATCCCACAGTGGAAGTGGGAGAGCGTCTCTTTCGATTTCATTAATGGTTTCCCGAGATCATGGAAAGGCAACACCAGTATATGGGTTATAGTTGATAGGCTTACAAAGAGTGCTCATTTCATTCCTGTTAAGAGTAAGAGGACGGCAACATGGTTGGTAGCAGATAATCTTCGTGAGATAGTCCATCTACATGGAGTACCTTCCAGTATTGTAAGTGATCGTGGCCCCATTTTCACCAGTGATTTTTGGAGGAGATTACAAGAGGCATTAGATACACAGTTGTGTTTGAGCACTGCTTATCACCCTCAGACCGATGGACAGACAAAGAGGGTGAATAGAGTTCTTGAGGATCTTTTAAGACTTTGTATCCTAGACTTCGAAGGGACTTGGGAAGAGCAACTTCCTTTAGTAGAGTTCGCCTACAGCAACAGTTATCAGGCTAGTATTGGCATGGCACCCTTCGAGGCATTGTATGGACGACCCTGTAGATCACCGACTTGTTGGTGGGAGTCTACAGAAAGGCTTCTACTTGGACCTGAGATGATTAGAGAAACTTCAGAAAAGACTAATCTTATTCGAAGGCGCATGAAGAGATCTCAGGACATGAAGAAATCCTACGCAGATAAAAGAAGGACCGATATTGAGTTTAAAGTAGGAGACATGGTTTTCATCAAGGTTTCACCTTTGAGGAATGTCGTTCGTTTTGGATCTGTAGGGAAACTAGCACCAAGATTTGCAGGGCCATTTCCGATAACATAAAGGATTGGCCAAATGGCCTATAGAGTAAAGCTACCAGAGTGACTATCTGGTGTTCATGATGTTTTCCACATTTCTCATTTACGGAAGTGCTTGCATGGAACCGTAGAAGTAGCTGAGCCAGGTATGCTTTAGGAAGTAGAGGTGGAACGGGAGGCGATAGTTAGATGAGTCCCTACCCATATTCTTGGATCAGAGGTTAAGAAGCTACGCAACCGAGAGGTCAAGCTGATGAAAGTTCAAATGGGGAGAAGACCCCGAGAATGCAACTTGGGAGACTGAAGACAAGATTCACGCTTTGTACCCTTTTCTTTTCAAGGGTATGTTCTTAACTTCTTTTTCCAAACTTTTATTCATACTTATTTCTATCGTTAAATATATCCTATCGATCGAATCTTTGACCTTTAGGGAACCCATGGATGTTAACATGTGTTTGAAGCATGTTATGGTTGATGGATGCAAGTGATGCTAGTAGTGGCTTGTGGATGCATATACACACACATTAGGCACTAGATTGGCTCAATCACTCTCATATTGCATATGGATGCATGTGCATATTTTTCTTCTTTTAATGGATGAAAGTGGGTGTATCATGTGGATGTTGCATTTGGATGAATGATTGTGCACACATATAGAACTTACATGTTATATCAGGATTATTTGCATACATGTTGGATTCGTGGCACTAACATACATTGCGTTAAGGAGGTCAACTGAATCATTAGACCACCCGATCTTTCGCATTTGTATAGGGAAATATACACACACCTTTGCATATGTTCATATAAGCATTAGAAATCTTTAAGGACAATGGATGCCTGTGATTGGTGGATGAGTAGATAGATGTTAGGATATACATTCTTCTTAGCTTAGAGATTTCAAAGATGAAATCCTTTAAGTAGGGGAGAATGTAACACCCCGTAATTTTAAAGAACACTATAATGAGAAAATAAATAATACTTAATAAATTTTGGGAATTAGGTAAAACGGACTATGCCATTGCGTTCGTCTCGGAATTTTGCTTAAGATAGACTTTGAGTTTGCATAAAACGGACATTGTATGAAGAAGTTATTAAGCCTAGAAGTTTGTATGCGAGCAAGGGAATTATATATATATATATAAACTAACCAAAATATTCAAAATTATTCAAATTTGCAAAGCCCGGGGGGGAAATCGGCCCGTTAGGGGTTGACCCTTCCCCATGGGTCGACCCCATAACGGGGGTGTCGACCCTACCAAGATCTAGGCAGATTAACCCCCTGCACCTGGACACATTTCTAAACAAGATTCTTTGGCCTTAGGCTATAAATAGGACATAATTCTCATTGTTTAATTCACCAAAAACATTGGAGACAACGATTTGCTGGCCCAACTCAGATTAAAATAGCCTATTCTTCTGCAGCAACAAGTTATATGTATTCAAGAATCTCTGCTACAACACCAACAGTCAATTCTCTGTTCTTTAGATCCAGTTACAATGAGTTCATGTTATTTTTAGATATAAACAATTAATAGTAATCTTGACATGTTTATAAGTTGGATCTAAACTTGTGCTTGTTAGTAGCCTGAATCATAACTAAATTGATTAGCCATTACTTGTACACCTGATCCACTGTTTAGTTCTTGCATGCCTATCTTCATTATGCTCATTCTGTTAGTATGCCTAATCATGTCACCATATGCATATCCTGTTAGTATGCTTACTTCTGTCATCATATGCCTATCTTATTATTATGCATATTCTTGTTTTTTCCTTTTATTTTTATAGCCAGGCTACCTTCGAGCCTAGGCTTATCATTGAAATATGCAAGCGCATGAAATTGGGAACGGAGGGGAATGCTAATTTGGGGCATAACTTATATTAAAACACGATTGATATTTGCGCATAATTTATACCTTGATCTAAAACTTTAATTTGGGGGCATAACTTGTATTGTGAATCAAACTGGGATTTGGGGCATAATCTTGGATAAATATGAAAATTGGTTAATAATGAACATGCCTAGATTTACAGTAATTAGGAATTGTAATCGTACTTAGACACGAGGTTAGTTTACACTTGTAGTAGAAGTCTACCCGGAAACGCCTGGCAAATCAAGCGTGCACAAGTGGTTAATAAATGTGAGGGGTCAAGTGCATAACACATAACGGTACTAAGACATGAGGTTAAGTCCGACTTATGGTAGACATTTTCCCGAAACCGCCCGGCATATCGAGCATCCATAAGTAGTAGAGTTAATGTGAGAGGTCTAGTCCATTAATAAGCCATAAATGGATAACTTATTAACTTGTAATACTAAACCTGTTCAAATCTGTGGGGGCTTACATGAACGGGTTAAATTGATTACTATGGGTGCGGGTTATATATATATATATATATATATATATATATATATATATAGACACACACACACACACACATACTCGACAAACTTAACATGTTTTACATGTGGGGGTTATGAAACCTTGTTAAACTGTTAGGCATAACTTGTTAAAATCCTAGTAGTGGGGATGCAAGCTAGGATGGAAGCTTGTATCATCTGTTGTGTGGGACCCGTTTCAGTCAGTAACCCATCTTGGTATCAAACGAGTACCCCGAACTAGGTCGGGGCACGCTTACTGAGCTGATTATAACAAGTCACTTGAGTGAGGGTGTTGACGGCGCGTTCCATCGGAGTCATGTGCGTGCATGGGTCTACTTGCTAGGGAAGTTAAGACGCTGCGACATCAGTAAATATAGTTTTGCATCTTGAAAATAACGGGGTTGCCACTTTAGGAAGTGATACATCCTACTGTGGGGCCAACATGGGTATCTACAGGGTAGGGAGTCGATAGATTGGGGGTAGTAATTAGGGTACATCTAGTCTTGCTTGTTGGGAACCTGTTATTATTGGTGAGGGTAACACTTGTCATTCCTGTTCGGCTACCTGTTATTCTTGTTGGGGGTAAAACCTATCACTAGAAGTACACCTAAGTCTACCATCTTTTTCTAGTTGGGGTCATCTTGTTCTTATTATGTTAGTATTGGAGCAGAGAAAAGTACTTGAGAAGCGTAATATATTCCGTCATGTTTATTCTGTTTATCCTACTCGATCTGTTATACCTGTCTTATGATATTGTTGTCTCTCTCATCCAGTTTATATGCCTATCATGGTGCTTTTACTTATTTATATGCTAAAAGTAACTGGACTTGCCAGACTTTATGTCTGACCTATTTTATTTCCTTTTCTCTCTCTTTTGTTCCCTCCCCCCCGTTCTCAGGGTAGGAATACTCAGGCTTGATTTGGATTCTCTCTTTCATTATGCTTGGAGCCGCATAGATGTACCGCTTTGATTTCCAATCTTCTCTAATATGTCTATATTTATGGGGAACTATGCTTCTTTTATTACTGTACTCTGATGATTTTAGTACAAGAGAGAAGTTTTAAGTTGATGTAATGGGTTTTCTATTTTTCAGACTTATGATGTAACTATGTTTTGGACCACGATGTTTTCCGTTTAATAAAGTTTTAAATTCCATAGTTATTTTATATTTGTCTTGTAATATTTCTGTTTCTGTTTTTGTTTACCTATAACGCTTCACGAAACTTAATCCATTCTGAGAAAGAGTGACATTAACGGACATGGGGTGTCACATTTGGTATCAGAGATGAAGGTCACTAGATCGGATAAAAGATTTTGAAAACTATTTTCAGAAAGGTTTTAAAAGAAAGAATTTTCAAAAAAAAAACTCTGTTTTGAAAAACATATTCCCCAAAGCCATACGGAATATCTTTCGATTCTCTATTTGAATCCCCTTTTCTTTTCTTTTTTCAGCATGTCTGGGGAACCGATTCTTCCCGAGGGTGCTACGATACCGTCTTGGTTTCATAGGTATCTTGAGGCTACGGCGCCTGCCGGAGGCCAAGCAAACTCCCCTCCCCCAGCTGCAGTCGTGGTTCCTCCTCCTCCCCCTCCGTGAGCAGATAATTTCTCCAAGATATGTAAGGACTTCTGTGCTATGGAGGGTAGTCATTCTGAGGAACTGAGACTTTTGTGGAAGCAAGGAATTGGCTCAAAGAGATGGAGGATTTATTTAAGATTTTTGAGGTTAACGACCATAGGAAGATTCAGTTTGCCGTTTGGCAGCTGAAAGATGAGGCTTCATTCTGGTGGGAAGTAACGCAAGCAGAGCGTCCAATTGAGACTTGGGATGATTTTTGATAGAGATTCGAAATGAAGTTTCTTTCTCAAGCCAAGCAATGTACGCAAATGGAAAGGTTTTTGGAACTTAAGCAAAGACCAATGTCTATCAAAGAGTATGTTAATAAATTCAATAAATTGGCAAGGTTTGGTTTGGAGCTAGTAAATACTCCACACAAAAAAGCTTTAAGGTTTGCTAGAGGATTGAATTAACCCCTTCATGGGTTGGCTATGTCTCACATTCCGATGGGAGCAACTTTTGAGAAACTCGTTGATATGGCATTGATGCACGAAGAAGATAAAGGTGGAAAAAAGGGGCTAAGATTGATGAAACACAAAACAAGAAAGTGTGGCCCAAGAAAGAACAACAACTACAGCAAAAGAAGGATGGAAAGAACGACAAAGCTCGAGATAAGAGGAAATGTCATAATTGCGAACGCGAGGATCATTTGGTCAAAGATTGCAAAAGAAAGAAGATTGCTTTTTTCCATTATGGAGAGGTCGGACACTATTCTAAGGAGTTCCCAAAGTAGCAAGGACAAGGCCCAAGGGCAGGATCTTCTATAGGGCAGGTGCATGCTCTCGTGACCAGTGTACTAGATAGAGGTTGGAAAGTTTCTATTGAAGGTTTGATTTCCCTTTCCAATCACCTTATTAGAATTCTTTTTGATTCTGGCGCTTCGCATTCTTTTATATCTGATTCTGTGGTTGAGTCTCTACACCTTATTAATAGTATGGTTTTGAATCCCGTTGTTGCCTCAAACCCCATTGGGGGTACGACTCATTTGTCTATGATTTATCGGGGTTTGAGAATATCTATTGAGGCGTCGAGTTTGAATGTAACGCATATGTGCTTGGTTTCATGGGCTATGGCTTGATTCTAGGGATGGATTGGCTAGCCATGTATGGTGCCATTCTGGATTGTGGGAGGAGGGTTGCTAGACTTTTGACTTGTCATGGGAGGACCCTCGAGATTTCTTATGACCCTAAAGGGTCTGTCATGCTTAGTTTCCTAGAGTCGCTTGATGCATCTATCGATGATCTACGATCTGTACCTGTAGCTTGTGAGTATCCTGATGTTTTTAAGGAGGTTCGGGGCTTACCTCCGAGGCACGAGATTGATTTCTGTATACACTTGGTGAACAATGCATAGGTAGTTGCATTGCATGTGCGCCATATGGCTCCGAGAGAAAGGAGTTAGCTCAGCAAGCAAGTGGGGAGCTACGTGAGAAAGGATTTATTAGGTGAAGCATATCTGAATGGGGTGCTCCAGTAGTATTCGCCACTAAGGCGGATTGTTCGCTTCGCTTATGTGTGGATTACAGAGAGTTGAATAAACTCACTAAGAAAAATAGGCACCCACTTCTGAGGATAGATGGTCTGTTTGAGCTGCTTGTTGGTGCATATGTTTTCTCCCAGTTAGATTTAGCCACAGGGTTTCATCAGTTGAGGGTGGCCGAGGACAGTATGACAAGAGTGCTTTTAGAACTCCATATGGTTTCTTCGAGTGGCTCACAGAAGGATCTCAATTTAGGCAACAAAGATGGATGGAGTTCCTAGCGTCTTGTGGCTTTGAGATAGTTTATACCCCGGTAAGAGTAATGTGGTGGCGGACGCATTGAGTAGGCAGAGGATGACCTTGAGTCCAATATTTTTAGAGAGGCAGAGCTTGGAGTTTATATCGACTTTTGATTTTAGACCCTCCACCGAGTTCACATCTGGTTTATCGACATCATTAGAGGTGCGACCTACCGTGTTGGATCAAATAGGAACTTTGCAGTGAGAGGACCCATAGATAGAAGATATCTTGGATAGGCTCAGTAAAAGGGATACGTCCAGTCACCTCAGTAGATAATCCATGGATGATAGGGGATGGTTGCTACGAGATGAAGGCTTTGTGTTCCACGGGTTGGGAGTTTGTTGAAGACAGTCCTTGAGGAAGCCCATCATTCTAGGATGACCATCCTTTCAAGCGGTGATAAGATGTTTAGATATATGAAGAGCATTTTCTTTTGGGCTTGGATGAAGAAATATGTAGCGGAGTTCGTTTCTCGATGTTTGATCTGCCATCAAGTCAAGGCTGAGCAAAGGAAGCCCGGAGGTTTACTTCATCCTTTGGAAATCCCACAGCGAAAGTAGGAGAGCATCTCTATGGATTTCATTGATGGTTTGCCTAGATCGTGGAAAGGCAACATCGGTATATGGGTTATAGTTGATAGGCTTACTAAGTGTGCTCATTTCATTCCTATTAAGAGTAAGGGGATGACAACATGGTCGGTAGCAGTTTATCTTCGTGAGATAGGCCATCTACATGGATTACCTTCCAGTATTATGAGTGATCATGACCCCATTTTCACCAGTGATTTTTGGAGGAGCTTACAAGAGGCATTAGGTACACAGTTATGTTTGAGCACCGCTTATCACCCTCAGACCGATGGATAGACAAAGAGGCTGAATAGAGTTCTTGAGGATCTTTTAAGACTGTGTATCCTAGACATCGAAGGGACTTGGGAAGAGCATCTTCCTTTGGTAGATTTCACCTACAACAACAGTTATCAGGCTAGTTTCGGCATGGCAACCAACGAGGCATTATATGGACGACCCTGTAGATCACCGACTTGTTGGTGGGAGTCTACAGAAAAGCTTTTACTTGGACCTGAGACGATTAGAGAAACTTCAGAAAAGATTGATCTTATTCGAGGGCGCATGAAGAGATCTCCGGACAGGAAGAAGTCCTACGCAGATAAAAGAAGGACCGATATTGAGTTTGACGTAGGAGACATGGTTTTCATCAAGGTATCAACTTTGAGGAATGTCGTTCGTTTTGGATCTGTAGGGAAACTGACACCATGATTTGCAGGGCCATTTCCCATAACAGACAGGATTGGCCAAATGGCCTATAAAGTAAAGTTACCAGAGAGACTATCTGGTGTTCATGATGTTTTCCATGTTTCTCATTTACGGAAGTGCTTACATGGTACCGTAGAAGTAGTTGAGCCGAGTATGCTTTAGGAAGTAGAGGTGGAACAGAAGGCGATAGTTAGATGAGTCCCTACCCGTATTCTTGGATCAGAGGTTAAGAAGATACGCAACTGAGAGGTCAAGTTGATGAAAGTTCAATGGGGAGAAGACCCCGAGAATGCAACTAGGGAGACTGAAGACAAGATTCACGCTTCGTACCCTTTTCTTTTCAAGGGTATGTTCTTAACTTCTTTTCCCAAAGCTTTTATTCGTACTTATTTCTATCGTTAAATATATCTTGTTGATCGAATCTTCGACCTTTAGGTAGGGAACCCATGGATGTAAACATGTGTTTGAAGCATGTTATGTTTGATGGATGCAAGTGATGCTAGTGGTCACTTGTGGATGCATATACACACACATTAGGCACTAGATTGGCTCAATCACTCTCATATTGCATATGGATGCATGTGCATATTTTTCTTCTTTTAATGGATGAAAGTGGGTGTATCATGTGGATGTTGCATTTGGATGAATGGTTGTGCACACATATAGAACTTACAGGTTATATTATGATTGTTTGCATGCATGTTGGAATCATGGCACTAACATACATTGCGTTAAGGAGGTCAACTGAATCAGTAGACTACCTAATCTTTCGCATTTGTATAGGGACATATACACACACCTTTGCATATGTGCATATAAGCATTAGAAATCTTTAATTACAATGGATGCCTGTGGTTGGTGGATGAGTAGGTGGATGTTAGGATATACATTCTTCTTAGCTTAGAGATTTCGAAGATGAAATCCTTTAAGTAGGGGAGAATGTAACACCCCATAATTTTAAAGAACACTATAATGAGAAAACTAAGAATACTTAATTAATTGTTGGGATTTAGGTAAAATGTACTATGCCATTGCATTTGTCTCAGAATTTTGCTTAAGATAGACTTCGAGTTTGCGTAAAACGGACATTGTATGAAGAAGTTATTAAGCCTAGAAGTTTGTATGCGCGCAAGGGAATTATATATATATATATACACAAACTAACCAAAATATTCAAAATTATTCAAATTTGCGAAGCCAAGGGGCGAATTGGCCCGTTAGGGGTCGTCCCCTTCCCCATGGGTCGACCCCATAACGGGGATGCCGACCCCGGGGTCGACCCCACCAAGATCTGGGCAGATTAACCCCCTGAACCTGGACACATTTCTGAACAAGATTCTTTGACCTTAGGATATAAATAGGACCTCATTCTCATTTTTTTGTTCACCAAAAATAATGTAGACAATGAGGTGTTGCCCCAACTCGGATTAAAATAGCCTATTCTTCTGTAGTAACAAGTTATACGTATTCGAGAATCTCTGCTACAACACCAACAGTCAATTATCTGTTCTTTAGATCCAGTTACAGTGAGTTCATGTTATTTTTATATATAAACAATTAATAGTAATCTTGACATGTTTATAAGTTGGATCTAAACTTGTGCATGTTATTAACCTGAATCATAACTAAATCGATCAGCCATTACTTGTACACCTGATCCTTTGTTTAGTTCTTGCATGCCTATCTTTATTATGCTCATTCTGTTAGTATGTCTAATCATGTCACCATATGCCTATCCTGTTAGTATGCTTACTTCTGTCATCATATGCATATCTTGTTATTATGCCTATTCTTGTTCTTCCCTTTTATTTTTATAGCCAAGCTACCTTCGAGCCTAGGCTTATCGCTGAAATATGCGAGCGCACGAAATTGGGAACGGTAGGGAATGCTAATTTGGGGCATAACTTATATTAAAACATGATTGAGATTTGGGCATAATTTATACCTTGATCTGAAACTTTGATTTGGGGCATAACTTGTATTGTGAATCAAAATGGGATTTGAGGCATAATCCTGGATAAACATGAAAATTGGTTAATAATGAACATGCCTAGATTTACAGCAATTAGAAACTGTAACTGCACTTAGACACAAGGTTAGATTACACTTGTTGTAGAAGTCTGCCTAGAACCGCCCGACAAATCTAGTGTCCATAAGTGGTTAATGTAGTGTGAGGGTTCGATTGCATAAATGTACACGTAACGGTACTAAAACATGAGGTTAAGTCCGACTTGTGGTAGAAGTCTGCCCGGAACCGCCCGGCATATCCAGCATCCACAAGTAGTAGACTTAATATGAGAGGTCTAGTCCATTAATAAGACATAATTCGATAACTTGTTAACCTGTAATACTTAACCTATTTAAATCCACGGGGGGTTACATGAAGTGGTTAAATTGATTAATTGTTAAGTAAACTTGCTTGAATCAGCGGGGGTTAAGTTAATCTTGTTAAAATTGTGGGGGCGGGTTATATATATATATACCCAACAAACTTAACCTGTTTTAGATGTGGGGGTTATGCAACCTTGTTAAACTGTTAGGCATAACCTGTTAAAATCCTAGTAAGGGGGATGAAAGCCTAGGAGGAAAGCTTGTATCATCTGTTATGTAGGACCCGTTTCAGTCAGTAACCCATCTTGGAATCAAACGAGTACTCCGAACTAGGTCGGGGTCGGGGGATGCTTACTGAGATGATTATAAGAGGTCACTTGAGTGAAAGTGTTTACGGCGCGTTCCATCAGAGTCATGTGCGTGCATGGGTCCTCTTGTTAGGGAAGATAAGACGCTATGACATTAGTAGATATAGCTATGCATCTTGGAAATAACGGGGTTGCCACTTTAGGAAGTAATACATCCTACTGTGGGGCCGGCACGGGTGTCTACGGAGTAGGGAGCCGATCAATTGAGTGTAGTAATTAGGGTACATCTAGTCTGGCTCATTGGGAGCCTGTTATTATTGTTGGGGGGTAACACCTGTCATTCCTGTTGGGCTACCTGCTATTCTTGTTGGGGTAAAACCTGTCATTAGAAATACGCCTAAGTCTACCATCTTGTTCTAGTTGGGATCATCATGTTCTTGTTATGCTAGTATTGGTGTAGAGAAAAGCACTTGAGAAGCGCAATATGTTCTGTCATGTTTATTCTGTTTATCATGATCAGTCTGTTATACCTGTCTTATGATACTGTTATCTCTCTCATCCAGTTTATATGCCTATCATGATGCTTTTACTTATTTTTATGCTTAAAGTAATTGGAATCGCCGGACTTTATGTCCGGCCTATTTTGTTTCCTCTTCTCTATCTTCCGTTTCCTCCCCAGGTTTTCAGGGTGGGAATACTTAGGCTTGATTTGGATTCTTCCTTTCATTCTGCTTGGAGCTGCTTATATGTACCACTTTGATTTCCTATCTTCTATGATATGGCTATATTTATGAGGATCTATGCTTCTTTTATTACTGTACTCTGGTGATTTTAGTGCAAGATAGAAGTTTTAAGTTGATGTAATGGGTTTTCTGTATTTCAGATTTATGATGTAATTATGTTTTGGACCATGATGTTTTCTGTTTAATAATGTTTTACATTCCGCTGTTATTTTATATCTGTCTTGTAATGTTTCTGTTTCTGTTTCTGCTTACCTATAACGCTTCACGAAACTTAATGCACTCTGATAAAGAGTGACACTAATGGACGTGGGTGTCACATTTTACATGATAATCTTAAAATGGAGTCGGAACAAGAATTTTATTCTGCTTTCTTTCATCATATGTTAGGAGTCGTCCGTATTGAGTCTAGTAAAACCAGTTCCATTTCCCTGTTTCCAAGAGCTGGAATTTCTTCTCTTAAGGATGCATTGTTCAAATATAGGGAAAACGTAAAAAGGAAGCTTATAGGAAGGAGCTTAGAAGATCCTCTGTCAAAAAAGCCTAAGGATGTGGTAGGTCCGGCTCTTTGTTCTGATGAGGTTTCTGATGCCCCAGAGATTATTTCTCTGAAGAAGGTCCCTTGCTCGAGCATTCATCTTGTCGGGACTTCCGAAGTCTTTAATGAACTACATTATGCGATGGGATTTTCTTCCTCTTCAGAGGACATTGCCCCTCTTGTCTTTACCAATCCCGCTGATGGTGATACCTTCAATGAATTAGTAGAACAAATTATTTCTTCTTCTACTACTTTATCCAATGTTGATTTTTCATTTGACTCCCCCGGTGGTTGTCAAGCTTTGGTTGAATAGCTACTCCTAGTATGATTTTTTAACTATCTTTTTCTTGTCCCTCCTTCAATTGTCTCATTCATGTCCATTGTGTCCTTTATAGACTATCAAGCGGTGGTTTTTGATGCAAGATAATGCTTCAGAACCTTCTTCTGAGTTGTGGAGGCTAAGAGAAGAAAACATGTCTTTGAGGAAGGAAAATGATGCCCTCATCAACGTTAAAGAAGGTTTGGTTGCGCAGCGAAGTAAGCTGGAGTCTATGTTGGAAAAAGCGAAAAAAATCAATTATCGCAGAAAAGGAATCCCACTTGGCCTTGGCTGAGGAAGCTAGGGCTTTAAAGGGGACCTTGGAAAGATCCAAGGAAGGGATTGTCGTGCTTGGTTCTGGTTGTTCCTCTTTACAAAAAAAATCTCTTCTGGAAAAAGAGAATTATTTTTTCAAGATCGAGCTTTGTAGCAAGGAGGCTTTATTGGCCAAGTCTGTTGGGGTGGTGAACGATACTAAACCGAGGATCTCTTGTTTCCTCCAAACCTCCTTGGATGAAATAATGGTTAATTCATTTGAGGACGCTTTCCTTCTTCTTTATGTAGATAATATGAACAGATGCTCATATTTAAACTTTTCTTCTCTTGACCCATCTTTGGTGGAAAGATTTATGTCTAAGATATCCCATATGAGAAAGAGAGAGGAAGTTCGTAAGAGGAAGGAGACCAATGTGGATGAACTTTTGCTTATTAAAGATATCCCTTTTGAGGAGCCACATGCTGATGATGAAAGAGATCTCATTGAGGTGCCAAAGGTTGTTTGTGCTAATAGTGACAATCCCAAGTTCATAAATGTTGTCGAGGGTGGAGAAGAACACAGCGGTGGTTCTGCTGGTGTTGGTTGCACCTTTTCGGCCTTTGACAGTCGAGATGAGGCTTGTGGCAAGGAAGCTGAAATTAATGGAGGTGATCTTGTTTTGGTTGACCCTCCCAATCCTTCTAAAGAACGAAAGATGGGCAAAGACCCAAGCTTCAAAGGTGCTTCTTCTGTTTAGACTTGTCAAGTCTCTGTTCCTGTTTCTGAGTATAATAGCTTCTACGATATATACTCTTTTTACTTCCTTTCAATAGTTGATCTTTTCTCCTTTTCGCTTAGGCGAAAAGGAAATAATTAAGTTTTAGGTGTTCCGTTCTTAAAAAGGCTCAATTGGAAGTGATTCATCTCGCTAGGGAGTTGGACAAACAGACAAATGAGTCTAACACCTTGTCCAGTAGATACCGCCTTCTTTATTAAAGTACTGTAAAAATGTTGCTTTTTAAAGAGAGAGAAGTCTCCCCTAGGTTGAGAATTTCCCAATTGCGATGCGAGATGCTTTTAAAAGAAAATGCCGAGCTCTTGACTTTGTTTTGGATGTTAATTGAAGACAAGGACATATTAGTAAACTTTTTGTACCGAATTTACAGTAGATATGAAACAATGGATTTTTCCTTTTTAGGTGATCATAGCGGGGGCTTGCTTAGGCATCTCCATAGAAGGTGCCTAGATGAACGTGGTGTGGACCTCCACTCGGGTGAATGCTGGAACTTTCCCCGAGTGACTTCTATAGAGAATTAACTACCTTTAGGCAAACTTAAGTTTAATAAGTATCGATTTGTATTTGGGACTTTTAAGGGACTAGTCTTGTATGAGAAGAAGGACTATCTGTAATGAATGTACTTGTTTAGCTTACTATGCAATGAAGTGTATTTCCTCTAATTCCTTTAATATTTTCTTCAGAGTCTGTCTTCTACTTCAAGTTTGCTTTCTAGGGGTTTCTTAAGAGAATACGTTAAGTTGAAAAGAGAATACTGGGAGAAGTCTTTCCTTCTCAAGTCTTCTTCATTGGCACGGTATTGCTTCCGGAGCAACCTTGAGAAGGTTTACACTCAATATCCTCGGATCCGCCTCGATTTCCTTGGCGGAGAAAAGGATCAAATTTTAAGAGAGATCTACACATATCGATCGATGCTGACTCGAGGTTTGACAGTCCACCTATTGGAGAATGGGATTATCACAAGTGTCTCCCAGTTTATACACCTGATGGATTTGGAATTCCATTCGATTCCTCGCTTAACCTTTCTGCTAACATCTTGAATAAAGTGAGGAGGATCACTTTTCATTATGAAAATTATACTAACCACCTGTAATGGCGCTTTTGAGAACTAAATCATGTTTACATATAAACCTTGATATTAGAGTAAGGATGCTTCTATTTTTGGGAAATATACTTGCTTTAAAATCCCTTTGTAAATAATGGTGCAGAATGTAAGGCACGTAGTTTGCTATACTTCATATGTAATGATCTGCAATGATAGTGCATATGAATGAAGTTATAGTTTGTAGAAGTGTCGCTTAATGCATAGTCACAGCTTTTGGTGTAGGTGTCCTCTTTTCATATTCATATCGTATTATTATGCATAAATTTAACGCACTCTATTAGGCGTTAGTTTGTAAGGCACACACGACGTGTCACTTGTTTTTATTGAAATCGATAGTATCATGGTGCTGGACGTATGATAAGATAACATGCCTATTTATACTTTCTACAGCAATAAAGGTCTTCCTAGTTTAATAGGTATTTCCAGGGGATCCTCCCTTTATGTGATTTATAAGAAAAGTATAGCCTTTATCCCAAGGTTCCATGGGGGAATCTAAGATACTCATATGAGTTCACACCTGAGTTCATGTGCTAGTGTAGTGAGGTTGTTTGAATTGTATGTGCATTTGCTATAGTGAATAAGGATTTAAGGTATGTGTGAGTTAAGGAAATATCCCTGAGCAACATGAAAGATCACCATCTTTGCTTAAGGGCCGCTTGTGCAACAAGCTCTTGTCATTGTGTTGATGGTGTATCCATTCTCCCAGGAATAGGACATTTGCCCCAAATTAGGGCATTAACAATAGAATTCCAAAAACCTCTTCTGGTATTGATAGACTTTGATCCAACCTAGATTTAGGTTATTAGGATAGGACCAGGAATCCACTCCTGTCAATAACTGAGATCAGAACCGACCCAGATTCGGGTACTTTAAGATAGGATCAGAAATCCACTTCCGTCAATAATTGAGATCTGAACCAACCCAGATTCAGGTATTTTAAGATAGAATAGGAAATCAACTTCTGTCAATAATTGAGATCTGAACCAACCCAGATTCGGGTATGTTAAGATAGGACAGAAAATCCACTTACGTCAATAATTGATATCTGAACCAACCCAGATTTGGGTATTTTAAGATAGGACCGAAAATCGACTTCCATCAATAATTGAGATCCGAACCAACCCAGATTCAGGTATTTAAGATAGGATGAAGCAGAGGATGTACATGCTTTTTGAACCACTCTCTGGGCTTTTGATTGTCAAACAGAGGATGTACGTGCTTTGTTGGCCACTCTCTAGGCCTGTGTGTCCGGTGCACTTGGCTAGCTTATCCACAATCTGGTCCCAAGGACTTACCCACCCTCCCTCCAGGAGGCGCTTTATCCTGACCATTATAGGTGATGATAAGGTCCTAGATTCTTAAATCGGGCCATCTAGACACGGAATTAAGGCTAACTCTTTTGATGCTCTACTCTGGCCATCGTAGGCGGTGATAAAGTCTTACACTCCACCTCCCCCCCCCCCCCCGAGGGGTGCCTTATACTGACCATCGTAGGTGATGATAAAGTTTGTGTTCCCTTCTGCAGGTATCACAGAACATAAGCAAAGGTAGGACGTGCTCTTCTTCGCGCAGAGGTACGACGTGCTTAGTTCATAGAAGAGGCAGGGTGTACTCTTCTGCGAGCAGAGGGCGTGTTAATTAGATGTTCTGTCATGACTATTCCTGGTGTGGGTCGGAGGCTTACGCTTTTGATGCTTTAACCTGGCCCATTCTGATTCAGGGGCGGAGAAAGGCTTGCACACCATCCCCTTCCGGGGGGTACCTTGCCCTGGCCAACTCGGCGGTGACAATGGATTTTATTTATTTGTGGTTTGACCAATTTCTAGTTATTTCGAGCTTCGAGTGTGTTTCCGTACCCTTAGTTACGTAGACAATCCTTTTCCTAAGGACCATTATTGGACTTAGTTTGATCTTTTTGCAAAGTCTTGTAATTAGCCTTAATTGGGGAACTTAATGATCATTCCCTTAAAGGCTTTGCTATGGTTAGTTTCATGTCTGTTTATTATATGATAATGACAGTAAGGCTCTTCCAATTTCCTTTCGTACTTGGGCTTCTTCTTTGCGGATGGCCAATAATCGAGTTCTTGTTGAGTTAGGAAGTAAACGTTTTCCATTGATGTGGTAAGGTGGCACTCATTAAGCATTCTTGGTATAAAGTACATTCCTTGCCGTTGGAGTTTAGACCTTTTGTTATTAAATCATGTTGTTGCATCCATATCCTTGCTTAATCTTTTTAGGGTGTCCTGAGACTGAAGCATTATCCTCCTAGCCCATTTGGAAGCAAAGTGTTTAAAATCTCTCATCATCTGTTGTTCGAATACCATTCCTTTGGCTTGCTCATAGATAACCTCTCTTATATGAGAAAAGGGATTATACTCCTTTGATATAAAATCATTAAGAGTAACCATTGATGTTTGTCCTACGTAGGAAGGGTTGTCATTCCAATAGTCAGGATCATATTGTTCTACTTCCCTTTTCCTCTTGATTATTCGTAAAGCTTCAATTCTTAACCTGTGTTCTTCCGTCACTCTTAGGTCAGTTGTAACTGACATAGACATTTGAGAACCAGAAGACTCTCGTTAGGACCTTTTGCTCATAATCTTGCTTCCTCAAAGCTTAGTCCAACCCTAGACGGAGTGGCACGGTTAGATATGTGGTAAGGTTAACCACAATGGCAAAGGTTCAAGCCCTCCTTCTAGCGCCAAAATGTTAACGATATTTTTCATCAACGCTGGAGATAGATGTATGGAGGTGGACCTAAAGGAAAAATGAGGTTATTTGGCTTTCACGAGTTTGATTAGTTCACCATTTCCTAGATATCAAGGTTTAGAGCCCAAATGATTAGTTACTCTTCCTTCAATGGGGTGAGCATCACGCTTAAGCGACTCAAGAACCAACAGTTATCTTGGGACAAGGGTTTCCTAAGCACAACCCTCGATATAAGGCTAAAAAACTTATAGGAAGAGGTTCTACAACGACTTTGTGGAAGGGTCTAAGCTTGCGTAGGAACCCGTGACTATGTAGAAAGCATATGGTATATCGTGTAGGCAATAGCTAGGAAAACTCATAAGAAACTCATAAGAAATATGTTAAGTGTTGATCTGCTCTTTATTGATCTTTGATTTGGAGTACATAAGTGATTACAATAAAAATCCCCAAATTGATTTAGAAATTAGGGTTTACTCTAGAAAAAGAGAGTACAAGGATGAGAAATGAAGAAAATGGTCCCCAAAATGAGACCTCTGGGTCTTATTTATAAACAAATCAGGACCCTTTATGCTATTGGCCCAGCAGAAGCCCTTATAGGCCGCTTTTCCCTCTGGTCTCGGTTGCTTTGGCTCTCAGCCGCTCTTTTGGTTTTGCTTATGGCTTTTTAGGTGTCGGTTCTGGCTCTCGGAAGGATGGTCTCGATCTTTGGAACTTCTTTTTGATGTCATGTCCGTCTTCTCTGTATTGATACCATGCATGTCGGTATGGATAGCTTTAAGAAGGCTTTAGGCTTCTAGTCATGAGCTTTCGGTCTTGCTATTAATTCTTCGTGGAATTTGCCTTTATGAGTCAAGTGGATGGTTACCGGATCTGCCACCCCTGTCGGTATCAACACTAAGTAGATTAATGTGGATAGCTTGTCTCTCTTCGAGTTTTCGGCTTTTGGTAGATCCCTGAAGTACGCTTTCGGCTTTCCGGTGGGGTGCTTTCCGGTGTTACACTATGCCATAGATGGTCTACTGCAACAAAAATTCATGGTGTTGCTAGCTACAGTGTTGCCATAGCTATGTTGTTTTTTTTCTATTGCAATGCATGCTTCAATGTGTTAGCATAGATATCAACCATGTGTTGCAGTAGCCGGGTGAATAAAGTTATCAATCCGCGTCAACAAGATCCAACGGTTCAGGTTAGCGATCTGCGAGAAAAAATGTTTAAGTCGGGAAACAAAAACCATTTAGCAAAACACTTAACAAAATATTCACTCAACCTCTCAAACACTCACTCTCAAAATTTCACTCTCAAGTTCAAACCCAAATGAAATCTATCATCAATTCATTATTTCCTACCGAGACCTTCTTCGCTCATCTCCACCTCCTTCCCCAATGATTGGTTGGCATAAGTTATATCCTAACCCATCACCCATTGCCATTGATTACCCTTTCTCAGAAGAAGAAATTTGGAAAGCCTTAAAATACATGGAAGATGATAAGGCTCCTATGCCGAATGGCTTTGGCCCAGCCTTTTTCAAACGTTTTTGGCCTACCATAAAAAATAATATAATTGAGATGTGCTCAGAATTTTACTCTAACCCATCGGTGATTGCCAAATTAAACTACGCTAATATCATCCTCATACCAACTTTCCTAGAGAAAACACCCTGCCTTCTTTCAGACTCATTAGCCTCTTAACACCACGTTCAAGGTCATTACCAAAATATTAGCTAATAGACTCCAATCTTGCATTGCTTCATTAGTTGGAAGCGAACAATCTGCATTCATTTTAGGGAGAAATATATTAGACAGTATAGTTGCCACTCAAGAAGTCATCTCCCTCGGTCATGTTTCTAATACCCTTGGACTCCTTCTTAAACTTGACTTTTCAAAAGTATTTGACTCAGTTAATTGGAGTTTCATACTTGATCTCATGACCCATAGAGGTTTCCCTTCAAAGTGGTGCAATTGGATCAAACAAATTATGAACACTAGTTTCTCCACAGTTCGTATAAACGGAAAAACTGGAGGCAAAATCAAATCAAAAAGAGGTTTAAGACAAGGAGACCCCCACTTACCCCCTCATCTTTGTTCTTATAGCAGATGCCTTTAACAAGATGGTGAAATTATCACTCTCTCATAACATTTTTTTGGCATTTCACTCCCAAATTCTGATTTATGTACCTCCAGTTTGCAATTTGCAGATGACACTATACTGTAACGTCACATATTTTCACAGTATTATAATTAATTAATTTTATTATTTAAATAGTGATTAAGAGAATTAAATGGTCGTTGTAATAAATTATATGGAATATTTAATTAGTATAAATAATAGAATAATATATTTAATTCTGAAATAGTCGGAAATAGTGAATTGACAATATCATGTGAACTGGACAAATTTGAAATATATGATTCAGTTTAGAATTGAATTATATTAACGAAGTTATTTAAATAACATCAGTTGAACGTGTAATTATATTATAATTAAAATCGAGCTCGAAATGGCACTGCAGTTCGTAATTTGGCGATTTGAACTTTAAAAGAATATACAGAATCCATTTTAAACCGGATTTCTGTGAAACAAGAAATGTTCGGAGCTGGTGAGGTATATTTTTCTAATGAAAGAGAAAAATTAGGATTTCATCGTGTAGAATTTGATTTATGTCCAAATCAAATTTTAGAAAAGTCGCTATGGAATTCCTTTATAATTTATAACGATTTATTTATATTTTAAACAGGTTTAAATATAAATCGAATATCGATATAACTGAGAACTTTAGAATATCGAGTTATGAATCCCGATATGGAGTTGTATGATTTTCTAGTATGAATATATACGATAATATTTATTTATAAATATTTAGTTTAATTATTTTTAAATATATTAATATTAAATGGGGTTATTTAGAGCTTTAAAAATAGTACTTTTGCAAACGACCTTTGTTTTCAATGAAACTAATTTTGTTGAATCCGTAATATTAAATTATTATTATATTTCAAGTTTCGTGATTTTTGGAGTCAGTGGGTGGCCGTACGGATTTTTAATGTGAAAAACAGTCAGTATTTTAACGGTTAAAAATACGTTGTGTGAGTAAACGAAGTCCGAATTCGACGAAACCAGTTTCATTGGGTCCGTAATATCAAAATCTAGTTATGTGCCAATTTTTGTAATTTTTGGATATCATGTGTGACTGCAGGAATTTTTAAACAATGTATATAGACAACGGTTCAATATATGTTAATATAAAATTCGAATTAAAAATATTATACTTATACTATAAAAAAAACCTTACCTTTCCTAACCTAATTCATTTCCTCCCAAGTCAACAGAAATATCCGCCATCACTTTTCTTCTTTCTCTCAAGCAAACGCAAGTTGTAAAATTCAAAACAAAATCAAATAAAATCTCTTAAATCCTAAAACACACATTTTTGCAATCCTAGTGTCGAGCGCTACACGCGAGTGTTGGTTTTTCTGAGATCGAACCATTTTTCCGACTCACTGTGTTCATCCACGAAACCTAGGGCTACTGTTTGGGTTAGTACAATGGTTGATGAGCGAAATCAAGGTTGCAGAGGAGTTCAGGAGGTCGAGGCTTTCTGTTTGGTGGAAGTTAGTGGCATTCGGTGGATAAAAGGTTTGATACCTGTAATGAGCGATGAATGGGAAGCAGTTGAACGCGACTCAGGTGGTAGCATCGAGCAACATGTTTTGGGTATGGGAGTGTAGAGGTGTTGAAGACAAGAACTTTGATGGCTTTGGGTTTGAATTTCATGAAGTAAAAGAGGAGAGATAGGGAGGGAAGGAAGCCGGAAATGTCTGAAATGGTCGTTCGACATTAGGGCTTTTGGGGTGCAAGCTTCCTGAAAGTGGAACGGGGGTATTGAGATCGAGGAGATGTGAAGTTTGGAGTTTGTTTCATGAAATATTATAGAGTGATGATCGAGAATTTGGCAGAGAAAGAAATTGAAATGGAAAAGCAAATAGGAGATTGCGTCGTTCATTTCTGGAGGAAGAAGAGATAGAAGCGGGCGGATTTTTATTTGTTGGGCCGGGTTGGAAAGAAGGGGTAAGGCCCGGATTGAATTTAATTCAAACTGAAATTTAAAATAAATAGTGTATCGATTTGTAACGTATATAATTTATACGTCCATTATCAGAATTCAGCGAAACAAGATCCTTTGGGATCGTATGGATGGCAGCTGCACAATGGAACTCACTGGGAGTGGATTTGAGCTCGTTACACTTTATAGAGAAATAAATTGTCCAATCTGAATCGACGATAACTTATCGTTATTTAACGATAAATTACCAATATGAGTAAAACTCACCAACTCTACCAGTTCATAGTTTTATAATGTATTTTTAGAACTGATAAATATTGATTGATTGTTGTGTGTTAGCTGTTTGGCTGAACTGCTAATTGATTGGTTGAAAATATTGATATAGTTGTACATATATTATTAATCAAATATTGATTCTGTTTATCAGAATATTTCATATTGAAATGAAATTTGATGTGAATTATATTGTGTAACATCTGTGGATGCAGGGGAACAGGTTGGAGGAATCCAACTGGATGGATTCCTCAACATTTATTTTACTGTTTTTCATATATTGTGTTATATGATGTGATATGAAATCTGTTGTTGATTTTATATGTTTGAATGATACCGATCATTGTTATATGGTACGTTAAATACCATGAGGAATACTGGAATGTTAAAAAGGAATTTTTCAATGTTATATTGAAAAAGAAATATTTATAAAATCAAAAGATTTTATAAAAAGAAACATTTTTAAAACAAATAGAATTGAAAAGGAAATATTTGTTGAAGAAATAGAACTGAAAAGGAAATAATTGTTGAACAAATAGAATTGAAAAGGAAATATTTGTTGAACAAATAGAACTGAAAAGGAAATAATTGTTGAACAAATAGAACTGAAAAGGAAATAATTGTTGAACAAATAGAATTGAAAAGGAAATATTTGTTGAACAAATAGAACTAAAAAGGAAATAATTGTTTAACAAATAAAATTGAAAAGGAAATATTTGTTGAACAAATAGAATTGAAAAGGAATATTTATTTGTTAAATAAATAGAAAGATAAAAGGAAAATATATTGGGAAATAAATAGAAGGATAAAAGGAATATATTTGGGAAATAAATAGAAGGATAAAAGGAATATTTATTTAGAAAATAAATAAGATATCATAAAAGGAAATATTTGGGAAGTAAGTAGGATTATAAAAGGAACTAGAGTTATTCGAATAGAGTTAATCGATTAGAGTTAATCAAATAGAGTTAAATTGAATTAGAGTTAAATTGAATTAGAGTTAATCGAATAAGAGGTAATCGTATATTAGTTATTCGAATTAGAGTTAACGGAATAGAGTTAAGTCGTTAGAGATAATTGAATAGAGTTAATTGGTTAGATATAATCGAATAGAGTTAATCGAATATAGTTTATTTGAAAGGAGTTAATTGAATATAGTTTATTCAAAAGGAGTTAATCGAATATAGTTTATTCGAAAGGAGTTAATCGAATATAGTTTATTCGAAAGGAGTTAATCAAATATAGTTTATTCGAAAAGGAGTTATCGAATAGAGATTATTTGAAAGAGAGTTATACGTTGAAATTCGATTATATCAATTTCTAGAACGTACTATTTACTTTTTGGTTTTTAATCAAGATTTATTTATTTAGTTATAAATTGTAAATTTAGTTAAATTAAGGAATAAAAGTTCTATTTTGAAGTTAGGTATTTCAGAAGTATGGATTATAACGCTATAGTTATGATCAAATGGTTTCTGTAAAAGAAGTGGATTCGTAAATAGAATCCGAGAGTTACGTAAGGGAGGTTGTTAAAGATTTAAAAGGTGGACTTTGTCTATTTCGAGGTTAGAAATGTTGTTCAGTTAAGGTCTGAGAGGTACTTATATCCCAACTTGATTGACTCCATTTTTTAAGGAAGGAATGGTAAGGTTCGATAGTGAAGGTTGGTTAAGTGAATTTAGTTAATGAGTGTAATGTTTTGAGTTGGCATAGCGATGTTTTATTTAAACATCTGTTTAAATCCAAATGTAGGAGTTTTGGAAATGTTTGCCAAATAAGAATCAAAAATATTTTCTAATATAGAAAATAAGTAATGGAAATGTTTTCCAATGTTAATAACGTATAATTTCTAAATTAAGAAAATAAGAAATGTTGAATATATGGAAATAGGAGATGAAAAATGAATAAATTAATGAACTAAAGAGGTAAATGTTAAATGATGATTGATCGATATAATTTCCATTTGGAAATAATATCGTTGTTTGCACATGTGTTTTTCTTTGATAGTTAACTCACCGACTATCGAAGTTTTTGACCCTTTCCGTTGTCAACATGGAGAGACTAGGATCAGATATATTATCTGAAAACCAATCCATATGGCATTAGTGTTGCGAATCAAATATGGTGAAGATAATTGAAGATGGAGTTTTGCAAGGGCTATCCTGTTTACATAATAGTACCTTCGGTCTGTCCAAACCCAGGATGACCTGTATGGAAGAATGTCCGACAGAGTATATTTAATAGATCGTGTAAGTTGATCTCTTCAAACGTATTTGCGTTGGTGGCAGAGGGATTCATTTCTCTTAGCTGTATACCTGTGGTGTTTTTGGGGAAATAAATTTGTGATTTGGTGGATATGACGATGTGACATTCAATGTGAATAATTGTGTGATCGGTCAGAGATAAGCGTGGCCTCTAGCCTCACAACCGGGAAATGACAAAAATCGGGTAGGCGGCATGGCTATGTGGGTTGCTTCCATTAGGATGTATTATCACCTATCTAGAGATATTCATTTCATTCTTTAATATATTCGATGCTGTCCCATTCGGGAAACGGTTGCTGATCCCAACCGCTGGTGATATACATTTGATACACTCAAGCAAAATGAGTGGTCGGTCATGTATGGCCAGGTTGCATGATGTTCTTGTTAAACCCAGTGTATTCCTCTCTAGAGGTACACTATCAGAAGGTGGTTCCATACCTTGTCATAGTTGGTAATCCATTACCCAATAAGTGCTCGCAGTTTTGATTGTATACTCTATATGTATAACGTGAGATGAAAGCGTTTCTGCTAGATGATTATTATATTGTGGTTGATAGATACTATCATAATATCAAAAGAATTTTGATATAAAGACTATTTTGGACTCTCATAAGGGAAAACCCTGTTCCGTTATATGGCGTGGTCTTATGAGATATCGTTTAATTGCTTAAATTGTTTTAAACTGTTTTACTCACACCAGTCCCATGACTGACCCATAGTTTGTTTTGTTTTCCCTAAACTCTTGGGTGCCCAATTTTGTACGGGCAGTCAAGTAGTCAGGATTTTTCAGACATACTTGGAAAGCTTGGAGCAGGAGGCTTCAGGATTTTATAACTATTGTTATTTCCGCTGTGTTGTAAGTGTTATACTTTAATAATGTTATTGTATACATGTACTGATTTTATTTCAAAGATATGTATCTATTATATATTGTTCGTTCCGCTGTGAGATTCGTGTTTACTCTGATGTTGTATGTTCTTCTTCTTCTATTCTAAGTTTCTATCTTATCTATTCTCACCCTTTATTTTCTTTCATGGACTATCCGGTGTTTTCGGTTCTGGGATGTTCGACATGGTTTTTTATGCCGATATCCAAGGTCGCAAATTCCCCGGGTCGTTATAGTGGTATCAGAGCTTAAGGTTAAATAATTACCTTGGCTCTGTGGCGTGACTCAGTAGAGATGGGGTTAGTAATACCCTAGATTGAGTTGAGTGTATATATACGAGTGAACGTATTTGCTATTTGATATAAAATGATTTTATATTGTGGAGATTTATTGATTGAGTTGTTTATGGGTTCTTGTCGATCAGTTTGATCCACTGTATTGGTAGGAGTTTATAAACACTTGAATACGATGAACCGACATGGTATGTTTTGGAAGGAGGGTAAATGGAATAATTTAACCCAAAATATATTTTGTTATAAAAGGAATCTATATATTGGAATTATTATAATATATAGGATGTGCTGGTTGTTATTATAATCGAATGAGATTATAAATTGAAATGGTTATATAAATAACCAATCAGAAATCATATAAGAGAAACATATGAAATCAGATAAATTAAATCTGATTTGGAATTAAAATTCCGAAAATATGAAAAGTGTTTGTAAATGGAATTGAATTAAATATAAGAGAATTATAAAATCCTGGGAGATTTTAAATTGTTTACAGGCATTGTAAAGGATATTTTGAAAGTGATTTCAAAATGAAGGTGTTTAAATAAGTTTTGGAATAGTTATAGTATTGAACTCACTTTGATAGCTGGGAAATAACCCTGATGATGAATCGCGACATCATTAGTGTTCATTTTCGAGTTGCTAAGTGACGAATTACTACCAAAGATTTTATTTTTGAACTTTTTTATGAAAAGCAAGTTGTCTGAATCCTAAAAAGGGTTGTCTGGTTTTAGAAAAGCTAAACTATTTGAAATTTCCTTGGGGAAGATTGTTTGAATTAAAACAAATTAAATTAGAATTTGTAAAAGCAAATAGAAATAGAAATAGAAATTGAATTGAAACTAGTTAAGTGGAAAATGAATTGAGAAAGGAAAATATCGAATTAGATTGGATTAGAGATATTCCGAAATGGAATTTGACTGGTAAGTTAGGGGTTGAAATGAATATTGGAAAATGAGTTAAGAACAGAATTTGGCTTGGGTATAACCAAATGATTGGGATGACATTGGTATATGCAGAATTGGTAACAGTTGGAAAGGATGTACTGATATGCCCAAAAAGAGGTATATTTATATTGGGTATGAGGTTTTTATGAGCCAAATTGGCAAGCCGCTTGGCTGTTTGATTTTTTTTGGGTTGAAGAAGGTCCAGAGAGGCGAGTTGGAGTTTGAGCTATTGACCAGTACAAAGGAGGTGCTGGCGAAATTTTTCGAAAAGTTACTGTGTTAGAAAATTTTTAGGATTTTTGAAAATTTTCGTTAGTAGGAATGAATAAATATTTAATTGAAATTAAATTGGTTCAGTTGAAACTGAAGTTAAGAAGTAAAAAAAATTTAACAGGGTTTGTTTTCTACCTTAGCAATTTCGACGACGAAATTATTTTAAGGGGGAAAGAATGTAATGTCCCGTATTTTCACGATATTATAATTTATTTATTTAATTATTTAAATAGTGATTAAGAGAATTAAATGGTCGTTGAATTAAATTATATGGAATATTTAATTAATATAAATAATAGAATACTATATTTAATTCTGAAATAGTCGGAAATAGTGAATTGACAATATCGTGTGAACTGGACAAATTTGAAATATATAATTCAGTTTAGAATTGAATTATATTAACGAAGTTATTTAAATAACGTCAGTTGAACGTATAATTATATTATAATTAAAATTGAGCTCGAAATGGCGCTGCGGTTCTTAATTTGGCGATTCGAACTTTAAACGAATATACATAATCCGTTTTAAACCAGATTTCTGTGAAACAAGAAACATTCGGAGCTGGTGAAGTATATTTTTCTAATGGAAGAGAAAAATCAGGATTTCATCATGTAGATTTTGATTTATGTCCAAATCAAATTTTAGAAAAGTCGCTATGGAATTCCTTTATAATTTATAATGATTTATTTATATTTTGAAAAGGGTTTAAATATAAATCGAATATCGATATAACTAGGAACTTTGGAATATCGAGTTATGAATCCCGATATGGGGTTGTATGATTTTCTAGTATGAATATATACGATAATATTTATTTATAAATATTTAATTTGATTATTTTTAAATATATTAATATTTAAGTGAGGTTATTTAGAGCTTTAAAAATAGCCACTTTTGCAAATGACCTCCGTTTTTGATGAAACGAATTTTGTTGAATCTGTAATATTAAATTATTATTAGATTTCAAGTTTCGTGATTTTTGGAGTCAGTGGATAGCTGTACGGATTTTTAATGTGAAAAACAGTCAGTATTTTGACGGTTAAAAATACGCTGTGTGAGCAAACAAAGTCGGAATTCGACGAAACCAGTTTCGTTGGGTCCGTAATATCAAACTCTAGTTGTGTGTCCATTTTTGTGATTTTTGGATATCATGTGTGACTACAGGGATTTTTAAACAACGTATATAGACAATGGTTCAATTTATGTTAATATAAAATTCGAATTAAAAATATTATACTTATACTATAAAAAAACCTTACCTTTCCTAACCTAATTCATTTCCTCCCAGGTCAACAGAAATATCTGCCGTCACTTTTCTTCTTTCTCTCAAGCAAACGCAAGCTGAAAAATTCAAAACAAAATCAAATAAAATCTCTTAAATCCCAAAACACACATGTTTGCAATCGTGGTGTTGAGCGCTACACGCAAGTGTTGGTTTTTCTGAGCTCGATCCATTTTTCTGACTCGCTGTGTTCATCCATGAAACCTAGGGTTACTATTTGGAGTTAGTACGATGGTTGATGAGCGGAGTCGAGGTTACAGAGGAGTTCAAGAGGTCAAGGCTTTCTGTTTGGTGGAAGTTAGTGGCATTCGGTGGATAAAAGGCTCGATACCTATAATGAGCGACGAATGGGAAGCAGTCGAACGCGACTCAGGTGGTAGCATCGAGCAACATGTTTTGGGTATGGGAGTGTAGAGGTGTTGAAGACAAGAAATTTAATGGCTTTAGGTTTGAATTTCATGAAGTAGAAGAGGAGAGATAGGGAGAGAAGGAAGCCGGAAATGTCTGAAATGGTCGTTCGACATTAGGGCTTTTGGGGTGCGAGCTTCCTGAAAGTGGAACGGGGGTGTTGAGATCAAGGAGATGTGAAGTTTGGAGTTTGTTTCATGAAATATTATAGAGTGATGATCGAGAATTTGGGAGAGAAAGAAATCGAAACGGAAAAGCAAACAGGAGATCGCGTCGTTCATTTCGGGAGGAAGAAGAGATAGAAGCGGGCAGATTTTTATTTGTTGGGCCGGGTTAGAAAGAAGGGGTAAGTCTCGGATTGAATTTAATTCAAATTGAAATTTAAAATAAATAGTGTATCGATTTGTAATGTCTATAATTTATTCGTCCATTATCAAAATTCAGCGAAACAAGATCCGTTGGGATCGTATCGACGGCGGCTACGCAATGAAATTGACTAGGAGTGGATTTGAGCTCGTTACAATTTATAGAGAAATAAATTGTCCAATCTGAATCGACGATAATTTATCGTTATTTAACGATAAATTACTAATGTGAGTAAAACTCACCAACTCTACCAGTTCATAGTTTTATAACGTATTTTTAGAACTGATAAATATTGATTGATTGCTGTGTGTTGACGGTTTGGTTGAACTACTAATTGATTGGTTGAAAATATCAATATAGTAATATATATATCGTTAATCAAATATTGATTCTGTTTATCATAATATTTCATATTGAAATGAAATTTGATGTGAATTATATTGTGTAACATCTGTGGATGCAGGGGAACAGTTTGGAGGAATCCAACTGGATGGATTCCTCAACATTTATTTTACTGTTTTTCATATATTGTGTTATATGATGTGATATGAAATCTGTTACTGATTTTGTATGTTTGAATGATACCGATCTTTGTTATATGATACGTTAAATACCATGAGGAATACTGGAATGTTAAAAAGGAAATTTTCATTGATATATTGAAAAGGAAATATTTATAAAATCAAAAGATTTTATAAAAAGAAACATTTTTAAAACAAATAGAATTGAAAAGGAAATATTTGTTGAAGAAATAGAACTGAAAAGGAAATAATTGTTGAACTAATAGAACTGAAAAGGAAATATTTGTTGAACAAATAGAACTGAAAAGGAAATAATTGTTTAACAAATAGAATTGAAAAGGAAATCTTTGTTGAACAAATAGAACTGAAAAGGAAATAATTGTTGAACAAATAGAATTGAAAAGGAATATTTATTTGTTAAATAAATAGAAAGATAAAAGGAATATATATTGGGAAATAATTAGAAAGATAAAAGGAATATATTTGGGAAATAAATAGAAGGATAAAAGGAATATTTATTTAGAAATAAATAAGATACATAAAAGGAAATATTTGGAAAGTAAGTAGGATTATAAAAGGAATTAGAGTTATTTGAATAGAGTTAATCGATTAGAGTTAATCAAATAGAGTTAAATCGAATTAGAGTTAAATCGAATTAGAGTAAATCGAATAAGAGGTAATCGAATATTAGTTATTCGAATTAGAGTTAATTGCATAGAGTTAATTGGTTAGAGATAATTGAGTAGAGTTAATTGGTTAGAGATAATTGAATAGAGTTAATCGAATATAGTTTATTTGAAAGGAGTTAATTGAATATAGTTTATTCGAAAGGAGTTAATCGAATATAGTTTATACGAAAAAGAGTTATCGAATAGAGTTATTCGAAAGAGAGTTATACGTTGAAATTCGATTATATCGATTTCGAGAAAGTATTATTTACTTTCTGGTTTTTAGTCAAGATTTATTTATTTAATTATAAATTGTCTATTTAGTTATTTAGTTAAAAAAAGGAATAAAAGTTATATTTTGAAGTTAGGTATTTCAGAAGTATGGATTATAACTCTATAGTTATGATCAAATGGTTTCTGTAAAAGAAGTGGATTCGTAAATAGAATCCGAGAGTTATGTAAAGGAGGTTGTTAAAGATTTAAAAGGTGGACTTTGTCTATTTCGAGGTTAGAAATGTTGTTCAGTTAAGGTCTGAGAGGTAGTTATACACCAACTTGATTGACTCCATTTTTTAACTAAGGAATGGTTAAGGTTCGATAGTGAAGGTTGGTTAAGTGAATTTAGTTAATGAGTGTAATGTTTTGAGTTGGCATAGCGATGTTTTATTTAAACATCTATTTAAATCCAAATGTAGGAGTTTTGGAAATGTTTTCCAAATAAGAATCAGAAATATTTTCTAATATAGAAAATAAGAAATGGAAATGTTTTCCAATGTTAATAACGTATATTTTCTAAATTTAGAAAATAAGAAATGTTGAATATATGGAAACAGGAGATGAAAAATGAATAAATTAATGAACTAAAGAGATAAATGTTAAATGATGATTGATCGATATAATTTCCATTTGGAAATAGTATCGTTGTTTGCACATGTGTTTTTCTTTGATAGTCAACTCACCGACTATCGAAGTTTTTGACCCTTTCTGTTGTCAATACGGAGAGACCGGGATCAGATATATTATCCGAAAACCACTCCGTATGGCATTAGCGTTGCGAATCAAATATGATGAAGATAATTGAAGACGGAGTTATGCAAGGGTTGTTATGTTTGCAGAATAGTACCTTCGGTCTGTCCAAACCCAGGACGACCTGTATGGCAGAATGTCCGATAGAGTATATTTAATAGATCGCGTAAGTTGATCTCTTCAAACGTATTTACGTTTGGTGGCAGAGGAATTCGTTTCTCTTAGCTGTATACCAGTGGTATTTTTGGGGAAATCGTTTTGTGATTTGGCGGGTATGACGATATGACATTCAAGTGAATAATTGTGTGATCTGTCAGAGATAAGTGTGGCCTCTAGCCTCACAACCGGGAAATGACAAAAATCGGGCAGGCAACATGGCTTTGTGCGTTGCTTCCATTAGGATGTATTATCACCTATCTAGAAATATTCATTTCATTCTTTAATCTATTTGATGCTGTTCCATTCGGGAAACGGTTGTTGATCCCAACCGTTGGTGATATTCATTCGATACACTTAAGCGAAATGAGTGGTCGGTCATGTGTGGCCGGGTTGTAAGATGTTCTTGTTGAACCCAGTGTATTCCTCTCTAGAGGTACACTATCGGAAGGTGATTCCATACCTTGTCATAATTGGTAATCCATTACCCAATAAGTGCTCGCGGTTTTGATTGTATACTATATATGTAGAACGTGAGATGAAAGCGTTTCTGCTAGATGATTATTATATTGTGGTTGGTAGACACTATCATAATATCAAAAGAATTTTGATATAAAGACTATTTTGGATTCTCATAAAGGAAAAACCCGTTCCGTTATACGGCGTGGTCTTATGAGATATCGTTTAATTGCTCAAACTGTTTTACTCACACCAGTCCCATGACTGACCCAGAGTTTGTTTTGTTTTGTTTTCCCTAAACTCTTGGGTGCCCAATTTTGTATGAGCAGTCTAGTAGTCAGGATTTTTCAGATATACTTGGAGAGCTTGGAGCAGGAGGCTTCAGGATTTTACAACTATTGTTATTTCTGCTGTGTTGTAAGTGTTATACTCTGATAATGTTACTGTATACATATACTGATTTTATTTCAAAGATATGTATCTATTATATATTGTTCGTTCCGCTTTGAGATTCGTGTTTACTCTGACGTTGTATGTTCTTCTTCTTCTTCTTCTTCTTTTATTCTAAGTTTCTATCTTATATATTCTCACCCTCTATTTTCTTTCATGGACTATCCGGTGTTTTTCGTTCTTGGATGTTCGACATGGTGTTGTATGCTGATATCCAAGGTCGCAAATTCCTCGAGTCGTTACATATACTATTTGCCTCTCCTACCCCTTCGAATATTCACTGCCTTAAAGTACTCCTCTACACGTTTGAAATTGTGTCGGGTCTATCCATCAATTTTAATAAAAGCTCAGTTATCATGCTGGGAAATTCCAACAATCTTGGCCCTATTATCGCTGCATGCTTGAACTGCAAGCTGGATTCATTCCCAATAACTTACCTTGGCATCCCTCTTCATCCTACCAAACTCCTCAAATCTGATTGGCTCCCCCTCATATCTAAAATTGAATCCAGACTTGCAGGCTGGAAAGAAAACTCCTTATCCTCAGTTGGTCATCTCATCCTCTTCAAACATGTCCTTTCTACTACGCCAACTTATTGGATGTCCTTCCACAAACTCCTAACGTGGGTAGCCAATAAAATTGATTCGATTCGCATCTCTTTTCTATGGAATTGGGGAAAACTGAAAAAACTAGTCAATTGGCAAACAGTATGCCTTCCTTCAGATCATGGTGGTCTTGGAGTCCTTCAACTCGCCTCCTTCAACCTTGCGCTGGTTGTAAAATGGGTATAGTGCACTCTATCACCAGGGCACTTTATTTGGAAAGATTGGATCTTGTTGCATCTCTATAACTCGAATCCATTTCTTATACTTCATTTCCGACCAACAACTAGACCATCGCCGTTTTGGAAGGGGGTACTATCCCCCCTCACCGGAGTCAAAACCGTTTTCAATGTGAAGGTGAACAATGGAGAATCCTATTTATTTCGGATGGATATTTGGAAAGAGCAGATCCCCATTTCCAATTTATTCCCTAATCTTGCCTCTCTGAATCAATCCAACCCTTTAACCATTGCAGAGGCTTCCGAACTTAGCCCAATGGGCTTTTTCCCTTCCTCTCTTTTTGGGCTTAATACACTTAATGAAATAATTTTGGTTGGGCAAATAATTAATTCTTTTCATTTATCCAGTGGGTCTGATTCTTTCATTTAGGCTTCGGGTCCATCGAATAAATTCTCAGTTGCGGCCTGCTACAAATTCTTGACCCACCCAGGCTATTGTTTTTCCTTCTCTCGCATCTGAAAATGTCACCTTCCTCATCGTGTCATCCTTTTCCAACGACTCCTCATTCATAATCGCATTAACACCAAAGATAGACTTTGTCGTTTCAATGTCAATGTTGATCCTATCTGTGTGCTTTGTAATCATCAAAATGAATCCCTCTCCCATCTTTCTTTGAATGCGACTTCTCCTTCACGGTATGGGCTGCAATCAGTTCATTTCTGCTTGCTTTCATCCCTTCTGTTCGATCCTTCTTTGAATATTGGCAGCACAACCCCCTTGACCCCAAACTTGATTCCTTGGTGGCTCTCTTCTCCTGGAGTATTTGGTTAGAACGGAATGCCCACATCTTCGGCAAACCCAAGAGATTCTTGATGGGAACATGTTATCACAACCTGCATCTTTTCGAACTATGGACAGGCACGGTTAGGCATGCACGCTTCAGGCTCTCTCTTCCTAAGCCACAGTCCTTTGGAACGCATGGTATTAGCTCTCTCTTCCCTTACTGATGATGGCCTTGGCTTATATCTCACCGCTATGCTTTATTTTGGTTGTGTACCTATATGTTATGCTCATAGTTGTTTTACATATATATTATGTGATATGCTTGGACTTGCTATATTGACCTATATGGTCTAGAATTTATTTGCCACTGTTGGGCCTGTCAACCAGATTACATTTCTAGCTATATATCTCTATGCGTAACGGCTGTGTAGAACCATGGCACACCCGTCTTCCTCTAAAAAAGATCTAGAAATTTCGCCAATTGCATGTCCTCTTCCACCAGAGATAGCTTCCTTCCAAACCTCACCGTAAAGTCATCCCAATTCCCAAAACAAGGCCCTGCCTCAGCCATCTCCCACCAAAACTAAGCTTTGCCCTTCAACTTCCATGTAGCCAACTGAACTTTCCTCATATCATTAAACTCTTAAAGTCCAAATATGCGATCAGTATTCCTGATACAAGATTGGGCTTCAACAAAAGTCTCTAAACCAAGAAAATTCTTGCCGCCAAGAGCAATTGAAATCCTTGCAAATCTTAGAGAAATTTGTCGCTGGTGGTGGGTTAGGAGGATACACTATGGCTGGAGAGGGAGCTTGGGCATTCCCTTTCCCTTCGGTTAGTGTCATAGATTCTACACCTATGGAACCAAATCGGAATAGGGATACCCTTAGGAAGATTGGGATCCTCACACATGCTACAAACAGAGAAAAGAGAAGAATTCGGAAATGAAATCAAGGAATATTGTAATTGACTGAGGGGATATTTTTCAAGAACAACTTTCTATTTTGAAAACACTTTTCTTTAAAGAATGTAATGATCTAGAATTTTTAACCAATTTAAAATTGGAATTTTTATTACTTAATTTGAATTTAAATTTGAATTTGACATAAATATATATGGTTAAGAGTATTTAATAATATTGTTTAGTTATATAATAGATTTTATTTGAATTAAAATTTAACAGATGAGAATGAATATTAATAATTTTGGATTTATTAATACTATTTGTCGTTCGATCAGATTTGGCAAACCATAACATGAATTAGTAGCGTTAGAATTAAGTGTTACCTTTAGTTTTCATAGCATTTTAAGGGAACATGCTACCTAAAGTTAACTCTCCTTCTTAAGACAAGTGTATGGACACTTGTAATTTTGCATGTAATCTTTCATGCATGGTTTCCACTTGTTCCCTTATTTGCCCTTACCTCCTTACTCCTCCTTTCCTATGTAAGGAGCTCTTTACTTCATTTTTTATCATCCATTTTCATTTTTCCTATCTTCCTTCTTCTTCTTAAGATTATGGCCATGGTTTTTATGGCATAAGTCTTCCTCTTTTCCACCACCACCTTGCCAAAGTTCGTCGTCATCCTCCTCCTCCTCCTCTTACGATAGAGAGAGAGAGAGAGAGAGATTAATGTGTGTGTGTGTATATATATATATATTTCGGTGAAGAAGACGTTACACCGAAATACTGTCCGACGGTTCGCTCAGCTAGGATCGCCTACCAGGAAATTTGGAAATATGTTTGGTGAGAACTCTTTAACCAAGGTTTATATATTTAATTAGTAGTTAGACTAATTTAAATATAGTGATGAATTATTAGTGGTTAATTATGATTGATGTTTGTTGTGATGGATGATGGATGCGTAGTTTAGAACACACACACTATTAAGCGTTAGTGTTATAACGCTTGTGCACAGTTATGATTTATTTAATTATGTTGATGATGGTTGTTATGGATGTTTATAATAGTTGTTGATATTGTTGCACACACACTATGACACAACAATTATGGTATCACATTGGTGATCGACAAATCTCCTTCGTAATTAAAAGCAATATTATTATTGAAATTAAAGGTTAATAATTAGAAAAGACACATATGTGTAAATTTATATACATCGATAAAGTTTCTTGAAATGAATAAATAAATACCTGAACGTTCTAGGATGATAGAGAGGATAGTGTCTAGGCTTGGGTTTGGAAATATAGTTTCTTGCTCTCCCTGGCTATCCATAACTGATCCGACGGATGGGATGGTTAATTTGAAGTTTTTTGAATTTAAAAATAAATTGGATTTTAATTTAATATTTTTTTAAGTGTAAAATAAAAGTTGAATTTTAGATCCAAAATAATTTGGAAAGTAAATTTAATTGTTTTCAAAAGTTTATATAAGGATATGATGGTTTTCTAAGGTATTTTGAAGTATCGCAGATATTATGGTCAAAATAGAGCTTGTCGCACAACGACAATTGTGAATTTTAGATGCAAACTTTAACGCTTATAACTTTTTCAATTTAAATCGGATTTCCATGAAACGAAAAACATTTTATTTCCATCAATAAGAGCTTTCAAATGAGTGAAAGAAGATTTTAATTTCGAATTATGGTTTTCAAGTTATATATAAAACCGTTTTGAAAAAGGTCGTTGTAAGAGCAAGAGTCGACCATAACTATAAACTGCTATTTTAAATGTTTTAAAAATATGGAAAAAAAATTTGCAAAATCATTACAAATTATGTAAAAGTTTTTTGAATTGTAAAGTTTAAGTTTTTGGCTAACATAAACGATATCTTGATCAAAATAGTTAAGACAATTGTTTTGTAACACTTTTGTAATGCTTTTGAAAACACTATTGTAACACTTTCTTCGGAAACAATCTATTTTGAAGTTTTTAACTTGCAAACTATTTTCCGAACTATAAGTAATCATATGTAAATGATTGGTGGAACGTTTTCAAAGATTTAAAAGTATTGAAAATGTTTTATATGGAATTTAAATTGATTTATTTGATATTAAGATGGGTTTTTCAATTTTAAATATTTGGATATGGTTGGAGATAAATATTCGGATGTTTGATATTAATTCGGTAAATGATGACTCTTACTATTTGAGGAATTTAAAAGGAAGTTCACCGCTATTCTGATTAAAGTGTGAGTTGGATATGGAGATTAATATTGAGTATAAGTTGATGATATTTCTATCTAGATCTAATGTCAAAGAGTTGGATAATTCTTTTAATTAAGATACAAGTTTTCTAAATTGATTGAGATAAGTTGGACAGAAATAATCTTCGGATATTCGATATGAAATTCTATGGTGTAAACGTATACTGTTTGAAGAATATGGAAGATATTATTATTATATCGTTATTCCACTTATAGTATTCATTGATTATGAGAATTGATATCGAATATAAGTAGATACAATAGTAGATACAATTTTTGTGTTAATTATGTTCAATATCGATTGATTTGGGTTTTGTCGTGAATCATATCTTTAATAATATCATTCTTGAAACCCAATGAGATTGAGTTATGGAAATTCATATCATAATTTGGGGATTTAATCAAATCTTTGATTTGAGAAAATTAAAAATAAGGAATTGGGAAGGAAGTATAATCTTTTATATAAGATTAAAGAATTGAATGTTGGGAAACCGATTTAGTTGGAAACTATGATTGAAATGTGGGTAAGGATTTTCGAAGGAAATTGGGGTTTTGATAACGAGTTATCAAATGGGAAGTTAATTAAGGGTTTGAGGCTAAATTATCTTTAATTTAAAAGGTGTGTTTTAAAGGAGAAAGGTTAAATATGGATTTTATTATAATTTGAGAATGGATTTAAAGAAGTTTAATTTAACAAAATTCAAGATGGAAGGAGATTTAATTGAAAGCCTATGTGTTCTGTAATTGTATTTTTTTAATTGCACAGCTGCACTTATTATTTGGAAAGACCGGGATTGGATGTATGTCCGGAAACCATTCCAAGTAATAATATGACATTGTGGAGCAATTGAAGACGATACTAAAGACCGGGACTCTTCATATCGTAAGGACGACTTGCTGAATGTCTCAAATGGGTAGCTTCCATTTGCAGATGGATTTTATATCAGCTAAGTGGTAAGAAGCCTGAACGTATGTGAAGGAATTTCAGATTGTGGTTTCGTTCAGACCCAGAAAGTACTTGTATGGATTGTGTGTCTGACATTGTAATTGACTGCGTAGCACTGATCTCTGTATAAATATATATCTGTTTAGTGGAGGAGAATTTATTCTCTTGATTAACACCCTTCTCTAAGACATATGAGCTTAGAGGTTATATATTGATAGAAATCAGTGATGCATTGTGAATAGACAATGTGGCATACTTTAGTTATGTGATGAGCTATGGATGATCAAAGCATGGCTTATTTAAGTGTAGCTTTGTGTATATCGAGACCTCGGCAAGCCTCACACCCCGGTAAATGGCCAAAACAGGAAGAAATGCAATAGGATTAAGGGGTGTTGTCTCCTTCTAGATAAAAGGAGTACTATGGTATCTAGCCTAGGAATTAACGTATATGGTAAAAGCATCTACTTTTGTGGTTGTTGTTGGCGCACGCTCGGAAAGGTCGGTATAGACCGGGAGATGACATATGCAGGCGTACTCTAAGTTACCTAGTTACAGAGGTAACCTGGCCTAGTGTTGGCATGAGGAGAGTCACTGTTGATCCTCGGACATCCCTCTAGAGGTGTTCAAAATTCAGTTCGGAAGGAAGTTCCTTTGCCTGGTCATTATTGGAAACCCAATTTCCGCTACGAGCCCGTACGATTTTAGTTGTATACCATATGTTAATATAGTATATGGTACCTATGTTGGCTAAGACTGATTCATTTACTTTTGAAAGCATTTTTCACACTATATTATAGAATTGAAAGAGGATTCTACGTATCAAAGGCATTTTTACTGCATAAAGAGAAACCTCGCCCATGTGTGTGTTTGCATTGTGTGTGTGCCGCGAGACCTTATGTTAGTTTCATTTTTTAAAAATTCATTGTGAATTTCTATGCACGGATATTCACATGCAGTAAAGTCGTTCCGCGTTAGCGGCGTAGTCCGGTGAATTACCTAACTTTAAAATAAACCCTAAAAACAACTGTTTTGAGTTCTCACACCAGTCCCATGACTGACCGGGAGTTTATTGTTCCCACACCTAAACTCTGGGTGCCCATAATTTTTGCATGAGAAGCCTAGTAGTTTGGTTTGCAGCTTAGACTTGGAGTTGGTTGGAGCAGGATGCTGGTTTAGTTGGAGCTATTATATCTTGGAGCATGCATATTCTTCTACTGAGTTTAATATCTCTTCCGTTGTGTAATCAATGTACTCTGATGTTTCTCCCGTAACTCTGATGTGATATTATTGTAATGATCATGGAAAACTTCTTTTTACTTTGTGAAAATGTGTAAGTACCCCTAACAATCTGTCTTTGTGAATGGTTTAAGTTGGTTTAATTACCAGCGAAAACCTGGCAAAAAGCCGGGTCGTTACAAAAGATGTCTTCTTTTGAAAAAAAAAACTTTTTTCTGACCTTGTAACCTGAGGCTTTGATATCAAATGTAATAAAAAATTTGTTAATAATTATGAAGTGTTTTATGTATAAGATAGCATCAAAGAGACTAAAATTCACAAGATAGCATAATAAAATACAGCGGAACTTAAAATTTTCATTTGAAGCGGAATAAAAAGTGTCATCACATCATAGACAAATAAAAACCATAGTTGTCTCGTAAAAACCACATAATCAGAGTGTGATGAATAAAATCCTCATCAATTCCAAATACAAAAATAAGTAGAACGTGGAACAACACATGTAAAGATAGAGAGAAAGACAAATAAGAATCTTCAAGGGACTGAGTTGGGCCAAAATTACCTCAAGCACTAGTTCCTCCAACCTGGGGGGAAAAGAAGAGGAAGAAGAGAAGATGAAAATTAGTCAGATATAAAGCCTGGTAAGTTCAATAATTATTAGTATGAGTGATAAAAGAGGAAAGCTAGACAGGATAAAAAAATTTGAAGCTCAACATAGTAAGTAAGAACAAGAATATACTTCCATCAATATAGTATATTGCCAAATCATTCGATTTCAGCATCAATTGCTATAACCCATAAATTAGGATAAAATATACTTTTACCCATCGATCGGCTCCTAAACCGTAATTGTGATAACCTATGTCGAGTATGGCCCCGGGTTTCTCAGACCCGACCCATCATCTCTAAGGAAATAGCATAAATCACCGGCATCGCAACGTCTTATCTTCCCTAATCGGCATGATGCACGCTCACCGCCCCACCGGAACGCGCCCGTACCTACCACATTTGGATCCCTTACCACTTATTATACTATAAGAATGCCTCCGCCTCCTCATGAGACCTCGGTGTAGTGTGATAAAAAGGAATACAAACTGATAAAGATCCCCAACCAAAAATGCAAATTGACATAAATCACCACAAGACTTTGTCCCAAATTTTTATTTACTAGCGCCAAGACCCCTATAGAATTATTATTGATCGCCTAGCTACCCTAGACCCCTATAGTTTTTCCAATAACGCCTAGGTCACTAAAAATTAATAATTTTAACTAGCCTCTTGTTTTCTCTAATCGGCCTATCCCTACTGCCACAATGGATCAATACTACGAGCCCCTTATTTTCCCTAATCGTCGTCTCTGCGGAATGGAATCCTATATCTTTTCTTAATAGGCAACTTATTTTCCCTAATCAACTTACGCTGCCGGAACGAACCACTTTTCTCATGCTTATTAATTTATTTATTTTAAGCTTAACGCCAATCTTAAGTTTATTAATAAGCCTATCTTCTTCATGTAACTTTCTGTCATATCATAAGTTGCATGTAAACTTTAATTTATAAGTTGTTTGTAACAATACTTTTTTTTTAATTTTATTGTACAACCCAACACACGCCATTTAGCATCTATCCAAATATCATTTATTTTATTTATTAAAGTTACAGTTCAACTATCACTGTTGTAAAATTCCGATAAGCCCAATTTATGCATATTTCGTATTTTTTCCCCTAAATGCGCATTTACTGTCAATTTCATATTTTAACCAAAACTGCACATAAACAAGAAGAAATAAATGGTTTAGGATCTTGAAGGCCTAAACTCAACATCAGAATAAAAAGGACAATGGCCTAGGCTCTTGCATGGACTAGGCTCGGATAATTAAGAACAAATCTGAAATAAATAGGATTAAAACTGAACTGTAACGAAATTACATGCGAAGAAAAAGGGGTATAGATGAACTAAATAAAGCTACAGTAACAGAATGGATTACTGATAGATAGAAGAAAGGATAGAACAGTAATCAGATTACATAGATTATTGATAGAAAAGAAAATAGAAATCGGAAGGAATCTACAACTCATTGTACTATCAAGAAAAACACCAATTTGTATTGAATCTTGCAATTAATGAAATTACTCACAATTTTAAGCAAATCAAATTAAGACTTGGTAGAAAATATCTATCTTTGAATATTCCTCCAAAAATATATGCAAACCCAAGCATCGATACTCCAATAGAAATATATTTGAGAATAATTTCATTTCAGGTGAAGGCAGAGAATGAAATAAGGAGAAATAGGTTAGGTTTGGAGCATATATATAATATAGCCAGGGAATTTAGGTTCTTTGGACTTTAAGTAGATCCATCAGACTAAACAATTCCCCAGAAGAACGCACCTAAATACTCAGCCGGATTGATTGAACACATGTTGCCCAAGTGGGTTGAACCATCCAATAGGTGGGTCGACTCATCTATGGGTTGGGTCTCCGCAGCTGATTGTGATTAGCGCTGTATTTATTTCTATTTTAATTCAACATTTATTCTAATTTCAGTTTTGATTCATTCTTGTCTTCTTCATTTTAAGTCCAATTTCAGCAAACCAAATGTCTGTCTTACCCAGAATTTCATGACGGACCCAATGGTGCAACCCACATTGTCCATTTCCTAATATTTTTAATTAATATTTATTATATTAATCTTTTATTTATATTGTCATATTAAAATTTTGGGTTGTTACAGAAGGTGTCGGACTGAATAAACTGGAGGCAATATTCATACATTATAAGTTTATAGTATATCAGAGAACTCGATAAGATATATATTCTATAACACCAAGGAACTGAGTTCATTACTTCTTGACATGCTATCTTTTCAAAATGGATTTTATATCAAAGGAGTTTAACATTATGGTTGTAGACTTGGATATCCAAGACATTAACATGAAACCAAACTAATCAGAAAATCAAGTTCACCTATATGTGAATACATGCAGTCTGTAAGTAGGTCTAATGGAGAATCTTGTGCATTATAAAGATACTATGGTTTACGGATAGATGGAAAGAATCTAGACTGTCTTAGATGACAAAAATCCTCTATCATTCGAACAAGCACTGCAGAGTAAAGGCTTTGTAGTGTGGTTCGAGCAACGAAATCCATATTAAATTTAATGTACGATAACTATGTCTGGACTTTATCAAACATACTTAATAGGATAAGACACATTAATCACAAATGGATTTTTTTATAAAATCTAAATGCAAATGGGGAAGTGGAGTGTTATAAGGCCAAGCTATTTGTGAAAGTATTTCAGAAAACTCAACATGTTTGATTATGATGAAACATACTCATCCATAGCCATGGTTAAATATTTTTGGATCATTCTAGATTGTTGCATCCTATGACATTAAAATATGGCAAATGATGTACTCTTAACTTTTTAAAATGGTGATTTTGAAGAAACTGTTTATATATCGCAACCCACGATTTTATGGTCAGTAGAGTGACATAAAATTTTGCAGTTTGTTGAATTCAGTGACGACGGCTCCATACCATCAGGACCAGCTAAATGAAGCTCTATAAATGTGCCTAGTAACATAAGATAATTATAAGAGTAGAAAAAAATGCAAAATAACCTATCATATATCTCACAGTGCATGGATGAAATAAAATAATGCATGAACAAAAAGATAGTGATAAATAACCACATGAAATATCATTAGAGTATAATCATTTAGTTATGTACAAATGACATATAGCATGTATACAACATTTATCACTATATCATCTCTCAAGAAACATAAGAAAACAAAAGCAAGTAGCATTGCCTCGACTCTGTAGAACTATTTAGCAGAAACCAAAGGAATTCATATAATATTATAAAATACCTCAATTCTCCTTCTATCTCGTCTTCCAAAAGTCTATTACATCACCAAGACTTGTCACCCAATCTACCTGTTTAAGAGTACCCTAGATAATAATAATAAAAAGAATAAAACCTTGGGTCAAACAACAATCTGATGCGAGCGGTAAATGAATCTCAAAATACTATATTGGAAAATATAGAAATAGACCAAGGTACACAAACCACACATAACATGTTCCTGCAACCATAGAGTCAACACATTATTAAAGAATAATATGTAACTCGATAGAAAAGTAACACAAAGATAACGCATAAAGAATATGATGGAGGAACCCAAGAAATCCTATCTCCAGTACTAAGAGAACACTTATTCTTTAACATACCCCCAATATGGTCACATCATGGATCATCAGATGAAAACTTTATAAAGAGTAAGATATCAACATATAATTAAGATAATATCACAATGAAAAAATACTATATTATATAAGAACTAAGTAAAGTGACCACTCTAGGAAAATACAAGTAATCTCAAATCATAAGTATCATAGTCTCAAGTACCAGTACATGTTTTAAAATTCAGAGTACATAATTAATCCCTCTCAAGCAAACCAAAAAATGTATTGATAAAATAAATAAAAATATACATGAAGATAATGGAGCAACCCAGCTAAGGTCCAAGACACACTATTTATTCAACAACACCGAACAACTGCTACCCTATCTGCTTGAGGTAAGGGAAAACAAATGGGTCAGACATAAAGTCTAGTGGATGGGAAATAAAATGAATGAAAAATATCACATGTAACTAATCTTAGATCTATTCTAAGTGTCATGGAGTGTATAGTCTTCGTGCCTCTCTAAGGCGTGATTACCTAAAAAGGAACCTATATGCACCATCGGACCTAACCTAAAAGGTCAATCCAAACCCAACCAATGATCAACAAATCAGGATCTCTTGTCCTTTTTTTTACTCTACTATGCCTAGCGAAGAAGAATGCGAAACGTAAACTCGAGACATGACTCATAGAAATACAACCACACCCTTTTTCCATATGTAGTAGCAAATTATCTCTTATTGCCTTATCTGTTGTTTGCATCGTATAAAAATCGACGGTACCAGACCACCTATTGTAGCCTATTATTGTCTGTTCTGAAGTTGTCCGTGAACCTGCCAGGACTAGGTACCACTTCTATCATTGCCACAAGAGCATAAAGCCTCTTATTTCCTACTTCGATGTCGCACGATATCTGCATCACCATGATCGGGCCCTCTATTGCTTATTTCTTATCATTGACCATTTATTTCCAGCTTTGATGTTGCATGCTCACAAGCCATTAGGGAGGTCCTAACTAAATTTAGCATTTCCAAGCCAGTTCGCCGATGAACTTCCGAATGCCTATGTTACGGCCTAACGAGTTTTACAAATATATTTATTTCTAGTACTACCCATAGAAGAAAACGTTGCACCAATGGGCTTCTATACTTCATTGTGTCAACAGACTGCCTCCCATTTGCCAATGTTGCAGTCTACTGAATTCTATCAATACCATTATAATTATTATTCGCAATGGACTTCCTATGCCTATGTTGTAGTCCCACCAAATAAATTCATTTAACTAGAAGGGAAGTTAAAGCCTAACTCCTTCCCAAAGTTAAATGCATAACCTAAGTTCGCAAAATCAACCCAATAAATGTATGCTATCGCGCCTAGGGTCTATTTTGTTCTCAATAAGGTGAATAATGATTATTTTGCTTTCATACATATGGTTTTCACTATATCTTAATCTGACGTTCAAACTACATATTAAATATTCAAAATGAGATTTTAGGTTTAGTTCATTCCTCCTTTTGGTATATTCCAATCTAGGGTTTATAGATCTGGTTACTTAAGCCTATTAAGTGTTTATAAATTTTGAGTTAAGTTTCACAAATTAAACATTGCCTAATTACAAATTTAAACCCCCAGATCATGATTACACTATTTACATCTGATTTATCAATTTAAAATATATAGAAACCCAAATACATATATTGTTTAATAAAATAACTAAGAGGAGATGTAACAGCCCGCATTTTACGAATCGGAAGATCGTAAAATATTTTTATTTTATCCTCTGACGGTTGGATCTTTCTCATATTTAAATATGTTGCTAATGGGGATGTGAGACATGTCCATAATTTTAACCAATTTTGTTTGTGACCATTTTGCCCCTGTCAGTCTTGTACAGGGTATAACTTTTGACTCAGGTCGAATCAGGTGGTGAGACATATGCCATTAGAATGGAAATGATGATTATATTTCCGTAGAGTGGTTACATTAAAGATTTGGCTTAGCGGTTTGGGAGGAATCACTGTTTAAGATTTAACAGTTGGTTGTTCAGGTTTGTGAAGCCTTAATGGGCTGACTTGTAGAGGCCCATTAGTGGGCTGGTGGAAAGCTATAAATAGAGGGTGAGAGATATGGAGAATAGTATACTTTCTCCTTTCTCACATTTCGTGGCCTATGTTCCTCCTTCCTCTAACACATTTCCACCATTAAAATCGAGAACTAAGGAAGGGAATCCAAGATCTACACTAATTGAAGCTAGATCTACATCATTTGGAGTGAGAATTAAATGGATCGAGGAGTTTGGTTCGAATTGCTCGCTGTCCTAAAACATATTTCTATCATTTTGGTTGTTTTGGAGAATAGGTGAGTGATATGCATCTCTCACACGGATTCAGTCAAGTATATGAATGTTTTTCATCAAATTCAAGCATTTTCACATAGATCTACACCTTGGTAAGTCCATTTTCATATAAATCGCTATAGGATCTGATTTAGCAAGTTTAAACTGGTAATTTCTATGCTATTTCATATGTTTATGCAAGTTAGATCCGCAAATTTAAATCATATGTTCATTTATCATGATTTTGGTGAAAATTGTGTAATTTTAGTGATAACAGCCATATTCATGTGGTTAATGATTTCATAATATGCTTATGGTTGTGTTGAATGAATTAGATGAGTATATTTCATCGATTGTGTTGATTAGTGAAGTTTTGGTCGACATCGGACTTGAATTGGGGCTATACCGGCCACGGGTCATGCGTGCGAGTGGATGGTCGTGCGTTCAAGTGGGGTGATCGAGCATGCAGTACAATGTTGTACAGGAGAGGGGTCGTTCGCACTATGGTGGGTCGGACGCGCAAGCCAAAGTGGGTCGGTCGAGCGAGCTAAAGTGGTCGGGTCGAGCAGAAGTTGGTCAAGGCAGAACTGCGGTCGTGCCAAGATTGGGTCGGTCGGTCTTGTCAAGATGGGGTCGGTCGGTCAGTCATGCCGAGATGGGTTGGTCGACCGAGCACACAATTGGGTCCAGCAAGGTTTCAGGTTGAGCAGGGTTGGCTCGTGCATGTTGAGCTCAGTCTCACCATAGTGGGTCGGTCGTGTATCAGGACCAGGGTCGGTCGGTCGGTCGTGCATAACAAGGGGTTGGTCGCACAGGGTCATTTCTGGAAAAATTATATTTTCAGGTACGACTCACATTTAAATAAAAAGGCCTGGAAAAAAAATCGGGGGCGACCCCCCGAACCCTTGCCGCAGCGCAATGATGTAATTTGGCTCGGTGATGATGTGACTTCGAAGTAAATTCAAGTAGGAAGATTCGAAGTGTTGAAAGGTGTTCGTTGATCGGTGTAGAACAACGAATGAGGTGACAACTCAAAAGTCGTGAGTTGGTGGATAATAGTTGCTCGAGAAGGTTGCTTGAGTTAAGAAAAGTCGTCGGGTTGGATAACTAGAGATATGAAGGCCGAGAGATTATCGTTATCGTAAGTTCTAGAAGGCTCGAAGCAGGGGTATAATAGAGACATCTAAAAGACCGATTGTAGGTCGAGTACCATGTGTATCGTTGAAAGGCCTAGTTGTCAAGGATGGACAAACATACGTATCGTTGAAAGGCATATGGAGTATATGCTAGAACTGGGGTTACCATTAGCCCTTGACATATGGAAAGGTTGGCCGTCATACGATTAACGATGGCTTCGAAGTAGGATTAGCGGTGATAGCCATAGTCTGTCATGGTTAATTAGTTGCCTTGTTATAACTGTCTCATATAGATTGTCCAACGTCGAAGGAGATGTTCCTTGGGTGCTTGTCTGATATTGGTTTAGGCCTCTGGGGCTTGTGCTTGAGGGTTGTTGAGTTCGATTAGGATGGTTTACATAAGATATATAATTTGGATGTCATGAGTGCTTTGCCATTATTGAATGGGTGTTTTGGTTTTTAGGGATGTGTGGTTGAGATATTGTTGTAAAGGCTATCACTGTCCAATGTGGGGAAGATAGGGTTGAGTTCTTCTCTAGTGTTGTGGGTAGATTAGTATGTTTATCTATCCCTTCTCATATACTTTATTGTTGATGTTTGTTAGTTATTTTATCGCTCACTAAGACTGTTGTATGACTCAAGTTTTATGTTTCCCTCTTATTACCTTGGGTTGTTCATCCGGTAGTGGATGGGCAGACTAGGTGGCAGGCGATAGCTTAGTGAGGACGATGTCGTCGTTCGGAGCCGAGCTGGAGGCATACGTACCAGTTTTATTACTATCTAGTATTTATGTTTCCGCTGTTTGAGTTTCTCTATGAGTGTTGTAGTGAGGATTTATATACAGACTTTGATATTTCCTATGATGTTTGGATCATCTTTCAGGATGTTGTGAAAGTTTCAAAAGTTTGTTATATGATGCTTCACTATTGTTACCTACTGTATATTTTCTACTCTATTTTATCCTTGCGTTGTGAGTTCTACGACAGGTATGATTGCGTTTACCTACTTATGATGATCGTTCACAGCTGCCTGTCACACATTTCAACGCATTATTCCTCTTATTTAGTGCAGGGGTTGTGGGCGGTTGTCACATTTAGTATCAGAGCTCTGGTTAATGATTTTACCAAGGTTCGAGGACGTAATTACATAGGAGAGATGTATTTGTAGATTTCAGTTGGATGTGTACTATACGATACTCTATAGTATAGTAGTGTTTGTACTTCTTTAGCAGTTTTCTTGCATGTGGCTAATCATTCTAATTTGCAGATTTAGAATGAGTCGACAAACTACAAGACACACTGCTAGGGAAGGGGCTGTTCCTGTAGGGGGTAATGGCGGTATACCAGGCTACCCATCCATGTTTGAGGCCATGATGGAAGCAGTCAAGCGAAGTGTACCCACTCCAGTGGCAGCCACGGTAGATGTTGGGGTGGAGTTCCTAGGGTTGTGGATTTTGCGAAGCTGTGCAAAGATATACATCTCTAGGAGGGAAACCATTCAAAGGAACTGAGCCAGCTGAAGAGGTTCAAATATGGATGGATTCTTGTGTCCGTATTTTTGGAGACTTGGGGTTAGAGGATGCAACTAAGAGAAAGCTTGTGTCAAGGCGGTTGCAAGGCAGAGCCATGGAATGGTGGAATTATGTTACCTTTGTGACTCCAAAAGAGGAGATTTCATGGGAGAAATTCCAAGCAAAGTTTATATCCACTGCTCAGAAGTCATCTTTGTTCAAGAAGTTCGTAGAGCTAAAACAGAACGATCGTTTTGTGCTTGATTAAGTATCTAATTTTGAGGTCTTGTCCAAATATGCTCGTTCATACATTGACACACCTTATCATAAGAACGAGAATTTTTTTATGGGGCTAGATGCCAACTTTGGAAGGCCGATGGTGGATCATCTTGATGATCCATTTGAGAAGATTGTGGAAAAAGTTGTTTGCCATGAGAGCTTGTTTCCTAAGGAACAAATGTTGTCGCTGCAACCAAGGAAGTTCACAAACCATAGCAGGTTGGTGATAATAAGAAGAGGAAGCAACAACAACAGAAAGGGAAGGATGGACAAAAGAAGCCTAAGAGTGAGGTGGTTTTCTTCAACTGCCAACGAAAGGGTCATTACTCGAACGAGTGCAAGATTCCCAAAGCTTAGAAGAAGTGCTTCAAGTGTGGAAAGCCTGGGAATGATAAGAAAGACTGTCTGGAATCACCTAATGGCAAGTAGGTTGTAAATGCATATGCTTTGGAAGTCGTGCCTTCTTCTTCAAGATCTCCGACCGCAGAGGAGAAAGGAAAGGGTGTCTTGTTCAGGGTACTCTTTCAATTAATGGTGTTTCAGTTCTGTGTTGTTCGATACTGGAGCATCGCATTATTTTATTTGCAATGAGCTTATGTACTGCTTGGGTTTAGAACCCGAGATTTGTGATAGACCATTGATCGTGACTAATCCGGTTAGGGGTTCGTCCAGTTTGTGCATGTTATCTCGTGGTCTAGTGTTGTCGGGTCATGGTTGCTCTTTTGTGTGTGATTGCTTTGTTCTTAACTCCGTTGGGTTTTGGATCATCTTGGGCATGGATTGGCTCAAAAGGTATGCGACAAGGGTGAATTGTGAGAAGCTAGAGGTGAGGGTCGGGGATGTGGAAGGGTGAAAGGTGTTGATAAGATGTGACCCCGAAGACGGGGTCTTCGTGAGCTATCTATATCCGCTTGGTATTCCACAAGAAGACTTGTCATCTGTGTTGATCGCTAATAAGTATGAGGATGTCTTTGACGAGGTCAAAGGGTTGCCGCTGCATCGTGAGATCGAGTTTAGGATTGATTTGGTCGAGGGTGCTGGACCAATCGTTATGCCTCTTAGGCAGATGGAGCCTAAGGAACAACGAGAGTTAGAGGTACAAGTTCGTGACCTTTTGGGAAAAGGATTCATTTAGAGAAATGTTTCCGAATGGGGTGCACCGGTCGTGTTTACAACCAAAGCTGAGGGCTCGTTGAGACCGTGCAGAATATCGTAAGCTGAAAAAGGTGACCAAAAAGAACAAGTATCCGTTACCGAGGATTGATGACTTGTTCGATCAGCTTCACAAAGCCAAAGTGTTTTCTCAAATGGATTTGGCAACATGATTTCACCAGTTGAGGGTGGCTAAGGATAATGTGCCAAATACTGCTTTTAGGACACCATCCGGTTTCTTCAAATGGTTGGTGATGCCATTCGAGTTGACTAACGCGCCAACGCACTTTGTGGATCTTATGAATAGAGTTTTCAGAGATCAATTGAACAAGTTTGTGCTTGTGTTCGTGGATGATATTTTGGTTTATTCTTGTAATGAGGAAGAGCACAAGACGCACTTGAGAGTTGTGTTGGAAGTCTTGCGACAGCATCAGTTGAGAGCTAAGTTTTCGAAGTGTCACTTCGGAAGAGCTAAGTGAGGTTCTTAGGCTATGTTGTTTCTGGAATTGGAATAGCGGTTGACCCTGTTAAGGTGGCAGCAATCCAGGACTAGGATCGACCTAAGAATGCGATAGATGTTCGGAGTTTCCTAGGGTTGGCTGGTTATTACCGACGGTTTATCAAAGATTTCTCCAAGATAGCTGCACCGTTGACAGGATTGACGAAGAATAACCAAGTGTTCACATAGGATGCAAAGTGTGAGTAAGCGTTTGGAATCCTGAAGGAAAGACTGACGAGTGCTTCTATGTTGACCATTCCAAGTGGGAATGAAGAGATGGTTGTGTATACCGTTGCATGTAGTACTAGACTTGGAGCAGTGCTAATGCAGACGGATAAGGTTGTGGCCTACGCAAGTCAAGAGTGATTGTGTTTGCTCTGAAGATGTGAAGACATTACCTATTGGGAGTCCGATTCAAATTGTTTATGGACGTTGTAGTATCCTTTCTCCCAAAAGGATTTGAATCTTCGGCAGCAACGATGGTTAGAGTTTCAACATCGTATGATTTTGATATAGCCTATACTCCTGGTAAAGGTAACGTGGTTGCGGATGCGTTGAGTCGAAGACACGTAAGTTTGGGGTGATGTTTTCAAAATGGAAGAGCCTCGAGTATTTGGCAAGGTTTGATTTCAGGCCAAGGTGCGAGTTGGAACCTGAAATGTTGGCAAGCTTATCGATAAGACCTACTCTTATCAAAAGGATTGGCGAAAGCCAAAAGCAAGATACAAAGCTTGTCGAGTTTATCCAGAGGCTGGAACCATAGAATAAAGAGTTCGAAGTCGATCAAGAAGGTTGGCTTCGAAAGCAAGGGCGTTTAGTTGTTCCCGATATCGACGGATTGAGAGATGAGGTTCTGAGAGAATGTCATCACTCAAAGTTAACGTTTCATCCCGGTGGTAAAATGTATCAGGACATGAAGTGAGTCCACTACTAGGAACGGATGAAACAGGATATTGGAAAGTTCATTTCCAAGTGCATGAACTGTCAGTCAGTGAAAGCTGAACCGAAGAAGCCGAGTGGTTTTCTTCAGCCATTGGAAGTTCCTACGTGGAAGTGGGAGCAAGTTTCGATGGATTTTATCGATGGACTACCTAGAACTAGGGTAGGAAACGAAGGAATTTGGGCCATCGTGGATCGCTTGACCAAAAGTGCAAGGTTCATTCCTGTCAAATCGAACAGGACGGTGTCGAAATTGGCTGAACTTTATGTGGAATGGATAGTTCGATTCCATGGTATCCCGAAGAGCATAGTGAGTGACCGAGATCCATTATTTACGAGTGGATTTTGGAAGAGTTTGCAAAAAGCTTTGGGAACCGAGTTGTGTTTAAGTACGGCCTACCATCCCCAGACTGATGGTCAAACCGAGAGGCATAACCGAGTTTTCTCCTAAGAGCTTTTGTGTTGGATTTTGGGGGGATCATGGGAAGACCATCTACATCTAATTGAGTTTGCATATAATAATAGCTACCAGTATAGCATTGGGATGGCAACATACGAGGCGTTGTATGGTAGGTCATGTAATTCTCCGACATATTGGTTAGAAATTGGAGATAAGTTGATACTTGGGCCAGAGATGATTAGAGAAACCTCAGATTGTATCGAGATCGTTCGGCAATGAATGAAGGCAGCCCAAGATCGTCAGAAGAGTTATGCCGATAAGCGTCGAAAGGATTTGGAGCTCGACGTTTGCGATATGGTTTTTGTGAAGATTTCGCCGTTAAAGCATGTGATTCGATTCAGAAACAAAGGCTCCTAGGTTCATTGGATTGTTCCTGATTGTCGAGCAAATTGGGAAGCTCGCATATAGATAGAAGTTACCTGAGAAGATGTCGAGTGTGCATAATGTTTTCCATGTGTGGTTTCTACAGAAATTCATGCATGATTCGAATGTGGTGGTATCTCCAGAGCAGTATGAAGACCTAGAAGTAGAGACCGTAGTTGTGAGACCTTGTAAGCCACCCTGTGTTGTGGGGAATGACACGAAACAGCTTAAGAAGAAGACGGTCAAGCTGGTCAAGGTGCAATGGAGTGAAGATGGCGACGATTGTACATGGGAGACGGAACATATCATGAGGGCGACTCATCCAGAAATCTTCGTCAGTAGGACCCTTTGATATTGTATCATCGTTTTATCGTTGTATCTTGTTATTGTTTGGTAAAATTCCACGTGCTAGGATAAGGCTATGGATGCATGGCTTGATAGTTGCTAGTTTGGATGATAGAATTGGATTCTCATGGATGACAGGTATGCAGAATTATTATGGTTGCTTGTATTTGCTTGGAATTCCGGGGCCGAAATTCTTAAGGGGGGAGAATGTTACAACCCGCATTTTACGTATCGGAGGATCAAAAAATATTTTTATTTTATTACTTGAAGGTTGGATCATTCTCATATTTTAATATGTTGCTTATGGGGATGTGAGACATGTTCATAATTTTTACTAATTTTGTTTGTGACCATTTTTCCGCTGTCAGTCTTGTACAGGGGATAACTTTTGACTCAAGTCAAATCAGGTGGTGACACCTATGCCATTGGAAAGGAAATGATGATTGCCTTACCATAGAGTGGTTACATTAAAGATTTGGCTCAGCGGTTTGGGAGAAATCACTGTTTTAAGGTTTAACAGTTGGCTATTCAGGTTTGTGAAGCCTTAATGGGCTGATTTGTAGAGGCCCATTAGTAGTTTGGTGGAAAGCTATAAATAGAAGGTGAGAGGTTTGGAGGATAGTTAACTTTCTCCATTCTCTCATTTGGTGGCCTATGTTCCTCCTTCCTCTAACACCTTTACACCATTAAAATTGAGATCTAAGGAAGAAAATCTAAGATCTACACTAATTGAAGCTAGATCTACATCATTTGGAGTGAGAATTCATTGGATCGAGGAGTTTGGTTCGAAATTCTCACTGTTCGGAATCATATTTCTATCATTTTGGGTTGTTTTGGAGAATAGGTGAGTGATATACATCTCTCAAATGGATTCAATCAAGTATATGAACGTTTGATCACGTTTTTCATCAAATTCTAGCATTTTCTCATAGATCTACGCCTTGGTAAGTCCGTTTTCATATGAATCACTATAGGATCTGATTTAGCAAGTTTAAACCGGTAATCTCTATGCTATTTCATATGTTTATGCAAGTTAGATATGCAAATTTTGATCATATGTTCATTTATCATGATTTTGGTGAAAATTGTGTAATTTTAGTGATAATAGTCATATTCATGTGGTTAATGATTTCATAACATGCTTATGGTTGTGTTGAATGAATTAGATGAGTATATTTCATCGATTGTGTCAATTGATGAAGTTTTCGTCGACATTGGACTTGAATTGGGGCTGTATAGGCTACGGGTCGTGCGTGCGAGGATGGTCATGCGTGCGAGTGGGGTGGTTAAGCGTGCAGTACAGCGTGCAGTACAATGTAGTATAGGAGAGGGGTAGTTCGCACTATGGTAGGTCGGTCGCACAAGCGAAAATGGGTCGGTCAAGCGAGCTAAAGTGGCCAGGTCGAGCAGAAGTTGGTCAAGACAGAAGTGCGGTCGTGCCAAGATTGGGTCGGTCGGTCGGTCGGTCTTGTCAAGATGAGGTCGGTCGGTCATGCCAAGATGGGTTGGTCGGTCGAGCACACAAGTGGGTCAAGCAAGGTTTAAGGTCGAGCAGGGTTGGCTGGTGCATGTTGAGGTCGGTCTCACCACAGTGGGTCGGTCGTGTATCAGGACCAGGGTCGGTCGGTCGTGCATAATAGGGGGTTGGTCGCACATGGTCATTTCTGTAAAAATTATATTTTTTGGTACGACTCAGATTGAATTAATAAGGCTTGAAAAAAAATCGGGGGCAACCCCCCGAACCCTAGCTGCAACGCAGTGATGTAATTCGGATCGATGATGGTGTGACTTCGAAGTAAATTCAAGTAGGAAGGTTCGAAGTGTTGAAAGGTGTAGAATAGCGAATGAGGTGACAACTCAAAGGTCGTGAGTTGGTGGATACTCGAGAAGGTTGCTTGAGTTAAGAAAAGTCGTCGGGTTGGATGATTAGAGATATGAAGGCCGAGAGATTATCGTAAGTTCTAGCAGGCTCGAAGCAGAGGTACAATAGAGATATCTAAAACACCGGTTTTAGGTCGAGTACCCTAGGTATCTTTGAGAGGCCTAGTTGTCAAGGATGGACAAACATACATATCGTAGAAAGGCGTATAGAGTTTACGCTAGAACTGGGGTTACCATTAGCCCTTGACATATGGAAAGGTTGGTCGTCATACGATTAACGATGGTTTCGAAGCAGAATTGGCGGTGATAGCCAGAGTCTGTCATGGTTAATTAGTTGTCTTGTTTGAACCGTCTCATGTAGATTGTCCAACGTCGAAGGAGATGTTCCTTGGGTGCTTGTCTGATATGGCCTCTGGGGATTGTGCTTGAGGCATGTTGAGTTCGATTAGGATGGTTTACATAAGATATATAATTTGGATGTCATGAGTGCTCTGCCATTATTGAATGGGTGTTCTAGTTTCCATGGATGTGTGGTTGAAATGTTGTTGTAAAGGCTATCACTGTCCGATGTAGCGAAGATAGGGTTGAGTTCTTCTCTGGTGTTGAGGGTAGATTGGTACGTTTATCTATTCCTTCTTATATACTTTATTGTTGATGTTTAGCTGCTTTATCGCTCACTAAGACTGTTGTCTGACTCAAGGTTTTATGTTTCCCTCTTATTACCTTGGGGTTCATCCGGTTGTGGATAGGCAGACTAGGTGGCAGGTGATAGCTTAATGAGGACGATGTTGCAGTTCGGAGGCGAGCTGGAGACTTACGTACCTGTTTTATTACTATCTAGTATTTTTGTTTCCGCTATTTGAGTTGCTCTATGAGTGTTGCAGTGAGGCTTTATGTACAGACTTTGATATTTCCTATGATGTTTGGATAATCATTCAGGATGTTGTGAAAGTTTCAAAAGTTTGTTATATGTTGCTTCACTATTGTTACCTGTTGTATATTTTCTGCTATATTTTATCCTTGCGCTGTGAGTTCTACGGCAGGTATTGATTGTGTTTACCTACCTATGATGATCATCCGCAGCTGTTTGGAACCCCTTTCAGTGCATTATTCCTCTTGTTTAGTGCAGGGGTTGTGGGCGGTCGTCATAGAATATCTAATACTATTGAATTTAACCTTAATTCAAAATATAAATCCTGCTCACTTGGAAGCCTAAATTCTGTCAGCATGGACTTTGTTCATCTTTTCCCCTCCGTTAATGTCCTCTCCAATTTGTTTTATTTTCACTTCATTTTAATATAATTTTAACCATGGAATAGAAAAAAGTTTCGAGGAAGAAGAAATGGAGAATGAATAGTTAATGTGAACAGATAATAAGGTTTAAGGATAAGAACTAGGGTCTATTTATAGTGTTACTTATGGTTTTATAACCGTAAGATTAACTTATGTTAAATTTGTACAAATACATCACTCCCCTCATCCAACCTGCTTGATCCTGAGGCATCTCAAAATCTATCCAATGAAACATGTCACAATGGCCATCCAATCGTTCGAACATGTCATTGAGAAAATATCACCATTCAGACACATCACAAATATCACCCAAAATAATGACCATGTTCATTCCGTACATTGAAAAGTAGTGTCCAAATTTAACTCACACATGCTTCAAAACACGTTTGGAACCACAGCCACGGTCAACCACACATAGGACCAGTCAATAGCCCTTTATTCTTTTATTTATTTTTTTCATTTTAAATTTCAGATCTTATCTTTCGCATATCTCCTATATACTAACTTTGATCATGACAAGTTATATATGAAAATTTTCCAGAAAATCGCTATGTACATAATGGAGAAGTCCTCGTAGCCAAATTCAGACGTTTGTGGAAAATTAATTTTTAATTCAATTTCTTTAATTTATTGTTATTGATAAATTTTTGGGATGTTACAAGTACCCCCTCTCCAGCATACCTAGAGGTGATAGCCTACCCGAGAGGGCAACCATAAGTTCCATTGAGTAAGTCATAATTATCACTCTCTGCCTTCCCCAGATATATAATAACTCATATGGACATCTTCAAATAACAAGGACCGATGGATCGTGGATCTCGTTACTCTCATATTTTCAAATCCCAAAGCTCAATACATGTCACTTGGCCCATAGATAGAAATTAGACCTAAAGCCACAAGTATAAGGTCATAGTACTTCGCTAGCAATCCATGGGCCTCATCATTACAGGGTACCCCGGCTTCGATTAAAACATGAAAACTCCGACTTATCAATGGTTTTTTGGCACTTAGATAGAATCCTAGCCTTCTTAACTCTATTCCGAATAATGAGACCAACTCACACAACCCATTCCATTATTTGGAACCAAAAAAATTCCATTAGCATGCTTGTGCATCCGTAGTTGCCATCTTTAGTACCTAGTAGATAGGAGTCACCAACCAATGAATCATAGCTTTCATCATGTTGTAATATCACTTTCCCTCTTGATGTAAACTAGCCAACACTCCTAACATGATCTACTAACCCCTTTTATCCATCCTAAAAGCCGCACATCTAACGGAGCTTCCTAAATGATTTGATATCGAGTCGTCCTTATGGCTGATTCCTAGTTGTCGCTTTCTAAAAATTCTCTCTAGCCTTCTTTTCATCCTTTAACATACTTATCTCCGATGTCATAGACCCCAACCTATCACTCTAGCATCCTGATCCTCTCTTACAAGAACGCGCTCTAAGTCATCAAAATAACTCGTCATATCCTTCTACATTTAGCTAACTTCAAATTCAAGCCAAAAAGAACTCTTTGAAGCATGCTCTAACCATTCGAAGAAGTAGCAATCCATCAATATTGTGTAACAAACTCGATGTCGACTCAACATTGATGACTTGATATCAAGTCTTACCTTTAACTACTACGACTTTACATATATTTTTTACCACCTTGCAATGACCTTCAGAGCCATAAAGTTTTGTCCTATTCTGACCAACTTTCTTCCAATTTTCTTAATTCCTCCGATCAAAAAACCTTGCAACCATCACACTAACACATGATATCAAAGCATAGCATTTAATCATAACATGGAACCAATTATTCGAACCGAACATAAAATTTCATCCAATCAAATATGAAAATAACTAAAATAAGACAAGTAATCATTTTCTAATCATAGATATACATAAAATCATGATTATAAATGTATATAAGATGAATTCTAAGTTTATTTAGATTATATGCATGTTAAATGTGTAGTTAGGGTTAGATTGGTCTCTACTATTGAAATCAAGTTAGATCTTATCAAATTCACGTCAAATCCTACAGTTCTAGCATACAATCATAAAATTCCAACATATAATCCTATAAAAGAGTAAGAAATCATAAACCACTCACCAATCATCAAATCCAATCAGATCTAAGTAGATCTGGTTTGAAAATCACACTTCAAATCATTCACGATGATTACAACGATCGTCGAAATGAATATCTAATCAGCAACTTGGTGTGAATTTAGCATGAAATTGGTGAAATAGAGTAGATCTAGGGTAAATTAGGGTTTAGGTTTGTTTTAGAGTGGGAGGAAAACTTCAAATACATACATTTCATTGAAAATTTATATACTTTACTAATTAGACTAGTGGGCCTTCTAATTGGCTTATTAATTACGCGTTATTTCTAAACAACAATTTTTAAAACTTAAAACTAGCGCAACATCCTAGTCGCAAATCTAATTTTTCTAATATGACTAATCTACGCAATGAGAAACCACTATCCTAAAGCTTTGGAATAGATTAGAGCTTTAACTTATCTCCTACCAGAAATTATATCCAAAACAAAATTTCTAAGGTCAAAATGGCTATAGCGAAATCCAAGAAAAATCAGAAGTGTCAAACATAGCCGGAAGAGCAAAACTCCAAGGTTTTAAGGTCTTGTAACCTCATATAAATTAAATAGAAATATTACATGATTCCATGATACGTGAAGTACAGGTTGTTACATTTGCCTTTGAAATCCCAAACAACACAAAAGTAAACAGCCATAGTTACTCTACATGCCTACCAAACTAGTAGCAACGATCAAACATCACAACAAAGTCAATGTGCAAACAATGGAAAGTAAACCCATCTAGCATATAGAATACCAATCAACCAAGTGTAAGATACAATGGTGTAAGTAGATATGATAAATGGGTCTCATAACTCAAAGATTTTCAGATAGGTCATCCTCATGTTCTACCCAATCTCCCACATTATGAATTTCTCTCCATATACCTAAACCAACTGTAATATTTCTCCTAATCAGTTTCTTATCATACCCAACAAAAGGCGGCTTACGAGGCCTTTTTTTTTTTTTTTTTTTTTTTTTTGCTTCTACGTCAATATCTTGTAGTTGATCCAGTGCTATCACTACGCCTGAGTAGTTCACAAACTTAAGTAGATAGGAGGTAAGGAAAAAAGTTGTACATGCCTACCATCTTTGGAAGAAGTCTAACTCTATATGTCAGCTTTCCAATCTTTCTGTTACTGGAAAAGGTCATACATATCTGGGTGCCAACTTCCTCTTTCTTCCAAACCGAACCACATTTTCTAGAGGAGAAGCCTTTGCAAATATAATACTTTCAAAAGAGAACTCTAAATTTCTTCTTCTCTTATCAGCTTAGCTCTTCCATCGGTCCTGAGCATCCTTCATTCATTGATATCTTAATCCTTTTTGATGCCTCTCTAATCATATCTTGTTTTAGCATCACCTTCCCGCCTACTTTCCACCAACAAGAAGGTTGTGTTACACAGTCTTCATATGAGGCCATACCAATACTTAACTGATAAAAGTTATTCCATGCAAGCTATGCCAAATGTAGATGATCTTCCCAAGACCTAACAAAATATGCAATGCCAGATCGCAAAAGATCCTCGAATATACAATTTAGTCTTTCAGACTACTCATCTTTATGTATGTGATATTTGTGCTTAGATGCAGCTTAGTTCCCAATGCTTCCTATAAACTCTTCAAAATTCCACTATAAAGGGGGGCGTCTGTAAATCATAACTTTTTTGACACATCATGGAGTTATACAATCAATTTCATGTAAACTTCGGCAAACTTTTATGTCATTCCTCTTTACTTGATAGGTACGAATCTTGCACTCTTTATAAATCGATCTACCACAACCCATATGCTATCATATCCTGAATTAGACATTGGCAATCCATCTATAAAATCTATAGATACTTACTTCTATTTCCACTCAGGAATGTTTAATGGATGTAAAATCCTACGAAGTTTTTTGTCCTCTGCTTTCACTAACTGGTGGTTTAAACACTTTAAAATGAATTTATCAACATCCCTCTTCATGCATTCCTAGTAGTAAATATTCTTTATATCTCTGTACATTTTATTGCAGCCAAAAATAATATTCAATATTTAATGAAGGCACTCTCTTAACATTTCATCTCACAATCCATTAACATTGGAACAAATGGTTTCTTATCCTTAAAATGCTAACCATATCAGTCGATTTTATACTGCTTCATGTCTTCAAATTCTACTCCGTCCTCTAATCTTTTCATGATTTCTGCTAGCCTAGCATATTGCTTCCAACTAGTACAATCCTTTCAATAAAAATAGGCTTGATCGACAAAAAAATTCAATATCTCAGGCTCAAGGTCAAAATGTGGCATGAAATTAGACCAAAATATACACTCCATTTGATTCTACATCAAGATCAATGCTCCTACTCCATCATATCTCCTGCTCAATGCATTAACAACTACGTTTCCTTTCCTAGATTATAGGAAATATCAAAGTCATTAAAGAACAAGAATTCCAGCCACTGTTGCAGAAGGTAGAGGTCTTTTTGATATAAATGCTAATTCAAGGATTTACATTTGTAAATGGATCGAACCTATCTCCCAACAGATAGTTCCTCTACTTATTCAAAGTAAAAGCTATCACTACCAATTCAAGTCTTGCGTTGGATAATCCTTTTTATACGGCTCTAGCTGTCGACTAGCATAGGAAATAATTCTTCCCTTTTTACATCAACTCCATACCTCATGTAGTTCCATAAGTACTTCTGTATACGGTCAACTCTTCATTGTTAATTGGAATAGTAAATATTGGTGCACTCATCAATCACTCCTCCAAAACAAGAAATGCATGCTAATACTTAGTATCTTATACAAAGGCTTGGTTCTTTTTTTGTCAAGTTGGTCAACGGTGTCACTACCTTTGAGAAGTCATTTATGAAGCGTATGTAATATCCCGCCAATCCTAATAAACTCCTCATATCCATATCGTTCTTGGATTGATTCCAATCCTTGATCACTTTCACTTTTATAGGATCCAATGTCATTTATTGTCCAGACACGCCATGACCCAATAACCTCACTTATAGAAGTGACGCTTAGAAAACCTTGATCTCAACTTGTGCTTCGTTAAAATCTCAAGAACAACCCTTAAATATGCCTTGTGCACTTCCTTGGTTATGGATTAGATCAAAATATCATCCATGAACACAAGTACAAACTTGTTTAGCTGGTCTCTGAAACCTAAACTCATCAGATCCACAAAATATAACAGAGTGTTGGTCAGTCCAAGAAGACACTCATAAAATCCTAACGGCATATGGAATATGATAGTAGGCACACTTTCCTTTTCCACTCTAAGTTGGTGAAATTCCATTGCCAAATTCATTTAAGAAAATACCCTAGCCTATGCATCTGATCAAATATGTCATCGGTACACAGAAATGAATGCTTATTCTTCCATATCACCTTCTTTAACTCATAATAATCCATACATAACCTTAAAGACTATCTGCCTCAATCTTGAACATAAAAATTGTTCCCCCACTCATATATGCTTCTATGAATGAACCCTTTTCTGAACAGGTCATTTGCTTGCACCTCTAGTTCCTTATACCCGCTTGATGGTATACCCTCAGAGACATAATTATTTGTCAAGATTTCTTTACCAAGTCCATCTGAAAGTCTATCTCTCTTTATGGTGGAAATCCTTCCATTTTCGTAAAGACTTCTAGATACTCCCTGGCAATAGGCAACCCTTCATGTGGAACCTCAACTGAATATAGAAAGCTGACCAGTACTTCATACTTTGTTCAGCAGCCACCGTCCATCCACATTTCATCGATTAACTTCGTCTATTACATATCCTCATGCATAAATGCACATTCAGAGAAATATAATTATTACAAAATACCCTAAAAACGATATATGAATATAACCCATTGATTGATCAAAATATAAATACTTGACAATAATAGAGTTTTTGCCTTTACATCCAATAAGCAAAAAAGCACTGCAAAAGAAATTCCTAAATAGCTAGATTTATCTCTTGCACGTCTGCGGAAGCTTATTCATCTAACAAGATACTTAAAAATCCTTAATCGAGGAATTGAGAGCTTAAGGGAAAAACAAAAACTTTGGGTCATACGACATTCTGGTGCAAACAATAACCTACCATATAAAACCAAAATAGATATCTATTAAGACCATGTCGTTTAGCGAAACGGGTGTTCTCCTCATTATAACATAACAATAAAAAACTGTGCTCTACACCCATAATAGATAAAGCGGTAATAAATCATGTGCATGAGTGCAACATATAGTCAATTACTCATCCTCATTTTCTGTCTTTCCTCCTTAAAAAATTTATGATTATCCATCATATATTCAAATGACTATTTTTCTTAACATCATATGACTACCCGTTATATGTTTAAATGATTATCCATCGAATGAAGATTACCCATCCTCTACCATTTGAATTATTCATCTCCTATGTATTCATTTGTAACTTTGTGGATTACCCATTCATTATATTTCACATTTTACATAAATGTAGACCAATTATTGCATGCCACATAATTTTCCTAGAATGACTATGGATCCATATCTTGATAACTTATAGAGACTACCCATCTCCTGCATCATGAAGACTATCTATTTCACAATCTATGGTTTTCTGATGTTAACTATAATCCATAAAGTTATCTTTCAATCTTGCATCCTATGAACCTAACATGTATTTATTTCCCGTTGATATCCCCAGTAAATTATGTTTATAATAAAACATCATATATCATACAGGAAAGCAATAACATCCTCATTGAATTGAAACAATAAATAACTAACTCAAGGAATTAGCTACGCTTATAGAAAGAAATACCAAAATTAGTCATTCAAATATTTTTAAAGCAAAGCGGTTTCCGTGTCGCTTCTCCATGACTCGCAGCATAGGAATTCGATTACCTATGGGTTAAATAAAAGATTCAAATCGAAACAAACATACATTGTTACCCACCCTCTTAATATGCAACATTGGGTCGAAGCGAAGCCTACTTCGAGTTAAAATGTATTGACCCATTTACCAGGGAAGACAATAAAATTCCACTTCCTACGAAGCAAAGTCATTAGCTTCGAAGCATACGTGTTTCAAAACAAGTACCCTTCAACACATATAAAAAAACAATGATTCTCCCCTACCTATCTAGTTGGGAGTGAAAAGAAAAAAGTGACATCATTCGATGACCATATCCAAACAAAGTATAGGGTTTCACAAGAAGAGCATGAGCACATCTTTGTCTCTCTACCTTTTTGGCTTTGAAGCAAAGTGCTTCGAAAAAAATAGGATATAATCTTTTATAAAAATTGGTGATTCGTATGATTCAAAGCGATGGATTCGATCTACATCCCCTTATCTCATTCCCCGCCATATGTATAACCATTACATATCAGCTGAACTATTATCCTATGCTTTCTGTTAAGCCAAAGCGAAGCACATAGTGCGAAGTAAGCGAATGGTGCGAATCGAAACCAAATTTGCCTATGGTCGAACCATTATTAAGAAGAAAACGATTTCTTTCTAATTAACATGCTAACTTTTTACAACTCCTCATATATGTCAAAATTTTATTAGTGGATCTCAATTGAAAATCATGTAGATTGTGTCACCTATCCAACGGCTAACTATAAGAAAAAAATCAATTAATATCCTTAGTTAATTGCTTTTCCTTAATTTTTCAAAACAAAACAATTCGTATTAATTCACTTTTGATTAGGAAAAATCCCCGAAAATCATGGAAATGAGATAGTATCTTTCTCTTCATTTTGTAAAAATTTCAAGATAAAAATCTTTATTTAATTATTTTACATAATTAAATCTTGAAATTAAGTATATTTTCTTTTTAGGAAATTCATAAAATATTCATGATTGTTTAGAAAATTATGAAAATCAAAACTCATCTATAAGATGATATTAAGCATAACATATCAAAATTTCAAAGCATTTAAAGATAGAAATCATAGTTTTTTATCCAAAACTTTTAGGGTTTGTCTCAAACCTCTCTTATTTAATTCAGAAAAAATTAAATTAACTATTGTTCTACCCAAATAATAACAAATCATTAATTATCTATGAAAATATATTTAGATCGAATATTACCTATAGCCAAAACAAATTAAAATAAAATAAATGGATAAGTGTATTATTCACTTTATAATGAATGATTGAGTAAAGAACTGATGTAGCTTAATTGTCATAAGATTTTCTCCTCAATTTCCCTTAGTTTCTTCTTCTCTTTTGATGGTAATGGTTGGCCCTTATTTCTCTTTAGCTGTTTAGGAATGTGAAATAAGAGAATAGCTGAGAGGGTAGAGGGGTTAAGGCATGGAAGAATAACACTTCCACATCTTGCCCTTTCCATAAGTTTTCTCTTATGTTAATTCAATCGATTAAGTAATTAAGGTCAAATCATATTAATTATCAAATCGCATATCAACATCCAGATACACTATTCTAATTAATCAACCTAGTTAAATTTCCTAAACAATTATTATATAAAAAATTAGGGATGCTACAAATTACGCATTTAATTAAAACGAAATAATAGTACAAAATTTGAAATCGAAGCAAATCAATTAAACCACCTTAATGAATACAATAATAAAATGCATAGACAATACTACAGAAATACAATAGGTATATATTTATAGTAAAAAGCCTATTTGTTGTCACTGTCCTAGTGTATCAAATAAGTTTGTTACTCTTTAGCATGTTTTTTCTTCCGCAACTGCCAACGACAACCAATTTTTTGCTATGTTCTCTGTTAAGAGTATTGAATACATTTATCCGACTGCATAACAATAACAGTCATTCTACCAAAATCAAATTCTCTTACTTTTCCAAGACATTGATCATGAGCAACCAACATCTGTATAGTTTATAGTATTTAGTCTATATTATTTGTGTTTGAACTGTCTGAGTTCGTATGGGATTTCTTCCATTTATCTCCTGTGCATTCCGTGAATGATGTCGTATAGCTTAACATTAGCATGTACGCAATGTCTTCTCATACTAATACTTGCAAAAGAAGATGATCCAACAACCGAAGCTTGTTGCGGTAGAGTTTAATATAATTGAGGATTGATCGATAAATTTAAAATTGGAATTTGATCACCTTGCGTTTCATCCAATAATTAGGAAAACACCTCAAAAATCCATGTTCTATCAAACTAGATCGTCTATACTAAACGAGAGTTTATTTACTGCATGGGTTTTTGTATAAAACAGACGTATATGATATTTGTCCAGTTGTATTCAAAATGATTGTTATCATTAACTTTAAATTTTCAAACGGTGTTCTTCTATATTTAATTAATAATCGTTCCAAATTTCTATAATAATAAAAAGATTTATAGAAGAATACAAATGATAATAATTGTTCCAGCATCTTAGTCAACACCAATTTTATTTTGCAAGTTTTCCCATTTAATCTAATCTCTTTTAAAATTATCGTATTTATGTTGGATTTTTGTTTTGTCTATTAATTCAATGATGCTGCGAATCTCTTATTACACATACTCAACTCTTTGCATCCTTCTAATACTACTACAAATAATCACACAACCAATCAACTGCATATTTTCCCAAGATAACTTTGCAAGGCTATTTTTGTTAGCATGTATATATCATGAGACAAGATCAAGAGTACCCCAAACTGTACATCACCCTATTGCTTTCGTGATTTAAACCACATTTATGTTTCTCCCTCTTTCCCCACTAACTTATTTAATTATAATTGAATAGCTATTATTCAATTGCAAAAGGGTTGTCATGAAAGAAGGATGTCATATCCAATGCCGACCCTTGGGCTAGGCAACTTAGGCAAAAACCTGGGGCCCAATTTCCAAGGGGGCACATTTTTGTTTAGGATCCAACACCATTTTTGTTTTTAGCCCATCGAGAAAACACTACGTTTCAATTTACATGCAATCTTCATTTTCCATACACAGAAATTGAGTTTGAACAGAAGCCTAAGCGATCCATCGCAACTTTCAATTTTCGATTTTCAATCTCCAAAAGCAACTACTCGGTAATCAATGGAGATAATGTTCCTCTCCATATCTCGTTTTGATTCATGCTTCTTTCCCTCTTTTAATCATATCAATCTTGCAAAATTTTCGACTGAGGTTTCACAACTTATCATCATCTCTAGATTCAAATCAAATTCGGATTTCTTTAAATTTCAGAATTCAAGCACAAGGTATGCTTTAAATTTGAGAATTTAATTAGATTACAATTTTTACAATTTTGCAGTGCTTCAGTAACTTTTCGCATTCCTTATTTTTTAAACTTTGCATTCCTTAGATTTGCCGTTCGTGGGAAATGGTGTTAAATTGCTAAATAGGAGCCTGTTAAAATTGCAGACTTATGCTGATGTATGCATGTCAAAAGTTGACATTTAAACAGTGTAATTATAGCTTAAAAACAGTAAGATGTTAGACGTACAGATTGCAAAGCCTTGACTCCTAAATGGATTTTAAACATTTTATGTTAATATTGAATAATGGTATTATATTAGCAAGAAATTGCTGGTTGGACTTCAAAGTATTTTTCTCTGAATATTTAAAAAAAAGTACTAACTTCAATCTGTCGATCAATATTTCCTAATGTAATGCGTTGATTGAGAGAAATATTGTTTGTGCTTTCTTCTTCTTTACAAGATCACTTTAAAATAATGTGTTGCCTAAAATTAATTTCGCATTGATTTACTGTTTCCTGCAGAACTGCACCCCTACCAATTCTGCAGCAGTACCCGAACATCTCGACCACGTTACTGCGTCAACCAAAGCTCTTCCTGGTGCTTGAGTATCCTTTTTTGTTGTTTTATTTTTAGGTTCGTTTAACTTTTTACTTTGGTATTTTTGTCTACTACTTTTTGTAACCGATGTTGATTCTTTTATTTGGTTAAGAAAAAATATCAAGGAACAACGTTTTAATTTTTTTTTGTTAAATGCAATTTTTTGAATTTAATAACCGTTAATTGGATGGAAGAAAAGTGAGATGTGATTGTTTGATGAATGGACAGGAGCTCGTGAATCGGGTTGTATTGCGATGATTACTAATTTTTACTATTTTTAAAGCTTAATTTAGTAGTTAGTACCATCATGAAACAATTACCTGGATCAAAAAAAAGAAAAAGAAAAATGACAAAGATAAGAATTTATAAATCAAAGTATACAAGGTTCGCTAAATAAATATTTCAACAAATAATCAAATTCATTAGTTGAATCTCAACAACTAACTAATGTCATGGAAAATGAAAATGGCGATGTACTGGTAAATCCACTTGAGGTAAAAAATGATACTGAAAGTTTGAAAGATGATGATAGTGATGAAAACGAAGAAATATATGAAAATGATGACGATACAATTAAAATAACGGATAGTAGTGATATTAACAATCTTCATGAAAACAACCGTACTGTCAATAATTCTAAGTCTTTGGAAAATGATTCGAGTTTAAACATTTATGATCCTAGAATTTAGAATAATGTTCAAGGAGAATTTAGAAATTAACTTATTGAAAATGTACCTAAACGGGAATCTAATATTAATTTTTCGAAAGATGAATGCTCAAGAAGATTTTCTTCAAATTATCATATTCAAAATTTACTGAATGGAGAAACCCGTGATAGAGAATGGTTAGTGTATTCAAAAAATTTACATAGAGTTTCTCATTTTTGTTGTAAGCCATTCAAAACAAAACCATCAAAAAGTCAATTAGCAAGTGAGAGAATTAGAGATTGGAAACATCTTAGTTGAACAACATGAAAATATCGTCGAGCACCTTCAAAACTTGAAATCATTTCATTGAAAATGCTAAGACTTGGGTTGAATAAAAATCAAAATATAGACAAAGAACTGCAAATGCAAATTAGAATAACACACTATATTGTAAAAATGTAATGACACGAACTATTGTTGTCGTAAAATGTCTTGCAATAAATAATTTAGCTTTTCGTTAAACAAATGAAACAATCGACGATGATGCTAAAGGAGTTTTTTCAGGTCTTATTGAAATGATTTAGGAGTTTAATCCAGTAATGCAACATCATTTTAAATCATTAGAAATAAAGAATTTCATCGTCATTGTCTTAGTCATAAAATCTAAAACAAAATTAATAACCATTATAGCGTCCAAAGTTATAAATGCTATTATTAATAAAATTAAAGAGGCGAAATATTTTTTTGTTATTCTTGATTGTTCACCGGACACAATCATAAAGAACAAATGACTTTGATAATAAGACATGTTGACATGTAATGTAACAACCTAGATTTTGACCATTCAAATCGACAATGATCCTCAAATGTCGACTTAAACAAATCAAAAATGCAGATAGTTATTGGGATTAAAATAAGAAAAAGAAGAAAGAAGAAAAACAATCATAGAATCTCATAGCGGAAGGACAAAATATAATAAATAAATAATAGTTCATGAAGCTGTTAAAAACATACATTTGATTATATTTTATAACAATTATCAGAGTTAACCATCAAAAACATACCAATATTTGCATCGGAATAAATAATAATTAATACGTCAGTTGAGCTCCATCTTCATCTCCATAATGGTATCTTCAATAACTAAAAAACTCAGGCTGATCTGAGCACAAATGAAAAGACAAAAATACTCGGATCAGAACTAAAATATTCTCATATTAGTTATATCAAATTCATGTGATAATATGTGTGCAGTAACTTAAGAGATGTTACGGGAATTTCTATCTCCTAAGGATCCGTTAAACTAGATATTATATAATATAATACGTTATTATAATAGTGTCTATGGCTAAAAATAACATATTAAAATAGCATAAGCGGGATTACATTTTTACCCTTACACCGTTTATACGTTGTCGTAAACATTGCATATAAACCACCAGTAACGGTCGATGTATAGAGATGCGTCGCTATACGACAACGTTAAATCAAAATCGTAGGGGTTCAATCAGGATAATATGACAAGGCACACGAGGAATGCCCAGAGTAGGAATATACTAGTTGCACGCCCGGACTGGTGGTAACGCATAACCGTGGCTACCGCCCACCTCAAAAACACTCCCAAATCATGGATGCGTGTCAAATCAAATCAATCAAACCGATGGACAATAGTAATAAAGGAAGAAGTGTTGCCAATGGAGGTAGCTAACCCCACTTGGTCTGGTATAGCCTTGTTTTAGTCATTTTAATTAAGACCCGAAGGTCAAGGACATTTACCATCGTTCTCTTTCTTCAAATCCAGTAATCGCCTCTAAATCAACCTACTTCATTCTGGAACACCACCGCGTACACAGTTGTTAAAGTTGTTTTCGGTATTGGCAGAGAGTATGACAATATCCGATCTCGGTCTCTTTAACAACCAAACGTTTACATTTTTCACACCGGTCGGTTCTTTTACATTTCAAACATGTTCATACTTCATATCAAAATATCACATTTTGCTTTAAAACTCGTTTCAATAGTCGAGATAGAATATTTCATATTAAAATCTCCATTTAAAACCAAACTTAAATCTTGAAACAATTCCAACTTTAAAATAATTTGAATGTTAAAATAGTTAAAATATATTTAAAATAGTTTAGATATATAATTGAAATAGTTTGAAAATAAATAATTTGTACTTAAAATAGAAATTTCAGATTTAGTAAAATCTATAATTAAAATATTAAAATAGTTTATAAAATAAATAGTTAATTATTATAATGGTTAATTAAAATAAGTAATAAAATAAAATAATTATAAGGTAAATAGTTTATAAAGAAAATAATTATTATAAGAATAGTTTATAAAATGGTTTAAAATACTATAGTTGGAACTAGATTCGTTTCTTCAAAATTTAACCAAACTGGAAATCATATTCCAGTTTCAAATTAATTCGACTAAATTTCGATATCTTAATTCAAAAGGAATTGACTCCCCATTTATATTTTAATTCAATTTAACAGTTCGATTTCAAACAATTCGATTTGATAATTTGATTCAAATAATTGAATTTCAATTATAATTCTCACTTTGAATTATTCGTTTATAAAAAAACTCGAGTTCACAATTCAATTATTCCTATAAATCAAGTTAGTTTAAAGTAAATATCAAAGATGGATAAACAATTTGTTAGGGAATGCGAAATGGATCGTTAAGGCAAAACAAACACTAGAGGAATGGTGAATAGTGTTTGTGAGAATTTAAACAAAATCTAAAACTTATGTGAACTACGAGATGAATCAAACACCACAAACACAATCACAGACACAGATTCAAACACAAATAAAAAATAAATAGAAATAAAGATGCAGAAAAGGAAAGAACACATCGAATTTTATACTGGTTCAGATTGCTCCTACGTCCAGTCCATCACAACGCTGGATTGCGTAGAGTTTTATTACTATACCAATAGTCAAGTACAACCTCCTTGATTTCACGGCTATAAGGGATACCACCACTTCCTATTTCCTTGATTTCTCAGCTACAAGGAAACACCGATTCCTACTTCCCTGATTTCTCAACTACAAGGAAACACCGATTCCTACTTCCCTGACTTCTCGGCTACAAGGAAACATCGATTCCTCTTTTACTCAATCCAAACAACTTTCACTCAACCCAAACAATTACAAACAGCCCTAGAACTCTTCAATATCACTTGATTCAGAGAGAGATGAGAGGAGAGTGTAGAGAGAAGAAGTTTGATCAAAACAGAATTGAGTTCGGCAGAGTATAAGTGTAGAAATCATAAAAATGATTAAGAACAACTATATAATGAAAGAAGATGAAAGTGGAGAAGAAGATATGATTAAAAATTCGGTTTTAACCCCTTTTTATAGAGTGTGAAAGGTTGCAACGATTCTGAATTATTTCAAATAGTGAAAAGACATTTCCTTTCAAAATTGAAAAAAGTAACAGTTATATATCGACATAGTGTTTTTAGTATGTTGACATACCCTAGTGTAATTTTGTATTTTAAAGTATTTTTCAAGTGTTTTGATATAAAAATAATTCTGGAAATTCTTGAGTAAAAATCTAATGTTGTAAATTAATATTATATAGTAGAAAAACATATGAAAGCATAAATTTAAACTATATAAATATGTTTATAAAATTATAACATTATAAGATTTTAAACTATATAAAGTATAAGAATATAAATATAAAATTTAAGTTTGAAAAACAAAGAAGAATAAGAAAGGAAAAAAGAATAGAAAATAAAATAGAGAGGATCGAGGATAGAATTGAAAATCAGAATTTGAAAATTAGAATTTGAGTTTGAACCTGGAGTGCTATTTAGAGTCATACAGAATCTAGACTCTATAATTATATTAATCTTGAACTCTTAAAATCTTGAATACTCATGAGTCTTGAAATTTCTCTAATCTTTGAATATTTATTATCATTAAAATTGTACAGTCTTTGGTAATATTTCATGCATATAATTCATGTATATATATATATACAAAAACTGTTAGTATATATTTTATAATCAATGATAATTGAAATAATGTTGTTGTCATCAAAACTCTATTCTCCAACACAATTCAATTTCGATAAATTTAGTTCATATTCAATTCGGTTTTAACTTCAGTTATCCACATTTACAGATTCTTTAAAATTTTAAATTTCAAAGCTCAAAGTTCAAATTTAGAGAAAATCGATTAATAATATCATTTATTTTGTCTTTAAAACAATATTCCAAAATTCAAGATTAAAAACAATTTTTATTTAACCAACCGGTGTCCGTGTATAATTTTATATCCTATGGCCAAGTAATACTTAAAATTTAATTTTAGTATTTTGGGGATAGGTTATATATCATTTCAATACATATCAGGGTCATAGGTATTTATCATTTCAACCTACGTTCTTAATCCATTTTAGATTAATCCCGGGTTTATTCGATGCCCGTAACATCTATGGTAAATGATTGGGATTAATCAACATAAACAATGGTCATATCAAAATCAAGGTGAATAACGGATAAATTCACACAACATCAATATGTCAAATATATCAAATTCAAATCATTCATCACATCAATACATACAAACAGTCCAATGTCGTATAATTTTTTTAATTATTAGATGCCAGATTTTAAACAGTAATTAAATGTCGTATTTTAACTTAACTGTAAAATAAAATCTAGCAGTCAAATTTAAACTACACTATTGATGCAAATTAACATAAATATGCAATTTAAACTAATAAACATCAATCAGTACAATCATATCATGACATGATATTAATTTAACTAATATTAGAATACTTTAATTAGGTGTGAGTGGGTTTAACCACTCATCCTTGGTTCTGAACGCGTTGTGAAATCCAAAATAGACCCAATTTTTAATTATAACTGTCCAAACCAGTGTCATCACGAAGAGCACGTCGATACGATTCCAACACAACAAACCGCGTGTCAATTGGAGCTCGTATGAAAAAGTTATACGTGTTAACGCGATTAAAAATTTAATAAATAAAAATAAAGGAAAATGACACAAAAAAAGGGAAGGCGATAGTGTTCATTGATTGGGTTTAGATGCATATTACTTATTTAAATTAAATTTCATAACATAATTAAGTATATATCGTTTATTACATAACTTAAGTTTCATTTATATTTATAAACAATAAAAAAATCACTTTCATTATCCATTCTAATACTTGTGCATTATTTAATTGCTTATTCTTATAATATTTAACTTCTTAATTCATTTTAATGATTAATCCCAGGTTTATTCGATGTAAATAAATTTAAATATGTAATTTAAATCCCAGGTTTATTCGATGAAAATGCCCTAAAAAGAGGTGAAATTTCTGAAGTAATTGAAAAAAAAAATGTTATGAACTACAGGTATTAGTAAAGTTGCCAAAAGAATCATATGAAAGAGAAAAGCTATGGACTTCAACAAGAATGATTGAGTTTGTAAGAAAAATAGATATGTTCCGGAATGTGATGATTGCTTACAAATCATTGTTAATTATCCCTATGACTATCGCTTGTGTTGAACTGAACGAAGTTTTTCTAAATTAAAATTGCTAAAGTCATACTTGTGAACTTCTATGTCCCAAGATAGGTTGAATGTGCTAGCAATTCTCAACATCGAAAAAGATATGTTGGAAAATATCGAACAAGATAACAATCAATGATTTCCCTTCAAAAAATGCATTAAGAGCAATTTTTAAAGGATTAATTGACAGGAATAATTCGAAGTTTGACGTGTGTTCCTATATTAATCCAAAGTTTGGATTATTTTTAAATAATCTCAAGTTTAGAGGGTCCCTTTCCATATTGATTCCGATGACTTATTAATTTGTTGTAGTCGGTTATCAAACTTAAATTCGTCTTCCCCAAACGATTTTTCTAGGGTGGAAAACTAGTTTGGAGAAGACGAATTTAAGTTTGATAACCGACTACAACGAGTTAATAAGTCATTGGGATCAATATGGGAAGAGATCCCCCAAACTTGGAATTAATTAAAAATAATCCAAACTTCGGATTAATATGGGAAGCCACATCAAACTTCGGATTATTCCTGTCAATTTATCCATTTTTAAATGATGTTGTTGAACTTACCATTTTGTCTTTTACATGATCAAGAAGTTGTAAGTTTGATGTTTATGGAAATTTAACGAACAAATTAATTAGTTTTAAAAATCTGATCAGTAGCATAACTTCACAGGGCACACACGCTTGACCACTTGAGAACCATTTAGATAATGTTCACAAACGTACATGAACAGGAGCTAGATAACTCCTCGCAAACACGGCGAACCAGAATAGTAAATGGCTCAGATAGGAAGAACAGCATGCGTTTTGTACATAACAGGCTAACAGCTTTGATAATTGCCTCAATGTAGCACCAGAACATTGGGACAACAAATAGCAACAGCAGCTTCGCTATCATACAAAAACTAATTTCAAGAATCAAAAGCATGGTGATGTTAGAGCATCTCCAACAGTGGAGGATATTCATGTTAAGGGGTGTAATATCCCTTATTTTTGCACCCAACAGTTGTTACACGGTGTAATATGAAGGCAAATGTTACGGGCTGGATTCAGAGTTCGTAATAGGGCGCGCGAGCTGATTTTATCAGCTCGTGATGTCGCGAGCTGATTTTATCAGCTCGCGACTTCAGGAGCTGATAAAATCAGCTCGTGGCCTTTTTTTTTTCCCAACTACTTTTACCATATACAATACCAAATGCATTAATTTTTTTGTAAAATAAACTTCGAAACATAATAATAATATTTGATTACTAAGAGCAAAACCAAATTTTTTTTTTTTTTTACGTTTTACCCTAGTTTGTCGTATACAAAAACATAACCGATATGTAATTTGTAAAATAAACTTAAGAACATAATAATAGATGATTAATAACTCGTACGAATACAAGAAAAGGAGTTTGTATAATAGAAAATGAAACACAATCGATGATTAATAACTTAGGAACATCTTAGGAAATGAAACATAATCGATGATTAATAACTTAGGAGTTCGTACAAGAGAAGTAATAGTAGAAAAGGAGTTCGTACAATAGATGATTAATAACTTAGGAACATCTTTACTGCATACATAATCGATAAGTTCAGACAAACATAAAATAAAACACATTCAGGTAATGGTTCTTCATAACTAGGTATCGCCGTGGTGGTTCCATAAATGAGTCATAAGATCCTTCTGTAGCCGGTTATGGAGTTCTGCATCTCTGTAGATAACTTGACGGCTCAAATGAACGTTGAAATCCTCCTCTGTTAGTGGTTGGTTTTGTCGGAATACTGGAGGTGGTAGCGAAGCACCCTCGTAATCGCAGTGACGTTGATCTTCATCCATATCTCTTTCATCTTCTATAATCATGTTGTGAAGAACGATGCAAGCAAACATGATTGTAGACATCTTACTCCTACGCCATAGCCGACATGGATTACTTATCATTGCAAATCTAGATTGTAAAACACCGAAAGCACGTTCCACATCTTTCCTTTGTCCCTCTTGCATCGCCGCGAACATGACTTGTTTAGGAGTTAATGGATTTGGACATGTTTTAACAATGGTGCTCCATTTCGAGTAAATGCCGTCACCTAGGTAATAGCCATGGTTGTAAGTATTTTGGCCTAGGGTAAATGTTAAAGGAGGTACCTGGCCTTTAGCAAGATCATTGAACAAATGAGATCTTTCCACAACATTTAAGTCGTTATTAGACCCGGGCATTCCGAAGAAAGCGTGCCATATCCACAGATCGTACGATGCCACAGCTTCCAAAATGATGGTTGGTCGTCTTTCCTTGCCGTTGTACGCACCTTGTAATCCCTTAGGACAGTTCTTCCATTCCCAGTGCATACAGTCCAGACTTCCTAACATTCCCGGCCAACCCCTGCTTTCGTGCATCTCTCTGATTCGCACTACATCTGCTTCGTTTGGAGACCGTAAGTATTCTTCTCCGTAGACGTCCACAATTGCTTGACAGAAAGTTTCAAGTGTTTCTAGTGCCGTGCTCTCTGCTATGCGGTATGCATCGTCCAAAGCATCGGCTGGAGTGGCATAAGCTAACATTCTCATAGCTGCCGTCATTTTTTGTTCACCGGACAATCCCTGTGTCTTCGATGCATTATGTTTGTACTTAAAGTAATCATTGTTACCTTGAATACCAGCCAATATCCGAAGAAATAGGTTTCTCTGCATCCTGAATCTTCGACGAAACATATCAGGCCCGTAAGTGCAATCCTCATCGAAGTAATCTTGCATCAAAGACTTGTGGTATTTAGCATGATTTCGGTGTATAAACCTCCTTCCAGGAACCGATCCCCCTCTAGTTGTGGACGATGAACCGTACGCTTCACGGTATAGGTCCCGTATTTCTTGTATTTCTTCTGCTTCCTCTTGAAGGATTTCATCTTCCTCTGAATCGCTAGCAAAAGCCAGCAAGCATTTTGTAAAACTGGAATCCATTTATATTTGTTAGTAAGTTTTGATTTGAGATATGTATGACAATGTTGCTGTTATATATAAGGTTTGATTTGAGTGTCTCTTTATTGGATTCCTTTATTGGACTGAGTGTCTCTTTATTGGTTTGTGTGTCTCTTTATTGGTTTGAGTGTATGTTTATTGGTTTGTGTGTCTCTTTATTGGTCTGAGTGTCTCTTTATTGGTTTGTGTGTCTCTTTATTGGTCTGAGTGTCTCTTTATTGGTTTGTGTGTCTCTTTATTGGTTTAAGTGTATGTTTATTGGTTTGTGTGTCTCTTTATTGATTTAAGTGTATGTTTATTGAAGGATTTAAACATTTACGCACCCGAAGGAGTTAAAAAGGAGTTAAAAACTATGGGTCGTCCACTACCGTCGTTATTTAAACATGTAAACATTTAAGTACCAGGTTTGGCGCTTGGCAAAGTACCAAAACATACAGTCCAAAACATATCGCATACAGTCCAAAACATCGAGACATACATATATACATATATACATCGAGCCATACATATATACACCGCGACATACAGAAATATAAATCATGATAAATCTGCGGCATCATCATCACCACCATCCAAAGACATGTCGTCTCCGCTATCAGGCGGGTCATAATACGTAAAATCGTCATCACTACCTCCACCTGCTCCACCTCCTCCTCCAGAACCAGAACCACCTGCTCCACCTGCTCCACCTCCTCCTCCTCCACCTCCTCCACCACCTCCTCCTCCTCCTCCTCCAGAACCAGAACCACCTCCTCCTCCTCCACCTGCTCCAGAACCACCTCCTCCTGAACCACCAGTACACGACCCTACAATGGTACCTGATGCTGCTGTCCCCCCACCCTCTGCTGCAGCTAATCTGGCCTGTAAGTCATATATCTGCTCCTGCAATCCCTGCACAATCGCCTGGTGCTCCTGATACATGGACTGAGTATACTGCAACGCCATCTCCTGAATAGCCGCGATATGTATCCTATGCTGGTCCAACCTGGGTGCATACTGCATATATAGAACATATAAAATCAGTTTCTACAGCATATAACATACAACGTAAATTCACAAGTACAAATGTTACCTCATGTGACGGATATAATCCAGCAGTAGGGACACCATACACCATGTATGCAGGTGGGTAAACAATAGGCAGGGATATATGTGTCCCGCTAAGATCATATGTCTGGAATGTATCGGCGAGAGCAAAATCCTGCGGAGGGTCGGATATCTGTGAAGGGGTCGGGTCGAAAGTAAACGGCGGAGGGTGAACTCTACCACTGACCAATCGGGGTCCAATGTGATCGGAGTTCACACCCCGCACATAATCCGGCAGCAAGTACCGTCTAGGAGCTACCCGAACCCAGTAAGGACCAAACTCTGCGTCGGGTAAGTGAAAGTCGGTCGTATCTACCCATCCTGCCTGTCTCAATCCAGCCACATACTGTCTCCCTATAACACGCTGCGGCCCGAACATATCAAGTGGCAAAGGTGGATCTACGGGTACGCGCAACTCACCGGTACTCTGGTAATAGCATCGGTCTCCCAAGTACCAAACAGGAAGGTGGGCCGGTGGGAAGAAGAGGACACGTCGAGTAGATAAGCTGCATGCAATGACTAATGGATGGGCATCAGGTACTGGGCCACCGGCTGCAAGTAACATCCAATAAGAAGCCCAAGGTGCTCGTAATATGTTCCCCCTCTCCCTCATATCCAACTGGGTACGAGCCTCCATCAAGTCGTGTCTCACACCAGAAGGAGAACGCTGAACTACGTGCAAACTCTCCCATCTACGCATCCGTGGGAAAAAGGCCTCAGCGGCATGACTGGCGGTGGGCTGTATGTGTGGGTGCATGTTGGCCGTGTACTCGTAGTACCAGCACGGCAACATGTACCAAAAACCATACATCTGCTGAACCTCTCTAAAAGCATAGGAGTCAAGAGCGGTGTATAGATAACCCAGTATGGCAGAGCCCCAATCAAACATATGCAGCTGATCTAAATCGACTAGTGCTGCAAGGTAGCCAAGCCTAATCGAACTCTGTTGGTTCGTAAAGAACGTCGAACCAAGGAGGTATAAAATGGTAGCCCTGTACAGTATGTCGTGGAAATCTACCGCATCTACATGCGCTGTAATATAATCAAGTAAATATGTGCAGGGAACGGCACCATTAGCTACACGAGCCGCATCCAAACCTGGCAAATACTGTATGTACGACTCGGGTGACTCAAACTGGGAATCAAATGGAGGTATGACTCTATCTGGAAGGCCTATCTCAATCCCCGAAAGCATGTAAAAATCGGCTGGGGTGATACCTAGCTCAAAATCCGGGAAGTGAAAGGTGTGTGTCGTAGGCCACCATCTCTCTGATAAGGCTTCGACCAAAGGTCGATCGAAGGACTGGGGAGGTATAATACGTAAAAAACGTCCAAATGGACTGCCAAATAGTCTCCCTCGAATATCCAGAGGTAATATGTCTAAGGCTGATGCTACAAACTTCGCCCAACTCCCGCGAACGTTTACATACCGAGTCTATTAAAATAATACCAGTTAAACGACTATAAAACCAAGCACGCCTATGCACTAAACGATAACGTGCATGCACTAAATGACTATTTAACAGTTAAATGAGTATTAAAGTTCGTACTACTAACGTATAACAAACTACTACATGATAAAGTTTTAACAGTTAAAAGACTATTTAACAGCTAAATCAATATTTAACTAGTACGTGCAATAATGTATACTATTTAAATGACTATTGACGTTCAAACTACTAGACCATAGAACGTACATGCACTAAACTATAACGTAAAACTATAAAGTAAAACTAATACCTGAACGGTGTCCAGCGCGGTAACTGATCGATGGGTGAATCCCTGTGGCATCTCGTGGAGGATACGTAAGTCCTCAATCGTCGTCCCCTCTGGTGGAGGAAGGTGTACTGGACCAGACATGTCGTCTGGCATAACTCTAACTGTGCGTCTCCCGCTCTTCGTCACGCGTGGCGGCATCCCGACGTTGGAACGATTAAAAAAGAAATTAAAAAGAAGGAAATTAAAATTAAATGAATATAACCAAACACTCTCCCCCCCCCCCCCTCCCGAGCCATATATAGGCTCGGGAACAGGTGCGAGCTGATTTTATCAGCTCGCGAGCTCGCGAGCTGATAAAATCAGCTCGCAGGCTGCGAGCTGATAAAATCAGCTCGCGCCTGTTGGGAGATATCAAAGATATCTCCCGTAATGTTACGGGCCGTAACGTTACGGCCCGTAACACTGTTGGAGATGCTCTTAGAAGTATACGCATTAAGTTCAACTTTAATGCATACATATGACTTAGAAAAATTATACTAACTAAATGCATTAGGGAGGGTTTTACGACTTCGGTCGGTTTCCCATTTGAACAAATTCAAAAAAAAAAAAAAAAAAAAAAAAAAAAAAAAAAAAAAACCTACTGGTTGTTGTAGATCTAATAACGTCAATCAGAGTATTGAATAAAAAACTTAAGACAAGCAATATTCGGTAAGAAGCTAATTAACCAACCAAACCGGCCAACTTCAATGGTTTGGTTCAGTTTCGGACCTAAATCTATTTTAGTTCGGTTTAAACAATAAAATATAAATCAATTATCAATTTAATTGAACTTTTATTGCATTATCCAATCATATGGTAATGTAGTACTTTTGAATGATTGATTTAACAATAAAATACAAAGCTTACTTGTTAAAAATAAATCAATTTTTATTATAAACATAAGAAATACAAATAAAAACTCTACAAACATAAATTTATAGTCTCCTTTAATAAATTAATCATTTGATTCGAGTTACATATCCTCTTTGTAGTTTGATCAAATCAGTTACCGATCGAAATAACCGAGCTTAGTTCAGATTCAATTTCGAATTTTATCATTTCGACTCGGTTTAATATTTTTCATCTCGAGATTGACCAAACCCCCTACAAAAACGATACATATATATATATATATATATATATATATATATATATATATATATATATATATATATATATACAGAGAGAGAGAGAATCTATTTGAACACAAACTTTTGACACAAGTAGTAACACGGTAAACTTACACCATTGAATCATCTCATGATTCCACCTCTTCACATAAACACAAATAATATATATATATATATATATAGAAACTCTATTTAAACACAAAATTGCACACAATGAATCTCAACCATTGGATCCTCCCATGAATTCCACTCTCCACAAAAAGACAAACAAATCCAATGTTGGAGACTTTGTGTCTCCCTCTTTGTGTTTAATTTTGTGTCCAAATAGTCGGCCCATATATATATATATATATATATATATATATATATATATATATATATATATGGAAAACTCTATTTAGACACAAAATGTGGACACAAAATTACACACAATAAATCTCAACCATTGGATCCTCCCATGAATTACACTCTCTACATAAAGACAAACAAATCCAATGGTGGAGGTTTTTTGTTTCTCTCTTTGTGTTTAATTTTGTGTCCAAATAGTCGGCCCATATATATATATATATATATATATATATATATATATATATATATATATATATATATATATATATATAGAAAGAGAGAGAGAGAGTGTGTGTGTGTGTCTATTTGAACACACTTTTGACACACCTGGTAACACAGTAACCCAATTCTTATTCCACGTTACTTAAATACTCCATTTGGTTCATAATATAAAACATTTTAGGAATTTACATGGAAACAAAAAAAAAATCAGATGACAATTTGGCTCATACTTAAATCAAGTAGATGTCATAAATTAAGTTCTCTTTTCATGTACAACCTGAATTTTACATCTATTTTCATGCATAAAAAGTCATAAAGCAACTATTGAGTCCATCATTTATTATGGATCATTGATAAAATAGGAATAACAAGCTTAATTACTTTATATTTTGAAACAAATCAAAAAACTTAAAAAGACTGGTCCAACTCTTACACATGAAGGAAAAAACTTATGAATGGGAGAAAATATGTAATATAACAAGTTAGAAAAAAGTCCAAAGGCACTGGTCCAACTCGTACACCACGTTACTTATTTTTTGCGAATTCAAGCAGACTGCAAGTGATTAAAACACGAAGGAAAAAGCAGCAACACCACCACAAAGCAGATGTAATTAAAGCAGCTAAATTGCAGAAACAATAATGATAGAAATAATTATTATTTTTATATAAACAAAATAAACATAAGAAAATTAAGAAAAGATAAAATTTATTTATGTTTATATAGGTAAATTAAGCCATAAACAATTGAATGATTTATTCTAAACGATTATCAGAGTTCTCCATACGAGTAACATTCTACTACGGCATGCAAAGACCGAGTGGAGTTGAAATAGAGCATCGCCAAAGGCACCTAGTTTCCCCATTTTAGTCCAAAACTGTCTCCGCAAGATTTAACCCTGGCAAATTCTATTTAGACCCAGGAATTTGCAAATTCTATTTAGACCCAGTAATTTGCTGAGTATACCCAGAAAAAACGATGACAAAACTGCCCCAGCTTTGCAATATTGTTTTTTTTTTTTTTTTTTTTTTTTCAGCATACCTCGTAGAGCTCCTACGAGATTCTTTAGTCTACCTCGTAGAGCCCTACGGGATTCTTTATTTTACCTCGTAGGGACTCTACGAGGTAAGATAAAGAATCTCGTAGGGGATCTACGAGGTAGACTATAAAATCTCGTAGTGCCCCTACGAGGGAGGGTAAAAATGTCTTTTTTAAAATAATTCATGGGTGAACTCAGCAAAATACTGGGTTCACCTTATTTTTTCAGATTTGCTGGGTTTACTCAGCAAATTCTTGGATCCAAATAGAATTCTTGCGGACGATGTAGAAAGGTCTATTGGCCGTCCCTAGAGATAACTATATTCACAGCGTTTTGACTGCTAACACTTGCACTCATCTTTTAATAAAGTATTAAGTGTGATGCTAAGGACACCCCAATATGTTCTTCCTAATACCGCAATTAAAAAAATAAAACTCATTAAATTTTGTATGCTTCCTAATACCATAATATCTCTCCATTCTAATCTCTCACTCATTCATTATTTGTTGAACTAATCACGTACTAAGCTAATCCGAAAACCCTAATCTCTCATAATCGATGTCTTCTTCGCATCTCTCACAGAAAAATTCAAATTTTAATGGTATTCTCTCGATTTAGTGTTACTAACTTGCGTGTTTCACTTGACTGAGGTTGCGGTTTCGATGTACCGGCAGTTGTCTTCTTCCTCGGCATTGCAACATCGAATTTGTTGATCGGTTAAAGATCTAATGTTCAACTCGTTAATCGATTTTAGAAACGAGGACAAACGAATATCGAACGAAATAGAAATAGGGTAAAACAGTGTGGTAGCCCATATTTTTTAATTATGGTATTAAAAAGAGTGTAATACTAACTGTTGTGGTATTTTTTAGTTGCGGTATTAGGAAGAACATATTGGGATGCCCTTAGCACCACATTTAATAAATGCTCTCAGAATACTCGAATTAACATTGCAAAACAATGATAAAACCACTAAACAGCGCAGAATACTCAAATTAACATTGTAAAACAATGATAAAACCACTAAACAGCGCAAGAATTGAGATAGTTTCAAGCGCATTTTGACTGAATTTGTGAAATACATCTACTTTAAATTGTACAATAAATTAGAAAAAACAAAAAAAACACAGAACATAAAAGTACATACCCCTCAGTTGCTGGGTATCCTATCACGTAAAACATTTTCACCGCAACAAAATTTGCACATATCATGGCATATTCAGTGATCCTGATATGGAAAATATGAAGGGCTGTCAATATAATACTGATACGAAAAATACGGAAGACTCATATAATGAACCAGCTTTATGATTGTATAAGAATACAAAATTTACCACAAAAACGCACATATAAATGTACCATTTAAAACTGTGAATTGGTGAGAAAAGTAACCATGCATCGCGCATTTTGAAACATATTGTCTACTCTATTCCAAACCAAGCTTTGAACTTCCAGAAGCCTTTTTGCCCTTTCTTGAAGCCTTGAATGCATTCTAATTGTTTCCCCATGTATCTGGGTTCAAGAAGGAAAAAAAATTCAAAAGTGGATAATTGTCACAATGACTTATTTATCTTTCCTGTTTATGTGCAAACACTTCTTACTTTGCATTAAATTTAGACGCCCGTCTTAAATATTTAACAGTGCTACATTTTCTTTCAGTATTAAGGATGAATTTATATTATTATTTTTCAAATTGAAATCAAAATTATCGCTTACAAAGGAAAAGAATTGATGCCAACACTTCTTTTTAAACCAATACTCATTAGACAACTTCAAAACTAACTGAATTCCCAGTAAGTCTACCTAACAAACTATCTTTACTTGAATATACCATTTTTACCTTTAAGAAAAGTTTGATAACCGCTTGAATGAATTCAAAGTTATTCTTGTATGAGAGCTCATGAATGAAATAATCAAGTAATAACTCAATCATTTTCATTTCTTCTTCCTGTTCTAATATTTCGGAATCCTCAACTGTTATTTGCAGTACACGAAGTTCCATGTCAAGTGTAGACGGCGACATGCCTTTGATGTAGTCCGTAAAAGCTGTAACTGCAATTATGAGTGTAGCAGTAAATTACATGATTCAAAACCAGCTCACACATATTGGGTATAAGCAAATGTGCACTTGCCCATACGATTGTATGACAAATGGGTAAACTGCAGCAAATTTTGTGATGCTATAAAAATGCTCTTATAAAAACTTCACTGTAAAACTTATCAACAACGGAAAAAAACAAGACTTACAGTCTCTATTGGCCGCACAAGAGCACAAGAGATGAGTGAAGTAAGAAGACAAATCCATCATATGGTTACTGCTTTTTGATTCTATGCTCATTTTGTCCTTTTCATTATCACCACCTTCAACATGTTCATTTGGCTTAAATAGTATCTCTCCCGAGAGAGATGGAGTAGATGGCAAAAAGAAAGGTGCTTTTTCGGGCTTCTTTGGTGGGTCGATTGGCTTGTTACGAATCTGCAAAAGCGAATTAAAACTAATGATCAACATAAGAAGCTTTATTGTTGGTTCATATGGCTGGCTTGTTACGAACCTACACAAATGAATTTATTAAATAATAGTAACGCAAAATCTTTTAAATCTCTTCCCTTACTTCTAGGAGGTTCTCACTTCTCCTTAAATCTCTCCGGGTATTTTATTTTTAAATTACACTATCATTTTACACTTATTTACTATTTCTTTCACATTATTTTACTTCTTCTGTCATTTTACATTTTGACATGGACATTTCAAAGTTAAAACAATTATTTACAACAGTTAACTCCTAATATTTTATATTCAAGTCTACATATTTAAATTAATTACAAAACCAAAAATTTAAGTAATTTAAATAAATTTAATTAACTAATATTTCTTTTAAATAGTAGAAATGAAAAATTTTATGTTTTTTGGCTTTAAATACCCACACTTCAAATTTTCTGTAATCAATTAGGTCTCTTCCAATTTTTTTCTAACATTTTATATTTAGAACCATATTTTACAATTAATTACGTAATATTAAAACTATTTAAATAATTTTAGCAAAAATTTTCTGTAATCATTTAGGTCTCTTTTAATTCTTTTCTAACATTTTATATTTAGAACCATATTTTACAATTAATTACATAATATTAAAACTATTTAAATAATTTTAGCAAATTATTATTTACTAATTCATCTAATAAATCACATCAAAATTAACCACACTCATATCAACAAAAATGAAAAATAAAATCAAATATATAAACACGTTATTCACATAACATAGTCATAAACATAACATAAATTATTCACATAACTAACTATCAAAAGTTGAAAGTTAAACTTAAACATTTACCATGTATTGCATTGTAATGTTAATGTCAAATGCCTACATTTTAAAATTTACTTAGTCATTTACAAAGCACTGCAAAATATCACTTAATATTTTACATTTAAATTAATATGTTTAAATTAATTATGTGATTTTGAATTCAATCAATAAATTGTTGTTAATTCATCTAATTAACGCCAGGTGTGATGTTTTAAAATGTACACCATGTACGTATCAACAAAAACGACAAAATTAATTTTTCTTCCAAATATAAAGTTAAATAACTCACACATTTTTAATAATATATGTAAAAAATAATACACTATTTAATATATTATACACTTATCTAAATAAATTTATCATAAATTGAAGAAAATAATTTATGCTTTTATTACCTGCATTTTCACATTTTTATAATTATTAGTTGAACCTCCTCAATTCTTTCGTGATATTTTATATTTCAATCCATATATTTAAACTATTCATGAAATCTTAAATTCTAACTATTTAAATAATCTTAGAGAGTATTTAGTTTGATTTTCTAATAGCTCTTAAAAATATATGCCAAGTTTACTATGTACATTCATATTATAGTTTTTCATGCAACTATAATGATGTATAAATCACATAACAGTGACTATGCATATCAACAGTAATGGCAAAGTTAATTTGTAAATTAGCTATGATTCATTTATATTAAGATTTTACCATACATGATTAAAATTCTTTTTGAACATCAATAACTCCACAATAAATTTATATCTTTTTCAAAAAAAATAAAAAAAAATCAATTCTTACTGTTATGCTATACAGTTAAACGAACTTCGTAATTTTACATATAACAAATTCTATTAAATAATATTTGATGACTCATCGAATAAATTACTAACATCGATCAATTTCAATAGGTACATATATATACAACAACAACAAAGCCATATATCCCAAACAAGTTAGAAGTGGCTAGATATGGAACCCAAAATTAAAATAAAATAAAATTAATAATGATGATAATAATATATATATAATGGGTTTTAAATAACCAAACAAATAAAAAGTCGTCCGATAAAGGTTTTTTTAAATAATAATAATAAGTAAAAAGGTTCAAAAAAGTGAAATAAAATCTAAAATAGTAATAAAAAGTAAAAAAGATTCAGTAAACGTGAAATAAAGTCTAAAAAAACTAAGGTTCTGGTATATGAATTGCCAATTTTAATGCACTCCTATCAACTACCATCTCTTCCGATAAACTCCAGTTACTTAAATCTCTCTTTATTATCTCCTCTCATGTCATTTTAGGTCGATCTCTACCTCTCTTTCGGCCTTCGGCGCAGCCAAGAATTCCAACGCGTACAGGTGCATCGTATGATTTATGTTGGATATGTCCAAACCATCTCAAGTGTTATTGGACTAACTTCTCTTCAATAGGTGCAACTCCAAGTTTTTCCCGAATATCCTCATTTCTAATCCGATCTCGTCTGGTATGCCCACAGCTCCAACGCAGCATCTGCATCTCTGTTACGCTTATCTTCTGGACGTGTTGCCTCTTAGTAGGCCAACATTCTGCACCATATAACATTGCAGGCCTGATTACAGGCCTATAGAACTTTCCTTTAAGCTTCAGAGGTATCTTCCGATCACAGAGAATGTCAGATACTAGTCGTCATTTCACCTATCCTGCTTGAATTCTAAAACTAACATCCTTATCAATCTCTCCATCAAACTGCAACATAGATCCTAAGTATCGAAACGATTCCTTCTTGGGTACTACTCTACCAGCCATGGTGACATCTCCGTCATCTGACCTGACACTACCAAACTCACACTTCATATACTCTGTTTTAGTTCTGCTAAGCCTGAAACCCTTTGATTCCAAGGTCTCCCTTCACAACTCCAGTTGTCGATTAACCCCTATTCTACTTTCATCAATCAGCACAACATCATCGGCAAAGAGCATACACCGGGGAATCTCCCTTTGTATATCTTTTGTGATTTTATCCATCACTAATGCAAAAATATAGGGGCTCAAAGCCGAACCTTGATGTAACCCTATATTAATTGGAAAGTCTCTAGTCTCACCATCGCATGCCCTAACACTAGTCACAACCCCCTCGTACATATCCTTAATAAGGGTAATATATTTTGATGGCACTCTCTTCCTTTCTAGTGCCCACCACATAACCCTCCTCGGCACTCTGTCATAAGCTTTCTCCAGGTCAATAAAAACCATGTGGAGATCTTTCTTCTGCTCCCTATATCTCTCCATAAGTTGCCTAACCAAGAAAATCGCCTCAGTAGTTGACCTTCCAGGCATAAAACCAAATTGATTCCTAAAGACACTTGTCAACCTCCTCAAACGTTGCTCGCAAACTCTCTCCCAAAGCTTCATTGTATGACTCATAAGCTTAATTCCTCTATAGTTTGTGCAACTTTGAATATCTCCTTTATTCTTGAAGATTGGAACTAAAATGTTTCTCCTCCACTCATTTGGCATTTTGTTTGATTTGAAAATATTATTGAACAACTTAGTTAGCCATCTTATCCCTGCATCTCTAAAGCATCTCCACACCTCAATAGGAATGTCATCAGGCCGTACCGACTTGTCTGCTTTCATACGTTTCAACGCCCCCTTTACTTCAGCTTCTTGAAATCTCCGCACAAAATGTCTATTGGTGTTGTTGGCTAAGTCTTCCAACTCGATCGAAGAGCTATCACTTTCTTTGTTGAAAAGCTTATCGAAGTATTCTCTCCACCTATTCTTTATCTCATCGTCCTTGACTAAAAGTCTATCATTCTCATCCTTAATGCATTTAACCTGATTGAAGTCCCTTGTCCTCCTCTCGCGTAGCCTAGCTATTCTGTAAACGTCTTTTTCACCATCCTTTCACTAAAAGTCCCTTGCTCTCTTTGCAGTCTTCTTTGCCACTTTGTATCTATGCATGTTCTCTTCGCTTCTACGACGGTACATGCATTTGTAGCATTCCTTCTTCTCTTTGATAGCCTTTTGCACCTCGTCATTCCACCACCACGAATCCTTGGGTTCTCGCTTGCTTCCTCTTATTGTCCCAAATACCTCAGTGGCGACTCTCCGAATGCAAATTGCCATCGCAGTCCACATGACATTTGCTTCTCCTTCCACATTCCAAGCTCCTCCCATCACTCTATCTTTAAACACCCGTGAAGCATCTCCTTTGAGTTTCCACCATTTCGTCCTGATAATCTTCGCTCTTTTATCCTTCACCACCCGAAGACGAAACACGCATACTAAGAGCTGGTGTTGTAAGACGACACATTCTCCAGGTATGACCTTGCAATCAACACAATCTCGTTTATTATCTCTCCTAGTTAGGACAAAGTCAATCTGGCTAGCCTGTTGGCCACTACTGAAGGTGATCAGATGTGATTGCCTCTTTCTAAAGAAGGTATTAGCAATCATGAGATCAAAAGAGAGCGAAATTCAAAATATCTTCACCCTCTTAGTTCCTACTGCCAAATCCAAAACCACCATGCACTCGCTCAAAACCCCCGCTAGATGAGCCAACATGGCCATTGAAGTCTCCTCCTATAAAAAGTTTCTTGCTACTATGCACATTCCTAACCATGACATCCAAGTCTTCCCAGAACTTCCTTTTGGCTTCTTCACTTAGACCTACCTGTGGGGCATTTGCGCTAATGACATTCAAAACTGTCTGACCAACTACTAGCTTAACTAGGATGATCTTATCCCCTCGTCTTCTGACGTCAACCACATTGTTCTCGTTGCCATCGCATTCCACATTGTTCTCAAACGTGAATAGGTACATATATATATATATATATATATATATATATATATATATATTAACAACAAAAAATTTTAAAAAAATCTCAAATACATATACATGCATATTATTCGTGTATGCCACAGAACATAAATTACACATACACAATAACAATAATTTTAATTAACAATTTATGTATTTCACATCAAAATTTATTATATATTGCATAGCAAAGTTCTCTTTTAACATTAAAATAATAGATACTATTTTTAATAATATTATCGTGTGCAACGCATGAGTTACACACTAGTTAAAACTAATGATCAACAGAAAAAGTGGAACATGGTGTGCTTACTGTAAAGAAGTGATTATAGACTTATCCCATTCCTACTACGATCTTTCTAATTTTAAATCAAAACTCACTTCAAATCACGTTTGAGAAAAAACTATTCAATCTATAAAAGCCCAAATATCTGATATTGAATTGACAGTCCAATTTGTATAATTTTGTGCAGCAAAATGAGAAGATAGTACAAAAGAAAATTAAATATTACGTTTAGTGTAGATGCTTAGGCATCAAAATCAATTTCAGAATATATTACCAACTACTACAAAAAGAAGAATGACACTTCTACATACTAAAATTTCATTTGACGACATTTACATAGAACAAAAAATTTATTATACAAGTATACAGACATTTTTAAATATATTTTTTTTTTTTTATGATTCTTGATTTAATCCAGGTTTTACTCTAAAAGTTGAAATATAAGCATATCACATTCTGAAAAAACTCGTTGTAAAACGTAATGTGAAAACAATATTAAATAGGCCTGTAAACGAGTAAATACGGATTCGGATCCACAGATGCGAACGGATATCGGATATTCTTCGACCAATTCACAACTGATAAATCCAAACGAATAAATAAAAAAATTGATTCGTTATGAAATCCATATATGATATATGTATACATGTATGTGTGTATATATGTATTTATGCATGTATATATGTATATGGATGTATGTGTATACAATGAGAAACTAATTTTAAGATGCAAATATTAATTATTATTTTTTAATATATGCATTAACTTTCTTTTTAACTAGATAAAATAGTAAATGACAATCGTTTAATGTACTAAATACACAAAATAACTATGAACTTGATAAAAACCAGACGAAACTATCGGATGCAGATATGACCATATCTATGCCCGTATCCATATTTCAGATATCAATCGTTTATATTTTGTATACGAATACGGATGAATTTGGTTTTTTTGGGTACTCATTGATAGCCCAAATTATAAATATATATAACACGATCCTAAAGAATTATTGTTATGCTAGCAGAGCGATAGCACACAATCAAAAAAAAAAAAAAAAAAAAAAAAAAACCTTGATTATATCCAGATTGGTTAGGCTTTGCCATTGGCTTTTTGGAAGCAAAGAAAGTGTAATGAGGTTAGGTATTTGGGTACCAAAATCTTCAGCCACAAATGATGGTTCAGTTTGAGATTTATCCACAGAGTCATTGTTGGACTCTTGTTCTTCAGGAGACTCTTTTGAAGAGATGGATGGTAATTGCACTGTTCTTACTTTATTTCCACTTGCATATGATTCTGTGCTCACTTTTCCAGAGAACATGGACTGATTGATCCTGAAAATTACAAGAGCGAACATCAATACATTTTAATGTATGTGTGTGTGAGTCTATGCATATGTGTGTGTGCACATGTGCGTGTGTGTAGCACAAACACATACATATATGTATAACATGAGCACGCACAAAGCTTGTAAAGAGCACTAGACAACAAGTACGGACTAGGGATTAATTTATTAGGCAGGGATCAATAGAGGATTGATCAGAGAAAGATGCAATAACTCGTGTATTCTGAACAAAAAAAAACATATCAAAATTGATATCTCGAAGAGGCTCTATGGCACCTAAAGAGGCAAAACCACCTAAAATTAGCACTAGCTGCTTGTATTAAGTATAAGCCTCAACTAGCATCTAACTAATGCCTAGGAATCCGTTTAGCTTTCTTAAATGAGACCGTAAGACTTCCCTAGATGGGCATAGGCAGATGACTAGGCGGCAGCTTTGCCTAGTGCGGCCTACGCGAAGCCGAAAAGGATTATTTTACAACAGAGACAAACATGTGTGTAAGAGAGATGAACGGCCAATCGCAATAAGAAGTCAGAATGTTGACTAATTTAAAGGCGTTTATTTACAACAGTTACTAAGTGTTAAGTACACATTAATCAACAAAATCTTTTGCATTTAAAACCGCTTAATGGTATTGAACACCTCACTGCAATAAGTGCTTTGCAATTATAGAACTACTAGCTTCAAACGAATGTCACATTGTACGAAATTAAATCTAGTATAAATTCTAATTATAAACAGAAGACTCAAGATTAATTAGCGTATAGGAACTAGAATTCCTATCTGAAACAAACTAGAGTGTACCTCGTATGCCCCACACAGCAATTAGACTTTAATATAAAATAGTAAGAGAGAACTACAAGAAGACTGGAAATTCCTACAACTAACAAGAGACCTAAAAACTCTTTTGTTTTACTATCATTTAATAGACATGTTGAATCTTATTCAACATTAAAGATGTGCACAAGAAACATAAAAGCCAATTAAAACACTGTTAAAATCAGACTAAATACAACACTAACCACAGGTAAACTCCATTTTGATCAACATGAGAAGTTGCCAATATATCCATCGCTGGCGAAAGAGATAATGCAGTTATACACACATCAACCTTAAGAGCATCAATTTGCCTTGCCAAAATAACATCCCATATTCTAAGTGTCCCGTCCATACTAGAAGAAAGAAGCCATTTCCCATCCTCGCTAAAACAAATATCAGTGACTCGATCAGTGTGTCCTTCAAATTTTCGAACCATTCTTACAGCCACAACATCATATAATCGGAGAACCATATCATTAGCAACAGTAGCCAGAAGACCTAACATATTTTAGAACTACATGAGTGAATCATCCTAATGTAAATTCCCTTAATTTTTGGTCATATAGAGAAAAAATGGTTAAGAAAGGTTAAGTATTGAAATAGATAATAACACCTTGAAGTGGTGGTACCAGATGTTGCCATGTGCCTTTTAAGGACCAACCTTTTTTTGTAACTACTTATCATTCCAATTTGCAATTTATAGGCACATTTTAAGTAAATGATAAAAAAGATTCAAATGTTTGGATAGATAAGTCGAGATGGGAATAAACATTTAAGCTGCAGTATACTTCAAGTTACCGATGACTTATAAGCTATTTTTCCAAACACCCTCAAATGGGTAAAAATGACAATTCATAACAAATAGCTAGAAGAATACAAAATCATAAGAAGTACCATTAATTCGGTGATAAACAATCTTGTTAATAGAGCAACCAACTTCCCACCTAGATTTAACTTCACGGCTTTTGAAGTCCCAAACCTGTGACATATGGTAAGAGTCCAAAAGTAAAATTTGTTTTCACTTTCTTATTGGAACTTTCATTCCAGTCTTGTTGAGATAAACATGACTGCGCACACACGGAGAGAGAGTGTGCACAGTGAATTAGAATAGTTATAACATGGATGGCTACTAGTATACTGTATACCTCTCTGTCTCATAGTTGCATGAGAGGCAGAACGGGGTGAAACCGTGAAAGTAATAATCTGTATCATAACACAATTGATTCAATGTGCTATAACACATCTCCATTCTATAGAAGCAAACTATTTATCTAGCCATCTATAACAAAATTAAACTACTGTAGCCAAATATGAATAGGAAACAAAATTACCTTGATGTCACCATGGTATCCTGCGCTTATCATATTGCTGTTTGTGGCATCACAAACGATTCCAACTACTTCTCCTTCATGACCAGAACTATTTGATGAAGTAACATCGACATAACTACCTCTGCTCATTCCAGATTGGAGATTAAATCTTTCAATCCAACCACCCTCGGTCCCCAAAATTGCAAAATTCCCACAAGCACTTATTGCACAAGACTGTCATGAAAAAGAAAAAAAGAACAGATGAAATGGTAAAATCTTTCATGATTCATGGTTGATAATCCATAGAACATATCTTGAAATTGACTGCTGCAAAAACTCTCCAATACAAAAAACTAGCAAATAAATTAGTTATGAGCATGTTTGTCAACATCCTATAGCAGTTAATATAGCTCGAATGTATTTCCATTTATATATGGTAACAATTTATAAGGCTGAGCAAAAAAATGCTTAGAAGTTAACAAGTCATAAGAAAAAATATTTGCTCGACTTATTTCAACTTTTACAGCTAAATTTCATAAAAAACAACTTTTGCAACCAAATAATTTACGAGTTATTGTTCACTCAAAACTGCTTAAAAGTCAAAAACTCAGGACTACATTTTAATGGATAGCTTAAAAATAAAAATAAAAAATCTTAAAACAGGTTACAGGATTGGGTTAAAAGTTAGTTGACATGTTTACGAATGTGGATATACCTTAGCAGGAGTTTGATTTGGCGATGAAGGTTTAAGAATATGTTCGCCAAGAACATAGTTCTGAAGGCGCCACACGTAAGCTTCAGGAGTATCCATATGACAAGTCACAACATTGCACCAATCACGCTCTCGGATCTCAGCTATGAACATTTGAGAAAAGGTAGTTAAGTAAATAAATGGTGGTTTAAGTAATGATTGAATTTTCTAAATAAGAAGGAAAAAGTTTACAATTTTAGCCTTTTAGGTGACACAAAATGTTTGAAAATGCAGGTTAATTTTGCAATCAAAAGCTGAATTGCATTCACTTTTTTAAGAGATTTTTTTTAACAAATAAGTTGGAAAGTAAACATAACAAAACGCTTGTTTAAAGAAGATAAATAACATTAGCTAAATCAACTTCTAAAAGAAAAATAAATCAATAAAAAGAATTGATTAGTTTCAGAATGAGCTAAAAAGTAACTTTTAGTTAATAGCATCTAATTTGACTTTATGGCTGTTTATAAGGAAAAAAAATAAACCTATCCAACAAAATCTCTAAAGCAGAAAATTTACCAACGTCAAATGCAATGACAGGCTTCAACTTGATATCTTCTTGCTGTGGACAGTACAGCATTGTCAGTTTATACCACAATCTAAAGAAAATAAAATAAAAACTAAACAATCATCTGATTTGAATCATCAAACCTTCAACTTGAGTTTCTTGGCTCTTTTGGCAACATGGCGCTGAGAAAGTTCCGTGCTTTGTTGATCCTGGACAAAGAAAACGTTGATAATATTCTCAAAATTGATTCTAAAATATGTACAACCGTGTTCGGAAAAATAAAGGAATTGAGGGAACTAAAACTTGATTGCAAACACTTGACAAAGAACTAAATGTAACATACAACAAAAGTGAATCACAATCTCAAATGGCAGCCAAACATGTATACCTTAATGTAAGTTTATTTAGCGAACTGAAATATATTAATGTTACTAACTGTAGAAGTTGAAAGTTAAAACTGACTATAACAGTATAGTTCAAACGCTGCATACCACAGAGGAAGTGGTACAACAAATTCACACAGAAGCGAGTAAAAAAAATAAGAATAGAGCAAACTATGAAACAAGCACGTGCCTGAACTATTGAGAAAAGACGAAATGCACGATCCTGACCTGCAGATAATATGCACCTTCCATTTCTGTAAAACCTGTCAAACCCATTGATGCCACCAAACTCAATTAGAAGAAAAAAAAAAAAAACAGAACTATTAAGATAGTTGGTGAATTAAGTTTGTGCACTCAAACACACACACATCTGTGTGTGCATGTACGCATATGCAAATACTCTATATTTTATGCTGTAAATGGAAGACCACAAGTACACTTTGGATATTATAATTGGTTTTCAATAAAAGAACCAAATTGCTAAAAGAAATTAAGCATGCACATTTTTGTCTGTAGATTATGCATGTGTAATATGTATATACAAGTGTATGTATGCATGCATATATGTATGTGTACATCTAAAACTCTAGGTTCAAGACTCTCCTTTACAATAAGTACCAATATCACACAGAGAGATAATACGCACGTGCACGCACGTACGCACACACATATAGAACTATTGTTTGGTTAATATTTTCAGGCTATTGCACAATATGTTTTTGTTTTTGCCAGAACCTTGTTCCCAAAACACAATTATAGAATATGTAAATAGGTATAATGGCATGATCAGGGTGTTGCATCACTTCAAGGTGATTTTCAGGGAAGTATACATAATTATTGCATTAAAATAAAGAATTGTGAGCAAATACATCATGAAATTTCACCTGATGCACAATGGAGGAGCGCTATGGCCACTGCGAAAGCGTAGAAGTCGTGCTTCGCCATCACTTGAATCAAAAATCCACATCTATTACAAAAATTAGATATATCTGATTAAAGGAGAAGATAATCATTCTGTGGATTTATCAGTGTTATTCCATAGGTGGTACCAGCAAGCACGTGACTTTTGTCAACTAACATTTCCCGGCTGAAGCTTAAAATGTAATTAGGGTGCTTTAGATAGCTTAAATTGAGTTGTTTTTGGCTTTTTAAAAGCAAAAATCAAATAAATCGAATTGGATGAGCGATGAATATTAGCGACTTTTTAAGTTACATCTTAACTTCATCCTAGAGCAATCCTTTTCTTTCTTTTTCCTTTTTACTTCTTGATTTAGGCTTTGTTAATATAAGTTCAGTTTTTTAACTTATACGTCAATGTTTGTCAAATTGACTTCAACTTTTTTACCATTAGAAGAAATCGCATGCACGCACACACACATTTAGCGAAAGCAAAGGCAGTTTTGTTTTTGATTGCCAAAAGAGGCGTTTAGAGCATAAACAATGAGGGTAACATATGTACATTATCAATCAGTTGCTACCCCAGCCGGAGTAGTTTTGATACTCAACCCTCTTTTTGTGCTACCTGGTAACAAATAGTTATTACTCTGTAGTATGTACTCGCCCAATGTTCTGATCATCAAGTGTACTTGTTGTTGGAACCTTCTTTCAAACAAATAGTAAGCCTACATGTGCAACTTATTTGTTCGATTTTGTTATTATCTTTGCTACTATGGTTGGGCTGGCAGTAAAAACTGTCATTGACTCATTGCTACATAAGAAAGTTGCCCAACAATAGATGCTCATGGTTGAGGATGCTCTCAAGTTATAGAGACCGAAGACAATTGGGTTAACGTAATTAACATTTTGTTAGATATTTATTCTTCTCATAAACAATCCTTAGTCAAAAAAAAACTAAGTTAAAAATACGAATTTATATGCCAGAAAGTAGATTTTGAATTGATTTACATCTTATTTTTACACCAGAGGAATGTTAGTATTACTTGTAGGCAAAAGTGTGAAAAGCATAATTGTTAGTTTCTTCTGTAATCTATTTATTTATTCTGTAATATTAACTACAACAGCAATATACAATGTGAAAATCGTCCATTTCCTCTAGTAATGAAAAGGAATGCTTATGTTACAAAGATGTACATGCATTGCAGAAGCTTATACATAAAACTTATTGATGCGAATTGGAAAAAATATTAATGATGTATAGATATAGATGTATGATTTCAGTTTAAGTCACTCACCTTTACAGAGTTATCAGCGCCAGAGCTCATAAGAACAGGTTCATTATCAAGGAAATAAAGAGACACGATTGAGCCATCATGAGCTTCTCGAATGACTGACTGGAGTTTTTGTTTCTCAAGATTCCATATGCAAATTACCCCGGATGTTCCTCCTGAAGCTAAAAGAGGTTGACCATCTGTGCAGAAACTGAAAATGAGTGTGATGAATAAAAATAAATTGTTGGAAGATAAATTACCGGAGAGACTTTTTTTTCAAAATCAACCTACTTTCAAACAATCGCATACTTTGCATACTTAATATCAGCTTTACTTGTGCCATTAATTTGTACCAAATGCATAATATGCTTCAAAAACAAGAAAGGAACCAAAATGTCACAAAAACATATTATCAACATTCTATTGAAAGCTTTGTTGTTAATATTCTCAAAAAAAAATTATGGCACATTGGAATCCAATATTCAAAAATATATCATCACCGCTACACGAAAAATATGACAAATATTACCAGCAATGTGCCATTAATAGTATACCAATAGCTGTCATATGTTTAAAATATTGCCAGTAATGTACAAGCACTACGTCGGTAGTCGTCAAAATGTTTTAATATTTGTGGGACAGATTTGACAAATACTACCAGCAATGTGCTATTAGTAGTCTACCAAAAGCTTTAAGCGGTATTTTTCAAAATATCATGTTATCGATATACCAGCAATATCAGACTGAACTTTCGATGACATGACAATATTGAATAATTCATGCAAATTTCACCAAAAATAGTCAAATATCACTGTCATAAGAAAGTACACAAATATCCCATATTCACGAAACTGTAGACGGTACAAGCAAATTCTTTATGTTGTATTTTATCAAATAACTGTTTAAAGTACAAAAGCAAGAAAAAATATTTGTTGTTACTATATTTGCATAACTTGTTATCGTTTATACTAATAACTTCAAAATATCGCATATCCATCCTTGAGTGATATAACAACAGCGATCTTAACAGCCGAAGACTACAAATACTTGCAACAATATAAAAACTAGAATATAGCCTAACCTAATCTAGCCTATACACATTCAAAGAAGCAATTCATGGGATGGGACAAGAAAACAACTAGATGGCACTATATATATATATATATATATATATATATATATATATATATATATATATTTATATACATATACATACATACATACATATATATATGCAGTCCGCGGTAGTGGCCGAGTGGAACGGAGTTCCCCTACCTGGTAATAGGTTGCGGGTTCGAGTCCTACCTAGAGCAACTATCCTCCCATGAGAAATTAACCCGGTGTAGTGGAGGTCCAAGGGAGACTACGAAAGTAGTGCGGATTGGGTTGCCCTATACCTCCCTAAGATGAACGGTCCACCGTATGTCTTTGGTTGGCCTTTCATATATATATATATATATATATATATATATATATATATATATATAGAGAGAGAGAGAGAGAGAGAGAGAGAGAGAGGAACGTTCAAGAGCACCCTAAATAGTGCAACACCCCTTTAGCCCCCTGATTTCCACCACACATTTCCGTTTCTCTCTCCTCCCACTAACTCTCTCTCCCCCCACTAACTTATTTAATTATAAATATTTGGCCCTCATTCGGGTGCAAAAGGGATGCCCATAAAAAGGGGTGCTATATAACCTCCCTCATATATATATATATATATATATATATATATATGCATGTATGTATATATATATACGTATATGTATATATATATGTATGTATGTATATGTATATATATATACATATATGCACACACACACAAATATTATATATATAGGAGGAGCGTCCCGGGGAACCCTGTTTTGCGGCACCCCTTTAGCACCCTTACCTTACCGTGATCTACGCTAATCCAAATTCAACAAGATTTTGTAGATGTTCAATCCACATATATATTACCATCTATCCAAATTTGAGTTAATTCCGACATTCTTAGAGTAATATATTCGATGTTTAAATTTAACAGTTCGAATAAATGTCTAAGCGGTGAGTAATTTAGCTAAGATTTTAAAAATGTTACGAATGTCGGAACGAGCTCAGGATAGATGGTAATATATATGTGGATTGAACATCTACAAAATCTTGTTGGATTTAGATTAGTGTAGCTCATATTAGGGTAGGGATGCCCCGGAACGCACACATATATATATATATATATATATATATATATATATATACACACACACACACACACAGATGTGCATATGGTAGCTTTATGTTTATATTATATTCTATATACACACACATACCGATATACATGTCATTTAGAACAAACATCAAAGAGCCTACAGTGAATTCATAATCATCTTCATGATACAATATCTTGTTTTCATAACTTTAACATTTCCAAAAATAATACTTCAAATGGAGGGTTAAATTCAACAAGTAATACTAACTCAATATTTGAACATGCTAGAGATTATGAGATGAACTCAAAATTTGTGCAGGTGATGTTCGCAGTGTACATTAACATCTCCAAAGTTTGGTTTTATCGTAAACTGTATAACCCAAAATTACATCAAGGTGTGGCACAGGTGTGTGCAGTGTAAAAGTCGTGATCAATCCCTCCACACGTATATACATGTAAATTTCTTTTCAAGTGCAGGTGTGCGTGTTTTTGTGTTTGTGCGTATGCATAAATCATCATCCAATAATACCAGTGCTGAAAGACAAGGCAGATACAGCTCCACGTGCAGAGTGTGTAAAAGTTATTTTTTCCTCGTCAGCACGCACATCGTGAATATGAATTGTTCCATCAGCACAGCCAATCGCTACAATGTCTAGTGCAGTCGAAGAGACACAGCAATGAACAGCAGAGTTCCAGCCTTTGAATTCATGAATTTTCTTTTTTGTGCTGATATTCCACAACTGCAATGGTCCTTCTTGGCTTCCAACGATAATCTGATTTTATCATAGAAAATAAAAATCCAATGTGAACTGTAGATGAACAGTTTTGATATTATTAATTTGCTCAAATTATCTTATTTACTTAAATATTTGCAAATTTGTGTGCTACTTAAACATCATACTTGGATTTATGTGCTGCCGATCAATATAATTCCGTCAATATAATTAAACTTGAACATACTTTGCATGATAACTGTGTAACTGTAAAATAAAGCGTAAAGCAAAACTACTGGTTGAAAGTTACCTTGTTTAGGTAAGTACTTGGGTGCATTATACAGCTTGGAGAGAAGTTGTCTAGAAAGATATGCCCAACAGGTTCAAGATTCACCTCACAACCTTTGAATGACCATATGAATATATGGCCTTTAATATCAACAGTCAGGACATAGTCTCCAAACAAAAGCAAAAGATTAACCTTTTCGCTGTGTTTACTCCATGTTGCCACCTAAATTAAGTGCGCACAGTTCACTGGTAAGTTAGAAAAGATTAAACGTATTTGTGATTTCTGAAAGAAAATAACTTTGTGTGACCAACACGTGGACGGTTTATATTAGGACAATTCAGTCTAAAAATATCACCCAAACTAAAGTCTGATAAGAATTATGATGTAGGCTAACTAGACTTTATTAGGTATTATTAAATCAAGGAGTTTATTTTTTAGCTGAATTGATTTCAAATGTTTCAAAGGAAATGAAAATACATTATACTACCTTGGACTGTATCATCGTTGAGTTGGAAAAATATCCACTGTAAGGTGCAGAAGTTATGAACCTAAAAAATATTAATGTTTTAACTGCTGCAGTTAGTATGACATAACTATGACACGAACTTGTTAAAAACTCCCTCTTGACGTTTTATATATGCATCTGTGATCCGTCCATAGAATAAAAAATTGTTAAGTGTCTGCTACAGGAATAATCACATTTCATGTTATTTTAGGAAAATTAAACAAAATAAAGTATCATCTCTTACAGTAAAAAAATTACAAACCATATGATAATCCATAAACTAATTCCGGATGATGCTAGCTATATTAGCAAGTAGTATAGACACTATAATATAGACTGAATTATGTATATGATAAGTTAACATAATGAGTAAAATGCTTCATTGACGTATCAGATACATTATCTAAAGTATCAAGTATCACATGTATATATACTCTACCAATACTCCAATATTACAGTTCAGAATGGTACATCATAGCTTAATGTTCCGAGGTACATGCCTGATGAGAACGGTTAAAAACACCAATGTCAGTTCCATAAGCAGCAAAAGTGTACTCTTTGTATGATGCTAGAGCCCGAATTTTCTTGGGTAATTGAGGCCCTGTTAAGTGAAATTTTAACTAATCAGATATATGCAAAGATAAAATATTTATAAAACAAATGTCCAAGGGATGATGAACTTGTCTGTGTGTTGCAGCATCTTTATGTGTGCACTACTTTTGCACATCTACATGTTCTGCACGTGCACAGAAACACACAAGTATGTGTCCCTTATGTATGGATTTACCAAAGGTATGGATCCTAACCCTACCAAATTTAAATTGTATGTTGTACGGTTCTATCTTTGTTTTGCAATCTAAGCTGTTGAACTACCACTGTATGAATCTTGCATTCTAATATGAACTACAACTACATGTGCCAATGTTTTGCTCTATAAACATGTTAAGGACAACAAGATATGATAGTCAACTAATTCACGAAACAAAACAAAACAAAAAACAAAAAACAAAATCAAACCATTTGCAGACTCTTCAAAAAAAAAACAAGGGGTAACAGAAATACAAACTTACCAACCATCACCAACGTCAGTTTAGCACACTGCAATTAACAATTGCAAAATGTTAGCACCATACTAAGAAGAATATACACTGCAACTAACAATTGCAGAATCTTAGCAGACTTAGCACCACTGTATGATGAACATACGCTGCAATTAATAATTGCAGGATGTTAGCACTACATTACGATGAATACACGGAATGAATGTTGCTTTAGCTGTTGGTTTGGTATAGTTTTACTGAGTGTCTTTGATATGTCTCATACCACCAATATGGGAAATACTGTCTAGTATATAGGTCATTAGGCACCCTCCCCTTACAAGCTAGCTTTCAAGGGTGAGTTCTACCTACTGAGCCGTATCATTTGGTGCTTTCACCGAGAACCGCTCGACGGAAGTTCGAGCCATGAGAAGGGGCGACCTATAGGCTGGATTAAAATATTGATAGATGAGTGAAGCCGTCCAAAAAGAAAAGGGCTACCAACGGGTCACTGTTGATAGAGTAGGCCGATGCGGATGTCGGACTTTCGAAGAGCGGTGAAAATGATATGTCTCATACCACCAACATGGGAATTATTGTCTAGTATATAGGTCATTAGGCACCCACCCCTTACAAGCTAGCTTTTAAGGATGAGTTTACATAATGAGCCGTATCAGTCTTCTGGACAGATCATGTATAGCAAACTGGTACAGAAGACCTTAACTATCTAACAGTAATGCAGAGTTAGCCTACAAAACAGTTAAATAATAGATTGAATCTTACATTGTAAACTTGCCAAGCTTTTCCAACACTAACAGTAACATAAGTTTCAGTGTTAAGCCTCTGAGCTGAGAAAGGCACGGAGCTCGTTATGTATCCTATCGCTCGATAAGGTTCGAATATTCCCATTGATTTAAGTTCTGATTGCGGTGAGATACTTCGAACCAAATTTAGAACGAAGAAGAGGTGAACGAAGAAGGTGCGTGTTGAGGAAAGGAAGGAATGGAAAAATAAGGGTTTAGAGCGAGATTTTTATTTGCTGGAAATTAGGTTTAGCTGACAGCATGAGGGGCGCGACCTTATATTCCAGGACACGGGTTCAAATAATTAAGGCTAGTTGGTTGATAGTTTGTTCCTTGTTTTTAGTTTTTGAAACTAATCTATTAGGTAAAGCAGAAATTTTTAAAGTTCTCTTCTTTCTTGCAGGAGTTTTCTGTCTTCTCCTTAAATCTTCCCGCAGGAGTTTTCTGTCTTCTCCTTAAATCTTCCCGGATATTTTATTTTTTAATTACATTATCATTTTACACTTATTTACAATTTCTCTCATGTTATTTTTAGTTTTTCTGTAATATTCCTAACATATCTGAATATAAATTATATCGCAATTAGCAAAATTTACAGTTATTTAACACGTTAAGAATAACGGGAAACATAACAGTAAATATATCGTTATCCAAAAGGTATAATTCTAAAGCCACTCACTTGACAGCTTTCCAATTCTTGAATTTGATTCAGATCTGTGATTATGTGGTCATCCTAACTGAATCTAGTATTAAAGCAACCATGAATTTACAAATCTTATGCTAAAAGAAGAGGGAAAGAAGGAACGAAACCTGAATAAATCAGATTCACGGGACTTACCTCACGTTGATCAGAAATCTGAACACCTATGTTGCAGATTTGCGTTCTTTATCTTCAAATCATGAATCAAAATCTCCTAAAACTAATTTTTCTAATTTTTGAAAAATTTGGAGAAAAAAGAAAATGGCAAAGCTTAGCGTCGTCTCAGAAATTATGAGTTGAAAGTTAGGCCCTGCTAGTCTATTTATAGGTGTACAAGGAAATCTGATCCATCAGATTTAACAATATAAAATCTGAGCCGCATAAATTAGAAAAACACATCACAGACCAGAGCAGATCTGGCCTAGGTGGGTCGAACCCTAAGGTCGACACATGGGTCGACCCATGTGAAGCCTGGGTCAACTCATCCCTTAGGTCTGAACATGCATTTCTACCGAGTTAATTTCTGGTTAATGTTAATTTTTAACGTTTAGTTTATTTCTTAATATAACTCATCTGAATAATTATTTTCCTGTTAGAACTCAGATGTAACTTCAAAATTCGAATATATATATATATATATATATATATATATATATATATATATATATATATATGTATGTATATACATATATGCATACAACTTTTTAAAAACTTCACTTGTTTAACTTTCGCATACGGACTCCGTTTGGGGCAAGTCATATATCAATGTGAATCAGAAATTTGCCACAAACACAATGGTATATGTTTCGGGGATAAAGTCTAAAACTATAAATTATCGATATTTGTTTATTATTTATATAAACTACGGGGTGTTACAAAACCAAACATGATGAGCTTGGTTCTAGTACGAGTGATAAAAAATACAATAAAGACTCGATCTAATCTGATCTGAACCAACCTGATTCGAAAGACCCAACCAAAAAACTAATTTGTAACACCCCTGATTTTCAATATTGTATTATTTGGAAATTTTAAATAGATAGACTAAATAGAGTAAAATAATATGATTATGAGATTGAGATTTAATAATTATTATGACTGAGCTTTGGATATTTAATCCTTAACACTATCTAAAGCTTAAATAGAAGAAAACCTATGAGAAGGGTAAATTTGGAAACTGTACTACGGCTTAAACTTTGACCCTCTCATTCATTCTCTCATTTTTTATTCTCTAAAACAATCAAAGTAAAGTAGAGGTGGCCATTGAAACATTAATGAAGATGATATCTATTGAAGAAATTAAAGAAAGAGCTTAGAGAAACTAACACATCAAATTTCAACTCAGTTATCCATTTTAAGGCAAACGATACTCATAACCGTTTTTTTCTCTTATTTAGGTTCGACTGTGGGTGATGTTCGATCTTTTGATGCATATTCAGGATTTTTATGGTAGTTTAATTATTGTCTAGATAGAATAATGATTTATAAAATTCATTTTGAATTAATTTGAATTGGTTTTGAATATAGATGACTTAAGCCTACATATGCTTTGAAATTTTTATGTGTCATACTTAATATTAATTTACAGATAGATTTTATTTTTCATAAATTTTCGAACTATTATAAATATTATATGAATTTGCTAAGATGGAAAATATGCTATTTTCGGGTTTTAATTATTTAAATTAAGACCTAAAATTTTTATATGATAAAGAGAATGATATTCTCGAATTTTTATGATCTTTGGGAATTTTTCCAAAGTAATTACTACTGTTTCTTTTATTAGAAAAAACATAAGGAATAATGATTAATTAATAATATTAAATAATTATCTCTTTGTAATTAGCCTTGGGAAAGAAGGCATAATCTTATTGATTTCTAAAAGGAAAGTATAAGTTTTGAGTTCCACCAATGAATTTTTGATAAATAATGGGAGTCAATATAAAGCATGTGTGGGATCTAGATTAACCCTAAAGGGGGGTGAATAGGGTTTGTTACAGTTTATCGCTGATATTTAAAAAGAATCACAATACAGAAACCAGTAGGGAAATAAATGCAGTAAATAAATAATACACAGATATACCCAGCTTCGGCAGACTCTGCCTACTACTGCATTCACTAAGGTTTCTACTAGGTGTTAATAACAGATCCTGCTTACAGACCCTGTAAACTCGCACTCCCTGCTCCTGTACTAACCCTACGCTCAAAACCCTAGACTGGTTTATATCCCCTAGACCAGATTTTCCTCTAGTTTTACAGACTCTAGTAAACTGCCTAGTTTACAGATGAAACTAGGAAACCACCTAGATTTTACAACAAAATAATACAAAAATAACAACACTTAGAAAACCCTAGTTTAAAAGAAATCAAAAGAGATTCCCCTTTCTAATTATACACAGCCTGGCCCAATATCATTTTCGTTTCACCTGATTGCTTTGTTCACTGGAAAATTGAAATGGCGGCCTCGTGGAAAATTTCTAAGGTTTTCCAAACTTCCCTAAATCGATTTCGACTTCGATTAGAATTGCTTTGGGTAAACTCTGAAGCTCGAATTCTTTGGTATGCTTGTCGATTGATTTGGCTTGGGCTTCTGATCAAAAAACTATGTGAGTAATTTCTGAATTGATTTGAGCTTTTCGAATTCTTGGTTTTTGTTTTTCGATAGAAATTGCCTGTGATGAATTGGTGTTATATAGGATAATAAAATCCTTTAACTCTCTGATTCATATAAATGACTTGGCCTGATTTTCCTGATTTATTGCGTGAAAATTCCTCTTTTTGATTGGCTCGAATTCCTCTTTTGCTTCCCTCGAGTTTGAAATAGTTTCCTTGATAAAATCTGCTTTTATTACTTGTTGTGAATTAGTTGATGAGTCTTGACAATATATAGGCCTTTGTCCCTCTCGATATTATGGCATGAAATTATTTCAGGAAACAAATATATGGAAATTAAAAATGTTGTCCATTTGAATTGTTGCCTTGTAATTCCTTTGTGAAAATTCTGGAAACCCTTGATTGACACACTGCCGAAACTGGTACATTAGAAAAACTAGAAACATTTTCTTGGCTTGACTTGCATTCGAAAATCCACATTTGGTACTTGCCACAAATGAAACATTCCCTTGTAAAAACTTGCATGATTTGATCCTGTGAATGGCTTGTGAATTTCTGAGAATAAAAAAGAACTTTGCCCCCCAAAAAATGTACTTTCTGTAAGTTGATTGCTTACCAAATAGTTCCTCCCTGAAATAGTATTCGAGTTCCTTTATATGTAAAAATGAATACTTGCTAAATTTTCTGGTTTTACCATTAACCTGCTTCCACAACTTAACCTGCATTGATTTGTGGTCTTTAATTTAACACTGACTTGAGTCTTGCCATTTGTTGCATGTTGCTCCCCATTTAAATTGTTGCCCAGAATGATCGTCGAAAACTGAAAAGAATTTCTCATTTTGTGAAATGATTTCTTGCCTAAACTAAGATGCACCTCGACATTTCCACCTGTGTATCTCATGCACCATTTTGACTTGAACAAATGAGTTATGTTTGTCTTTATTTTGCCAGAGCATGCTGGACTTGATCACCATGCTGCTTTGTGCACCATTCATGCTTGCTTCACCACTGTTATATGCCACTTGTACACACATTATGTGTAATTCTTCACTGCTGTGTGTATACACATGAACTCATGTGCATTTCTGCATGCACACTGTTGTTTCATGTACATGTCTTACTGTTTGCACTTGCCAATAATGCTATGCCATTTTAACGTCAGCTAGGTCAGTCTTGAATGTAAACTGATTATATAAATGTGCACTTGAGTCTATTCATGTCTGGAATTCCTTAGACATCACTGAAAACATGCTGCTCTATATTTAGTATTTTGTGCACTGTTGTATTTGCATGCAAGCTTTGATGCACCACTATGCTCTATATCTCCATGAGTTACATGACTCATTTATGTTGTCTTGACATGTTTGGGCTTTGCTGTTTTGTGTTCACTTGCCTTGAATTGATCTGGCTACACCATGTAATTGGTTTACTTGCACCATGCTTCATTTACTTTGTGCAACAAATCATGAACCTGTATGAATTGTAGTTCCATGAATCACTAAGCTTCATTTCAGTTGTGTTGCCATTTCTTCACCTTTGCTGATTTGTTGAATCATGTTAATATGCATTTGAACCCATTTCTTGTGTACTAGCTCGATATGCCATGTTTACTCATGCTCGACCACTTGTGTTGAGATGTTTTCATGTGCATGTAATTTGTGCTCTAAGTCGAGTTGGTCATCGTGGCTGCTCCTCAGTTGCTCGCTACTGCATTCTGATTGGCAAGGCAGTGAACATGTGTATATCTATACACGTGTGTGTATGCAGTCATCAGACTAATTTTCCTGTCCCTGCACTGTACATAAATACTGTCTACCTTGTAGTATTTACAGTGTATCACTGTAAATATCACAAGCTATCTAGACACAGTCGGATAGATTAATAAATCAGATCGAGTCAGAAAAAGATGAGAAACACATCAGAAAACTGAGGCAAATAAATTTTTAAAATAAAAATTATATTTCCTATAAATTAAAAATATTCCTGTACTAGATACTCTGTGTGTGTGTGTGTGTGTGTGTTTCTGTATGTAACAGGTAAGAAGATGGTGACTGGACTGACTGAGCTGTGCAGACAGAAGACTGAAGATGACAGAGACATGTATATAAGTATATTTTTATATGAGTGAGCGTGTATGTTTGTACAAATGAAACTATAAACAGAGTGTATGTAACAATGTTGAGTGAACTGTAGTGAGGAGTACTGTATAAGATTGAATATCAGTGAATTTGAGTTGTATTACAGAAATGAACAAATAGTGGAGTTTAAGACTTATACTGTTTAAAATGTTGAAATAAATTATTCTATTCAAATAAAATACTATGTGAATATTTAAATTTCTGTACAGTTGTATTTTATTTAAATAGAAATATTATATTCCTGTATGTTGTGAAGATATAAAACAGTACAGTAACAAACACATTTAAACTAATATTTATTTGGTTGTTATCATCAAACAAAAATCATATAATTGTGTATACAACTACGACATATACAACAGCATGAGCTAAAATTAGTTTTTATTTTAATTACTAGTCTATCATAGGTGATACATGGTAACACCCTCAGAACGAAAGGTGCTGACTCCAATGGTTTTAACCCTATATATTATATGTGTTTTCCTCTATTCTTTAGCATTGTTTTTTAAGCAGAATGGCATAATACCATATCGTCTCTTTTTTACTTCTACGTTGTTTCATAGTATTTTAAGATGTCGCCACCTAAGTGATTAACACACTTATATATGCTTTAATTCTTTAGAGTTGACACCATATTTACTTATACTGGGGACATCGAACAAGGTGGATATGTTGGGTCGATATTTTTGTTTGGCAGGGACAGCCGGTTTTTATAGTGGTCCGTTACACTTTTTATTACAACAAATAATAAATACATTATTACAGGAGTAGAGAATTCGTCTAGCTACTACAATCGATTTTTAAGGTGGACCGTCCACCACAAACAGTTTTTATAGTGGACCGACCTCTGCTACTGGTCTAGCTTAAAACACAGGAGCTAATCTAAGAGATTAGACTACTTTGAATATAATAGTTGCTAGGCAATTATAAGAATCTCCATGCAAGGAGAAGATTAACACAACAAATTACAAACTAAAACACAACCCACTACAAAACATTGCATACATTTCAGAAATACCACAAGAAAACCCTAAAATCCCAGAAACGACTTAAGGCTTAACATAGCATATGACATAACAACAGTTGAGGAACCAAAACAACACGAGCTCACAAGAGCTTAGCATGTCAGCGAAACACCAAAAGGAGAGCCATTCCAACAAGTGTAAAGAACAACTTACATGAATAAATTTCATATCATTTTGGACACCCAAAAACCCCATTGCATACAACTTACATGGGTCGATATATATATTGTTTTGGGTTTTAAACGAAGTTGAGTTTTTAAGGCGGTAAGCCTATGTGTTTGAAGGCCGACAGTTCTTCTTCAACCCGAAAGTATTTATTTATTTAGATGTCCTTGGCAAAGGGCCAATACAGGTTAGAGTGGCATGGGCATCACTCAAATCTAAAGTCATTTTATTTTATGGCAGATAACCATTCATTTCTTTGTTTCGACTATTAAAAAGGGAGAGAAATAGGTGTCTCCCGTTTTTATGATAGGGTAGACAATCTTAAGTTAATTGTATCGACTTAAATTGAGGATGCCAATACTTAGTTGTTTAACATATTGTAACAACCCGTCTTTCTAGACCATTTAAATTATTGAATTTTATAAGATTTTAATTATAATTATGGTTAAAAATTAAAATTTAATGATGTAATTGTGAAAAAGTATGGTGTAAATTTAATTTAATTGATTAAGAAATGAATTTTAGTTAATTATAACAATAATAACTTATGTTCATCATAAACAAAATTAAATTTAGTTTGTATTAATAAATATTGAAATGTGAAATTTAATGTTGGGGTATGTGAACTGTAACAACCCGGAATTTCTGAACCAATTTAAAATTTTACTTTAGTTATCTTAATGTATTTTGAATATTTAAAATGATTTATTTTAAATAATAACGACTAAAAATTTATTTAAATCAAAGTTAGAATGTATAAATTTAAAATTTTATTTATAAAACGAACTCAAAATGGCGTGGTAGTTTGAAAATTCAATTTTTAATTTCAAATGAATGCACAGAATTCAAAATAAACCAGATTTCAGTAAAACAGGAAACATTAGAATCTGTTTAATTATATCTTTCTAAAAAAGGTGAAAATTTAAGGTTTCATAATATAAATTGAAAGTTATATCCAATTTAAAATTTAGAATAGTCGCTATGGAATTTATATATATTTTAAATTATTTTTAGCCCTTAAAAATGGCCATTTTGCAAACGACCTCCGTTTTCGACGAACAAACTTTTATTGGATCTGGAATGTCAAATTATAGTTAGGTTTCAAATTTTATAATTTATGGAATTAATATGTGAGCATGGTGAATTTAAATGTGTTTGGTAATTTCAATTTGAATTTAATCGATTAGAAAAAGGCGATTTTTCAAACGGTCTCCAAATTTGACGAAATTAATTTTGTTAGGATCGTATCATCAAAACATAGCTAGATTTAATTTTTCTTTAATTTTTGGAGTCAGTATGTGGCCCCGGTAAATTAAAATGTGTGTTCTAATTCAATATTGACCATTATATTAATTTATATTTTAATTTTGATAAAAACTATTCAAAACAGTCGAACTAGCTTATGAAACGTATTCCATTGTGTTCGGAATGGGGGTATTTGGCTAAAGATGACAGTCGTTGGGTTCGATTTGGAGTTCGAATGCAAAAACTAACTTTTGGAATTTAAAAATATTAAATAATTTCTATAAAAAGGGCCTTAACCCTAACCCTATTCCCACAAATCAGCCGCCGCCCCCCTTTGAAATCAAAAGCGGATTTGCTCCAAATTACGTCCTTTTCTTTCTTTCAATTGACGAATCGATGGAGGAAATATTCAATGGCAAAGATGAAGAGGGTGACGAGATCCACCTGTTCAACGGTGGTGATCGGATTCCAGTCATCGAGGAGCTCGACTTTTTGCCCCAAACCATCGCCGCTCGAACTGGAAATCTGACGTGGTGGTGGCCTCGAGTTGCGCGCCATTCATAGCGTAGGGGGTGTCGCAGAGGCGGACGTCGTGGTGTGGGAGGATCAGATTCTGGCGGCGGCGTTGGCGTGCAGCGGTGGAGAGAGGATGTCGAATGATGGTTCAGCAAAGGGGGGCGACGGTTTTCAGAGGAGATAGGGTGATTAATTAATTAATTTACTAATTAAATATGTAATTATGTAATCAAATGCATTTATTATCATATCTTTGTCATACGAGGTCAAAATCCGACGATTTCAGTTGCGTTGCACTCGTGACAGAAAACTTTACGATATGTAACTGACCAAAATGGAGACAGAGCAAATTGGATTTTCAGCTAAATTAAACGTGTGTTTAATTTAGTTGAAAAATACAATCCTTCAATAAAGAATGGCGGAGTAGAAACGAATGTGAGAATTCCCTCAACTGAAATTATATGCCAGTATTGATTCTTATTTGTTTTTATGTGACATTTTTGGAGTTCAACTCACAAACTTGCACAAATCATTGAAATTAGAAGTGATGTATGGATATTAGCGACACTCACATTTCATACTCCGCAGATGGACATTTGTAGCGCCATAATTAGCATTTGGTTGTTGATTATTTATTTATATTAATGATTTGGTGATTTGTGTGTTGTGATTGTGATGATTTACATATTAAAAATAATGTTAATATTATTGTGGTAGTTGAAATTAAATTATAAATCTCCATTTATAATTTAAACAATGAAAATTAGTTAATTAGAAAAATAATTCAAACCGAATTAGAATTGGTTAAATTTATTAACCAATGATTTATTTGAATCGACTGTCGTTGTTTGAAAACCCCACATGGGTATTGGGATGATAGTTGACATATACTAATCCTAATATTTAGTTATATGTCAATCAATGGGTTGACAAACTATGGTGAGTGTTATATAATTAATTAACGCTTATACAATTGTAGAATGCACCCCGGATGATGTTTGAATGTGTAAAGATTATTTATCATTATTTTTGAATACCTGCGATGTATGAAATCCATATAACTGAAATTATATGGTAATTGATTGAGTCGCATTCCGATTCAGAATCTGAACGAGTATTTTAAAATAAAATCCAGTAAAGAATTAAAATATGATTTTGATGTCTGATTTTGGATGGACACGAAAATATTAAAATATATGAAGCCGAGTAAGTAGACATTCGCCATTTTAATTCGAACGGATTTTTCTGTCGATTTTATTAATTTTATAATGAATATCGAAAAGAATTAATTTCAAAATCTGATATTTTGATAATATTATCATTTTAATATTATAATGATATGGAATATTCAATTTCGATTTAAAAATTGAAAATGAAGTTGGAATCATTTTTAAAACGAAATTATAAAATACGTTTTAAATGGAAGTTGACAATATATTATAGTGTGTGTATATATATATATATATATAATGGCTTGAATAGAATGCGCCGCGCAGCGACCGTTCACGAATTTCAACCATTAACTTCAAATTGATGTAACGGAAGATCCGACCGTCGGATTCTCCTAAAACTGGAATCGTTGGGTTTGTATCGAAAAGATCTTTCCAATCAATATAAGAGATTTAAATTTGAACGGTTGGATTTTAGATTATGTCCAAATCAATTTCAGAAAATGTCGCTATGGATATAGTTTGGTGGCCGTTATTGGAAAACGACTGAAATGGCGATATTAAAATTATTAAAAATATGGAAAAATTATGTGAAATCATAATAAATGATTTGGAAAGATTTTGGATGGAAAATTCCACATTTGATATGATAAAATACATTTTTATGTAAACGAACTAGTTAATAACTAGAATAATAATCCAATGATTTTTAGAAATAATAAATTGGATTTAAAGGGTTTTAATATAACCAGAATTTTCCAATGTATGAATTGGAATGGATTTGAATGGAAATAATCTTCGGAATATTTCGATATTGGATTATGTGATTATACGATATTGTTGGGGAATTTGGAAGATATAAATATCGTTATTCCCAATGCGATATTTGTTGGTTTCAGGACTGATACTAAATATAAGCCGATATTATTTCTATTCAGAGCTCTGTATTTAATATCAAATTGGAGTTTGGGGCTTGTCGTGAATGACATCTTTAATAACACTGTTCTTAAACCCCGTTGAGGAAAGAATAAATCTTTTAGTTAAGATTAATGAAATTTTCCAATTACTAGATATATTTGGAATCAAATGGAAGTTGGTTTTGGGTTCATTGTGAATGATGTTTTAAATAACATTTGTCCTTAAAAATTAATTAACAGTGAAGATATGATTTGGAATTTATAAATCTTTTTATTAAGATTTAATGGAAATTTTCCAAAGTAAAGTTTTCCAATTTAATATATTAAATTGGAATTGAATGGAATTCGATTTGGTAATAATCGAGATGAGCTTTTGTGAAGGAAGACCGTTACTATATATGGAATTTAAAAAGGCTTTACCGTTATTCCATTTATATTATTAGCTAGTCTTATACAGAAATTTATATCGACTATATATTGATATGTTTTTCGTGAATATTCCATAGTTAACGGAAGCTGATTTGGGTTTATTGTGAACTGTGTTTTAAATGACATTGGGTCTTTAACCCAGTTAATGACAGGATTAATTTTCCTAAAAAGTTGAACAATCATTAAGTAATAATTTTTGGAAGATTAAAACTAAATGGAGTTTTAATAAATCTTTAATTAGATTGAAAGTTAAATGGTAATTAAATTTATCGAATTCATGAAATGATCGAGATGGAGTACCACCAGTTTTACTCCAGGCGATAGTTAAATCTTTAATTAGATTTGAACGTGAAATGGTAACTAGTTTTACCGATAACACAGTAGGTGTTAGATATGGAGTACTACCAGTTTTGCTCTATGGGATAAATAGGTTGGGATTGGAAAATAAAATAAATGGTTACTTCAGTAAGGCTCGATAATCCTGACTAGTTAATAAAATCTTTTGGAAACGATATCCAAAGGAAGATTAAAGAGAAAATTTAAAAGATTTATCTTTGATAAAATTAATAGGAACTGTTATGTAATGTCCCGGAATTTTAATGATTTAATAATTAATTAATTTAATTATTTTAATATAATGGTTTGGGAATTTAAGTGGTTTAAATTTAAATATTTTGAATATTTGATTAATATAATATATAATGTGATAATATATTTATTTCTGAAATAGTCGGAAATAGCTGAAGTGGCAATATTGGGTAAATTGGATAATTTAAGATATTTAACTAAGTTTGTTCGAATTAGAATAACGAATATATTATTAAAACGACAGTTGAACGTATTAATTATAATATAATTATAATCGAGCTCGTAGCATCGTGGTAGCGCAAAATTTAACGTTTTGAACATCAACTGAGTGTACATGATTTGATATGAATCGGATTTCTCCGAAACAAGAAATATTCAAATCTATTGAGCTGTAATTTTCTAATAGAAGTGAAAAATGAAGATTTCGTCTTAACTATTGTAAGTTATGGGCAAATCAAATTTTCAGAAAGTCGCTATGAAATCTTTTATACCATAACGATTATTTAATTATAATAAATTATTGGTTTCAAATTTGAGACGTAGTTATAATTTAAATTTTTAGAATTTTAGTGTAATTTTAATTTGGAAAATAATTCACTTTTAATTTGGAGCATATTATGCCCTATATCAGTATTTTGAGATTTCACATAATAAGCCAACTTGTCTATTTTGTTATATTTTTGGAATCGGGGTACCTCGCTCGTCACAATGATATTTTTATCTTTGTCGATAGCGGACCTTAAATGATAAAATTTTGTGTAGTATAGTAGCGTAAAATCTAACGTGAAAATATGTATGTATTGCTTCCCTGCTAAGTTTCGTACGTCCGCCTCTGTCTATAAAGCAGACTATTTTTGCTTATTTTATGTGCTGACGTCCTTCCATACACGGCGCAGTGTATTATCAAATCAGTGTGTTATCAAAATCGTAACCTGCCCAATCAACATATCAGCGCCTATCATATCCTGAAGACTTCAAGGCTAAATTTCATACTCTTTTCTTTTCATAATACAGGCTGTGTTTTCTTTTTCCTATCCTACCATAATCTAAATTGCTAGCCAACCTGCAATGTATTTTCAAATCCTAATATCCTACCCACCCTAAAACTGTATAAATCTCATGCCTGTATTTCAAGTTTTACATACTCCAGAATGAATCGCATATCAACCTTCATTATCGAGGCTTTTCAAATCAAACAGCTATTAATGAAATGAAAGCTCATAACTTATGTACCCTATGTTCTGCAGCGAAAATGAAAACTCATAGCTTATGTACCCAATGTTCGGTAGCTATACATACTTGGGTATTACGGTTCGTTTTCATATATATACACCAGACCGAATGGTTTTCCCTTCTTCTTGCTTCAGAGCTGCTCAACGTTTCTTGGTGGGTTTAACAAAAAAAGGAACAAACATACATATATATATACATATATATATACACATATATATATTTATTTAAGAGCAACGTCCCTTTTCCAGTTTTGTCGGATCATCATAATATGATATGCAGAGCGCGCATACTATAAAAGTAAAAGTGGGATGGTATTATAGGTCGGAGGAGAGTATGGGAGGTAGAAGATAATTTCATGGAGTAAAGGAGCTATTTTTGTCAGAACATTATGATATATAAAGCGTTCCTTTTCCAAACGAGAAGGCAAGCAGACGGGATTTCCAAATTTTGGGATGGTTTAACTAATGTGAGGTCAGACGTATATAAATGGGTGAGCAACTGATATGGTATTTGTGTCCAATGCCTATTGGTTTCATTATATTAGTATAGTATAGTTTGTTCGTGAAGGATGGAAGTGAACGAGGGAGCAAAGTGCGGTTTGGTGGAGTACACAAATAACTGGAAGCTTGCATCGGAAATGGAGAGGAGGAGGTGTTTGGAGTTTTCAAAGCATGGCATGGGAATGTTTAACTGGAGCGGCTTCGGATGGTTGTTGCTGGGGAGCGTTCGTCGGAGCTCCGGCAAGGTAACTAGGTGGTGGGGAGACTGATGTTAGTTCTCGTGAGCATACATGAAGAGGCGCAACAGTGGAGGTGGGTGCGGTGTTATTATACATACATCATGCATAGGATATGTAAGATGTGAAACGTGGAACTTACGGGTTTTAGTGATGGAGGAGCTGCTTTTGTTTTCTCGTGAAGGGGTGGAGCTGAAATATGGACATCAGCAGCACTACTGTGTGATAAAGGTCGGTTTGTTTCAAGGAAGGGACAGGGTGCGGTTCCTTGGGAGGAAGACGGTTGGTAGTAGGTTGGTGTGTTTAGACGGGTCAAAGATATGGGTAGGCCAAGTTTTGGGTAAGCCCAAAAGGGAAAAATAGAAAAATAAATAAATGAATGGGATGGTTTTTCATGGGTGCAAACTTTGGTACAAGGTGGGGTCTTGGGCGCACAAAATAAATAATGGAAAGGGACATTCAAACCTGCAAGGTAAGGTGAATAGCCTGATCTCAAAACTTGATTAAACCAAATTTAATTAGTATTAATTAATTTAATTCGAATGCTTGAATCGGTATAATTTTGGCGTACAAGGTCCCATCAAGAAGAAACAAGTGTCATTGGAATCGTACCGAAGAATACTATATTAACTGATTCGTTATAATTTGGAGCTCGGATGAAATTTTGGTAAAATATAACGTCTGGTACAATCAACTGATGTTAACCGCTATTCATCGATTAATGACCAAGGTGAGTAAACTCACTAACTCTATCCAACTTTATAATTTTATATACTTTATTTAGTACTGATAAAAATGATTGAATGTTGTGTGTGATGGTTGTTTTGGATGATTTATAAATAAATTGGTTGATAGTTATATATATGAATTCGTTGGTCAAATACAGATTTAATAATTTCATATTGATATGAAATTAGTGTTATTTATGTGGATTAACATCTATGGATGCAGGGAAACAGGTTGGAGGGATCCAACTGGATTCCTCAACAATTATATTGTTGTATTCATATATTACATTATATGATGTGACAAATAATCGATGGTGGATTATTATGTGTTTAAGGTGTTTAAATAGCATTGACCTGAAATAACTAGTATTTAAATACCTTTGTAATATATTTGAATATTGGGAAAGAAATTGGGGTTTTAAAAAGAAATTTTGTTTTTAAATAGAACTGAATTTCGAATGGACTAGAGTAAGATAACTTGTTTCAATTATAATAAAACAAGTAGTTGATTTACAAACGATAATTATAAATGAAGTTGAATTATTTTTAAATAATTTAAAAATATAAATTTTAGAAATTGATTAAAAGGGAAATAATGGAATTGGGTTCGATGTTCGAGATGAGAGTAAAATTTGATATAAACCCATAAGGATTTATAATTAACATTCGATGATGTCGAATGTTATTTAAATAATTTATTTTTGAAAATTTTATATAATAAAATTCAGAAATTTACAAGGTGATTAATATTTGGTTCAAAACCAATAAATTTATAATCGAATATGAAGTCGAGATTAAGGTGTAAACTTGATATATAATCAACAAGAAGCAAATTTATAAATGGAGTTAATAAAGTGAAATATGAAGATAAATTTATAAAATAACTCAATAAACAGGATTTGAAATTGTAATGGTATTTTTACAAATCAAGATTTGATTTGATAGAATGAGACTAGATTTCTGTAAAGGAATAATATTCACATTTTAAAGTGAATACTGATTTAAACCAAACGGTTGCAGAGTTAATTTGTTATAAAAGGTATTTGTAAATATTAGAAATGATAAATTCAAAAATGAATTTAGAAATTGAGTTGACCTGAAATGGTTAATTTATTCTGACATTCAGAATGTAAATCGAATATAAATTATTCGAGAGGGAGTTATCGAATAGGTATAATTCGTAAGAGAACCATATGTTGAATTCGATTATACCAGATTCAGGAAAGTGATATTTACTTTCCGTTTTTAAATGAAAATTATTTATAGGTTTAATTAATTAAGTATTATTTATTTATTCATTCTAAAAAAAAGAATCAAAGTTTTATTTTAAATTTAGATATTTTGGAAGCAGGTATTATAAACTACCGTTATAATCAATATTTTATACATCGATCGTTAAATAAATATAAATTGATTTTGGAAATGTTTTACCATGTGACCAGAAATGTTTTCTAAGTATAAAAATGAAATGATTATGAAGTTAAGAATGGATCTAAGAAAACTAGAAACCGACTAGAGACTAATTAAGTTGAACAGCTTTCTGGATATCAATCTGATGTTGGTTTCGCCCTCCGGAGTGGACACTTAGGGAGTTGTTCTCTTACTAGTTTACAGTTGGGGAGTAATGGATAGTGAGGCGTAAATAAGATATGGAAATGTTTTCCAATGCTAATAACATGTATTATCGAAATACAGGAAATAAAAAATTGTTGACATATGGAAATGGTGTTCTGGAGATCGTAAGAGTATAAACCGGAAGATTTAGGAAACAAGAAATTGGGGAAATGAATAAATTATTGACAAATTAATTTGAGGTGCTCAATGTTGGTGGATGGTTGATCGATAAGTTTCCATTTGGAAATAAGAGTTGCTTGTGTATGGATATTTTCCTTTGATAGTTAAATCCCCGGCTATCAAACTTTTTGACCATTTTTCCGTTGTTAGTACGGAGAGACCTAGATCGGGTTTATTACCTGAAAACCACTCCATATGGGCATTTGCGTTGCGAATCAAATAAAATGAAGACAATCGAAGACGGAGTTTTATGCAAGGGTTATTCTGAAGATCTTAGGTAGGAATTGCCTAAGATGGACTTATAGAATAGTGCCTTTGGTTTGTCCAATCCCAGGACAACTTGTATGGATGGATGTCTGACAGAGTATATCTAATAGATCGCGTAAGTTGATCTCTTCAAACGTATTCACGTTTGGTGACGGAGGAATTTGTTTCTCTTATCTTTATACCCATGGTATTTTTGTGAAAGTCAATTTGTGATTTGGCGGGTATGACGATATGGCATTCAAAGTGAATGGAGGTGTGATCTGTCAAAAGATACGTTATGACCTCAAGCCTCATCAACCGGGAAATGACAAAAATCGGGCAGGCAACATGGCTATGTGGGTCGCCCACACTAGGATGTATTGTGACCATCTAGAGAATATTCATATTTGCTACTTCTTCTCGCTTCTGTATCTCCCGGGAACGGTCATGTTGCTAGCAACCGTAGGTGATAATATATTCGATACACTCAAGATAAATGAGTGGTCGGTCATGTGTGGCCGGGTTGCAAGACGATTTTGTTGAACCCAGTGTATTCCTCTCTAGAGATACACTATCGGCAGGTGGTTCCATAGATTGTCATAGTCAGAATCCGATCTCCAATAAGATCCCGCGGTTTTGATTGTATATTATATATGTGGAGCGTGAGATGCAAGCGTTCTGCTGGATTTTATTTACTTGTGATTAGACACTATTATAATATTAGAAAGGTATTGATTTTGAAAATGTTTTGGGTCGTAGTAAGGCAAAAACCATCCATGTTTATGTGTGAGCTGGTCTTACTATTATCCTTTTCTTTCAAAAGGATTTTCTTCAAAGTTAAACCGAATGGTTGGAGTTTACTCACACCAGTCCTATGAATGGCCCCGAGTTTATTTTGTTTTGTTTTCCCTAAACTCTTGGGTGCCCAAATTTTTACGGGAAGTCAAGTACTTAGGATTTTACAGATACTTGGAGGAGCTTGGAGCAGGAGGCTTCAACACTAGTTATATATAGAGTTTATTTCCGCTGTGATATACATATGATGTACTCTGATGATATATTAAGTACAAATACAACTTGTATTTTAAAGTTATGTTATATATTATATTTTATTCGTTCCACTGTGAGATTCGTGCTTACTTTGATTTTGTTTTATAGTGATATTCTTCTTCTTCTATTCTAACTTTTTTTCTTTCTATTTCTCACCCTCTAACTTCTTTCTATTGATGATCTGGTATTTTCGATACTCGAATAGTTGACATTGTGTTTGGTATCGATTTTCGGGGTCGAAAATTCCTAGGTTGTTACAGTGGTATCAGAGCTGAAGTTAAGTATTTGCCTTGGCTCTATGGCATAACTCAATAGAGATGGGGTTACTAATATCCTAGATTGAGTTTGCTTGAATATATATATATATATATATATATATATATATGAGTGAATGTATTTGTAGATTTATTAAAAAGGTTTTATGTTGTGGTGATTTATTGATTGAGTGGCTTATAAATTCTAGTCGAGGTGGGGCACCATAAGGTTGATAGGGGTTTCTAAACGCTCGAATACGATGAACCGACACGGTATGTTTTGAAAAGAAGGGTAAATGAAATAATTTTACCTAAAATATATTTTGATATAAAAGAAGTATTGATATTGAAGTTATTATAATATATATATTGGATGTGTTGATTGTAATTATCATCGAACAAAATTATAATTAAAATAGTTATAAATAACCAAAAAGGATTTGTATAAGAGTGATATACAAATTCAAATAAATTAAATCAGGATTTAAACCAGAATCGGAATTGAACTTGGGAAAATTGGAAAGAAAAATGTTGTAAATGAATTTTGCAGTAAATATATGGGAATTTTAAGATCCTGGGTGAATTTAGAAATGTTTTCCAAGCATTGTCAATATATTTTGAAGAAATATCAAAATGGAAATATTTGAAAATGAATTTTGAGATGATATAGTATTGAACTCACTTCGATAACTGGAAAATGATTTTGATGATGACGGCCGCATCATCAGTGTCATTTTCGAGATTCTAAGTGATGGATTACTACTAAGGATTTTGTTTTTGATTTGTTTTGAGAAAATAAGTTGTTTATAAATTCAAATGATTTGAATTATTATTATTATAGATGATTTCAAACTGATATGAAATAAATCCCAGGAATTAGAATTCTTAAATTAAAATTTAATTTACAAAGTTAAATTGATTTGAATGGTAGAGGTGAATAAATAAATTAGAATTTAATTTAAACTAAGTTAAATAGAAGTGGATTGGATTGGAAATAATCTAGAATGGAATTGGATTTGGAATCGAGGATGGAACTCACGTTGGAAATATAATTTGGCTTAGCTATAAGCAAATGGTTTGGTTCGAGAATAAATTGATTGGAGATTGATTAGAATGACATTGGTTTATGCTGAATTAATAGCAGATGGAAGTGATAGAGTTGAGTTCCCGACAAAAAGGTACAAGTTTATATTTTGATCGAGTATAAGATTTATGAGCCTATTTGACAAGTCGTTGGCTGTTTGATTTTTTTTTGGATTGGAGAAGGCCTAGACAACTGAGTTGTAGTTGTACCGATTGAACCGAGCAAAGGAGACGCTAGCGAAATTTTTGGGAATTTAAGATGTTAGGAGAATTGAATTAATATTTTAATTAAAATTAATTAATTCAGTTGAAACTAAAACTAAGAAGTAAAACAAATGGTTTTAATCCGGTTAATAAAAATTTGTAGCATTTTTACTACCTTAATAATTTCAGAGACGAAATTCTTTTACGGGAGAAGGAATGTAACGTCCCAGAATTTTAACGATTTAATAATTAATTTTATTACTTTAATATAATGGTTTGGGAATTTAAGTGGTTTGAATTTAAATATTTTGAATATTTGATTAATATAATATATTATGTGATAATATATTTATTTCTGAAATAGCTGGAAATAGCTGAAGTGGCATTCTGAATAACTGATATGACGACTATAAGTCGACGATAAAGACGGTGGTTGATGACCGGAGTTCTTCATATCGTTTGGATGATTAATGATGTCTTGATTGGGCCGTACACCCAAGACAAGGTAATAAGTGGTGATTGTCCAGACGTACTTGGAGATCGACTGGATATGCGAGGACCTCTCTCTTGTATTGGACATATGGGACGAGGGATAAGGCGCCTCCGGTTTTGTTCAGACCCAGAACAGGCTTGTAAATGGATGTGTGCCTGACGTTGGATTTCATTCTGTATTGATTGATTTCTATTAAATATATATCTGTTTGGTGGCGGAGAATTTGTTCTCTTGCTTAACACCCTTCTTTGAGACGTATGAGCTTAGATGTAACAACCCGTATTTTTGAATAACATGTTATAACATAAATGGAGGCAGAATTAAACTGTAAAATCTGAATCAAGGGAAACGGGCTATGCCATTGCGTTCGTCTCGGAAAAATACGCGAAATAGAGTCCGAGTTTTCGAAAATCGGAGTCCGTATGACCAAGATATGGCCTCGCGAAGTTTCACAAAAAATTCCCAAATTAAAGTATACTTAATTAAGTGAAATGGGTTGCGCAGAGAAATATATATATTGATATATATATATATATATATATATATATAATTGAAAATTAAATAAATAAATATGCAAAAATGTTCAAAACAGCGAATTGGGAGAAGGGAATAACCGAACCGGCTGATTTTTGAAGTCGACCCGAGCCCGCTGGGTCGACTAGGGGTTAATCCAGGGTGTTTGGCTGTCAAGCCGTGGGCCGATTCGCTCAAATGCAGATTTTGCATTTGGATGGTTCTCATGGTTCATCTTTAATCTAAAGGCCCTAGATGGTTCCTACACTTGACTTCTTCCCCAAGACATGCTTTGATGGCTTGGATTGAATCTAGGTTTAATCCTATGGCCTAAAACACTTGCCTACTCTATAAATAAGACCCTAACCTACCCTAAATCATCATTATTCATTCATACAACTAAACTATGGCAAAATCAATCCTCTCATGGCCTCCACTCTCTTCATAAAATTCCTAAATCAAATTTCTAAGAGATTTCCATGCATACAAGTGTATTTAGGCTTGTATGATCCTCTTTAGCTTGCATTAAAGTCTTGTTTCTCTATTGGCATCATAAAGGAGGAGTCTTGATCAAGTTTGCTTGCATTTTGGGGTTTTAATTTGTTGCATAAGGGGTTTCTTACATTTGCTATACTCATTTGAGTCCACATAAGCATTGTAAGCCTATTTCTACTCTTGTATTTTAACTATGAAGTTAATATGTTATGTTGCAAGTTGAGTTTGGGGTTAATCATGATATGTGCTTTGATCTTATGATTTTATGCATAAGCTTACTCTATGCATGTTAGTAAAGTCATTACCTTGGCTTTATGCATAGAAAGATGTGATCTTTGGTTGGAAATGTTGCATGATGCAACTTTGAAACTCTCATAAACCTTGTATTAGCATGCATATAATGTTATATGCATGTTACTAGTCCTTATCTCATGCTATCTATGGCCATGTTCCGCTTATTTGCCAAGTTTGATGTTATGCATGCATATGAACCTTATGCAAGTTGAAACCATGTTATGCATGCATATGAACACTATGCAAGTTAAAATGATGTTATGCATGCTTAGGAATATTTTGCAAGTTGATAACATGATATGCAAGTTTGTGATCACATCTTTGTCTCATATGCCACCATGTTTAACTTGTGGCTCCAACACCTTTATGTCATGATTTTGCCAAGTTCCCTCTTTCTATCCTTTATGCGCTATTGCGATATGTAAGCGAGGGGATTGCGTTTGGGGTTGGGTAAACTTAAAAGACATAAAAACGTAAGCTTGGGAATTTACCTATTAAGTTAGGTCTACCCATTGGGAATTTACCTATTAAGTTAGGTCTACCCAATTGCTTGAAAATTTGTAATGTGTTTTGGAAACATGATGGACATGACACTTAGAAAACATGAGGATGGCCAACTCGAGGTTGGGTTGAGCTTGTAGCATAAACCTACCCGGAACCGACCGGCTTAACTAGTGGCTACAAGCAATAGGACCCAATGTGAGTAGTTGGTCATGTTGCACGTGAAACCCGAGGTTAGACTAAGTTGTGGTGTAAACCTACCCGGACCCGCCCGGCCTAACTAGTAACCACAACAAGGTCTAATGTGAGAGGTTGGGTGCATTAAATTAATTAATGCCACATGGTAGGGTTAAGTCATGGACCGCTTGAATACTTAACCAATTAAACACGATGGGTTGATAGGGTTAAGTCATGAACCTTGGGTACACTTAACCAACTTGGTACTTGGATGAGTTGGGTTAACCACGTTTAACCCATTAAGGAAACCCTAGTTACGTGGTCCTTTGCACCAGTAACCCTCTTAGTTGTATCATGATACCCTAGGGACTAGGCTAGGGTGGGGCATGATTACTGGGATGACATGTAAGCGACCAAGACGACGGCTGTGTAGGTGCGCCGGTGTAGGTTCAGGCGGGCCATGGTCGTGCACATGGTCCGGAGTTGAAAAAGCAGGCACGGGCACCAGTAGGTTTAAACTGTGCGTGCTTGGTTTGTGTCAGTGGTTGACACCCTAGGACTTGATACACCCTAGGGTGGACCTAGCACAGTTTAGCTACACTTCGTAGTTGGGCCGTATGACACCGACACTTGACGAGTTAGGCTTTAGGAGAGCCGATCGACTAGACCGTGCTAGTTGGACCTTGGTTTAGGTCATTCATGATGTTGGGCCAAACTTGGGCCTGGGGATCACTTCTTGTTTACACTTGACATGACTTGTGATACTAGTACACTTGGTGCAAACCTCAACCTTGTATATGCGGTGCCACACTTGATCTATCTTGTTGACTTTTTCCATGCCAGTTATCATCCTATGACTCATCCTTGTTTACATATACAGTTAACTTTATTAGTTGTTGTACAATTGTAGGTAGGACTTACCAGTCTTTTGACTGACCCATTTTCTTTTGCCTCTTTTCTTTCGTTTCCCCCCTCCCCCCAGGTTTACAGGGCGGGAATACCAGTACTTAGCTTGGATCTTAGCTGCTTTTCCTGGATAGCTCATGTATGCTTTGGACTTGAGCTCGCTATGGTTTTCTACCTTGGGGATAGCTACTTTATGTTTTCCTTTCCAGTTTCCAGTTTTATGTTTCTAGACTTTGTTTATGGAAAATAATGATCAAGTACTGTGTTGTAACGTAACTTATGGTTTTGATATGCTAGTTTTTATCCGCTGCTATATTTACTCTGTTTTTACTTACATGTTCTGTCTTGTGATATCCGCATGCATGTTTACCTTGTTTAAACGCCCCTCCAAAGTCAGTGCCCTTGCAAGAGTGGCACTGGCGGAGGTGGGGTGTTACATTTGGTATCAGAGCATAAGGTTTACAAGATTGGAGCAAAAAGGGTTTTAAAGTTACTTTTAAAAGCTATTTTCAAAACCAATTAAGTATTTTCCAAAGAAAAGTCTAGTTTATTTTGAAAGGCTATCCCCCAAGAGCCATAAGCACTATCCTTCGTTTCCTCGTTCTAAATCTATCTTTTCCTTTTTTTTTCAGCATGGCCGATCTCAATCTTCCTGAGGGAGTCACCATTCCCGGATGGTTCCGGAGGTACTTGGAAGCTAGGGCCAACAATGCAGGTCCAGCAACCACTCCCACTATCACTGAGGTTCCACCCCCTCCTCCTCCTCCTCAGCAACCACAAGCCGATTTCGCCAAGGTTTGCAAGGACTTCAAGGCAATGGGTGGCAAAAAAATTATTGGGACGGAGACTTTTGTGGAAGCAAGAAATTGGTTGAAGGAGACCGAAGATCTCTTTGCCATCTTTGATATAGAGGACCGTAGAAAGGTTCTGTTGGCGGTTTGGCTACTAAAGGAGGAAGCTTCTTATTGGTGGGAGGTCACCAGTGCTACTAGGCCCGTAGAAACCTGGGCCGACTTTAGGGCAAGGTTTGGGCTTAAGTTTCTATCGTCTGCAGAGGCAAATTTGCAACTAGAAAAGTTCATAGCCTTGAAGCAAGGAGACATGACAGTGAGAGAGTATGTGAATAAGTTCAACCAGCTGGCCCGATTCGGTTTGGACATGGTCAATACTCCCGAGAAGAAGGCTCTACGTTTTGCACGAGGGTTAAATGAGCCATTACAAGGTCTAGCCATGTCACACATACCCATGGGGGCCACCTTTGAGAGCCTAGTAGACATGGCATTGCTGCAGGGAGAGGATAAGAATGGGAAGAAAGAAGTCAAGCCCAATGAGACTCAGTCTAAGAAGACAGACTCCAAGTGGGGAGGGAATCAGAGTAATTAGAGTAACAAGAACAACAAGAACAACAAGGGCAACAAGAACAAGGCAAAGGACCCAAGAAAGTGCAACTTCTGTGGGATCGTTGGGCACATAGCCAAGGACTGTAGGAAGAAGAGAATGAAATTGGGTGGGTGCTTTCACTGTGGAGAGACAGGACATTTTAGCAAGGATTGCCCTAAGAAGTAGGGGCATGGACAGACTCAACGTGCAGGTTCATCCGGAGGGCAAGTGCATGCTCTCAACGCCGCTCCAGTTCAGGATCGAGGTAGCATTTCTGTAGAAAGTCTTGTTTATATTTCTGATTATCCTGTTCGCACCTTATTTGATTCTGGCGCATCGCATAGTTTTATTTCTTCTGACATTGTTGAAAGTTTGCACCTAAGTACTAGCTTAGTTGAGGATCCCATTTGTGTTTCGAATCCGGTTGGGGGTTCAGCCCATTTATCTATGATCTGTATGGATTTGAGGATTTCTATCTTGACCGTAGAATTCTCGTGTGATGCTTATGTTCTCGGGTTCACGGGATACGGGTTGATCTTTGGCATGGATTGGTTGTCCCGCTATGGAGCCATTCTCGATTGTGAGCATAGGGTGGTGAGACTCATGACTCACCTGGGTAATACCCTAGAGATTTTTTGCAACCCGCTAGATCCCGTCATGCTATGTTATCTTGAATCTCTTGACTCGTCCATCGATGATCTGCAATCTGTAAGGGTGGTTCGAGAATACCCTGATGTCTTTGAAGAAGTTAAGGGGTTACCCCCTAAGCGAGAGATAGATTTCCGCATTTATCTGGTTGATAATGCTAAGCCAGTCTCCTTACCAGTTAGGCACATGGCCCCGCGTGAAAGGAGAGAGCTCAGTAAGCAAATCAAGGAGCTACTTGAGAAAATTTTTATTAGGCGAAGCATTTCCGAATGGGGTGCTCCTGTGGTGTTCGCTACTAAGGCGGACGACTCGCTTCGTCTATGTGTTGATTATCGAGAGTTGAACAAGCTGACCAAGAAGAATAGGCATCCATTACCGAGGATAGATGACCTCTTCGACCAGCTTGTTGGTGCTTCTGTTTTCTCTCAGCTTGACCTTGCTACTGGATTCCATCAGCTCAGGGTAGCTGAAGACAGTATAGACAAGACTGCGTTCAGGACTCCAGATGGATTTTTCGAATGGCTTGTCATGCCGTTCGGCTTGACTAATGCACCCGCATATTTCGTGGACTTGATGAGTAGGGTGTTCAGGGAGTTCTTGAACAAGTTTGTCGTGGTCTTCGTAGATGATATTCTGATCTTCTCAAAAGACGAGGAAGAGCATGCTAGACATCTCAGGGAAGTGATGGATACGCTTAGAGCCCATCAGTTGAAAGCCAAGTTCTCCAAATGTCACTTTTGGAGAAAGGAAGTCCGGTTTCTTGGACATATAGTTTCTAAGCAGGGTATAGCTGTGGATCCCGGGAAAGTGGTTGCAGTTCAAGACTGGAAGACTCCTAAGAATGCAACCGAAGTGCGAAGCTTTCTCGGTCTGGCAGGCTATTATAGGAAGTTCATTAGAGACTTCGCTAAGATTTCAGCCCCTCTCACTAGATTGACGAAGAAGAACTTAGTCTTTGCATGGGACTTAGAGTGTGAGCTCGCTTTTCAAAGGCTCAAAAGGGCCCTTACCACAGCTCCAGTTTTGGCATTACCCGATGGCGGTAAGATGTTTACCGTGTATACCGATGCATGTGGCACGGGGTTAGGCGCTGTTCTAATGCAGGTGGGAAGAGTGATATGTTATGGGGGTAGGCAACTTAAAGTTCATGAGCAGAACTACCCCACTCATGACTTGGAGTTGGCGGCGATTGTCTTTGCACTCAAGTCCTGGCGCCACTATCTTTTAGGCGAAAGGTTTGAGTTGTATACTGATCACAAATCACTCAAGTATCTCTTCTCGCAGAAAGATCTGAATCTTAGGCAACAAAGGTGGATGGAATTCTTAGCATCATATGACTTCGAGATAGCTTATACCCCTGGCAAGGGTAATGTTGTGGCTGATGCACTAAGCAGAAAGAGGTTGACCCTAAGTCCTCTATTCGTTGAGATGAAGAATTTAGAGTATGTGGCAACCTTTGATTTCTCTTTGGCAATTGAGTCGATGACCGGTTCATTAGCATCTCTGGAACTCAGACCTACCCTTCTTGATCAAGTTGGGGCTTCGCAGAAAGAAGACCCTCAGATAGTTGAGATTATGGATAAGTTGATTCGAGGAGAGACGTCTAGTCATCTCGCTCGACATTCTATTGATGACAAGGGTTGGCTGAGGAGAGATGGAAGGTTATGTGTTCCAGTGGTAGGAGATCTAGTAAGAAAAATTCTTGAGGAAGCGCATCGCTCTAAGTTGACTATACATCCAGGCGGAGATAAGATGTATAAAGATATGAAGCGTATTTTCTTTTGGCCTGGGATGAAGAAGGATGTGGCAGAGTTTGTTTCTAGATGTATCATTTGCCAGCAAGTTAAGGCCGAGTCGAAGAAGCCCGGTGGGCTATTGCATCCTCTAGACGTTCCACTTTGGAAGTGGGAGAGTATTTCCATGGATTTTATTGATGGGCTACCAAGGTCAAGGAAAGGGAATACGAGCATTTGGGTTATTGTGGACAGACTTACGAAGAGTGCTCATTTCATTCCGGTAAAGAGCAAGAGGACCGCATCTTGGCTAGCGTCTGTATATCTTCGTGAGATTGTGAGACTTCATGGAGTCCCTTCTAGTATAGTCAGTGACCGTGACCCAATCTTTACAAGTCAGTTCTGGAATAGCTTGCAAGAAGCCATGGGCACGAGGTTGAATCTAAGTACTGCTTATCACCCACAGACGGACGGTCAAACCGAAAGGGTGAATAGGGTACTCGAGGATCTGTTAAGGCTTTGTATTCTGGATTTTGGTGGTACTTGGGAAGACCATCTTCCTCTTGTTGAGTTTGCATATAATAACAGTTATCAAGCAAGCATAGGGATGGCACCATTTGAATCTTTATATGGGAGGCCGTGCAAGTCGCCCACATGTTGGTGGGAGACTACAGATAAGCTTATACTTGGGCCTGATATGATCAGAGATGCATCCGAGAAGATCGAGTTGATTCGAAGACGGATGAAAGCGGCCCAAGACCGACAGAAATCCTATGCTGATAAGCGAAGATCTGATTTGGAGTTTGATGTTGGAGATATGGTTTTCGTGAAGGTTTCTCCTTTGCGGAATGTGGTCCGATTTGGAGCCGTTGGGAAGTTAGCACCGAGATTTGTTGGACCCTTCCCTATTATAGAGAGGATCGGCCAGATGGCTTATAGAGTGAAATTGCCCGAGAAGCTTGCCGGAGTACACGATGTTTTTCATGTCTCGCATCTCCGGAAGTGTTTACATGAGTCAGCAGAGGTTGTTGAGCCAAGTGTTCTGGAAGATGTGGAAGTGGAGAAAGAAGCTACTTTGAGGAGAGCTCCGATTCGTATCTTGGGGACGGAGACCAAGAAGCTAAGGAATCGAGAGGTCAAGTTGGTGAAGGTTCAATGGGGTGAAGCCGAAGAAGACGCAACTTGGGAAACCGAGGAGAAGATGCGTGGGCTTTATCCATTCCTTTTTGAGGGTACACTCTCAATCTCTTTTCTTTGTTAGCATATCTTTCTCTTTGCTATCCATGTTTATCTAGTTATCGTGCTAACCTTGTCATGAGAACCTTAGGTAGAAACCCTTTGGATGAAACATGTATTTGAAACATGTTATGCTTGATGGTTGCAAGTGGTTGCAAGTGGTTGCAAGTGGATACTCGTGGATGCATGATACACATTAGGCACTAAGATCGGCTCACACACTCTCATATTGCATATGCATGAGTGTTTATGCTTATTCATGGATGAAATTTTTTGTGTTATCACATGGATGTTGCATATGGATGTATGTGATGTGCACACATATAGATGTTATACATTATGTTAGGAATTGCATACATATGGATTCATTTCACTAACATAATCTGCATTGATGATATTTGCATTAGATAAGTACATATACACACACCTTTGCATATGATCATACAGCATTTAGAACCTTTTAAGGACAATGATTGCTCGTGGATGATGTTTTGAGTAGATGGATGATGGATGGTAGGATACGTTCTTCCTAACTTGGATATTTCGGGGACGAAATCCTTTAAGGAGGGGAGAATGTAACAACCCGTATTTTTGAATAACATGTTATAACATAAATGGAGGCAGAATTAAACTGTAAAATCTGAATCAAGGAAAACGGGCTATTCCATTGCGTTCGACTCGGAAAAATACGCGAAATAGAGTCCGAGTTTTCGAAAATCGGAGTCCGTATGACCAAGATATGGCCTCGCGAAGTTTCACGAAAAATTCCCAAATTAAAGTATACTTAATTAAGTGAAATGGGTTGCGCAGAGAAATATATATATATATATATTGATATATATATATATAATTGAAAATTAAATAAATAAATATGCAAAAATGTTCAAAACAGCGAATTGGGAGAAGGGAATAACCGAACCGGCTGATTTTTGAAGTCGACCCGAGCCCGCTGGGTTGACTAGGGGTTAATCCAGGGTGTTTGGCTGTCAAGCCGTGGGCCAATTCGCTCAAATGCAGATTTTGCATTTGGATGGTTCTCATGGTTCATCTTTAATCTAAAGGCCCTAGATGGTTCCTACACTTGACTTCTTCCCCAAGACATGCTTTGATGGCTTGGATTGAATCTAGGTTTAATCCTATGGCCTAAAACACTTGCCTACTCTATAAATAAGACCCTAACCTACCCTAAATCATCATTATTCATTCATACAACTAAACTATGGCAAAATCAATCCTCTCATGGCCTCCACTCTCTTCATAAAATTCCTAAATCAAATTTCTAAGAGATTTCCATGCATACAAGTGTATTTAGGCTTGTATGATCCTCTTTAGCTTGCATTAAAGTCTTGTTTCTCTATTGGCATCATAAAGGAGGAGTCTTGATCAAGTTTGCTTGCATTTTGGGGTTTTAATTTGTTGCATAAGGGGTTTCTTACATTTGTTATACTCATTTGAGTCCACATAAGCATTGTAAGCCTATTTCTACTCTTGTATTTTAACTATGAAGTTAATATGTTATGTTGCAAGTTGAGTTTGGGGTTAATCATGATATGTGCTTTGATCTTATGATTTTATGCATAAGCTTACTCTATGCATGTTAGTAAAGTCATTACCTTGGCTTTATGCATAGAAAGATGTGATCTTTGGTTGGAAATGTTGCATGATGCAACTTTGAAACTCTCATAAACCTTGTATTAACATGCATATAATGTTATATGCATGTTACTAGTCCTTATCTCATGCTATCTATGGCCATGTTCCGCTTATTTGCCAAGTTTGATGTTATGCATGCATATGAACCTTATGCAAGTTGAAACCATGTTATGCATGCATATGAACACTATGCAAGTTAAAATGATGTTATGCATGCTTAGGAATATTTTGCAAGTTGATAACATGATATGCAAGTTTGTGATCACATCTTTGTCTCATATGCCACCATGTTTAACTTGTGGCTCCAACACCTTTATGTCATGATTTTGCCAAGTTCCCTCTTTCTATCCTTTATGCGCTATTGCGATATGTAAGCGAGGGGATTGCGTTTGGGGTTGGGTAAACTTAAAAGACATAAAAACGTAAGCTTGGGAATTTACCTATTAAGTTAGGTCTACCCATTGGGAATTTACCTATTAAGTTAGGTCTACCCAATTGCTTGAAAATTTGTAATGTGTTTTGGAAACATGATGGACATGACACTTAGAAAACATGAGGATGGCCAACTCGAGGTTGGGTTGAGCTTGTAGCATAAACCTACCCGGAACCGACCGGCTTAACTAGTGGCTACAAGCAATAGGACCCAATGTGAGTAGTTGGTCATGTTGCACGTGAAACCCGAGGTTAGACTAAGTTGTGGTGTAAACCTACCCGGACCCGCCCGGCCTAACTAGTAACCACAACAAGGTCTAATGTGAGAGGTTGGGTGCATTAAATTAATTAATGCCACATGGTAGGGTTAAGTCATGGACCGCTTGAATACTTAACCAATTAAACACGATGGGTTGATAGGGTTAAGTCATGAACCTTGGGTACACTTAACCAACTTGGTACTTGGATGAGTTGGGTTAACCACGTTTAACCCATTAAGGAAACCCTAGTTACGTGGTCCTTTGCACCAGTAACCCTCTTAGTTGTATCATGATACCCTAGGGACTAGGCTAGGGTGGGGCACGATTACTGGGATGACATGTAAGCGACCAAGACGACGGCTGTGTAGGTGCGCCGGTGTAGGTTCAGGCGGGCCATGGTCGTGCACATGGTCCGGAGTTGAAAAAGCAGGCACGGGCACCAGTAGGTTTAAACTGTGCGTGCTTGGTTTGTGTCAGTGGTTGACACCCTAGGACTTGATACACCCTAGGGTGGACCTAGCACAGTTTAGCTACACTTCGTAGTTGGGCCGTATGACACCGACACTTGACGAGTTAGGCTTTAGGAGAGCCGATCGACTAGACCGTGCTAGTTGGACCTTGGTTTAGGTCATTCATGATGTTGGGCCAAACTTGGGCCTGGGGATCACTTCTTGTTTACACTTGACATGACTTGTGATACTAGTACACTTGGTGCAAACCTCAACCTTGTATATGCGGTGCCACACTTGATCTATCTTGTTGACTTTTTCCATGCCAGTTATCATCCTATGACTCATCCTTGTTTACATATACAGTTAACTTTATTAGTTGTTGTACAATTGTAGGTAGGACTTACCAGTCTTTTGACTGACCCATTTTCTTTCGCCTCTTTTCTTTCGTTTCCCCCCCCCCCCCAGGTTTACAGGGCGGGAATACCAGTACTTAGCTTGGATCTTAGCTGCTTTTCCTGGATAGCTCATGTATGCTTTGAACTTGAGCTCGCTATGGTTTTCTACCTTGGGGATAGCTACTTTATGTTTTCCTTTCCAGTTTCCAGTTTTATGTTTCTAGACTTTGTTTATGGAAAATAATGATCAAGTACCGTGTTGTAACGTAACTTATGGTTTTGATATGTTAGTTTTTATCCGCTGCTATATTTACTCTGTTTTTACTTACATGTTCTGTCTTGTGATATCTGCATGCATGTTTACCTTGTTTAAACGCCCCTCCAAAGTCAGTGCCCTTGCAAGAGTGGCACTGGCGGAGGTGGGGTGTTACATTAGAGGTTATATATTGATAGACATCAGTTGTATGGCATGAATTGTCAGTGTGGCATGCTGAGATGCAAATGATCTAGGCTTTTGAAATAGCAGAGTCTTGTGGCTGATGATCAAATCATGACTTTAAATAGCGTAGCTTTGTGTATAGCATTAATTTACGAGCCTCACACCTCGGTATGAGTCAAAAACAGAATCGTGACTGTAGGGTGTGCACGACGTTATTTTCTAGCTATGGGTGGTTTCATGGTATGGAGCCCAGACATTTATATTTTAATTATGTGGATGATGGAATGCGAGGTGCCTCAGATATTGGTCCCTAGTGGCAAAGTGATAGGTCCGATAGAACCTAGAAACGTGTGTTCAGGAATAATTAATCCTCAAAAGTAAGAGAGAACTGGTCCGGAATATCCAAGGGTTCACTACGGGGGATCCTGAGGCATTTGCTAGAGTGTCTCCAATCGGTGAGGAGCCATCCCTTGGCCTCGACTCATAGATGGAATCCAATTTCCAATACGTGACATTACGGTTTTAATTGTAGAACTAGTATGGCGACATAGTAGGATGGGGTATTATGTCGTCTATGATTGATACATTTATATTTAAAGTTGTTTGATACACTATGCACTTATAGTAATATCAAAATGATTTGTTTTAAAACGTACTAAGCATGTTTGGCTATTATAAGGTAAAACTCTATCCTCCGGCTTGCGTTGCATTGTGTGATAAGACCTAAGCCTTATAATAGCTTCATTTTTACAAAAAAAAGCATTGCCTTGTTTGTAAATTGTTTTATGCACTGGTATTCTTGGGAGGAAACCCGTTTCGTGTTATACGGCGTGGTCCCTTGATTTACTTTATTTTCAAAGTAAAGTTTTAAATAAATGTTTTAGTTCTCACACTAGTCCCATGACTGACCTGGAGTTTATTGTTTTTATTTAAAGTCTGGGTGCCCATATTTTCCATACGGGCAGCTAGTAATTTTGGTTTTGCAGATATTCCTTTTCCAGGATCATGGATTTACAACTGGAGAAATATTCGGAAAGTTTTGTGTTCGTGTATCTCTTACAGTTGTGTTATGTATTATTTTCCTCATCTATGTAATTTTAGTCTCTGATATTGTATTTCCAATGTGTAATATTTATTCATACTCTGATATATTCTTATACTCTGATGTAATTGTTGTAATAAGCAATGAAATGTTCTATTGTTTGTGTTCTGATTTGTCATGTTCTCAACTCAATCCGGGCTTCCCCGTAAGGGCGAGTTTGGGTCGTTTCATAATATAACCCAAATTTTCCAACGTATGAATTGGAATGGATCTGAATAGAAATAATATTCGGAATATTTCAATATTGGATTCCGTGATTACATGGATATTGTTGAGGAATTTGAAAGATATAAATATCGTTATTCCAAATGTGATATTTGTTGGTTTCAGGATTTGATATTGAATATAAGCCGATATTATTTCTATTCAGAGCCTTGTATTTAATATCAAATTGGAGTTTGGGGTTTGTCGTGAATGGCGTCTTTAATAACACTGCTGTTAAACCCCGTTGAGAAAAGAAAAATGTTTTAGTTAAGATTAATGAAAATTTTCAATTACTAGATATAATTGGAATTAAATGGAAGTCAATTTTGGGTTCGTTGTGAACGATGTTTTAATTAACATTTGTCCATAAAACCCAATTAACAGTGAAGATATGATTTGGAATTTATAAATCTTTTTATTAAGATTTAATGGAAATTTTCCAAAGTGAAGTTTTCTAATTTAATATATTCAATTGGAATTGAATAGAATTCGCTTTGGTAATAATCGAGATGAGCTATTGTAAAGGAATACTGTTACTATATATGGAATTTAAAAAGGATTTGCCATTATTCTGTTTATATTATTAGTCTGATACGGAAATTTATATCAATTATATATTGATATGTTTCCGTGAAGATTCTATAGTTAATGGAAGCTGATTTGGGTTTATTGTGAACTGTGTTTTAAATGGCATTGGTTCTTTAACCCAGTTAATGACAGGATTAATTTTCCTAAAAAGTTAAACAATCATTAAGTAATGATTTTTGGAAGATTAATACTAAATGTAGTTTTAATAAATCTTTAATTAGATTGAAAGTTAAATGGTAATTAAATTTATCGAATTCATGAAATGATCGGGAATGGAGTACCACCAGTTTTACTCCAGGATATAGTTAAATCTTTAATTAGAATTGAACGTGAAATGGTTATTAATTTTCACTGATAACACAGTGGGTGTTAGATATGGAGTACTACCAGTTTTGCTCCATGGGATAAATAGGTTGGTACTGGAAAATAAAATAAATGGTTACTTTGGTAAGGCTCGATAATCCCAACTAGTTAATAAAATCTTTTGGAAACGATATCCAAAGGAAGATTATAGAGAAAATTTAAAAGATTTATCTTTGATAAAATCAATGGGAACCTTTCCCTAAAATGTGAATATTTGAATAAAAGAATACTCTGAATTGGAATGAGGCGTATGATGTGTTTTTATGGCACTTGATTATTGACTATAAAATACGCGAATTATTCGGAAAGGTCGGGTTTAACCCATTCTGAATAACTAATACAACGACTAAAAGTCAACGACGAAGACAGTGGTTGAAGACTAGAGATCTTCACATCGCTTGGATGATTACTGATGTATTGATTGGGCTGTACACCCAAGACAAGGTAATAAGTGGTGATCGTCCAGACGTACTTGGAGATCGACCGGATATGCGAGGACCTATCTCCTATATTAGACATATGGGACGAGAAATAAGGTGCCTCTAGTTTCGTTCAGACCCAGAACGGACTTGAAAATGGATGTGTGTCTGACATTGGATTTCATTTTTGTTTATTGATTTCTATTAAATATATATCTGTTTGGTGGCGGAGAATTTATTCTCTTTCTTAACGCCCTTCTCTGAGACGTACGAGCTTAGAGGTTATATATCGATAGACATCAGTTGTATGGCGTGAATTGTCAGTGTGGCATGATGAGATGCAAATGGTCAAGTCTTTTGATGAAAAAAGAGTCTTGTGGTTGGTGATCAAAGCACGGCTTTAAATAATATAGCTTTGTGTATAGCGTTAATTCGAGAGCCTCACCCCGGTATGAGTCAAAAACGGGATGGTGACCATAGGGAGAACTTGCGTTTCTTTTTAGCTAGAAGTGGTGTCATGGTATGGAGCCTAGACATTTTTACTTATGTGGATGATGGATTGCGAGGCGCCTCAGATATGATTGGTCGACGTACTGACCATTTTGGAGGTCCGATAGGACTGGAAAACGTATTGTTCAGGATTAATTAATCCACTAAAGTGTGGACCGGCCCTACCGTTCACAGGGTTGCCCGTAGGTGTGATCCTGAGGCATTTGCTAGAGTGTCCCAAATCGATGAGAAGGATCCCTTGCCTCGACACATAGATGGAAATCTAATTTACAATACAACACTTTTTGGCATTAGTTATAAACCTATATGGCGACATAGTAGGATGGGGTACTATGCCGTTTATGATTGATACATTTATGTTTGAAAGTTGTTTTGACGCTATACACTTATAGTAATATCAAATGATTTGTTTTAAACATACCAAGCATGTTTGGCTATTATAAGGGAAAACTCTATCCTCCGGCTTGCGTTGCATTATGCGATGGGACCTAAGTCTTATAATAGCTTCATTTTCCAAAAAGCATTGCGTTATTTTATTTTAAGCTGAGATTCATGTGGAGTAAACCCGTTACGTGTTATATGGCGTGGTCCCATGATTTCCCAACTTTTAGATCAAATATTTAATAATTGTTTTAGTTCTCACACCAGTCCCATGACTGACTTGGAGTTTATTGTTTCTACCTAAACTTTGGGTGCCCATATTTTCCACACGGGCAACTAGTAATTTTGGTTTTGCAGACTTTATTTAACAGGATCCTGCTTTACAACTGGAGCTATATCCGGAAAGCTTTGTATCTGTGTATTTCTTCAGTTGCGTTTGTTGATGTATTTCCCGCAACTCATTGTATTTATACATTATATTTCCACTGCTATGTATTTTAAATCTCTGTTATTATTTTCCGCTATATATTATTTATTCTATGATATTCTTGTACTCTGATGTAAATTGTTGTAATAGCAATGAAGTGTTCTTATGTTGTGTTCTGATGAGTCGTGTTCTCAAAACAATCCGGGCTCCTCCGTTTCTTCGGGAATCGGGGAAGTTTGGGTCGTTTGATGAACGAAATTGAGTTAATAAATTTACAATTGAAATTCTAGCGAAGTTGGTAAATGATAAAAATAGGAATTTGTAAATGAAAATTTGATTTATAAAGTTATTTTAAAATTTTGTTATGGTTTGAATTAAGTCTATAAACTTTTGAATTGAACTTAAAAGTGAATAAACGAAAACTGAATATATATTAATTATCCTGTTAAAATAGTCATTCTTCAAATGATTTCGAAATCCAGTGAAATCTATTTCACTTGATCTGAAATTGTAAATTATTATAAGGTTTCAAATTTCGTGTCGATTGGACTTATAGTTTGGTCATACGAATCTAAAATGCATAGGAAATTATTTGTGCAATTTAATCAGAATAATTGAATTTTTAAGAACAACTGCTGTAAACAATGAAACTGACCTTAGCACCAGTCCCATTGCGTTGGTGGTTATAGGAAGACGCGGGGACCAAAGAATCGAACGGGTTTTTGGGTTTGTATGATATGCCTGCAACGTAAAGGATGAAAGAAGGGGTGTTGAGGTAGCAGGATCTGATTGGGTGAGGGATTGCTTTAAACTAGTTTATATATTTTGAAAATTAAATGTTTAAATACGTATGACTTTTTCAACGAACTCAGATTGACGCACAGTTTGTTCCGTTATGTTCATATCGAAATTCCAGCTGATGTGTAGCTAGTTTAGTGGGATCTGGGGATTGTTAAATTTTGGGTCTATTTGGATTTAAACGAGTTTGAAGTCAAAAATGAGTGGTAAAACTCACTCACACTTAACTAAGATATTTGATTGTTAGTTAAATTAGAATCATGTTATGATATGATTGTATTTGTTATTGTTCAATAGATAAAAATGCATATTTATGTTGATTGCATCGATAGTATGATTTAATTTAACTGCTACTTTGAATTGTACCGTTAGGTTAATTTGAAATTTAATTGCCGGTTTAAATTTGATACTTGGTAATTAGTAATTTGATGTGATATTGAACTATTTGGATGGATTGATTTTGATGGATACCTTGGATTGATATGTTTGACATATCAATATTTAATTATGTGAATTTACCGTGTTATTCACTTTAATTATATATGACTGTTTGTTTGTGTTGATTAATCTCAACCATTTACCTTAGATGTTAACGGCATCAAATAAACCTGAGATTAATCATTAAAATGAATTAAGAACATAGGTTAAAATGATAAATACCTATGACCCTTGATTTGGATTGAAATGGTATATATATATTCATTCCTAAAATATTAAAATTAAATTTAAGTATTATTTGGCCATAGGATAGAAAATTATATTCGGACATCTATTGGTTAAGTAAAATTTATTTTAACCTTGCGTCTTGAAATATTGGTTTAAAGACAATATAAATGATGTTTTATAAATTGATTTCCTTTGAATTTAAATTTTGGATTTTGAAATATAAAACGAAAAGAAAATTATTTAACGTTGTAAACTGAAGCTAAAACTGAATGTGAATTGAATATATTGCAATTGAATTGCTTTATCCACCTTCGAAATTTACTTTGAATTAACATTGATTTATAGTGATATTTGAATTGCGAACTCGTGATTTGTTATAAACTAAAATAATTCAAAATGAGAATTATAATTGGAAACTTAACTATTTGAATTGAATCAAATTCAAAATGGAAGTTGATTCGAACTAAAGTATTGAAATTGAATCGAATTGATTTGAAATTGGAATATAACTTAAGGTTTATTTAAATTAGAAGAAACAGTTCTAAATCAAACTGTAGTATTTTACCCATTATATAAACTAGTTTTCGAAATAACTATTTTACTTTATAAACGATTTATTTTAACTTATATATATTGATTTTTTTAATAAGCTACTTTAGAATCAACTATTTTGATAAATCCTATTTCAAATTCAAATTATTTATATGTAAACCTTTTATATGCTAACTATTTATTTTCAGATAGTTTCATATATATTTTAAATATTTTAATATACAAACAAATTCAACTATTTTTGTTAGATCGAAATTTGGACCTAACACCCAAATTGTTATGAACTGTAGAGAATTCTAAATGAGGAACAAGGAAAAAGAAAATAACACTCAGAATTTATAGTGGTTCGGCGTTAACGAGCCTACGTCCACTTTATATCTTATTGATTATGCTTTACAAGCTAGTACAACAGTGATTTCTCTCAATATTTCAGTGGTTTGACAACAATGGCGGACTCAGTATTCACTATTGCCAAAAAGATCCCGAAAAATGCCAAGCTCTGGGCTATTTATAGCTGATTTTGTCAGGCGGATCGCAGACACGTGGCACGAATCCCGAGATTTTCGGATCGCATCGCCACCATTGAAGAAACAGTCAAACTAGCCGTTGTGAACAGGTGTCGTCAGATCCGTGTGATTCGGATCGCTGAAGACCAGCTCGTGGTTGAACGGGTCAGGGGGTTCGGTTCGTTACAAGGGATCGGATCGCCTGGAGGTGACGTTCGTCGACGAGATGGGAGCGATCCGTTCCTGGGCGAGTCGATAGAGCGCGATCCATTCCTAGGCGAGACGATGGCGTGCGATCCATTCCTGGGCGAGACGATGGCGTGCGATCCATTCTTCCACTTTCCTGGGGGACTTGGTTTCCTGATTTCCTTTCATGAATGATCCTGGATGGCTTGGTCAAAAAGCGAGCCAACATTTTGCCCCCTCGAAGTATGTTTTATTGATGATGAAACATGCTTCGAAGATGCTTATTGACTCTCTCCTGAAAGGATGCAAGTTTACAGTCGCATTGATTCAAATTGACACATGGATGGATCGGATCGCCATAGGACGACACGGTCCGATTTGGTCATCTGCTCGTCGCGTGCTGAGTTCCTAGGGTCTTGTGCGATACGGGGCGCATCTTCCTTCGAGTCGTATCGGGCTCTAAGTTTTGTGGGCCATCATTTCAAAGCGGTCCGTGGGCTTCTTTGCGATTCCATCTCTGGATCGTGGCCTGTGGGGCGCTTCGTGGACCGAATAAGACAAAGGAGGGGAGACAAACGGTCACCTTCTTTGCCTATATAAGCCGACGCTCCCCTCTTCATTCTCCTTCTTTTTCTTCTCTGCTGAATCGTCTCGCGCGAGCTATCGAAAAACGAATCCAACCTTTTAAAACTTTCGAAAATCCAAGAACTCTCTCAGCTTTTAGAAAGGTAACTTTATAGAAAGCACTCTCATACTACTCTCCTGAATTTCTACAGCTGATTCCAGAGAGAAACAAAAATAAATCCGCTACTTTCCGAATAAATCACCAAGTCGCCATGGCCATTGAGCGTGGAGCTCAGAACTTGAGGATGGGAAGGAGATGAGGAAGAAGAAGGATGCAGAAGGAGAAGGAAGGCCGACTCGGATCGTGGTCAACGATTGAGGACGGAGGCAAATGGCGAGACGAAAGATTGAGATGGCAACCAAGGGTCGTATCACGGCAGTTGCAACGGTTCGTGAGGGAACCTTCCCTTCGTCCGGCAATTCGATGAGGGGCGAACTCTCTGCTCTACGATTCGGAAAGGGGCGATCCCTCTGCCATGCGGGCGACCCCTCTGCCATGCGAGTCGAAGGGGGCGATCCCTCTGCTATGCGAGTCGAAGGGGGCGATCCCTCTGCTATGCGATCCGTCTCACGGCTGGTGATACGAAGAAATTTCAGTCTTTAATCAGCGCCTTGTCGCTACAAAACTCTGGACAGTTAGGATAGAGCCTTGACGTTGATCTCTCTGGACTAAATGACTTCATGATTTGACTGCATATGACGACTAACGACCTTTAATAACCTCGACTGCTTTCATGTTTTATTATCGTTTTTAATAATGCGCACACACAAGCACACACAGCAGCACTTGCACACACGGGGGACGGGTAGTGTTGATCTTATCGTTCATATTTTCTCGTCCTAGCAGCAATGTCGAACGACCACTCTTCCTCAAGATCTGTAGCCGAAACGGAATCCGAGATTCCTGAATAGCATAATCCTCAAATTCCTCCAATCAATCCAGAAGGTGAAGATTCTGGGTCTGAATATGAAGCCACAGAATCAGATCCGACAGAAAGCACGTCATCCAGCAACAACTCCGAGTCTGACGAGCGAGCTCCGGACGAAATTCCAGGCGCAGTCGGGATAGATAAATTCTCTGACTCTTTAGCGTCCAAGCTCGACGAGATAAAACTCAAGAGAATCTGCTTAAGACACGGCATTCCTTGGGACGATGTCTTAACACCTGGAAGCGAAGACAGACCCCATCTAGCACCGGAAGGGTATATGTCGATCAGTCGGACAATGTGCCTAGTAAGAGCTATTCCTCCGTTCCCTCCAATTGTCATTGAAACTCTGAGACGATTGGGCATTGCCCCGATGCAGCTTCATCCAAACGCCTACGCGTCTCTATACTCTTTATATGTTGCTTATGCGGAAATCTTGCACGCCGAACTCAAATTCAGAGACCTGGTGTTCTTCTTTCTCTTCAAGCACCGTTCTTCTGCAACTCCCAACTTTTCCTTTTTTGAATCAGTGGCGAACAGGAAAGTTCTGTATGACGGATACAGCAACATCGGGGATCCTAAGTCTGACTGGTTTTACATAAGAAGACAGGCTGGATGCTCACGGAGATGGCTCAAATCAAGTAAATTTTGATCGCCTAGTTGAATATCTTGCTTGGAGAGTCTAAGTAATAACATTCTTCCGCTTTTTCCTTTGTCTTAAACAGATCATGTCTTCCCGAAAACAGAGGGTGCATTATACAACAACCGGTTATCCATTCTTTTGCAAAGCAGATCCGACTTTTTAAGGATTAAAAAATGCATTACGGATGACAACCTTCATAAGCATCGCCTCTTGGATATGAAATTTGGACTTGGAACTGGCGGCAAACCTTATAAATATGTGCCCCCGACGGAAGGAGAGGGAACTTCACAAGCGGTGGAGACAACCAAATTTCACAAAAGTCCTTCTCCGATAGTCATCCAAGACGACGAAGACTTGAATGTGTACAGGGGGGATGAGTCCCGTGGTGATGTGTCGAAGGAAATCCCTACCTCTGCTCCAATGGAAACCGTCGGCGATGACGAATTGACAGAAGAACAGTTATTCGACGAGCTGAATAAAATCCCTCTGCCCGACATTGAATACACGGAAAAAGACTTCGGCGAGGAGCCTTTCTTTTCTGCTCCCGAAGAGGCGACTGATTCAACAAGGGGACGTGAAACGGGCCAGACGAGCCTATCTCCAGGCCCGGGTCTGTTAGGGGGGATTATATGGGATGCACACCTCACACACACTGCCTGACCGTGCACTATTATGCTGTGGATATTCAATGTGATAATATGCTCTTCTTTTCTTTTTTTTACAGGAGCGATGTCGCGCAGGAAATCTTATTCGTACCGTTCTCTTCGCAACCTCGGTCTCCACCCAAATCAACTTCTACCAGGCCTTCGAGTCATCCAACAATTCCGACCGGGGGGAAGACACTTCCAAAAGAGTTGACTCCTCCAAAGAGTGCGCCTTCCCACAGTCGGTCGTCCAAAAGGCGTCACGAATCCAAAGATGGGGACAGAGATTCATCCAAGGACACTGAGCAAGAGAGGAGTAACATTGTCCCCACCAGCCAACCAGAATTAGCTGCCTCCGGTTCACGGGACTACGTTCACGGTCCTGAAATCCAAGGTAGGCTGGAAAAGTTACGGGAACAATTTCCAGGAATGTTCTTCGATAGGATGGTCTTTGTTCCTGCCTTGGAACCAGTTCCTAAAAACTGGGATAAAGAAGTTATCGGGCATATCCGTCACGTGGCCAAGCAGTACGAGGCGATGAAGAAGCACGCACTCAATCTTTCGGAGGTTATCCGAACACTCGAAATAGAAGCTCACAGGTCTAAAGCAAGACTCGAAAATAATGAAAGGGCTAGGACAAAATTAGAGAAGGATCTGGAAGACGCTCAAGCCCAGCTTGCTTTGGCACAGAGAGACGCCGCAAACTATAAAACTGAATTAGAAAATGCCAAGCAGCGCTTTCATTCAGAACTGGATTCCAATAGCCAGGAAAAAATGGCCTTAAAAAAGGAAGTTGAAGACCTCAGAATGGCCAACATCGAATTGGTAACGGCACAAGGCCATTTTTTGACGGAGAAGGCTGCTTGGGAGGCGGAAAAAGCGAGCCTAAAAGAAAGGTTGGCTCTGGCAGAGGCGGAAAAAGTGATTTTGAATGATCAGGTGGCAGACGCGAAGGGACGGGCAGCTCTTGCCGAAAAGAACGTTGAGAGCGCCATTGAAATGGCCACTGCCTCCAACAACAAACTCCTTGAAAGAGAGAAAGAAATCGAGGGGTTTGAGGAGATGATCTTTGATTTCCTCGGTCAGGTTCTCAAGACTCGCAATATCTCATGGATCCCGGATTATCATGTCACTTTGGCCAACTTATGGGATGCCATCGTCGAAGGTGAAAAACATAGACTAGGGGTCGAAGAGATCAATGAAGATGAATTGATGAAGAGCATCCTAAGGGACAACGAGCCTGAGGATCTGGCAGAGGGTCGTCGCTTAATCCTGGCGGAAATGGAGAAGGAGAGAACCATGGCTAAAGGAAAAAGCAAAATTGACGAAGGTTCCAGCTCCGCCCCGAAGTCTAAAACCTCCGGAGTTGAGGAGTATCACCCTGACGATCCGCTAATCCCCTTAGGCTTAACTCCCGTGGTTGTTGGAGCATCCGGATCTACCCAAGAGGGAGTATCTGCTGAAGGTACCTTTCTCTTTTCCCAACAATTTGCTAAAGCGATTGCGAATTGTCGTCGTCTAACAGGACAACCCATTGAATTAGTAATGTGTGTCTCTCATAATGCAGGTGGCGAGCCCGCCGACAAGGGTGTTGGAAAAGAGAGAGAAGAGGAGGAGGGGATCGTCCTGCCGGGTGCTGAAATCGATGTTTCAGAGCGAGTCGAGGCCGCAACAGCTGAAGGAAGCATCTCGGTGCCTAGCGCCGACGAACCCAAAGATGCTGAGACTATCGAGGCTTTAAAAGACTTGGATGGTCGGCATGTGGATGACGAAGAGGATACCACCGGCACCAAGAAGGCCGACGATGATGATGATGATGAGGAACCCCTGGCCAGCCGAAAAGCCAGACAAGAGAAAGAGTTGGCTTTGAAGAAGGTGGGGGATGAGGCTTTGGATGTGGTCCCTCTTGCAGAGTTCGATCCCAAAACTGGGATGATCATGAAAATCCAGTCCAAGTCCATCAGCCGGCAACTTCACTTTGCAAACCCTGATGACTTCCCGGCTTCCCTCTCCGGCAGAAGCAAGGGAAAAGATGGGGGAGAGGAGACCTCAGAGGAGTCAGATGCTCCCCTCGTGGACAAACGGAAAAGGAAGAAGGGGGATCCATCTGAAGCCGACAAGGAGAGGCTGGAGAGGCAGAAGCGAGAGAAGATATCAAAGCATAAATAGGATGTTTATTGATATTTTGTCTTTTAAGTTTCCCACTGACCAGGAAGTGTAATTGTGAGACTGGTCCTCACTTTTGTTTCTAACTTGTTTTCACTTTGCTGATTTGCAGTACATAAACAAGGATTTGTTTCTTCTTACATCATTGTGTACCTGTATTCATAGAAACTTTCCACGTTTAGTCGTTAGCCAACTATTAATAATTATAAGTCAGTCAATCAACAGGAAGAAGAATGTTCATGCTATGTTACACTTGTTATATCAAAGTTTAGTGTCCGCATAGGAGTGCGTGATGCCCCCTAATCAATTGTTAGAGTTTTATGCTTGGCGATTCGTTCATTCCCCGATTCTTCAGCGGGGAAGGAGCTATTTCTCAGCACTCAATCGGAGACGCCTTTATACTCTCTCTCTCTCTCTGGAGAGTTAGAGTTCGAGCTCAGCGATTCATTCGCTCCCCGATCCTTCAGCGGGAAAGGAGCTCTTTCTCAGCGCTCAATCGGAGACGCTTTTATACTCTCTCTCTCTCTCTGGAGAGTTAGAGTTCGAGCTCAGCGATTCATTCGCTCCCCGATCCTTCAGCGGGAAAGGAGCTCTTTCTCAGCGCTCAATCGGAGACGCCTTTATACTCTCTCTCTCTCTGGAGAGTTAGAGTTCGAACTCAACCGTCTGCGATCATGCATGCTCCTCAAACTCATCTCAGGTTTACATTTTAATCCAAGCTCCGAGGATTAAAACCAGTCGGACAAGGAGCTAGAGCATTTACCAAGGCTTTGGGTTCCTCTGGTTAGTTTACGATAGGAACTGTCGGCACCGGACTTCGGGTACCTGCAATATTCACACTGATTTTCATAGGCAAATAAATAAAGACGCAGTAAAGGTAAATGACACACAGTATTTTTATAGTGGTTCGGTCGAATCATGACCTACGTCCACTTTATAATCTCTTGCTTTAAGAAATCAGACTATTCTAGGCAAGTCATGCCCTGTACATAGTTTTTTTTTTTTTAACAAAACAAAAGAATAGATTCGAAACTTTTCATGTTAGATATGGCCGTAGATGTTGGGCATTCCACACTCTGGGGATCTCCTTTCCATCTACGGTTGCCAGCTTGAAGGTTCCGTTATCAAGCTTGCTGAGAATAGAATACGGTCCTTCCCACTTCGCTCCCATATGAGTTGGGGGTGGAAAGACACGTTTCAGAACCAAGTCTCCGGGTTCCAAGGTTCGGGCTCGGACCTTTTTGTTGTAGTATCGGGCAACCTGTTGTTTGCATCTCAGAGCACGCAGGTCGGCTTCATCCCTCTTTTCTTCGATCATATCCAGGGACTCAAGGAGCAATTCATTATTGGACACTGGATCATAATAGGTCACCCGATGAGAAGGTACCTTTATCTCAATCGGGATGACTGCTTCCGTTCCAAAAGCAAGGGAGAACGGGGTATGTCCTGTTGCTGATTTATATGTCGTCCTGTAGGCCCATAGTGCCAAGGGCAATTCGTCAGCCCACATGGCTCTAGCCCGCTTCATTCTTCTTTTCAGAATGGACTTAATTACTTTATTTACAGCTTCGACTTTCCCGTTCGATTGTGGGTGTGCCACAGATGTGTATCGATTCTCGATGTGGTATTTTTGGCAGAAGTTTCTGAATTCAGCACTATCAAATTGAGTTCCGTTGTCTGTTATCACAATTTTTGGAATCCCGAATCGACAGATGATGTTTCTCACGATGAAGTTGATCACCCGTTTAGTTGTGATTGTAGTTAGTGGTTCTGCCTCGACCCACTTAGTGAAATAATCTACAGCCACAATGGCGAACTTTGCTCCACCTCTTGCTATGAGGAGACTTCCAATGATATCAATTCCCCACATAGCAAATGGCCACGGGCTCATCATTGTTTTTAACTGGCTTGGAGGCGCTCTGGGTATCTTTGAAAATCTCTGGCATGCGTCACATCGTCGTGCATATCTTACTGCATCCTTGTTTATGGTAGGCCAGAAGTAACCATGCCGTAATATCTTTTTTGCCAAAGTTTGCCCCCCGGTGTGGTCGCCACATTCGCCTTCGTGGACTTCTTGCAGCACACGTTTGACGTCATCGTGGGCTATACACCGAAGGAGGGGCATTGAATACCCTTGTCTATAAAGGACTCCGCCTTGCAGTACGTATCGGGCGGCTTTACGAATCACTTTACGCCTCTCGCTTTTCCTGGTCGGAAGCGCTCCATCCATTAGGAAATTCTTTATAGGGGTCATCCACGACTCCTTTTCTGGTTCCGTCTCTAGTACTAGGTCGATTTCCATCTGATCAATGCTGGGAGACCGAAGTACTTCAACGGGGGCTAGCCCTATCACTTCAGGATCGTTAGAACTAGCCATCTTTGCCAACTTGTCTGCCTGCTGATTTTCTGACCGCGGAATATGAGATATGCTGTAGTGATCAAACTCATTCAGCAGTTCTTTCACTTTCTTTAAGTATAGAATCAATCTTGCACTTTTAGCTTGGAATCTCCCAGTAACTTGGTTCACAACTAACTTGGAATCGCAGAAGATGTTCAGTTTTGTGACTTCTAGCACCTTTGCAATCTTTAATCCGGCTATCAGAGCTTCGTATTCAGAATCGTTGTTAGTGGCCTGAAACTCCATTCGGATGGCATAAGTTATCAATCGTTTCTCGGGGGTTTCAAGCACTATTCCAGCGCCGGATCTTTCGTTATTTCTGGCACCATCAGTATATAATCTCCAGACATTAGGGTAGAAAAGTAACTTTGAGGGTTCCGCTTCTTCGTTTGCTATGTCTTCTTCAGGAACAGTGAATTCTGCTATGAAGTCAGCTATCACTTGCCCCCGAATTGATCGTCTGGGCTGAAAGTTCAAGTCAAATTGACTTAACTCAATATTCCATGTTAGACCCAAATGTGGTTCTAACACCCGAATTGATTAGAAACAAGATAAAATAAAACAGAAATAAAAATGAACATACAAGATTTATAGTGGTTCGGCGAAGAAATGCCTACGTCCACTTAGTTTTCACTATATTCAGTAATTCAGTTACAAATGCAATGTAAGATTCACTCACAACTCACTTTTGTTCACTCAGATGATTAAAACAAGAAATGAAAGATGGTTTGGATTCTCCGGGAGTAAAGGAGTTGAGGATGATGGAAGTACTTGAATTCTCAAAAGTGCTGAAAAAAGATCCTTCTCTTTGTCTCTAGATGGGGTATTTATAGGTGTGAATTTGCCTGAGATTCAATCCGGGTCGGAACACGTGTCATTCGCACTCTCTTCGGGTTCGGATGAACTATCAAGCTGACAACACATCAATGAGATGGACGTTAGGGGTAGGAATCAGTCATAGCCGGTCCGGTTCTCCAGGCTATTTTATAGGAGATTAACCTGTATCATGGGTGCGGGTCGGAAGCATGCAGGTTGGGGGTCGGATCGGAATACCCGATCCGAACCGGAGTGGCTTGGACGTCTCTCCTTCACTAATCATACTCCGCTCCGCTGCAGCGTCGTGGCAAGCAAAAGGCTTTCCGATCCATTTGAGATTTATTGGCCTTCCAATCCGATCAGATATGCTTTGCCAATTTACCCAGTAAGAGCCATCCGATCCGAACAGGGAACTCTATCCGATCCGAACCAATATGCTGCTATCAATCTGAATTGTGGTGTTTTCTTCCGATCCGAACCGAAGTCTTATAACTTAAAATACTCTTCAATGGTTGGTTTCTTGACTTTGTGTTGCCTAGTTCACAAAGTAGGCTAACATTTTGCCCCCTCAAAGGATGCTTCTGTTGTACAAAGCGTGCTTTGACGTCGTTTAATCAGAATTGTCAGGAGTAATGCATAGATTTCTATTCGGTTCGGTGTCCGATCCGAGTACCTTTTCTTCATTTCTGAGCAAAGCTGGGAACTCTTCTCGCCATGTAATGCTTCTTGCAGGTATGCTCTTCCTTTACTCTCCTTCTCTTCAATTCGAGTCGGATGCTAAATCAACATGTGAAATTTCCACTCGGTTCGGATTCCGATCCGAAGCGTTTTCGTGGGTTAGGTTCTTGGACGTTGGGCCTTCAGACAAAGTCATGCTATTGGGCTTTCACTCCGGTCCGAGCGGGTGAGACAAAATAGGAAGACGAGGAGTCAACACCATTCCCTATATAAATTCACTACTGCCTTCATTCTTTTCTCCTTCGTTTCTATTGCCGCTCCCAACCTAAGTATTGAAAACGTCAGAAACTCGGATATTTCTTAAATCGAACACATAGGTAGCTTTTCTAATCTCGAATAGCTTCGTTGTAACCGTTTTCGATTTCAATTCGCGTTGGATTGGGATGGCTTGGCCATAAGCTTCGCTTGAACCCCCCGCCGCCGCTGGTGGATGCGCCATCGCTTCGAGGCGTTGCGAGGCTGGAGAGGGCAAAATATTTTATCCTCAACGGTGGCTTTGGTGATAAAATGGACTCGTTTGTGAGAAAGGGGGGAAAGAGGAAGAAGATGAGGAGCGTGGTGACCAACTGGAGTCGGTTCGGGTAGAAGATGGAGGACCAAAAAAGGAAGGAGAAGGAAAGGGGATCGGCTCGGATTGCACATTTTAGAAAGATGGAAAGGAAAGAAAAAGTCGGTTCGGGTCGGAAAAGTGAATGGGATAAGAGGTTGAAGTAAACGGACCGGTTAAGTGGTGCTGATTCGGTTCGGATCGGGTTACCCGATCCGATCAGATCAGTCCTGCTTCCGAACCCGTTGCTTCCCTTGTCTTGAACTGACCATGCTTTAATGAGGCATCCGAACCGATCGTTATCCACATTTGTATTGAGCCAGTTGTCATATGCATATCCGAACCGAACCGAACGTACCAACCTTGGCACATAAAAACTACTCAACTAATTCAACTAACACTTACTCTAGACGAATATGCTTCGCGGACAGTTAGGATAGTGCCTTGTGAACATAAACGAGAATTAAGAACAACTCTGACCATCACTTTCTCTTTAAAGCTTCGTCTTACATTGCTGTGCTTTTATTTTGTATTTCCCACGTTTGCTGCACACACTTTAGTTCACACACATACACAAAGAAGGGGGACACGGGATAATTTACTCTAATTCGTGCTATTGCTTCTTCAATAGTTCCATGACAATGAGGCCCAGACGTTCTTCTCGTCTAGTTGAGAGGAAAGAGGCTCCAGAATCTTCCAACAAAACCACTCTCGAAGATATATCTTCTTCATCTGACCCAGAATGGGACAGCGAGGGTCCGGATTACGGAGTTGGTCATCGGGAAAGCGACGAAATGTCTTCAGAAAGCGAAGTTTCCCTAGGCTTTGAGGAGGAAGGAGGGATTGGTGACCATCGAGCACCCGATGAATTTGACTCAGCCATCATATTGGAGTCACCTCCAGATTCTGTAGAATCGACAATTGACAATGACCGACTTGTGAGAATTTGCTTGAAGTATGGAATAATGAAGAGAGACACTTTAGTGCCCTCATGTTCTGACCGTCCCCATAACCCTCCAGAAGGATACATGACGGTTACTCGACTGATGTGCATGGTTGGCGCCATTCCTCCATTCTCGCCTTTCATCGTCGACTTCTTAAGACAAATGCGGATTGCCCCCATGCAGCTGCATCCCAATTCATATGCCTATCTGCATACCTTATTCATAGCATATCGTGAAATTCTAGGCGTGGAGCTCACGTTCGACGATGTTCATTTCTTCTATAATTTCAAACATCGGACTAGAGAAACCCCTTCTTTCTGTTACTTTGAATCAGTTCCAAAGAGGAAGATAATCTCTACGCCGTTTAGCAGTAAAGCTGGAGATTCCAGACTAGAGTGGTTCTATATAAAGCAACAGTATGGATGCGCCAGGAGATGGACAAAATCAAGTAAAGCACTGATTTTCTGATCCTGGACTCTATACACTTGAATCATCACCCTGACCTGTTTTCCTTTTTATTTGCAGTCGACAATCCCAAACAGGTATCAGACCAAGCGTTCTTTGATCGAATGCACCGTCTTCTCAACGGCGACCAAAAATTCCTTACTATTGACGAGGTCCTTAAAGATGAGTACCTTCATTTTCACGGGCTGCTATCCGTTTTCCGTAGCATCGGTCATGGGACGGTCCCTTATGCATATATTCCTCCAGTGGAAACAGTTCCAGAAATAGGAGAAGGCTCGGGAATTCCTGCAGTTCCTCTTCAAACTTCACCTTCTCCCTCTTCCACACAAGATGACGAACTGGCTAATCTGGCCGAAAAACATCGTGAAGGGTATGTTGCCCCCGAGGAGACTACTTCTCCAGACAAGTCAAAGTCTTTCCAAGGGTCGCCACTTCACGCTTCCGAAGGGGATGTTCCTAGCACCGACGAGCACATATTTCAGGGTTTGGGGGATCTCCCCTTACCCGAGACTATATATACTTCAGAAGATTTCAGGAAGGACCCTTTAGTCTTCACTTCTTCTGAAGAAACTACTCCTGCCAAGGCCAAAGAGCCTGCCCGCACCAGTCTAGCTTCAGACTCGGGTTGGTTGGGGGGACACACACACCACTTAGGATGCACTTTACACCGTAGCACTAGCATTCATTGCACTTCTTTCTCCATGGATCCATCGATTCTAAACTTCGTTTAATTTATCGTGCAGGTACAATGTCTCGATCCTCTTATGATATAAGAAAGCTTCGCCGCAGCATGTCCAATCCTCCTCAGGATGCCGAGTATAATCGCCGGGATGACCGTGGTAGGGAGGAAAGAAGACCCTATGATCCTTATCGATCTCGACCCTCACGCTCCCGCTCACCAGTTCGACCGGAACAAGAAAAATACAAAAGCTATCAAGGTCGTAGGGAGGAGGATAGACCACAATCTAGGGATTCCACTTCCTCCCATGAAAAGCGGAGTAGAGAGAAAACTCCTCCAAAGGAAACTGGGTCTAGAAGTAAGCAAAAAGTCCCTGCTACTAAGCGACCTCGGACAGACAAGGGTTCTACAGAATCTTCTTCAGGAAGGGACACTGAACTAACAATCCTCGCCCCTCCTCCACCAGATGCGGGAACCGCAGTAAGGCTGGCATACTTAAAGGAGCAATTTCCCGAGCACTACTTCGAGACTCTGACCTTTCTACCTTCCCTTGAACCTATTTCTTCTAATTGGGCAGAGGAGGCCAGAGCAAAGATTGATTTGGTGGAAAAACAATATACCGAAATGTTCAAGTATTCCCGCACTCTTTCTAGAATCATCCGCACTCTAATGACAAATGCTGACTCAATGCAAAAGACTGCAGAGAAGGATGCTAAGGCCTTAAAAACCTTAGGAAAAAACTTAGAAGACACTCAAGCTCAACTAGCTGTCGCTCAAAAGAACGCTTCTAACTTCAAACAACAGTTTGAGGACATGCAAAAGCGCTATCATGATTTGCTAGAATCCCACACTCAGGAGCGTTCTGAGTTGAAGAAACAAGCTGACGAGGCCAAATCAGAGGCTGCGAAGACACGCCTTGCTTATGCTGAGCTTGAGCAGAAAAACGCCGAGTTAGCGAAAAGGAGTGCTGAGTTAGAAAAGAAAAACGCTGACTTGGCTTCAAAATTGTTAGAGGCGGAAAATAGGGCTGCTCTGGCTGAGGGCAATGTGGAATGCGCTATTAAATCTGCGGAGGAAACCCGTAAACAACTATCAGAGGCGGAGGCCGATATTCAGGGCTTCGGCGAGCTAATGATCGAATTCTTCGCGCACATTATTCGTCGTCGAAACATTTCCTGGATCGAGGACTATCCATCCACTTTGGTTCATGTGTGGAATCAAATCGTCGAGTGGGAAAAAGAAGAGCTTAAGGTCGATTCCCTCGATGAAGATAAGCTGATGGAGAAATATTTGAGAGACGACGAACCGGAGCGCCTAGCTGAAGGGCGCCGTCTAATTGCTGAGGCCATGGAAGAAGAGAGGCGGAAGTCTAAACAGAAAACCGTCCCTGAAGCTGGTTCTTCTTCCTCTGCTCCTGTAACTCCCGAAGTAGAGGGGTATGATCCCGAAAACCCGGGAATTCCCCGAACCACTTTGCTATCTCCTATTCCTGAAATAACTCCAGAGGTAGTAGTCACCCCCGCTGAAAAGTCTTCAGAAGGTATCCCTATCTTTTCTCCTCAATTTGTCAAGGCTACTACTACCTTTGGCTACATAACCGAATGTTCGATGAGAAATCCTTTGCTCTCGCCTGGGTTGATAACCAATGTTTCTCATTTTGTAGGCGTTGAATCATCCACGAAGACAGATGTAGCTCAAGGAGCTACCGCTGGGACACAACCCGCTGATAGGGTCAAAGAAAGGGAAGACAAGGCTGCTTCAACAGACCTGGGGGAAAGAAGTGAGCCAACTAAGGTCACTACTCCCCATGATGAAGAAATGATTGCAGCTTTAAAAGACGACGGAGGAGACGAGGGGCATGATGAGGAACCGGAGGTTACAATAACCGGGGAGTCAAAAAGTGCCGATGACGTTACCTTGGCGGCCATGAAGGCTGATCAAGACAAGCGCTTGCAATTAAAGGCTGAAGAATTAGACCCTGAGGTTCTCAAGCCCCTCGCAGTGGTGGATGCAGGTTCAAGGTTAGTTGTTAAGCTCTCAACTAGATCTATTACCGAAGAACTTGCTAAAAAATCTTCTCTTGATTCCAGTGCCCCGCCCTCCGGGAAGAAGTCTGCTGGCTCCAGTACTACATCTTCAGGGAAAAAGAAATCAAAGCGGATCTTGACTGAAGCCGAGAAGGAAGCAAAAGATGCGGAAAAAGCTGCCAAGAAATCGAAGGCTCATCCCAAACCCAAATAGTGGGTTCCCCTGTATCTTTTTAGCATCTTTGTAAACCAATAAGTGCTGCTACACCAGCAGCTTCCGTACTTTCTTTTTCAGTTATTTCCCTGTACAAATTCATTCATTTGTAAATAAAAATAATTCACTTTTTGCAATGTTTATCTGTTAGCAGTTCTGCACTTATGTAAAAATGCATATCTATAGTTATGAAACAAAGTTGTGGAGAGGGGAGATATGTGTATGTATATGTGTCCCCAGTCAATCTCCATAAGTTATTCAGTGCTTAACCATGCAATCTGAATGCTCCCGATTCTCTAACGGGATAGTATTTCCTGTGTCATCAATACTTGTTGTTTTTCCTGGCATTTCTTTTATACTCCCTCTCATTCTCTTGAGAGTTAGAGTTCGAGTTCAGTTATTTGTTTATTCCCCGGTCATTCAACGGGAAAAGATTTCTTTCTCGGCGCTCGGTCGGAGACGCCTTTATACTCTCTTTCTCTCTGGAAAGTTAGAGTTCGGAGGAGAATCTCTTTTTCAGCGCTCAGTCGGAGACGCTTTTATACTCTCTCTCTTTCTCTGGAGAGTTAGAGTTAAGAATAGAATTTCTTTTTCAGCGCTCAGTCTGAGACGCTTTTATACTCTCTCTCTTTCTCTGGAGAGTTAGAGTTAGAATGTCGTTTTCTCATTCTTTTACGTCTTATTGCACAAATAATCATTGTGCTTCTCTTTACGTCCAGACTGTTTTCGACCCTTTTTTAGGCTCTTAGTTATCCTGTATTTTATAATCACAACAGAACAACTAATGAATGTAAATGCATAAAAGTAAATAACACACAATATTTTTATAGTGGTTCAGCTAAGTCGTAGCCTACATCCACTTTATAGTCCTTTATTCATATCATCAAATTTTCCCAAGGCAAGTCGTGCCTTATTACAGAGTTTACAGGAAGAACAGCAAAAAGTATAGCATTTCTAATCCAAATACCGCATTAAGTGTTGGGCATTCCATGCTCGAGGGACTTCTTCGCCATCTACGGTCGTTAACTTGAATGTTCCTTCATCAAGTTTCCGTTGGATGACAAAGGGTCCTTCCCATTTTGGGCCAAGGTGAGGAAGAGATGGAAAAACTCTCTTTAGCACCAAATCTCCTGATTCAAAAGTTCTAAGGCGAACTTTTTTGTCATAGTAGCGTGCCATCTGACGCCGATGTCTTGCTGCACGCAAGTCTGCTTCGTCTCTTTTCTCTTCGACTTCATCAAGAGACTCAAGTAAAAGCGCCCGATTCGTCATCGGGTCATAATACATAACCCTGTGGGAAGGAACTTCCAGTTCAACTGGAATTACTGCTTCTGAGCCAAAGGAGAGAGAGAAAGGGGTATGACCGGTAGCCGTTTTAAACGTTGTTCGATATGCCCACAAAGCTAGGGGCAATTCATCAACCCATTTTGCCTTTGCACGCTCTAATCGCTTCTTGAGGATGGATTTTATTACCTTGTTTATTGCCTCTACCTGCCCATTCGACTGTGGATAGGCAACTGCAGTATATCGTTTGTCTATCTTATATTTCTGGCAAAAGTTTCTGAATTCAGTGCTATCAAATTGGGTCCCGTTGTCAGTAATAATCGTCCTTGGGATTCCGAATCGGCATATAATATTTCTGACCACAAAACTTATCACCTTTCTTGCGGTGATCTTAGTCAAGGGCTCAGCTTCCACCCACTTTGTGAAATAATCCACGGCTACTATGGCATACTTAGCTCCCCCTTTAGCGATCGGTAAAACTCCAATGATATCGATTCCCCATGTGGCAAATGGCCAAGGACTCACCATCGATTTAAGCTGGGTTGACGGTGCCCTGGGGATTTTGGCGAATCTCTGACACTTATCGCAGCGTCGTGAATAATCAGCTGCATCTTTATTGATCGTAGGCCAGAAGTATCCGTACCGCAATATTTTCTTTGCTAAAGTTTGACCTCCCGTATGATCTCCACACTCACCTTCGTGTACTTCTCTTAGTACACGCTTGATGTCGTCGTGTGCGATACATCGTAACAGGGGCATAGAAAATCCTTGTCTGTAGAGAGTATCGTCTTGCATAACATATCTGGCTGCTTTGCGAACTACAGCTCTTTTCTCACTTTTCTTCGATGGGAGTGTCCCATTCTTAAGAAAACTCTTGATTGGAGTCATCCATGACTCCTTCTCTGGTTCCGCTTCAAGAACGAATTCAATTTCCATTGACTCAAAGCTTGGCGACTCCAACGTTTCAATTGGAATTACCTCAGTCTCTTCTGGATTGTCAGAACTAGCCAATTTTGCTAGTCTATCCGCTTTCTGGTTTTCTACTCTGGGAATATGTGTTATGTTGTACCGCTCTAAGCTATTTAATAGCTCTTTCACTTTCTTGAGGTAAGCGACAAGTCGAGGTCCTCGAGCCGCGAATTCCTCTCGCACTTGACAAACAACAATCTTAGAGTCACAAAATATGTCCATCATTTTTACTCCGAGGTCTTTAGCGAGTTTCAGCCCGGCAATCAGGGCTTCATACTCAGAGTCATTGTTTGTTGCCGAAAATTCTAATCGCAGGGCGTAATATAACGACCGTCCCTCCGGAGTGACTAAGACAATTCCAGCTCCGGATCTTCGGTCATTTTTAGCTCCATCTGTATATAATTTCCACGGATTCATCTCTAGTTTATCCTCGGATTTAACCACTCGGTCATTGATTATTTCTTCCTCTGGAATGGTGAACTCCGCAATAAAGTCTGCTAGAGCTTGTCCCCTGATTGACTTTCGTGGTTGAAAATTCAAATCAAACTGGCTTAGTTCTATGTTCCATTTAATCAACCTTCCCGACGCTTCGGGTCTCTGCAACACCTGTCTTAACAGCTGATCGGTGTATATGGTTATTGGATGGGCTTGGAAGTAGTGACGAAGTTTTCGGGATGCAATCAGGAGGTTGTAAGCGAGCTTCTCGATCTTTGGGTAGTTGCGCTCTGCCGCTGCTAATTTCTTACTCACATAGTATACTGGCCTTTGTACTTTGTCTTCTTCTCGAATCAGAACTGTGCTGACAGCGTGAGCCGAGACTGCTAGATAAACAAATAGTTCTTCGTGATCTACGGGCTTTGATAAGATTGGCGGTTTCTCTAACAGCTCTAACAGATTTTGAAAAGCCTCGACACAATCGGGAGTCCACTGGAAGTTCTTCTTTCCCCTTTTTATCAAATCAAAAAATGGAACACATTTATCGGTGGCTTTGGAGATGAATCTACTCAGCGCCGCTACCTTCCCTGCCAGACTTTGGACGTCTTTAATTCTCCTTGGTTCTTTGATATTTCTAATCGCCGCTATCTGGCTAGGGTTGATCTCTATTCCTCGGGAACTCACAATGAAGCCAAGGAACTTTCCCGACGCCACTCCAAATGAACATTTTAAAGGATTCAATTTCATACGGTATTTTCGCAAGATACCAAACATTTCCGCTAAGTCTTGCGTATGACTGGAAGACTGCTTTGATTTAACAAGCATATCATCCACATAAACTTCCATAGTTTTTCCTATTTGATCATAAAACATTCTATTTACCAACCGCTGATAAGTAGCTCCAGCGTTTTTTAGTCCGAACGGCATTACAACATAACAATATAATCCCAAATTCGTAATGAAACTTGTATGCTCTTGGTCTGGTACATGCATAGGAATTTGATTGTATCCAGAGTATGCATCCATGAAAGAGAGAAGTTCATGACCTGCTGTCGAGTCTACAAGCTGGTCAATCCTGGGAAGTGGGAAACTATCTTTTGGGCAAGCCTTATTTAAATCTGAAAAGTCAATACAAGTTCGCCACTTTCCGTTTGGCTTCTTTACCAAGACAGGATTCGATATCCAGTCGGGATAAGTCGAATCTCGAATAAATCCATTTTGCTTCAATTTCTCTACTTCCTCTTTGAGAGCAGCCGACCTCTCTGGGCCCAGCATGCGTCTCTTTTGCTTCACAGGTGGATGCTTCGGATTTACATTCAATTTGTGACTGATAATGGAAGGCGATATCCCACACATGTCAGCATGGGTCCAGGCGAACACATCTAAGTTTGCCTTCAAGAAGTCCGTCAGCTCTTCAGTACGACGTGGATCCAATTGGGAACCAATCTTCAAAACTTTCGTCGGATCAGCTTTATCAACAGGAATTTCCACTGTCGCTTCATTAGGAGTTGCATTCCTAGCCTCTGGTTCCTCGTCTTTTCTAGGATCCAGGTCTTCAGGTGTTCCTTTGGGCAACTCCTTTGGGGTCAATCTCTCTAATTGCTATGCCGAGTCCCCCTTTGAGGGAGATGAGGCATCCTTACTCTCAGCATTAACTCCTTTCATCAACATCTTCAGTTCGGCCACATAGCAGGCCCGTCCAGAAACCTGATCCCCTCTTATTACTCCAGTCCCGGCTTCGGTTGGGAACTTTAGTAACAAGCACCAAGGGGCGATACAAATTCTAAATTCAGCGAGGGCAGGTCTCCCTAAAAATGCGTTATATGGCGAATCTACGTCCAGTACTACAAACTGAAGCATTCGCACTCTTCTACGTTCTCCTTGCCCTAGGGTCACGGGCAACTCTATATATCCCATGGGAGCTGTCGTCGCTCCGTTGAAGCCTCTAATCCATCCTTCACAAGGTTTCAGATCTTCGGGCTCAAGCTTCATCTGATCAAATGACTTCTTGAACAAAATATTAACGGAACTTCCGTTGTCTACTAATACCTTATGGACCAAGGCCGGCCCAATAGTGGTAGTAATAACCAACGGATCGTTGGTGGGAGATTGTATCCCCGTGTTGTCTCGGCTGCGAAACACCACGTCGTCGAACATGGTTTTTTGTTGTTTGATGGGGGTGACATCTTCCAAATCGTCACCTTCATTCACATCTAGATGCTTGGCAGCATTCACATATTGGTCCATTGACCTAAAACTTCGGATTGTCGGGTGAGGTCCGCCTACTATGGAGTTGATGACAATTCCTTTACCTTTCTGCTGCGTGGTAGGCTTAGGAGCAGGTAGGATCTGTTTTGGAGCCTGCTCTCCTTGCCCCCTGTCCCTCGGGGCAACCTTGTACTCATCCAACTTTCCTTCACGCAGCAGCTTTTCAATTACATCCCTCAAATGCCGACATTCATTGGTCGAATGTCCATGTGTTCCGTGAAACAAGCAAAATTTCCCTGTCGCCATTTCTTTCTCGGTCGAATCACGAGGTGGCGGTCTTTTGTACTGCAACACATTGTACGTATCCAGGTAAATATTTTCCAGGGTGTCATTCAATGGTGTATAGTTCTCGTAGTTCTGGAATCGGGGCCTTTTGTTAGGGTCGCTTCCCCTATTTCTGTTTCTCCTGTTACCGTTCGAATTACGGTTGTTGTTGTTTCCCCCGTTTTCAGTATTGCTGTTTCCACCCTTGTTTCCTACATTTACTTCAACCTTGCCAGAACTTTCCCCAGACTGCTTCACGGCAATATTACTCTGCACATTCTCCTTTGAAGCTGTCTCAGACTTTCTCTTCCGGTTTGCCCGGGCCTCCTCTCGTCTTAGATAAATATCGGCTTTTTCGTAGAATATCGCCCTTGTGGGGGGTGTCTTCCCAGAAAGGTAGTCTCCAAACTCAGATTCAGGATCGACTCCTTCCTTCAATGCCATCAGAATAGTGGGCTCATGCGGGTCACTGACCTCAGTTACAGCTTGGTTAAAACGATCTAAATATGCCCTTAAAGACTCTCCCGGTGCCTGTTTGATCCTCGACAATTCAATAACACTCTTGGACTTTCGGGCATGTAGTCGGAACTGGTTCATGAAACGCTCGCTTAGTTCTTTGTAATTAGAAATTGAACGAGGAGGAAGCCGGGTAAACCAGAACAATGCCACATCTTCCAGGTAGATTGGGAATGCTTTGCACTTTACTTCATCAGGGGCAGCAGCGGCGTTCATGAGCCACGAATACCGCATCAAATGCTGTCCCGGATCAGTCCTTCCGTTATATTTGTCCATCTGTGGCAAGTTAAAGCGTCGGGGAAACTGGAAGTCTAGGATATCGTCAGTGAACGGAGTATGGCTTCGCTCAATGCCATAGTCTTCATTTGTATAATTCCGGCTCTCGGACATAATTCGGCGAACCATCGCCTGTACATCGGCACTAGTTAGGGGCTGTTCAGGTTCCCTGGCCCTAGTGTCCAAGTTCCTTCGGGGCTCTTGCTCAGGAGATGCCCTTCTTCTTCGAGCTGCCTCTACTCGATTCCTTTCCCTGTGTTCCCGGTCGATCTCGGGAAGAGGGGACTGGAGTCTTTGCCCCCGAGTGGGGCTATCGTTTCCTAATGCTCGTGCGATATCCTCGCGAGATCCCAAAAATCCAAACGTCAGCTGCTCCACGTTCTGAGGTCGTTCGAGTGGCCTTCGTTCACGGGGCCTCTCTTCCTCGGAAGATGAAGATTGATCTACGGGTGTGTGACGAACCGGTGATGGAGTTCTTTGCCGGCGGAGCTCATTGATCTCCCGACTCATGAGCCTCATATTTTCCTGCATCATGAGATTAGTGCGCTCATGAACTCTCATAGCTTCCCTCGTGCTCTCAAGCATATCAAGCAAGCGTGAGAAATCTCCTTGAGTGATGGGAGCAGATGGATTGACCTGGTCTCCAACCCTGGCAGCTGGAATTGGAGCATTCGTGGGGACTCGAGTAGATGTTCCAGCTTCACCAAGCATCGGGTCGGATCGGAGGTAGGAGGCCGGGTCGGATCGGAGCTGGGGTGCCTGGTCGGATCGGTGTGCAGCGAGCAACTCGGGTCGGTTCAGATTGGGGGAGTGCACTGCTTCAGAGTCTCCTACCCGGATCGGATCGGAGCTCTCCCCCTGCTGTCGGTTCGGATTTCCTGCATTGATTCTTCCCGCTGCTGAACTCTGCCCCCGAGACCTTGTTACAACAGCATGTTGCTGATCTTCACCAGCTCCATTTCCTTGAACAGATTGAACTTCCTTGCCTTTTCCTTTGGCCATGAGTTTTTGACAATTACTTCAACGAGTGTAAGAAAGCGGAGAAACTTAAGGATTCACTTCTTTGAACTCGACGGTCCAAAAAGTAGAAAGAGATCCCGGAAAATAAAGAATTTAGATGAGTTTTCTCAGTGAAAGCACCAAAATGTTAGACCCAAATGTGGTTCTAACACCCGAATTGATTAGAAACAAGATAAAATAAAACAGAAATAAAAATGAACATACAAGATTTATAGTGGTTCGGCGAAGAAATGCCTACGTCCACTTAGTTTTCACTATATTCAGTAATTCAGTTACAAATGCAATGTAAGATTCACTCACAACTCACTTTTGTTCACTCAGATGATTAAAACAAGAAATGAAAGATGGTTTGGATTCTCCGGGGGTAAAGGAGTTGAGGATGATGGAAGTACTTGAATTCTCAAAAGTGCTGAAAAAAGATCCTTCTCTTTGTCTCTAGATGGGGTATTTATAGGTGTGAATTTGCCTGAGATTCAATCCGGGTCGGAACACGTGTCATCCATCGCACTCTCTTCGGGTTCGGATGAACTATCAAGCTGACAACACATCAACGAGATGGACGTTAGGGGTAGGAATCAGTCATAGCCGGTCCGGTTCTCCAGGCTATTTTATAGGAGATTAACCTGTATCATGGGTGCGGGTCGGAAGCATGCAGGTTGGGGGTCGGATCGGAATACCCGATCCGAACCGGAGTGGCTTGGACGTCTCTCCTTCACTAATCATACTCCGCTCCGCTGCAGTGTCGTGGCAAGCAAAAGGCTTTCCGATCCATTTGAGATTTATTGGCCTTCCGATCCGATCAGATATGCTTTGCCAATTTACCCAGTAAGAGCCATCCGATCCGAACAGGGAACTCTATCCGATCCGAACCAATATGCTGCTATCAATCTGAATTGTGGTGTTTTCTTCCGATCCGAACCGAAGTCTTATAACTTAAAATACTCTTCAATGGTTGGTTTCTTGACTTTGTGTTGCCTAGTTCACAAAGTAGGCTAACATTCCATTTGAGTAATCTTCCAGACGCCTCTAGTCTCTGTAGAACTTGCTTGAGTGGGTGATCAGTATATATGATAATAGGATGTGCTTGAAAGTAGTGCCGAAGTTTTCTGGAGGCAATCAGTAAACTATACGCCAGTTTTTCTATCCGTGGATAATTACGCTCTGCCGCTGTTAATTTTTTACTCACGTAATACACAGGTCTTTGGACCTTCTCCTCTTCTCTTACCAATGCTGAGCTGACTGCATGAGATGATACTGCCAAATACATGAATAAATCCTCGTGGTCTATCTGTTTAGATAGAATTGGAGGTTTCTCCAAGTGTCTGAGCAAGTTCTGAAACGCTTCCACGCAGTCAGGTGTCCATTTAAAGTGGCGTTTTCCCCGCTTTATTAATTCGAAGAATGGGATGCACTTATCCGTAGCCCTGGAGATAAATCTGCTTAGTGCGGCCACTTTTCCAGCAAGGCTTTGCACGTCCTTAATTTGCCTAGGTTCCTGAATGTTCCTGATTGCCGTGATCTGGTCCGGATTAATCTCGATACCGCGCGAACTGACAATGAATCCTAAGAATTTTCCAGAAGCAACACCGAATGAACATTTGGTGGGATTGAGTTTCATCCCATACTTCCGAAGAATGCCGAACATCTCTGCCAAGTCAGTAGTGTGTTGAAAGGATTGCTTGGATTTAACCAACATATCGTCGACGTATACTTCCATCGTTTTCCCGATTTGGTTATAAAACATTCTGTTGACCAGACGTTGGTACGTAGCGCCTGCATTCTTCAAACCAAAGGGCATTACTACGTAACAATATAATCCCAGATCAGTGATAAAGCTAGTATGCTCTTGGTCCGGAACGCGCATCGGAATTTGGTTGTATCCTGAATAAGCGTCCATGAATGAGAGAAGCTCATGACCTGCCGTCGAGTCTACCAACTGGTCAATTCGAGGTAATGGGAAACTATCCTTTGGACAAGCTTTGTTTAGATCCGAGAAGTCGATACACGTTCGCCACTTTCCGTTGGCCTTCTTTACCAGGACTGGATTCGAAATCCAGTCTGGGTAAATGGAATCTCTGATAAACCCATTACTCTTTAACTTTCCAACCTCTTCTTTCAAGGCAGCGGACCTCTCTGGGCCCAGCACTCGCCTTTTTTGCTTCACTGGAGGATGTTTGGGGTTAAGGCTCAAAGAATGGCTCATGATTGATGGGGATATCCCGCACATGTTCGCATGGGTCCAAGCGAATACATCCAAGTTGTTCTTTAAGAAAGTCGTCAATTCTTCGGCAAGAGTCGGACTTAACTGGGATCCAATCTTAAGGACCTTTTCCGGATCACTGTCATCGATTGGCACATCCACAGTTGCTTCGTTGGGAGTTGCCGTTCTGCCCCCGGGTTCTTGATCCTCTCTGGGATCTATATCCTCGGGCATCACTCTAGGCAACTCTCCAACAATTATCCTCTTTGATTGCTATAAGGTTTCCGCCCCCAAAGGGGGAGGAGTGCCTTTAGTTTCGATATCCCCGCCGTTGCGAAGCAACTTTAATTCGGCAACATAACATGCTCGCGCAGCAACTTGATCCCCTCTGACGATACCAACGCCGGCTTCTGTGGGGAACTTCAATAGCAAGCACCAGGGGGCTATACAGGCTCTGAATTTTGCGAGGGCCGGCCGGCCCAAGAAGGCATTGTATGGCGATTCGACATCCAAAACCACAAAGGGAAGGATTCTCACTCTCTGGCGTTCTCCTTCCCCAAGTGTAACTGGCAATTCTACGTAACCCATAGGTGCGGTGGATGCTCCGTTGAATCCACGAATCCATCCTTGGCAGGGCTTCAAGTCTTTTATCTCAAGATTCATCTGGTCAAAGGCTTTTTTGAAAAGGATATTAACGGAACTCCCGTTGTCCACCAGTACCTTATGAACAGTGGCTGGCCCAATGGGTATTGTGATTACAAGTGGATCTTCAGTTGGAGCATGGACCCCAATGCTTTCTCGCTCTCGGAAAACAACATCATCAGTCATCATCTTTTGCTGCTTCACCGGAACACTGTCCTCGGGGTTGCTACATTCCCCCACTTCGAGGTGTTGTTTGGCTGCGTTGACATATTGATCTAAAGCTTTGGAACTGTGCCCAGCAAGGTAAAGTCCACCGATCACGGTGTTGATTACAATATTCTTTCCCTTTTGCTAAGCAGTTGGCCTAGCAGCAAGTTGATTTTGATTCTGATTCGGGGCCTGCACTGCTTGCCCCCTGTCCCTAGGCGCTACTCTGTATTCGTCTAGCTTCCCCTCTCGAAGCAACCTTTCGACTACGTCCCTCAGGTGACGGCATTCATTCGTCGAATGGCCGTGAATTTGATGAAAGAGGCAAAACTTCCCTGTCTCACGCTCTTTTTCTGTCGACTCTCTAGGAGGTGGCCTCTTATTCTGGAGGACTTCATACGCATCCATGAAGATATTCTCCAGAGTATCATTTATGGGTGTATAACTTTCAAAGGCCCTGGGACGAGTTCTTCTCTGGGAGTCATTCCCTCGGCCCCTCTTCCGGCTGTTGCCGTTAGCATTGTTATTGTTGTTACCCGGTCGGCGACCACCCTGGTTCTGATTTCCGACGTTAGCCTCAACTTTCCCCGAGCTGTCTCCAGTCTGTTTGATGGCGACATTACTCTGAACTTCTTCCTTATCAGTTGTTTTAAGCTTTCGGTTCGCGTATACCTCTTCCCGGCGTAGATGTACGTTGGCTTTCTCATAGAATAATTCTCTGGAGTGGGGTGGTTTGCCTGCCAAGTACCTCCCGAATTCAGTGTCCTTATCCACTCCATCAATTAGTGCTGCGACAATGGTCGGCTCATGAGGATCTTTGACCTCAGTGGCGGCCAAATTGAAACGATCCAGGTACATCTTTAGACTTTCGCCTGGTCGCTGTTTGACAAGAAATAGACCGATCACGCTTTTCGTCTTCTGTGCGTAGATACGGAATTGCTCTACGAACTTCTCGCTTAGTTCCCTGAAGCTAGAAATCGATCTTGCCGGCAGGCGAGTAAACCATAGCAAAGCCACGTCTTCCAGGAATATGGGAAACGCTTTACACTTAACTGCGTCAGAAGCGGCGGCAGCAGTCATCGACCAAGAGTATCTCATTAGGTGCTGAACAGGATCAGACCTCCCTGCATATCGGTTCATTTGTGGCATGTTGAAATGCCTTGGAAAAGTTGCATCCAAAATATCGTCAGTAAAAGGAGTATGACTGCGGTCAATCCCCCAATCTTCGTTCCGCTGTCCACGGCTGTCAGCCAAAATCTGGCGAACCATGGCTGCAACGTTTGCACTAGTCAAAGGAGGTTCGGGGTCAGTGCCTCTGGCCCGACGAGGTTCTCTGATCTCTCTTCGGGGAGTAGCTACAAAGTCCGGGGCTTGGACGGGGCCTCGCTGCCCCCTGTTATCATGAGTATGCGTACGGCGACGGGGCTGAGGTGGTCTGTCACGCACAGGACTGTTCACACCTCGAGTCCTGAGGGTCGTTGCTTGACCATCCATATTACGGTCTGAGGGTCTTGCCCCCAATTCTTCTTCTTCTTGTGAGGGCAGGGTCCCGAACCGAAGCTGTTCTATGTTTTCGGCTCTTTCATACGGTCGCCGCGGAGGTCTCGGCGATCCTTCAGATGAAGAGGAATATGCTGGAGTGAGTGGACGAACTGGCGATGTTCTTTGCCTTGTTAACTCATCAAGTCTTCTATCCATAGCCGTCAGGTTTTGCCGTAGGATAGAACTTTCCTGCCTTTGGGCGGCTAACTCATCAAATAACCTATCCCACATTTCGACAAAGCGGGAAAGATCCCCCTCAGTGACAGGAGCAGCAGGATCGTAGTGGTCATCATCACCCTCTCTTATGGGCAAAGCGCTCGGACCGGGTCGAGCAGAAGCGCCAGGACGATAGGAGTGGGTCATAGGTTCTTTTCCAGGTCGAGTTGTGTTCTGACCATCAGTTCGGGTAGTTGCGGTTCGTGGAGGGCGGTTCGCTACGCCCCCCTGAGATCGACTCGTGGTCGTGGTGCGCGGAGGCTGCGAGGTGTTGCCCCGGGATCGAGTAACGACCCCCTCAGTAGCACGGATCGTCTCGTTCTCATCGACTCGGAACGAGGTGTTTTCATCGGATCGGATCGCCCCCTGCGCTCCGCGATCCAGAATCTCTTCGTTGCCCAGTTCGTGTACACTCTCCTCGATCGTTTCGTTGGTCTGCGAAACTTTAGATCTTTTTCCAACCATGATATCCGAATCGCTGGAATCTTCAAGAAAACGAATGACGAAACTTTAAGACTGAGGTTCTCAGTGAAAGCACCAAAAATGTTAGATCGAAATTTGGACCTAACACCCAAATTGTTATGAACTGTAGAGAATTCTAAATGAGGAACAAGGAAAAAGAAAATAACACTCAGAATTTATAGTGGTTCGGCGTTAACGAGCCTACGTCCACTTTATATCTTATTGATTATGCTTTACAAGCTAGTACAACAGTGATTTCTCTCAATATTTCAGTGGTTTGACAACAATGGCGGACTCAGTATTCACTATTGCCAAAAAGATCCCGAAAAATGCCAAGCTCTGGGCTATTTATAGCTGATTTTGTCAGGCGGATCGCAGACACGTGGCACGAATCCCGAGATTTTCGGATCGCATCGCCACCATTGAAGAAACAGTCAAACTAGCCGTTGTGAACAGGTGTCGTCAGATCCGTGCGATTCGGATCGCTGAAGACCAGCTCGTGGTTGAACGGGTCAGGAGGTTCGGTTCGTTACAAGGGATCGGATCGCCTGGAGGTGACGTTCGTCGACGAGATGGGAGCGATCCGTTCCTGGGCGAGTCGATAGAGCGCGATCCATTCCTAGGCGAGACGATGGCGTGCGATCCATTCCTGGGCGAGACGATGGCGTGCGATCCATTCTTCCACTTTCCTGGGGGACTTGGTTTCCTGATTTCCTTTCATGAATGATCCTGGATGGCTTGGTCAAAAAGCGAGCCAACAATTTTAACTTTCAAATTAATTAAAATATGGAAGTACTTCAATATTCTAAGTTCGGTTTAAATAGAGATTTTAATATGAAAATATATTCTATTTCAAATATGAATTGGGTTTAAACCAACATATGATATTTAAATATGAAGTATGAACCATTTGAAATGCGAAAGATCCAACCGGTGTGAAAAATATAAACGTTTGGTTGTTAAAGAGACCGACATCGGATATTGTCATATTCCTTTTATGTGAGTGGCTATGTGTTAAAAACAGATCAATTGTTTGAGAGATATAGCTGCTTAAATGATATTTGTCAAAACAACCCAAATCATCCATTAAGTGTGATTAATAGTGGGCCTCCATCCTAATTTTGGAATTAGAAGAGAAAATAGCTGGGATAGGCTACTGTAATATCATTTTATTCATTTCTCTTCTTCCTAAAACCTTCCTCTACCTCCATTAAAAATATTCCTTCAGTTCTACGCCCTATGAAATCTCAACTCCTTAATTATATTAAAAGAAGAAAATAATAATTTACATCTAGGGAGGAACATCTACAGCTTTAGGGAGGAAGAATTTCATTTGGTTAGTTGTTACATTTTAGATCTGAAAAGGGTTCTCAGATTTGTAACTATAGGCAAAGGTGAGTTATCATTTCTTATTTATTGATTTCTGTAAACATAGATCTCTTTTAGAAATTGAACTAAAATCTGTTAGGAATCTTTTTTATTCTTAAAAATTGCATGATTATACGTTTTTGCAAACAAGACCTAAATTCCGTTTTTAGATCTAAACATGTCAAACCTATTTAAATTTATTAGTTCGATATATGCACCCAATTTCCTAAGTATATTCTTATATCTAAGCATCACAAATATATGTAAGTTAATTGATTTTGCGTATGCACTTTTGCACATAAGTCTTGTATTAATCTAGATCTAAACACTCTGATTTGGTGAAAAATTGATTGATTTGTTATTTTATTATTTTATGCAAGATTAAACACATGTTTTCTTCTTGTCTTGAAGTGTGAAAACGTCGTTGAGTGGCGAATAAAATTTAGGATTGAATTGGGGTTTTTGAGAAAAGTCCGTAATTCAAAATTGCCTTGATTTCTATGAAATTTTGTGCAGGCAACAAGGAAGGCCTCTAGATGTTAAACGTAAAATTTTAAGTCGTTTAGAGTTTGTATTGAGGAGCTAAAAGAAATTATGTCCGAACTGGCATAAAATAACAACTGCCTAGATTTCTTGAAATTTTATGGAAGACAAAGGATGGTTTGTGGAGGCTACGCTCAAATTTCAAGTCAATTGGAATTAATATGACGGAGTTATGATTAATACAAGTTCATATCAGCATGGCAAGGTAGAATTAGGACGACATAAAAGTGGATGGCTTTGGATCGGTATGGTGTGATTTGGTTTCGGATCAGTGCGACATAGTGCAAAGGATGGAATTCAGATAAACGTGAGATGTTTGCTCTGGATTTTAGTGTAGCGGCATGATTGGATTGGGTTTGCAGAGCGAAGTGAAGAGGTCGGATCGGTGTGCTAAGCACACCAAAGCAGATTAGATTGGTTACCGATCCCATAAGTTGGATTGGTACGAATCAGAACCCAATTTGGTGTTGGGTTGACGACCCTTAGTGAAAAATGGAATTGTCTTCTAGAGCTTAGTGTTGAATCTTGGTTTAAACTAGTGGCAAAACAAATCATTCGACAATATATTTTGATTAAAATTCTACTTCTTGAAGAATGAATCCAATAATGACTAGCTAAACTTCGAGATGTAGAAAGAATGACACTAATCATGTAGGTATGGCTATTAAAGGAGGATGGAGCACTTAGTGATATCCTACAACTAATGATGATCATTAGGGATGAACCCCAAACAATGGTGACTTTGGATGGGAGCCTTATAAACAATCTAGATATGGATTCTGATGCAGAGAGCGTATACAAAGGGTTCGTTGGTATTCATGACTTTGGTACACCTTTGAGAGAGTGGCACTAGGATAGATTAGAGTTCATCGATATAAAACCCATTCTGCCCGGACCCTTGAGCATGTCGATATTTTGGACTGGTTAAGGTTATCAACTAGTCTGTTGATGTAGGCCATGGCCAAGTCTGGTGGAGTTCGCGATGCAGAATCTACTGGTGTCTCGATGGATGAGGTGATCGAAGTACTGGATGTCATATACCCAATACACTGAGTGAGCCAATGTGAGGATGGAAGTTTATGCTTGAATGTTTGTTGTTACCATATCATGCACATATCTATTTACACTTAGTTACATGATAACCTTAGATTAGAGTGCACTATTACATGTGCTAACTCTTTATAGGTAGGGTCATGCCAAGTATGATTCTTTATACCTATTAAATAACTTTATTTTAACATTTTAGACTACTATCGCTCACACCAGACTTTATCTGACCCGAAGTATTATGCATTTCTTCTTATTACTCTATGTTCTCTTAAACGAGCAGATTAGAAGTAGGTTGGGAGTAAGCACGGGTAGTTTATCAAGAGGCAAGCCGAAAGCAACTTTACGTATTATTATTACCATTATGTACTCCTTTACTTCCCGTGTTCACTACTGTAGGGCTCAGTAGTACTTTATTTTATCTCTGAGACAATTCCATTCAGGTTATTTTCACTTATATGACTCTATTTCCATTGTGATGTATTATGGATCTATTACTATTATGCTTATGTTCATATCAGCTATTACCATCTTGCATGTTTTATATCAGTTATATGTTACTATTATATATTTTCCATACATTATGAGATATACGACTAGTTTATTGGTTGTGTTTTTACCTTTATAGTCACTTTACATTGGCCTTGCACCAATATAACGCGTTATTTGGATGTTGGAGGTTAGGACGGTCCCCATAGGTGTGGTGCATAAGCGGTTATAGTATATCAGACATATTATTAACGCCAAATATGGCATTAACACGAACTTAAGATGAAAGCAATAGTCCTTACCAATGTTTTGAATATGAACCATATGGATCTAGCATAAATAAAGAAACTAAATAAAATAAGAAAAGGAATCGATAAGAGACAAATATTTATAGCATTTTGGTTGTTATCCAAGCCTATGCCCACTTTATAGGTTTTGTATATTCTTCTTCTACCTATTATAAGTTGATTGGTTATAATAGATTGAATAGAGATGAACTTCAAGTACAAAACCTGATTAGAGTATATCACAATAGCCCTTATGTGATGTTTTATGGGAGTAGAAAGTTGAAGATAGATTTCAGTAATGTAATGGAAGGAAGAAATTTGATTCTACTCATGTTGGAGATTTATAAGAATTTAAAGGCGAGTTGGTATAAGCCATTACACCAGAAGGTATGTATTAGAGTAGGAAGCCACATTAGAAACCTTATAACCATATAATTTGTTGTGATAGACTGGTATCGATCCATAACCCATGGATTGGTATCAATCCTTAATCATAAGTTTTATGACATTGTAGTTTGTTTTGCTACTTTCTTATCTTCCGATTATGTCTTTTGCAAAGTGTCATAGTTTTTGGACTTCGTTTGCTAAGCTTTCATATTTGAGTGACTTTGAACTGAGTTCTGTGATGGATGATTTGTCTATAACTTGAGTTAGGAACATTGGAATGCATCCAAACTTGAAGAAGAGGATAATGGAGCGATATGATCATAATGGTGTGACCTATAGTGGGTCATACCTAACGCTTACCAATTGGTGCCGATCCATAAGCGATGGATCAATACCAATCCATCCACTTTGCTTATTTTTTAATGATTTTATTTGAGCTCCTCTATAGTGTCCTTTTGAGTGTCCTCGTTAAATTTTGGGCAATTCTAGATTTATTCAAACTATCTAACTTTTGTAAACTTCTGTTTGGTTTAATACCCTGTTGACATTTGCTCTCTAAAGTAATCTTTGTTGGAAATAAGAGATCCTCTAGAATAAATTATCTTTGAGTAGCTACCTTCGTTGATTTGACTGGTCATATTTATTTTCTTTTTAAAAATTTCGTTTGACTTGTCGGTTAGTTTCTTGTGTCAAATCGGATCTTCATAAATGCTGATAACTTGGAATTTTTTTTGCTTTAAACTTCACAGGGTGTATTTGGGATGGGGTGTTGTAGTGCTTGACAAATTTAGAGTCCAATGGACACGTATGGGTTGTTATCGATCCATAGGGCATTGACTACTACCAATCCATGTACTTGGAAAATTTTCTAGCTTCCCTCTCCTATATGTATTAGACATCCAACACATATATCTTCACTTGTCCATTTTTCTTCATCATCCTCTGAACTGAATTAGCACCTCTTAATCCCTACAGGCCGACCCATCGACTTCTGTCGTTGTTCTCTACCTTTGAATGCTACCTCCCGTCATCACCAAATCCGAGCACTGCTACCCCACTTTCGCCAAGCTCTCCCCACCATAATTGCCTCTATTCTCCTTAGATGGATCTATCTACTCTATTGCAGCGTGTTCTTGCTCCAGTTCCAGCTTCTTGAAGCATTGTCTCTATCCTGATTGATTTTGTGTTCGGACATTTGAGGTATAAGGTTTCAAATGCACATGGCTTGAATTTGAAATTGCAGAACATGGCAATGCTCAAACTTGGTTGGACTTTGTTTGATAATGGAATAATCATTTTTAGACTTAAATTAATGCATATATATTCGAATTTGAACTTTGACAATCGTTCGAATTCATATGACTTTTAAGAATAATTTGGATGCACAAACTTGAATATCGGTGAGTTCGCTGGATAAAATTATTGTTGGACTTGGCACAAAAACAAAATGCCTATATATATGAATCATTAATGGATAGTTGGACTTAAAACTGCATTGAACTCCATACTTGAACTGTATAACTAAAATTGAGTATTTTCTGTAATTTCAATCAAGTCTGGATTTCTCGACCGACCAAGATTAAGTTTGACCATAATGACTACTTGGTCGCTTATTTGTATTACATATGCACGTATAATGGTTTTGAATAAAACTTCTCGTGAACACCTTAGGTAATGGACCCACTATCGATTTTTCAATTGATAATAGGTAAATTCTAAAGAGAGAGAAGGAGATGGTACGAGTTGTTTTTCTTGTACAACTGAGCTATCTACACAAGATGATTTGCATGTAGAGTTTGGTGCTCGCTGGCTCACTATAACAACACAAAACCCAACGAGCTTGATTTTTTGAAAATTGCTAAAATCCAAGTCCATCAACGTTCGACTTGGGTGTTAGGTATCCTAGAAATAGGCAAAGATAAATATATCAAAGCTTAAGTAAATAATTCGCATTGGAAATGAATAATGTATAATAATAAATATATACTCCTAAGGGAATGACGCATTCTATACCAAGTGCATCTAAGTTGAATAACCTTTGCCTTCTATCTAACTTGTGGGTTGTAATAAGGAGGGGGATCAGAACTATAGTTTTGGTTACTGACAAATTATACACTTCTAAGCATGATACTACATATATCGTTCCATTACCATCTTTGTTATATTAGGTTTATTTAGGTTACAAAACGCTCACCGCCACGCATAAATCGAACCCATTTACTTTTCTAGTACATCCAATCCATTAAATAATATATAAGTACATGCCTTGGACCGCCTCGGTCCTAGGTACTACCTATAGTACCCTTTATATCCTCCTCGCTAGGATTCCAGCTTCTCTCCAAGAGAATGTTGAACAACATTAGTAAATGACTGGTTCATAAGGCTTATAATACATATGTTCCATCGTTTGGTAAGGAAACATGAGAACAACATCTGCAATGGACTGGTCTAATGCTTACATTGCGGATATCTACAATGTACCACTCCCATGCATACATTGTGGACTTGCACATAATCGTCCTCTCTACACTTTTGAGTTCACACACATATGTCACCGCTAAGGCTCACTTCGTACGAAACTCAATCGAGGGTTTACTACATCTGTAAAGGTCCACTTCGTTAAGCCTACAATACATATGCCATATATGGTCTTTCCCTTTATCATCACAGCTACGGACCCACACAACCAACACCAACCAGTTGGAAAGCTTTCTTATGGGTTAATGGCCTTCCCCTAAAACAAACAAACTAAACACAAGTGGCGTTGCTACCTCAGTATGACATCTCTATAGTGTAAGATAACTAACCTATAGAGGTTTAACCCAAACCCTTCCCATGCTCGTTGCTGACTGATGATGACTGATACTCGAGCGACTACCATTCCTTTAGGTCTGCCTTAAACCTACTCCAAGAGCTAGGTAGCATGATCCAAGAAATAGGTGTATCTCGAATACCCTAATTATCAATCAGCCATTTGACTTCTTGTAAAGGTCCACTTCGTAAGTCCTATAATACAGATGTAGACAAGGCATACCCTCTTGAGGAACTCTATAGACCCTACCTCCAACAGTCTGCTTCGTAAGGTCTACATTGGAAGATCATCTTAGGACACCCTCCATGTCCCTTGAACTATTTTTTCCATCCATGTAGCAGACCTTCTGGTTTGTCATCAGTACAGGCTTCCTCTATTCTAGAGGATTTGCGATGGTCCGCTTCGTAAGACCTATATCGTATTCCCTTTAGATTGCTACAAATGCGCCTCGTAAGGTTATAACCATAGCCTTGTCTCTTTATTAGACACTATGTCTAATATATTCTTATGTGTTTGTGTAACAACCCGTATTTTCAATAACCTGTTATAACATAAATGGAGGCAGAATTAAACTGTAAAATCTGAATCAAGGGAAACGGGCTATGCCATTGCGTTCGTCTCGGAAAAATACGCGAAATAGAGTCCGAGTTTTCGAGAATCGGAGTCCGTATGACCCGTTAAAGGCCCAAAGAAGATTTCTGGGAATTTGAATTTCGGAAACAGTTTTGGAAATCAGATCTGGGGCTAGGCGGGAAGTTTCCCCGCCTAGGCCATGTCGACAGGGCTGTCGACTTGGGCCCAGACCAAGTCGACAGCCCTGTCGACTTGCCTGTCGACAGGGGGTGGCCGGGGCAAGCTGCCTGGCGCACCTGCTTGTCTCACCTAGTCTTGTTCTTGGGCTGGTTCTGGAAGCTTCCGAGATCTGATGGTCCTAATCTATCCTAGGGTTAATCTAAGGGCCTAAAACACTCCTAATCTCTATAAAAACACCCCTAAGCCCCCCCTAAACCCTCATAACTCACCCTCTCCACGAAGTGCTGCCCAAATGCCAAGTGATCATGGCCTCCATCTCAAATCCCTAGAGCCTATGCATTCAAATCGGGTTCAAATCAAAAGATGCAAGCTTGCTACACCAAATCAAGGCCGAATCAACGTTGCTATGCGAGTTTCATGATGGATCTTCATCAAAGGAGCCACCTTTCTTCGCCAAAACGATTCATGCTCCTAGTCCTCTTGCCATACTATGTAAGTTCTAGCTACTTTTGGATCAAAACGGTATTTTTAATGTTGACATGGGATAAAATGAGGCTAAACATGATTATGCGAATCTATATGAACCTTACCATGCCTCTTGTGTTCATATTTATGATCTTAGGCCATGTGAGTGACTTAATCATGCCTCTCATGCTATGCATAACCTAGTTTAACTTGCAAGTTTGGATCTTTATGCATGAAATGCTAGCATGAACCTTTAGAAACTATTTTACTTGTGAAACATTGGCTAAGACAAGATTTTGGGGCTTATGCATGTTTATGAACCCAAACCCCTTATGCTAACATGCAAGTTTGTGGCCAAATCCCTTATGAGATTATGCATGCTCGTGGCCAATCCCCTCTTTTAAGTTGTGCATGTTTATGGCCAAACCCTTTTTGATAATATGCATGTTTGTGGCCAAATTACCTTATGACACTATGCATGTTTATGGCCAATCCCTTTATGATGTTATGCATGTGGAAGCCAAGCCCTTTTTGGCATCATGCATGTTTTGAGACCAATATGTGACATAGTATCCCTACTATGTTGACTCGCTTTGCTTGCGTTGGGAAAACACGATTTTGGGTAGTTAGATAAACATGAACATGTCGCGAAATCTTAACTTGAATATGACATGTGTTTATACTTGAAAATATGACTTGAAAGATAACATGGAAGTTGACATGTAAGTATGCATAAAAACATGAGCTTGGGAATTTACCTATTAAGTTAGGTCTACCCTTTGGGAATTTACCTATTAAGTTAGGTCTACCCAAATGCTTGAAAAACTTGTAACATGTTTTGGAAACATGATGAACTTAGATAATATAAGAGTGGCCAACTCGAGGTTGGGTTGAGTTTGCAACGTAAAACTACCCGGAACCGACCGGCCTAACTAGTAGTTGTAAACAATAGGACCCAATGTGAGAAGTTGGTCATGTCGCGCTTAAGACCCGAGGTTAGACTAGGTTGTGGTGTAAATCTACCCGGACCCGCCCGGCTTAACTAGTAACCACAACAAGGTCTAATGTGAGAGGTTAAGAGTGCATTAATTAAATTAATGCCACATGATAAGGTTAAGTAAATTTGACTAATGACACTTAACCGATATGACACGAAGGGGTAGGTTAAGTGGGACCGGGCTTGATTTCCTTAATGACACTTAACCGTGTAAGATGATTAGGAGATGGGGTTAAGTAATTTACGCTTAACTAATCCGACTTGGTAATTAGATGGGGTTAAGTAATTAAGACTTAACTAACCTAACCGCGGTAATTAGATGGGGTTAAGTAATCCACACTTAACTAATCTAAACACGGTAATTCGATGGGGTTAAGTTAAACACTTAACCAATTTAAACTTGGTAATTCAATGAGGTCAAGTAACCCATACTTAACCAACTTAACTTGGTAATTTAATGGGGTTAAGTTAAACACTCAACTAATTTAACACGATGATTTGATGAGGTTAAGTGACCTATACTTAACCAATCTAACTCGTTAATTTGATGAGGTTAAGTTAACCTATACTTAACTAATCTAACGTGAAAACATGATAAGGCTAAGTCACGAATCACTTGAATACGCTTGACCGATTTGACTCGGTAATTTGACAAGGTCGAGTTAATTTATATAATTAACCAATCTAAAATGATAATTAGACGAGGTTAAGTTATGGATTGCTTAATATACTTAGCCAACTAGACACATGGTTTGTAGGGTTAAGTCTTGGACTTGGGTACTTAGCCAATTTTGGCATGGTTTGTAGACGGGCTAAGTTATGAACTTAAGTGACACCTAACCCATTAGATAAACCCTAATTCGGAGGGTTAGGTAAATAACCATAGTTAACAAGGATTATGGAAATAAGGCTAAGTGGTAAACCTTAGTTAAGGGAAACTAAGTAATAATCCTTAGCCAAGGACATTTGGACCACCTCTTAGATAGATGAGTAACCCGATACGGTAGGTCATCGTTTAAGTATACGTGTAGGAGCAGGCTATCTGATTTGGATAAAGGCTCCAACGAACTGGGTAACGAAGCAGCGGCTTCGGGGAACGTGAGGATATTCTTGGGATCCCTCTGTGAGCTGCCAGGTCATTATACTAGGCTCACGAGAGGTTGAGGTCTGCGGTAGAAGAACCAAGAATATGCCTTGGTTGCTATGCGAGCGACCTAAAGACTGGGGTGGATAGCAGTGAGTCGGCGAATACATAAGGTGCCCGAGATAGCAAGTTCGTCGATCATCTACCATCTTGAGTCAAGCGTGTACGTACGGAAAGGCAGGGGACACCCAACAGACCATAATTGCTATCTAATTATGGGTGAGGTAGGCCGTAGGATGTGGGCTGGCCGGAGTGTAGTTCTCATGCAAGATTTTCTCTTGTGTTGCCTTTCACTAGTTGAGGGAGGGGTCTCGTGGGACCATAGCCACGTGTAGAAAAGCAGACCTTAGTATCTGCATCGGCAGATAAATCTAAAGCTCCCGACCGAGTCCTGTATTTCTTGTTTTGCCCTGGGACAGGACTCGGATGGCACGATGTGATACATGTGCATTCAGTTATAGAAAAACGATTCACGATGAATGCGTGGGAAAAAGGGCGCGGTTGAGGGTTAGCGTAATCCCTAGTGGCCTAGGTGGTTTAACCCAAACCGAAATACGGAAGCGTGCAATAGGTAAGCGAAATCCCTAGTAGTGCTAGGTGGCGTAAGTCCTAGTAGTTCAAACGATGATTCATATGGAAGAGCCTAGCTAGAACAAGGGTGACAGTCCAAACGATTTCAAGGATAATACATGAGGAAGCCCGTACGAGGTACGGCAAAGGACTGAACTTACATACATGGAAAGAAACATACGAGTTGAGTAACCTATATATGTGATATATTAGGTTGACATGGACCATTACACGACTTTGAGCAAGGGACATTCATGGTTAACACATGACGCGGGTAGTGATACTAGTACGAGAGGTGCAGAGCAAATATACATGTTAGAACTAGGAAGAATATACATAATAGATACCGTGGGATGTTAGACGGGGTAGATACCTTGGGATAATGTACTCGATAGAAATCTGACGATGTGATACCTTGACTTATCATGACACCGTAGTATATCATGATACCTTAGTTTACCTTGCCGCAGTAGTTCAACCGGCTACCCTGGTTTATCTATCTTGTAGTTATCCTTATGTTTACTTTCAGTTTATGCATGTCATGTTACCTTTACCTGTTTTTATACTGGAAGTAGATAGGACTTACTCAGTCTTTTTGACTGACCCGTTTTGTTTCGCCTCTTTTCTTCCGTTTCCCCCCCAGGTTTCAGGGAGGAAACAATGCTGTTTAGTTCGGACTTCTTCTGCTTGAAGGTCATCATGGATGGCTTGGACTTCTCTTGGCTATGGCTACTTTACGGTTTTACTTGGGGAATAATTTATTAAAAAGTCTTTATGCTTCTTTACTATTGCAAGACAGGTTTTGATGTACTCTGATGTAAAAGGCTTTAGACCTTATTTATTCATGTTATGAAAGTTTGATTTTATTTCCGCTATTTATATATGTTCTGTCTTGTGATATTTCTATGCATGTTTACCAATAATGCCCCTCTAAAGCTAGTGCATTCCCTTGCGAGTGACCCTAGCGGAGGCGGGGTGTTACATTTGGTATCAGAGCAGAAGGTTACCAGACAGGGCAAAAGTTTTTAAAGACCTTCTGAAAACTATTTGAAAATCGTTTATAAAGAAGCATTTTTCAAGAAAGCTTTCTTTTAAAAAGAAAAGGCTATTCCCCAAAGGCCATTAGCATTATCCTTGTTTCCTTGATTGAATCTCTTTTCCTTTCTTTCCTCCATCTGTAGTCACAGTGGTTTTAACTGCGACTAGTCTTTTCTATCTACGGAAGTGCTTTCCATGCGATGGAGGTGGTTCTCGAGAGACCAGTGGCCGCGTTATAAGGAAGGATAGTGAGAAAGAGGATAAAGGATGCGAGTTTAAGGATGAACAACTTGTTGGTATGGCTCAACCCAGAATGAGAGAGAAAGATGAACAAGGAAACCCATGACGAGAGGGTACCTTTGGCATGGTGAAACGGGACGGATAGTTAAGTATCATGGGACAAGGACAAGATCATTGGGAGGGCAATAGTATGCTCTCATTTCTAGGGTACCTCGGAAGGAGGGTAACGATCTTGTTAAAGGTTTAGTTTTTCTTCTCTATCATCCCGTCGGGACTTTGTTTGGATCACCGCATCTTTTTAAGTCCGCTTCGATAGTTGAGCCTCTGCACCTTAGTACTAGTATAATAGAGGATCCCGTTTTTGTCTCAAGTCCTATTGGAAGATCGGTCCATTTACTCATGGCTTGTTTGGATTTGAGAATGTCTATATCAAGTGTTGAGCTTGGAAATAATGCTTATGTTTATAAGTTATAGATGGATTCTAGGGATGAAGTGGTTATCCAGTAAGGGGTGCCACTCTCGGTTTTAGAAGAGGGTAGTTAGACTCTTGGCTTGCTTTGGCAATACCCTTGAAGTATCGCGTAACCCTTTGGGTTCTGTCATGATTAGTTACCTAGAATCCCTAGATGCCTTTGTTGGAAATTAGAAACCCGATCGAATGGTGTTCGCCAATAAGACGGATGGTTTACTTCGATTATGTATGGGTTATGGGAATTACCCTAGTAAGTGCGCACGGTAACTTGTTTACTTTCAAGAGAAAGTTTTTCTACGTGGAATACCTTATGGCACAAGGTCCAGGATTCACTAGTGAATTTTGAGGGCTCGCATGGAATAATGTGTACGCAGTCCTGTTTGCGCCAAGTATTCGAAAAGGAGAATAAGTGCAGGTGGAACGAGAGGCGACGAGGAAATGAGTTCCAACTCATGTTATGGAAACAGGAAATAAGAAGCTGCGAAATCGTGAAGTTAAAGGACGGTCAAGGCACGATGGAACTAAGCTCAAGAAAATGCGACTCAGAAGACTGAAGACTAGATGCGCGCATGATATCTCTTTTTAAGAGTATATCCTCGATCCCTGTTTTCTGTTGAGCTTGCTTGTAGGCTATCTTTTATGGATATCCCCTCGGTCCTGTTTCTGTTACAAACCCCGTAAGGAGTTTGTTTTGTTTATCTTCTCGACCCTGTTTCAGAGAATCTTAGGTAGAACCCTATGGATGTAAACATGTATTTGAAACATGTTATGGTTGATATGGTTGCAAATGGTTGCAAGTGGTTGCTCGTGGATGAACGAATCTACATTAGATATTAGCTCGACTCGGTCACATTTCATATTGCATATGCACGAGTATTTATGAAATTGAATGTGTTATCATGCGGATGTTGCATATGGTTGAATGTTTGTGCACGCATATAGTGTATATGATTAGGACTATTTGCATACATGTTGGACTCATGGCACTATACATATTTTGCATTAGAAAGATTATTCAGGCCTGATCATTAGCATTAGCTAAGGAACAGGTACACACACGTTTTGCATATATTCATACAGCATTAGAAATCAACTAAGGACAATGGTTGCTTGTGGATGATGATTTGAGTAGATGGATGACGGATGGTAGGATATGTTCTTCCTAACTTGGAGATTTCGGGGACGAAATCCTAAAAGGTGGGGAGAATGTAACAACCCGTATTTTCAATAACCTGTTATAACATAAATGGAGGCAGAATTAAACTGTAAAATCTGAATCAAGGGAAACGGGCTATGCCATTGCGTTCGTCTCGGAAAAATACACGAAATAGAGTCCGAGTTTTCGAGAATCGGAGTCCGTATGACCCGTTAAAGGCCCAAAGAAGATTTCTGGGAATTTGAATTTCGGAAACAGTTTTGGAAATCAGATCTGGGGCTAGGCGGGAAGTTTCCCCGCCTAGGCCATGTCGACAGGGCTGTCGACAGGCCTGTCAACTTGGGCCCAGACCAAGTCGACAGCCCTGTCGACTTGCCTGTCGACAGGGGGTGGCCGGGGCAAGCTGCCTGGCGCACCTGCTTGTCTCACCTAGTCTTGTTCTTGGGCTGGTTCTGGAAGCTTCCGAGATCTGATGGTCCTAATCTATCCTAGGGTTAATCTAAGGGCCTAAAACACTCCTAATCTCTATAAAAACACCCCTAAGCCCCCCCTAAACCCTCATAACTCACCCTCTCCACGAAGTGCTGCCCAAATGCCAAGTGATCATGGCCTCCATCTCAAATCCCTAGAGCCTATGCATTCAAATCGGGTTCAAATCAAAAGATGCAAGCTTGCTACACCAAATCAAGGCCGAATCAACGTTGCTATGCGAGTTTCATGATGGATCTTCATCAAAGGAGCCACCTTTCTTCGCCAAAACGATTCATGCTCCTAGTCCTCTTGCCATACTATGTAAGTTCTAGCTACTTTTGGATCAAAACGGTATTTTTAATGTTGACATGGGATAAAATGAGGCTAAACATGATTATGCGAATCTATATGAACCTACCATGCCTCTTGTGTTCATATTTATGATCTTAGGCCATGTGAGTGACTTAATCATGCCTCTCATGCTATGCATAACCTAGTTTAACTTGCAAGTTTGGATCTTTATGCATGAAATGCTAGCATGAACCTTTAGAAACTATTTTACTTGTGAAACATTGGCTAAGACAAGATTTTGGGGCTTATGCATGTTTATGAACCCAAACCCCTTATGCTAACATGCAAGTTTGTGGCCAAATCCCTTATGAGATTATGCATGCTCGTGGCCAATCCCCTCTTTTAAGTTGTGCATGTTTATGGCCAAACCCTTTTTGATAATATGCATGTTTGTGGCCAAATTACCTTATGACACTATGCATGTTTATGGCCAATCCCTTTATGATGTTATGCATGTGGAAGCCAAGCCCTTTTTAGCATCATGCATGTTTTGAGACCAATATGTGACATAGTATCCCTACTATGTTGACTCGCTTTGCTTGCGTTGGGAAAACACGATTTTGGGTAGTTAGATAAACATGAACATGTCGCGAAATCTTAACTTGAATATGACATGTGTTTATACTTGAAAATATGACTTGAAAGATAACATGGAAGTTGACATGTAAGTATGCATAAAAACATGAGCTTGGGAATTTACCTATTAAGTTAGGTCTACCCTTTGGGAATTTACCTATTAAGTTAGGTCTACCCAAATGCTTGAAAAACTTGTAACATGTTTTGGAAACATGATGAACTTAGATAATATAAGAGTGGCCAACTCGAGGTTGGGTTGAGTTTGCAACGTAAAACTACCCGGAACCGACCGGCCTAACTAGTAGTTGCAAACAATAGGACCCAATGTGAGAAGTTGGTCATGTCGCGCTTAAGACCCGAGGTTAGACTAGGTTGTGGTGTAAATCTACCCGGACCCGCCCGGCTTAACTAGTAACCACAACAAGGTCTAATGTGAGAGGTTAAGAGTGCATTAATTAAATTAATGCCACATGATAAGGTTAAGTAAATTTGACTAATGACACTTAACCGATATGACACGAAGGGGTAGGTTAAGTGGGACCGGGCTTGATTTCCTTAATGACACTTAACCGTGCAAGATGATTAGGAGATGGGGTTAAGTAATTTACGCTTAACTAATCCGACTTGGTAATTAGATGGGGTTAAGTAATTAAGACTTAACTAACCTAACCGCGGTAATTAGATGGGGTTAAGTAATCCACACTTAACTAATCTAAACACGGTAATTCGATGGGGTTAAGTTAAACACTTAACCAATTTAAACTTGGTAATTCAATGAGGTCAAGTAACCCATACTTAACCAACTTAACTTGGTAATTTAATGGGGTTAAGTTAAACACTCAACTAATTTAACACGATGATTTGATGAGGTTAAGTGACCTATACTTAACCAATCTAGCTCGTTAATTTGATGAGGTTAAGTTAACCTATACTTAACTAATCTAACGTGAAAACATGATAAGGCTAAGTCACGAATCACTTGAATACGCTTGACCGATTTAACTCGGTAATTTGACAAGGTCGAGTTAATTTATATAATTAACCAATCTAAAATGATAATTAGACGAGGTTAAGTTATGGATTGCTTAATATACTTAGCCAACTAGACACATGGTTTGTAGGGTTAAGTCTTGGACTTGGGTACTTAGCCAATTTTGGCATGGTTTGTAGACGGGCTAAGTTATGAACTTAAGTGACACCTAACCCATTAGATAAACCCTAATTCGGAGGGTTAGGTAAATAACCATAGTTAACAAGGATTATGGAAATAAGGCTAAGTGGTAAACCTTAGTTAAGGGAAACTAAGTAATAATCCTTAGCCAAGGAAATTTGGACCACCTCTTAGATAGATGAGTAACCCGATACGGTAGGTCATCGTTTAAGTATACGTGTAGGAGCAGGCTATCTGATTTGGATAAAGGCTCCAACGAACTGGGTAACGAAGCAGCGGCTTCGGGGAACGTGAGGATATTCTTGGGATCCCTCTGTGAGCTGCCAGGTCATTATACTAGGCTCACGAGAGGTTGAGGTCTGCGGTAGAAGAACCAAGAATATGCCTTGGTTGCTATGCGAGCGACCTAAAGACTGGGGTGGATAGCAGTGAGTCGGCGAATACATAAGGTGCCCGAGATAGCAAGTTCGTCGATCATCTACCATCTTGAGTCAAGCGTGTACGTACGGAAAGGCAGGGGACACCCAACAGACCATAATTGCTATCTAATTATGGGTGAGGTAGGCCGTAGGATGTGGGCTGGCCGGAGTGTAGTTCTCATGCAAGATTTTCTCTTGTGTTGCCTTTCACTAGTTGAGGGAGGGGTCTCGTGGGACCATAGCCACGTGTAGAAAAGCAGACCTTAGTATCTGCATCGGCAGATAAATCTAAAGCTCCCGACCGAGTCCTGTATTTCTTGTTTTGCCCTGGGACAGGACTCGGATGGCACGATGTGATACATGTGCATTCAGTTATAGAAAAACGATTCACGATGAATGCGTGGGAAAAAGGGCGCGGTTGAGGGCTAGCGTAATCCCTAGTGGCCTAGGTGGTTTAACCCAAACCGAAATACGGAAGCGTGCAATAGGTAAGCGAAATCCCTAGTGGTGCTAGGTGGCGTAAGTCCTAGTAGTTCAAACGATGATTCATATGGAAGAGCCTAGCTAGAACAAGGGTGACAGTCCAAACGATTTCAAGGATAATACATGAGGAAGCCCGTACGAGGTACGGCAAAGGACTGAACTTACATACATGGAAAGAAACATACGAGTTGAGTAACCTATATATGTGATATATTAGGTTGACATGGACCATTACACGACTTTGAGCAAGGGACATTCATGGTTAACACATGACGCGGGTAGGGATACTAGTACGAGAGGTGCAGAGCAAATATACATGTTAGAACTAGGAAGAATATACATAATAGATACCGTGGGATGTTAGACGGGGTAGATACCTTGGGATAATGTACTCGATAGAAATCTGACGATGTGATACCTTGACTTATCATGACACCGTAGTATATCATGATACCTTAGTTTACCTTGCCGCAGTAGTTCAACCGGCTACCCTGGTTTATCTATCTTGTAGTTATCCTTATGTTTACTTTCAGTTTATGCATGTCATGTTACCTTTACCTGTTTTTATACTGGAAGTAGATAGCACTTACTCAGTCTTTTTGACTGACCCGTTTTGTTTCGCCTCTTTTCTTCCGTTTCCCCCCCAGGTTTCAGGGAGGAAACAATGCTGTTTAGTTCGGACTTCTTCTGCTTGAAGGTCATCATGGATGGCTTGGACTTCTCTTGGCTATGGCTACTTTACGGTTTTACTTGGGGAATAATTTATTAAAAAGTCTTTATGCTTCTTTACTATTGCAAGACAGGTTTTGATGTACTCTGATGTAAAAGGCTTTAGACCTTATTTATTCATGTTATGAAAGTTTGATTTTATTTCCGCTATTTATATATGTTCTGTCTTGTGATATTTCTGTGCATGTTTACCAATAATGCCCCTCTAAAGCTAGTGCATTCCCTTGCGAGTGACCCTAGCGGAGGCGGGGTGTTACAGTTTGGTTTATCTTTCTTTTCCTTTTATTTACTCTGTCCTTTTATTATGATGTTTAATCCTCTTTTAGGTTCTTTGCCATTGTATGATAGTTTTAGCCCAAAAACTATGCCTACCTAACATAAATCGTTTATCATAATATTTACTTTCTTTTATTTTATGATCTATGTCCTATGGAAGATTCTAAATATTTTCTTTGTTTGATTTTTTGCATTTTTTACCGTTCAGGTCTTTTCTCCTTCTTTTTGGCCTATCAAGTATTTGGCTTGATTCTTGCCCCTTTTCTTTTTATCTTTATTTAATCGTTATACTTTTACTTTCCTTACTACCATTGTAAGTCTTATCCATAAGGAGTTAGACATATTCAGGTGGGATGGCTATTGAGGCTTTACTAAAAATCTATTTTATTTTGACTATGAAATAATTTCTTACGCAGTGATCCATAATTACAAGATATTTTTTTAATTCTCATTTGTCTTTATTCTTGTAATTACATTCACGACTCCTTTTCAAAACTTAACATATGGAAATCTATACTCTTTCAACCAACCATCTGAAATACCAACGACTTCCCAAATTAGGTTATATTAAATTCCCTTTTTATTCCATTTTACAAGATTGACATTGTTACTGTAATTTTTTTTCATATTTAGATATACACCTTTCACTTCACTTTTAAGCCTAAAGTTACTTGTATGTACAAATTTTGTTCCCATTAGAATAACTTTTACGTATATATATCTAACATCTTTCTGATTTACAATTTAACATGTATAACTTCGAATAAACTAATTTCCTAATTAGCCCACACAACAATTTCCATTCCAATAGTTATAGCTAGAATTTAACGATATCATATATCATTATCATAAAAGATATATAATTTAAGCATGCTCACTTGTAAAAGCACTCCAAATCTCAAACCTAAAGCAAATCCAGTCTTATTATCTATAATCTTCTTTTGTTAATCCATATTTAGAACCACAAATTAGAATTTATATGGATCTTTAAATATGGATCTTAAATAATATAAATGAACTAAATCTGAAAACCAGATCTGAAATCTTACCTAATACGAACGATCTGTTTTAAATAACCCCTTTCCTAGATCTACATTTTCTTTTTCCATTTTATGAGTCAAAAGGCCTAATCTAGAATATATATTTTATGAAGAATTGAAATAAAAAGAAAACTGATACGGCTTTCACGCCCATTTAGAAAAATATGTGCTTAGAGGCTAGTGATGTACTTTTGTAACGACCCACATCTTTATTCGCACAGATATTGTCCCCAACATAACCCTCCTATAGGAGTGGGGTTTTGTTCCCCAAAAGGCCTCAGCGAAGATATAAGAATGCCAATATATAGCATATTCCAACACTTTTCCTCCTCATACACGCCGATATTGTCCCCACTTTTCCTCCTCTAGGGTATAGATTTTTCCAACCACTAGGCCTTGGCACTACTAGAAGGTGAAACTTTACTATTTAAGTTCCCACTTCATACCCAAATTCAATGATGTGGGACTCCTAATTCCACTCCAAACCAAGGGGTGTTACAATCTTCCCTCCTTCAAATACCAACGTCCTCGTTGGCTCATCATTCCTAACCACCAAAGCATTATGGTCGACGTGTGAGCCACAATTTCCGCTAGGTATTGGCTCTAATACAATTGTAACATCCCTCACCTCTATTCGCACAGATATTGTCCCCAACTTAGCCCCCGTTTAAGAGTGGTGTTTTGTTCTTCAAAAGGCTGCGACGAAGATTTGATAGTCCAACAAATGGCGGATACCGGCACATGGTATCTAGTATAGTCTACCTCCACACACATCATCGACATTGTCCCTACTTTTCCACCTCTAGGGTATGGGGTTTTCTAACCACTAGGCCTCGGCGCTATAAGGAGATGGAGCTTTACTATTTAAGTTCCTACTTCACAACCAAATTCCACGATGTGGGACTTTTAGTTCCACTCCAAACTAAGGGTTGTTGCAACATTTACTTATACGCATCCTAATTTGCATCATCCGTAAAATTAAAACGAGCCAAAATCTGTTCCTTAAAATACTACCTTCACGCGGTTTCAACCCGCATGAGGGTCTAGTTCTGCCATCAGGCGTACCTGACCCTAATAAGGGTCGACCCATGTAGGTCAAAATGCATAGGTAGCTATGACGAGTGCCTCTTACCTCCAACAGCGGATGCTAAGAAGTGTGCGCTATAAACCATGTCAGGCCGATATATGACGATTACCAAGATAAATAAACCTAAACAAAACCTTTTGTATATATAACAGTGCATGGATAAAGTATAATAATAAATTATACAACAAAAAATGTAGTGAAGCACGATAAAGCAGTAATCCCATCACCAAATAAAAGCTCATAATATGGTACAAGTCATCAATATGACTATATCAAGCCTCATTGTATTTTCTCTTAGGGTGTATAAATTGAACAATGGAAAAAATGGATAGTTATATAGTAGAATAATACGTTAGTCTCCATCTTATCATCGAACAACAACATCGTCACCAAACCTTCCACTCGGCCTACTCTACAATATCATTGAAGAGTATCCTAAGGTAATAAGAGGAAATGTAAAACCTTGAGTCAGACAATAGTCTGGTATAAGCGATAAATGACTACCAACAACTATATTGTAAAATATGAACTAGATAGTTCAAGTCTCACTTGACATGTCCCTGCAACCATAGAGTTAGCACATAAGAACTAAACAATACATGGATAACAATAGAAATAGACACTGCATAGAATAAGATTCCTAGTTCGTACTTCACTTTAGCAACTTACGCTAATACTTTACCCAAAGAAAATAGAAAGAGAACATTCATGGCAATAATAACATCGATATCAAACAATATCCTAGCTATCGTCGTCTAGAGCCTAGAATACGATGATAACTTATATGACCATCCTCGCTAATGTCAAGGGTTAATGAATAATCCTGGTTTTACTCGGACAACCATTTGTCCTACTTACGTTTGTCTTCCCAAGCCAGCTAGATCGCTTCCCAAACGATCTAAGGTACACGACCATCGCTGCCAATCCTAATGAGCATCCCCATGATACACCATCTTCGAGTCTGCACTTAGAACACTTCGAGCTATCAAGGATTCCTTGGCGTTCTCAGTCATATGAGCCATCCACAACTCTATCTTCATGTCGAGCTCCACTCGTAGTAGTCCATCATATCGCATCCTCGTTCCATCTCGAGTCACCTACCATATTCACTTTTGAACGCTCCCATTCGGGTTCATAGTCTAAAATCCATAACTTTGTCAGCCCGTAACTTATACCCTATAAAAGTGATTAATGAACCAAGAACTCCAATACACTCCTGAAGATGTTGATTTCCTTCCTGATGGACCTCCAGCCTATTTACCCTCATTTGATGGACCTATGTCGGTCCATCCTATATGGATCAGTGTCGGTCCATACTCTTAGCAAATTTTGGCTACGTGCTTGGATCTCTACCTCTTAGCTTTCCTTGAAGACCTTATTTCTAAATTGCACGCCCATTGGACCTTCCTAGCTTGCCCATGTTGGTCCATCTATCCACTTGAGACAATCCATCACGTTACAAGCCTTCTGCCTATCCACACCAACTCAACCTTGCATCGGAGCCTCCCCAAACTTCACCATGCTCTAGTATTAACCGTGCCACCATTCGAGGTAATGACATGGACCATTGTCGGCCCATGTACTAAGACGTTTTGGAGTCTAAAATTTTTGGACTTTATTCTCCTCCCTTTTAGAGCTTCTCCTCCAAGTTTCATCTGATTTCGATGATCTGAATTCTTAATATGCTCTGATCTACATCATAAGTCCTAATTCAAGCAACTCTAAACAACCAAATCAAGCATATCGTACATTTCAAGCATTTAGATAGTAATTACACACAATTTTAGACATATACAAACATGTGAACATATACAAGCATGAATCAAACATTAATTGTCATAGATATGTTACAATTTAAGGCAAATTGCATATAAAATATATCAGATCTAAAAAATTACTTAGACTACATTGTAGTTAACTTAATTTAGGGTTTATAGATCTGAAATTAACAAAAAAAATTGGTTTTTACGGTTAAATTAACATATAAAATGTTCATATGGCCAAACTACAACATAGTTATGTGAGTGATCATTGTCACTCACTAAAACCTGGAATTCAGCACAATTAGTTGTAGATCCGATCTGGAATAGAATGCACAAACTTATAAAGAAATAATGAGATCTAATCCCCTTGGATGTAGATCAAGCCTCCAAATGCAAAAATATGAATGATTTGATGAAGAAAGTATACAGTTAGGGTTTAAGAGGATTAGGTTGAACTGGAGTATCATAATTGCCTAACCTAATGTGAGAGTGAGGGTTAAAAACTCTAAATTTCTCCCTACAACCCCTATTTATAATTGCTATTCTAAGCCTAATGGGCTAACTAATCTCAGCCCATTAGCTGTTCTAAAATTTGTCCAGTAGAAATGAAACCTTAAAATAACAATTTCTCTGAAAACACTCAACCGTTTTCTTAATGTGGCCACTCTACAAAATGGCCAACCACAATCCTAAAGTAATAGGATTAGCTAGAACACCTAATTCTGTCCCCGTCAAATGTTATGGCTAAAAAATATATCAAAAGGGCACAATGGTGACAAAAGATCCGTTAAAAATCATGGATACGTACCACATTCCCATGAACCACATATTAAAATCACTACAACAAAATGACCATATTACAACAGTGGAAAACAGTTGTAAAAGACTTTTTACAACGGTGGGGCAACCGTCGTATATTAAGAAGTTGTAATATACTGGAACCTTCCACAACTATTTTGCACAATTGCAACACCGTTGTGAAATGTGTATTTTACAACGGTTTTACACCGTTGTAATAAACCTTATTACCACTGTGTATAACTGTTGTAATATATTATATTTCAAGTATTATTTTAGAGTTATAATATATGAACAAAATATATATATTACTAATAAACGAACTCAATTTCAGAACTACAAAACTAAAAATATCAAATAAACTTAAAACATAAACCAAAACAATATATTAGAATTTTCAAATTCTCATCATTCTTTTACATAATACGCTGAATTTATAAATCATACAAGCATCTCAAGTACATAATGCAATTACACAGTCAATTATCTAAGACATCGAAATCCAAATGATTTGAAGTCATCTTTCATAAACATACATCAATGGAATACAAACGTAATGAAATCGAGATTTCCTCGTCTCTTGCCAACCTTCATCAACATCTCTTCTCCTGCGCCATCGCTGTCAATGCATTTTGACTCCTCGATGACCGAACAATGATCTAGGTTGTGGGACGCCCGCTAGATGATAATTATTGCTGATGAGCTTAATACTTCATGAATCCGCCTAACTAGAGATGAAAGGTTGTTGTACACACATGTCATTGGAGCTCTGTCATAATTGCAGCTAGACAAGCCAGGTTTTCCTAGCCAAAGGAGAATGGGGCAAAACACATTCATGCATAAGACTGAAACATTCATGTAAAGGAGCAAATATTCAATGATGCGAGACATTCTTAAGAGAAAGTCCCAATTATTTTCTTTTTGTAGTTGTCTTGCGGTCGGTGAGTTCTCTGACCTCACATGGAAGATCTGACTAATGTCTGGTTCGTATATGGCATCCGATCTCTTTCGACCTCTCTGTTTCAAAAAAAAAAAAAAAGTAAAAAAACTCAGCTCTTCATATGGTTTAACTAACAAAATAGAATGACAGAATTTAACATACAAGTTCTCCTTCGATTGAATGATTAAATGACGGAAGTTAACTACCAAGCACACGAGCATAGTTACAAGAACATGAAAAGCGAGTGCCCAAAATTGCCTAGCCACTGCAGCAAACACTGGCCATGGCAACCTACCACTAGTGTAATCACTTCCATAATCACCTCTGTATACACAGAAACCCGCAAAAGCACAACACCACAACAAATGCCTTAGGTAACTTCATTAGACCGCAAAAAACCCTCCTAAACACCAAATACCCACTAACAATAATGCTCAAACCAATCTTGGCAAAACAAACTCAAGACGAAACCACTCACTTCACAACACACACCAGAGACTCAAACCAATTGAATGTAGATGCTTAACCCAACATTGACTACGGCTTTCGTGAATCACCGCAAATCGCCACAACCTGTGAATTGAAGCCGAAATCAATACTCTAAATTTAGATTTGGATTGAAACCAGACATGAACTGAAAGCGAACTTATTTTTTTCGATAATGACGATTGTTTTTTAAGTTTGAATGCGAAGTTGGATGATAGGTTTGGAAAGGATTTATTTATTAGGAATAAAGCGGTGGAAATTGTTTTTTCTGGTTTAGGGAATTGGAATGAACGATGGGGCATCATACTTTATTATTTAATTAATGAAAGTGATAGGGAAATGGAACGAGCGGTAATAAAAAAAGAAGCGGGAGAAGTTTTAGTTTGGAGGGAAATTTTGATTGGAGCTAAATTTTCCAGAAAAGAAGCGGGTAGAAGTTTTAGTTTGGAGGGGAAATTTGATATTGAGCCTAATTTTCAATTTAAGGGGAAAACGTTTGGTAAAGATTCAAATTTCTAATACGTAAGTTAATAAATTATTAGTACATACAAAATAAAATATGTTAAAGAAAACCTCAAATGTACATACAAGTAATAATTTGCAATATAATTTTTACAATTCTCGAATTCTGAAGTTTTTAACGTTTATGAGTTTTCTTAAATTTGAAGATTATATTTAGTTTAAATTTATTTAAAGTATTTTTGGTTTTATGAAAGTTTCAAATTTTTTTTATAAACTTTATGAATACTTCAAAATTTATTTTAACAAAATTTAGAATTTCTAAAATAGTAAAATATAATTAACAATTATAATTAGCAGATAATAAACAAGAATTAACAAGAGAGAATAATTTACAATTATACTTAGCAAATAATAGATATCTATTATAATTAGTAAAGAATAAAAGTTGGTAAAAAGAGGTTTCTATTACAACTGACGAGAAAGAAAGGTTGTAATATGGTATTTTGCCATAGTTGTAGTATGGTATTTTTGTTGTAGTGAATATTAGAACGACCCGACGGCTTTTGAACTAAATAGACTTATTTTACGATCCTATAATGCGTAAAATATGGGTGGTTACATTCTCCTTCCTTTTAGGAATTTCGCGCTCAAAATCTATTGCAAGTGGCAAAATAAAAAAGTTGTTAAAAATATGTTTATAACAACTTTTAGGAAATGGCAGTTGTAGAAAATCTTTATTACAACTAGTATTTTGCCATAGTTGTAATATGGTATTTTTGTTGTAGTGAATATTAAAATGATCCGACAACTTTTGAACTAAATAGACTTATTTTATGATCCTATAATGCGTAAAATATGGGTGGTTACATTCTCCTTCCTTTAAGGAATTTCGCGCTCAAAATCCTAAATTACCATAATCAAACATCGAATCCCACATGCATACCATCCACGAGCAACTTATCTATTATACAATCTAGCATCCAACAGTCCATGTAAGAAAAATCCTATCCTAGCATGTAGAATTCTAATAACACATACCATAATGGCACAATTAGATACGATATGTGAGATGTAGCATTCAAAGAGTTTTGTACCGTCTTTATACTCTCCTATGTCTCCTAAGTAGAATCAGCATCATTTTTGCTCCATTATACCTTAACTAGCCTAACCACCTTCCTTTATGCTATTTTGTGTCATCCCAATAACTCAAAGCGGCTTATGAGGTCTTGAGACCTCTAGTTTTACCTCCATGTGTTCAGGATGATCTAGAGATACTACAACACTCGAATCATGCACAAACATCCATGCATATAAGACATGAAAATGTTGTGTACACCCTCCATCTTCTTATGTAACTCCATTTTATATGCAAGCTTCTCGATTCTTTCTAAAATCGAAGATGGTCCAAAAAAATCTCAGAGTAATTTATCTTTTCTTCCGAATTGAACAACATTCCTGAGAGGTGAAACTTTGAATAATACTAAGTCTTCAACAAAAAAAACAAATGAAGGTGATCTTCCCATGATGCTTCAAAATCCATTACATAAGCTCTTAGAAGTTCTTTCAATACTGGATTAACTGTTTCGGTTTCCCCACCAGTCTACGGATGATAAGCTGTACTCGTGTGTAGTTCAGTTCCCAATGCTTCTTGCACACTTTTCCAAAATCCGCTAGCGAATAGAGGATCTCTATCGCTTACTATATTATTGGGTATTCCATGGAATCTAACTACCCATCTGATATACAATTCAGCTAACTTGGATGCCTTTTTTCTATTTTGACAGAAACAAATCTCGCGCTTATGGTCAAGCGATCCATAACCACCCAAATACTATTATATTCAGCCTTCCTTCTTGGAAATCTATCAATACTTTCTCTCATTTCCATTTAGGAGCTTCAAATGGCTGTAACAATCTGCTTGATTACTTTTTTTCATCTTTAACCAACTCGCAGTTCATACACTTTAAGATGAATCTCCCAACGTCCCTTTTTATATCTTCGTAGTAGTTGACTCTCTTCTTATCATGCAACATCTTGTTACTACTAAATGAATGGTCAATCTAGAGTGATGAGATTCTCACAGAACTTATTCTCTCGGTCCATCCATATCAGGAACAACCAGTCGTCCATCATTACGAAGCCAACCATCTCAATCAACATTATATTGCTCTACCCTTTCGATTTAACTTCCATCTCTAATCTCTTAATAATCTTAACATGCTTGGCACCTTGTATCTATCTTTTGCCAGTCCTTTTGATGAGAGTAGGTCTAATAGATAAGCTCACAAACATCTCAAGTTCCAACTCACAATGAGACCTGATATCACATCCAATTACAAACTCCAGTTGCATCCATTCTGTAAACATAGCTCCGAAATTAGCATGTCTTATACTCAGTGCATCTGCCAATGTGTTACCTTTTCCCTATATATAAGCAATACCAAAATCATATAAAGCTAGAAACTCCAACCATCTTCACTTTTGAAGATTCAGATCCCTTAGGGAGAAAATACATTTCAATGATTTATGATTCGTGAATAGCTGAAAACTAACTCACAGTTGATAATGTCTCAACGTCTTCACAGCAAACACTATCGATGCTAACTCTAATTCATGAGTAGTGTAATTCCATTCATGCGGCTTCGGCTATCGACTGGCATATGCGAAAACTCTTCCGCTTTTCATTAATACTGCTCCTATATAGATACTACATGCATCGGTATAGACAACCATTTCCTCTTTTCCACTAGGAATACCCTATACAGGAGAACTAGTTAATCTCTCTTTCAAGATCACAAAACCATGCTTACACTTCGTTACCCGTGCTAAGGCCCAATTCTCCTTCGTCAAACTGATTAATGGTGCAGTTATCTTCGAAAATTTCTTAATAAATTGTCAATGTTATCTAGGTAAATCCAGAAAACTTCTAACATTCATAGCTCTCTTAGGTTGATTCCAATCTTGAATTTCTTCTACCTTAGCAGGGTACACTACTGTTCCCTGTTCCGATACGACATGGCCTTAGAATCTCACCTTTTTCTTTTAGAAGTGACTTGGAGAACTTAGTTCTCAGTCGATTCTTTCTCAAGATTACAATCCTCAAATGCGACTTTTGTTCCTCCTCGGTTCTAGAATAGATCAAGATATCATCCACTAACACAAGCATGAACTTATTCAGCTAATCCTTGAATACTTAATTCATAAGATCCACAAAATACGCTAGTGCATTGGTCAATCCAAAAGGCATCACTGGCTACCCAAAAAATCTAGATGGTGTCCTAAAAGCAGTCTTTGATACGCTATCCTTTACCACTCTCAATTGGTGAAAATCCCATAGCCAAGTCCATTTTGAAAACACCTTGGCTTTGTGAAGCTGACTGAACAAGTTATCGATCCTCGATAATGATACTTATTCTTCTTGTCAGCTTATTCATCTCACGATAATCCACACACAATCTCAATGCAAACACAACTGGAGCACCCCATTTGGATATACTTCTCTAAATGAATCCTTTTCTTAGCAGATCATTCAACCTCCCTCTTTCATTGTTCTCTTGATGCTATCCCTCTAAGAGGCATAACTTCAGGCCTGGGTATATCCACTAGATGAACCCAAAACTCAATTTCCTTTTGCAGTGGTAGTCCTATGACATTATTAAAGGCATCAGAAAACTATACAATGTTTGGCACAGATGACAACCCATTCCATGAATTCACTAGCAAATATAAAAAATTAACCAAGACTTCGTCTTATGGTAGACATTGAATCACGATCGTTCGCCATTTCAAATTCTCGATTGTCAACTCGAGCTTCTCGTAATCCACTATAGCTGCATATCTCTTGAGTCGGTCCATACCAAAAATAATTCCAAATCTAGCGATGCTGAAAATAAAATAATCACAAACAAAAGAGCAACCATGAATTGACAACAAAGACCAAAAGCATACAAAGACTTGACGATCCCCCTTACAAGGTTAGGCACAACCAATGGTTATCCATAATCTCGAGTTCTAAACCTTGCTTGCACATAATCTCATTATAGATAAAGGAATGTGATGCCCCAGTATAAAAAAAACTCTATCTGAAACATCTTTAATGGAAAATATAACTTGCACCACAACACTCTTCCCTTTCTCCGCAACAGTAAGAGCTCTCTAGGTAGATGGCACAGCATACAATGCATAAGCTTTAACTATCATCTTATCCTTTGGTGGTTCTGGGCAATACTTATTTATATGTCTAGGATTATCATAGTTAAAGCACTTATTTTTAACCTTAGCAAATTTATAATCCCACAAATAATGGCCTTTCTCTTGTCAATTTAAATAAGTGACCTCACCCTTATATTTCTTTTGGCTATTTTCACTCTGTTTCTATTGCTTCCTCTTGCCATTCCAAATTTTTTTGTTTCCACCACCTTACTATCATTTATCCATTCTCACTAACATCAACAACAACCTCACTCTTCTTAGGAAACATGCTCTCATGCCTAAGAATCTTCCCCAGCAACATCTCAAACAAAACTTCAATATGATCAACAAGCTTCTTTCTAAGATATTCATTTAATAACAGTAATAAAATTCTCGTTCTTCATAAGAGAAGTATCGATAACAGAGGGACATACTTAGACAATGGTTCAAACTCGGTCACATACTCAGTAATAGACTTCTCGCCTTGCTTTAACTCAGTGAACCTCTTAAAAAGATTCGACTTATGGGTTGTAGAATGGAACTTATCTTCGAACTTGGTCCTAAGCTGCTCTCATGATATCTGATCCTCTGGAGTCCAATGGTTATCGAATTCTACCAATCCATAGCTCGATCTTGTAGCTATGAAGCAGGCTTCCCATTCATCGCGTCTTCTATTCCAAGATCTCCAAGATGTGGGAACATGTATCCAACTAACTCTAAATCTCAGCTACCTATTCTGTCCCAATGAACAACTTTCCACCCAGAGAAGAATAGTCTTTGCATAACTTAGCAAAATCTATATCCCTAGGTGGGCACATGAGCACCACCATCCACTTCCACTTCTGGAGTAGGTACTCTCCTCATGATCGATGACAATCGCAAATTCCATAACAAAATTTTGGACAATATTCTTTAACCATGGAAGGTTTAAATGCACTACAGGTTATGAATCAACATTTAACTCAATTGGAGCGATTTAATGGAGATAATTTTACTCTTGGCAAGAGACGATGAAATTCTTTCTAATCAACGTCAAATTGCTCTACATTTTGGAAGATGGATTGGAAGTTATACCATCGAAAACCGATAAGGATGATTCCGCTTTAAATTCGAAACATGTAAACCGCAAAGAGGACGATTTTCTAGGTAGAAAGCACATTCTAAATGCATTGTCTACTCCAGTCTACAATGCTCATATGACCTTGGAAACTGCAAAGGCACTCTGGACTGCATTAGAAAGCAAGTACCGCATATTCGAGGCAAATAACAAGAAATTTTTTATTTGTAATTTTATGGATTTCAAAATGGTCCAGCAAGTCCATAGTTGGATAAGCAAGCAAAATCTTATTGTTGGTGAATCAACTTAAAGGTGCTAGAATAGATCTCCCTGAATCTTTTATTGTTGGAGTTATTTTTTCTAGAATCTCGCATTCTTGGAATGATTATAAGAAAAAATTGAACCATGCAGAAACAGATTATGATTTAGAGGGTTTACAGCGCTATCTTAATATTGAAGAGGATTCTCGTAAATGCAAACTAGATGATAATACACAAACCGAGTCTTATTCTAAGGAAAATAATATTGAAATTGCCGAAAAGTTAAAGCCTAAGAACAAGACACGGTTTAAGAAGAAAAATAATTCCAAGAACAACAAAAATAAGGGTGCTTGTTACTATTGTAATAAACCCGACCACTATCCCCGTGACTGCCGTATGCAGAAGAAACAACAAAAAGTGATTGTGGCTATATTACAAGAGGCGAACTCCGCTAGTGGCGTTGATAAAGATTAGTGGCTTGATACTGGAGTAGCCATTCACATTTGCAAAAACCGTAATCTATTCATGACTTACGAAGAGAATAATGGAGAAACCAACGAAGTTAATGGCACAAACAAAGTTACAAGAAAAGTTCTGGGAAAAGGCACTATAGAACTTACATTCACATCTGGAATAGTTCTTACATTAGTCAATGTATTTTATGTATCTGATATGTGTAATAATTTGGTTTCTGTATACCTTCTTAATAAAGGAGAATTTAAGATGGTGTATGAATCTAATAAGTTAATGTTGTCCAAGAACAACAAATTCATTAGACAGGGATATTCCTGTAACGACATGGTTAAGTTGAATCAAATAAAGAAATCTTATATTTATATTGTTGATTCTGTTAGTTTATGACATGGTAGATTAGGACATGTTAATTATAAATCTCTTAAAAATACGCATAAATTAGGATTAATTTCTGGTTGTTATTTCGATTCTATCTTTAAATGTGAAATATGTGTTCTAGCAAAAATACACTGGAAATCCTTTAAATCTGTAGAAAGGAAGGTTGGTTTGCTTGATTTGGTATATAGTAATGTGGGTGACTTATCATATAAACTATGGTGGTAACCAATACTATATAACATCTATTAATGATTATATTATATATGCATATGTATATCTAACAAAAAACAAAGATGAGGCTTTTGATAAATTCAAAATTTACAAAGAAGAGGTCAAAACATAATTAGGTGTTAAAATTAAAGTGTTACATTCATATCGTGGTGGTGATATTTTCAAATGAATTCACCTCGTTTTGTAAACAATACGGTATAGTTCACCAGTGTACCGCACCATATACACCATAACAAAATGGTGTTGCTGAGAGAATAAATAGAACTTTAGTAGAAATGGTTAATGTCATACTCATAAGTTCAATTTACCTTATAACCTATGAGGTGATGCTACGTTATCTACATTTTACATTTTAAATAGATTACCACTTAAAAAGAATAATATTTTCCCATATTAATTATGGTTTAATAGAACACATTACCTTTCTAGACTTAAAATTTAAGGTTGCTTAGCATATGTTAGAAAACCAGACCTTAAAGGACCAAAGTTAGGAAATAGGGCATTTAAATGTGTTTTCACAGGATATTCACTTAATAGTATAACTTATAGGTTCATTATTCTTGACATCTTAAAAGTTATAAATACCGTAGATGTAGAATTCTTTGAAAATCAAATTGTTGAGATTCCATTGAGATTGTCTAGTCCAGAACCTAATATGACTAATGATATCAATGACGATGATTAGGCACTTGCTCCATATCAGTACCAGATAATAGCACTAATCATAGGAGAAGTAAAAGAGCGAGAACAAAGAAGGACCACGGTCCCGACTTCATAACGTATCTTGTAGAAGGCGGTAAGGATGAAGTCTTTAATGTGACAAGATATGTAATGAACGTCAATGACGATCCCAAAACTTTTTCTGAGGCTATGAGTTCTAGAGATTCTATTTTCTGGAAAGAAGCTATCAATGATGAAATGAATTCCATAAAGTTAAACCGAACTTGGGTTTTAACTGATTTACGTCCTGGTGCTAAACCTATAGGATGTAAATGGATATTCAAGAAAAAGTTGAATACAAATGGATCCATTAATATGTCTAAAGCCAGATTAGTTGCTAAGGGATATAAGCAAAAACATGGAGTAGATTATTTTGATAAATATGCTCTAGTTGCCCGCATATCTACTATATGCTGTTTAATAACACTTACATCAATTCATAATTTGGCCACACATCACATGCATGTAAAGACAACTTTTCTAAATGGAGATTCATAAGAAGAGATATATATGAAACAACCTGAAGGTTTCAAAACCCTAAGATAAGAAAAGAAAGTTTGCAAATTAATAAAATATTTTTATGGCCTAAAGCAAGCTCCCATGCAATGACATGAGAAATTTGATAAAGTTGCACTATTATATGGATTCAATGTTAATGATGTTGATAAATGTACTTATAGAAAATCGGGTAACAACGGTTATGTTATAATATGTTTATACGTTGATGACATGTTGATATTTAGTTCCGGTATGTCTTGTGTAAATGAAACTAAAAAGTTTGTATCTTCTAAATTTGATATGAAAGATCTAGGAGAGGCTGATGTAATTCCAGGAAATAAAATCATTAGAAAAGAGGGGGAGGATTACTAACTCAATCTCATTGCATTGAGAAGTTCCTATAGAAATATGGTCAATTTAATGACAAACCAACACCAAATCCTTTAGATCCTAGTATTAAATTTGAAAAGAACACTAGACGAACCATTTCTTAACTAGAGTATTCCAGTGTTATTTGGAGTCTTATGTATTCTATGCATTGCATTAGACCAGACATCGCACATGCTATAAGCATATTGTGTGATTTACAAGTAATCCAGGTTTCGAACATTGGAAAGCTATTTCTAGGGTTTTAGCTTATTTGAAAGGAACCATTACCTATAGTTTATCTTATAAAGGATATCCTGCTATAATAGAAGGATAAAGTGATGCAACCTGGAACAATATTAAATCCAAATCCAAGTCTACTATTGGATGGATATTTAAATAAGGAGGCGATGCTGTATCTTAGGCTTCTAACAAGCAAACTTGTATATCTAACTCAACAATGTTGTCAAAATTGATTGCATTAGCAGATGCATATAAGGAAGTAGAATGACTTAGGAGTTTGTTAATGGAAATCCCATTATGGAAGAAGTCATCTCCAACAGTCTTGATTAACCGTGACAATCAGGCAATGATATATAATGTCTCCCATAAGACATGTAATGAAAAGTCTAGACACATAAGTTTAAGACATCAAATGGTAAGACAGTTACTCAAAAGTGGAGTAATAACAATTGGCTACATAAAATCAAAGAAAAACGTGGCAGTCCCACTCACAAAGATTTCTTCCAAAGGCAATGGTTTCTATATAGTCAAAAGAAATGAGACTAAGGTTTGTGAATGAAGAATGGTCATCCTTAACAGAAACCTAACTTATGCTTTGAAAAGGATAATCAAAGTTCAATAGGTACCAACAAGTTAAGAGAATGATTATGGAATACAAAATCAATAATCCCATAATATTTAGTGTTGGATTCAACAAAAATAAAGGACGGATAAATGTTCTTAGTAAGTCTAGAAACTTTAAAAGGTGTATCACATTAACACCTTAAGATGCGTACCTGTATGAGTATGGAAGTCATGTTGTTTCCTAGGAAAGTAAGACCGTTTATTAAAGTAGACTCATGAACCAGGATTAAAAGCACATGAATATTAATATGCTAAGCAATACAGAACACTTTACGTAAGAAAATTAACATGTGTGATAGTTCCAATTTTATAATAGGGGATATTTGGTTCAAGATTCGTTCACCATAGAATCTCGAAAAGGCTTTGAATGATTTACACTAAGTAAAGGTTCAAATCCAAAAGATACCTTCTATTTATGTGTTGTTTCCACGATGATGTAAAACTTGATCATAAAACTATATTGGCTTGATCCCACTTGGGTATGTAGGAAGTCACTCTAGTGATTCAGCCGTCCATTTTATTTATTTTGAAAATGGGAGGAGATTGTTGTAAATTTTCAAAATATTTTAGGCATTAGGGTTTGTTTTTGAAGAGGGAAGAAATAAAGAAGAGAAGGATGAAGAAAACAATTGTCCCACATCGTGGGAGAGTGGAAACGAATTCTAGTACAAGTGTGGCCTTCTCATGAGGGTGTTAGGGCCTTGGGGTTCCCAAATATGTGTTTTGTTGTGAGAACAAAAGTCATGCACCATGCACACGAGTGTTGTTGCCGCCGTCCATCTGAGAGAACCGAACCGGGCTGAGTAAGGGTACAGGTTTTCGGGTCTAGATCCAATAAGCATAATTTTGGACCAAGTATAAATGGTAATGGGTCATCTTTCAGCCCCTTATGAACCCAAACCGAAAATTAATTTCAAATACAAGTAGGAACGTTTTGCAATGCTTTTGGAACTTGGAAATGAAGAGACATGCTATTTCAAATTCCAAACGGGAATGGCCATTTTATGACAGTTGTGAACCGTTCCAGACAACCGCAACGCTTGTTGAACAGAAGCCTCTTCCACTGTTATAAATAGGAATGCCAGAAAGCTATTTCTAATCACTTTTCTATTCTTCTTCTTCCTCAAAACTCTACAGTGCCATTACCGATGCCTAAAAGTGTTGCAAAATTTCAATTTGCAATGCTTCTGAACCATTGCAGAGTACTATCTTCTTCCTCTTCATTCTTTTCTATATATTGTATCATCATAAATTCAAATACTAGAGTGTTTTTGGTCAGATCAAAGTCGTACAAACTTTGTATCCGATTATGTTGTTCCAAGGCTTCATTGAATCCTGAAAGTCGATAGTTCGATAACCCGTTTGTACCAGGTGGGTTGAACTCTTGCCTCAAAGAATTTATTCCATAGATTCTTGAAGTTTTAAGTACGGTAATATCTTCCTCATAGTCGTCTCGAACAGCAAATTCCCCAATAGTATGTAGTTTTAGTATGGTTATGGATGATATGTGTTTGCATATGGAATAATGTTAGCACTAACTGAATAGTTTTGTTGTTCATAATTTAGCTTGGTGTACGAATTGATAAAGGATTACGTATGATGTTCTTTTTTGTATGTAATGTTAATATTATCCTAGTAGTATTATTCCTTATGATACAACTTAATTCGTATATGGTCGGAAAATTCATCTTTGATTTTTTTGTTATGCTATTTATTCCAGTGTTGAAAGTTGAATGGTGATATTTTGTAAATCAGAAAGTAGGAAACATGGGAGAATGTTTATTGGAAGATCAAAAAGGGAATAGCGAAGAACTACCGACAAATTAAGAAAGCTAAAACAGGAACGTGGACAACATTATGTCGTTAATCCCTTGCTAATTTGTAAGGGTTTACCGATAGATTGTCAAAAGATGAAGCCAGATTAAATATTCACCTACATTAATAAATGTCACTATCGTTCACTAAATCATAAGAGTTTACCGACGTATTACTCGCAAAAAATATTTTTTCGCTAATCCCTTACTAATTAGCAAGGTTTTACCAATGTACTTGTATAAATAATATTTTTTTTAAAAATATTTATCCTTCGGTAAATGGTCGATAAAATTATTTAGAATTTACATTTTATATTTAGTATAATGACGGAAAAAGATCGGAGAACTCACGCTAATTTCCATCGTAAAATTGACCGGCTTGAAATATGCCGACTACCCATATCCATCTGAAATCCGTTACAAAATATTAAATAATAACATATTACCAGCGGATTTTTCCGTAGCAAAATCAACATTTTCTTGTAGTGGATAATAATGTATAACCATTTCCGAATGTGCTATCACTTTCATATATAATTTCTTAACTTTTATTCATAACAAGAAAGTAATTGATTTAGCAATTGTAATATATATATATATATATATATACACATATATATATATATGTGCAAGTTTAAATCTCAACATTTCATTTATCAAGAATTTACTACAAATTAAATTTCAATTTATCTAGCATATAAGAATAGATCTCCAATGATATAATATAATATTACATAAATGCATATAATATTCTCATTCACATTTTAAGTATTTCCAAACTCTAGATCTAATACGTACCATCTTCAATTTTCGGTATGACTCCCTATTTGGATTCACATATTATATATACTTATATATCTATTAGAATTTAGATTAAAAAAAAGCTTTATTTATTTAATCAAATTCAGATCTATATTTTACTATAGTTGTAGCAGATTTGTTTAAACCTACTCTTTATTTTCCGTTATCTTTTATAATCCTCCATGGTGTATACATGAAACTAGAAATTTCTATTAGAGTTTCACAGGGGAAGTGAAAACGAAAGAGCTTACACGCTCATTAGGAAATTATGGATTGGAAGTAAGGGTCTAAGTGTATACTCATATTGGTTCAAATCATGCTAGCCGTCGAATTAAACTATTTGAAATCATGGCTAATCGACCACAAAGTTACTACCGACTTTAAAATTTGTGGGTCAACTACCTATATCCATAGTTGACTACTAATGATTAACCTAGACAAATGTCTGGTTGACCTATGCCTTGTTTTAAAAAGTGATTTGCTTGTGTTCATTGATTTAGTAGTTTGCTTCTTTAATTTTGTCCAATTATACCATATATTAAATGATGGTTATAATTTATTTCCGTTAATCATACTTTTAACATTTAAGTAACCGTTAAAGTTAGATGTTTGTAACTAGTGTTGTTTAATTATGATTAGTTTATGTAACTACAAGTATAATTATTTTCGGCTCTAAAAATCATTGTTATTAGTTTTTCTTTTTGAACTCCAATAGGAAAAGTTTATAAATAAAAATTAATATGAAAATCATCATATATTCAACAATGTAAGTTTGTAGCAAAATTTTGGCATTTGCAAAAATTTCCCGCTTATTGTTTAGTAATCAATTAGTGTTAAACAACATTGGATGTTACATGTAGCATTTTTTTGCAGTGTCTTAGCTTCCTTCGATAATTTTGATCCTGCTAATTGTACGGAACCTCATATTTAAGCATTAGTGGGAAGACTATACAAAAGTAAGATAAAACTCATCATCCAAGCATTATATGTTGAAAAACTATCCATCAATGCAAAAATCCACTTTCATATGGTTGATTTAGGGAGGTTCACAATCTCGATAGGCAAGCCCATATTTCTCAAAGGCATTTCTTTCTCCATTTATTCTATGTTGCTACTTGTTGCATGTAGTTACATTTTTCATGGAAACTCCCATCTTGATAAAAGTATCCTTAAAGCGAAAATTGATGGAGCTCTAGCTATCCATTAATAATCTATGGACCTCCTAGGTTAACAACAATTGGCATCCCCTTCAGATCGGTGTGCAAGTACTTCTTGTGCAAATTCTCATCATTATAAGTGCTTCAAATTCTTCTCGATGATGGGTATTAGCATGGTGCTTCTCATCTTCTGCGTATAAAATCCTTCGCCATTATTCATAGATTTGACATACCTGTTTATCTCAATCCGATTCTATGATAAAACTACTACTAATACACCATCACACGAAGGTAGCGTAACCACTCATACAAGGCCCAGAAGAGCAGTACAATTGCGCAAAAGATTCTTGAATCAAAAGTAGAAGATAATGCTATCAGTTGGTCACAAAGGGCAGATGTGTATTTCTGTTTTTTTCTTTAAATTAATGTTATTCTTCTTTCTGCATTGCTAAAAAGTAGTTCAAAAATGCCGTTTTACCCGAATGAAAATAGGGTAAAATACCCGAATGTGAGATAAATATGCAGGAACCACCCATGAACTACTTGAATTCACCCTTAAAATTAGGATGTAGGGTCCCATATTTTTCTATCTTGAGCGGGTAAAATACCCAAAAGTAGTGCAGGTATTGTAGCAAAGTTGAAAGTAGTTTTTTAATGTATGCTACCCTAGCAGGCCACGTAGGATAGGTTGTTAGGCTACTGCCATATATGTACAAAGTGAGAAAACGAAATGATATAGAAAATATTTTCCCTGAATTTCTTATTACTGTTCCTTCTTCTTTCTTCTACTGCAAGTCTTCTTCCTTCTTTACTTTGCCACTGCCATATCATTTTTGGTGCTTTCACCTGTTGATCTCCCCACTCTCTCCCTAGGTTTCCAAACTTTCCCTGCCACTATGACCTGTTTAGGTGAAGCCATCCAGCAATAAACCACCCACGGAGATGCCATCACTGCCATCCAAACCACCAAACAAGTCATAGTTCCATGCTTGAAACTCTACATGCCGACATCCTTGACATTAAAACAACACTTCAGAACCTCAGTAAATCCATGGCCGGCCTCAATCGTAAACTTGACAGCCAGCCACCTCCTTCACCAACTTAATAAACCTCAACCACATATCATCCAACATACAACTTTCAATCAACCCCAACAACCGCCCGTATACCCAAATTCTCCTTATCTCTATTCGATGATTCAAACCCGCACGATTGGATATTTCAAGCTGATAGGTTCTTTGCTTACTATTCTACACCAGAAGACCAACGTGTGGATCTCGCAAGCTTTCACATGCAAGTAAAGAGCTATCATGGTTCTGATGGATGCATCGTAACAAGCAACTCACCGCTTGAGGGGAAATAACAAAAGAAATTGAGCAATGTTTCAGTCCATCCACCTTCCTAAACCTATAAGTTACATTGTCCAAACTCAAACAAATTACCTTTGTCGAGAATTATCAAGCCAACTTTGAAACGCTCTGCAACTGTATCGCCACAATACCCTCCGAATCCATACTTCAATTCTTCATTTTCGGCCTCAAAACACACATAGAAAACAAGCTTTACATCCTCAAACCCACATCCATTTCTGAAGCAATCGATGGCTCAAAGCTCAATAAATGAAAACACAATGACGTACTCAAAACTCTATTTCCCAAAAACCAATTCCAGTTCCAAAAACCCACTAACAATCCCCAATTTATTCAACCATTAAACCAAACACCTCTGGTGCAAAATCATGAACCGTCGATTCATATCAAACAATTATCCCCAGCTGAAATGAACATTCGAAAACAATAGGGCTTATGCATTAACTATGATGAAAAATACAACTTTAGCCATCGATGCATGCCTACACATATCTTGTGATCCTTCTTGACTTGAACCCATACGACACACCACTAACAACTGAACCAAAACCTGGCACTTAACCCATCACAAAAATAACCAACACCACAAACCCAAACTTCAATACACCACAAGAAATTTATTTCCACGCACTTACCAGTTCCTCAAATCCACGTGTAATTGCCTTCCCGCTTCAATTAACGGTAATTCCATGTCCATTCTAATCGATACAGGCACTACGCACAATTATTTACACCGGAAGTCAGTGAAATTATTGGGCCTGGAAATCGACACCACTAGTTCCTACGTGATCACAGTAGGAAATGGCGTAACCACTCATACAAGGGGTACTAGTTAGTCATATCACCCTTATCAGTAAGGTGGGATCCTCCAATTATAGCATTAATCATTATCCACAAATGATTTACACTAAGGGGTATTAGTCCATTCTTTCCCATTACCATGCGGTGATTTCCTGGATGGGTGACATAGGGGACTGGAGGACCACTGGAATTCTTAAGGTATCATTGTAGCTTCCTTTTTCTAATATATTACTTAATAAGTTGGCACAAATGGTGACACTCATTTGTATCACGTCTGGGAGTTTCATGGAAATGACCATATTTCGTACAGTTTTGATCAACTTATGTCTCCTTTGTAGATTAAGGCTCCTATACTTCAACTCCATCTAGATAGCCAAATATATGCTCTTAGCAATGTTATTTAGGTTCATATAAGCATCAAACTGTAAGCATAAATCTTTCTTGTTCCACTTTCTTCCCGCCTAATCCACATTGTTTATTATACATCCCAAAAAAGTCGTGCCCATTTCCCTTTACTTTCACAAGTTAAGCAATTCTCGAACTCTAATTTTACATTGAGCCATCTCTCTTTTGCTGCATCTTCCAACCTCATGTACTTTATCGCTTAATAAAAGCGCAGTAGCGGGTTTCTCCTCGTCAATCTCCTAATAAACTTCATTCTAGTTTCCACTTCTCCACATAAGGCCACTACGATGAGCCTTTCATCGATGTTTTTGTACTCCAGCAGCTGTGGTATTAAACCTGGCTAGTGCCATAATGAATTATCTTATCATTGCTTCATATCAGATAATGTTTTGACCGACATTCAAACAATTATATTATGGTCGGATACAAATGTTAACTAAACAAAATTCCAATGTTCAAATATTAGAATATTTAATAAACATATGAATCTCGAGGATTGTTGTTGGACATCTATTAAATGGAAGACCAATGTTAGACTCCTATTTAATAGAAGCTCATATTAAATAGACATTAAATTTAGTTCGTGATTTCTAATACTAGGAGTAATAGCTTCCATTGGGCATACTTATTTTTGTTCTGGTTAAATATTAAAGTTGAATTGTTGAAGGTCGGAGTTACTCTTGTAGAAATCATAACTATATTGCTTCTATTTTTAAATTAGAACATATCACGGAAATGGCTAGAATTTTAAATAGGGGCGGTTTGTCTAAGATCCCATTTAAGTTTCAAAATACACAAAACATCTTTATCAAAAAACATATGTAATTAGGTCTTCTTTTTAATCATCAAAAAAAATATCAAAAATCACGCAAAACACTATCAAACATCAAAATTTAATTCAGTCTATAATTATCTTCATATTTGTGTACGAAAAAATGCCTTAAAAACAAAACAAAAAACCAAAAAAATCAAGCTATCGAAAAATTTGCAGGAATAAATGTAGTTTTTCAAAAAACGACAGACATTAACGCAAATATAACCGATAGTTGCATAATTTTACGCAATTTTTAACAAACGCTTCAAAAATTCAAATATAATGTCTGCACTTATTCAATATCACAATAATCATCCAAAAAAATTGATGTGAATCGAAGGCAAATCAAAAGTGTTCACTTAAAAAACAGACAAAAAAGCAGTTATATTGTTTTTCGTTTACCGCAGATATTCGTACTTAAGTTGAAATTTGAAGAGATATCTGCAAATATTAAAGTAATATTTGCAGATATATCTACGCATTTTCATAATAAATGCAGACATTTCTGTAAATTTATTTTATTTTTTCATTGTTTCAATATTTACAACTTTATGATTTTTTTTAAAAACATGAAAACATGTTTGGTACAGTAAAGTAAAAATAAGAACCCATTTTACATTAAACTTTAAACAAAGATCCACATTAATTTAGACTTGATTTTAAAGATGCTATTGTAGTGTCCACTTTTAAATATGTCTAAATATGATATAATGGTTATTTTTCTTGAACTAAAAACGTAATTTATATAATGATAATAAAACAGTTACAAAGATAGGAAGCTTCAAAAATAAATAATGATAGGAGTGTTAAACAATATTAGCACTCAGGAATCATTCTGCTTTCTCTAACTGCTCCGACAACAGACGAACAAAATACTCATATACGAGGAGCCAACAATAATTAAGATGGCCAGACTAGTTATCTCTACGATTGTACGACACGCATTTCACACGTGATCATAGCACCTGTTTTTCGCGTGAATAATATCTGTAAAACCTATGTATGTCCAACATATTTACAAGAATGATTTGCACTAATGTTTAGTTATATTTTTGTTGTTGTTGAATTATGTGTAATTAGTTTGAATTTTATTTCTAAGTTGCGCCATCTAATTTTGTATTATTTTTAATCTTTATTTGTATTGTTAATTAATAACTAACAATTTTGTTAAGACTGTTTGTTTGTTAAATTTTATTTTTAACTAATAATAAGATTTGTAGAGTTACACTTTTAATTTGTAAAACGTTTAAAAGATAAATCATTTTTCGAGTAACATATATAATAATAAAATGTATAAGTGTATTTTTGAAATTTCATGATCGAATAATAGTTTACGCTTACAAGTCAACTATTAATGAAGATTAGTCAAAATGACAACTAAAACTTCAACAACCCCAATTATGGCAACACTGATTAGCAAGTCGACTTGCTCTCTATCAAATCTCAATTGCTATTCACATCAGGGAAAGTAGCAACTTTTGTTGTCTTAGATGTTATTTGGTTTACTTTGAATTTTCATTCATATAAAAACATATGGATGATACATGCATATCGTTAAAAACAACGGTTTTAATAAACAAAGTTAACACAAATAAAAAACTATTTCTATTTATTTTTTGTATTTTTGACCATAATGGAAGAATTATAAATAATTTTTTCTTCCATTCCCTTTACCTTCCTTCCAATCTCTCCACCATCCATCGACGTTTCCTATGTTTTCACTACAAAACACAGAGTAGATTAATATAGCTTTTAGGCGTCAGCGGTCATTGCAAGCCGACGCTAAAAGTCATTGTAATTTACCCTGTTGCCAACAATAACAACAGTGGGAATAGTGACGGCTGTGTCGCCAATTTAGCAACGGCTAACAACGACAATTTGTCCACATGGCAACCAACATGACAGTTAATTGGTTCTGTGAGCGTACGTTGCAATTCGTTGCAAAACTAGGCCAATTTGTCGTTGTTAGCCGTTGCAAGCCGTTGAAAGCTGAGTTATATTTACTGTCCCAACCAACAACTCCATCTCCCTCAAACCACACAAACATTCAATAAACAAAACAATACTATTCCATCATTCTTTACAAACAATATCATTTCATCATTCCACCGTATAATCAAGTAATTAATATTCATATAACCATATCATCAATTAACACATATTGCATTATTCACCAAACAAAATACCAAAATCCACCAAACCAAATAACCACATAAGTCATCATAATATACACGAAACAACTACTAAGTATCAAGTATCAAAACCATAAAAAAAACTACCAAATCTACCAAACTACTACTAAGTATTTTACCTATCAACCAAACTATTAAGTATCAAATCCATCATAATATGTACATAAATCATACACATAGAAAAAATTCAATTACGCATCATCATCATCAGAAGCATTCACATATCCATCTTCAGGCATTGACTCGTGCTCTTCATAGTACACAACAATACACTCATCTATCTGTTGCGTCAAGTAGCTCTTTTGCTAATCATTGAACCCATCTAACTGTCTTTACATTCAAGCAATATCCTTCTCATTGATGGATCTTCTTTAAGCCATCTGGAAATTAAAAGCCTGTGAAATAATTCAACTTAATATTCAAAAAAAAAACAATATGGTAGTGTTTAAAGATTACCATAAATATTTTATAATTCATTCAACTATTTGAATATTTGTTAACTAAAAAAATAAATTTTAAAACGTGCTTTAACTTTCATTTAACTACAATCTATTCTTATAGAATATTTTACTGTTGTTATGCTCATTTCGAAATTTTATAACTCATTCAACTATTTAAATATTTTACTTAACAAATTTGAAATTTTAAAATGAACTTTAAAATACCACATGTCGATAGTGTATCTCTAAAGAGGAATACACTGGGTTCAACAAGGACATCTTGCAACCCGGCCAAACATGAACGACCACTCATTTCACTTGAGTGTATCGAATGTATATCGCCAACGGTTGGGATCAGCAACCGTTTCCCAAAAAGTGACATCATCAAATAGATTAAAGAAGGGAATGAAATGTGTAATGGCCCGGAATTTTAACTGTTTTATCTAATATTTATATATGATTTTAAATATTGTTTTGGAATTTAAATAGTTGAATTTAATGGTCATGCATATTTTACCAATAAATAATAAAATAATAAGTAAATTTCGAAATAATCAGAATTGATTGAATTTGTTGTATAAAGTGAACTGGACAATATATAAATATTTATTTAAGCTTATTTTGATTTACATAAACATTTTTGTTTATTAAACGATATTAGAATGTTTAATTTATAATTTAGTTATAAAATGAACTGCATCAACGCGATACTTCGTAATATTACGTTTTGAACTTCAAATGGTTGCACAAGATTTAATATAAGGCGGATTTCTTCGAAACAAGGAACGTCTGAATCTATTTAGTAGTATTTTTCTAATGAAAGAGAAAGATTGAGTTTCATATTGTAGATTTTGTTTTATGTCCAAATCAAACTTTATAGTCGCTATGGAATTCATTTATAAATTATAACGTTTATTTATATATATTAAAAGGGTTTTTATTTTATTTTGTATCGTTTAGCTCGGAATTCATTCTAGAGTATTTTATTATGAAACTATGTGGAATTCTGGTCGAGTATGGTCAATAATAATATTTTACTATTATTATTATATTGAGGCCTTTTTAAATTGATTTATTTTAATGTAAAATGGACCCTTAAAAAGGGACTAAATCCAAACGACCTCCGTTTTCAACGAAACAAATTTTATTGAGACCGTAATGGCTTACTATTAATAGATTTCAAGTCACGCCAATTGGAGTTATTTTGTGAGCGCGGTAAAATTAAATGTAAATATATCGATCGTTTGAACTCGGGCAAGCACCGTTTGAGAAAACGGACTCAGAATTTGACGAAACAAGTTTCTTAGGATCGTAACATCAAATTATACTATGACATACATTTTTTTCTCGAACGGAGTTCACATATGGTCACAGAAATCAATAAATGTCTCTGAAAATAGCGATAGACATGAACAAATATCGATTGTCACCTCATAAAATATCGCTAGTCGTTATCAACAAAAATCTTTAGCCAAATCGAATAAAATAAAAATTTCTGTAGTTTGACAATTGCATGTACATTTTCATTGGTAGCAACACATCTTAGTTTATATAAACCAATGCTATTTTCTTTTTTGTCTTCAAAAATTCGAGCAACTTCGTTTCTTCCGCGATAAATTAAATTTCCCTTCTTTCCTGCTCAATGTTTTCAAACTCTGCAAAAACATATCAAAACAGCTCTTTCAAACTCCAAACCCATCGCTTCGATTCAAAAAAAATATAAAAAGGAAAAGAAAGAGTCTTCTCTCCTTTAACAAAATCTTGTCTGTCTCTCATGTGATGGCTGCCTCAAATCAAGGCTTCTCCTATTAATAAATCTGCTATAAGCTCATTCTTCCTTTCACAGACCCGTATACGATTTTCCGAGATTCGAGAGCAGGAAGTTCGCACCAGATTTTACAGCGATGGCGTGGCGAACACGAGCAATCGAAGAAAGTGGAGGAAAGTGTTGTATTTTGTTGGGAATATGGTCTTACTGGTGGTTGTTCTTGCGGCTACTGGCAACGGGAATGAGGGAGACAGGTCGGGTGTTGAAGCCCTAGTGTCGGCGCATCCAGCGATTGGTCAAGTGTAGGTGGTGAAAATGGCATGTTGTTATATATAGCAGTGCTGAAACGCGTATGAAGGAAGGGCTGAGTGCGAGTTTTTGAAACTGGATGTGGGAATAGACGCGTGGGTAGAAGGAGAATTGGAAATGTCGAGGGGAGGCTTTGTAAAAGTTGGACGTGAGTTTAACAGTCGGAAGTGTGAGCGTTGCTTTCATCGAAGTCTAGAAGGGAAAATACGTGAAGAAAAAGAACTGTTTGGGTTTGGGAAGAAATGTCTGAAGCGTGGTTATGTAAAAGAGAAGAAGGGGACGTGGGAAGTTGGGTTAAAGTTTCAAATGGGAACTTGCGGTTTGTATAACTGAAGGAAGAAGAAATTTCGAGGACGGAGCTGGGGCTGTGACGAGAACAGTGGAATTTAAGGGGAGGCTGCAGCATGGCGTGCAAGGGGAAGCTCGAATAGATGCTAACAGTGAATTGTGAAGTTTGGTTATGTGTGCATGCTATTGGCGGTGAAAATATGGGGGAAGAAGGAGATGAAGTATAGAAGGCAGGCTGAAGAATTTCAGGTGGGCTTTGGGCCTAACGTTAAAGATAAAAGGAGGGATAATCGGTTTGAACGTTTTGATTGGACCAGGAAAAAAGACTGATTGATGGCTTGAAAATAGTTGGCATGGGAAGTATAGTAGAAAGAAACATAATGGAGAAGAAGACATCGGGTTTCAGGAGGCTCGAACAGGAAACGCGCGAATAAATAGTATTACGCGGGGACTAAGGATGACGTAGCCTGAGCTTAAGGTAAGTAACCGTTAAAAATAAGTAATTATTAGTTTTCAAATTAATTACGGTTAAGGATAGTTAATAATTAAATTACAAATCTTGTTGTACATGAACGCCCTCGTAGTCAGTATACTGGAACAAGGGAAACAATCAGGGACGAAGAAATTATTGATGAGTTCGAAAATTAAAAACGTAATTAGTAATATTAATTATATAATTAAGGGTTTTGTTTTAATCAGAAAACATAAGCTTATAATATTTATAACTTATGCCTATATTATCAGGACCAAATGAAACAAGTTGCAATGGGATCGTAGTGATGAGATCTGTATTTTGGAGTTGACAGGGATAGAATTGGAAGCTATCGAGTTTCTGTTTAATTTTAAATGCTCGTTTAAAATTAAATGGAATAACGCTGAAATCGTCAACTGAAATAAAGGTGAGTTAATTCTCACACTTTTCTGGAATTATGTGATGTGATTAAATTCATATAATTAAATTTAATTATTGATAATTGGTTGATTGGATGCGTATGGTTGATTTAATGCTTGACGTATAGTGTATCATCGTTGTTTAATATATAATTATATGTTGTTATGAAATATTGTAATGATCTGTGATGCAGGGAAGAACAGATAGGAGGAATCAAACCGGATTCCTCAAATATTTAGTATGCTATTTATTTCATATTATATATGAACTGATTGAGCCTCGTTGACTTTAGAACCTGTTGGGTTTTGAATGTGTTGTAATTTGAATCAATGGACAATATTGATTAAGGGATTGACAACAAATGGCCTGAAATCCACCTTTTTGTTAAAACGATAATTTACCGTTAGGTGAATTCATGAAGTTAGGTTATAAAATTTATTTTATAACTGAACTAGGGATTTAATTATATTTTCTATGCTACAATGAAGTTTTAAAAATAAGTTTATGTTTATAATTGAGTTTATTAAAAATATTATGAAATGATTATATAATAAGGATTTGACGTTTAAATCAGATTTATAAACAATTTAAGATGTAATTAACCCACGGGTTAATATTTTGGAATAATTATATTTTAAGTAAACATTTAATCAATATTATTAGATTAATTTTATTAATCTAATAGGAAGAAGTAACTGAAATCAGTTAATGAATTACCCGATGGTTTAAAGTTGACTAAGTCAAATGTTTGTTCAAAAGTGGTTATTAATGAACAATCGTTCAAATATTATAAGATTTCTTAAATTATAATTTACTTTTATTCATGAGGTTTAAAAGTTATCGAAATGATTAATGTAGTCAATTATTGTTTATAATATTAAAGGTGATTAACTAGTAAACGGTTTTTACTTTGGTAAATAAAAAAGTGATTATTATTCAAATTAATAATCAATAAAATAATTATTACTTAAATGGTATTCATTTAAGAAAGAGAGTGAGTTTGTAATAAGGTTTAAATTTATATTTGAAACATTTGCAAAGGAGTTTTCTTCCAAATATTGTAGGAAGAGTTTATTCAAAGAATTAAAGGATAATCTTCGATAAAGCATTTACTTAAAATTGAATTAAGTAAGTGATTTGAATCAAAAGAGGAAGTCAGAAAGGAAACAAAGGATAATGTAATGGCATATAAATCATTAAAAGGATTTTTGATTATAAAAACCCTAATTAGTTTTATAACTTGATATTCAATTTTTTGGGTTAAGTAATCAGTAAACGGATTATCGCAAGATTATTCCAATTATAAAATGAATTTGTATAGCAAAGTTTAAGACAAATTGTTAATATTAAAAAGGCATAATCGATTGAGTTTTCAAAGTAAAGCTATGGTTATAAAACTATGGATTAAATAAAATAGAAAATAAGTTTTGAGGGTATTATGAAATGGAGATTTGAGTTACAAACTTCTATCTATTCTAAGATAAGAACGTTGTTGATCAAGGTCTGATAGGTAAGTAAAATACCCCAACTTGGACGACTTCACTATTTTCGTGGAATGGTATTAGTTTTAACGGTAAAGGCTGCCGAAATTAGTTTATTATTTCCATAAAAGGATATTGCAACTTATTAGGGAATTTGAACCGAATATAATATATTGTAACGTTATTTGCAGAATTTGAATTAAATACCATTGCAACATTAGTTGCCAGATTTTGAATGTAAATAAGCATACTGAGCTTAAGGATAAATAATGTATAAATTAACAATTGTTTGGCCCGTATAAGAAATGATAATTGGTTTTCTACCATCAAGTTAACAATATATATCGAAGTGGTTAAGTAAAAGAAAGATGAAAGAGTTTTGAGAATGTAAAGTAATATTTCCAAGTTAAAGGAAATGAGAAGAGTTTGGAAAATGTGGTGATATTTTCAAAGTGAAGAAATAAGTGGGAGATTGGTGAATAACTCTTTAAGTCAAGAATATAGTTTTATCGAGATAAGTAATTAAAATTGATTATCAATCAATGTAATGATTTCAATAAGTTTTATGGAATAATTTTAAATCATATGACCTGAGCTGCCAATGTACTTGGCAATACAAGTTTGTATTGATAGGTTAAAACACCGACTATCAATAAAATATTATTGGACATTTTTGACATGTTGATTCGAAGAGACCGGGATGGGAATTAGACCCAAAACCTCTTCGAATCAACATAGCGCTCGAAACTAATCTGCAGGGATAAAGACGGAGCATTGAAGACCATAGATCTTCATAAAACGGAAGAATTACTTAAAATTTCTAGCTAATCCTAGAGATATGTTGTGATTCTATCGTGATTGAAATCTACGGATTGCAAGGACTACTCGCTACTGATCTATTGGGTGATTCCTGTGATGCGGTAAGAGGGTACCTTCGGTTCATCCTATTCTTGGATGACTTGTATGGACGAATGTCTAACATAGTATTTCCTGAAACAACCATACGTTGATTTTTACAAATATACCAAGTTTGGTGGTGGAGAAATTCTCTTTCTTAACACCCAGAGTATATTTGTGGACGTTAGTTAGCGATTTAAAGGATCTGACGATGTGACATTCAAAGTGAATGATTGCCAGATGTTCTAAATAGATAATCATGACCTTAAGTCTCACAACCAAAAAATGACAAAAATCGGGCAGGCAGCATGGCTAGGTGGTTCATTCCCAACCCAAGAAGGATATATTGTCACCAATCTAGAGAAAATCCTTATTTGTTCTTCTTTCGCTTTTGTATCTTCTGGAAATTACGGTGGTCACGACAAAAAGTCGTAAGGATGACAATATATTCGATACACTCATGTTGAATGAGTAGTCGGTCATGTGTGGCCAGGTTGCAAGATGTTCTTGTTGAACCCCAGCGTATTTCCCTCCAGAGTACACTGATCGGAAGGTGGTCCCATACCTTGTTATAGTTGGAATCCAATCTCCAATAAGCACCAAGCGACTTTTGATTTTATACTAAATACGTAGAGCGTGAGATGCAAGTGTTCTACTAGATGGTTATTTATTTGTGGTTTGATAGACATTATTATAATATCAATGGATTTTTTTATATCAAAACTGTTTTGGGTTATAGTAAGGTAAAAACCGTTCATATTTATGTGTGGACTAGTTTTACTATTATCCTTTTCTTTCCAAAAGGATTTTTCAAAGTTAAGCAAGTTGTTTGTGTTATGAATTTATCACTGAAAGTATTCCAGACTGATCCGTGTGAATTTTGCTTTGCTTCAAATGTGCTCGGGTCAGACCGAGTATATTCAAGGTTAGGTTTTCGCTTGGAGTTTCAGGAGCTGGAAGCTTCACCGTTAGTTATATAAAGTTTATTTCCGCTGTGATTGATGTATGTTATACTCTGATAAATGGTATGTATGTACAAAAATTATTTATTTAAAGTTATATTGAATTATTATATTTTATTCATTCCGCTGTGAGATTATGATGTGTTTTTCTTCTTTTTCTTCTATTCTAACATTTCTTTTTTCTGCTTCTCATCCTCTAATTTCTTTCTCCTAACAATCCGGGATTTGATATTCTAGTTTTTGGCAAGTAATACGGAGTTATGTATTATTGTCGAAAATTCGAGCAGCCAGGTCACTACAGTTGGTATCAGAGCATAAGGTTTAGTGATAACCTTGACTCGATGGTGTAACTCAATAGAGATGGGGTCAGTAATACCCTAGATTGAGTTTATATATATATATATATATATATATATATATATATGAGAGCGTATTTGTAATTTGGTAAAAAATTATTTTAAATTATTTTTGTCAGTATATTTTATAAAGAAGGTAAATTCAAATTTTCTTATAGTTAATTGGAATTAGAATTCAAGTTTAATTACATCTGAAATGTGTGAATGCAAAGATTAATTTAACTCATGTTGGGTTAAATAAATCGTAAACTTGAACTTGAGTATTAAAATTTAACATATAGCCGACAAGGGATTTGACTTAAGTTTGAAAAATAGATATACGTACAAGAAACGAATCCAAATGGATAGTTGAAATTGATTGCATGGTTACAAAGTGAGCTTGAATGAAACTCATCTTGAATAAATAATTAAATTTATTAAAATAATTGAATGGTATATAAAGATTTGTTTGGAATGGATGATATGGATATTTGAATCTTACTGGCATGACTATTATTATAATGAATTTCATCTGAGTTTAGAGCAAGGGGAGAAGAGTGAATTCATCATAAACTTGTCCAAGAGAATTCTAGAGTTAATCGAATTCAGTTTGGCATAATAATTAAACAAGCTCGAGTATAATTTATCGCTTATTCCATAATAACGCTCGCAAAAAGGTACGCCTATGCAAAATAATTTTTTTTCGTTTTGATTTGGTTTTTGAATTTGGGTTTTGAGTTGAATTTTTCCAACTATGTGGGTTGACAGATTTATTTTTGTACCCGCAACATTGTAGAAGTCCTTCCGTATAGGGAAGACTCTGCCAAATTTTTTCCAAAATTTATGGTGTTAGAAAATATTCAAATCTTTTTGGAAATTTTTGGAATTTGTTTTCTTTAGAAATTAATTGTTTTTTTTCGATTGAAGCTAATTATGTTTTCTTAAAAAGCGGGAATGAAATTTTTAGTTAATTGGATTTGGGAAATTTACTAGGTTTGTAGCATTCTTCCTCTCTTAGTAATTTCAGGGATGAAATTCTTTTAAAGGGGAAGGAATGTAATGGCCCGGAATTTTAACTATTTTATCCAATATTTAAATATTGTTTTGGAACATAAATAGTTGAATTTAATGTTCATGAATAATTTATTAATAAATAATAAAATAATAAGTAAATTTCAAAATAATCGGAGAATTTGCTGTATAAAGTGAATTGGACAATATATAAATATTTATTTAAGTTTATTTTGATTTACATAAACATTTTCGTTTATTAAACGATATTAGAATGTTTAATTTATAATTTTATTATAAAACGAGCTGCAGCGGCGCGATAGTTCGTAATTTTACGTTTCGAACATCAAATAGTTGTATAGGATCCAATATAAGGCGGATTTCTTCGAAATAAGAAACGTCCGAATCTATTTGGTAATATTTTTCTAATGAAAGAGAAAGATCAAGTTTTCATATTGTAGATTTTGTTTCATGTCCAAATCAAATTTTCAAATAGTCGCTATGGAATTCGTTTATAAATTATAATGCTAATTTATATATATTAAAAGGGTTTTTATTTTATTTTATATCGTTTAGCTTGGAATTCATTCCAGAGTATTTTATTATGAAACTATATGGAATTCTGGTCGAGTATGGCCATTATTATTATTATTATTATTATTATTATTATTATTATTATTATTATTATTATTATTATATTGAGGACTTTTTAAATTGATTTGTTTTAATGTAAAATGGACCCTTAAAAAGGAACTTAATTCAGACAACCACCATTTTCAATGAAACAAATTTTATTGAGATCATAATGGCTTATTATTGATAGATTTCAAGTTTCACACCAATTAGAGTTATTTTGTGAGCGCGGCAAAATTAAATGTAAATATATCAACCGTTTGGTCTCGGACGAGCACCGTTTGAGCAAACGGACTTGGAATTTGACGAAACAAGATTCATTAGGATTGTAATGTCAAATTATACTATGGCGTCTATTTTCGTCATGAATGGAGTTCGCGTATGGTCACAGAAATCAATAAACGTCGTTTGAAAATAGCGACAGACATGAGCAAATATCGTTAGTCACCTCATAAAATAACGCTAGTCGTTATCAACAAAAAAATTAGTCAAATCAAATAAAATAAAATAAAAATTTCTACCATCTGGTAATCGCATGTACATTTTCATTGGCAGCTACGCATCTTAGTTTATATAAATCAATGTTGTTTTCTTTTTTGTCTTCAGATATTCGAGCAACTTCGTTTCTTCCCCTATAAATTAAACTTCCCTCCCTTCCTGCTCAATGTTTTCGAACCCTGCAAAAACATATCAAAACAACTCTTTCGAACTCCAAACCCATCGCTTCGATTCAGAAGAATATAAAAAGGAAAAGAAAAGAGTCTTCTCCCCCTAAACAAAATCTTGTCTGTCTCTCACGTGATGGCAGCCTCAAATCAAGGCTTCTTCTAATAATAAATCTCCCTATAAAACCCAATTCTTCCTTTCACAGACCCATATATGATTTTCCGAGATTCGAGAGCAAGAAGTTTGTACCAGATTTTACAGCGATGGTGTAGCAAACTCGAGCAGTCGAAGAAAGTGGATGAAAGTTTTGTATTTTACTGGGAATATGGGCTTACTGGTGGTTGTTCTGGCGGCTACAGGCGACAGGAATGAGGGAGACGGGTCGGGTGTTGAAGGCCTAGTGTCGGAGCGTCCAGCGGTTGGTCAAGTGTAGGTGGTGAAAATCGCATGTTGCTGTATGCAGCAATGCTGAAACGCGTATGAAGGAAGGGCTGAGTACGAGTTTTTGAAATTGGAAGTGGGAATAGACGCGTGGGTAGGATGTGTTTTGGAAATGTCGAGGGGAGGCTTTGTAAAAGTTGGACGTGAGTTTAACAGTCGGAAGTGGGTGCGTGGCTTTCATCGAAGTATGGAGGGGAAAATACGTGAAGAAAAAGAATTGTTTAGGTTTAGGAAGAAATGTCTGAAGCGTGGTCATGTAAAAGAGAAGAAGGGAACGTGGGTAGTTGGGTTAAAGTTTCGAATGGGAACTTGCGGTTTGTATAACTGAAGGAAATCGGAGCATGGAGCTGGGGTTGTGACGAGAACGGTGGAGTCTAAGGGGAGGCTATAGCATGGTGTGGGCAAGGGGAAGATCGAATGGATGCTAACAGGGAATGGTGAAGTTTGGTTATGTGTGCATGCTACAGGTGGTGAAAATATGGGGGAAGAAGGAGATGAAGTATAATAGGCGGGCTGAAGAATTTCAGGTGGGCTTTGGGCCTAACGTGTAAGACAAAAGGAGGGATAATCGGTTTGAATGTTTTGCTTGGACCAGGAAAAAAGATTGTGTGATGGATTGAAAATAGTTGGCATGGGAAGTATAGTAGAAAGAAATATAATGAAGAAAAAGACATAGGGTTTCAGAGGGCATGAATAGGAAACGCATTAATAAACAGTATTACGCGGGGACTAAGGATGACGCGGCCTGAGCTTAAGGTAAGTAACCGTTAAAAATAAGTAATTATTAGTTTTCAAATTAATTACGGTTAAGGATTAGTTAATAATTAAATTAAAAATCGTGTTGTGCAGGAATGCCCTCGTAGTCATTATATTGGAACAAGGGAAACAATCAGGGACGAAGAAATTATTGACGAGTTCAAAAATTAAAAACGTAATTAGTAATATTAATTATATAATTAAGGGTTATTATTTTAATCAGAAAACATAAGCTTATAATATTTATAACTTATGCCTATATTATCAGGACCAAATGAAACAAGTTGCAATGGGATCGTGGTGATGAGATCTGTATTTTGGAGTTGATGGGGATAGAATTGGAAGCTATCGAGTTTCTGTTTAATTTTAAATGCCCGATTAAAATTAAATGGAATAACGCTGAAATCGTCAACTGAAATAAAGGTAAGTTAGTTCTCATACTTTTCTGGAATTATGTGATGTGATTAAATTCATATAATTAAATTTAATTGTTGATAATTGGTTGATTTGATGCCTTGGATGCGTATGGTTGATTTAATGGTTGACGTAAAGTGTATCATCGTTGTTTAGTATAAAATTATATGTTGTTATGAAATATTATAATGATCTGTGATGCAGGGACGAACAGGTAAGAGGAATCAAACTGGATTCCTCAAATATTAAGTATGCTATTTATTTCATATTATATATGAACAAATTGAACCCCCATTGACTTTAGAACCGGTTGGGTTTTCAATGTGTTGTGATTTGAATCAATGGACAATATTGATTGAGGGATTGGCAACAAATGGCCTGAAATCCACCTTTTTGTTAAAACAATAATTTACCGTTAGGTGAATTGACGAAGTTAAGTTATAAAATTTATTTTATAACTGAACCAGGGTTTTAATTATATTTTATACGCTACAATGAAGTTTTAAAAATAAGTTAATGTTTATAATTGAGTTTATTAAAAATATTATGAAATGATTATATAATAAGGATTTGACGTTTAAATCAGTTTTATAAACAATTTAAGCTGTAATTAACCCATGGGTTAATATTTTGGAATAATTATATTTTAAGTAAACATTTAATCAATATTATTAGATTAATTTTATTAATCTAATAGGAAGAAGTAATTGAAATCGGTTAACGAATTACCCAATGGTTTAAAATTGACTACGTCAACTGTTTGTTCAAAAGTGGCTATTAATGAACAGTCGTTCAAATATTATAAGATTTCTTAAAATGTAATTCACTTTTATTAATGATGTTTAAAAGTTATTGAAAAGTCAATTATAGTTTATAATATTAAAGGTGATTAACTAGTAAATGGTTTTTACATCGGTAAATAAGAAAGTGATTATTATTCTAATTAATAATCGTTAAAATAATTATTTCTTAAATGATACTCATTTAAGAAAGAGACCGAGTTTGTAATAAGGTTTGAATTGATATTTGAAACATTTGAAAAGGGGTTTTCTTCCAAGCATTGTAGGAAGAGTTTATCAAAAGAATTAAAGTATAATCTTCGATAAAGCATTTACTTAAAATTGGATTAAGTAAGTGATTTGAATCAAAAGAGGAAGTCAGAAAGACAACAAAGGATGATGTAATGCTATATAAATCGTTAAGAGGATTTTTTATTATAAAAATCCTAATTAGTTTTATAACTTGATATCCAATGTTTAGGGTTAAGTAATCAGTAAACGGATTGTCGCAAGATTATTCCAATCATAAAATGAATTTGTATAACAAAGTTTAAGACAAATTAAAAGGGCATAATCGACCGAGTTTTCAAAGTAATCTATGGTTATAAAACCATGGATTAAATAAAATAGAAAATAAGTTTTGAGGGTATTATGGAATGGAGATTTGAGTTACGAACTTCTATCTATTCTAGGATAAGAACATTGTTGATCAAGGTCTGAGAGGTAAGTGAAACACCCCAACTTGAATGACTTCACTATTTTTGAGGAATGATATTTGTTTGTAATGGCAAAGGTTATTGAAATTAGTTTATTATTTCCAAAAAAGGATATTGCAACTTAGTTATGGAATTTGAACTAAATATAGTATATAGTAACGTTATTTGCAGAATTTGAATTGAATAACATTGCAACATTAGTTGCCAGATTTTGAATGTAAATAAGCATATTGAGCTTTAAGATAAATAACATATAAATTAACAATTGTTTGGCCCCTATAAGAAATGATAATTGGTTTTCTACCATCAAGTTAATAATATATATTGAAGTGGCCAAAGTAAAAGAAAGATGAAATAGTTTTGAAAATGTAAAGTAATATTTCCATGTTAAAGGAAATGAGAAGAGTTTTGGAAAATGTGGTGACATTTTCGACGTGAAGAAATAAGTGGGAGATTGGTGAATATGTTTACTCTTTAAGTCAAGAATATAGTTTTATCGAGACAAGTAATTAAAATAGATTTTCAATCGATGAAATGATTTCAAGAAGTTTTATGGAATGATTTTAAATCATATGACCTGAGCTGCCAATGTACTTGGCAATACTAGTTTGAATTGATAGGTTAAAACATGATTATCAATAAAATATTATTGGAATTTTTGACATGTTGTTTCGAAAAGACCGGGATGGGAACTAAACCCAAAACCACTTCGAATCAATGTAGCGCTCGAAACTAATCCACAGGGATAAAGATGGAGCATTGAAGACCATAGATCTCATAAAATGGAAGAATTACTTAAAATTTCTAGTTGATCCCTCGAGATATATTGTGATTCTATCGTGGTTGAAATCTATGGAGGACTACTCACTACTAATCTATAGGGTGATTCCTAGGATGCGGTAGGAGTGTACCTTCGGTTCATCCTGTTTCTGGATGACTTGTATGGACGAATGTCTAACATAGTATTTCCTGAAACTTACGTACATTGATTTTGTAACATCCAGAAATTTTGGTGATTTAATAATTTATTTATTTAATTATTTTGTTATAATGGTTTAGGAATTTAAATGGTTTGAATTTAAATATTCTGAATATTTGATTAATATAATAAATAATTGTATAGTATAATTATTCCTGAAATATTCGGAAATGATTGAATTTGCAATATTGTGCAATTTGGATAATATCTAATTTAGTATGTATTCGAGTTATAATAACGAATATATTAATTAAACGAAGTTTGAACATTATAATTATAATATAATTAAAATCGAGCTCATAATGTCGCGGTAGTTCGTAATTTAACATTACTGAGTATACAGGATGCCTTATTAGTCAGATTTCTTCGAAACAAGAAATGTCTTAATCTATTAAGCTGTATTTTTCTAATGGAAGAGGAAAATAAAATTTTCGTATTATAGATTGTAATTAAGTTATGTCCAAATCAAATTTTCAAATAGTCGCTATGAAATCGTTTATAAGCCATAACGATCTATTTAATACAATTAAATATCGGTTTCAAATTGGGACAAGATCTTTGAGGCATAGGTATAATTTAATTTTTAGAATTTTACTGTAATTTTTAATTTAGAAAATAAGCAACTTTTTATTTGAAGTTTTACATCCTATATCAACAAATTTGAAATCTCACATAATTAGTTAACTAGTCTATATTATTATATATTTAGGAACGTGGCACATTGTCGGTCACAACGTTATTTTTATTTTTGTCTGTAGCGGTCTGTAAAAAGATGGAATTCTAAGTGATGGAGACCGTAAAAGCTTCACTTTGAAACAAAATATATATATTAAGATAATGCAACTTTTCCCCTGCCTATACATCACGAACCCATTACTCTTGAATTGTCATGGTACTACCCCTATGCCTGAAGACTTCATGTCTAGGAAAAAAAGGGAAAAACAAAAAAAAATAAAAACAAACAAACATCACGCACCAATGCTCAAATCAAAGCAGGCCTTTCACCCAGCTATACGTTAGAAAATTAAACTAGCTAAAGCTAAAAGAATGTCTAAACAAATCAATCAGCCAACTACAGAAAAAGAAAACAAACTTAATATATAATGTTGCATTGGTTTTATCCAACCAATACATAAGTGAGAGTAATGAAAAGATTCAAAAGTAAGCACATGACGTGTGCCTTTCAAAGGTCACTCTTGCATGATGTCTTCCATTGTTAACTCACGTCCGCTTTCATGAGGAAATATAGTGCCCTTAAGAAAACACTAAAAATAAGGAAAAAAAACTCCATGGTAGCGGTGTTTATACTTCTATTAGTTGATAGAGTCAGTAGCCAAAGAAATCGTACAACCATGTATTTCATATCGTAAACAAATGATATTTATATTATTTTGCATTCCTTTGGTGCCAAGTCTCGTACCACCTACCCTTGCAAAATGCAGACATCCTTTCACACAGCATACCTATATTTTTGAAAATATACACTACTCTAAACTTAAAGCTAATGTCTACGAAATGAAATTCCAGAATAGACCTAGCTATTAAGGGTATGTCCTACCAACTCTACTCCTTGATTATCAAGGAAGCGAAAAGCTATAAATACACAGTGCATCTTCTTCATCTTGCTTCAGAAAATTCACACAAGTTAAAAGGCTTCAAACAAGAATCAAAATCATCTGAGTTTCACCATTTAAAATCTCGAGAAATATATATACCAATTCCACTTGGAAATCTCTTCATTTCTATGTTCAGCTTACCAAGTTCGAACTTGTTTGTTCACAATCATATGTGGAGCAGTAGGAGTAGGTTCATGGGAGCGCGCATACAAAATATCTACAGAGGAGATTTACTGGAGAGGAATGTTTGGTGAAGAAGGAAAGCTGGTACGGGGCAGGTTATGATCGAACAGGGTATAACGAATGGAAAGGCTGTATGACTTGAAGAAATGGTGGAGGAACATAATCTGGAGCTTACGGATTGTTTATATGGAAGAGTGAGGAGCATGTGGAAGGCAGATGTTTCGGTGAGGTAAATATATCGAAGTTGGAGTTCTGTTTGGATGTGGTGAGCTGGCCCAGGTGGTGCTGAAGGGGGACGTGCAGTTAAAGCTTGGTGCAACAACATGAAATCTGGGGCCTGCTGTTTTGAATGATGGGTAGTAATGCGTGTCAAAACATAGGAAAATGGTAAGAAGGATGTGGGGAGGATAAGGAAAACGATTGGGTCCAGAAAACGATGGCAGCATTTCAACAGGGTATTTCTGTAATGCATCAGAGCTAGCGCATTAGCAGCTTTAAGAGAAAAAATAATGGAGCGTTTGAACGCTTTGCAATGGCGTTCGAAAACGGTAAGAGGAGCGGTAGGTTTGTTTTTACTAGGGATTGAAAGTAGTGGGTATGGACAGGTGCAATAAGTGTTTTCAGAATTGAGAAAAATTGAAAATGCAAGCAAGTTGCAGTTAGAGATATTATGGTCTGGGAAGGAGACTCATGAATGCGGGTGTTAAGGTGAAGAAGAGAAAGTGTAAGCGGGTTTTCTGTGTTACGATAGAGGAGAAGTTGGCTTTTGTATTCAGTTTGATTTTTGGTGAAATATAGAAATGGGAAGATTCACGAGAAACATAGAAATGTGGGCTGGAGAAAATACTGGAAGAGGGAGTATATCTTTGGAGAAGATGAGTATGGTGCTATAAGAGGAGGACGTGGGTTTATAAAGGAAATTGGGCCAACTTTTAGATGGTTAGACCAATTAAAATAAAAATAAAAAAATGCAGGACCAAAACTTTCACGTGGAGTGACCATGAGGTACGCGATGTATGGAAATGCCATGAAACGAGGTGCTGGAAATATTTGCTGGAGCAGATTCATTTGATGGAGACGAAGTACTGTCTGACTTGGGTTTGTGGAAATGATTTTTGTTGGGCCGAGCATTTAGAGAAAGGGCCATATAGAAACGATTTTGATTGTGGTGAAGAGGTAGAGTATGGGTGATGGACTTAGCATGTTTCACCGCCTGGAAGGAGCCATCGAAATGTAGAAGGTAATGAGCAGTTATGTTAAAGCTTAAAACATGGATTAGCGTTATTAATTTAGGCTAATAAATTGAAATATAAATCAATAAAGGACAGTTAACTTGTTTAAAATTTGAAATGTTAATAACATTGTAACGACCCGGATTTTGAGCGACTTTGGTTATCGCCATAAGCTCGATGTCGATAACCAAAACATCGAAAAATCCTGGTAATTATTGAAAGAAATTAGAGGGTGAGAATAGATAAGATAGAAACTTAGAATAGAAGAAGAAGAAGAAGAAGAACACAACATCAGAGTAACACGAACCTCACAGCGGAACGAATAACATATAATATATAACATAACTTTGAAATATAACAGTTATGTATACAATAGCACTTATCAGAGTACAACACTTACAACACAGCGGGAATAAACTATAGCTATATGATCCTGAAGCCTCCTGCTCCACGCCCTTCCAGTATATCTGTAAATTCCTGACTACTTGACTGCCCGTACAAAATTAGGCACCCAAGAGTTTAGGGAAACAAAACAAATAAACTCCGGGTCAGTCATGGGACTGGTATGAGTAAAACAGTTTAAACAGGTATATGAACAAGTAAACGATATCTCATAAGACCACGCCGCAGAACGGAACGGGTTTTTCCCTTATGAGAATCCAAAATATCTTTATATCAAAAACCTTTTGATATTATAATAATGTCTATGTACAAATAGATATCAACTAGCAGAAACGCTTTCATCTCACGTTCTACATATATAGTATACAATCAAAATCGTAAGCACGTATTGGATAATGGATTTCCAACTATGACAAGGTATGGAACCACCTTCCGATCAGTGTACTCTAGGAACGATACACTGGAGTTCAACAAGAACATCTTGTAACTCAGACACACATGACCGACCACTCATTTCGCTTGAGTGTATCGAATGTATATCACCAACGGTTGGGATCAGCAACCATTCCCGTATATATATGGGACAGCATTGATAGATTTAAGAAACAAATGAATATTCTCTAGATAGGCGATTATACACCCTACTTCGGTGCGACCGACTTAGCCATGCTGCCTGCCCGATTTCTGTCATTTACTGGTTGATGAGGCTAGAAGCTACGCTTTATCATCACATCAGATTCACTTCAAATGTCACATCGTCAGATCCATCAGAATCACTAATTGATGTCTACAACAGTACATTACGTGTTAGCTAAAGAAGTTTCCTTCTCCGCTTCCACTCTTGGTACGGTTGAAGAAATCAATGTACGTGACCTTTCTGGAAATACTCTGTCAGACATTCATTCATACCAGTCATCCTCATTCACTTAGAATGTCACATCGTCATACCCGCCAAATCACAAATTGACTTATCCAAAAATAACACGGGTATACAGCTAAGAGAAACGAATTCCTCTGCCACCAAACGTGAATACGTTTGAACAGATCAACTTACGCGATCCATTGGATATACTCTATCAGACCTTCGTCCATACAAGTTGTCCTGGGACTGGACAAACCGAAGGCACTATTCAGTACATCCATCTTAGTCACTGTTATCTAAGACTTATACAACAGCCCTTGCATTTTACTCCGTCTTCAATTATCCTTGGCATATATGATTCGCAACGCTTATGCCAATACAGAGTGGTTCTTTAGATAATAATCCAACCGGTCTCTCCATATTAACAACGTTAAAATGGTCAATACTTCGATAGTCTGTGAGTTAACTATCAAAGAAAAACAAGTGTGCAAACAACGATATTATTTCCAGATGGAAAGTTTATCGATCAATCATCAAACCACTTTTATCCTTTTTAAATTAATTTATCATTAATTTATCTCCCTTGACATTTCCTTTTCTAATTCATATTTCAATTTCCAATCTTTGTTTTCATTCTGATTTTGATTTGGAAAACATTTCCAAATACTCCTTTATTTGGTTTTAAATGGATGTTTAAATCCACACCGCGATGATGACCCAAACCACTATACTCATTAACTAATTCCACTTAACTCATTTACTTCTATTCGAATAAACTAGATTCGATTAACTCCTTTACTTCTATTCGAATAAACTAGATTCGATTAACTCATTTCGAATAACCAATATTCGATTAACTCACTTCGAATAACCAATATTCGATTACTCTTCTCTCGAATACATCATATTCGATAATTCTACTTCGAATAAGCGATATTCGATAACTCTACTCGATTAATCATGCTTGACTAACTTCTTTTGAATAACTATACTCAATTACTTACCTTCGAATACCATATTCGATTTACTTAACTTCGAATACCAAATTCGATTTACTTAACTTCGAATATCCAAATTCGATTTACTTAACTTCGAATATCCAAATCCGATTTACTTAACTTCGAATATCCAAATCCGATTTACTTAACTTCGAATATCCAAATCCGATTTACTTAACTTCGAATATCCAAATCCGATTTACTTAACTCAACTGGATAACTTGACTTACTTAACCCAACTGGATAACTTCAACTGATTAACCCTAACTGATTAACTCTAACTGTTTAACTCTAACTGTTTAACTCTAACTGGTTAACTCTAACTGTTTAACTCTAACTGGTTAACTCTAACTGGTTAACTCCATCGAATAAACTATATTCGAAAATCTCCTCTCGAATAAACGATATTCGATAATCTTCCCTTTCGATTTAACAAATCGATAACTCCTTTTCGTTTAACTCTATTCGAATAACTAATTCGAATCACTCTTATTTATTTAACTCTATTCGAATAACTAATTCGATTAACTCTAACTGGTTAACTCTGACTGATTAACTCTAACTCTAATCGATTTCTCATATTCGAATAACTCCTATTTGATAATGTTTATCCATTTATAAAGATTTACTTTTAGTAACGGTTCTTCACTTTATAAATGTTCTCTTTAATAATGTTACTTCACTTATACCAGTGTTGTGTACATATTCTATTTAAACCTATCGGTGTTGAAACCAATATCTCTTCTCTATATAAGTTCGGACTTATATATTCCATTTATCAAATGATAAATATTTATTTAATTTATAAACTATTATTTATAAATTAATCCTCTCTATTGATCTGTTAAAACAGATTTCCATTTCCTATTTATTTTCAAAATATTCCTTTTATTTAATCCTATTTATTTATCTGATAAATATCTCTTTTTATCTTTTCCATTTATTCAGCAAATAAATATCTCCCTTATACTTTTATTTATTTCCCAAATAAATAAATCTTTTTAACTCTTTATTTATTTCCCAAATAAATAATTCCTTTTAACTCTTTATTTATGTTTTACAAATATATTCCCTTGTGTTTACTTTCAAATATATTTCCTTTATATCACATTTTAATATATTCCTTTATGTTTGATTTCAAATATATCTCCTTTATATTTTCATTTTAAATATATCTCCTTATATATTTGATTAACAAATATATTCCCTTATATTTGGTTTTCACAAATATTCCCTTTATATTTGGTTTTCACAAATATTCCCTTTATATTTGGTTTCCACAAATATTCCCTTTATATTTGGTTTCCACAAATATTCCCTAAAATATTCTAACTTCTTAAATTTTCGGGAAAATTCGCCATAACCTCCTTTGTATTGGGAGCATCGGGAAAATCCCCAAACCCGCCACACAGGCCTTTCCATTCAAAAAGAAAATGTTTTGAATTTATTTCCTTTTTTAATTATCTCCTATTTATAAATATTTCAATTTATAAATATTCCTTATTTATAAATATTCAAATTTATAAATATCTCTTATTTATAAATTTTACAGTTTATAAATATTCTGTTTTCAATATCACTTTGAAAATTCCCTTATCAACATTCCGGTATGTCATGGTATTCAATCATATCAAATCACGATGTTCAATATCGCCCATATCCACACAATCAACAACAGGTTATAATTCACATCATATATCAAAATATATGAAAAACAATAAATAACTGTTGAGGAATCCAGTCGGATTCCTCCAACCTGTTTCCCTGCATCCACAGATGTTACACAACATGATTGTCATCACTTTCAGTTCAATATGAATTATTCTGATAAACAGAACCAATATATATAACTATCTAACTGCTTATATTATATATATATATATATATATATATAATATTTTATTAACTGACTAGCAGTTCAATCAACAGTCAACACACAATCAAACAGACAATTTCTAACAGTTCTAAAAATACAACATGAAATTATAAACTGTTCAGAGTTGGTGAGTTTTACTCACATTGGCAGTTCATCGTTAAAGAACGATAAACTGTTATTTGATTTGAATCAAACAATTTATTTTGCTATGAATTGTAACGAGCTCCGGTGGACTTCCAGTCAGTCTCATTATGTTGTTCTCGTCGTCGAATCTGACCATTCTAAATTCCCTTATAAAATCAGGTCCAACCCGTTTCTATTTGTTTGCCATTTCCTGTTCAAACCCTTCATTTACAAACATCAGTTCCACCGCCCTCTTCATACCCACCTCACGTCCAAATTCTTTCCTTTCTTTCTTGTATTCTTCTTGGGCCTTACTCCTTTCAAATTCTCTGGCCCATCACCGAATACAAAAACCCACCCATCCTCTTACCTTCTTCTCGCTCAACACAATCATGGCTCCAGACAGGCTAAACCACACTCTTCACTCTCTGCCTAAATTCATTTCTGCTCCAAGGACCCCTTACTGCAAAAACCTTTCAAGTCTTCATCCTTTAAACAGCTTCATGACTGAACTTAACACCATCTCTTTTCCAAAACAAACACTACATCTCCAGTCAACAGCGAACTCGTTGTTGTATTCTTCCCTACCCATTTCCTAATGCTTTTTCCATTCCAAAGGCAAACGTGATGTACTGGGATTGCCAAATACAAGCTAATCTTTTTCAAACTCATTCTTCTTCCATCTATAAAATACGAACCCTCTGCTTAAACCATCATCGCACACAACTCGTATTCATCAACGCATCCTTATTTCTCCATCATTAAATTAAACAGAAACTACCTTTACATTCTCATCTGGTTTTCCCTTTTTCGCAGAAATGTTCCCCCGCGCTACCATCAGGACATCACAGAATTTGCACCTCAACTAAACCCACAGTTTACAGGTACCAAATGTTACGGATCCAACTGTTATTGCCCAGACTTCACGCTCCAGAATATCAAACAGCAACAAACAAACCTTCACCATCGACTTGCCAACCTTCCACTCGCCTGAGCATCATCGCTCCAGTTCAAAACCGAACACACCCAGAAAACCAAAAATCGAATCAACTCCATGACTCGAACAAGAATCCAGCACTTAACCTTCGTTTAATCACCTCGATTTCATACCCGTCAAAGCCCTAGTCTCTCCGTCCAGAGCCCAGCGAAGCAACTCGCGATCGATCCCAATAACCAGTGTTTAGAAGTGCGAAGAGACTGGACAGAAGCTCGGATACGCAACTATGGAATTTTATTGATTTTTCTTGGATTTTATTTCGATTTAAAACTCATGATTTTACTGTCTGGATATTTTCCTGCTGGCGGCTCGCTTTTGGATTGGAGAAAAGTGAAAATGAATTAGGTCTGTTGTAGAAAAGTTGAGTTATTATATAGGTATTTTAAGGGTACCGGATGCTATACTAAATTTTATCATTTAGGGCTACCATCGACAGAAACAAAAATACCAATGAGACGACCAATGTTTCACGATTCCAAAAATATAATAATATCGGTAGGTGGACTCATATTTTGAAACTTCAAAATGTTGATTTCAGGGTGCGAAATACTCCAAATAAAAAGTCGCTTATTTAAGTAATTAAAAATTACCATAAAATTCTAAAAATTATATTATCACAACTTCTCAAAAGAACCCTGTCTAAATTCAAACCCGATCTCTAGTTATTTTGAAATAACTGTTATGGTCACGAACGAATATACCGCTGTTTTTCTGAATATTTGATTTGGACATAAATCAAAATCTACACGATGAAATCCCAATTTTTCTCTTCCACTAGAAAGATATACTCCACCAGCTCCACACGTTTCTTGTTTCACAGAAATCCGGCTTAAAACGAATCATGTACATTCAGTTGAAGTTCGAATCGCCAATTTACGAACTACAGCGCCATTTCGAGCTCGATTTTAATTATAATAAAATTATACGTTCAAACTGTCGTCGATTGAATATATTCGTCAATATAATTCAACTCTAAGCTAAATTAAATCTTGGGGACGACCCCGTTCACATTATATTGTGATTTCCAGTATTTTTGATTATTTCTGAATTAAATATATTATTTAATTATTTAATTTAATTAAATATTCCTAGTTATTTAATTCCACGACCATTTGAATTCTCTAAACCACCATTTATATAATTAAATAAATTAATTATATACCGCAGAAAATGCGGGTCATCACATTCTTCCCCACTTAAAATAATTTCGTCCTCGAAATTGCTAAGTTAGAGGACGGCCCTATCTATTGGAACTCCTAAGATTTGTTTACCCCTTATTTCTGATTTCAACTGAACCAATTAATATCGACTAAAATATTAATTCATTCTGACCAACTAAAATTTTCAAAATTTTTCTAACACTTTAAATTTTCGGAAAATTTCGCCATAACCTCCTTTGTACGGCCCTATCGGAAAAACCACAACTCGCCTCTCTAGGCCTTCTCCAACTCAAAAGAAAATCAAACAGCCAAGCGGCTTGCCAATTCGACTCGTAAATTCCAAACTCATATCAAATATAGACTTGTACCTTTTTGTCGGGCATTTCATTATCTCATTTCCATCTGCTATCAATTTAGCAGATACCAATGCCACCCCAATCAAATTCCAATCAGTTTTAGCACCAACACAACCATTCGCTTATATCCAAGCCAATTATCATTTCAACTCGAGTTTGATTCTCGATTTCAAACTCTTAACTCATCAGTACAAGACCATTTCAGATTATTCTCTTATCACCCCAGCTTTACTTAACTTAACAAGTTAAATTTAAATTTTAGAATTTAAATTCCTGGGTTCATTTCAAATTAATTTGAAATCACAATACCAATTCAAAACATTTGAATTTCTAAACATCTTGTTTTCTCAAAACAATTCAAATCAAAATCTTTGGTAGTAATCCACCACTTAGAAACTCGAAAACCACACCGATGATACTGCGCAGTCATCATCGGAATTATTTTCCAGCGACCCAAGTGATTTCAATACTATATCATTTCAAAACCCTTACTAAATACATCCATTTTGAAAACATTTCAAAATCTCCCAGGAACTTAAAATTTCCTTATTTTAATTCCAAATCTGATTTAAATTCATATTTAATTCATCTTATTTCATATACTCTACTTACATGAATTCTGATTGGTTATATATAACCATTTCACATGTTATAATCTTATCTGATTAAAATCACTACCAACACATCCTATATATGATAATATATCACATATCCATACTGTGTCGGTCCATCGTATTCAAGTGTTTATTTACTCCTACCGATACAGTGGATCAAACTGATCGACCAGAACTCATAAACAACTTAGCCAATGAATCTCCACAATATAAAACAAATTTTTATATCAAATACAAATACGCACTCGTATATATACACTCAAACTCAATCTAGGGTGTTACTAACCCTATCTCTACCGAGTCACGCCACAGAGCCAAGTAATTCTAAACTTAAGCTCTGATACCAACTGCAACGACCCGGATTTTGAGCGACTTTGGTTATCGCCATAAGCTCGATGTCGATAACCAAAACATCGAAAAATCCTGGTAATTATTGAAAGAAATTAGAGGATGAGAATAGATAAGATAGAAACTTAGAATAGAAGAAGAAGAAGAACACAACATCAAAGTAACACGAACCTCACAGCGGAACGAATAACATATAATATATAACATAACTTTGAAATATAACAGTTATGTATACAATAGCACTTATCAGAGTACAGCACTTACAACACAGCGGGAATAAACTATAACTATATGATCCTGAAGCCTCCTGCTCCACGCCCTTCCAGTATATCTGTAAATTCCTGACTACTTGACTGCCCGTACAAAATTAGGCACCCAAGAGTTTAGGGAAAACAAAACAAATAAACTCCGGGTCAGTCATGGGACTGGTATGAGTAAAACAGTTTAAACAGGTATATGAACAAGTAAACGATATCTCATAAGACCACGCCGCAGAACGGAACGGGTTTTTCCCTTATGAGAATCCAAAATATCTTTATATCAAAAACCTTTTGATATTATAATAATGTCTATGTACAAATAGATATCAACTAGCAGAAACGCTTTCATCTCACGTTCTACATATATAGTATACAATCAAAATCGCAAGCACGTATTGGATAATGGATTTCCAACTATGACAAGGTATGGAACCACCTTCCGATCAGTGTACTCTAGGAACGATACACTGGAGTTCAACAAGAACATCTTGTAACTCAGCCACACATGACCGACCACTCATTTCGCTTGAGTGTATCGAATGTATATCACCAACGGTTGGGATCAGCAACCATTCCCGTATATATATGGGACAACATTGATAGATTTAAGAAACAAATGAATATTCTCTAGATAGGTGATTATACACCCTACTTCGGTGCGACCGACTTAGCCATGCTGCCTGCCCGATTTCTGTCATTTACCGGTTGATGAGGCTAGAAGCTACGCTTTATCATCACATCAGATTCACTTCAAATGTCACATCGTCAGATCCATCAGAATCACTAATTGATGTCTACAACAGTACATTACGTGTTAGCTAAAGAAGTTTCCTTCTCCGCTTCCACTCTTGGTACGGTTGAAGAAATCAATGTACGTGACCTTTCTGGAAATACTCTGTCAGACATTCATTCATACCAGTCATCCTCATTCACTTAGAATGTCACATCGTCATACCCGCCAAATCACAAATTGACTTATGAAAAAATAACACGGGTATACAGCTAAGAGAAACGAATTCCTCCGCCACCAAACGTGAATACGTTTGAACAGATCAACTTACGCGATCCATTGGATATACTCCGTCAGACCTTCGTCCATACAAGTTGTCCTGGGACTGGACAAACCGAAGGCACTATTCAGTACATCCATCTTAGTCACTGTTATCTAAGACTTATACAACAGCCCTTGCATTTTACTCCGTCTTCAATTATCCTTGGCATATATGATTCGCAACGCTTATGCCAATACAGAGTGGTTCTTTGGATAATAATCCAACCGGTCTCTCCATATTAACAACGTTAAAATGGTCAAAACTTCGATAGTCTGTGAGTTAACTATCAAAGAAAAACAAGTGTGCAAACAACGATATTATTTCCAGATGGAAAGTTTATCGATCAATCATCAAACCACTTTTATCCTTTTTAAATTAATTTATCATTAATTTATCTCCCTTGACATTTCCTTTTCTAATTCATATTTCAATTTCCAATCTTTGTTTTCATTCTGATTTTGATTTGGCAAACATTTCCAAATACTCCTTTATTTGGTTTTAAATGGATGTTTAAATCCACACCGCGATGATGACCCAAACCACTATACTCATTAACTAATTCCACTTAACTCATTTACTTCTATTCGAATAAACTAGATTCGATTAACTCCTTTACTTCTATTCGAATAAACTAGATTCGATTAACTCATTTCGAATAACCAATATTCGATTAACTCACTTCGAATAACCAATATTCGATTACTCTTCTCTCGAATACATCATATTCGATAATTCTACTTCGAATAAGCGATATTCGATAACTCTACTCGATTAATCATGCTTGACTAACTTCTTTTGAATAACTATACTCAATTACTTACCTTCGAATACCATATTCGATTTACTTAACTTCGAATACCAAATTCGATTTACTTAACTTCGAATATCCAAATTCGATTTACTTAACTTCGAATATCCAAATCCGATTTACTTAACTTCGAATATCCAAATCCGATTTACTTAACTTCGAATATCCAAATCCGATTTACTTAACTCAACTGGATAACTTGACTTACTTAACCCAACTGGATAACTTCAACTGATTAACCATAACTGATTAACTCTAACTGTTTAACTCTAACTGTTTAACTCTAACTGGTTAACTCTAACTGTTTAACTCTAACTGGTTAACTCTAACTGGTTAACTCCATCGAATAAACTATATTCGAAAATCTCCTCTCGAATAAACGATATTCGATAATCTTCCCTTTCGATTTAACAAATCGATAACTCCTTTTCGTTTAACTCTATTCGAATAACTAATTCGAATCACTCTTATTTATTTAACTCTATTCGAATAACTAATTCGATTAACTCTAACTGGTTAACTCTGACTGATTAACTCTAACTCTAATCGATTTCTCATATTCGAATAACTCCTATTTGATGATGTTTATCCATTTATAAAGATTTACTTTTAGTAACGGTTCTTCACTTTATAAATGTTCTCTTTAATAATGTTACTTCACTTATACCAGTGTTGTGTACATATTCTATTTAAACCTATCGGTGTTGAAACCAATATCTCTTCTCTATATAAGTTCGGACTTATATATTCCATTTATCAAATGATAAATATTTATTTAATTTATAAACTATTATTTATAAATTAATCCTCTCTATTGATCTGTTAAAACAGATTTCCATTTCCTATTTATTTTCTAAATATTCCTTTTATTTAATCCTATTTATTTATCTGATAAATATCTCTTTTTATCTTTTCCATTTATTCAGCAAATAAATATCTCCCTTATACTTTTATTTATTTCCCAAATTAATAAATCTTTTTAACTCTTTATTTATTTCCTAAATAAATAATTCCTTTTAACTCTTTATTTATGTTTTACAAATATATTCCCTTGTGTTTACTTTCAAATATATTTCCTTTATATCACATTTTAATATATTCCTTTATGTTTGATTTCAAATATATCTCCTTTATATTTTCATTTTAAATATATCTCCTTATATATTTGATTAACAAATATATTCCCTTATATTTGGTTTTCACAAATATTCCCTTTATATTTGGTTTTCACAAATATTCCCTTTATATTTGGTTTCCACAAATATTCCCTAAAATATTCTAACTTCTTAAATTTTCGGGAAAATTCGCCATAACCTCCTTTGTATTGGGAGCATCGGGAAAATCCCCAAACCCGCCACACAGGCCTTTCCATTCAAAAAGAAAATGTTTTGAATTTATTTCCTTTTTTAATTATCTCCTATTTATAAATATTTCAATTTATAAATATTCCTTATTTATAAATATTCAAATTTATAAATATCTCTTATTTATAAATTTTCCAGTTTATAAATATTCTGTTTTCAATATCACTTTGAAAATTCCCTTATCAACATTCCGGTATGTCATGGTATTCAATCATATCAAATCACGATGTTCAATATCGCCCATATCCACACAATCAACAACAGGTTATAATTCACATCATATATCAAAATATATGAAAAACAATAAATAACTGTTGAGGAATCCAGTCGGATTCCTCCAACCTGTTTCCCTGCATCCACAGATGTTATACAACATGATTGTTATCACTTTCAGTTCAATATGAATTATTCTGATAAACAGAACCAATATATATAACTATCTAACTGCTTATATTATATATATATATAAAATATTTTATTAACTGACTAGCAGTTCAATCAACAGTCAACACACAATCAAACAGACAATTTCTAACAGTTCTAAAAATACAACATGAAATTATAAACTGTTCAGAGTTGGTGAGTTTTACTCACATTGGCAGTTCATCGTTAAAGAACGATAAACTGTAATTTGATTTGAATCAAACAATTTATTTCGCCATGAATTGTAACGAGCTCCGGTGGACTTCCAGTCAGTCTCATTATGTTGTTCTCGTCGTCGAATCTGACCATTCTAAATTCCCTTATAAAATCAGGTCCAACCCGTTTCTATTTGTTTGCCATTTCCTGTTTAAACCCTTCATTTACAAACATCAGTTCCACCGCCCTCTTCATACCCACCTCACGTCCAAATTCTTTCCTTTCTTTCTTGTATTCTTCTTGGGCCTTACTCCTTTCAAATTCTCTGGCCCATCACCGAATACAAAAACCCACCCATCCTCTTACCTTCTTCTCGCTCAACACAATCATGGCTCCAGACAGGCTAAACCACACTCTTCACTCTCTGCCTAAATTCATTTCTGCTCCAAGGACCCCTTACTGCAAAAACCTTTCAAGTCTTCATCCTTTAAACAGCTTCATGACTGAACTTAACACCATCTCTTTTCCAAAACAAACACTACATCTCCAGTCAACAGCGAACTCGTTGCTGTATTCTTCCCTACCCATTTCCTAATGCTTTTTCCATTCCAAAGGCAAACGTGATGTACTGGGATTGCCAAATACAAGCTAATCTTTTTCAAACTCATTCTTCTTTCATCTATAAAATACGAACCCTCTGCTTAAACCATCATCGCACACAACTCATATTCATCAACGCATCCTTATTTCTCCATCATTAAATTAAACAGAAACTACCTTTACGTTCTCATCTGGTTTTCCCTTTTTCGCAGAAATGTTCCCCCGCGCTACCATCAGGACATCACAGAATTTTCACCTCAACTAAACCCACGGTTTACAGGTACCAAATGTTACGGATCCAACTGCTATTGCCCAGACTTCACGCTCCAGAATATCAAACAGCAACAAACAAACCTTCACCATCGACTTGCCAACCTTCCACTCGCCTGAGCATCATCGCTCCAGTTCAAAACCGAACACACCCAGAAAACCAAAAATCGAATCAACTCCATGACTCGAACAATAATCCAGCACTTAACCTTCGTTTAATCACCTCGATTTCATACCCGTCAAAGCCCTAGTCTCTCCGTCCAGAGCCCAGCGAAGCAACTCGCGATCGATCCCAATAACCAGTGTTTAGAAGTGCGAAGAGACTGGACAGAAGCTCGGATACGCAACTATGGAATTTTATTGATTTTTCTTGGATTTTATTTCGATTTAAAACTCATGATTTTACTGTCTGGATATTTTCCTGCTGGCGGCTCGTTTTTGGATTGGAGAAAAGTGAAAATGAATTAGGTCTGTTGTAGAAAAGTTGAGTTATTATATAGGTATTTTAAGGGTACCGGATGCTATACTAAATTTTATCATTTAGGGCTACCATCGACAGAAACAAAAATACCAATGAGACGACCAATGTTTCACGATTCCAAAAATATAATAATATCGGTAGGTGGACTCATATTTTGAAACTTCAAAATGTTGATTTCAGGGTGCGAAATACTCCAAATAAAAAGTCGCTTATTTAATTAATTAAAAATTACCATAAAATTCTAAAAATTATATTATCACTACTTCTCAAAAGAACCCTGTCTAAATTCAAACCCGATCTCTAGTTATTTTGAAATAACTGTTATGGTCACGAACGAATATACCGCTGTTTTTCTGAATATTTGATTTGGACATAAATCAAAATCTACACGATGAAATCCCAATTTTTCTCTTCCACTAGAAAGATATACTCCACCAGCTCCACACGTTTCTTGTTTCACAGAAATCCGGCTTGAAACGAATCCTGTACATTCAGTTGAAGTTCGAATCGCCAATTTACGAACTACAGCGTCATTTCGAGCTCGATTTTAATTATAATAAAATTATACATTCAAACTGTCGTCGATTGAATATATTCGTCAATATAATTCAACTCTAAGCTGAATTAAATCTTGGGGACGACCCCGTTCACATTATATTGTGATTTCCGGTATTTTTGATTATTTCTGAATTAAATATATTATTTAATTATTTAATTTAATTAAATATTCCCAGTTATTTAATTCCACGACCATTTGAATTCTCTAAACCACCATTTATATAATTAAATAAATTAATTATATACCGCAGAAAATGCGGGTCATTACATTCTTCCCCACTTAAAATAATTTCGTCCTCGAAATTGCTAAGTTAGAGGACGGCCCTATCTATTGGAACTCCTAAGATTTGTTTACCCCTTATTTCTGATTTCAACTGAACCAATTAATATCGACTAAAATATTAATTCATTCTGACCAACTAAAATTTTCAAAAATTTTCTAACACTTTAAATTTTCGTAAAATTTCGCCATAACCTCCTTTGTACGGCCCTATCGGAAAAACCACAACTCGCCTCTCTAGGCCTTCTCCAACTCAAAAGAAAATCAAACAGCCAAGCGGCTTGCCAATTCGGCTCGTAAATTCCAAACTCATATCAAATATAGACTTGTACCTTTTTGTCGGGCATTTCATTATCTCATTTCCATCTGCTATCAATTTAGCAGATACCAATGCCACCCCCAATCAAATTCCAATCAGTTTTAGCACCAACACAACCATTCGCTTATATCCAAGCCAATTATCATTTCAACTCGAGTTTGATTCTCGATTTCAAACTCTTAACTCATCAGTACAAGACCATTTCAGATTATTCTCTTATCACCCCAGCTTTACTTAACTTAACAAGTTAAATTTAAATTTTAGAATTTAAATTCCTGGGTTCATTTCAAATTAATTTGAAATCACAATACCAATTCAAAACATTTGAATTTCTAAACACCTTGTTTTCTCAAAACAATTCAAATCAAAATCTTTGGTAGTAATCCACCACTTAGAAACTCGAAAACCACACCGATGATACTGCGCAGTCATCATCGGAATTATTTTCCAGCGACCCATGTGATTTCAATACTATATCATTTCAAAACCCTTACTAAATACATCCATTTTGAAAACATTTCAAAATCTCCCAGGAACTTAAAATTTCCTTATTTTAATTCCAAATCTGATTTAAATTCATATTTAATTCATCTTATTTCATATACTCTACTTACATGAATTCTGATTGGTTATATATAACCATTTCACATGTTATAATCTTATCTGATTAAAATCACTACCAACACATCCTATATATGATAATATATCACATATCCATACTGTGTCGGTCCATCGTATTCAAGTGTTTATTTACTCCTACCGATACAGTGGATCAAACTGATCGACTAGAACTCATAAACAACTTAGCCAATGAATCTCCACAATATAAAACAAATTTTTATATCAAATACAAATACGCACTCGTATATATACACTCAAACTCAATCTAGGGTGTTACTAACCCTATCTCTACCGAGTCACGCCACAGAGCCAAGTAATTCTAAACTTAAGCTCTGATACCAACTGTAACGACCCGGATTTTGAGCGACTTTGGTTATCGCCATAAGCTCGATGTCGATAACCAAAACATCAAAAAATCCTGGTAATTATTGAAAGAAATTAGAGGGTGAGAATAGATAAGATAGAAACTTAGAATAGAAGAAGAAGAAGAACACAACATCAAAGTAACACGAACCTCACAGCGGAACGAATAACATATAATATATAACATAACTTTGAAATATAACAGTTATGTATACAATAGCACTTATCAGAGTACAGCACTTACAACACAGCGGGAATAAACTATAACTATATGATCCTGAAACCTCCTGCTCCACGCCCTTCCAGTATATCTGTAAATTCCTGACTACTTGACTGCCCGTACAAAATTAGGCACCCAAGAGTTTAGGGAAAACAAAACAAATAAACTCCGGGTCAGTCATGGGACTGGTATGAGTAAAACAGTTTAAACAGGTATATGAACAAGTAAACGATATCTCATAAGACCACACCGCAGAACGGAACGGGTTTTTCCCTTATGAGAATCCAAAATATCTTTATATAAAAAACCTTTTGATATTATAATAATGTCTATGTACAAATAGATATCAACTAGCAGAAACGCTTTCATCTCACGTTCTACATATATAGTATACAATCAAAATCGCAAGCACGTATTGGATAATGGATTTCCAACTATGACAAGGTATGGAACCACCTTCCGATCAGTGTACTCTAGGAACGATACACTGGAGTTCAACAAGAACATCTTGTAACTCAGCCACACATGACCGACCACTCATTTCGCTTGAGTGTATCGAATGTATATCACCAACGGTTGGGATCAGCAACCATTCCCGTATATATATGGGACAACATTGATAGATTTAAGAAACAAATGAATATTCTCTAGATAGGTGATTATACACCCTACTTCGGTGCGACCGACTTAGCCATGCTGCCTGCCCGATTTCTGTCATTTACCGGTTGATGAGGCTAGAAGCTACGCTTTATCATCACATCAGATTCACTTCAAATGTCACATCGTCAGATCCATCAGAATCACTAATTGATGTCTACAACAGTACATTACGTGTTAGCTAAAGAAGTTTCCTTCTCCGCTTCCACTCTTGGTACGGTTGAAGAAATCAATGTACGTGACCTTTCTGGAAATACTCTGTCAGACATTCATTCATACCAGTCATCCTCATTCACTTAGAATGTCACATCGTCATACCCGCCAAATCACAAATTGACTTATCCAAAAATAACACGGGTATACAGCTAAGAGAAACGAATTCCTCTGCCACCAAACGTGAATACGTTTGAACAGATCAACTTACGCGATCCATTGGATATACTCTGTCAGACCTTCGTCCATACAAGTTGTCCTGGTACTGGACAAACCGAAAGCACTATTCAGTACATCCATCTTAGTCACTGTTATCTAAGACTTATACAACAGCCCTTGCATTTTACTCCGTCTTCAATTATCCTTGGCATATATGATTCGCAACGCTTATGCCAATACAGAGTGGTTCTTTGGATAATAATCCAACCGGCCTCTCCATATTAACAACGTTAAAATGGTCAAAACTTCGATAGTCTGTGAGTTAACTATCAAAGAAAAACAAGTGTGCAAACAACGATATTATTTCCAGATGGAAAGTTTATTGATCAATCATCAAACCACTTTTATCCTTTTTAAATTAATTTATCATTAATTTATCTCCCTTGACATTTCCTTTTCTAATTCATATTTCAATTTCCAATCTTTGTTTTCATTCTGATTTTGATTTGGAAAACATTTCCAAATACTCCTTTATTTGGTTTTAAATGGATGTTTAAATCCACACCGCGATGATGACCCAAACCACTATACTCATTAACTAATTCCACTTAACTCATTTACTTCTATTCGAATAAACTAGATTCGATTAACTCCTTTACTTCTATTCGAATAAACTAGATTCGATTAACTCATTTCGAATAACCAATATTCGATTAACTCACTTCGAATAACCAATATTCGATTACTCTTCTTTCGAATACATCATATTCGATAATTCTACTTCGAATAAGCGATATTCGATAACTCTACTCGATTAATCATGCTTGACTAACTTCTTTTGAATAACTATACTCAATTACTTACCTTCGAATACCATATTCGATTTACTTAACTTCGAATACCAAATTCGATTTACTTAACTTCGAATATCCAAATTCGATTTACTTAACTTCGAATATCCAAATCCGATTTACTTAACTTCGAATATCCAAATCCGATTTACTTAACTTCGAATATCCAAATCCGATTTACTTAACTTCGAATATCCAAATCCGATTTACTTAACTCAACTAGATAACTTGACTTACTTAACCCAACTGGATAACTTCAACTGATTAACCCTAACTGATTAACTCTAACTGTTTAACTCTAACTGTTTAACTCTAACCGGTTAACTCTAACTGTTTAACTCTAACTGGTTAACTCTAACTGGTTAACTCCATCGAATAAACTATATTCGAAAATCTCCTCTCGAATAAACGATATTCGATAATCTTCCCTTTCGATTTAACAAATCGATAACTCCTTTTCGTTTAACTCTATTCGAATAACTAATTCGAATCACTCTTATTTATTTAACTCTATTCGAATAACTAATTCGATTAATTCTAACTGGTTAACTCTGACTGATTAACCCTAACTCTAATCGATTTCTCATATTCGAATAACTCCTATTTGATAATGTTTATCCATTTATAAAGATTTACTTTTAATAACGGTTCTTCACTTTATAAATGTTCTCTTTAATAATGTTACTTCACTTATACCAGTGTTGTGTACATATTCTATTTAAACCTATCGGTGTTGAAACCAATATCTCTTCTCTATATAAGTTCGGACTTATATATTCCATTTATCAAATGATAAATATTTATTTAATTTATAAACTATTATTTATAAATTAATCCTCTCTATTGATCTGTTAAAACAGATTTCCATTTCCTATTTATTTTCTAAATATTCCTTTTATTTAATCCTATTTATTTATCTGATAAATATCTCTTTTTATCTTTTCCATTTATTCAGCAAATAAATATCTACCTTATACTTTTATTTTTTCCCAAATAAATAAATCTTTTTAACTCTTTATTTATTTCCCAAATAAATAATTCCTTTTAACTCTTTATTTATGTTTTACAAATATATCCCCTTGTGTTTACTTTCAAATATATTTCCTTTATATCACATTTTAATATATTCCTTTATGTTTGATTTCAAATATATCTCCTTTATATTTTCATTTTAAATATATCTCCTTATATATTTGATTAACAAATATATTCCCTTATATTTGGTTTTCACAAATATTCCCTTTATATTTGGTTTCCACAAATATTCCCTTTATATTTGGTTTCCACAAATATTCCCTAAAATATTCTAACTTCTTAAATTTTCGGGAAAATTCGCCATAACCTCCTTTGTATTGGGAGCATCGGGAAAATCCCCAAACCCGCCACACAGGCCTTTCCATTCAAAAAGAAAATGTTTTGAATTTATTTCCTTTTTTAATTATCTCCTATTTATAAATATTTCAATTTATAAATATTCCTTATTTATAAATATTCAAATTTATAAATATCTCTTATTTATAAATTTTCCAGTTTATAAATATTCTGTTTTCAATATCACTTTGAAAATTCCCTTATAAACATTCCGGTATGTCATGGTATTCAATCATATCAAATCACGATGTTCAATATCGCCCATATCCACACAATCAACAACAGGTTATAATTCACATCATATATCAAAATATATGAAAAACAATAAATAACTGTTGAGGAATCCAGTCGAATTCCTCCAACCTGTTTCCCTGCATCCACAGATGTTACACAACATGATTGTCATCACTTTCAGTTCAATATGAATTATTCTGATAAACAGAACCAATATATATAACTATCTAACTGCTTATATTATATATATATATATAATATTTTATTAACTGACTAGCAGTTCAATCAACAGTCAACACACAATCAAACAGACAATTTCTAACAGTTCTAAAAATACAACATGAAATTATAAACTGTTCAGAGTTGGTGAGTTTTACTCACATTGGCAGTTCATCGTTAAAGAACGATAAACTGTTATTTGATTTGAATCAAACAATTTATTTCGCCATGAATTGTAACGAGCTCCGGTGGACTTCCAGTCAGTCTCATTATGTTGTTCTCGTCGTCGAATCTGACCATTCTAAATTCCCTTATAAAATCAGGTCCAACCCGTTTCTATTTGTTTGCCATTTCCTGTTCAAACCCTTCATTTACAAACATCAGTTCCACCGCCCTCTTCATACCCACCTCACGTCCAAATTCTTTCCTTTCTTTCTTGTATTCTTCTTGGGCCTTACTCCTTTCAAATTCTCTGGCCCATCACCGAATACAAAAACCCACCCATCCTCTTACCTTCTTCTCGCTCAACACAATCATGGCTCCAGACAGGCTAAACCACACTCTTCACTCTCTGCCTAAATTCATTTCTGCTCCAAGGACCCCTTACTGCAAAAACCTTTCAAGTCTTCATCCTTTAAACAGCTTCATGACTGAACTTAACACCATCTCTTTTCCAAAACAAACACTACATCTCCAGTCAACAGCGAACTCGTTGTTGTATTCTTCCCTACCCATTTCCTAATGCTTTTTCCATTCCAAAGGCAAACGTGATGTACTGGGATTGCCAAATACAAGCTAATCTTTTTCAAACTCATTCTTCTTCCATCTATAAAATACGAACCCTCTGCTTAAACCATCATCGCACACAACTCGTATTCATCAACGCATCCTTATTTCTCCATCATTAAATTAAACAGAAACTACCTTTACATTCTCATCTGGTTTTCCCTTTTTCGCAGAAATGTTCCCCCGCGCTACCATCAGGACATCACAGAATTTGCACCTCAACTAAACCCACAGTTTACAGGTACCAAATGTTACGGATCCAACTGTTATTGCCCAGACTTCACGCTCCAGAATATCAAACAGCAACAAACAAACCTTCACCATCGACTTGCCAACCTTCCACTCGCCTGAGCATCATCGCTCCAGTTCAAAACCGAACACACCCAGAAAACCAAAAATCGAATCAACTCCATGACTCGAACAAGAATCCAGCACTTAACCTTCGTTTAATCACCTCGATTTCATACCCGTCAAAGCCCTAGTCTCTCCGTCCAGAGCCCAGCGAAGCAACTCGCGATCGATCCCAATAACCAGTGTTTAGAAGTGCGAAGAGACTGGACAGAAGCTCGGATACGCAACTATGGAATTTTATTGATTTTTCTTGGATTTTATTTCGATTTAAAACTCATGATTTTACTGTCTGGATATTTTCCTGTTGGCGGCTCGTTTTTGGATTGGAGAAAAGTGAAAATGAATTAGGTCTGTTGTAGAAAAGTTGAGTTATTATATAGGTATTTTAAGGGTACCGGATGCTATACTAAATTTTATCATTTAGGGCTACCATCGACAGAAACAAAAATACCAATGAGACGACCAATGTTTCATGATTCCAAAAATATAATAATATCGGTAGGTGGACTCATATTTTAAAACTTCAAAATGTTGATTTCAGGGTGCGAAATACTCCAAATAAAAAGTCGCTTATTTAATTAATTAAAAATTACCATAAAATTCTAAAAATTATATTATCACTACTTATCAAAAGAACCCTGTCTAAATTCAAACCCGATCTCTAGTTATTTTGAAATAACTGTTATGGTCACGAACGAATATACCGCTGTTTTTCTGAATATTTGATTTGGACATAAATCAAAATCTACACGATGAAATCCCAATTTTTCTCTTCCACTAGAAAGATATACTCCACCAGCTCCACACGTTTCTTGTTTCACAGAAATCCGGCTTAAAACGAATTCTGTACATTCAGTTGAAGTTCGAATCGCCAATTTACGAACTACAGCGCCATTTCGAGCTCGATTTTAATTATAATAAAATTATACGTTCAAACTGCCGTCGATTGAATATATTCGTCAATATAATTCAACTCTAAGCTGAATTAAATCTTGGGGACGACCCCGTTCACATTATATTGTGATTTCCAGTATTTTTGATTATTTCTGAATTAAATATATTATTTAATTATTTAATTTAATTAAATATTCCCAGTTATTTAATTCCACGACCATTTGAATTCTCTAAACCACCATTTATATAATTAAATAAATTAATTATATACCGCAGAAAATGCGGGTCATTACATTCTTCCCCACTTAAAATAATTTCGTCCTCGAAATTGCTAAGTTAGAGGACGACCCTATCTATTGGAACTCCTAAGATTTGTTTACCCCTTATTTCTGATTTCAACTGAACCAATTAATATCGACTAAAATATTAATTTATTCTGACCAACTAAAATTTTCAAAATTTTTCTAACACTTTAAATTTTCGGAAAATTTCGCCATAACCTCCTTTGTACGGCCCTATCGGAAAAACCACAACTCGCCTCTCTAGGCCTTCTCCAACTCAAAAGAAAATCAAACAGCCAAGCGGCTTGCCAATTCGGCTCGTAAATTCCAAACTCATATCAAATATAGACTTGTACCTTTTTGTCGGGCATTTCATTATCTCATTTCCATCTGCTATCAATTTAGCAGATACCAATGCCACCCCAATCAAATTCCAATCAGTTTTAGCACCAACACAACCATTCGCTTATATCCAAGCCAATTATCATTTCAACTCGAGTTTGATTCTCGATTTCAAACTCTTAACTCATCAGTACAAGACCATTTCAGATTATTCTCTTATCACCCCAGCTTTACTTAACTTAACAAGTTAAATTTAAATTTTAGAATTTAAATTCCTGGGTTCATTTCAAATTAATTTGAAATCACAATACCAATTCAAAACATTTGAATTTCTAAACACCTTGTTTTCTCAAAACAATTCAAATCAAAATCTTTGGTAGTAATCCACCACTTAGAAACTCGAAAACCACACCGATGATACTGCGTAGTCATCATCGGAATTATTTTCCAGCGACCCAAGTGATTTCAATACTATATCATTTCAAAACCCTTACTAAATACATCCATTTTGAAAACATTTCAAAATTTCCCAAGAACTTAAAATTTCCTTATTTTAATTCCAAATCTGATTTAAATTCATATTTAATTCATCTTATTTCATATACTCTACTTACATGAATTCTGATTGGTTATATATAACCATTTCACATGTTATAATCTTATCTGATTAAAATCACTACCAACACATCCTATATATGATAATATATCACATATCCATACTGTGTCGGTCCATCGTATTCAAGTGTTTATTTACTCATACCGATACAGTGGATCAAACTGATCGACCAGAACTCATAAACAACTTAGCCAATGAATCTCCACAATATAAAACAAATTTTTATATCAAATACAAATACGCACTCGTATATATACACTCAAACTCAATCTAGGGTGTTACTAACCCTATCTCTACCGAGTCACGCCACAGAGCCAAGTAATTCTAAACTTAAGCTCTGATACCAACTGTAACGACCCGGATTTTGAGCGACTTTGGTTATCGCCATAAGCTCGATGTCGATAACCAAAACATCGAAAAATCCTGGTAATTATTGAAAGAAATTAGAGGGTGAGAATAGATAAGATAGAAACTTAGAATAGAAGAAGAAGAAGAACACAACATCAGAGTAACACGAACCTCACAGCGGAACGAATAACATATAATATATAACATAACTTTGAAATATAACAGTTATGTATACAATAGCACTTATCAGAGTACAGCACTTACAACACAGCGGGAATAAACTATAGCTATATGATCCTGAAGCCTCCTGCTCCACGCCCTTCCAGTATATCTGTAAATTCCTGACTACTTGACTGCCCGTACAAAATTAGGCACCCAAGAGTTTAGGGAAAACAAAACAAATAAACTCCGGGTCAGTCATGGGACTGGTATGAGTAAAACAGTTTAATCAGGTATATGAACAAGTAAACGATATCTCATAAGACCACGCCGCAGAACGGAACGGGTTTTTCCCTTATGAGAATCCAAAATATCTTTATATCAAAAACCTTTTGATATTATAATAATGTCTATGTACAAATAGATATCAACTAGCAGAAACGCTTTCATCTCACGTTCTACATATATAGTATACAATCAAAATCACAAGCACGTATTGGATAATGGATTTCCAACTATGACAAGGTATGGAACCACCTTCCGATCAGTGTACTCTAGGAACGATACACTGGAGTTCAACAAGAACATCTTGTAACTCAGCCACACATGACCGACCACTCATTTCGCTTGAGTGTATCGAATGTATATCACCAACGGTTGGGATCAGCAACCATTCCCGTATATATATGGGACAACATTGATAGATTTAAGAAACAAATGAATATTCTCTAGATAGGTGATTATACACCCTACTTCGGTGCGACCGACTTAGCCATGCTGCATGCCCGATTTCTGTCATTTACCGGTTGATGAGGCTAGAAGCTACGCTTTATCATCACATCAGATTCACTTCAAATGTCACATCGTCAGATCCATCAGAATCACTAATTGATGTCTACAATAGTACATTACGTGTTAGCTAAAGAAGTTTCCTTCTCCGCTTCCACTCTTGGTACGGTTGAAGAAATCAATGTACGTGACCTTTCTGGAAATACTCTGTCAGACATTCATTCATACCAGTCATCCTCATTCACTTAGAATGTCACATCGTCATACCCGCCAAATCACAAATTGACTTATCCAAAAATAACACGGGTATACAGCTAAGAGAAACGAATTCCTCCGCCACCAAACGTGAATACGTTTGAACAGATCAACTTACGCGATCCATTGGATATACTCTGTCAGACCTTCGTCCATACAAGTTGTCCTGGGACTGGACAAACCGAAGGCACTATTCAGTACATCCATCTTAGTCACTGTTATCTAAGACTTATACAACAGCCCTTGCATTTTACTCCGTCTTCAATTATCCTTGGCATATATGATTCGCAACGCTTATGCCAATACAGAGTGGTTCTTTGGATAATAATCCAACCGGTCTCTCCATATTAACAACGTTAAAATGGTCAAAACTTCGATAGTCTGTGAGTTAACTATCAAAGAAAAACAAGTGTGCAAACAACGATATTATTTCCAGATGGAAAGTTTATCGATCAATCATCAAACCACTTTTATCCTTTTTAAATTAATTTATCTCCCTTGACATTTCCTTTTCTAATTCATATTTCAATTTCCAATCTTTGTTTTCATTCTGATTTTGATTTGGAAAACATTTCCAAATACTCCTTTATTTGGTTTTAAATGGATGTTTAAATCCACACCGCGATGATGACCCAAACCACTATACTCATTAACTAATTCCACTTAACTCATTTACTTCTATTCGAATAAACTAGATTCGATTAACTCCTTTACTTCTATTCGAACAAACTAGATTCGATTAACTCATTTCGAATAACCAATATTCGATTAACTCACTTCGAATAACCAATATTCGATTACTCTTCTCTCGAATGCATCATATTCGATAATTCTACTTCGAATAAGCGATATTCGATAACTCTACTCGATTAATCATGCTTGACTAACTTCTTTTGAATAACTATACTCAATTACTTACCTTCGAATACCATATTCGATTTACTTAACTTTGAATACCAAATTCGATTTACTTAACTTCGAATATCCAAATTCGATTTACTTAACTTCGAATATCCAAATTCGATTTACTTAACTTCGAATATCCAAATCCGATTTACTTAACTTTGAATATCCAAATCCGATTTACTTAACTCAACTGGATAACTTGACTTACTTAACCCAACTGGATAACTTCAACTGATTAACCCTAACTGATTAACTCTAACTGTTTAACTCTAACTGTTTAACTCTAACTGGTTAACTCTAACTGTTTAACTCTAACTGGTTAACTCTAACTGGTTAACTCCATCGAATAAACTATATTCGAAAATCTCCTCTCGAATAAACGATATTCGATAATCTTCCCTTTCGATTTAACAAATCGATAACTCCTTTTCGTTTAACTCTATTCGAATAACTAATTCGAATCACTCTTATTTATTTAACTCTATTCGAATAACTAATTCGATTAACTCTAATTGGTTAACTCTGACTGATTAACTCTAACTCTAATCGATTTCTCATATTCGAATAACTCCTATTTGATAATGTTTATCCATTTATAAAGATTTACTTTTAGTAACGGTTCTTCACTTTATAAATGTTCTCTTTAATAATGTTACTTCACTTATACCAGTGTTGTGTACATATTCTATTTAAACCTATCGGTATTGAAACCAATATCTCTTCTCTATATAAGTTCGGACTTATATATTCCATTTATCAAATGATAAATATTTATTTAATTTATAAACTATTATTTATAAATTAATCCTCTCTAGTGATCTGTTAAAACAGATTTCCATTTCCTATTTATTTTCTAAATATTCCTTTTATTTAATCCTATTTATTTATCTGATAAATATCTCTTTTTATCTTTTCCATTTATTCAGCAAATAAATATCTCCCTTATACTTTTATTTATTTCCCAAATAAATAAATCTTTTTAACTCTTTATTTATTTCCCAAATAAATAATTCCTTTTAACTCTTTATTTATGTTTTACAAATATATTCCCTTGTGTTTACTTTCAAATATATTTCCTTTATATCACATTTTAATATATTCCTTTATGTTTGATTTCAAATATATCTCCTTTATATTTTCATTTTAAATATATCTCCTTATATATTTGATTAACAAATATATTCCCTTATATTTGGTTTTCACAAATATTCCCTTTATATTTTGTTTTCACAAATATTCCTTTTATATTTGGTTTCCACAAATATTCCCTTTATATTTGGTTTCCACAAATATTCCCTAAAATATTCTAACTTCTTAAATTTTCGGGAAAATTCGCCATAACCTCCTTTGTATTGGGAGCATCGGGAAAATCCCCAAACCCGCCACACAGGCCTTTCCATTCAAAAAGAAAATGTTTTGAATTTATTTCCTTTTTTAATTATCTCCTATTTATAAATATTTCAATTTATAAATATTCCTTATTTATAAATATTCAAATTTATAAATATCTCTTATTTATAAATTTTCCAGTTTATAAATATTCTGTTTTCAATATCACTTTGAAAATTCCCTTATCAACATTCCGGTATGTCATGGTATTCAATCATATCAAATCACGATGTTCAATATCGCCCATATCCACACAATCAACAACAGGTTATAATTCACATCATATATCAAAATATATGAAAAACAATAAATAACTGTTGAGGAATCCAGTCGGATTCCTCCAACCTGTTTCCCTGCATCCACAGATGTTACACAACATGATTGTCATCACTTTCAGTTCAATATGAATTATTCTGATAAACAGAACCAATATATATAACTATCTAACTGCTTATATTATATATATATATAAAATATTTTATTAACTGACTAGCAGTTCAATCAACAGTCAACACACAATCAAACAGACAATTTCTAACAGTTCTAAAAATACAACATGAAATTATAAACTGTTCAGAGTTGGTGAGTTTTACTCACATTGGCAGTTCATCGTTAAAGAACGATAAACTGTTATTTGATTTGAATCAAACAATTTATTTCGCCATGAATTGTAACGAGCTCCGGTGGACTTCCAGTCAGTCTCATTGTGTTGTTCTCGTCGTCGAATCTGACCATTCTAAATTCCCTTATAAAATCAGGTCCAACCCGTTTCTATTTGTTTGCCATTTCCTGTTCAAACCCTTCATTTACAAACATCAGTTCCACCGCCCTCTTCATACCCACCTCACGTCCAAATTCTTTCCTTTCTTTCTTGTATTCTTCTTGGGCCTTACTCCTTTCAAATTCTCTGGCCCATCACCGAATACAAAAACCCACCCATCCTCTTACCTTCTTCTCGCTCAACACAATCATGGCTCCAGACAGGCTAAACCACACTCTTCACTCTCTACCTAAATTCATTTCTGCTCCAAGGACCCCTTACTGCAAAAACCTTTCAAGTCTTCATCCTTTAAACAGCTTCATGACTGAACTTAACACCATCTCTTTTCCAAAACAAACACTACATCTCCAGTCAACAGCGAACTCGTTGTTGTATTCTTCCCTACCCATTTCCTAATGCTTTTTCCATTCCAAAGGCAAACGTGATGTACTGGGATTGCCAAATACAAGCTAATCTTTTTCAAACTCATTCTTCTTTCATCTATAAAATACGAACCCTCTGCTTAAACCATCATCGCACACAACTCATATTCATCAACGCATCCTTATTTCTCCATCATTAAATTAAACAGAAACTACCTTTACGTTCTCATCTGGTTTTCCCTTTTTCGCAGAAATGTTCCCCCGCGCTACCATCAGGACATCACAGAATTTGCACCTCAACTAAACCCACAGTTTACAGGTACCAAATGTTACGGATCCAACTGCTATTGCCCAGACTTCACGCTCCAGAATATCAAACAGCAACAAACAAACCTTCACCATCGACTTGCCAACCTTCCACTCGCCTGAGCATCATCGCTCCAGTTCAAAACCGAACACACCCAGAAAACCAAAAATCGAATCAACTCCATGACTCGAACAAGAATCCAGCACTTAACCTTCGTTTAATCACCTCGATTTCATACCCGTCAAAGCCCTAGTCTCTCCGTCCAGAGCCCAGCGAAGCAACTCGCGATCGATCCCAATAACCAGTGTTTAGAAGTGCGAAGAGACTGGACAGAAGCTCGGATACGCAACTATGGAATTTTATTGATTTTTCTTGGATTTTATTTTGGTTTAAAACTCATGATTTTACTGTCTGGATATTTTCCTGCTGGCGGCTCGTTTTTGGATTGGAGAAAAGTGAAAATGAATTAGGTCTGTTGTAGAAAAGTTGAGTTATTATATAGGTATTTTAAGGGTACCGGATGCTATACTAAATTTTATCATTTAGGGCTACCATCGACAGAAACAAAAATACCAATGAGACGACCAATGTTTCACGATTCCAAAAATATAATAATATCGGTAGGTGGACTCATATTTTGAAACTTCAAAATGTTGATTTCAGGGTGCGAAATACTCCAAATAAAAAGTCGCTTATTTAATTAATTAAAAATTACCATAAAATTCTAAAAATTATATTATCACTACTTCTCAAAAGAACCCTGTCTAAATTCAAACCCGATCTCTAGTTATTTTGAAATAACTGTTATGGTCACGAACGAATATACCGCTGTTTTTCTGAATATTTGATTTGGACATAAATCAAAATCTACATGATGAAATCCCAATTTTTCTCTTCCACTAGAAAGATATACTCCACCAGCTCCACACGTTTCTTGTTTCACAGAAATCCGGCTTAAAACGAATCCTGTACATTCAGTTGAAGTTCGAATCGCCAATTTACGAACTACAGCGTCATTTCGAGCTCGATTTTAATTATAATAAAATTATACGTTCAAACTGTCGTCGATTGAATATATTCGTCAATATAATTCAACTCTAAGCTGAATTAAATCTTGGGGACGACCCCGTTCACATTATATTGTGATTTCCAGTATTTTTGATTATTTCTGAATTAAATATATTATTTAATTTAATTAAATATTCCCAGTTATTTAATTCCACGACCATTTGAATTCCCTAAACCACCATTTATATAATTAAATAAATTAATTATATACCGCAGAAAATGCGGGTCATTACAAACATATTTATTCGTAATCAGAATTTCGTAAAGTTGGATTCGTTGGGATGAGACGTAGGCTTCATAATGAAACTGATTTAGGGACATTTGGAGCTCAGTTTAATTTATGGTGAAATACAATGACTGATCGAATCAATCAGACATTTATTGTTATTCAACGATTAATGAATCAAGGTAAGTAAACTCACTAACTCTGTCTACTTTTTTTTACGAACGTTATATAATATTGATAAAAATGATTGGATGTTGTGTGTGATGATTGTTTGGTTGATTTGCTAATTTATTAGTTAGATTAATATATATATAGTTATATATATGTATATTGTTGAGTAAATACTAACTCTATTTATTTTAATATCTCATATTGATATGGGATCAGTATTATTTATGTTGATTAACATCTGTGGATGCGGGGAAACAGGTTGGAGAAATCCAACTGGATTCCTCAACAATTTTATTGTTGATTTTCATATATTACAATATATGATGTGGTGGATAATCTATGGCTGATTATTGTATGATTGGGATGTTTGAATAACATTGACCCTGAATTAAATTGGTATTTAAATACCATAAAATATACTGGAAAATGATTGGGTTTTGAAAGAAAAAAAAATCTATTTTTCAAATAGAAATTGAGTTTTGAAAGGACTACAAAGGAATAACTGTTTTAATAATAAAAGCAAGTCGTTGATTTATAAACAACGTTTATAAATGAGGCGAAATCATTATTTGGAAATATAAATTAAGGAATGGATTTAAAAAGAGAAATGGGAAAATCATTTGAAAGGAAAATGATAAAATTATTTCAATGTTCGAAACATAAAGAGAATTGAAACAAATACATAGATATTTGTAATTAGGATTCAACGATGTCGAATTATTTATCTTTACAAATTATATATTATATAAATTGGGATTTGACAAGATAATTAATACTTGGGTTGAGACTAATAATTTATACTAAAATAGGTAATCGAGATTAAGTTATAAACTTGATATTTATTGAACAAGAAGTTAATTTATTAATGGAATATAAGAAATGAAATATGAATGTGATTTTATAAATGGGATTTTAACTTGTAATTAGTATTGACTATTTAAATCAAGATTTATTTGATACAACGAACCCAGATTTATGTTAAGGAATGATATTCATATTTAAAATGGATTATGATTTAAAAGAAAATATTTGGCAGATTAAATTGGGTATAAAAGGAGATGGATAAATGTTTTGGGAAGTGAAATTCAAAAGTAAATTTAGAAATTGAATTACCAGAAACGGTGAGTTTATTCCGAATTTTGGAACGGTACTCGAATATAGATTGTTTGAAAGGGAGTTATAAGTTGAAATTCGATTATATCAAATTCAGGAAAGTAATATTTACTTTCCGATTTTTACCAAGATTTGTTTAGTTAATTCTCTTATTATTTATTTACTCACAAGGATTATAATGTTATCATTATAATTAATATTTTCTGTAAAGGAAGTGGATTCGTAAACTGAAACCAGGAGTCGTGTGAAAATGATTTGATAAGAAATAAAAGAGGAAATAAGAAACGTACTAGAAATTAGTTGAGTTAAATGGTTCCTTTAGTATTGATCTGATGTTGGTTTCGGTCTTCAGGGTTGATACTAAAGGAATTGTTCACTTACTAGTTTACGGTTGGGGACTGAAAGAATATTGATGAGCGAGAAAGGATATGGAATTGTTTCCAATGATAATAACGTGTATTTTTGAAATATGGAAAATAAGGTGATGTGAATATATGGGGATGTTTTCGAAAATCATGAGAGACTAAACGAGTTAGAGAAATATTTGGGTAAGGATATTGAAAGAGGATGGAGAAATGAATAATTTACTTAAAGGGGTTTAGTGTTGATTGATGGTTGATCGATAAAATTTCCATTTGGAAATAAGATCGTTGTTTGTATGTATGTTTTCCTTTGATAGTCAAATCACCGACTATCAATTTTTTTGACCATTTTTCCGTTGTTAATACAGAAAGACCGGGATTAGATTTATTATCTGAAAACCAGTCTATATGGGCATTAGCATTGTGAATCAAATATGATGAAGATAATTGAAGAGGAGTTTATGCAAGGGTTGTTCTGGCAATCTTAGGTAGCAATTGCCTAAGATGGATTTACAGAATAGTGCCTTCGGTTTGTCCAGTCCCACGGCAACTTGTATAGACGAGTGTTTGACAGAGTATATCTAATGGATCGCGTAAGTTGATCTTTTCAAATGTATTCACGTTTGGTGGTGGAGGAATTCGTTTCTCTTAGCTTTATACCCGTGGTATTTTTGTGGAAATCAATTGGTGATTTGGCGGGTATGACGATGTGGCATTCAAAGTAAATGAAGGTGTGATCTATCAAAAGATACGTTACAACCTCAAGCCTCACAACCAGGAAATGACAAAAATCGGGTAGGTAACATGGCTATGTGGGTCGCCCCTATTAGGGTGTATTGTCACCATCTAGAGAATATTCATATTTGTTACTTCTTTTCACTTATGTATCTCCTGAGAACTGTTATGTTGCTAGCAACCGTAGGTGACAATATATTCGACGCACTCAAGAGAAATGAGTGGTCGGTCATGTGTGGCCGGGTTGCAAGATGTTCTTGTTGAACCCAGTGTATTCCTCTCTAGAGATACACTATCAGTAGGTGGTTCCATACCTTGTCGTAGTTGGAATCCAATTTTCAATAAGCGCCCGCGGTTTTGATTGTATATTATACATGTGGAGCGTGAGATGCAAGCGTTCTACTAGATTATTATCTACTTGTATTTAGACACTATTATAATATCAGAATATTATTGATTTCAAAAATGTTTTGTATTATAGTAAGGTAAAAACCATCCGTATTTATGTGTGGATCGGTCTTACGATTATCTTTTCTTTTAAAAAGTTAAATCGAATGATTGGAGTTTACTCACACCAGTCCCATGACTGACCCAGAGTTTATTTTGTTTTGTTTTCCCTAAACTCTTGGGTGCCCAAATTTGTACGGGCAGTCGAGTAGTTGGGATTTTACAGATACACTTGGTGGAGCTTCGAGCAGGAGGCTTCAACGTTAGATATATATTGAGTTGATTCCGCTGTGATGTCATGTGTTGTACTCTGATAATGGTATGTATTACAAACACAGTTTTGTATTTCGAAGTTATGATATATTTTATTCGTTTCGCTGCGAGGTTCGTGTTTACTCTGATTCTGTTATGTTGTAATCTTCTTCTTCTATTCTAAATTCCTTTGTTTCTATTTCTCATCCTCTAACTTCTTTCTATTAATGATAAGGTATTTCCGATGCTCGAATAGTCGATATGGTATTCTTTGTTGATTTTCGGGGTCGAAAATCACGTGGTCGTTACAGATTTTTACAAATATACCAAGTTTGGTGGTGGAGAAATTCTTTTTCTTAACACCCAGTGTATATTTGTGGACGTCAATTAGGATTTGACGGATCTGACGATGTGACCTTCAAAGTGAATGATTGCCAGATGTTTTAAATAGATAATCATGACCTCAAGCCTCACAACCTGGAAATGACAAAAATCGGGCACGTAACATAGCTAGGTGGGTCATTCCCAAGTTGGCTATATTGTCACCAATCTAGAGAAAATCCTTATATGCTCTTCTATCGCTTCTGTATCTCCTGGGAATTACGGTGGTCGCGAAAAAAATCGTAAGGGTGACAATATATTTGATACACTCAAGTTAATTGAGTGGTCGGTCGGGTTGCAAGATGTTATTATTGAACCCCGGTGTATTTCCCTCTAGAGTACACTAATCGAAAGGTAGTCCCATACCTTATCATAGTTGGAATCCAATCTCCAATAAGCGCCATGCGGTTTTTGATTTTATACTAAATACGTAGAGCGTGAGATGCAAGTGTTATATAGATGGATATTTATTTGTGGTTTTTTAGACAGTATTATAGTATCATTGGATTTTGTTATATCAAAACTTTTTTGGGTTGTAGTAAGGTAAAAACCATCCTCTAATTTGTTTCTCCTAACAATCTAGGATTTGATACCCTAGTTTTTGGCAAGTAATACGGAGTTATGTACTATTGTCGAAAATTCGAGCATCGAATTTTTTGGGTCATTACAAAATGTCTCTAGATAGGTGATTATACACCCTAATGGGAGCGACCCACTTAGTCATGTTGCCTGCCCGATTTTTGTCATTTCCCGGTTGTGAGACTTGAGGTTAAAAGTTCCTTTATAAGATAGCCCACCGCCATTCACTTTGAATGCCACATCGTCAGATTCGTCAAATCACAAATTGACATCCACAAAAATACTCTAGGTTTTAGTACCACCAACAGAAATATGTTTGTAAAAATCACGTACGTAATGCTTAAGAAATAAACTGCTAAACATTCATCCATACAAGTCATCCAGGAACAGGATGAACAGAAGGCACCATCCTATCACATCCTAAGAATCACCCTATGGATTGGTAGTGAGTAGTCCTTGCAATCCGTGGATTCCAACCACAATAGAGTCACAGTATATCTCTGGCCGCTAAACCAGAGATTATAAGTCATTCTACCATTTTATGAAGATCCATGGTCTTTAATTTCTTCGTCTTGATTAGTATTTGATATCTTAAATATTTCTTACTTGCTGGACGGAATGGTTCTCAAAAATAAATTCGATCCCGGTATTTCCATACCAAAAATTGTAATGGCCAGATTTGATAGTCGGTTATTTAGCTATCAAATAAACAACCATTCAATCATGAAAATAAAGATAGATTTACTGGTTCAGTACTCAACATCACTTGACTTCTTTTTATTTAAAAAATAATTAACGAATGGTAAATTTAAAACTTATAAATCATTTAATATTAAGAATATAACTTTCCACTTTTTACAATCATTTAAATACTTTTAGAATTAAATCACATATAGATATTCCCAACTTTGGTTTCATAAATTCACGTAAAAACATCATTACGAAATCCCTTTCGTTTCTCTTCTTGAAATCTCTAACTTACACTTTCCTCTATTCAAAACTCATTTCGTTAATTCCTTGAATCTTAAAAATATAGTTATATTTTCACAAAATATATTTTCTATTTCCATTACTTCACCTTCATTAGTCCCTGACCATAAATTGGTAAGCAAATAATTTCTTGAGTATCAACCTCGAAGACCGAAATCAACATCAGATCAATACTAAGAAAATTACTCAACTCAACTAATCTTCAGCTAGGTTCTAGTTCTTATCTTAACTCATCATTAACCCATTATATTCCACTTCTAATTCATTTAACCATTTTCCACTTTGAAAATATCGTTTCAAATTCCAGTGTTAAGCAACATTAAATTAAAACTTAACGTTTTCACCTCACGCCCCTTTTATAACATCGTTTATAACTCTCAGGTTAAATATAAAACCCTATTTATCCCGATTCCCTCTTACTTAATTTAAATATTAAGTAAACACTTATTTTAAGCTATCGTATTGCCTTAAAATCCCTTTTGTTAACTTAGTTTATAAAACTCCATTTTATTATAAATTTCGTTCATACATTCCATTCTCAATTCAAATAGGTTTCAATACCGTATTCGATTACTTATTTAAATAAATTCCATTTGAATATTAACCTCTTAAATTATTATTAATTAAAATAATAATTTGTTGGAGATTGGAGTTTTGATGACATCAACCTTATTTCAATTATCATTGATTATAAAATATATACTAACACTGTTGTATAGAATATATATACACACACACATATGCAGGAATTATGTACAGGAAATATTAATAAAGATTGTACAGTTTAAAGATGATAGAGATTCATAATTCAGAGAAATATCAAGGCTCATGAGTATTCAAGATTTCAAGAGTTCAAGACTAATATAGTTATAGACTCCAGATTTTGTAAGACTCTAAATAGCACTCCAGGTTCAATTTCAAATTCTACTTTTCAAATTCTGATTTTCAAATTCTATCCTCAATTCTCTCTATTTTATTTTTTCTATATTTTCTGTTTTGTCTTTGTTTTTCAAACTTAAGTTTTATATATTTATAATTCTATACTTTATATTTATATATAGTTTGAAACCTTATAGTTTTATAAATATGTTTATATAGTTTAAATTTATGTTTTCATATGTTTTTCTTCTTTATAATATTAATTTACAACACTTATTTTTATTCAAGAATTTCCAGAATTATATTTATATCAAAACGCTTGAAAAATGTTTAAAATTCAAATTTGCACTTGAGAATGTCGACATACAGAAAATGCTATGTCGACATATAACTGTTAGAAATTTAAATTTGAAAGGATGTGTCTTTTCACCATTTGAAGAGTTTCAAAAACGTTACAACCTTTCACACACTATAAAATGGGCTTGAATTCGCATTTTGAATCATCTCTTCTTCTCCACTTTCACTCTCTTTCATTATATAATTATTCTTAATCATTTTTATGATTTCTACACTTATACTCTACCGAATTCAATTCTGTTTTGATCAAACTTCTTCTCTCTACACTCTCTTCTTATCTCTCTCTGAATCAAGTGTTATTGAAGAGTTATAGGGCTTTTTTTAATTGTTTGGGTTGTATTTGAGTTGAATCGATGGTATCCCTTATAGCCCTGAAATCAAGGACATAATCGGTGGTATCCCTTGTAGCCGTGAAATCAAGGACGAAATCAGTGGTATCCCTTGTAATCGTGAAATCAAGGACGGAATCAGTGGTATCCCTTGTAGCCGTGAAATCAAGGAGGTTGTACTTGACTATTGTTATAATAATAAAACTCTGCTCAATCTAGCGTTGTGCGGGACTGGACGTAGGAGCAATCCGAACCAGTATAAAATCTGATGTGTTCTTTCCTTTTCTGCATTTTTATTTCTATTTATTTTGCATCGGTGTTTGAATCTATGTCTGTGATTGTGTTTGTGGTGTTTGACTCATTATGTAATTCACATAAGTTTTAGATTTTGCTTAGATTCTCACAAACACTATTTACCCCCCTTTAGTGTTTGTTTTGCCTTAACGATCCATTCCGCAATCCCCAACAATTGGTTTCAAAGCAAGGTCTTCCAAAAATTCATAATCTGATTTTTTAAAAATAGTAATAATGGCAACCAACTTTGGTAGCAATAATAGTTCTTTTGTAGAGGGTCAATCCACTGTTAGACCACCATTGTTTAATGGAAGTAATTATTCATACTGGGCATGTAGAATGAAAATTTATTTACAATCAGTGGGTTTAGACACATGGAATAATACATAAGATGATTTTGTTAAACCCATAACTGCATTGCACAATAACTGCATTTGCACAATGGACAAATGAACAAATGGCCGCTGCATAGAGCAATTCTAAAGCTATGAATATATTGTTCATTAGATAGGAATGAGTTTAATAGAGTATCAGTATGTAAAACTACTTATGAAATCTAGAGAACTTTACAAGTTACTCATGAAGGAACTAGTAAAGTTAAACAAACTAAGATAGCAATGCTAGTTAATCAGTTTGAATTATTCAAAATGAACGAGAATGAGTCTATTTCAGATATGTATTGTAGATTTCAAGAGATAGTGCATTCATTAACTGCACTTGGAAAAACTTATTCTAAAGCCGATCAAGTCAGAAAAATATTGAATTCACTAACTCCAAAATGAGATCAGAAAACTTTGGCTATTGAAGAAGCCAATGATGTCAATGAAATGAAGATTGAGGAGTTAACCGGAAATTTGATGCCTTATGAAATCCAATTATAAAAAAAACAATTGAAAAGAAATCTATTGCACTTAGAGCAACAACAAATGATTCTGACTCGAGAAGTGAAGACGATGAAAAAACAACGCTTATGACAAATCATTTTAGAAGATTTCTAAGATATAAAAGGAAGAGTTATAATGAAGGAATTTCAAAAATTAATGATGGTTGATGTTTTAACTACAATAAACCAGGCCATATAAAGAAAATGTGTCCATATCCAGACAAATCGACTCAACAAACGGACAACAGTAATTCGTCAAGGAAAAGAAAGAAAGTATACGCAGCAACATTAGATGATTCAGATTCATCATCAAGTGATGAAGAACCAAAAACCGGAAATACGAATATATTTTTTATGGAAATTCAGAATTTAGAAAATCATGAAGAAAAGGATCTAAAAACCGGGTATGCATTAATTATTTTTATTTGGTTGAATGGTTGCTTTGTTTGTTTGCTTTGGTTGGAATTTAAATCTTTAAAAACAAATTTTTGAAATTCAAAATTGAAATTCAAATTTGAAATTCAAATTTGAAATTTGAATTTTGAAATTCAAACTAAAAATATAATATTAAACAACTAATAAATAAATAAAATAAATTGTTTGTGTGTTTATTAGGATTAGAATTATTTCTGGAAATAGTTAACCTTAAAATATAAATCGATAATATAAATTTCGAAACACCAAAATCCAATTTCCTTTGAAATTAGACAAGTATGTCAACATAAGGAAATGTCTATGTCGACATATCTGACCAGTTTTGAAATTAAAAATTTGAATGTCAAAAGTTTAAACTTTCAAACTTCCCTCCAATCTTTTCACCAACTCCCACGGTCTGAAAAGGTGTCGTTTCAATCTGAAAAGTTGTGCCTATTTAATTCATATTCATTCAATTTATATCCATTCAATTTCTATATATATGTCTATCCTTTCTACCTTTCATTCACAACTCAAAACAATATTCTTTATGTGACACCCCATCTCCATTAAGGTCACTCACAAAGGGAATGCCTTAATGTTGGTGGAGCGTTTATTGTGTATAGAACAGAAAAGTAAACAAGATAGATAAATATATTGGTACTTGGAAAATAAAAAACACTTTTATTGCAGCGGAGAAATAGTATGGTTACATCACATCAAAAACCAACTACAAAACCAAATACACTTATTATCCGTCTTGACAAATATGTTCTGAGTACATAAAATAAAAGACATAACCCCAACATAAAATAGCCATAATCAAGCTCCACTAGTACTAGTCCCACCCTGAGCACCTGGGGGGGGAGGAAGAAAAGAGGTGGAAACAAAGGGGGTCAGACATAAAGTCTGGCGAGTGCAGTAACTTTAACAATATAACCATTAAAGTAACTAGGATAAGGCATAAGCTGGAAAATAAGGAAATGACTGTGAATAAATGGGCATGACAGAGCAAACAAAGGAAATACGATGAACAAAGATAATGTTAAAGGCGCACCTAATCACTATAAGATAATTACTACATTACGCCACACAAAACACCCTAAAACTTGATCCCGCCTACAAAACTTAATAATGATAATGGCAGTTTCGTGTACCCCTGGCTGCCTTCATAGGTGTTGTCTGCCCCTATCTCCACTAGGTGTACCCACTACCCCTATTCGATCGGCTCCCTAACTCGTAGATACCCGTGTTGGCCCCACAATGGGGTATATCACTCCCCAAAGTGGCAACCCGATACCACCAAAAATGCAGGGATTATATCTACACGATGCAACAACGTCTTACCTACCAGCCCGGAGCCACACACGCACATGACCCCGTTGGACTTGCATTGCCACCGCTAACCCGTTTTGACCTCTTACAATCAAACCCAGTATGCGTGTCCCGTCCTCGACTTGGGTCGAGCCCGCAAAGATACTTAATGGGTTACTGGTTTGAAAATGGCACCCATGTATGACACAAGCTTTCCACCTATGCTTGGTCCCCTTTAAGGTTTTCCCCAGCTAACCCCATTCTTATTCATGTCTTCTTACATGTTTCAGTCTTGGTTAAGTACATCTAATCGTATTTCACATGCCACCCAAGGCACCCTCTTAATCTCACATGCCAACCAAGGCACCCACTTAACCCCCCATATCCCACCACATGTTTATCTGGTTAAGTGTTTCCTAATTCATTAACATCATAACCTTGTAAAGACCTCCCGCATTAGACTGACATTTTGGCTGCTGGATTTGCCGGGCGGGTCCGGGCAGTCTTACACCACAAACGAGCCTAACCTCGTGTCTTTACAACTGTTACGCATTTAATCCATGCCTTTCCCATTAGATTGGCATTTGTTGCTGCTGAATTTTCTGGGCGGGTCCGGGCAGTCTTACACCACAATAGAGTGTAACCTCGTGTCTTAGGCGGTTTATTATTACACATCTTTATTTAACCCCAAAGTGGATTAATATCCCTATCCAAATTTGTAAATAAATTCCAAATATACTTATGTTCATAATTGTCACCTAAATTATGTCCATTTATTTCAGGTATATAAATTATACCAATTATTGCCTCAAAATAATTGTATGCCTTTTAAGGCCATTACATGCCAATTCTCAATATGTGTATATTCAATATTACCCCCATCGTCCCCACGTTGTTCGTTTGCTTATCATGACATATATATATATATATATGTATGTATGTATATATTAAACTAGCAATTAGTCTAATGACATAAAAGGGAAGAAACATCGCAAATTTGAATAACATACAAAATGGATCAAACTTACGAATAAGGATTACAACATATCTTGCATAAACTTTGTATTGTCATGAATCTAATCATAGACCTTAAGGTGTGAACTTGCAAGTATTAACATAGTTTTCACCCAAACTTGTATAGGCCATAGTCACAAACTTGCATAAAACTATGTATGTCATAGATATAAATCTAAAGGTGTAAACTTGCATATATGTGAATCCAATTTCTACCTAAACTTGCATATAGTCACTTTATTTGGTTCACATGTAAACTTGTGTACAATTCACATAGAAACTAGCATATAATCTACACCCAAACTTGTATATAAAATGATGTCAAACATGAATCAAGTTGAACATAGTTAATTGGGCATATACAAAGGAATCCACAACAAAAACTGTCATTATGAACAACTAGCATATATTCACTAAATTCCACATTTTCCCAATGTTTCACAAACATAGCCATATAACCCAAATTATAACTCAACCCAATTAACTTGTTAATTATCTTATTAAAGAAATTGAACTCACAACTCAAAGAAGGTCTTGAGTTCTGGGATCTGTGTTCTGAAATTGATTTAGCTCGCCTTTGAAGTAGACAAATTTGTTGTTGTTGTTGTTATAGACTTGAGTTGATTAGGTTTTCTTTGCTCCTAGTTGGTGGCGGCTACTCTAGGTTGCAGGGTGATAGCATGACGACCATGGTTCTAATTTTGATTAGGTTTTAGTGTTTGAGTCTACATGTGTTTATATATAATTTCAATTCAATTAGAGTCGTCGGATGAACCTAGAGTTAACCACAACCATCCAAACCAAATCAGAACTATCCAGAAACCCTAGTGACTCAGCAACAAGTCATAAGTCGCTGAAATTCAGATCTGGCCGGGGGTAGGTCGACCCCCAGGTCGACCTGTAGGGGGGAGGTCGACACTAGGGTCGACCCCTAGTCGACCTGGGTCCTGGGCGGGAATTTTCCCCTCCAACCCGCTTCTGACTTCTGTTTTGAATTTTGAATCATGTTTTCGAGCTGTTTGAATTTATTTGAATTTATGGAAACTTTTGACAGCCATAACTTCTTCATATGAAGTCCAATTTACGCAAACTCGGACTCTATCTCAAACAGAATTCCAAGACGAACACAATAGCGTAACCCGTTTCCCTTGATTCTCACATTAAAATTAATTATTGTTTAATTCATTGGTTTATGTTAACAGAAAACACGGGGTGTTCCATTCTCCCCTCCTTAAAGGATTTTGACCCCGAAATCTTGAAGTTACGAAGAATACATATCCTATCATCCAATCGTCCATCTACTCAACCATCAAATACAGGCATCCATTGTCCTTAAAAAACTTCTAATGCTTTCATGTTTATATGCACAGTGTGTGTACATGTCTGTATCTAAAGCAAAATCAGGCGGTCTACTGATTTAGTTGACCTCCTTGATGCAAATTATGACAGTGCCATGCATCCATTATGTATGTAAAAGATCCCTAATGATACATATTATTTCTACATGCGTGCGCAACCATTCATCCGAATGCAGCATCCATATGGTAACACAACCATTATACATCCATTAATCTAAATAAGCACACATTTATATGCAGTATGAAAGTGATTGAGCCGATCTAGTGCCTAATGTGTGTGTATATGTATCCACGAGCAACCACTAGCAAACACTTGCATCCACTAGCATCCATCAATCATAACATATTTCAAATACATGTTTACATCCATTGGTCCCTACCTAAGGATAAAGAATATGACCGAGGAGATACACAAAAAGGTAGATACAAGCTTGAATAAACTTAAGGAAAAAGAGATCAAAGATGTACCCTCAAAAAGAAAAGGTTAGGCTGCACGTATTTTGGCCTCAGTCTCCTAAGTTGCGTCTTCCTCGGCGTCGCTCCATTGAACTTTGACAAGCTTAACTTCACGGTTGCGCAGCTTTTTGACTTCCATCCACAAGATACGAGTTGGAACTCTCCTCACAGTCGCTTCTCATTCCACTTCGACTTCCTCTAGTATGCTTAGCTCCACAACTTCTGCCGACTCATGTAAGCACTTTCATAGCTGAGAGACATGAAAAACATTATGAACTCCAGCCAGTCTTTCAGGTAGCTCTACTCTGTAGGCCATCGTCCCAGTCCTTTCGATGATACGAAATGGTCCTATAAATCGTGGTGCCAACTTTCCTATGGACCCAAAGCGGATGACATTCCTCAAAGGAGATACTTTAAGGAACACCTTATCCCCAACTTCAAACTCAAGGTCGGTCCTTCTCTTGTCTGCGTAGGATTTCTGTCTATCTTGGGCAGTCTTCATTCTCCTTCATATCAAGTCCACTTTCTATGAAGTCTCTCTAATCATGTCCGGCCCAAGTATAAGTTTATATGTGGACTCCCACCAAAAAGTTAGTGATCGACATGGCCTTCCATATAAAGCTTCGAAGGGTGCCATGCCTATAGTGGCTTGTTAGCTATTGTTATAAGCGAATTCCACCAAAGGGAGATGATCCTCCCAAGATCCTCCAAAGTCAAGAATGCACAGTCCCAAAAGATCTTCCAGTACAATGTTCGCCCTTTCCGTCTGACCATCGGTTTGAGGGTGATAGGCTGTGCTTAAACATAGCTGTGTGCCTACGGCCTCTTGCAAACTCCTCCAGAACTCGCTTGTAAAGATAGGGTCTCGATCACTCACTATGCTGTAGGGCATCCCATGGATTTGAACTATCTCCTTAAGATAAATGGAGGCTAAAGACGAGGCGGTCCTCCTACTTTTGACAGGTATAAAATGAGCGCTTTTCGTGAGCCTGTCCACTATTACCCTAATACCGATACTGCCCCTTCTTGACCTATGCAACCCATCAACAAAGCCCATCGAGATGCTTCCCCATTTCCATTGCGGAACTTCTAGAGGATGAAGCAAACCGCCTGGCTTCTTCTGCTCCGCCTTGACTTGCTGGCATATCATGCATTTCGAAACAAATTCAGCTAATCCCTATTCATGCCATTCCAAAAGAAAACTCTTTTGATATCTTTATACATCTTGTCTCCACCGGGGTGTATGGTTATCTTGGAATTGTGCGCTTCTTCCAGAACCATCTTCACCAAATCTCTTGCTTGTAGGATGCATAGTCTTCCATCCCGTCTCAACCAACCATTGTCATCGATGGAGTATCTATTGAGGTCACTAGAAGTCTCTCCCCTAATCAGCTTATCTATCACATCAACTAGCTGAGGGTCTTCACGTTGCGCGGTTCCTATTGAGTCCAACAAAGTAGGCCGCACCTCTAGCATTGTCATCAAGCCAGTCACATAATCAACAGAGGGTCTAAAATCAAAATTTGCTATGTACTCCAAACTTTGACTTTCTATAAAGAGAGGACTTAAGGTCATTTCTTTCTACTTAGGACGTCTGCTACTACATTTCCCTTGCCAGGAGTATAGGAGATCTTAAAGTCGTATGAGGTGAGAAACTCCATCCATCTTTGCTGCCTTAGATTGAGGTCTTTCTGCGAGAAAAGGTACTTCAACGATTTATGGTCAGTATACAATTCAAATTTCTCACCTAAGAGATAGTGGCGCCAAGACTTAAGCGCAAAAACAATGGCTGCTAACTTTAGATCGTGGGTTGGGTAGTTTTTCTCATGCACTTTCAACTGTCTTCCACCATAAGCTACTAACTTCCCCTCTTGCATCAAAACAGCGCCTAGTCCCGTACCACATGCACCTGTGTATGCCATAAACATTTTGCTCCCATCTGGTAATGTCAATATTGGGGCTGTTGTCAAAGCCCTCTTCAACCGTTGGAAAGCGACTTCGCAATCCAAATCCTAAGTGAAAGTCAGGTTCTTCTTCGTTAACCTTGTAAGTGGAGCTGAGATTTTTGCAAAGCCTTTAATGAACTTGCGATAAAAGCCTGCTAGTCCAAGAAAACTTCGAACTTCGGTTGCATTCTTTGGAACCTTCCAATCCTGGACCGCAACTACTTTTGCGGGGTCCACAGCTAACCCTTCTTTGGACACCACATGCCCAAGAAATCTTACTTCTTTCCTCCAGAAGTGGCACTTGGAGAATTTTGCTTTTAACTGATGTGCACGGAGAGTATCCATGACTTCATTTAAATGCAAAGCATGCCCTTCCTCATTCTTCGAGAAAATCAGATTATCATCTACGAAGACCACCACAAATTTATTGAGAAATTCCCGGAACACTCTATTCATCAAATCGACGAAATAAGAAGGTGCGTTTGTCAAGCCAAAAGGAATGACGAGTCATTCGAAGAAACCATCCCGGTTTCTGAATGCGGTCTTATCAATGTTATCTTCAGCCACTCTTAGCTGATGAAATCCGGTAGCCAGATCTAATTAGGAGAAAACTGTTGCACCTACAAGCTGATCGAATAAATCGTCTATTCTTGGCAGTGAGTGCCTATTCTTCTTAGTCAGCTTATTTAGCTCCCTATAATCAACGCATAGGCGAAGTGAACCGTCAGCTTTAGTTGCGAACACCACTGGAGCACCCCATTCAGAAATACTCCGTCTTATAAACACTTTTTCTAGCAGCTCCTTAACTTGCTTGCTAAGCTCCTTTCTCTCCCTTGGAGCCATGTGTCTAACGGGTAAAGCAACGGGTTTTGCGTTATCAACTAGGTATATGCGGAAATCTATCTCCCGCTTCGGAGGCAAGCCCTCTACTTCCTCAAAGACATCCGAGTATTCACGGACCACTCTAACAGACTGCAAATTCTGTAACAACCCGTATTTTCAATAACCTGTAATAACATAAATCGAGGCAGAATTTAATTCTAAAATGGGAATCAAGGGAAACGGGCTATGCCATTGTGTTCGTCTCGGAAAAATACGCGAAATAGAGTCCGAGTTTTCGAAAATCGGAGTCCGTATGACCAAGATATGGCCTCGCGAAGTTTCACGAAAATTCCCAAATTAAAGTATACTTAATTAAGTGAAATGGGTTGTGTAGATATATATATATATATATATATATATATATTGATATATATATATATATATATATATATATAATTGAAAATTTAATAAATAAATATGCAAAAATGCTCAAAACAGCGAATTGGGAGAGGGGAATAACCGAACCGGCCGATTTTTGAAGTCGACCCGAGCCCGCTGGGTCGACTAGGGGTTAATCCAGGGTGTTTGGCTGTCAACCCGTGGGCCGATTCGCTCAAGTGCAGATTTTGCATTTGAATGGTTCTCATGGTCCATCTTTAATCTAAAGGCCCTAGATGGTTCCTACACTTGACTTCTTCCCCAAGACATGCTTTGATGGCTTGGATTGAATCTAGGGTTAATCCTATGGCCTAAAACACTTGCCTAATCTATAAATAAGACCCTAACCTACCCTAATTCATTCATAATTAAACCTAGTGACTAAACTATGGCAAAATGCTAGCTCTCATGGCCTCCACTAATTTTATGAAGAGGGTTGCATACTAATCACTCTCTAATCAACTTCTAATCCCTTCTTAGCATCTTAATCTTCTTCATTTGGTGTTCAAAGTTGCTAGTTGTGAGTTTCTATCACTTTGATGATCTTTTGGTAAACTAATTAGATGAGATGTGATGAGATTTATGGTTTTGTATGTGGGTTAATGAGCTTTGAATCATATGATATGATGTTAGCATTAATCTTATGTTTATGCATGTTGAGTATGTAAGCTTATGCAAGTTTAATATGATGTATGTTATGTTTGCATGATGCTAAATATGCAAGTTGTGGGCTATGTAATCATATGCATGTTATGCAAGTTCATGGTAATATGCTATGCAAGTTACATGTTTGTTAATATGCAAGTTACATGTTTGTTAATATGCAAGTTACATGTATGTAAATATGCAAGTTACATGTTTGTTAATATGCAAGTTACATGTTTGTTAATATGCAAGTTACATGTATGTAAATATGCAAGTTACATGTTTCTTTATATGCAAGTTACATGTTTGTTAATATGCGAGTTACATGTATGTAAATATGCAAGTTACATGTTTATTAATATGCAAGTTCATGATGACACATTATGCAAGTCTATAAGCTAATATGCAAGTTTGTTATGCAAAATGAATATGTAAGTTATGTGACATATTATATGCAAGTTATGTGACATGTTATGCAAGTTCATATGCAAGTTATGTGTTTGTTAATATGCAAGATGGCACCTTTGAAACATGTTCATTCATATGCAAGTTGACACCTTTTATATGTGTTATATCATGAACGAAATTACGTGGGAACGATGGGGTAATTAAATGCATAAGTTAATAAGATTGTGTGAAATTAATATAATTATGCATAACACAAAATAAATAAACATAGTATGGGAATTTGCCTATTTGGTTAGGTGTACCCATACTATGTGTTGGGAATTTACCTATTGAGTTAGGTCTACCCCATGGGAATTTACCTATTAAGTTAGGTCTACCCATGTTAAGAAAACTTGATTAATTAGGGATAATTAATATAAAATTATGAGGGTGATTAATTAGGTGTAATTAATTGACTAAGACACGAGGTTGGACTCAGTTGTAGCGTAAAACTGCCCGGACCCAACCGGCTTAACCAGTTGCTACAAATGTTAGCCCAATGTGAGAGGTCTTAGGCACAAACTAAATACGTAATTAATGTAAAGACACGAGGTTAGACTCTGTTATGACATAAGGCTGCCCGGACCCAACCGGCTTAACCAGCGGTCATAAAAGACAGTCTAATGTGAGAGGTCTTTACAAAGGTTACGTTCTTAATTAATTAATTAAGAAACACTTAACCACATTAGCATGTAGAGGGACATGAGGGGTTAAGTGGGTGCCTCGGGTGGCATGAGAAAATCTAGTGGTTGCCTTGGGTGGCAATAGAAAATACGATTAGAATACTTAACCAAAATAGAACATGTAATTAAAACATGATTAAAGGGTTAAGTGGGATATACTAGAAAAAGGGACAAGCTTAGGTGGGTAGCTTGTGGAGGCCCATTTCAACCAGTAACCCATACGTATCTTTGTGGGCTCGACCCATGTCGAGGACGGGACACGCATACTGGGCTTGACTGTAAGAGGCAAACGGGTTAGCGGTGGCAACGCAAGTCCAACGGGCTTCATATGCGTGAGTGGGCCCGGGCTGGTAGGTAAGCCGTTGTTGCATCGAGTAGATATAAGCCGTGCACCTTTAGTTTCATCAGGTTGCCACATTGGGGAATGATACATCCCACGGTGGGGCCAGCACGGGTATCTACGTTAGGGAGCCGATCGAATGGGAAGTAGTGTGTACACCTAGTGGATTGTAGGGCCCCGTGGCGCCTACTTGGTCACCTAGGGGTACGCAGGTACTAATTAGTAAATTTTATAAGTCCTTGGGTGGGATCAACCTTTAAGTTAGGAACGACTGGTGTGGTGCAGTTTAGTAATTTACCTTAGGGAGGGTAGATGCGTCTTTATCCTTTATCTTCGTTTAGTTGACTGCTTAGGGTAGCCATTCATCCCTATATGTTACCGTATATCAGTTTATGTCTTCTCTGGTTACTTTAACGATTGTATTGTTAAAGTTATAGGACTCGCTCAGACTTATGTCTGACCCTGTTGTTTTTATCTTTTTCCCAACCCTCAGGTCCTACGGTGGATCCTAGCAGTAGTGGAGCTTGATCGGATTGCTGTTCCAGTCTTTAGGAGCTTGGATAGATGTAAAGCTCCAGTTATCCAGTTATCTTTTCTTTTGTTTGGCTATTGTATGAGAGTGGGATTATGTACTTCTTTATTTTGATGGATATTGTACTTGACCTTTATTGTGGTTTTATGATGTAACCAGACATGTTTTACTTCCGCTGTTATGAGATGATGTTTTAAAATTTCAAGTACTATTTATATCTGTCTTGTTGTAATTTTTCTGTTCTATATTCACTAAAATACTCCACCGATGCTATGGCATTCCCATTGTGAGTGATCATAGCGGGAGTGGGGTGTTACACGTGGTATCAGAGCTTAAGGTTACCAGAACAGATAAAATTTTTGAGAAAAACTACTTTCTAAGAGTATTTTCGAAGAAAGTATTTTTAAAAGCATGTCTTCTAAGAGAAAAAGTTTTTGAAAAAGAAAAGCATAATCCCCAATAGCCATATCTTTATCTTTCGGAATCTCCTTTTTGAATCTTTCCTCTTTCGTTTCAGCATGGCTGAAGATCTTAACATCCCGGAGGGTTTAGTTATACCACTATGGTATAGGAGGTTGCAAGAGGCTAGGGCCGCGGCTGCGGGTCCGGCCAATGCTACTACACCAGAGACAACCGCTCCTCCTCCTCAGCCTAGAGTGGATAATTTTGCTAAGGTTTGCAAGGAGTTCAAGGCTATAGGAGGAAAACCTTTTCTTGGTTCAGAGACTTTCGTAGAGGCTAGAGATTGGCTTAAGGAAGTGGAAGAGTTGCTAGATATCTTCGAAGTGGAAGAGGGAAAGAAAGTCAAGTTGGCGGCTTGGTTAATGAAGGGAGAGGCCTCATTCTGGTGGGAGGTCACTAATGGAGAACGCCCTGTTGACTCTTGGGCAGATTTTAAGCAAAGATTTGGGGCTAAGTTTCTCTCAAGGGCGGAAGAGAATCTGTTTATGGAGAAGTTCTTGAATTTGAAGCAAGGGAATCTCACGGTGAAAGAATATGTCAACAAATTCAATCAATTAGCAAGATTTGGCATAGAGTTGGTGAATACACCGGAGAAGAAGGCTTTGAGGTTCGTTAGAGGCTTGAACGAACCATTGCAAGGAATAGCTATGACTCACATTCCTATGGGGGCCACTTTTGAGAAGCTTGTCTACATGGCACTTATGCATGAGGATGATAAGAATTCTAAGGCACCAGAGAAAAAGGGGGATCAGAAGAAACCGCAACAGCAACAACAAGGCAAGGGCGGAAAAGGCAATGGTGACAAAAAGAAGACGAAGAAGAAGTGCTTCAATTGTGGAACACCAGGACACCTCAGTAAGGATTGTCGCAAAAAGAAGAAGACCGGTTGCTTTCATTGTGGTGAAGCAGGGCATCTTGTGAAAAACTGCCCAAAGAAGGGGCAGAAGACGGGGTCTACCTCAGGAGGCCAGGTGCAAGCTCTTATAGCACCACCTCAGTCAGGGGGGCAAGTTCAGGTTCTCTCAGTTCCACCGATTCAGCAGAGAGGTAGAACTATTTCCGTTGAAAGTCTGGTTTTTCTGTTTGATCATCCAGTTCGTACTTTGTTTGACTCTGGCGCATCGCATTCTTTTATCTCATCATCGTTAGTTGAGTCACTGCACTTAGACACCAGTCTAGTTGATGATCCCTTGGTTGTCTCAAACCCAATTGGGGGCTCCATATATCTGTCTATGATATGTTTGGGTTTGAAGATTTCTATACTTAGCGTTGAGTTTAGATGTGATGCTTTTGTATTGGGCTTCACGGGCTATGGGTTGATTTTGGGCATGGACTGGTTATCCAGTAATGGTGCCGTTCTTGATTGTGAAAGGAGAGTTGTCAGGCTTATGACCCGCTTGGGTAATACTCTCGAGATCTCTTGTAATCCCATGGAATCTGTTTTGCTAAGTTATCTTGAATCGCTCGATGCTTCGGTCGAGAGTTTGCGTTCTGTCAGAGTGGTCCGGGAATATCCGGATGTGTTTGAAGAAGTAAAGGGTTTGCCTCCGAAGCGGGAGATAGATTTCCGAATTTATTTGGTGGATAATGCCAAACCAGTGTCTTTGCCAGTGCGCCACATGGCTCCTCGTGAGAGAAGAGAACTTCATAAGCAAGTAGGGGAGTTGCTTGAGAAGGGGTTCATAAGGCGAAGTATATCGGAGTGGGGAGCTCCAGTAGTGTTTGCCACGAAGGCGGATGGGTCCCTCAGACTTTGTGTGGATTATAGGGAACTTAATAAGCTCACGAAGAAGAATAGACACCCATTACCGAGGATAGATGATCTCTTTGATCAGTTGGTTGGCGCGTCAGTATTTTCGCAGATGGACTTAGCTACAGGGTTTCATCAGTTAAGAGTGGCGGAGGACAGTATAGAGAAGACTGCTTTCCGGACTCCGGATGGTTTTTATGAGTGGCTAGTGATGCCATTTGGGTTGACAAACGCCCCCGCATACTTTGTTGATCTCATGAGTAGAGTGTTCAGAGAGTATCTGAATAAGTTTGTAGTAGTTTTTGTGGATGACATCTTGGTCTTTTCCAAGAATGAAGAAGAGCATGCCTTACATCTCAAGGAAGTGTTGGAGACTCTTCGAGCGCATAGTCTTAAAGCTAAATTCTCTAAATGCCATTTTTGGAGAAGAGAAGTGCGATTCTTAGGGCATGTGGTCTCTAAGGAAGGGATAGCTGTGGATCCCGCAAAGATAGTATCTATCCAGGATTGGAAAGTTCCTAGAAATGCTACCGAGGTAAGAAGTTTCTTGGGGTTGGCAGGATATTATAGGAAGTTCATCAAAGACTTCGCGAAGATATCAGCCCCATTAACCCGCTTGACGAAGAAGAATCTGGTTTTCTCATGGGATGTAGATTGTGATGATGCTTTCCGACGGTTAAAGAGAGCTTTGACCACCGCTCCAGTTTTAGTGCTTCCAGATGGGAGTAAGCCGTTTGTTGTTTATACCGATGCTTGTGGAACAGGATTAGGCGCAGTCTTGATGCAGGAGGGAAGGGTAATAGCCTATGGAGGGAGACAATTGAGAGTGCATGAGAAGAATTACCCTACCCATGATCTAGAGTTGGCCGCGATTGTTTTCGCACTTAAGTCTTGGCGCCATTATCTTCTTGGTGAGAGATTCGAGTTGTTCACCGACCATAAATCATTGAAGTACTTATTCTCTCAGAAGGATTTAAACTTAAGACAGCAAAGGTGGATGGAGTTCTTAGCATCCTATGATTTCGAGATAGCGTATACCCCTGGTAAGGGTAACGTGGTGGCAGACGCCTTAAGTAGAAAAAGGCTATCTTTGAGTCCATTGTTCGTGGAACGACGAAGCTTGGAGTTTCTTTCTTTGTTTGACTTCAGACCTTCTGTTGATTTTGTACCTGGTTTGTTGGCATCCTTGGAGGTTAGACCTACTCTTTTGAGACGGATTGGCGAGGCTCAGCGAGACGACCCACAGTTGGTTGTGTTGGTAGAGAAGCTTATAAGAGGGGAGTCGTCCAGCCATTTGGGTAGATACACCATAGATGATAAGGGATGGTTGCATAGAGACGGTAGACTTTGTGTACCGCAAGATGAGGGTTTGAAGAAGGCTATTTTGGATGATGCACATCGTTCAAGAATGACTATTCATCCCGGTGGAGACAAAATGTACCAAGACATGAAGAGAGTTTTCTTTTGGGCCGGTATGAAGAAAGATGTGGCCGAGTATGTGGCTAGATGCTTAGTGTGCCAACAAGTTAAAGTGGAGCAAAGGAAACCCGGTGGGTTGCTACACCCATTGGAAGTTCCACAGTGGAAGTGGGATAGTGTCTCGATGGATTTCATCGACGGGTTACCGAGATCGAGGAAGGGCAATACGGGAATTTGGGTTGTGGTAGACAGACTTACAAAGAGTGCCCATTTTATACCCGTAAAGAGTAAGAGGACCGCTCCATGGCTTGCTTCAGTCTATGTTAGAGAGATTGTTAGATTGCATGGCGTACCATCCAGCATTGTGAGTGATCGAGATCCTATTTTCACTAGTGAGTTTTGGAGAAGTTTGCAAGAGGCGGTAGGGACTCAGTTGTGTTTGAGCACCGCATATCATCCTCAGACGGACGGTCAGACCGAGAGGGTGAACCGTATCTTAGAAGATCTTTTGAGGCTTTGTATCTTGGATTTTGGAGGTACATGGGAAGAACATCTTCCTTTGGTGGAGTTCGCATATAATAACAGCTTTCAGTCCAGTATTGGTATGGCTCCTTTCGAAGCTCTTTATGGAAGGCCTTGTCGATCTCCTACATGTTGGTGGGAATCTACGGATAAGATCTTGCTTGGGCCGGATATGGTTAGAGAGACTTCAGAGAAGATTGATTTAATTCGAAAAAGGATGAAAGCAGCGCAAGATAGACAGAAATCTTATGCGGATCGGAGAAGGACGGATCTTGAGTTTGAGGTTGGGGACATGGTTTTTGTCAAAGTATCTCCATTGAGAAATGTTGTTCGCTTTGGGTCCGTAGGGAAGTTAGCACCGAGATTTGTTGGGCCGTTTCCTATTAAGGAAAGGATTGGACGGATGGCATATAGGGTGGAGTTGCCCGACAGACTTAGTGGTGTTCATGATGTATTCCATGTATCACATTTGAGGAAGTGCTTACATGAGACCGCGGAGGTGGTAGAGCCGAGCTTGCTTAGAGATGTAGAGGTAGAGCGTGATGCGACGATTCGACGAGCTCCTACTCGCATCCTTGGGTCAGAAACTAGGAAGTTGAGGAACAGAGAAGTTCAGCTAGTTAAAGTGCAATGGGGAGATGACGAAAGCAATGCTACTTGGGAGACGGAAGCAAAGATGCGTTCTTTGTATCCATTTCTTTTTGAGAGTATGTCTTTTAACTTCTCCTTTATTGCTTGTCTAGTACTTATCTTATCTTTAGTATATCCTCTCGCTAATACCTATGACCTTTAGATAGGGTAAAACCTATGGTTGAGACATGTGTTTGAAACATGTTATGGTTGATGGATGCATATGGATGCAATTGTTTGCTAGTGGTTGCTCGTGGATGCATATACACACACATTAGGCACTAGATCGGCTCAGTCACTTCATGTTGCATATTGCATAAATGGATGTGGTAGTTAGATTGATGGATGTATCATGGCTGTGTTATCATATGGATGATGCATTTTTGTGTATGGTTGTGCACGCATGTAGAAATTTGTATGTGTCAATAGGGTTTCGCATACATATTGGATGCATGGCACTATCATGGTTTGCATTAAGGAGGTTTACTGTATCAGTAACCGCCTGATTTTCGCATTAGGTAAGTACATATACACACACTTTTGCATATATCCATCCAGCATTTAGAATCTTGTAAGGACAATGATTGCTCGTGGATGATGCTTTGAGTAGATGGATGATTGGATGGTAGGATACGTTCTTCCTAACTTGAAGATTTCGGGGACGAAATCCTTTAAGGAGGGGAGAATGTAACAACCCGTATTTTCAATAACCTGTAATAACATAAATCGAGGCAGAATTTAATTCTAAAATGGGAATCAAGGGAAACGGGCTATGCCATTGTGTTCGTCTCGGAAAAATACGCGAAATAGAGTCCGAGTTTTCGAAAATCGGAGTCCGTATGACCAAGATATGGCCTCGCGAAGTTTCACGAAAATTCCCAAATTAAAGTATACTTAATTAAGTGAAATGGGTTGTGTAGATATATATATATATATATATATATATATATTGATATATATATATATATATATATAATTGAAAATTTAATAAATAAATATGCAAAAATGCTCAAAACAGCGAATTGGGAGAGGGGAATAACCGAACCGGCCGATTTTTGAAGTCGACCCGAGCCCGCTGGGTCGACTAGGGGTTAATCCAGGGTGTTTGGCTGTCAACCCGTGGGCCGATTCGCTCAAGTGCAGATTTTGCATTTGAATGGTTCTCATGGTCCATCTTTAATCTAAAGGCCCTAGATGGTTCCTACACTTGACTTCTTCCCCAAGACATGCTTTGATGGCTTGGATTGAATCTAGGGTTAATCCTATGGCCTAAAACACTTGCCTAATCTATAAATAAGACCCTAACCTACCCTAATTCATTCATAATTAAACCTAGTGACTAAACTATGGCAAAATGCTAGCTCTCATGGCCTCCACTAATTTTATGAAGAGGGTTGCATACTAATCACTCTCTAATCAACTTCTAATCCCTTCTTAGCATCTTAATCTTCTTCATTTGGTGTTCAAAGTTGCTAGTTGTGAGTTTCTATCACTTTGATGATCTTTTGGTAAACTAATTAGATGAGATGTGATGAGATTTATGGTTTTGTATGTGGGTTAATGAGCTTTGAATCATATGATATGATGTTAGCATTAATCTTATGTTTATGCATGTTGAGTATGTAAGCTTATGCAAGTTTAATATGATGTATGTTATGTTTGCATGATGCTAAATATGCAAGTTGTGGGCTATGTAATCATATGCATGTTATGCAAGTTCATGGTAATATGCTATGCAAGTTACATGTTTGTTAATATGCAAGTTACATGTTTGTTAATATGCAAGTTACATGTTTGTTAATATGCAAGTTACATGTATGTAAATATGCAAGTTACATGTTTCTTTATATGCAAGTTACATGTTTGTTAATATGCGAGTTACATGTATGTAAATATGCAAGTTACATGTTTATTAATATGCAAGTTCATGATGACACATTATGCAAGTCTATAAGCTAATATGCAAGTTTGTTATGCAAAATGAATATGTAAGTTATGTGACATATTATATGCAAGTTATGTGACATGTTATGCAAGTTCATATGCAAGTTATGTGTTTGTTAATATGCAAGATGGCACCTTTGAAACATGTTCATTCATATGCAAGTTGACACCTTTTATATGTGTTATATCATGAACGAAATTACGTGGGAACGATGGGGTAATTAAATGCATAAGTTAATAAGATTGTGTGAAATTAATATAATTATGCATAACACAAAATAAATAAACATAGTATGGGAATTTGCCTATTTGGTTAGGTGTACCCATACTATGTGTTGGGAATTTACCTATTGAGTTAGGTCTACCCCATGGGAATTTACCTATTAAGTTAGGTCTACCCATGTTAAGAAAACTTGATTAATTAGGGATAATTAATATAAAATTATGAGGGTGATTAATTAGGTGTAATTAATTGACTAAGACACGAGGTTGGACTCAGTTGTAGCGTAAAACTGCCCGGACCCAACCGGCTTAACCAGTTGCTACAAATGTTAGCCCAATGTGAGTGGTCTTAGGCACAAACTAAATACGTAATTAATGTAAAGACACGAGGTTAGACTCTGTTATGACATAAGGCTGCCCGGACCCAACCGGCTTAACCAGCGGTCATAAAAGACAGTCTAATGTGAGAGGTCTTTACAAAGGTTACGTTCTTAATTAATTAATTAAGAAACACTTAACCACATTAGCATGTAGAGGGACATGAGGGGTTAAGTGGGTGCCTCGGGTGGCATGAGAAAATCTAGTGGTTGCCTTGGGTGGCAATAGAAAATACGATTAGAATACTTAACCAAAATAGAACATGTAATTAAAACATGATTAAAGGGTTAAGTGGGATATACTAGAAAAAGGGACAAGCTTAGGTGGGTAGCTTGTGGAGGCCCATTTCAACCAGTAACCCATACGTATCTTTGTGGGCTCGACCCATGTCGAGGACGGGACACGCATACTGGGCTTGACTGTAAGAGGCAAACGGGTTAGCGGTGGCAACGCAAGTCCAACGGGCTTCATATGCGTGAGTGGGCCCGGGCTGGTAGGTAAGCCGTTGTTGCATCGAGTAGATATAAGCCGTGCACCTTTAGTTTCATCAGGTTGCCACATTGGGGAATGATACATCCCACGGTGGGGCCAGCACGGGTATCTACGTTAGGGAGCCGATCGAATGGGAAGTAGTGTGTACACCTAGTGGATTGTAGGGCCCCGTGGCGCCTACTTGGTCACCTAGGGGTACGCAGGTACTAATTAGTAAATTTTATAAGTCCTTGGGTGGGATCAACCTTTAAGTTAGGAACGACTGGTGTGGTGCAGTTTAGTAATTTACCTTAGGGAGGGTAGATGCGTCTTTATCCTTTATCTTCGTTTAGTTGACTGCTTAGGGTAGCCATTCATCCCTATATGTTACCGTATATCAGTTTATGTCTTCTCTGGTTACTTTAACGATTGTATTGTTAAAGTTATAGGACTCGCTCAGACTTATGTCTGACCCTGTTGTTTTTATCTTTTTCCCAACCCTCAGGTCCTACGGTGGATCCTAGCAGTAGTGGAGCTTGATCGGATTGCTGTTCCAGTCTTTAGGAGCTTGGATAGATGTAAAGCTCCAGTTATCCAGTTATCTTTTCTTTTGTTTGGCTATTGTATGAGAGTGGGATTATGTACTTCTTTATTTTGATGGATATTGTACTTGACCTTTATTGTGGTTTTATGATGTAACCAGACATGTTTTACTTCCGCTGTTATGAGATGATGTTTTAAAATTTCAAGTACTATTTATATCTGTCTTGTTGTAATTTTTCTGTTCTATATTCACTAAAATACTCCACCGATGCTATGGCATTCCCATTGTGAGTGATCATAGCGGGAGTGGGGTGTTACAAATTCTCAATGGACGCGTCAAGCGATTCTAGATAACTTAGCATAACAGAATTCATGGGATTACACGATTTCGAGAGTGTTGCCCAAGCGAGTCATAAGCCTAACCTCTCTCTTTTCACAATCTAGGATGGCTCCATTACTGGATAACCAATCCATGCCCAGAATTAACCCATAGTCCGTGAAGCCCAAAACATAAGCATCACATCTAAACCCAACGCTAAGTATAGAAATTTCCAAGTCCAAACAAATCATCGACAAATAGGCTGAGTCCCCAATTGGATTTGAAACAACTAAGGGATCCTCTACTATACTAGTGTTCAGGTGTAGTGACTCAACTAAAGCAGGAGATATAAAAGAGTGTGATGCACCAGAATCAAAGAGTCTGCGAACAGGATGATCAAAAAGATAAACTAAACTTTCAACGAAAATCGTTCTACCTCGTTCTTGCAACGGTGGGGCCACGAAAGCCTGGACCTGCCCTGGTGCCATGAGAGCCTGAATCTGCCCTCCAGAGGTGGGCCCTGCTCTCTGTTCTTTCTTTCGGCAGTCCCTAATCAGATGTCCTGCCTCGCCACAGTGGAAACAACCAGTCCTCTTCTTCTTCCAACAGTCTTTGCTCAAATGGCCTTGTGTCCCACAGTTAAAGCATCTTTTCTTTCCCTTGCCATTGTTGTCTTTACCACCCTTCTTGTTCTGCTATTTCTGTTGTGGTTTCTTTTGATCCCCTTTCTTCTTAGGTGCCTTATTAGCATTGGCGCCTTTCCCCTCTTCATGCATAAGCGCCATGTCAACTAGTCTCTCAAAAGTGGCCCCCATAGGGATGTAGGTCATAGCTAACCCATGTAGCGGCTCGTTCAAACCCTTAACAAATCTCAGGGCCTTCTTTTTGGGTGTATTCACCAAGTCCAAGCCAAATCTCGCCAACTGATTGAACTTGTTGACGTACTCTTTCGCTGATAGATTTCCCTGCCTCAATGCCAAAAACCTTTCCATGTATAGATTTTCTTCGGCCCGTGAGAGAAACTTTGCCTCAAACCTACGCCTGAAATCCGGCCATGTATCAGCTGGAAGCTCTCCATTAGTGACCTCCCACCAAAACGAGGCCTCATCCTTCATTAACCAGGCAGCTAACTGGACCTTTCTTCCATCTTCTACCTCAAAGATTCCAAACAATTCTTCCACCTCCTTTAGCCAATTTCGAGCTTCAACAAACGTCTCCGACCTGTGAAAAGGTTTTCCGTCCATTTCCCAAAAGTCATCGCATATCTTTGCGAAAGTATAAACACGGGGAGGAGGAGGAGGAGCATTTGCTGGGCCTGCGACATTGCCCCTAGCTTCCAGATACCTTCTAAACCATCCTGGTATCGGTATCCCCTCGGGTATCTCGGGATTTCCAGACATGCTGAAAAGAAAATGAAGAGATTCAAACGGAGAATTCGAAAGAAAGATATATGGCTCTTGGGGTTATGTTTTTAAAACAACTTTTCTCTTGAAAATACTTTCCTTAAAACATACTTTTGAAAGTATTTCTTTATAAAATGCTTCTTGAAAAGTAGTTTTTCAAAATTCATATCTGGTCTGGTAACCTTCAGCTCTGATACCACGTGTGACACCCCATCTCCATTAAGGTCACTCACAAAGGGAATGCCTTAATGTTGGTGGAGCATTTATTATGTATAGAACAAAAAAATAAGCAAGACAGATAAATATATTGGTACTTGGAAAATAAAAACCACTTTTATTGCAGTGGAGAAATAGTTTGGTTACATCACATAAAAAACCAACTACAAAACCAAATACACTTATTATCCATTTTGACAAATAAGTTCTGAGTACATAAAATAAAAGACATAACCCCAACATAAAATAGCCATAAACAAGATAGGCTGAACTTTACTTCAGCAATCCAAGCAACTTCCAAAAGAAAGAGATAAAGTTGTCCAAATCAAGCTCCACTAGTACCAGTCCCACCCTGAGCACCTAGGGGGGGGGAGGAAGAAAAGAGGTGGAAACAAAGGGTGTTAGACATAAAGTCTGGCGAGTGCTATAACTTTAACAATATAATCATTAAAGTAACTAGGATAAGGCATAAGCTGGAAAATAAGGAAATGACTGCGAACAAATGGGCATGACAGAGAAAACAAAGGAAATAAGATGAACAAAGATAACGTTAAAGGCGCACCTAATCACTATAAGATAATTACTACATTAAACCACACCTAACACCCTAAAAGTTGATCCCGTCTACAAAACTTAATGATGATAATGGTAGTTTCGTGTACCCCTAGCTGCCTTCATAGGTGTCGTCTGCCCCTATCTCCAATAGGTGTACCCACTACCCCCATTCGATCGGCTCCCTAACTCGTAGATACCTGTGCTGGCCCCACAGTGGGGTGTATCACTCCCCAAAGTGGCAACCCGATACCACCAAAAATGCACTGCTTATATCTACACGATGCAACAACGTCTTACCTACCAGCCCAGGGCCACACATGCACATGACCCCGTTGGACTTGCGTTGCCACCGCTAACCCGTTTTGACCTCTTACAATCAAACCCAGTACGCGTGTCTCGTCCTCAACTTGGGTCGATCCCACAAAGATACTTAATGGGTTACTGGTTTGAAAAGGGCCCCCATGTATGACACAAGTTTTCCACCTATGCTTGGTCCCCTCTAAGGTTTTCCCCACTTAACCCCATTCTTATTCATGTGTTCTTACATGTTTCAATCTTGGTTAAGTGCATCTAATCGTATTTCACATGCCACCCAAGACACCCTCTTAATTTCACATGCCACCCAAGGCACCCACTTAACCCCCCATGTCTTACCACATGTTTATCTGGTTAAGTGTTTCTTAATTCATTAACATCGTAACCTTGTAAAGACCTCCCACATTAAACTGGCATTTGTGGCTGCTGGATTTGTCGGGCGGGTCTGGGCAGTCTTACACCACAAACGAGCCTAACCTCGTGTCTTTACAACTATTACGCATTTAATTCATGCTTTCGACCTCTCACATTAGACTGGCATTTGTGGCTGCTGGATTTGCTGGGCGGGTCCGGGCAGTCTTACACCACAAAAGAGTCTAACCTCATGTCTTAGGCGGTTTATTATTACACATCTTTATTTAACCCCAAAGTGGATTAATATCCCTTTCCAAATTTGTAAATAAATTCCAAATATACTTATGTCCATAATTGTCACCTAAATTATGTCCATTTATTTCAGGTATATAAATTATACCAATTATTGCCTCAAATTAATTGTATGCCTTTTAAGGCCATTAAAAGGGAAGAAACATCGCAAATTTGCATAACACACAAAATGGATCTAACTTACGAATAAGGATTACAATATATCTTTCATAAACTTTGTATTTTCATGAATCTAAACATAGACCTTAAGGTGTGAACTTGCAGGTATGAACATAGTTTTCACCCAAACTTGTATAGGTCATAGTCACAAACTTGCATAAAACTATGTATGTCATAGATCTAAATCTAAAGGTGTAAACTTACATATATTGAATCCAATTTCTACCTAAACTTGCATATAGTCACTTTGTTTGGTTCACATGTAAACTTGTGTACAATTCACATAGAAACTAGCATATAACCTTCTCCCAAACTTGTATATAAAATGATGTCAAACATGAATCAAGTTGAACATAGGTGATTGGGCATGTACAAAGGAATCCACAACAAAAACTGTCATTATGAACAACTAGCATATATTCACAAAATACCACATTTTACTAATGTTTCAAAAACATAGCCATATAACCCAAATTATAACTCAACCCAATTAACTTGTTAATTATCTTATTAAAGAAATTGAACTCACAACTCAAAGAAGGTCTTGAGTTCTGGGATCTGTGTTCTGAAATTGATTTAGCTCGCCTTTAAAGTAGACAAATTTATTGTTGTTGTTGTTATAGACTTGAGTTGAATTGAGTTGATTAGATTTTCTTTGCTCCTAATTGGTGGCGGCTACTCTAGGTTGCAGGGTGATAGCATGACGACCGTGGTTCTAATTTTGATTAGGTTTTAGTGTTTGAGTCTACATGTGTTTATATAGAATTTCAATTCAATTAGAGCTGTCGGATGAACCTAGAGTTAACCACAACCGTCCAGACCAGATCAGAACTATCCAGAAACCCTAGTGACTCAGCAACAAGTCATAAGTCGTCAAAATTCAGATCTGGCCGGGGGGTAGGTCGACTCCCGGGTCGACCTGTAGGGGGGAGGTCGACACTAGGGTCGACCGCCTGGTCGACCTTGGTCCTGGGCGGGAATTTTCCCGTCTAACCCGCTTTTGACTTCTGTTTTAAATTTTGAATCCGGTTTTCGAGCTGTTTGAATTTATTTTAATTTCTGGAAACTTCCGACAGTCATAACTTCTTCATACGAAGTCCAATTTATGCAAACTCGGACTCTATCTCAACCAGAATTCCGAGACGAACACAATGGCGTAACCCGTTTCCCTTGATTCTCATACTAAAATTAATTATTGTTTAATTCGTTGGTTTATGTTAATAGAAAACACGGGTGTTACACTTTATATTTGTTCTCTTCAAAAGTATCAATTCAATGGCTTCCTCAAGTTCATCTCAAGAATTGAAGATAACCAAAACCATCAATGGCTATCTTCATAATGACAAAGAGGCCATCAAAACCCATGGTAACTATTTGGCAAATGCTAAAGTTAACACGGGTGCTTTCGTCGCTCGTCTCTCTTTTCGAACACAATGAAGTGTTGAGTCTAATTGACTCTTGCGATAACGACGAAGTATGTTATCCCAAACTTGTTAAGATGTTTTATGCAAATCTCAATCGCGGATTTTACGAAGGCAATGAAAATCAGTTTTGGAGTAGTGTCAAAGGAACTCAAATTGTTCTTGATGTCGAAATCTTTGGCACTATTCTAAACTATAGAAGCGTAGGCTCAGATTTTTCAAATTTTGCTATCGATGAAACCGATTTGGAAACCTATCACGATAGTTTCGAAGATGGTGCTCCAATGGAATTCAAAAATCTCTTCTTTCGCCCAAAATCAAGAATTGTCAACCTTCTCCTTCAACATACCATCACTCCCCCTTCCGGAAATTTCAACAATCCAACTTTCAAAGTTCAAAAGGCTCTCCTTGCTATTATGAGTGGATATATCATCAATTGGGCCGAAATGGTTTTAAATGAAATTAAGCCCATAGATTTATCAACAAGAGAAAACGCTCTATACTATGGTGTTTATCTCACTCGCATTTTCAAATGCTTTAATGTTGATCTTCATGGAGAAAAATTTGTGCCTAGAAAAGTGTTTGATGCAACAAACATTCATCTCATGCAAATTCCTCTCACTTTCAAACCTTATGAGACATTCGAGGACAAACAAGCTCAAACAAGAACCAATGGAAATCGAAGAAGAAGAAGAAGCTTATATGGAAAGTATTGAGTATCCAACTTCTAAGCGTGTTAACAAAGAGACGATTGTTCAAAATCAAGTGAAAATCGTAAACAATCAAAAGAAGATTAACAGGAGACTTTCCAAAATATCCAAATTCATGGTCAAGATAGGAACAAAGCTTGGAATTTCGTCTTCCTCATCATCATCTGGAAACTAGGTCGTCTAGTTTAATCTATCTTTATATATTTCCTTGTATTTGCTTTCGAATCTCGTATTTAAAGTGTGTCTTGATTAGTTGGATGTATTTGCTTTCTATTAAGTAATGAATGGAGTTTTATTTATGATAAAATCATCTTTATGTTTCTGGAAAAATTATAAAACTAATTATAATATATTAAGAGTTCAAAAGAATTCAAATTTCCAAAATTTCCAAAAATTTCACTATAGTATGTCGACATAGGAAAAAGGGCATGTCGACATATAACTGACAGATTTTCAAATTGTTTCAAATTTTAAAATTAAAATAACTACTCATGTCCATTCAAAATCCAACAAATTCCAGACCCTATTTAAGTCTATTTCTTGCAGAAAAATTCGTTATTCTATTACTCCTTCTTCCTTATTCATTTCTCATTAAATCAATGGCAAATCCTATCCATAATCTTAGTGAAAATCTAGAAGAAACCTTGGATTCTTTAAAAAATATTCTCTCTATCATTCTATGAAATCAGAGTCATCTCGAACTAAGTCAAATAAAGATGTTCGAACAACAAGAGAAGCATTTTGATGCAATGCGATGGCTAATCTCCTCTCTTTTCAGAGATGAAGATAATAATCTCGCAAAGGCTCCGCCAACCAAAGAAGATGAGGATTGGGAAGTTATTAAGAAGGATCCAATCTTTGGAGAAGATGGTTGGGTTGAAGTTCCAAGAAACGTTAAATTATTCGGTACGATTTGATTGATTTGTTTAAATATATTAAGATATATGGTGCGGTATGATTTGATTTGAATTCTATTAGTTTGAAACTTGTATATATTAAGACATATGGTTGATTTGGTTTGGTTTGTATCAAACAAAAATTTGTAATTATAATACTTGGATTGGTATGTATTTAATCATCATTTTACTGGTTATTACTATTATAAGTTTGAATAGATTAAGGGGGAGTATTCTACCTAGAATTTATTATTAGATTTAAGGGAGTTATAGAAATTTATAAAGAATTATATATTAAGGAAGAGTTGTAGATTTAGGGGAAGTTATATATAAAATTAGGATATTATATAGGCATAAATTTAGGGGGAGTATTTTCTAAGGTATAGATAGATTTCGGATTCAAGGGGACCACTTTACTTTAGTGTAGGAATTATTTATATAGTTATAGGATTTAGGGGGAGTAGTTTTAAAATTTCTTTTTGATAATGCCAAAGGGGGAGAAATTATAAAATATAGACATAGCTTATAGGATTCTTACAAACATGGGGAGTATTAGAAGGATCATCATCAACAGGTATATATAGGTATGATATTTTATAAACTAAGGTTGTCATCATAAAAAAGGGAGAGATTGTTGGAGAATGGTGTTTTGATGACAACAACCTTATTTCAATTATCATTGATTATAAAATATATACTAACACTTTTGTGTAGAATATATATATATATATATATATATATATATACACACACACACACACACATATGCAGGAATTATATATAGGAAATATTACTGAAGATTGTACAGTTTAAAGATGATAGAGATTCAGAATTCAGAGAAATACCAAGACTCATGAGTATTCAAGATTTCAAGAGTTCAAAATTAATATAGTTATAGAGTCTAGACTTTGTAAGACTCTAAATAGCACCCCTGGTTCAATTTTAAATTCTAATTTTCAAATTCTATACTCAATTTTCTTTATTTTATTTTTTCTATATTTTCTATTTTATCTTTGTTTTTCAAACTTAAGTTTTATATATTTATAATTCTATACTTTATATTTATATATAGTTCAAAAACTTATAATTTTATAGATATGTTTATATAGTTTAAATTTATGTTTTCATATGTTTTTCTACTTTATAATATTAATTTACAACACTATATTTTTATTCAAGAATTTCCAAAATTATATTTATATCAAAACACTTGAAAAATGTTTAAAATTCAAATTTGCACTTGAGTATGTCGACATATAACTGTAGAAACTTAAATTTGAAAGGAAGTGTCTTTTCACCATTTGAAATATTTCAGAAATGTTGCAATCTTTCACACACTATAAAGATGGCTTGAATTCGAATTTTTAATCATCTCTTCTTTTCCACTTTCCTATATAATTATTCTTAATCATTTTTATGATTTCTACACTTATACTCTGCCGAATTCAAATCCGTTTTGATCAAACTTCTTTTCTCTACACCCTTTTCTCATCTCTCTCTAAATCAAGTGCTACTGAAGAGTTATAGGGCTGTTTGTTATTGTTTGGGTCGTATCTGAGTTGAATCGGTGGTATCCCTTGAAGCCGTGAAATCAAGGACGAAATCGGTGGTATCCCTTGTAGCCGTGAAATCAAGGAGGTTGTACTTGACTATTGATAAAGTAATAAAACTCTATGCAATCCAACGTTGTGCGGGACTGGACGTAGGAGCAATCCGAACTAGTATAAATCCGATATATTCTTTCCTTTTCTGCATTTTTATTTCTGTTTATTTTTCATCTGTGTTAGAATCTGTGTCTGTGATTGTGTTTGTGGTGTTTGATTCATTATATAATTCATATAAGTTTTAGTTTTTGTTTAGATTCTCACAAACACTATTCACCCCCCTTTAGTGTTTGTTTTGCCTTAACGATTCATTCTGCAATCCCTAACATAATTGATTTCCTTGTTAACGACCATACAATAGTTAAGTTCTTTATTAACTAAATAAATAGTAAATCTCCCTTTTAAAATCTTATTAAATTAAAACAAATATTCATTAATCTATTTCATTAGATTGATTAAATTAACCAAGTAACTAATTCTAATTAGATTAGTTGACTTCGTCAACTCAAACCATGATTATTTCGTTAATCAACTCCAGTTAGTCCTTTTTTAAAATAATTAAAAATATAATTAATTAAATTAAGTCTCATTTAATTATCTTTTGGAAATAATCCACCTCCTAACCGTTACTTCAATTTCTGCTCTTTTGAATTTAAATCTTATTAAGAAAAAATTTAATAACTACTTATAACTTAAATAATAAAACATAAACATTTATTTTCATTATTAAACTTTTATTTAAAATAATAGATTTAAAAATCTATCTTCAATTATAAAAATAAATTTTATAACTTCATTACCATAGATTTACTTAACGGTAAATCAACATTTATAAAACGCTTTATTTTTAGGCCAACTGCTGCCAATTACTCAATCAATATTGCCCATTGGTCAAAACAAAACGAACCTTGAATTTCTAGTCAACGATCAACAACTAAATCAATCATCCAATCCGAACAGTTCATATAATGATGATATGAAAATAAACAACATTTAATATATTTGAGGAATCCAGTTGGATCCCTCCAACGTGTTTTTCCCTACATCCAAATATGTTACCTTAAATAAAATCATCTATTCAATAAACAGATATAATATTCAACAATCAAATAATAACAACAATCCAAATGTACACATCTCAATTTAATACATTTATATTTTTATAAACGTAACCAACGAGGTAAGTTACCTCATTTGTCAATAATCGTTAAAATAACGATTGGTTTAAATATTAAATTAAACAAATGTTTAATCTAATCAGTTCGGTCAACGCATATAAATATATATTCAGCATCAATCAACCAATTAGCAATCATAGCACACAAATATTTAAAGCAACTTCTATAAAATATAAGTGGGATAAAACCGAGTGAGTTGTACTCACCTTGACTTCTTTGTTGCTGAAACCGTTCATTTTAATTAAATAAACGATTCGTTTAATTTAAGTAAAAACCCCGTAGCTACCAACTCTGACCAGATCAGATTCATCGTGTTGTGTTCGTCGACACAGTTCCATCATCACTTGTTTCATTCCAATCCCGTTACTGCATGACAACGGTATAAATTTATGCATTACTCAACTGTTTAATTTAATATTACTAAAACTTACATAATATTTTATTATCTTAATTGTCTATTTACTTTAATTAACTTCAATTAGATACGTTTCTAATCTTGATTACATTAAACGTCCGACCACATTTAAACAGACAATTTCCACTGCGTTTCTCTCTCCACTTTTTAAAACCGCACTTCACTCATGCGGTTCTCAAGCACGGTTTCCCACTCATGCGGTAAAGTCCTCCCCACGTACAAAACCTTCGACCTGCTATTGTGTTCATGCAACTCAACACCTTTTACCTCAACCCTACTGAAATATGGTACGTGATTTGAAAACATAGGGGAAGGAAAGAAATAGGTTTGGTTGTTCTGGTCTTTCAAAAAATGTAGCTGCAGCTGATGGGGAAAATACACTGGAAGAGGACAGTACGTGCATGTGCGAAAAATGGAAGGAGTTCATGTGGTTGTACATTGGTTTTGATTCGGGAACACACTCTAAATTTTATATAGCTGCACATATATATTAGGGTAGGCTAGATTTTAGAACTTAAAGAATAAGTTTTTATTAAATTGCTATTTTATACGGTAAATAAATTATACTGCTATTTATCGTAAACCAGTAAATATACGTACCGCTACACATGAATTCAAAGCGCAAAGAGAATGGTCATACCGCTACGTCTCAATATTCGGTCCCAATAAAATTAATTTCATTGAAGATCAACTCCGTTTGCACAACGGTGTATTTTTAATTTATCGATTCACCTTTAACTTGCACATACAGATAAAATGACCCAATTGGCTGCAAACTGGAAATCTAGCAACAACTAATTATACGTTTTCCAATAAAACTTGTTTCGTCGAAAACGGAAGTCGTTTGAAAATTAATCATTTCTAATGCCTATATAATATCGATAAAAATATATCTCAATTTCAAACAAATTCAATTCGAAAATAATAAATTATTGTTATCTCCAATTGAAATCCTATACAACTTCCAAATGAACAAATATATATATATATATTTTTTTTAAATTTTATATTTAAAAATCCAGGGCTAAACGATATTAAAAATATATATAAACCCTTAATATTTATTTAATAAACGTTATCGTTTATTAAGGAATTTCATAGCGACTATTCGAAAACTTGAATTTGACACAACTCACAATCTATAAGCTGGAATCTTCATTTTTCTCTTCCATTAGAAAGTTATAATCAAATCGATCCGAATGATTCTTGTTTCACAAAATTCTGACGTATGATGGATTCTATATATTCAATTGTAGTTCAAATTGTAAATTACGAACTACCATGACGTTACAGGCTCGAATTATAATTATGTAAATTAAACGTTTAGACATTATTTAATAAACGAGTTATATATTATAAATCCATTTAAAATTCCAAATCGATATTTAAAATAATAAAATATATTAAATATTTGACTACCGAAAATACGGTACATTATACAAATTTTTAACATTAAAATTAGAAGGCTAGCACTTACAATAAACTAAATTTATTAATTTTAGACTACGCTAACACTTATAATTCACACACGGTAATTAATTAGAAACTATTGCATACGATTAACCGTCCCAATCTACCAACATTTATATTCATCAATATTACATTTTTTTTTTTTTTTTTTTTTTTTGAAAACCCAGGAGAACCCGGCGGGTCGGTAAACTCCCGAGGAGGGTACAGTAAAGTCGTCCGCTAATCCAAGCCCCCATACCTCCGGGTAAATTTATGTAGGATGGGGAAGCGCATGGTAAGAATCGAACCATCGACCTTTTACTAGGAAGTTAGGCCTCCTTTCCACTGCGCCGCACCCGCGGACATATTACATAAATTTTCGTCTAAACTATAACAAACATTGTTTTAAATTAATACAAAAATTCACATATACTTATCAATAAATATGTTAATCAATAACATACACTATTATTATTCAAATCAAACCGCCAATCAATATCTCTACATCAACGAACACAATATTATAATAACTAATACGCAATAATCATCATTTTATCTCATAATAAACTAAATTTACTCTCTGGTCGACTTAAAACACGATAATCAACTACCATCAAATTCAAACCCCTAAACAATCGATTTTCAAGTTAAGGGTTTTGGATTAAATCTAAAATAATTCCTATGTTAAGCCTATATTAGAGATAGGAGACATACCAATAGGATTAGAGAGTGGTTTAATGCTTTGAAGACGGTAGGTGACGGACTGTGGTGCGGAGGGGCGACTGGGATTGCAACATGGTTAGGATTGAGGATTTTTGGGTAAGATATAACGAAGAAGAGAGGTCGCGGGTTGCTGGTTGTATTTGCAGGTCAAGCAACGGCTTGCAACAGCCGCTTTTTTTAGCCGTTGCTAAAACCCATCGTTATTTGAGCCGTTTGTTGAGACATTATTTTAGCTTTCTTTGACATTTTTTTTTAATGGATAGGACAGAGGTCTTCTAAACCTTTGGTATAAGTTCAAATCCTATTGGACGCAATTTTTTTCCATCTATTTTTACAGTGGCGACACCAAGAAACCCTTTTTTTGAATGATTTGAATCAGAAATAATTCGCAAGAATAACTCTTGTTCTAACAATAGAATTAGAGTTATAAATTTATACTTGTTCCTCAAGTAAAAACAATTCAGTGTGCTCCTGTATAGCTTCCTTCAAAAAGGTTTCCTTAAGATCAAACAATTCCATGGAATGGAGTATGACTGTATGTGTGATAGCATCTACTATATCAGGAATATCAATGAACCCAATTCTTGCAATTGCTCAGGATACCCTCTTTTAGCTTCTAGGCCTATTTCTTAGTTCAAGATCCCTCTTACTAACTGGAATAAAAGAATTAGTAGATCTGTTCCGTCCAAAATGGGCTGGGGTTATGAACTTATAATCATGGAATCGACTCGATCATCAGATTATAAGTTCGTTCCATACCGGACCAGACCGGAATAGGGTTATGTACATTCCTATTATGAGAAGGGATCTTTAAAACCATTTAAGCCTATTGACAAAGATATTCGAGGCAGCAATTCAAGGAAGCTTTGAATTCAGATGGTACTTCTTCGGTTCTTACCTTTGGAGCAGTCCTTAATCTGGTTAAATAGCAGTCATTTGAAGGCAGGATTTCACGTACATGATTACATCTCTTAAACATAAGCAAAAGAATGCATATGATTACATCCCTTCGCTTTAAATTATCATCAGAAGTAAAGTTTAGTTTTTACGAGTAAAGCACAAATCTACCTTCCAACAAAAATAAAGCAACATGACCATCCTTTGGTAAAGACATACAACTGCATACATGAAAGATTACATTTCATTGATACATTAAAATCACCTATTTTTCATCATTAAAATGAGTTCTAAATGAAAATACATCGCAGAAGCACAACTTAAAGCACATTCATGCATAAGATTGAAACATTCACGTAAAGGAGCAAATATTCAACGATGCGGGTTTCAAAATTAAAACGAGACATTCTCGACAGCAAGTCGGAATTATTTTCTTTTTGCAGCTGTCCTGCGATTGGTGTGTGTTCTCTGACCCCGACATGGAAGACCCGACTCATGCCTGGTTCCTCTATAGCATCTTATCTCTTTCAACCTCTCTATTGCCATTCTACTATCACGTCTCTGTTTGGGAAAGGAAAAAAAACTCAGTTCTTCATATGGTTTAACTAACAAAATAGAATGACGGAAGTTAACATACAAGTTCTCCTTCGATTGAATGCTTGGAAACTTCATCTCTGAGGCTGACCAACTCTCTTTCTGTTAACTCATTCGTCTTTTTATTACTCATGCCCAGATAACAAAGGATCTGCTTTGCTTTTGTGCGTCCAATTCCATGAATATACTGAAGTGAAGTTTCAATTCTCTTATTGTTAGGTATCACAGCTCCCCCGATTCTTACATTGATGCCCAAACTTGAGTACTGCAACAACACACATTATTAATTGTGACTTGAAACCATTTTACACTGAATTTGGGTGATTCCAACAATTAACCGTAGATGCTTAACCCGACATTGATTGCTGTCACTGCTACCACAGTTCATGTTGAGCAGGAAGGAGGGAGGGGGGGGGGGGGGGGGGGGGGACCCTTTATTAGTCGATGTCGTTGTGTCATTCATTTCCAAACGAGCATAACCTGATTTAAAGGTTTCGCTTATAGATTGGAACGCCTACGACAAAATATATTCCAGGATGCCAATTTGTTTTATTTGCATGTCTATGATCATTAAATTACTTCAAATGGAAAGAATATTACAAGAATAAATGGCAAATTTTTGAAGCAGACAGATCTTGCAAGAAACAAAATTATATTTCCAAAAGATTTGCAATATTATCATTAGTGATTTTTATTTTCTTCCCTTTCTCCAATATTATCAGTTTAGGTCCATGTTTTTTCCGCCGAACATCCTAAGGTTGATCCCCAACTAAGCATTCTAAGGTCATGGAATCACAATATTTGTGCCTCTTGGCAACCCTGTCTTAACGTAGAGTACATTAGCGGATTAGATGTCAGAGCAGGCAGGAACAACTGTTTAGATTAGAATTGGGTAGAATGTAAAATTTGATTGTGTTTCTTTTTCCTTTTGGTGTGTGTGGGGGGGGGGGGTGTTAGATTCAACCCCCCCCCCCCCCCCCCCAAAGCGAAAGGCTACGCTCAATGGCCCCCTATTTAACATCAAATTGTAGCCCTCTGACATCAGCCACCAGTTCTCATTTAAATATTCGATGTTCTCCATTCTGTCATATTTATGTGTGAAGCACGTGTCGTAACGCTCATGTATGTGTACAGTTATATATATATATATATATATATATAGACACACACACACACACACACACACACATATATACACATATATAAAGAGAGAGAATTGAATACTTAAATGAGAACATGAGGTGGATATCAGGAGGCTGTGGATCCTACCGTCAACACACACACACACACACACACACACACACACATATATATATATATATATATAGTATTTTCTTTCTTACCACTAAGAGGGAGAAAATACTGCTACTAAAGGTGAAACATGAGATTGAAATCAATGGAGATTTGAGATGTATCGAAAGTGAGGCGTTGCCAACCAAGTTACACACACTGAAGATAATTTAATTTTGTAATAATCAATGATTAATAAATAATACTTGCTAATTAATATCTAATAAATTACCAAATACAAATGATAGATTGAAATACAATAGTACATGCAACTTTAAGCGAAATACAATAGTGCATGGTACTTCAACTGAATTCTATCGATATAATATTATCTTTGATCAAAAGTAAGATATCATGCAAAACCCTAGGAACATATAATTTAATGATGTCAATGGGACGATTAAAATTTTCACGGACTAACCTTTGTGATGCTCTATGACTTATCGTGTAACAAGACATTTCAATCATTTCAGGAACGTCTGTTTCTGATCTGAAACCAAGCCGTAAACTAGAATGTCACAAAGACCTCTAAAAGTACCACTTCTCATTTGAAAAGACATTAATTTTTGTTTTCATGATCATTAAAAATATCAACCCACCTTCGATCGGTTAAGAAGCAATATGATATGAAGTAAACATTAATTGAGTATGAGTATCATCATTCCCCCAATAGAAGCGAGATACTGATCATACAAGTTATTGGAATAAGATACATTATCGCTATTATTTGAGTTATCCGAGTGATCCGAATTATTATACGCAAATTCGTATATGGACATTGTTAAGATAATGTAAGGAATAAGAATGTTTTGAAACAAGCGCGAGATATTGTAGTTTATATAAGAGATTTTCGGGCCTTAAATTTTACATTCCAATTAACGAATTTACGTTTTACGTAAAATTTACGTTCGAGAAATCCTATCCATTTTGAAGAAGCGAACCTCCGAGGTAATATTTATGTTCGGCGTACACTGTTACATCACACATAAATGTTCGCAAATAGCATCCGCCCCTTCAAACTCTTACCCGTGAACTATTTTATAACGTAAAGAATTTTACAGTTGATTTTTTTTTAGGTTCAACTATTTTAGGTTATATATGGAAAACAATGCAAGATAGAGATGGAACATGAATAAGGTTAAGGATCATAGTAGTTAAGGAGCGCGCCTAGGCGCAGGCGCACTGCCTGCGCCTTCCAGTAAGTCGAGGCGCCTCCTCTAACGGAGGCGCACAAAATGTGCGCCCCTGGTGCCTTATTTCGAGGCGCCTCCTCTAACGGAGGCGCACAAAAGGCGCGCCTCGACATCATTCAGCATTTTTTTTCCTTTGGGCCCAGTTTCTGTTTTGCCCGACCCAATAGCGATGATTTTCTTTGAACGAGTTAGGGTTTTGCAACCCATTTGAGCCACTATCGAAGTCGACAACGGAAAAAAGAAGAAGAAAAAAAAACTCTCCGCCGCCGCCGCTGCTTCTACTTTTTCGCCGCTGCTGCCACTCCTCTACCGCTGCTGCCACTCCTCTACCGCTGCCACTGTCATTTTTTTTTTTAATTATAGGCAGCAGTTTTTTTTTTCTGCAGCAGTTTTTATTTTATTTTGGTGCAGTTTTTTCTTTTATTTGAATATATATGGTTATACAGCAGTTCTTTTTTAAAAAAAAAAAAAAAAAATACAAGCAGCAGTTTTTTTTTATGAAAAAAAATATGCAGCAGTTTTTCTCTTTTTGAATAATATGCAACAGTTTTATTTTTATGTTTGCAGCAAAAAAAAATTATAAAAAAAATGCAGCAGTTTTTTTTTTTTTTAATATGTGCAGCAGTTTTTTTAAAATAAAAATAAAAATATACAGCAGTTTTTTTAGTTTTGTGCAGCAGTTTTAAAGTAAACAACTATATGCAGCGTTTTTTTTTAGATATATGCAGCATGCCATCATGATTTTTTTAGTTAGTATTTGATAAAATAGTTTAATAAGTGATAACTTTATATCACTTATTTCATTGCAGGTTGATATGGATCCAAATGCGCAAACTTCAGTTGGCTCTTCCGCCGTATCTAAAAATCGTAGAGCAGACATTGGATGGAACTACAATTTTTTGGCGGATGAAAACAACTGCATGTATTGCTTGAAAGTCACTTCAGGAGGAATAAATAGAGCAAAACAGCATCAAATAGGTGGCTTTAGAAATGCTAGCACGTGTCCTAAATGTCCACCCGAAGTTAGAACTATTTTAATGGAAGCTATGGCAAGTAAACAAAGAAGGAAGACAGATGCTTTTGAAACTAATGTGAGCAACAAGTTAGAGAACTATAGTTTGGATTTGGAAGATGATGTAGTTGAAGAAGGTGCGACCACTAATAAGAGATTGAACATTGGTGGAAGGAATGTTGGAAAGAAGGCAACACAATTAAGGGGGAATGCAAAAGGTTCAATTGATTTGCTAATGAGTACATGACTTCAAAGCAAAAAGAACAAGACAAAATTTTAGGATTGACCAAGTTAAGGCAATCAAGTATTAATGAAGCATGTGATAAAGAATTGAGAGCTAGAACCAATCAATATATTGCTCGTTTTTTTTATCAAGCCGGTATTGCATTTGATGTTGCTCGTATGGATTCATTTAGGCACATGATTGAAGCAATCGGTGGATATGAACCTAATCTAAAGCCTCCAAGTTACCATAAATTCAGGGTTCCATTGCTAAATAAAGAGTTGGAGTACACGAATGAATTAATGAAGGGGCATAAAGCCAAATGGGTGAAATATGGTTGTTCCGTCATGTCAGATGGGTGGACAAATCGAAAGGGAAGAACATTGATAAACATTGTTCTTTTGGAACAATGTTTGTGGAATCTGTAGATGCATCCTCTTATGTCAAATTGGGAGAAAAGATATTTGAGTTGCTTGAAAGTTTGTCGAAAGAATTGGCGAGGAGAATATTGTTCATGTTATAACGGATAATGGAAGTAATTTTAAGTTAGGAGGTGAGTATACTTTTAATTAGTATACATATTCATAAAATTTGAAATAATAATTACTCATATTTGTTGAAGCTTGAAACAAATGAAATTCATATTTTTATCTTTTATTATCTAGGTGAGTTGCTAACGGCAAAAAGGAAAATTTTATATTGGACTCCTTGTGCGGCTCATTGCATTGACTAAGATATTAGAAAAATAAGTAAGGTGGGAAACACAGTTAAAAAAGGAGTTATGAATTAGTGAGATTTGGTGTTACACGTTTTGCAACTAGTTTCCTATGTTAGCAAAGTTTGCACAAGGCAAAAACTTATCTACGTGCAATGTTCACTTCCGAAGAGTGAAATAGAAGCAAGTGGGCAAAAGAAATAAAAGGGAAGAAAGCTTGTCATACGGTTTTGAATACACACTTTTGTAATGGTGTCACTTATACTCTTAAAGTGATGGGCCTTCTAGTTCGTGTTCTTCGACTAGTCGATGGTGAGAAAAGACCAGCAATGGGATACATATATGAAGCAATGGATAGAGTTAAAGAAGCCATTGAAAAATCTTTTAAAAATGAAGAGAGTTACATAGATATTTTTGTCATAATTGATAAAAGATGGGATTGTCAACTCCATCATCCATTGCATGCGGCCGGCCATTTTCTCAATCCACAATTCTTCTACAAAGATCCCTCCATTGAGAATGATATAGAAGTAACGGGTGGGTTGTATAAATGTATTGAGAGACTTCTTCCCATTGACAAACAAGCGAAGGTGATGGATGAATTACCTTTATATAAGAAAGCGGAGGGGCAATTTGGTATTAGTTTAGCAATCAATTCAAGAGCCACAAAATCCCCGGGGAAGCGTTAGTTTATACTTTTGTAGTGCATCCGATTGCGAAAGAAATTGGAGCATTTTTGAGCATGTAAGCTTGTTGCATAATACTCCATACTAATTCTAAATTCTAACTGTTTATATCTTTAAAATTCAAATATATTGTCATTTTGTCTTTTGCAATTTTTTTTAAAATTTAGATCCATAGCAAGAAGCGTGATAGACTTGAGCATGAAAGGCTTCAAAAGCTAGTGTTTATCAAGTACAATCAAAATTTAAAGAACCGCTTAAAGCGGAAGGATTTGATTGATCCAATTTCTTTGGAAGATATCGATGCTTCAAATGAGTGGATGACCGGCCGCATGGTTGAAGGAGATAATTCGGATGTTGAAGTTGAGGATGAGTTGGTTTTTGAAGGAGATACGTTGACATGGGGAGATGTGACACGCGCTTCAGGAGCGGGAGAAAGGTTGCACATGACTAGGCAACATGCCACTGCCAAGTCAAAAGGAAAAGAAAAGGCTTCAACTTCTACTATGCGACCTAATTTTGTTGAAGTTGAAGAGGAAGCTACCTTTGAAGATGATTCACATGATGATAATTTTGAATATGATTCAAAGGAGGAAGACTAAAGTGATGGTTCGGAGGATGATGATGATAATTGGAATTAGTAGATCAAGTTGAACTTGAATTGCAATTCCTTTATCATTTCTAGCCTTTTGCTATCGTTGTCTTGTTGTTTATGACTTAATTTCTATGTTTTTGGTGTTGAAACTTCAAATTGTGATCGTTTTAGTTTCGGAATTGCATTTTTCATTTCGTACCTACTAATCTATGTTTTTTACCACTAAATTCATCTTTTTTATAGCAGTTTATAGTGCAGTTTTTTTCTAATAAAAAAGCCCGCACTTGTATAAAAGTGTCACAAAAAAGCCCAAGGCTCAAGCCTTGCGCCTTTTTGCGCCTTAGCACCTTAACTACTATGTTAAGGATAAATGGTTATATATGCTATCATCTAGTCGCATGATTTTTCTATTTTTATGAAATAAGAAGCTAAGCTAGCATGTAGCTTTAAAATGAGTTGCATTTTTCGTTTTCATTATGTACCAAATGGCATGAAAGAGAAGAACTTGGAAAATCCTGGTTATTACAACAAAGGGGACAAAATGAGGCAAAAAAGACAATTTTTGTTATTTCCCAAAAGAAAAAGAAAAATCATTTCAAACCTTTTGCATGTCCAAAATGCTAAAAGTCAATATCAACCGCTTGAATATCTATTTTCGCCATCATTCAGAATATAACTTCGGATATGGTGGGACTTGGGAGTTGGAACTGCCCAAATTAGTTAAAATTTTATGAAACGAAATGCGCAGGCACCGGATTTGAAAAATGTGATTCAAATTGAAATGCGTCTCCGTCTATTCAAATCGAAAATGGAGAATATCGTATGACTAAAACCCAAATTGGAAATATAATACCAATACATCAAAAGGAAAATTTCCTTCATCGTCTAAATTCATCATTCAACAAAAAAAATATCCGTATCCACTCAATTTGAAAATAAAAAAGTGCTTATTGGACAGTCAAGAAGAAGCCAAACATAAAAAAAAAAAAAAGCATAATCAGAGCTGGAAGAAAAGATAATATTGACTTATTGAGCTTGCAGAAACAATCGACTGAAGGTAAAAGACACGATTATCATTATTTGGCATACTCCTTCGATCTATGTTGCTTTGTTCAATCTGAGCTGTTTATTTCATTCCATGGTCATTTCCTTATATTGATTTTTTTTTTTTTAATTAGTTCATTGAAAAGCAACTTAAAAGAGAGATAAATCATGTTTTATCACATGAAAAGCTTCTTCAATAAATACATCATTTTCATACCAATAACAATTTAATCGAGGCCAGAAAGGAAGTTTGACAAGTCAATAATTTATTTTGTTTGTTTGTGGATGCGAATAGTTAATCATTCTGTTCAATAAGTCATATATATTTGGGTCCCTTAATAGTTAATCATTCTGTTCATTTGTATTTGTTTTTGGGTCCCTTAATATTTAAAGCCTCATGAGTTCACCTCCAAATTTTACTAACGCTAACCCATATATATATATATATATATATATATATATATATATATAATATAAAGATTTTAGTACATATATCAACAATTAAAATAATATGACTCAATAAATACATATACTCAGAACATCAACATTGAAAAAAAAAATCATGATTACGATTAATATCCCGATTCGATTAAAAATATGAGGTTTTAAGATTTATGATTTAAATGCTGAATTTGCAACCTTATGCGTAGGTATCAAAATCGAAGTAGTGTAAATGATGTGTAGCAGAACTCTTCCCATACACACACAGGTGTGTGTGTGTGTACATTAAGTAGTAGTGATTCATAAGTCTATCCTAGATTTTTTTTGTTGAAAGGGAAAACAAAAGGCATCCTCTAGAATTTGAAGTTGACAATCTACATGGAAGCTCGACTAAACAAGAGGTTGGAAGTTCAAATCCCACCTTGAAGTTTGAACAGAAATTAGCATCTATTTTGAACAAAAAATTTGAAAAATTACAAGTTCAAAATCATATTCTACCCCCAAAAGATTACAACTTTGTTCTTTTCAATTTATTATTATCAAAAATACATAGAAATTTTAAATTTAATGCTTTTGCCAGATTTTATATGCATGTTCACTGCACAAGCCATGAAATCTCATATTTATAATCATATTAGTTTTAGCACAAAGGTAGTTGTGTCTCAATTGATGACACCAATAAAATATCATTGACCTCTGCATAATCTTACCTTCCCACAATACGAACATCATTTTTCACATTTTAAAAACAAAAACTCAATTGCTATCCTTTCTTTCTTATTAATCTTTGAATATTTTTTATCAGAAAATATTGTCTTTACCCTTTTTATCCATCTATAAGCAACATTTTATAAAGCTACTTCAAACAATTAATCTATCAAAATTTTCACGAAGTCCTATAATAATACACAATATAACGAACTTAACTGAAGGTATAAATGTTGTTAGAGCAACGGCTATCATCGTCAACAACACATAAATACAATTATCATACCAAAATTACATCTGTAAACAAGTAAATATTAGCGAAGATAATATGCATACATTAAACATGGTAAAGTGGTTACTGATAAGGGTTAGTCTAATGTTAAATAGTTCTATTTTCCATGCATTATTTAATTATTGGTACTACCAAATTTGTTACAGATGTCACACTAACGCATATTTCAATACATGTACTCCTATAATTCAGCTGATATGACAATTTGACTTAATTTTAAGTTTGGTAGGTATATTTTAAAAAAGACTCGACATAAATTCTACAGCACAAGTAATAAAAACTGAATATTGAAAGATGATCATTTTACGCAACTTGATTAAAGGAGCCATAAAATGTATTGGACATCCCTTATAACTATATTTTATCACTAAGAATAATCAAACGGCTAGATAAATAAATACAAGAATACATAGTAAATTTACCATTATCGGTGGGTTTAGTAAATTGTTACAACTGTATGTATCGCTACAATTATAATGATATCAGTATGCTAACTAAGCTCATTGTTGACACCTGATAGGTTGATGATGGTATACTGATGATAAATTTACTGTTACGGTAACCACCTTAGTGGTAACAATTAGACAATGGAATTAAACAAAAAAGAACATTTTATGTAAACCAGCTAATTTTTTGACTTGTCCCCCCTTAACAAAAAAAACTTTTTACAAAATATTAAAGGACAAAATACCCTTTGATTAGCTTTGTCCAAATTTATGGCTTTTTTTCTCTCCAAATATTTCATCCACCATGCAAAGCAACTGTGTGATGCCTTCAGGGGCACCACACGGAAACTGCATGGTACAAAAAGGACCCATGTAGCGCAACTGCATGAAATGGTGTCTTTGTTTTGTTTTTGTGTTTTTTTTCTTTTTCTTTTTTGGAAGATGGGTCGATTCAACAAAATGAGAGGTTTTCTTATTTATTCAAAATTTTGGGGGCACTTCAGCAAGAACTCATGTTTAAACAGAATACACCAACAAAAAAATTAGAAATATTCAATAAGTTTAGAATGCAACCTAAAATCAATTTTTTTTCAAAGGCGGTTACCCAAAATCAATTATTCAAAGTAACATAAATAAAATCAAATAAATCTCCACTAAAATATGAAACAACCAGTTGATTCAATTCAAAATTCTCTATAAATTCATAAACAATTTGAACTTTAATGACGATTCAGTTAGCGTTCAATTTTGTAAGAGAAAGGGATGGAATTAATGCTAGTTTAGAGAATTTTGGGAATAATAGGTTGAGAGTAGGATGATAAAACTCAATTATTATAAATAGTGGAAGGTAGAGTTTGATAGAGAAAAGTATGCCAAAAAAAAAAAAAATCCGAAAATCATCTAGCACTACCAAAAATTCTCTGTAAACTCATAAATAATTTGGGAATAATAGGTTAGTAAGATGACAAAATTGAAATACTTTAAATTATGGAAGGTAGAGAGTTTGATAGGAAAAAGGTACACAAAAAAAGCATTACCAAAAATTAACTAGCAATTCTGTAAACATATTAACATTTCATAGTTCAAATTTTTGTTTTAACTGAATGTCCCAAATATGATTCGATTCTCAAACTTCAACTTAAATCACCATTAGAAACGATTGAGAAAAATCATTCAATTGGTACGGACAAAAAAAAGGAAATCAATATACATAATTGATTTTGCATCAAAAAAAAAAAAAAATCTAAACAAGCTAAAGAAATAGAGAGAAGTTAACTTCTAGGTTTTAGATGTAGAAGCTCAAGTACTTAGATCGACTTTGAATATACAAATTACTACAATAAAAAAATATGTCTTTACATACCTATTTACCATTAAACAATATACATAAAGCAAAATTTCTAGCACATGAATTTATCCTCATGATTTCATATTAAAACAGTGCACTGTAAGCTCCCAGTACGTGCAGTGTAATGCACTATATACTCATAGTAGTTAAGGCGCTAAGGCACAAGCATTGAGCCTGAGGCTTTTTTGAGCCTTGAGCTTTTTTGTATGTCTTTTATATGAGTTTGATCTGCTATTTTACTAACTACAAATTAATTTTTAAACCATGTTTTATAATTCATTCAATTATTTACCTATTTTATCAATAAGATTTAAATTTTAAACCATATTTTATAATTTGCTGAACAATCAAAAATTTTATTAACTATTTATAAACAAAATTTTGAATTTAGCCCAAAAAAAGGCCCCAAACTTCACAAAGGCGCACTCAAACTGCAAAAAAGTGCAAGCCTTGAGCCTCGGGCTTTTTTGCGCTTAGGCACGCCTAAGCGCGCGCCTTGATAACTATGTATATACTAGCTCTACGAAAATCCAAATATGTTGTAAATAGGTGGCACTGTATAATATAAGAAAAAATAATGAATAAAACAATGCACGTACAATTTTTCAAAGAAGCCTAGAACACAAATCTTATTCGAAGAAAATATAGCTTCTCAAACTTTTGCCTATTCCAACAGTATCTACATTTTTCAAGACAGTCAAGCATTTTATATATCATAATTGAAATGGTCAACAAAAATCATAAAAGATGATACAATTGAATGTCTTATATAATATCATTTTAAGAGCCATCAAAAAACATTTCAATTTATCATAAATTATCATGTGTGTGCCTTTGACACTGTTAGAAATTAGCTCATAACCATGAATATACATGATCTAATATATTAAACCACACAAGCTACAATTAATAATGACGTTGAAAGTCCCAATACATACATTCTAAAAAATCAGTTTTAATGCAGAATAACATAGAGGATCCTAACTTTTTAATTAAAACATGCATTTCGCACGGAAATTAAGATTTAACGATATAAGACCTTACATTGTAAACTTGCCAAGCTTTTCCAACACTGAAAGTAGCATGAGATTCAGTGCGCAGTCTCTGAAGTGAAATGGGCATGGAGCTTGCTATGTACCCAATCGCACGGTAAGGATGGAAAAATGCCATTGATGTGAGCTTTAGTTGCAGCGAAATATTCTGAATAGTTACAGGAGGGAAGGAAGAAAGAAGAGCTGTGGAGAGAACAACACAAAAATGTTAGAACGTACTTCTGAATAGTGATCGCAAAAATCGCGAAATCGTTCTGCAACGCGATTTGGTAGAAATCGCATCGGAAATTCAAACTGGATCGCAGCCTATGTAAAATATGCGATACTATTTCAGAACCAAAATGTTGGAGTCCAATACTGGATTGCGATCACAATTTAAACATCGAAGTGAAACAAAATCAAAAGAGATTTAGTTCGACAAGGCGATCTCCATTCATTAAAAAAAAGGCTTAGAGGGAGGTGTAAGAAGAAGCAGCAGCTGCGAACCTGAAACTTTCGGAAACCCTACGCTTTAGGGCGGAAGACGATTGAAAGTACAATGTTGGGCGTGGTTATGTCCGCGGACCAAATTATCCGTATAAAACTCATGAATTGGGTGTTGTTTTGGCCCCAGCAATAACATACGTGAAAACGCAACATCTAGGATTAATCTTGAATCATAAATTGGTCCCGCGTGCCGATTTATCGGCTCGTAACGTAGCGCGTTGATTTTTCCGATGCATGTCAAAAAAATCGACGCTCTATGTTGGAAGCTGCTAAAATCGACGTTTTACACCTTACACCCAATTTCCATTTGGTTTGAAAGCTCCAACGACTATAAAAGGTCGTAATTTCATTCAACAACAAAAAAACGATCATATTGTTTTCCAACGGCTTTAAAACGGTCATATTTTCTTCCAACGACTATATTTTCAGCTATAAATTGTTTCCTTTATTACATTCTACATCACAACATAATTTCACTTTCTTTCTTTCTATCTCCTAAATTCGAAGAAACTTAAATTGTATAATGTCTTCACCGTTTGGACATTTTTCACATCTGACGATGGAAGGAAGCCAATTTTCTCTACACAACACTAACTACGGTCTAGCTACTCTCGAAGCAAACCATCAACTACGCCGTGGACAGAGGAGGAAGACATCGATTTATGCAACATTTATTGCCATTTCTCACAGGTTCGGCTGCGGGGAACGAATAATTAGCCGCTACGTTTGGAATAAAATTAAGACTGCTTTCGTTGAGTCAACCTCTTGCTCGTTTGAAGGTTGAATAAATGAAGCCGCTCGTACCTCTTATGCATACAGATGTTGAACTACCGAGAATTGTTCTCTCACTTCTTGAGTTGGAGGTTGAGTAATTGAAGCCGCTCGTACCTCTTGTTGATACGGAGTTAGAACTATTTAATGACTAAAATCTAGGATCAGAGTATTAATAGGATCCTGAAGTCTAAGTTGGCTCAGATCTGGGTACTCACGGCACATATTCTCATAGTGTTGCTCTTGGTATTCGATAATCCAATCAACATCGGTTCCTGGACTAGCTGGCGGACGTTGAGCTAAGTTTTGCTCCTAGTCAGAATCTATAGACGAGGGCCATGAAGGTATGATTTTTGGTATGCTAAGTTGTGTAGAGAAAGAAAACTTATTTGAGTGGGTAAAGGTAAGCAAAACTCTTAGAGAAATATAGACGTAAAGTATCGACTGAATAAAACAAATTATGATGTGATCGGTCACTGTTCCCACTTTGTTTTACATGGTTGACTTCAATACTAAGCCTAACGTTATGTTGTAGCGAATCTGTTTTACGTACTGACATGCACTATTAGGCCTGACGTTATATTGTAATAAATCTGCTTTACGTAAGTTAAAGGTTGTGTGTACATTTATGAACGTAAAGAAGTTAAAAACTAGGGTCGGTCCTGTTTATAGTACAGATTTAAGAACGTAAAAGAGTTTTAAATGCAAATTAGACTAAATGGGTTACTTTTTCGGAAATAAAACTAATAAACAGATTTAATAGATTAATAAAGTTAAGTGGTTAATATACTTATCAACCTAAACTAATAAATAATCCTAAAACAAAAATTTATATAGCAAGATGAGTTTATCAGCGCGTCAACGTAATGTGCCAATAAATTCGATGCGCTTTCATTTTATAAGAGTGTGCTGATAAATTCGGCACGCGTCCATTGGGAGATTTAAAAAAATCTCCCATCAATCTTACGAGTCGTAGTGTTGCGACTCGTAAGACCGTTGGAGACGCACTAAGATAGGTGTTGTTTGTTTTGGATAAGTAGTGCTGAATTTTGGTCTAAATCGGTTTATAATTTGGCTTTCAAAAAGAAGCTTGCTAGAAATCCCGAAACGTTTTTAGTCAAAAAGTACGGATCTCATAATGTGCGGTTGTTATACAAATGCGATTCAGGGTGCAGGAGATCCAAGGGTACTCGTGTTTTTCGCACAAACTGACTTACTGAATTCAGGACAAAGTAGCATTTCACTTTCAGAAAAGGACGGGTTGTTTGCCATAAAAAATTATTCATAGGTACCAGACCAATTCAATGTTTTTACAGTACGCAACATAGTTTCACTTATTTTTAGGTCTAATTCTAATGAATGTTATTTCCAAAGGCACCCTTTTATTTCTCTATGTAATAAGAAGTTATTCATCAAACTTACAATATCTACTCCTTCGATTCTATCTGTGCGACATTCTCGTTTGATGATAAATTCAGAATTTAGTTTCAAGTTTTAATGCACTATTATACACATAGGTATTAAGATACGGTAGCATGTCAATTATTCATTTGTCTATACTATTAGCAGTGGATATTGTTCACTTCATGCATGAGTGGTAGTTTTGTACACCATTCTTTTACCCCACAGTTGTAAAAAATAAGCAAATTGTGAACTTAAGAGATGGTTGGATTTATATACCTTTATTTTGAGAATTATTTTTATGATCCGTCTATTGTTTTATTTTACTTCAGATTTTCACCATCGATTACTTGTCGTTAGTTTCCAAACAGTTACAATTATTTGATATAATATTATTATTCGAACACTATTCGCCTGTTACTCAACTCGTATGAACAATGTCCTAGTTTAGTGTTTGTCAAGTTCTGGTCCGTCCGAATCTGTTATAGGATAGGACTAGGCACACCACGTCCATTAATGTCACTCATTAAGAGAATGCAATAAGTTTCGTGAAGCGTTATAGGTAAACAGAAACAGAAATATTACAAGACAGATATAAAATAACAGCGGAGTTTAAAACTTTATTGAACAGAAAACATCATGCTTCAAAACATGGTTACATCATGAGTCTAAAATGCATAAAACTCAATACATCAATTTAAACTTATGCCTTGTACTAAAATCATCAAAGTACGATAAACATGAAAAGAGCATAATCCCCAAAAACATAGCCATAGTAGAGAAGATACGAAACCAAACAGTACATCTAAGCAGCTCCAAGCAGAAGGAAAGAAGAATCCTGATCAAGCTTGAGTATTCCCACCCAGAGAACCTAGGGGGAACGGAAGAGAAAGAAGAGGAAACAAAATAGGTCAGACATAAGTCTTGCGAGTCTGGTTACTTTTAGCATATAAATAAGTAAAAGCATCATGACAGGCATATAAACTGGATAAGAGGGATAACAACATATAAGGCAGGTATGACAAGGTAAACAAGATAAACCGAATAGAACATATATGTATAGCGCTTCTCTAACACTTTTTCCTTTCTCTGCACCACTACTAGTATTATATGAACAAGATGATCCCAACAAGATGGTAGACTTAGGCGTACTTCTGGTGAGAGGTTTTACCCCATACAATAACAGGCAGCCTAACTGAACATACCAGTGTTACCCCTAAGGGTAATAATGGGCTCCTAAACAGGCGAGACTAGATGTACCCTAATTATTACCACAATCGATCGTCTCCCTACTTCGTAGATACTCTGTGTTGGCCCCACAGTAGGATGTATCACTTCCTAAAGTGGCAACCCTTCGTTTTCAGGATGTGCACAGCCATATCTACCGATGTCATGGTGTCTTAGCCTCTCTTGTCCGGACCCATGCATGCACATGAGCCCGTCGGAATGAGCCGCCCAGACCGTCCCCTCCTTTGGATCTCTTACAATCATTCCAGTAAGCATGCCCCGACTTCGACCTAGTTCGGAGTACTCGTTTGATACCTATATATGGGTTATTGACTGAAACGGGTCTCGCACACAAGATGATACAAGTTTCCCGCAGGCTTGCATCCCCACTACTAGGATTTCCGCAGGCTATGCCATACCAGTGTAACAAGATTGCATAACCCCAACAGGTTAAGTTTGTGGGCCTGTATATAAATATTACCCGCCACCCAAAGGTATGCTTAACCCTCCCACTGTTTCAAGCAAGTTTACTTAACCCCTACTCTAGTTAACATGTTCATGTAATCACTATGGATTTAAACAAGTCAAGTATTCCAGCTCATTACCATTTATTCATTTATGGTTATAATGCGCTAGACCTCCCACATTAAGCCTACAACTTACGGATACTGGGTATGTCAGGAGGGTCCGTGCAGACTTCTTCCATAAGTCAGATTTAACCTCGTGTCTTAGCCCGTTATGTGTTTATGCACTTAGACCCCTCACATTAGATTCACCACTTGTGTTTGTTGGATATGTCGGGCGGGTCCGGGTAGACTTCTACCACAAGTGTAATCTAACCTCGTGTCTAAGCGCGGTTACAGTTTCTAATTACTGTAATTCTAGCCATTTCATTCTTTAACAATTATCCCTATTTCATTATAGGTTTTCATGCCCCTTTTTCCAAGTCATATTCATCGTGGATTATATGCCCCAAATTAAGATCTTTAATCACAGTTTGGTTTATGCCTCAAATCCATATTCATATTTTCAATTCAAGTTATGCCCCAAGTTTCTCAATACAAGTTATGCCCCTATTTTAACGTTTTCCCCTCGCTCCCAATTTCATGTGTTCACATATTTCAGCGGTATGCTTAGGCTCGAAGGTAGCCTGGCTATAAAATAAAACGGGAAAATAAGAAGGGAAGAGGACAGAAATAAGTATACTAATAAGATGAACATATGATGACAGAAATAGGCATAACAACCGAATAAGCATATAGTGACAGAATTGGTAATAATAACAAGATAGGCATATAAGAACAGATCTGATGAACATGTGATAATAGAACTGATTAGGCATAGTGACATGATTAAGCAACTAGCATAATAGGGATGTCACAAATAGGAATATGAGATTTAAACAGTGAATTAGATATACAAATAATGGCAGATCTTATATGGTTCAATTAGTCACAGGCTTAGATCCAATTCATAACATGTCAAATTAACTTTTAAGTATTCATATCTAAATATAACGTAGACTTACAGAGAATGAATCTAAGAAAACTGAGAAAAGCATGTTGATGTTGAATCAGTGATCTTTGAATACGTATGAATCGTTGTTGCTGAAGAAAAGGCTAATCTAATCTGAGTTGGAGCAGCATCTCACCGTCGCCATTGATTTGGATGAATAAAAAAATGGGTATAGTGTCCTATTTATAGCATAGGGTCAACGAATCTAGCCAAGAATTCAATCCACGTTCAGAACCAAGAATCTGCCTAGATCTGTTTGGGGGGTCGACCCCCCTTAGTGTGTCTACCCTGGGGTCGACACCCCCTTGATGGGGTCGACCCGTGGGTCGGCACCCATAGGAGGGAATTTTCCTGCTCCCTTTTCTGCTGTTTGATTTTGAATTTATTTGAATTCTGGATTTATTTTATTTATATATTAGTGGCTTATATATTTATAAACTTTAAACCTTAATATCTTCTTCATACGGAGTCCGTTTTATGCAAACTCAGAGTCTATCTTAAGTAGAATTTCGAGACGAATGCATTGGCGCAGTCCATTTCACTAATTCCCAATATTTAATTAATTATTCCTTAGTTTATCATTTTAATGTGTTATAAAATTACGGGGTGTTACATTCTCCTCTACTTAAGGGATTTCGTCCCCGAAATCTCCAAGTTAAGAAAAATGTATATCCTAACATCGATCCACTCATCCACCAATCATAGGCATCCATTGTCCTTAAAGACTTCAAATGCTTATATGAACATATGCAAAGGTGTGTGTATATGTCCCTGTACTAATGCGAAAGATCAGGCGGTCTACTGATTCAGTTGACCTCCTTAATGCAATGTATGTTAGTGTCATGAATCCAACATGTATGCAAATAATCCTATTATAACATATAAGTTCTATATGCGTGCGCAGTCATTCTTCCAAATGCAACATTCGTATGATGATACACCCACTTTCATCAATTAAAAGAAGAAAAATGCACACACATCCATATGCAGTGTGAGAGTGATTGAACCGATCTAGTGCTTAATATGTGTGTGTATGCATACACGAGCAACCACTAGCAAACGCTTGCATCCTTCAAACATAACATATCTCAAATACATGTTTACATCCATAGGATTCCTACCTAAAGGTCAAAGATTTGATCGATAGTATATACTTAAATGATGGAAACAAGCATGAATAAAAGCTTTGGAAATGAAGTTAAGAACATACCCTTGAAAAGAAAAGGGTACGAAGCGTGAATCTTATCTTCAATCTCCCAAGTTGCATCCTCTTGGTTATCACCCCACTGAACTTTCATTAACTTGACTTCTCTATTGTGTAGCTTCTTAACTTCTGATCCAAGAATACGGGTAGGAACTCGTTTAACTGTCGCCTCCCGTTCTACTTCTACTTCCTCAAGCATACTTGGCTCAGCTACTTCTACAGTATCATGCAAATACTTCCGTAAATGAGAAACGTGGAAAACATCATGAACGCTGGACAGCCTCTCCGGTAGCCTTACTCTATAGGCCATTTGGCCAATCCTTTCTGTTATGAGAAAGGGACCTACAAATCTTGGTGCTAATTTCCCTACAGATCCAAAGCAAACCACATTCCTCAACGGTGATATCTTAATGAAAACAATATCTCCACCTCAAACTCGATGTCAGTCCTTCTCTTATCTGCATAGGACTTCTGCTTATCCTGAGTTGTCTTCATGCGTCTGTGGATAAGGTCAATCTTTTCTGAAGTTTCTCTAACTATATCCGGTCCAAGTAGAAGTCTTTCTAAAGATTCCACCAATAAGTTGGTGATCTACAAGGTCATCCGTATAATGCTTCGAAGGGTGTCATGCCAATACTAGCTTGATAACTGTTGTTATAGGCAAACTCTACTAAAGGAAGATGCTCTTTCCAAGTCCCTATGAAGTCTAGGATATACAGTCTTACAAGATCCTCAAGAACTCTGTTCACCCTTTCCGTCTATCCATCGGTCTGAGGGTGATTGAAGCGATGCTCAAACATAACTATGTACCTAATGCTTCTTGTAAGCTCCTCCTAAATTCACTGGTGTAAATGGGGTCACGATCACTTACAATACTGGAAGGTATTCCATGAAGACAGACTATCTCATGAATGTAAACTGCTACCAACCATGATGTCGTCCTCTTACTCTTAACCGGAATGAAATGAGCGCTCTTAGTAAGTCTGTCTATTATAACCCAAATAATGGTGTTGCCTTTCCTCGATCTAGGAAAACCATCAATGAAATCCATCGAGATGCTCTCCCACTTCCACTGTGGGACTTCCAAAGGATGAAGTAAACCACCGGGCTTCCTTTGCTCTGCTTTGACTTGCTGGCAAACCAAACATCGAAAAACAAACTCCACTACATCTTCCTTCATCTCAGCCCAAAAGAAAACCCTCTTCATATCTCTATACATCTAATCACCGCCTGGATGAATAATTAGCTTAGAATAATGAGCTTCCTCAAGGATTGTCTTCAACAAACTTCCAACTCGGGGAACACAAAGCCTTCCATCTCGTCACAACCACCCTCTATCATCCGTGGAGTATCTACTGAGGTGATTAGAAGTCTCCCATCTACTGAGCCTATCAAAGATGTCTGAAATATGTGGATCCTCTTGTTGTGAAGTTCCTATCTGATCCAAAAGAGTAGGTCGCACCTCTAGTGATGCCAATAAACCAGGTATAAATTCGGTGGAGGGTCTAAAATCAAAAGTCGATATAAAATCCATGATTTTCCTCTCCACAAACAGAGGACTTAGGGCTATCCTCTGTCTACTCAATGATTCTACCGCTACATTACCCTTGCCAAGGGTATAAGCAATCTCGAAGTCATAAGATGCTAGGAACTCCGTCCATCTTTGTTGCCTCAAATTGAGATCTTTCTGTGAGAACAAGTACTTAAGAGATTTATGATCGGTGTACAACTCGAACTTCTCTCCAAGTAGATAATGGCGCCAAGTCTTAAGCGCGAATACTATAGCAGCTAGCTCAAAGTCATGGGTATGGTAGTTCTTCTCATGAACCCTTAGCTATCTATCCCCATGACATATAACCCTACCTTCTTGCATTAAAACCGCACCAGGCCCTGTACCACATGCATCAGTGTACACTGTGAATATTTTGTTCCCATCAGGCAAGGTCAAGACTGGGGCTATTGTCAGATCCCTCTTCAATCGCTCGAAAGCATTGTGACAATCTACATCCGATGAAAATGTCAAATTATACTTCGTTAGCCTGGTGAATGGGGCTGGTATCTTTGCGAAGTCCTTAATGAACTTCCTATAATAGCCCGCTAATCCAAGAAAACTTCTCACCTACGCTGCATTCTTTGGGATTTGCCAATCTTGAACTACAACTACCTTCGCAGGATATACTACTATCCCATCTTTAGAGACTACATGCCCTAGAAATCTCACTTCTTTTCTCCAAAAATAACATTTAGAGAACTTCGCCTTAAGCTGGTGCGCACGGAGAGTTTTCAAAACCTCCCTTAAATGTCGGGCACGCTCTTCCTCGTTCTTTGAGAAAATCAAGTTATCATCAACAAAGACACAACGAACTTATTTAGAAACTCCTGAAACACCCTGCTCATCAGATTAACAAAATAGGCGGGTGCATTCGTCAACCCAAAAGGCATAACGAGCCACTCGAAGAAACCATCGTGTAACGACCCGTATTCTACACATCATAGGATTGTAGAATATTTTTTTCTTTCCCATGTGAAGTCGTATGGTCATGTAACTTTGGGAAACATCCATTAGAGTCATTTCCCATGTTCATGATTTTTGTCGATTTTTAAATGACCATTTTACCCTTAGTTGGTACTGTTTTGGCCATAACTTTTGATTGGAAAGGAATTTTGACCTGAAACCACTTCCATTGGATTCGTTTGATGGTTTACCTTTCCGTAGAGTGGTCATAATGGCCAAACAGACTTACCGTTTGGGAGATATGGCTGAAATAAGGTTTGGAGGGTGAAAAACTGCTTAACCGGGCCAAATCGGGTGATTAGTGAGTAGGCCCATAACCCATTTCGGGATTAGGGTTATGGGGAGGCTGAAATGAGATAGAGGACCATTCCATTTCAGTTTTCTAGCCTCCACTTATCACCAAGGAACCCTAAAAATGGCCTCCAACCTCCAAATCACCTTTTGGTCAAGGATTTAGCTTAGCAACCCCTAATCAAGGAAGATCTACACCAAACCAACATTGGAGCTACTGTTTAGCATAGAGATTCACATCAAATCAGAGATTTATTTCAGATCTTAGTTTTGTTTGTGGCTAAGGTGAGTGATTTGCATAGTTTTACACTAATTATGGCTAATTAAGGGTGATTAGTGTTAATTAGCGAATTCAAACATGATAAAATTCTGGAAAAATGTTTATAAAATTCGGAATGATGTTTTAGACCTCTGATATGAATTTGGGCTAATTTGGTTAAGTTTTGCTAATTATATCATAAGTTTCACCTAAACATGCTTAAGGGAAAATAGGGGTTTTGGCTATGTTTGATCCATTTTAACCTATCATATTGTTGTTTTGATGTTTGTGATTGATGATGCATGTTGCTATGACTATATGAAATGCTTTGTGATTGGTTAGAATAGTTGGAATGGTCGAAAACGCCGTCGAGGGGCATAAACTGCTCGCTGGAAGAACTGCAGGAATCTGCCCGAACCGGACCGGATCGGTGGGCATAGGGGCGATCCGACCCGAAGACAACGATCCGTATGGCCACCCCAATCGCGAATCCTCTCCACGATCCGATTCAGCTTGATGAGGCGCCACGATCCGAAGGGAGGAGCATGACCCGATCCACTTCAGAAGCTCACGAGCTGACGACCTGGGAAGATGCACCCGACCCGACCAGTAGGGGAACACGAACTGACGTGAAGGAGGAACCACGACCCGATCCGAATGGATGCCACGACCCGATCTGAAAGGGTGACTACGACCCGATCCGTATGGGTGACCACGAGCTGATGACGTGACTCGATCCGAACCGTGGTGACGAGGGGAAACTGGACTCCGAACCGAACCACTATGACCTGAAGGCTACGACCCAGTATTGACCAATAACCCGAGATGCAAAGGTAATCCAATATGGGAAGTTAGAGCTCAGGATCCAGCTGGGAACCGATGAGTTCACTTCATGGTTGGATTTTGCTGCGGGACGTGTGCTAAGGAGTTGTCAACGTTCTTAACTTCGATTCACCACTAAGAATGAATGATGGGCTACTTATCAGTGCAGTAGGGTCACTATGACCTGAGGGGCAAGGTGATGGTAGCAAGACTACGTTATCAGTGCAGTAGGGTCATTACGACCCGAGGGGCAAGGTGATGCGTAGTAAGACTATGAGCCAGTGCAGTGGGGTCATTGCGACTCCATGGGGCAGAGTGGACATAGTAAGGATTAGTAAGGCTATGAGCCAGTGCAGTGGGGTTCTTGTGGCTCCATGGGGCAAAGTGGACATAGCGAAGGATTTGTGGCTACGTTATCAGTGCAGTGAAGCCATTTATGACTTCATGGGGCAGAGTGATCGTAGCAAGGGATGTTGGGTGATCGAAGTGGTGAATATCGTATGCTTTACGCACTGAGTGAGAGATGTGAGGATGGATGCTATGTTTGATTGTTTGCCATCATTATGACATGCACACCTCCCCCACCTCCGTATCTTTACACCGTTTGATATGATACCTTAGAGTGTTGTACAGTATGCAGTGCTAACTCTTTGGTTGCAGGTCCAGGTTCAGGTATGTTTTAGTCTACCTATTATTGTTCACTTTAGATGCTTATCGCTCATACCAGGCTTTATGTCTGACCCAGAGTTTTATGTCTCCTCTTATTACTCTGGGTGCTCACACGAGCAGACTAGAGACAGGTTAGCTGGTGATGCGCGAGTAGCTGATTCGGAGGCGGGCAGGAGGCTTCCACGTATTATATATATATATATATATATATATATATATATACACATTCTCCCTGTGTCGTTGGTGGTCGCTACTTGGGCATTAGCAGTGTACCTCATCTATTTTACTTTTGCTTTGAGACAGTTTGAAAGTTGTAATAAGCTGCATTTTGGATTTCCGTTGCTATGATGTTTAGTTCTGATTTTCAGCTTATGCACTGTCTCTCCTGTTTTATGTCAAGTATGTTATTATTATATTTTATTCTATGCGATGTGGGACATTCTACAGGTTCTTTGTATGTTCATTCCCTTCTTCCTTTTCCTTCTGACGACTCGTTCCATGCTAACTGGACATGTGTACAGCGCACTTTTGGAGTAAATGTCGGTTGGTGCGGGGCGGGCCGTCACTCTTGGTATCAGAGCTCTAGGTTGCGTAGTTAACCTAGGGAAAGACACTAGGGAGAGATAGTACGTATATGAGAGCGCGTATTTGTAATTATTTTGGTTTTCAAAAGCTATGTATATATATATATACTATTAGTATTATAAGAATGAAGTCGCACTGCACTAGCACCACTATGGGGTCGTTAATCGTTTCCCTTTTTCAGATTGACGATGAGCCGAGACACGAGGGGTGCTGGTAGAGGGACCAACCAGGGGAATGCCGCTGACATGAGGGCGATGTTTACTAACCTCATGAGAGATATGCTTAGAGAAGTGCAAGGGGCAGTTCCCAATCCCGGAGTTGGTGTTGGCCCAGTAGTGCAGGCGCCTAGGGTCGATTTCGCCAAGCTGTGCAAGGATTACACTAATCTTGGTGGGAAGTCGTTCCACGGAACGGAGTCGGCCACAGATGTTCAAGATTGGATGGATAGTTGTGATCGTATCTTTGATGACTTGGGTCTTGAGGATGCGATGAAGAGAAGGCTAGCGTCTCGTCAGCTGCAAGGGCGAGCGATGAATTGGTGGAATGCTATTAGAACAGCTACTCTAGAGGACTAGGTTACTTGGGATCAGTTCAAGGCTCGCTTTAGCGAGAAGTTCATTCCAGCTGCCCAGAAGTCAGTGTTGTTCAAGAGGTTCTTGGAACTCAAGCAGAACGGAAGGGCAGTTTCTGATTATATTGCTGAGTTCGACACTTTGTCGAAGTATGGACTATCTCTTATCGATACTCCTGAGAAGAAGAACGAGAAGTTCATTACTGGTTTGGATGGATACCTGGGGGAAAGGCTTATCAACCACATCGATGAGACTTTTGAATCGATCGTGGGGAAAGCTTTGAGATCAGTGAGCCTTTACCCTAAGTCAAGGACTGAGGCTGCATCTGCAGAAGGGCCAAAGCCGCAAGCAGGCGGTGGAGGCAAGAATAACTCTCAGAATAAGAGGAAGCAGGACCAATCTAAGGGTGGCCAGAAAAAGAGCAAGAAGGATGTTGAGTGCTTCAGCTGTGGAAAGAAAGGCCATTATGCTAAAGAATGTCGGGCCAAGCCAGCGGAAAGGAAGTGCTACAACTGTGGTCAAGTGGGACATCAGAAGGATAAGTGTCCCTAACCTCTTAAGGAGAAGCAGATTGTGAAAGCATATGTTATTGATGCTGTTCCTTCTTCGTCGAATGCCCCAACTGCGGCGGAGAAAGGAAAGAATGTTGTTATTCAAGGTATGCTTTCTATTTATGATGTACCAGTTCGAGTTTTGTTTGATACTGGGGCTTCCCGTTCCTTCATATCTAGTGACCTGGTAGAAGGTTGGGACTGGAACCCGAGATAGTCGATAGACCATTAGTTTTGACGAACCCGATTGGTGGTTCGACTAGCCTTAGTATGATTTGCAGGAATTTGGTCTTATCGAGTCATGGATGTATGTTTGTATGTGATTGCTTTGTTTTGGGCTTTACTGGGTATGGCGTTATATTGGGAGTCGATTGGCTCCAAAGATACGGGGTGGTGGTAGACTGTGAGGGCTTTTTGGTGACAGTGAGGGCGGATGATGGGCGGAGGGTAGTGTTTGGTAGTCTACCCAGTGATGGAGTTATGGCTAGTTTTGTAAGTTCCCTCGACATCCCGCAGGATGAGTTGTCAGATGTGCCCGTGGTTGGCCAGTATCCGGACATCTTCGAGGAGGTGACCAGGCTTCCACCACACCGAGAGATTGAGTTCCGTATTGATTTAGTGAAGATGTCAGACCTATAGTAATGCCACTTCGTCGTATGGCACCAAGGGAGCAGCGAGAGCTCAGGGTGCAAGTCGGCAATCTTTTGAAGAAGGGATTTATTAGAAGGAGTGTCTCCGAGTGGGGAGCACCAGTTGTGTTTGCCACTAAGGCAGATGGTTCCCTTCGTTTGTGTGTGGACTATCGCGAGTTGAATAAGGTGACGAGGAAAAATAAGTATCCTCTACCGCGGATAGATGATTTGTTTGATCAGCTGGAAGGAGCTAGAGTGTTCTCCCAGTTGGACCTCGCGACAGGATTTCATCAGCTACAAGTAGCGGATGAGAGTGTTCCGAAAACGGCATTTAGGACGCCGTCTGGATTTTATGAGTGGTTGGTCATGCCGTTTGGGTTGACCAATGCACCAGCCTATTTTGTGGATCTTATGAATCGAGTATTCAGAGATCAGTTGAATAGTTTTGTTCTTGTGTTCGTGGATGATATCCTTGTTTACTCAAGGATAGAGGAGGAACACAAGGGACACTTGAGGATAGTGATGGAGGTGTTGAGGAAACACCAATTGAAAGCGAAATTCTCTAAGTGTCATTTTTGGAGAAGGGAAGTGAGATTCTTGGGTCATGTTGTTTCCGAGAGTGGTATTGCCGTGGACCCTGCGAAGGTGGCTACGGTACAGGACTGGCCTACGCCCAAGAATGCAACAGATGTAAGAAGTTTATTGGGATTAGCTGGATATTATCGTAAGTTTATCCAGTACTTCTCCAAGATAGCAGCACCGTTGACTCAGTTGACTAAGAAGAATCAGTCCTTCGTCTGGGACGGAGTGTGTGAGGATGCCATCAAGAGTCTAAAGGAGAGGTTGACGCGTGCGCCAGTGTCAGTCATTCCTAAAGGGAATGAAGAGATGACGGTATACACGGATGCTTGTGGTACCGGACTGGGTGCTGTATTGATGCAAGGAGGTAGGGTTGTAGCTTATGCTAGTCGACAGCTAAAGCCGCATGAGAAGAAGTATCCTACCCATGATTTGGAACTAGCAGCGATCGTGTTTGCGCTGAAGGTGTGGAGACATTATCTCTTGGGAGAAAGATTTGAGTTGTTTACCGATCATAAATCGTTAAAGTATCTCTTCACTCAGAAAGATTTGAATCTCCGTCAGCAAAGATGGTTAGAGTTCTTGGCTTCGTATGATTTTGATATCACATATACACCTGGGAAAGGTAATGCGGTAGCCTATGCCTTGAGTAGGATACATGCCAGCTTAGGGGCAATGTTTCTTGAGTGGAAGCAACTGGAGTATATCGCGGGGTTTGATTTCAGACCAAAGTGCGAATTGGATCCATTCATGCTAGCTAGTTTGACGATCAGACCCACTTTGATAGAGCGGATTGGTTCTAGCCAGAGGGACGATCCTAATCTATTAGAAATCATCTCCAAGTTAGAGATGAACATCGACGGTGAGGAGATGAATGTGTATGGGCTTGATCGAGATGGATGGCTTAGACGGAATGGAAGGCTAGTTGTACCCAACGTGAATGGTTTGAGGGATGAAGTGCTTAGAGAATGTCATCACTCAAAACTGACTACACATCCCGGTGGTAATAAGATGTATCGAGACATGAGACAGACTTACTACTGGGAAGGGATGAAAAGAGACGTTAGGAAGTTTATATCCAAATGCATGAATTGCCAGCTAGTTAAAGCCGAGCAAAAGAAGCCTAGTGGGTTATTACAACCATTAAAAATTCCCGAATGGAAATGGGAGCAAGTCTCGATGGATTTAATCGATGGCTTACCAAGGACTAGATCGGGATATGATAGCATTTGGGTGATTGTGGATCGATTGACTAAGAGTGCAAGATTTATACCAGTCAAATCGACCAGAACGGCAGCCAAGTTGGCAGAATTGTATATGAAGTGGGTAGTGAGATTTCATGGAGTATCCAAAAGCATTGTGAGTGACCGAGACCCGTTGTTCACTAGTAGGTTTTGGAAGAGCTTACAAGAGGCTCTAGGGTCAGGATTACATCTCAGTACCGCATATCATCCTCAGACTGACGGTCAGACGGAGAGGGTGAATCGTATATTGGAAGATCTCTTGAGAGCTTGTATATTGGATTTTGGTGGATCATGGGATGACCATTTGCATCTAGTAGAGTTTGCATATAATAATAGCTACCAATCCAGTATCGGTATGGCTCCATATGAAGCTTTGTACGGAAGACCGTGCAACTCACCATCATGTTGGATAGAGACTGGCGAGAAGTTTGTGCTTGGACCAGAGGTGGTGAGAGAAACTTTTTATAAGATTAAGATCATTCAGCAACGAATGAAAGCTGCCCAAGATAGGCAGAAGAGTTATGCCGATAAGAGGAGAAGAGACTTGAAATTCTCCATTGGCGACTTGGTGTTTGTCAAGATCTCTCCGTTGAAGAGCGTGATACGATTTGGCAGGAGAGGCAAATTAGCACCAAGATTTGTTGGCCCATTCCCTGTTCTTGAATTAGTCGGGAATTTGGCTTATAGAGTTGGCTTACCAGAGAAAATGGCGGGAGTTCACAATGTATTTCATGTTTCCCAACTAAGGAAGTTCGTTCACGACTCAGATATGACTATTTCACCTAATTAGTTAGAGGACTTCGAAGTAGAACCCAAGGCGGTTGGGAACCGCAAGTCGATTCGTATTGTGGGGCACGATACGAAGCAACTTCGAAGGAAGTCGGTGAAGCTAGTCAAGGTTCAGTGGGGCGAAGACGAGAATGATTGTACTTGGGAGACAGAGGAGAGCATTAGGAAGACATATCCAGAACTCTTTACCTGGTAAGATTTACTTTGCAATTTAGTTTTCCGCATGCTAGGGTAGATTTGTTTTGCTTGGTTGCATGTTTGATTGCTGTTTCATGATTGATAGGCATCCGGGACCTTTGTGTGTGTTTTGATTAGGGAATTTCGGGGGCGAAATTTCTTAAGGGGGGGAGAGTGTAACGACCCGTATTCTACACATCATAGGATTGTAGAATATTTATTTCTTTCCCATGTGAAGTCGTATGGTCATGTAACTTTGGGAAACATCCATTAGAGTCATTTCCCATGTTCATGATTTTTGTCGATTTTTAAATGACCATTTTGCCCTTAGTTGGTAGTGTTTTGGCCATAACTTTTGATTGGAAAGGAATTTTGACCTGAAACCACTTCCATTGGATTCGTTTGATGGTTTAACTTTCCGTAGAGTGGTCATAATGGCCAAACGGACTTACCGTTTGGTAGATATGGCTGAAATAAGGTTTGGAGGGTAAAAAACTGCTTAACCGGGCCAAATCGGGTGATTAGTGAGTAGGCCCATAACCCATTTCGGGATTAGGGTTATGGGGAGGCTGAAATGAGATAGAGGACCATTCCATTTCAGTTTTCTAGCCTCCACTTATCACCAAGGAACCCTAAAAATGGCCTCCAACCTCTAAATCACCTCCAAATCACCTTTTGGTCAAGGATTTGGCTTAGCAACCCCTAATCAAGGAAGATCTACACCAAACCAACATTGGAGCTGCTGTTTAGCATAGAGATTCACATCAAATCAGAGATTTATTTCAGATCTTAGTTTTGTTTGTGGCTAAGGTGAGTGATTTGCATAGTTTTACACTAATTATGGCTAGTTAAGGGTGATTAGTGTTAATTAGCGAATTCAAACATGATAAAATTCTGGAAAAATGTTTATAAAATTCGGAATGATGTTTTAGACCTCTGATATGAATTTGGGCTAATTTGGTTAAGTTTTGCTAATTATATCATAAGTTTCACCTAAACATGCTTAAGGGAAAATAGGGGGTTTTGGCTATGTTTGATCCATTTTAACCAATCATATTGTTGTTTTGATGTTTGTGGTTGATGATGCATGTTGCTATGACTGTATGAAATGCTTTGTGATTGGTTAGAATAGTTGGAATGGTCGAAAACGCCGTCGAGGGGCGTAAACTGCTCGTTGGAAGAACTGCAGCGATCTGCCCGAACCGGACCAGATCGGTGGGCATAGGGGCGATCCGACCCGAAGACAGCGATCCGTATGGCCATCCCGATCGCGAATCCTCTCCACGATCCGATTCAGCTTGATGAAGCGCCACGATCCGAAGGGAGGAGCATGACCCGATCCACTTCAGAAGCTCACGAGCTGACGACCTGGGAAGATGCACCCGACCCGACCCGACCAGTGGGGGAACACGAACTGATGTGAAGGAGGAACCACGACCCGATCCGAATGGATGCCACGACCCGATCCGAAAGGGTGACTACGACCCGATCCGTATGGGTGACCATGAGCTGATGACGTGACTTGATCCGAACCGTGATGACGAGGGGAAACTGGACTCCGATCCGAACCACTATGACCTGAAGGCTACGACCCAGTATTGACCAATAACCCGAGATGCAAAGGTAATCCAATATGGGAAGTTAGAGCTCAGGATCCAGCTGGGAACCGATGAGTTCACTTCATGGTTGGATTTTTCTGTGGGACGTGTGCTAAGGAGTTGTCGACGTTCATAACTTCAATTCACCACTAACAATGAATGATGGGCTACTTATCAGTGCAGTAGGGTCATTATGACCTGAGGGGCAAGGTGATGGTAGCAAGACTACGTTATCAGTGCAGTAGGGTCATTACGACCCGAGGGGCAAGGTGATGCATAGTAAGACTATGAGCCAGTGCAGTGGGGTCATTGCGACTCCATGGGGCAGAGTGGACATAGTAATGATTAGTAAGGCTATGAGCCAGTGCAGTGGGGTTCTTGTGGCTCCATGGGGCAAAGTGGACATAGCGAAGGATTTGTGGCTACGTTATCAGTGCAGTGAAGCCATTTATGACTTCATGGGGCAGAGTGATCGTAGCAAGGGATGTTGGGTGATCGAAGTGGTGAATATCGTATGCTTTACGCACTGAGTGAGAGATGTGAGGCTGGATGCTATGTTTGATTGTTTGCCATCATTATGACATGCACACCTCCCCCACCTCCGTATCTTTACACCGTTTGATAAGATACCTTAGAGTGTTGTACAGTATGTAGTGCTAACTCTTTGGTTGCAAGTCCAGGTTCAGGTATGTTTTAGTCTACCTGTTATTGTTCACTTTAGATGCTTATCGCTCATACCAGGCTTTATGTCTGACCCAGAGTTTTATGTCTCCTCTTATTACTCTGGGTGCTCACACGAGCAGACTAGAGACAGGTTAGCTGGTGATGCGCGAGTAGCTGATTCGGAGGCGGGCAAGAGGCTTCCACGTATGATATATATATATATATATATATATATATATATATATATATATATATAGACACACACACACACATTCTCCCTGTGTCGTTGGTGGTCGCTACTTGGGCATTAGTAGTGTACCTCATCTATTTTACTTTTGCTTTGAGACAGTTTGAAAGTTGTAATAAGCTGTATTTTGGATTTCCGCTGCCATGATGTTTAGTTCTGATTTTCAGCTTATGCACTGTCTCTCCTGTTTAATGTCAAGTATGTTATTATTATATTTTATTCTATGCGCTGTGGGACATTCTACAGGTTCTTTGTATGTTCATTCCCTTCTTCCTTTTCCTTCTGACGACCCGTTCCGTGCTAACTGGACATGTGTACAGCGCACTTTTGGAGTAAATGTCGGTTGGTGCGGGGCGGGCCGTCACACATCTGGAGTTCTAAAAGCGGTCTTGTCTATACTATCCCCGGCCACCCTAAACTGATGAAACCCCGTGGCCAAGTCTAACTTAGAGAAAACAGATGCACCAACAAGCTGGACAAACAGATCGTCTATACTTGGAAGTGGGTGCCTATTTTTCTTAGTGAGCTTGTTCAACTCTCTATAATCCACACATAAGCGAACTGAACCGTCCGACTTAGTTGCGAATACCATCGGAGCACCCCATTCAGATATGCTTCGATTAATAAACCATTTCTCAAGCATCTTTCCTACTTGCTTGCTAAGCTCCCTCCTTTCTCTTGGAGTCATGTTGTGCACAGGCAATGCAATTGGCTTTGCATTGTCCACCAAGTATATATGGAAAACGATCTCATGCCTTGGAGGTAAGCCCCAAACCTCCTCAAAAACATCAGGATACTCACAGACTACGGGTACATGTCATAGATCATCGATCGATGCATCAAGTGACTATAGGAAACTAAGCATGACAGACCCTTTAGGGTCACAAGAAATCTCGAGGGTCTTCCCATGACAAGTCAAAAGTCTAACGACCCTCATCTCACAATCTAGAATGACACAATACATGGCTAGCCAATCCATCCCTAGAATCAAACCATAGCCCATGAAACCAAGCATATATGCGTCACACTCAAACTCGATGCCTAACACAGATATTCTCAAACCTCGACAAATCATAGACAAATGAGTCGTACAACCAATGGGGTTTGAGACAACAACGGGATCCAAAACCATACTAGTACTAAGGTGTAGAGACTCAACCACAGAATCAGATATTAAAGAATGTGAAGCGCCCAAATCAAATAGAGTTCTAACAGGATGATTGAAATAGAAATCAAACCTTCAACAGAAACTTTCTTACCTCTATCTAGCACACTGGCCACGAGAGCATGCACCTGCCCTCCCAAAGATCTTTCCCTTTGACCTTGTCCTTGCTCCTTCGGGCATTCCTTAGAAATGTATCCGACCTCTCCACAATTGAAACAAGAGTTCTTCTTTCTTTTGCTGTACTTGATCAAGTGACCCTCGCGTCCAGAATTATGGCACTTCCTCTTATCTCTAGCCTTGCCATCCTTTCCACCCTTCTTTTGTTGTTGTTGCTGTCCTTTCTTGGGCTACACTTTCTTATTTTTTGTTTTCTTAACCTTAGCCTCTTTCTTTTCACCTTTATCTTCCTCGTGCATTAAATCCATATCAATGAGCTTTTCAAAAGTTGCTCCCATCGGAATATGATACATAGCCAACCCATGGAGGGGTTCATTTAATCCTCTAGCAAACCTCAAAGTTTTCTGGGTATCTACTACCTCCAAACCAAACCTCGTCAGTTGATTGAACTTGTTAACATATTCTTAGACAATCATGCCTCCTTGTTTGAGTGCCAAAAACCTTTGTATTTGCATATTTTTCTCAGCTTGAGAAAGAAACTTCATCTCGAATATTTGTCGGAAATCATTCCAAGTCTCCACTGGACGCCCTACTTGCATTACTTCCCACCAGAATGAACCTCATCTCTCAGTAGCCAAGCGGCCAACTGAATCTTTCTATGATCGTCAACTTCGAAATTTCCATACAAATCCTCCGTCTCTTTAAGCCAATTCCTTGCCTCTACAAAAGTTTCCGTCCCTTGGAATGGCTTTCCACCCATAGAACAGAAATCTTTGCATATCTTAGAGAAATTATTAGCACACGGTGGAGGAGGAGGAACAGCGGGTGCAGCTGGGGAGGAACGTCTGCTTGACCACCGGTAGGCGCCGTGGCCTCAAGGTACCTACGGAACCAGCACGGTATCGTGATGCCCTTAGGAATATTAGGTTCCCCAGACATGCTAAAAAGAAAAGGAAAAAGGGATTCAAACAGAGAATTGAATGATATTTCTTATGCCTTTGAGTAATATGATTTTCAAAACAGACTTTTCTTTTAAAAATGCTTTCTTTTAAAACCTTTTTGAAAACAATTTTCAAAATCTTTTATCCAATCTGATAACCTTCGGCTCTGATACCAAGTGTGACACCCCACGTCCGTTAATGTCACTCATTAAGAGAATGCAATAAGTTTCGTGAACGTTATAGGTAAACAGAAACAGAAATATTACAAGATAGATATAAAATAACAGCAGAATTTAAAACTTTATTACCCAAAAAACATCGTGTTTCAAAACATGTTACATCATGAGTCTGAAATACCTAAAACTCAATTCATCAATTTAAACTTCTGTCTTGTACTAAAATCATCGGAGTACAAGAAACATGAAAAGAGCATAATCCCCAAAAACATAGCCATCGTAGAGAAGGTACAAAATCAAGCAGTACATTTAAGCAGCTCCAAGCAGAAGGAAAGAAGAATCCCGATCAAGCTTGAGTATTCCCAACCTGAGAACCTAGGGGGGACAGAAGAGAAAGAAGAGAAAACAAAATAGGTCAGACATAAGTCTGACGAGTCCAGTTACTTTTAGCATATAAATAAATAAAAGCATCATGACAAGCATATAAACTAGATAAGAGGGATAACAACATATAAGGCAGGTATGAAAAGGTAAGCAGGATAAACCGAATAGAACATATATGTATAGCGCGTCTCTAACATTTTCCCCTTACTCTGTACCACTACTAGTATCATATGAACAAGATGATCCCCAACAAGATGGTAGACTTAGGCGTACTTCTAGTGGGAGGTTTTACCCCATATAATAACAGGCAGCCCAATTGAACTTACCGGTGTTACCCCTAAGGATAATAACGGGCTCCTAAACAGGCGAGACTAGATGTACCCTAATTACTACCCCAATCGATCGGATCCCTACTTCGTAGATACCCTGTGTTGGCCCCACAGTAGGATGTATCACTTCCTAAAGTGGCAACCCTTCGTTTTCAGGATGTGCACAACCATATCTACCGATGTCACGGCGTCTTAGCCTCCCTTGTTCGGACCCATGCACGCACATGACCTCGTCGGAATGCGCCGCCCACACCGTCCCTCTTTGGGATCTCTTACAATCATACCAGTAAGCATGCCCCGACTTCGACCTAGTTCGGAGTACACGTTTGATCTATATATGGGTTACTAATTGAAACGGGTCCCACGTACAAGATGATACAAGTTTCCCCCTAGGCTTGCATTTCCATTACTAGGATATACACAAGTTATGACATACCAGCATAACAAGATTGCATAACCCCAACAGGTTAAGTTTGTGAGCCTATATATAAATATTACTCACCACCCCAAGATATACGTAACCCTCCCACTGTTTCAAGCAAGTTTACTTAACCCCTACTCAAGTTAACATGTTCATCTAATCTCTATGGATTCAAGCAGGTTAAGTATTCTAGTTCATTACCATTTATTCATTTATGGTTAAAATGCACTAGACCTCCCATATTAAGCCTACAACTTGTGGATGCAGGATATGCCGGGTCCGGGCAGACTTCTTCCACAAGTCGGACTTAACCTCGTGTCTTTGCCCGTTACATAATTATGCACTTAGGCCCTTACATTAGATTCGCCACTTGTGGTTGCTGGATATGCCGGGTGGGTCCAGGTAGACTTTTACCACAAGTGTAATCTAACCTCATGTCTAAGCGCTGTTATAGTTTCTAATTACTGTAATTCTAGGCATTTCATTCTTTAACAATTATCCCTATTTCATTATAGGTTTTCATGCCACTTTTTCCAAGTTATACTCATCATGTATTATATGCCCCAAATTAAGATCTTTAATCACAGTTTGGTTTATGCCCCAAATCCATATTCATGTTTTCAATTCAAGTTATGCTCCAAGTTTCCCAATACAAGTTATGCCTCAATTTTAACATTTTCCCCTCGCTCCCAATTTCACGTATTCATATATTTCAGCAGTATGCCTAGGCTCGAAGGTAGCCTGGCTATAAAATAAAATGGGAAAAGAAGAAGGGAAGAGGACAGAAATAAGTATACTAACAAGATAAACATATGATTTCAGAAATAGGCATAACAACTGAATAAGCATATAGTGATAGAATTGGGCATAATAACAAGATAGACATATAAGAACAAATCTGATGAACATGTGATAATAGAACTGATTAGGCATTGTGACATGATTAATCAACTAGCATAATTGGGATGTCACAAATAGGCATATGAGATCTAAACAGTGAATTAAATATATAGATAATAGCAGATCTTATATGATTCAATTAGTCATAGGCTTAGATCCAATTCATAACATGTCAAGATTAACTTTTAAGTATTCATATCTACAAATAACGTAGACTCATAGAGAATGGATCTAAGAAAACTGAGAAAAGCGTGTTGATGTTGAATCGGCGATCTTTGAATACGTATGAATCGTTATTGCAGAAGAAAAGGCTAATTTAATCTGAGTTGGAGCAGCATCTCACCGTCGCCATTGATTTAGATGAATAAAACAATGGGTATAGGGTCCTATTTATAGCATAGGGCCAACGAACCTAGCCAAGAATTCAGTCCACGTTCAGAACCAGGAATCTTCCCAGATCTGTATGGGGGTCGACCCCCGTTAATGTGTCGATCTAGGGGTCGACACCCCCTTGATGGGGTCGACCCATGGGTCGACACCCATCGGAGGGAATTTTCCTGCTCCCTTTTCTGCTGTTTGATTTTGAATTTATTTCTGGATTTATTTTATTTATATATAAGTGGCTTATATAACCTTAATATCTTCTTCATATGGTGTCCATTTTACGCAAACTCGGAGTCTGTCTTAAGCAGAATTCCGAGACGAACGCAATGGCATAGTCCGTTTCACTTAATTCCTAATATTTAATTAAGTATTCCTTAGTTTATCATTTTAATGTATTATAAAATTACGGGGTGTTACACACGATGAGGAACGTTAGAAATTGGACCTTTATAGTCGGACGCTTCGACGCGTCGGATGCAACGGTCCAATTTCTAACGCTCATCTCCTTCTCTCTCCTATATAACACCTCCTCCTCTTTCTTCTAACTCTCCACACTTCCAACATACAATCCTCCTCTTCTTCTATTTTCTTCCAACCAAATCCAAATTTCAATACGAGCTTTTTTATTAACGTTGTTTTTGTTATTTTCAGTTATTCAGAATATTGTTTTTCTGATTCAATTTGCATTTCTATTTTTCAGTATGGTCAACCAAAAAACTGTACATCAGTAGACGTTCGAAGCAACTCAGGTTATGATGCAATGTGTTGTTGAAGCCTATGGTACTTGTGGTAGCAACAAAAAAGATGCGCACAAAGCAATGGCAGAAAAGTTCAACAACGCGTACAGAACAATCCGAATATCACACCAAAAGACGAAGGCAAAATCTGAAATAAATATGATAGTTTTCGACGAGAGCGGCTTAAATGGGATGGTTTGATGAACATGGTTGGTGCTGCTTGGGACCCTAATAAAGAAACGGTTTCTGGAAGCGACGAATGGTGGGAAGATAGGGTAAATGTCTTAACTTGAATTTTTATGGTTTATTTATAGATAGTTACTTAAAATTTCACACTCATTTTATTTTTTATTTTTAGGAATTTGGACCAACTATTACAAAATATAAGAGACGCCCGCTTGAAAATTTGGAGATGATGCAACAATTATTCTGTGGGATGAATGCTATTGGACAATCATCGTATACACTTTCTGCTACCGTGTAACCGTCGTAGATTGGTACGCCTCCTTCAATACAGAGCATGTTTGATAGAACATTGGCTTTTTAATCCATTGGATAAAACGCAAAATGAACAAATTCCAAATTTGAATTCGCCAACAAATCCTCCATTGCAACAAACTCCACTTAATCCTATATTTCACTAAACCGCAATTAATCCTTCGCACCAAACTCCAATGAATCCTTTTTTGCAACAAACTTCACCTCATGGTTCAAGAAGACAACCTGGTGAAAATGAAGACAATATAGTCGATCACATTGGAATAACATACGAGAAACAAATGAAAAAAATCTTGCACGCATTCTGATAGTCCGAATACCAGTACCAGCGTAGAATCAAAAGGAAGTTCTATAAGTTATGCAAATGTGGTTGCTCGCATTCAACGTCTTGGAGAAGGAGATGAATTTGGCATTGCAGAAGCAATATTACTTGTTATGAAACTCGACACGAAAGTAGTATTTACTATTCTTCCTGGCGATATATCGACAAGTTTGTTGATATCAGGGATTGCAGCTCAACGCCACACAAAAATACCAAACTTTTCTGATAAAACAAGGTGGTGGCAACAAGTAGAATTTTCATGTCATTTTGTTATTGTGTTTTTGTTGTATTTTTTAATGAAATGTAGTAGTTTTTTATATACAATCAGTATCTAATTTTCAAAACAAAAAAAAATTAAAAATTCCATTGTACAAATACCATGCTCAAATACCCCGTTCGCAACAAAAAACGCATTCTTCATTCACTAACGTGCCACACTCAAATGTCACGCTCAATTACCCTATTTGCACTCGTAAAAAACGCACCCTATATCTACTTCGAATAATAAATTATAATGTCAAATAATGGTAGATTTGTCCAAAAAAAATTATTCAACAAATTATTAAACTTTATTTCTTTCACTAAGCATTCAAATTTCAGCACTTTACATTGAGCATTAATCATTTAGCATTCAGCTTTAAGCTTTCAGCATTTCAAATAAACAGAACCTAAGACTTCATAGATAAATTATTTGTCATATTTGTTTTTAACTTCAAAAAATTGATGAATACCAAAAAATATACGTTCTTGAGAATCTATAGGGCTTAAATCTAGCAGACAGCCCAAAAAGTTAAAGAGAAAAGAGATGCGAGATTTTTATGGTTCGGTAATCTGGTCATATGTCCACTCTGTGGTTTTATTGTTTATGGATATAAAAGAGTTTGTATGAAATTGAAAACCACAATTACAAAAAGTTGACAAGTTATCACCAAGAGTATTGTCTTCGTGATTATTAAAGGAAGAAAGATGGTAAAGAGCAAAAGAGTCCTAAACCAAAATGAAAGGAAAAAAATCCTTATTTAGTTGCAGTTAGGCTAGTATTAATAGGGAAACAGATGTACAGGTTCATGAGTATGCTTGCAGTTGAAGTCCATAACATAGCTTGGTGTTATATAAGTGAGCACGAAGGCCCATGAACCGAGAAACTTGGTATTGAGTGTTCTCACTTGGCACCGTTCTGTTTTACATGGTGCAAAGTGGACTCCTTCGCTTTTTTGCTTTCTATCCTATACTCCATATGTTCTAAACTATTTTCATTGACTTTTAGTTGGTTTTAGTAATCTTCTCGATATTGCTTGTCTTTTTTTCACTTTCTTATCATCAATCCTCAGAATTGTTTGCCAAATTTAAGAAAACTCTTTGATCATGAGTGGTTGGAGTAGTATATAAGGTAGTTTAGGAGGCAAAATAAAGAGAAAGAACCACTCCTTACCAACAAAAACAAATGGATACCAAGTTATCTCCTTAGTCCATTTCCATTAAAATTTCTTATGGTATTACTCTATTTCCTCTGAGTGTACTTACAAGTTTTTGAGTTGTTTCATTCTTGTCTTGATCTTCAAATTCTTGTTGAGGTCCGCAACACTAAAAAGCGGGTTAATGATTTCCCTCCAAAGTATGTCTTTGGAATGTAAAATGTATTTTGCTCGAGATCAAGTTTTCAGCATAGTCAATCTTTGATAGTTGAGCTCTCTAGTCATGCATTGATCTCGATCTCGGTGAACCACCGAGCTCCTACGGATTCTCCTATAGCTAAGCACTCCATTTATCGCCTAAGTGTCAACCATGAATCTTGATCATCCTGTCTTTATTTAGAGATATCACATTGCATATTAAAATTGTCACATGTTCACCTAGGAATTATCCGTTCTACTCGAACTACAAAGCATTCGAATGCTTCTATCAAATCCACATCCATTCTAAGGCTTGATCTCATTGGATCATACATCATCCTATTAAGGGTTCAATCTCCCTGAGTCGTCTATCTTCAAATATAGGGTAGATTGTTTATCATCTAATATAGGGTTTGGTCTCTTTGGATCATTTATCATCACATTTAATGTTTCGATCTCTACAGACTACTACTATCCAACTTAGGGTTTCGATCTCCCTTAGATTCTAATTGAGCCTAATTTACTCGCTCCTTAACAAAGGATCCAATGATTAGGTAAGCATATATGCTCTCTTTCCAGTGAAAAGGACTTACTTTTAGTATCCCCGGATGGCCAGATCCTTATTGAGCTTACCATTCGCTCAACGGTATGGGGACCCAAGGATCACACTTCCACTCACTCTATGATGAGGAGAATTACTTTTTATATAAGTTTATCCAATTGCTCTCCGGCAATGCACCTTATGACCCTATACTCCAGATAGGACTACAATGATAAACATTAATCATCATGTTCAAGTAGTTTTTTCAAAAATCAAATATCAAACCAAAGCAAGCAAGCAATAATCATCATTACTCATCCCAAACATCTAGCTTAGAGCCTATCTAGAGACCAATCTAGGTGCAACGTGTAAACAATTCAAGGTTACTACAGTCGCAGCTAGTCATCTCAAACATCCACTTCAAAGCGTATCTATAGACTTATCAAAACCTTGTATTTTCTTATTCAATCTGGTTTTATATTTTCCTTATAAATTCATCAGATGTCAAACTCAAATATGCCTAGAGACTATTCAAAATATCATACACACGTAACTAGTCCAAGCTTATTATTATCTTAATTATTCAAATAGAAAGCAATGCATGAGAAATGAACATGATTCCTATCCATCTGGATTATCATCCAACGGAAGTCTCCAACCAATAACTTCATTCTACCCTCCATTTGTATGATGAGCTTTTGATTCCCACTCCTTCTATCATGCATTTGTTATTTAATTTGCCTATGTAGCTCTAGCATTGCTCATTTTCTCATTCAAACTTGCTTTAATATCAACCCAACATTGCCCTCGAGTATATTCCTTCTATCACCGAGAAAATTTGGTTGGCACCAAGTGGCCCTAGTTGTTGGTGCGTTGCTCTGATTTGCTCTGCCCTAAATCTGTATGTTCTTGCGGTAGTTAATATTCCTTGTTTTTGAATTACATCTTGCATTTTTTTAACCATTTTCTATATTTGTGCTTAAGACACTTGGATAAATTTGTTGGAATTTGAGGGAAACTCCTGGCTATCCTTTGCCATAGTTGAATTCCTCCAACCTTGTATCTAGTATAAGGCCTTTTCATTTCTTTAAACTTTGTATTGAGGCATTAAGTGATGAGAACTAGCTCTTTCTCGTTAAAAGCACTAAAAATTGATGTTTAGAATGGATCAACAACCAACGATAAGTTGTACAAAACTTGATAACAATGAAAAAATTATCAAAAAGCAAAGAGACATATAATTTTTAACGTGATTCGGTAATCTCTAGTCTACGTCCACTTTATAATTTTATTGATTATGGATCTAAGAGAGTTTGTATGATTACAACCTATAAGTGTTGTATATAACGGTGTTGTATACACAATTATATGATTTTTGTTTGATGATAACAACCAAATATATATTATTTTAAATATGTTTGTTGTTGTACCGTTTCATATATTTATCATAGACTGGATGTGACGATCCCAAAACCCCGTGACACGGTGTTAAGGATAATCATTGGAATATAACACATTAATCATCATTAGCAGATCACAGATAATAGCATAAACAGAAAATAGAATAATTTACACACATATGACAGCGGAATCATATAGATATCATCACATTAGAGAAGCACAGTACAGGATACAACTTAGTGTATAATGATACATAATCAGTCACCATCGCCTGAGGCGGAATCATACATAAAGAGTACACAAAAGGAATATCAGTCTACATCGCCAGTGGCGGAATCATAATATAGATACAATATTGGCGGAGAAAATCCAAGTCAGCACGGTGTAGTCAAGCCTCGCCATGAGCCAAAAGGTGCGTCAGAAACCTGTAACTAGGCTGCCCGTGTGAAAATGAGGGCACCCGAGTTTGCAAGGTGAAACAAACTACGAGTCAGTCATGGGACTGGTATGAGAAATCTACTCAACTTATTAACAACAATAATAAGGCAAATCAAAGGACCACGCCACTTTCGCGGAATGGGTTTACTCCAATGAGTGCCAGTGCATGAAATAAAATAAACGATTAAATCAACGCAATGCTTTTTATAAAATGAAGCCATTATAAGACTCAGGTCCCATCACACAATGCAACGCAAGCCGGAGGATAGAGTTTTTCCTTATAATGGCCAAAGATGCTTCATACGAATAAAACAAAAGTGTTTGATATTATTACTAGTGCATATATGTTTCAAAGGCAAATTCAATCATAAATATCAATCCTAGGCGGCATAGCTACCATCTACTATGTCGCCATACTAGTAATACAATCACATCTGCAGATTTCGTATTGGAAATCAGATTCCTTCATGAGTCGAGGCAAGGGGCAAGCTCCTCTCCGTTCGAGACACTCTAGCAAATGCCTCGGGACCGCACACAGCAATCCCCTGGATCCTCCAAGGCCAGTCCTCTCTTACTTTTGAGGATTAGTTATTCCTGAACACACGTTTCCCGGTCCTTACAGACCTATAATCGAGGCGCCTCGTATTCCAACAACCACACAGGTGAAAAGTAGATATAAATGTCAGGGCTGGGAGGTCACTGACACCACCATAGCTAGAAAGAAACGTCATGCACTCCTTGGGTCCTTCTCCCGTTTTTGACTCATACCGGGGTGTGAGGCTCGCGAATTCACGTTATACACAAAGCTACGTCACACAGACCATGCTTTGATCATCAACCACAAGACTTTGCTTTGCAACAGAAGCCTTGATCATATGCCACTTAGGCGTGCCACACAGGCAATCCACTCCATGCGACTGATTTCTGTCAATACGTAACCTCTGAGCTCGTACGTCTCAGAGAAGGGCGTTAAGCAAGAGAATAAATTCTCCGCCGCCAGACAGATATATATTTAACAGAGATCAATCAACACAGAACAAAATCCAATGTCAGACACACAGTCCATTTACAAGTCCGTTCTGGGTCTGAACGAAACCGGAGGCACCAATTCCTCGCATATCCGTACAATCAACAATATGTTTGGACGGCTACTACTTCAATTCCTTCATGGTAGCTACTCCAATCACGAGCATCAGTAGCGCCCATCCATCCAATGTGGAGATTGTCGGTCTTCAACCATCTTCTACTCTTCGACTTCTCAACGTCGATCGATTATTTGAAATGAGATAAACTCGGCCTTTTCAAATAATCCACGTATATTTAGATTTTCAAACCAATTAATCACATGGTTGAACTATTCAACATTCACATTTCAGTTATTTAGTTAAAATTTTCATGTCAAATACATTCAGCCATTACATCTCAAGCAAACACAACAAAATTGGTTCATTTTCACTCTATATCGTCTATAGCACTTCATAACGATATATCGCCATTTTTATTTAATTTAAAACGGCCATATTTAATTAAACGACGTTTCAGGTCGTGTCGACGCACTGGCGCTGCTTTCCACTAATTTTGTTTTACACATATCTAAAAATCTAACCGTTGGATCTTCACAAATTTCACATCATTAGGAAGGTCATTTCAAAACGAATCCAACGGTTTCAGTTTTGGGAAAATCCGACGGTCGGATTTTCCACACCAACCATTTGAAGTTACGATTTCAATTTACGAACTGCAGCGTCGTTATTCGATTTAATTTAATTATATATATATAATCGTTTCTGGCGCTGTTTTTCTTCAGTTTTGAATTAAACATTCCAGACAATCCAACCGTCGGATCTTCACAAAGTTGGTGCCGTTGGAAAGATATTTCCATGGCTAACCCAACGGTTGAGGTTTCGGGTAAATCCAATGGTCGGATCTTCCGCACTAGTCGTTTGAAATCACGGTTTCAAAACACGAACTGCACGGCCACGTTTCGTTTTAATTATATTTATATTTATATATTTATATAAATATAGCTCATTCAAAATTTCCTATATCGTTTCCACTTCAATTATTTCACTAACGCCTTAAATTTTTGGAAAATTTCGCCATAACCTCCTTTGTACGGGAGGGTCTGGGAAAATTCCCAAATAGCCACACGGGCGTCTCATATCAAAAAGAAAAAGAAAAAGCCAAGCGGCTAGCCAACAGGCTCATAAAATCATCACCCAAACAAAGCGGTAAATGTGTACCTATTTGTCGGGCACAAAATTCTATTTCTCTTCTCTAGCCCCTTTTGCTTTAACCTGTTCAATAGATATACATGTACATATATACAATTTCTAACATTTATCATTTTCTATTCAATTTCATATTTGATTTGCTTTGGTTTAAAAACACCATTCATTCGAATGTTGCATGCATAGGCTAAAATCATATCATTAGCTAGTTAATGTATATTTCAACTCATGCACGTTTATTTGAACAAGTGGCTATTTTTAACACTTCACATTTCAAAGATGATAATTTTGGCGAACTAAGGTAGATTTCAACACATGACTATTTTATTTAGTTCCTATGCATGTTAAAAATAATATTTCTAATACAAATATTTGTTTCAACGTCCGCATATCCTTATCATATCACACATATGATAAAAATGATATTTTTATCATTTAAAATATTTATTCAACCAATGTATGGTTTCAACACTTCATAGTTTCAATAAAAATGTAATTTTTATCGTTCAATCTTTTTATTCAACACATGAACCTTTCCACTACACACACTTCTCAACAAATGAGCATTTCCACACATGGACATCTTATTTATGTTGTTCTTATTAGAAAGATGAAATTTTGATTGTTGAAACTATTTATATAAGGCGAATATTTTGCATACTTCATATATATATAAAATGTGATTTTTATTGATTAAACACTCCATTCATTCACAAATGAATTTAATTTTCATACAACACTTTTCAACACATGAATATTTCCACACATGGACATAGTTTCATATATGACTTTAATTTCTATGCATGAAAATAATTTCAACATATGAAAATAATTCTAACACACAAAGATTATTCAAAATTTCGGCAGCATAACGGCAGGGTAGTTAAAACCGGCACCGTCCCTAGTACGGCTCCTCGCTCTACCTTAAAACCTCGCGGTTTTTGACAATGGGGATTCATGCATCTAATTCGCACGCAGGCGGCATGTTTATTTTTATTTCCACAAATATTTTCAATTCATTTCAATCACCAATGGGTATTTTTCAACCACAACCAAACAATATCAACCACAAACAATTATTCAACCCATTCGTATTTTTCACCCAATATTTCACACCAATTCACCACAATAAATATCGTCCATGGTTTGTGGACGAGGGGAGTATATATATATATATATATATATATATATATATATATTTGCTATATTTCACTTGCATTTCAACACATATATCAATTATTCTATGCATGTAAAAATTCATACTTTGCTCATATAGCTTACACTACGCATGTACATGAGGTATACAACACGTATGTAATTTATATTTCGCTTATATAAATTATACACGACATTTTCCATTCAATTTCACGTTAATTTAGATTTCTCACCTTGGTTTTCTGAGCGCTAAAAATCGATACGATGTCAGAAAAATCCGCAGCTTCTTCTGTTGGGTAGAGAGCTTCCTTGCGGTCTCGATGTTTCCCGTTTCATCGAATTTCGTCAACACACCAAAAAGATATGATCTTTCAAAGTGTAAAGATCAAAGAAAAACACACTTTCAGAAAGCTTCAAAACTAGGTTTGCGGTTTTCGCGAGAACCGGGACACGAGGGGACGATCAGGAAGTTGGAGGTGGAAGAGCTTCGAGAGAGCTACAGGCGCGCGGTGGTTTGGTGGGACTCGGTGGCGCAGAACGGCGGCGGCGGCGGCTTGAAGGTCGGAAGTTTGGAGGTGGATATCTCGGCGGAGAGGCGACGATAGGGGGAGCTCCTTATATGGATTTGAAGAGGGGAGGGAGAACTACAAAAAGTTGAACTGGAGGAGGGGCTAATTCTGGCCGTGGCGATCGGAAATCGCCTGGGAAGGTGAAAGAGGGCTTCCGCCGTCGATGTCGGGGTCGGGGGGGGGGGGGGGGGGTTTCTGTTATTTTTTTATTATGAATGAAAAAATATGATTGGCCGAGACTATATTAAATTTTTAAATAGTGTTTTCTTAAACGAACTCCTTTTTAAACCCAACGACTGTCGCCCCTAGCTAAATACCCCCGTTCCGGACACAATGGGATATGTGTCGTAGGCCAATTCGACTGTTACAGTCAGTTATTTTTCAAATTAAAGTATAAAACATTTAATTTTTAACTCTGAACGCACATTTCAATTTGCCAGGGCCACAAACTGATTCGAAAAATTCCTGAAAAATAAATCTAGCTATGTTTTGACACTACGGTCCCAACAAAACTAGTTTCGTCGAATTCTGAGGTCGTTTGAAAAATGGCCATTTTCTGGTCGATCCAATTTAACAAAAATCGACCAAACACATTTTCTTTTGCCACGCTCACATACTAGCTTCAAAAATTATGAAATTTGAAACCTAGCAATAGTTTGACATCCCGGACCCAACAAAAGTGGTTTCGTCGAATTCCGAGATCGCATGCAAAATATCAATTTTCCAGGCCTATATATTATATATATCGACTCTTCTGAAAATTCATTCGGCTATAACTTTTGATTCCCATTATGAAACTTCGATTTTTCAGATTCGTTAGAAAGGTATTGACTAACAGATTTAAATATTTTTGGTTTCGCTAAAATCCATTATATTTTCCACCCTGCACAGTCAGTCAAAGTTTGAATTCAAATTTTCAAACTGACTCACTATTTCTAATTCACTATTTTATTGAAATATTCTATTTCAATGGTTCAAATTGCTTTGAAATAATCAATTAAATTTTTTTAAATTGGCTCGCATTTTCCGGGTTATTACACTGGAATATAATATTTATATTCAAATAAAATACGACTGTATAAAATTTCAAATATTCACACAGTATTTTATTTGAAAAGAATATTTTATTTCAAAATTTAAACAGTACAAAATTTATACTCCACTATTTGAACATCACTGATATTCTTTTCAATACACTCAATTTAACATACAGTTTCTCTCTACCTCACTCACACTTGGTTATACAAACTCATATTCATATACAGACACTTGTACTAACATTCACTGACACTGTTCTTGTTCTAAATTTTCTATCTTCTGTCTTCACGGTCTTCACTGTCAGTCCAGTTTTCATAGCTCTGTTAGTCCAGCTCTATCAGTCCAGTCTTCATGTTTTCCTATCACACATGAAACACACACACAATACACTGCAATAGAAATAAAAATTGAATACATGCAGATTTGAATTTTGTTTTTAAAATTTTATTTGCCTCGGTTTTCTGGTGTGTTTCCCATCATTTTTCATGACTTGATCTGATTCATCTGTGTCTAGACAGACAGTTTGTATATGTACAGGGACAAGAAATTTTCTGATCGATTGCAAATACAGACGTATGTAATTATACACGTGTGCACTGCCACGCCAATTCATTGTGCAATTGAGGAGTAGCCACGTGGACCTTCTCGACTCAGTGCACATGTCAACATAGTCAACACATATCAAAGTAGTCGAGCCATGTTCAAACATAAATGCAACATAAATGAAGGAGCAACATATACATGAAGGTGAACAAGTGCACAATACAGGTGTCGAGTGCATGATACAAGTGTGCAGTTCAAACAGCAAAATCAATGGTTCAAGTGTAATAAGCATGCATGAAAGCAAAGTTACAAATTCAGATAATGCAAGCTGTTTCAAATTCAAGTGGTCAGCATGATAAAATGGTTCCAGCAGCATAGATGTTCAAGTATGGTCGAGCACAAACCAAAATCAAAAGGGTTGCAGCATGTATAGTAGTGATCAGGTCAGTTCAATAGTGAACTACACATTTGGTCGAGAAGGCAAAACAATGGTGTTGTGAACATGACATGGTGGGTTTGGCAAGTACATATAAATACATTGTGCTACTACCCATATTGTGTGCATACAACAAATATGATATGGAAGATTCAAAGTAATCAGGTTCAACATGGCATAATAACATGATTCAGCAAGTTCAAAACTACAACAATTCAAGTGACAACGCATCAGTGAAGGATATGTACATGTGCAAGTGATGTGTACTGCATACATGTACAATGTAACCAGCAGCAAGTAACGTAACATACACAGGTTATATGGTCGAGATAGAGTAAATGTTTCAACATGTACATGAAGTTATTCAAGCATGGTCAAAACAACATTGGTGATCAGTTTCAATCTCAAGCTATTGCTAAGATGGTGGTATAGTCAAAACCAAATGTGCATGGTACAAAAGTTGTGTGTACACTTGCAACATCAGTTTAAGTGAAATACAAGTATGGTACACGCTAACACTGTTTTGAAACTGAGCATGGAATAGATTAGCAACACAAATCATGCAATCATTTTTGGCAAGTATTCAAGAGCATGAAATCCATGAAAGTATGCAAGTGTAAATGGCAAAGCCAAGCAGATCTTATTTCCAGCAATGATTCAATGTGTGAAGAGTTAAAAAATGCAATTTATTGAATGGTTCACAGCAAATGGGACAAGCTGATTTGAATTGGAGTTTTTTTACTCAACATTTTTTTGGGCAACAAATTCATATCAAAGAAATCAAGCCAAGGACCTTAGGCAAGTTTACTGTTTGGACAAGTTTGACGACCCCAAATCCCGTACTGACGGAGACAAGGGTTATCTTTGGAATATAACGCAGAAATAGATAATAGCAGAACAGAATAATTAAATACACCAGATATTGAACAATAGAATATACTGGATAAAAGTAATCATCAGAGTTACACAGTATACAGGATCATACTTAGTACAAATACAGTTCAGCTATACATAAATGTCTACAGCGGAAACAAACAAAATATGTACAATAGGAGCTGAATAGCATAAAAAGAGATAAATAATAGAATCCATCTTCAGCTCCAGCTATCCAGAAAGAACCAGCTAAACCTGAATACAAGGCTGCCTGTGTAGAAAAAGGGGCACCCGAGTTTGAAAGTGAAACAAACTACGAGTCAGTCATGAGACTGGTATGAGAAATCTATTCAACACATTTAATATATGGCTAATCACAGGACCAAGCCACTTTCGTGGAACGGGTTTACCCCATTGGATTGCCAGTGCTTTAAAACAAATCTCTCTTTTAAACAACGCAATGCTTTTTATAAAAATGAAGCCATTATAAGACTCAGTTCCCATCACACAATGCAACGCAAACCGGAGGATAAAGTTTTTACCTTATATCGGCCAAAATATGCTTGATACGAATAAAACAAAGGCATTTGATATTATTGCTAGTGTTTATATGTTTCAAAAACAATTTCAAATCATAACTATCAATCATAGACGGCATTAATGCCCCATACCACTATGTCGCCATATATATAGGTATACAATCAAAACCACACAGTCACGTATTTGGAAATTGGATTTCCGTCATGAACCAAGGCAAAAGATAGTCCTTACCGAATTCGTGACTCTCTAGCCCGAGCCACATGCAAGCGCGCAGGCAAGCCTTTAGATCGTCAGGGCCGGTCCACCGATGTGGATTATTATGCCTGAACACTACGTCTCCCCGCCTTTGGGGCGTAAACGAGCCAACGAATGACTCCATCGAACCCGGATCGTCCGATCAAACCGAGGCGCCTCGCAACAGCAACAACCACACAGGTGAAAAGTATATAAATGTCAGGGCTGGTAGGTCACTGACACCACCCTAGCTAGAAAGAAACGCATGCCCTCCCTGAGGTCCTTCTCCTGTTTCTGGTTCATACCGGGGTGTGAGGCTCGCGAATTCACATTATACACAAAGCTACGCCACAAAGGCGGTGCTTTGATCATCACCACAAGACTTTGCTTTTCAACAGAAGCCTTGATCATTTGCCACTTAGGCATGCCACACTAGCAATTCATGCCATGCGACTGATGTCCATCGATGTACAACCTCTGAGCTCGTGCGTCTCAGAGAAGGGCGTTAAGCAAAAGAATAAATTCTCCGCCGCCAAACAGATGTATATTTAATAGAGATCAATCAACACAGAATAAAATCCAATGTCAGACACACAGTCCATTTACAAGTCCGTTCTGGGTCTGAACGAAACCGGAGGCACTAAATACCTCGCAAACCCATCGATCACCACGTAGTCTGGACGATCACCACTCATTATCCATATTTCGGGATGCCTCCCAATCAGGACCTCGGTTACCATCCAAACGAGGTGAAGATCTCCAGTCTTCGACCATCGTCTTCATCTTCGATTTTCAATCGTCGGTCAATTATTTGAAATGAGAATTAACTCGGCCTTTTCAATTAATTCACGTATTTTTAGAATTTCAAATCAATTTATTTCAATGGTTAAATCAATCGACAACACCCACTTGTTCTTTAATGTATTTTGCACACCAAACACATTCAACCATCAAAAGCCACATAAATCGAGCAAATTCAGTTTATTTCCATTCCATATCGTTTATGATATTTTATAACAATTTATCACTATTTTTATTTATTTTAAAATAGCCAATTTAGTCAAAACGACGCTTCGGGCCATAACGCGGTCGTGGCGCTGTTTTTCTTCAGATTTGATTTACACATATCTGAAAATCTAACCGTTGGATCTTTACAAAATGTACATCATTAGAAAGATCTTTTCAAAACGAATCCAACGGTTCCAGTTTCGGGAAAATCCGACGGTCGGATCTCCCGGTACAATCGTTTGAAGTTTCGATTTCAAAATACGAACTGCAGCGTCGTTATTCGATTAACTATAATTATATATATATATATATATATATAAATATAATTGTTTCTGGCGCTGTTTTTCTTCAGATTTGAATTAAACATTCCAAACAATCCAACCGTTGGATTTTTACAAAGTTGGTGCCGTTGGAAAGATATTTCCAAGGCGAACCCAACGGTTGCGGTTTCGGGAGAATCCAATGGTCGGATTTCCCGCACTAGTTGTTTGATATCACGGTTTCAAAACATGAACTGCACGGCCACGTTTCGTTTTAATTTTATTTATATTTATATATTTATATAAATATAGTTCATTCAACAATTTCAATATCGTTTTCACTTCAAATATTTCACTAACGCCTTTAAATTTTGGAAAATTTCGCCATAACCTCCTTTGTACGGGAGGGGCTGGGAAAATTCCCAAATAGCCACATGGGCATCTCATGTCAAAAAGAAAAAGAAAAAGCCAAGCGGCTAGCCAACAGGCTCATAAAATCATCACCCAAACAAAACAGTAAATGTGTACCTATTTGTCGGGTACAAAATTTTATTCCTCTTCTCTAGCCCCTTTGCTATAACCTGTTCAATAAATATGCATGTACATATATACAGTTCTTATCACTTATTATTTTCCATTTAACTTCATATTTGATTCCATTTGGTTCAAAAGCACCATTCATTCTAATGTTGTATGCATAGGCAAAAATCCTATCATTAGCTAATTAATATATATTTCAACTCATGCATATTTATTTGAACGAGAGGCTATTTTTAACACTTCACATTTCAACAATTCATGTATATAATAAAAATGTGATTTTTATTGTAGAACAATTCATTTCAAAACACTATTATTTTATATAGTTTATATAGGTGATAAAAATAGGATTTTTATTGTAAAACAATTTATTTCAAAATATGAATACCATTCAACACATGAATTTCAATTTAACAAATGAATATCGATTCAACACATGAAGGTTTTCTATAGTTTCTATATATAGATAAAAATGTGATTTTTATATTTAAAACACGAATACCATTCAACACATGAATTTCTAATCAACGAATGAATATCGATTCAACACATGAAGGTTTTCTATTCAATGAATAAATATGGTTTCAGCAAATAAAAATAATTCAAACACATGAATATTATTCAAAATTTCGGCAACATAACGGCAGGGTAGTTAAAACCGGGACCGTCCCTAGTACGACTCCTCGCTCTACCTTAAAACCTCGCGGTTTTTGACAATGGGGATCATGCATCTAGTTCGCACGCAGGCGACATGTATATATTTATTTCATTTCCACAAACTAATCCTATGTGGTTCCAACCAAATATTTCTCAACCACAAACGGGTATTTTTCAACCACAATCAATCAATATCGACCACAAACAATCCCAAACAACCATTCGTTATCAATCAATTTTCACACCAATCACAACCAATAAATATCGTCCATGGTTTGTGGACGAGGGGCGTATATATATATATATATGTATGTATGTATATATTGCAATTCACTTCTATTTCAACACATATATAATTTTTACAATGCATATATAACTTATACATCGAACGTACAACTTATACAATGCTTATACAAGTGGTGTACAACGCTTATATAACTCATACATCGACTATATAATTTATACATCGTCGTTTTCCATATCGTTTATAAATTAGAAATCTCACATTGGGTTCCACTCCACCAAAAAATAGCAGAAGGCGCAGAAAAATATGCGGTTTCTTCTAAAATGTAGAAGACGTCCTCATGGTCACGATGTTTCCTGTTTCATCGAATTTCGTTAACGAACGAAAAAGATATGATTTTTTGAAGTTTGCAATGGTTTTAAACTGTTAAAATCAGTTTTAAATTAAACAGCTGATTACCTTTCAAAATCTTCAAAACTAGGGTCTCGATTTTCGATCAAATGGTGAAGGGTTGCGTCGATCAGAGGGTGCAGCGTCGAAGAGGCTGGAAAGGGCTTTCCGCGCCACCTGGTGGGGTCCCCTACGATGGCTTCTATCGGCGGCGGCGAAGCTCCAAAGACGTCGGCTTCAGGGGCTCGAAACTCGAGAAACACCACACGACTTTCGGCGAATCAGGGATGGATTTAAAGAGGAGGATCAGAGCTTCGAAAAGCTTAACTGGAGGGGGGTCTAATTCTGCCTAGATTCGCCAGAAAAAGGGGGGGAAAGGTTGGAGCGCTGGCCGTCGTTCATGCGAGGGGGTTTCCAGATAAAAGACGGGGAGAGAGAAGATAGGCCAACCAATCATATTTATTTATTTATTTATATATTTTTAAATTCTCAAAAATACCCCTTGACACACACAAACACCAATCCAAACCCAACGACTGTCGTCCCTAGCGTTTTACCCCCATTCCGAACATAATGGGATATGTTTCGAAGGCTTATTCGAATGTTTCAGTCAGTTTTCCTTTAAATTAAAATATAAAACATTCAATATTTGATTTGAACGTACATTTCAATTTGCCAGGGCCACAAACTGATTCGAAAAATTCCAGAAAAATAAATCTAGCTATGTTTTGACGATACGGTCCCAACAAAACTAGTTTCGTCGAATTCTGAGACCGTTTGCAAAAAGGCCCATTTCTGGTCGATCCAATTTAACTATAATTGGCCAAAACACGTTTTCCTTTGCCACGCTCACATACTAGCTTCAAAATTTATGAAATTTGAAACCTAGCAATAACTTCACATCCCGGATCCAACAAAAGTGGTTTCGTCGAATTCCGAGGTCGTATGCAAAATGGCCAATTTCACGGGCTATATAAATTCCATAGCGACCTTTCTGAAAATTCATTTGGCCATAACTTTTGCTTTCTGTTATGAAAATTCGATTTTTCAGATTTTTTAGAAAGGTATTCACTAACAGATTTAAATATTTTTGGTTTCACTAAAATCCGTTTTGTTTTGCACCCGGTACAGTCCGACAAAGTTTGAATTCAATTTTTAAAACTGCAGCTCCATTTCAGGCCTTGTTTATAATTAGAATTAATTATATTCGTTTTCAATTGTCGATTCAACTCACTTTTCTTCTCTATTATTTAAAATATTTATTTTAAATATTCAAAATCCATTATTTTAGCCGATTAAAAATTTTTAAATTGGTTCAGATTTTCTGGGTCGTGACAACAAGAGGCTAAAAGGCAAGCTTTTATTGGGTCTAGAATCATACATACGGTGGACAAAATATTTCCAGATTCCTTTTTAATACAAAGCACAGACAATCAGGAAAATCTCTGTCAACATATTTCAAAGTTACCAGTTTTAATTTGTGTTAAAACTGGCAAATATTTTTGGGGCAAAATGTTTTCAGATGGCAACAAAAATTTCCACAAATTTATTTCCTGAAATGTTCATTGAAAAGGGGCAGAAAATCACATCAAAATTATAGGCAACAATTGAATGTTTTCCTGAATTAACATATCCATCAAAGCTAATTTTTTTTACAAGGCAATTTTTCTTCAAGCATTTCTTTCAGAATTCAATCAGGAAAAAACACGCAAGGGATAAATGCTATCCAGATTTGCCAAAGTCAATCAAGTCGAGTTTCAATCGAATTTGTCAAAAGAGGAAACCGCAGCAAAATCAAATCAAGCCACTTATTTTGAAATCAGAGCATTTTTAGGATTTCATAATCCTATTTAAAACACCAACTCATCACAGGAATAAAATAGATCGAAAATCCAACAAGAATAATTGGAGAATTCAAGATAAAATTTACTCACAATTTTTAGGGTTTCGATCGCCAGAGAAAAATCCCAAATCAGAGAAAGCCGCAATCAAAGAATCACATAGCAGCGAACTCATGCAATTCGAGATTGAATTCATACTAGATTTCATTCAGTAATTGTTTCAGAGTTGGGAGATTCTCCAAAACCCTAGAAATTGCCATCACCGCCATTTTTTATTTCAGGAGCAAAGAAGATCGAAAGAACCAAAGGGATGCAACGCAAAATAAACGGGCCGTCTCACTCTCATGTTGGCTTAGCCAACTCTAAAGTGACAAGGGAGATTAATAATACATTTTAACCTAGGGTTTTTTTTTCTATTTTCTGTATTTTTTTTGGTAAAACAATTCTGAACAGTTTCTAGAATTCTGTTAAAATCTTGGGGAATCAGTCAGGGTGTTGACTGACAGTTGACAGAGTCTGTAAAATCTGGGTTACTGGTTACGGGGTCGTAACTAGGGGAAATCTCATTGAGGGGACATCGATCAATCTAGGGTTTTGAGCGTAGGTTTAGAATAGGAGCAGGGTTTGCAAATGTACATGGTCTTGTATGCGGGAACTGTTCTATCACCTAGTAGAAACCTTAGAAATGCAGCAGTAGGCAGGATTTTGCCGAAGCTGGGTATGTCTGTGTGTGGTTTATTTTCTGCATTTCTGTTTCTGCTATATTCTGTGTTCTGTTTATTGTTATATATCTCGTTAGATTTTTAATTTAGTTAAAAACTGTGATAAACCCTATTCACCCCCCCTCTAGGGTTAATCTAGATCCAACAAGTGGTATCAGAGTAGGTTATTTCATTAACTCTAGAGATGGTGTTCTCTAGTTGTCAGTATAACGAGAGTCAGTCCAGTGATATTCCAATTATTTTCTACGGGACAGATTTTTTAATTTGGAAATCGAAAATCGAAATCTATTTAAAATCTGTTAATTTTGAATATTGGAATATTTTTGAAAATTTGGGAGATATACTAGATAAGAAGAACAAATTTGTCAATGCTCGTGTTATGCATATTCTGTATTCTTATCTCAGTAATAATCAGTTTAAACTTATCTCTCATTGTTTGACTGCGCAGGATATTCGGAAAACTCTCGACAAGTTGTACGGAACAAACAACAACTGCTCAAAATCCCAGAATGTCAATTCAGATTCATATTTACGCTTGAAGGGAGAAACAAATGAAAATTCGAGTAGATCAGACGATGGAGATTCAACAAACAATGAGACTGAAAGTTTCGCATATGAAGATTTAGTTTTTATGTGTGCTGATTTAACTAAATCTATAGATAAACTCCAACGGAAAAATAAAACTCTAAAATCAAACAATCTTAAGTTGACCAGCAAAAATCATGATTTGGAATTAAAGCTTGAAAACATTAGGAAATTGGAAAATTCTAATTGTAAAAATTGTTTGAAATTGAAAACCGATCTCGTTCATCTTAATAAAAATATTCAAAATCTTGAGAATGAAATATTGATCTTAAAAGAGAACGAGATTGAGTTATTAAGTTCGAACAATCTTCTACAAAAGGAATTTGAAAATTTTAAGATGACTAAATTTTCCAAACATGATTTTGCTGAAAAACAAAATTTGCTGAAAACTGAATCTATTTTGAAAGAGCTTGAAATGAGATTGAAAATTCCAAAACCTTTGAAAAACTTGAATCTGAAAAGCGAAATCATTTTGAACTTGAAATTTCAGAATCCCAAGCCAAAATTAAATTACTTGAAAATGAGAATTTGGTTTTGAAACAATCCAATGCTAAACAGAAGATCGCTATGAATCATGGCTCAAATTTGATAAAAGAAAATAGCGATCTTAAATCCAAAATTCAATGATTAGAGTCAACTTTGAATAAATTTTCTAATGGGGAAAAATCATTGAATATGCTGTTACAAAATCAAGTTTCTATTGGAAATAAACGTGGTCTTGGCTTTGGAAAAAATAATGGTTTTGAAAAAGAGAAATCAAACGATTTTAAAAATCCTTCAACCTTCTTTGAAAGGAATAGACTTGAAAATTTGAACTTTAAAAATTCTAAAGGATTCTTGAAACAAAAAAAAATAAAAAAATTGTTTTATGAAAAACCATTTAAACATATTCGGATCCCAAAAGGAAATAAAACGAATTCAGTTAAATTCAAACAAATCTGGGTTCCTAAAGGCACAAAAATAGATTCAAATGGTTTGTTGTATAAACAAGTCTGGGTACCAAAATGTGTTAATAAAATTGTGAGTTGTTTTGCAAATTTTGTTAGACCACTCGATCCTATAAATTCATAGGTACCGAAGGGTGGCTGAGGAACTACTGCGCTGAAAAGAAATTTGAAATCAAACTAGTTTATACTTCTGTATCACTTACAGTTCCTTCAGCCAAAATCTGTTGAGTTAGAGATTCATTTGTTTACATCAATTTAAGGTATAATCTCTAAACTCATCTTTGTAAATTTTTTTTTGTTTCCCTTCTTCTATCTCTTCTGTTTTTTCTTTGTTTTCTTTTGTTTTTGGTTTGTCACTATCATATCATTGTAACTTCTTTTGGGCTTCGTTAACTTCCAATTGTAGAATTCATTTTTTTCTGTAAATTCGCTTCATTTGTGTAAAACTCTGATGTGTTTAATTATTTCCAGATTTTGAATTTATTTTTGTAAATATCTGCAATTGATTTGAAGTTGGTTTTCTGATTTTCTGAATTCATAACAATGTTGATGTATTCTAGTCATATCTTGAACATTGTTAATTTGAATTCTAAATTTTTGAAGATCTGAATAATTAATGAAATTTCACATACTTATGCTGTTTTGAGTTTCTTCCAATTCATTTTTGGAAATTCTTAAAATATTATACTCATTACAGTACACTGTTTCTTATCATTCGTGATAATTTCATTGATTTTCGGATTGGCTTGAATCACAGTGATACGTCTTGAGTTTCACCTTTATTCATGATTATTATGGTTGAAATTTGTTTGTTTGAAATCATCTGAAATTCTAGATATTTTGAATGTCACACACCACTTAAATTTGAAATTATCAATCATGTGCGAATAATTCATTATATCTCAAAACCTGACATCGTTTCTAGTGATTTCAAATAAATTATTTTCTAAATTTTCTGGATCATGAATACCTCTCAAACCAGATGTAAATGATCTGAATTTTCTCTTATGCTTGTCAGAAATATCTTGAAAATTTCTTTTGAAAAATGGTCTTTGAAAACTACTGTTATTTCATGATTATTTGATTCTTGTTTAAAATCATTTGAAATTATTGATTTATTGAATCACACACATATCTTGAATCTGAAATTAACATTCTGGTGTGATTTATTCACTGAATCTTGAGAGTTTCATATTCCTCAAATGATTTCAAATAAACGGTATTTTAATCATTGGATCATAAATCATCTTAGGTGACCGTCATCTTGATAAGTATGATTTGAAAATATTTTCTGTGCTGCTCTGATACTGTTTTGAAAAATGTTTGTTTAGAAATCATCTGCTGCTCCGATTAAAAGAAATTGATTTGTAAATATTTTTGATGAATGCTTGATTTGGTATCAAAGGTTTACCATGTCATGATAGATGGATGTAAAATTGCTTGTTTTGCTAACTGTGTCTGCTTAGGCTGTGTAACTACGATTCTATTGCTTGAGATGTCTTTGTTCGTCTCCAATGTCATTTTTAAATCCTCATTAATAGAGACACCAATTGGTATCAAATGTGATGTTTTTTTGTCTTGCTGTATATATTTCTTAATCCCTCTTGCTTTGTATAGATCTTTCTTATCCCTCTTGTAATTGTTTTTCAATTCTAAAATTATTTATTGATTATTCATTCAGAAATTGATATCAATATCCAAATTGAACTGTATTTATAATTCATCAAAATTATTATTAGGTTCTGAAATTGTGATGAATTGTGACTGCAGTATATTTCACAACAAGAGGAGATTTTATTTAGATTTTCATGATGGTTGAACATTTATTATAATATCTTTGAATTGGCAATTATTTCACGACCATCTCTTTTATCTATCATCATTCTACCATCCATCATGATTTTATATTAATGCGGAGAGTTTAATTTTTTAAAAATCTTTTTGAATAAACAGTGAAAATATTTGTGATGGAATTGTGGTTATATTATCATTTTGAATTAGTGATAATTGAAAATTTTCAATGATCACGGTATAGTCAAGCATATTTCATAATATAATTAATTTAGAAATTTATTTCACAGTCCATTTCTGTACCTACCACATTTCTATCATCCATATATTGGTTTTATATACCGAGGAGTTTTTCCTTTTAAAGCTGAAATGATAAATATATATGATTAATATATAAGTGCGTCTCTAACCTCATTTAAAAATCCAAGCTCTGGTCATGCATGGTTATGAGACAACTTATAATTTAAGCTGCAACTGACCTCATTTATAAATCCAAACTCTGGTTATGCGTGGTCAGTGTGCTCTTAAATAAAATAAAACGAGAAAGGAAATATTGTGCTATAAATTGAAATTAATCTGAAATTCTCGTTGGTGTATAAAAACCAGTCTATCAATCCATCTTTCTAATCTGTGAAGTGTGTTAATATTTTATGACATATTATGAATTGTTGTTTGGTAGCTATTGGGATTTGAGAATATTTGATTTTGCCACCTAAATTGAGTTATTAATTATAGTCCAAATCCATCACTGTTTTTGTGCTCAATTTTATAAAATTCTATTGAAAAATAATTGGAAATAAATATGTTTGAAACTCTCTCCATTATATAAATTTCATCATAAATCCATCATTCTCTACAATGTGAAATATGCCACTAGTTCTCAGTTTATTATGATTTTTTTTTGACTGATTGAGATTTATGATGAACGTTCTTCCTCTTAAGCTGAAATTATATTTTTAGTCATTTTTTCATCTATATTTTAATTTCTAAATCCTTTTGATGACAACAAAAGGGGGAGAATGGATTGAGATTTTGATTTATGAGTGAATATTTTATAAATATTTTAATATTTGAAAATTCCAATTTTCTTTTTTAAACACTCTATTCATGCACAGTTAAAGGGGGAGTCTCCGTTGAATGGGGAGCTTTCAAATAGGGGGAGTTATGTTCTTCTCTGTCAAACACATTTATTGTATTCAAAATCTTAATATTTGTTTGTCATCATCAAAAGGGGGAGATTGTTGTATATAACGGTGTTGCATACACAATTATATGATTTTTGTTTGATGATAACAACCAAATATATATTATTTTAAATGTTTTGTTGCTGTACTGTTTCATATATTTATCACAGACTGGAATATAATATTTATATTCAAATAAAATACGACTGTACAAAATTCCAAATATTCACACAGTATTTTATTTGAATAGAATATTTTATTTCAAAATTTAAACAGTACAAATTTTATACTCCACCATTTGAACATCACTAATATTCTTTTCAATACACTCAATTTAACATACAGTTTCTCTCTACATCACTCACGCTTGGTTATACAGACTCATATTCATATACAGACACTTGTACTAACATTCACTTACACTGTTCTTGTTCTAAATTTTCTATCTTCTGTCTTCACAGTCTTCACTGTCAGTCCAGTTTTCACAGCTCTTTCAGTCCAGCTCTATCAGTCCAGTCTTCATGTTTACTTGTCACACATGAAACACACACAGAGTACACTGCAATAGAAATAAAAACTGAATACATGCAGATTTGAATTTTATTTTTAAAATTTTATTTGCCTCAGTTTTCTGGTGTGTTTCTCATCATTTTTCATGACTTGATTTGATTCATCTATGTCCTGACAGACAGTTTGTATATGTACAGGGACAGGAAATTTTCTGATCGACTACAAATACACCCGTGTATAATTATACATGTGTGCACTGCCACGCCAATTCAGTGTGCAACTGTGGAGTAGCCACGTGGACCTTCTCGACTCAGTGCACATGTCAACATAGTCAACACATATCAAAGTGGTCGAGCCATGTTCAAACATAAATGCAACATAAATGAAGGAGCAGCACATACATGAAGGTGAACAAGTGCACAATACAGGTGTCGAGTGCATGATACAAGTGTGCAGTTCAAACAGCAAAAGCAATGGTTCAAGTGCAATTAGCATGCATAAAAGCAAAGTTACAAATTCAGAAAATGCAAGCTGTTTCAAATTCAAGTGGTCAGCATGATAAATTGGTTCTAGCAGCATAGATTTTCAAATATGGTCGAGCACAAACCAAAATCAAAAGGGTGGCAACATGTGTAGTAGTGATCAGGTCAGTTCAATAGTGAACTACACATTTGGTCGAGAAGGCAAAACAGTGGTGTTGTGAACATGACATGGTGGGTTTGGCAAGTACATATAAATACATTGTGCTACTACCCATGCTGTGTGTATACAACAAATATGATATGGCAGATTCAAAGTAATCAGGTTTAGCATGGCACAATAACATGATTCAGCAAGTTCAAAACTGTAGCAGTTCAAGTGACAACGCATCAGTGAAGGATATGTACATGTGCAAGTGATGTGTACTGCATACATGTACAATGTAACCAGCAGCAAGTAACGTAACATACACAGGTTATATGGTCGAGATAGAGTAAATGTTTCAACATGTACACGAAGCTATTCAAGCATGGTCAAAACAACATTGGTGATCAGTTTCAATCTCAAGCTATTGCTAAGATGGTGGTATAGTCAAAACCAAACGTGCATGGTACAAAAGTTGTGTGTACACTTGCAACATCAGTTTAAGTGAAATACAAGTATGGTACACGCTAACACTGTTTTGAAACCGAGCAGGGAATCATATTAGCAACACAAATCATGCAATCATTTTTGGCAAGTATTCAAGAGCATGAAATCCATAAAAGTATGCAAGTGTGAATGGCAAAGCCAAGCAGATCTTATTTCCAGCAATGATTCAATGTGTGAAGAGTAAAAAAATGCAATTTATTGAATGGTTCACAACAAATGGGACAAGCTGATTTGAATTGGAGTTTTTTTACTCAACATTTTTTTTGGGCAACAAATTCATGTCAAAGAAATCAAGCCAAGGACCTAAGGAAAGTTTACTGTTTGGACAAGAGGATAAAAGGCAAGCTTTTATTGTGTCAAGAATCATACATACAGTGGACAAAATATTTCCAGATTCCTTTTTAATACAAAGCAGAGACAATCAGGAAAATCTCTGTCAACATATTTCAAAGTTTCTAGTTTTAATTTGTGTTAAAACCGGCAAATATTTTTGGGGCAAAATGTTTTCAGATGGCAACAAAAATTTCCATAAACTTATTTCCTGAAATGTTCATTGAAAAGGGGCAGAAAATCGCATCAAAATTATTGGCAACAATTGAATGTTTTCCTGAATTAACATATCCATCAAAGCTAATTTTTTTTACAAGGCAATTATTCTTCAAGCATTTCTTTCAGAATTCAATCAGGAAAATCACGCAAGGGATAAATGCAATCCAGATTTGCCAAAGTCAATCAAGTCGAGTTTCAATCGAATTTGTCATAAGAGGAAACCGCAGCAAAATCAAATCAAGCCACTTATTTTGAAATCAGAGCATTTTTAGGATTTCATAATCCTATTTAAAACACCAACTCATCACAGGCATAAAATAGATCGAAAATCCAACAAGAACAATTGGAGAATTCAAGATAAAATTTACTCACAATTTTTAGGGTTTCGATCGCTAGAGAAAAATCCCAAATCAGAGAAAGCCGCAATCAAAGAATCACATAGCAAGGAACTCATGCAATTCGAGATTGAATTCGTATTAGATTTCATTCAGTAATTGTTTCAGAGTTGGGAGATTTTCCAGAACCCTAGAAATCTCCATCACCGCCATTTTTAATTTCAGGAGCAAAGGAGATCGAAAGAACCAAAGGGGTGCAACGCAAAATAAACGGGCCGGCTCACTCTCATGTTGGCTTAGCCAATTCTAAAGTGATAAGGGAGATTTATAATACATTTTTAACCTAGGGTTTTTATTCTATTTTCTGTATTTTTATTTTTTTTGTTTGTAAAACAATTCTGAACAGTTTCTAGAATTTTGTAAAAATCTAGGGGAATCAGTCAGGGTGTTGACTGACAGTTGACAGAGTCTGTAAAATCTGGGTTACTGGTTACGGGGTCGTAACTAGGGGAAATCTCATCGAGGGGACATCGATCAATCTAGGGTTTTGAGCGTAGGGTTAGAATAGGAGCAGGGTTTGCCAGTGTACACGGTCTTGTATGCGGGAACTGTTCTATCACCTAGTAGAAACCTTAGAAATGCAGCAGTAGGCAAGGTTTTGCCGAAGCTGGGTATATCTGTGTGTGATTTATTTTCTGCATTTCTGTTTCTGCTATATTCTGTGATCTGTTTATTATTATATATCTCGTTAGATTTTTAATTCAGTTAAAAACTGTGATAAACCCTATTCACCCCCCTCTATGGTTAATCTAGATCCAACAATAAGTACAAAAACTTAGAGTTTATATT